>CM057473.1:112707588-114019981 GCA_030035585.1 Dugong dugon | reverse complement strand
AGGGCTCCCATTGACAAAATATGGGACAATTTTAGGATCAAAATAAATAATGACATTAAGATATTATGACTCATACAATGGATCGTAACAAATTATGGACAACATTTGGAAGAATGGGAATTCCAGAACACTTACTTGTGCTCATGAGGAACCTGTACATAGACCAAGAGATAGTTGTTCGAACAGAACAAGGGGGTACTGTGTGGTTTAAAGTCAGGAAAGGTATTCATAAGGGTTGTATCCTTTCACCATGCTTATTCAATCTATATGCTGAGCAAATAATCCAAGAAGGTGGACTATATGAAGAACATGGCATCAGGACTGGTGGAAGACTCATTAACAACCTGTGATATGCAGATGACACAACCTTGCTTGCCGAAAGTGAAGAGGACTTGAAGCACTTACTGATGAAGATCAAAGACTACAGCCTGCAGTATGGATTGCACCTCAACATAAAACAAAAATCCTCACAACTGGACCAATAAGCAACATCATGATGAATGGAGAAAATATTGAAATTATCAAGGATTTCATTTTACTTGGATCCACAATCAATGCCCATGGAAACAGCAGTCAAGAAATAAAACGACATATTGCATTGTGCAAATCTGCTGCAAAAGACCTCTTTAAAAGTGTTAAAAAGCAAAGACGTCACCTTGAAGACTAAGGTGCGCCTGACCCAAGCCATGGTATTCTCAGTCACCTCATATGCATGCAAAAGCTGGACAATGAATAAGGAAGACTGAAGAAGAATTGATGTCTTTGAATTATGGTGTTGGTAAAGAATATTAAATATGCCATGGACTTACGGAAGAACAAACAAATCTGTCTTGGAAGAAGTACAGCTAGAGTGCTCCTTAGAAGCAAGGATGACGAGAATTTGTCTCACGTACTTGGACAGGTTATTAGGAGGGACCATTCCCTGGAGAAGGACATCATGCTTGGTAAAGTAGAGAGTCAGTGAAAAAGAGGAAGACTCTCCATAAGATGGATTGACACGTGGCTGCAACAATGAGCTCAAGCATAACAGTGATTGTGACAATGGCGCAGGATTGGGCAGTGTTTCATTCTGTTGTACATAAGGTTGGTATGAGTTGGAACCAACTCTACAGCACCTAACGACAGCAACAATTTAACTTACTTGTTGCCTTTGAGTTGATTCCAACTTGTAGTGACACTACAGGACAGGGTAGAACTGCCCCACAGGGTGTCTAAGGAGCAGCTGGTGGATTCAAACTGCTGACCTTTGGTTAGTAGCTGAGCTCTTAACTAATGTGCCACCAGAGCTCCAGCCATTTAACTTAAGTGCCAGGAAATACATAACCCATCTTTAGTCCTACTAGATAGATGGATAGGTGGATATATAGATGATAGATAGATGATGGTTGGCTGGCTGGCTGGTTGTATGGATATATGGATAGAAAGATAGGTAGGTAGGTAGATAGATAGCTGTTGACAAGTCAACTCAGACTCATGGTGACTTTGTATACAACAGAACTAAACATTGCCCAGTCCTGCGTCATCCTCACAATCAAGTCCATTGTTACCGTTATTGTGCCAATCCATTTTTCCAGGGGTCTCCCATGCCCTTGCTGGCCCTTTACTTCACCAAACATGATGTTCTTCTCTAGTCATTGATCCTTCTTGATGATGTGTCCAAAGCAAGCGAGTCAGACAATGTTATGATCCGTAAGGTTTTCATTGGATAATTTTTGGAACTGGATCACCAAGCCTTTCTTTCTAGTCTGTCTTAGTTTGGAAGCTCCAGTGAAACTTGTCCACCATGGATGACCTTTCTGGTATTAGAAATACTAGTGGCATAGCTTCCAGCATCATAGCAACATGCAGGCCACCACAGTATGAAAAACTGACAGATAGGTGGTAGATTCTTACTAGGATCTATGAAAAACTTAATCAGAAAATTTGAAACTCTTACCCTTTTGCATGCTTAACGGATACAAAGTGATAAATTGTCAGGGAATTGGTTCTATTGTAAGTGCTAGCTCTTATTTTTTATGTTGTTGTTTTTCAGTTACTCAAGTAATAACTATGAAACATGAGCTAGCTTCTTACCCATGCTGTTCTTTACTGCACTTAGTATATACCTGTTCCTTCATTTATTCAGCAGATGTTTATCACCTCCTATGATCTAGGGGAAACCCTGGTGGCATCGTGGTTAAGTACTATGGCTACTAACAAAAAGGCTGGCTGTTCGAATCCACTAGGCACTCCCTGGAAACTCTATAGGGCAGTTCTATGCTGTCCTATAGGGTCGCTATGAGTTGGAAACAACTCGATGGCAACTTTTTTTTTTTTTTTTTTTTTTTTTATGATCCAGGCACTGTGGGAGGATCTAGCAACACAGCAGTGATCTGAATAGACACAATTCCTATCTTCGTAAAAGGAGAATACACTATTATGAAGCAGGGTTGTTCAGAAGAATTTTCTGTGGTCTCAAATCCTTTTTGGAAGCAAATGGATAAACATTGAGAGTGCCCATCATGGAAAAATGCTCACAATTTACTGTTAAACTAAAAAAAAAAAAAAAATAGGGCACCCAATTATATATACTATGATCTTGACTGTGTTAAAAATTCTTTATGGCCATATTCAAGCCAGGATACATTGGTACAGCTCTGCTTGTTGCTAAAATACTGGGTAACAGTTGCTGTCTTGAACTGCCCTAGGGTTTGTTGCCCCAGCTATCTCCTGGATTCCACCTTGCTTCTGAATGCTCCATCAGCTAAAGATTTAGAACCTGGACCAGCTGGGCCCTATAGCACTCGGCTCCAGGTCTTAGCTTATGTCTGTTCTCACTGGTTGTTTCCTATACCATATTTTAAGTATTTAAAATATCACTTCTGTTTATTTGTGGAAATACTTCTTATTTTAATACCCTAACTGACTGCAATTATTCTTGCCTCCTAAGACGGTTTTTACATTTGGCTCCAGAGTAAAAATACTTTTGTTTACTCAGGCACTTACGCAGTCATGCAAGAAGATCTGGGGGAAGAACTCTCCAGGGAGAGAAACAACATGTGCCAAGGCTCTGAGCCAAGAAAGAGCCTGGAGAGTTAGAACCTACTAGAAAGTTGGTGTCATGAGGGAGAGTGGTACAGGCTGAAAGGGAAGAGTTTGACAGGGCCAGATCACATGGCTTTTTGTGAGGTGGGTAATTGTTCTAAGGGCAATGCAAATCCAGAGGAAGGTTTTAATCTGAATGCCCAGATTACATTCAGGGCAAAAGATCATCTGGATGCTGTGTGGAGAGTGGATTGGAAGGGGATAAGAGTGCAATTGGGGAGATGAGTTAGATGTTATTTGAATGATACAGACAGGAGTTTATGGTGTTTGGAAATAGGATGATGTCGGGATGGAGACGGACATTCCCTGACAGTTCATTTAAATCTCCAAGGACAGATGTAGCAGATGTTGTAGGTGTCTTCCCAGTTCCCCCTTACTATTTTGGTCGTTGTGCCTCATACCACAGGTTCTGTGGCTACTGGCTACCTTCCGCAATCCTCTTCACAGGATTACCCTTGCGCAGTTGAAGTTCTTATTAGGAGTTATACCACCTTCTGCATCCACCTCTATGTGAGGGAAGTGGACTATAAAAGCCTTGCTCCCTTGTTTCAAGGCAGACAGAAAATTACTGAGCAATTTTCACTCAAGGGCTCCCTGTGGAATTAGGTTAAAGCTAGACTTCACCTGTACATCCTTCCTTAGCTATTTTCCTGATCCTGCTTCCCTCATTCCCTGCTCCTACTATCTATTACTATGCAACAAACCACACCTATCTCAGTGACTTAAAATAACAATTTGTTAATATGCCTGATGGCTTTGTGAGTTGACCAGACCAGACTCAGCTGCATGGTTATCATTTGTGTTCTCTAATGTAATTACACTCAAATGATGGTTGGGAGTAGCTTCTGAGTTATCTGCAGGACTCTTCACTGACATGTCTAGCATCTGAGCTAGGATGGTTAAACAAGTTGAGTTCTTGTCTAGTATCTCTTTCTCCACTCAACCCCTCCATGTAGCTAGTCTGGGGCTTCTTCAATGCAGAGTAGTCCCAGCATAGTCGGATATCTTAAATGATAGCTGGCTTCCCACAGAGCCAGTACCCTAAGAAATCTAGGTAGAAGCTGTAAGGCTTCTTACGACCTAGTTTAGGAAGTCATAGTGTCACTTCTAACATATTTTATTGGTAAACAGTGATTCATAGGGCCAGCCCAAATTCAATGGGAGGGGACTATACACGGGTGTAAGTGTCTGATAGAGAAAAATTGAGATCTGAAACTTGGGATAACAGTGTCTGGGTAGATATACCCTCTGGGCCTGTGTTAAGAACTATGCAGGGTCTGGGATTTTATCCTGCTTGCAAGTTAACAAATTAGCCTATACTGTTGAGTGGATGCTGGCAGAAGACATAAGGCTCTTGGGTCAGAGAAAAAGGACTACATTACTCATGGCAAAAGGAGTAGCCAGGGGGATTGGCCCAAGATAGTGGCCTAGTAAGACACACCATAGTGTCCCCTTACAACAAAGACTTGAGAAACTAAGTGAAATGGGTACAGATGAAAGCCTTGGAACCCTGAGCATCAAACAGAAGGATGAGAACTAGACTGAACACTGAGTGGAAGGAGAGACTGAATGAAAACAGTAAGTGGGAAGATTTATGGATGGTAGGCACCCTGCCAGCCAGCTTAGCACAGTGTGGCCATCTTTAGACAAAGCAAGCAGAGTTCCTGCTTGAGGAGCACAGGAAGGCAACTTCATGGAATTCCCAATAGGAGACAGAGATATTGTATAGACAAACTTGGAGTGAAGCAGAATGAGCAGTACATGAACTGGATATAATGAGGAAAAGTGCAAGAAGTCGAACGAGAGCTCCAGGGATCCTGGTGACCATAGAACAGGGAAGGAGCCAGGAACTAGGGACAGGACTAATCACCAGCGGTGGTGCCTAAACATTTGGACAGGATGTGCCGACAGAATAGTGGATCTGGATCCATAGAGCAATGACTAGAGGTGCTTCACCCAACCAGACTCCAGGCAGCCCCCCATCCCCCCACATTTCATCAGGCCAAGCCCCAATCACCAGCTGCAGCCTATGGGGGAGTGACCCAACATTCACATCTGGTGACCAGTGGAGCGTGCTCCCTCCCACCCACCAAGGATGCGTGCCCCCACACCAACTGTCTGGCAACTGGTAGTGTGCACCTCTGGGTGCACCTCTCACCCACTTGCTCAGTGAATGGTGGCACACACTCCCATCTTGCCTGCCTGGAGACTGGCATCGTGCGCTTCCATGCTGTGTGACTGTGAGCACACACCCCTCTCTTGCCTGCCCAGCAACTGGCACCATGCACTTCCAAGCCATATGACCAGCAGTGCACTCCCTCCCCCCCGCCCCGCCTGCCTGGTGACCAGTGGCATGTGCTGCCCCGCTCTGCCTACCCGGAGACTAGCTGAGTGCACTCATCATGCCCATAATCCAGTGACCAGCAGGAGCACTCCTTGCACCCCTGCCTGGTGACTGGATGGACAGGCACATCACCTCACCAACAGTCGCCTGGCACACCCTGACAGACACCATCTCTGCCCCTGCCCAGTGACAAACAGGATATCCCAGTGCCCTCACCCAACAACTTCCCAGCTGCAACATCACACATCCCACACCCAGACAGTTCCCACAGGCTGGCTGCTCATGCTCTGAGGCTCCTTGATACCCCGCAACCTACTGAGATGCCAATTTGTGCATGCACAGAGGGCCTATCCCATCCATTTGGGTAGCACTGCCTCCCAATGGCTATGGAGACATCCTGCCCTCCTCTCCCATGGCTGCACTAACTGCTAGCACCAACCCAGAAGGACCACATGGTCCCACAAGAGCTGTGGAGAGACCCTGACCACACAACACTTGCTGCCCACATCAGGGAAAAGATCTGCTCTTGCACCTCCACTCAATCGTGTAAGGGAAGACATATGAGCCTAATGATAGAAGACTCACATGTGGGTGTGACCCATCATACGCGCTAGAGAGAGGAAATTATATCCAACCGACACCACCAAAATGATACATAGAGTGGTACCACAAAACAGCAATTAAAATAATACAAAGGAAGAAAGATATCCTAAAGAGAAAGATAAGACACAAATCTCCTGATATATCAAAACAAAACAAAGCAAAACAAAATAAGGACAAAAGAAACAAACATACAATCAATAAAGAAATACATAACTAAATAAACACTTTAATGCCTCAGAGACAGCAGACACTAACAAATCATATGAAGAAACAAGATAAGATGGCTCAAGCAAGTAGCGAAATAAAGGGATGGAAAATCTTCCGGAGGAAGAACGGCTGTTAGAACTATCTGATAAGGAATTCAAAAGACTTATATTTAGGATCCTCAAAGAGATTAAGGAAAATACAGAAAAAAACCTAGAACAATTCAGGAAAACAATAAAAGAACAAAATGATAAGCTCAACAGACAAATAGAAACCATACAAAAACAATTACTAGAAATTCAGAAGCATAACAATAAAATATCAGAAATAGGTAACTCAATAGAAGGAGTTATCTCTTAGGTGGAAGGACACAGAAGTAAAATTGAATTAATGGAAGAAAGAATCAGTGAAACAGAGGACAAATTTCTTGATACTAATTTGTTTGAGGAACAATCAGAGCAAAAAGACTAAAGTAAAAGGAAGAAAGCCTAAGAATTATGTGGGAAACCATCAAGAGGACTACTTCTCCCAACAACCTGGAAAAGTGGTCCACTCTCACTTGTAAGAAGATAGTGCTTCTTTACCCATCCTACTTGAGGACTCAGCAGAGACTTCAAATGAGGCAGATGCCTCACAGGTCAATGTTTCATGCCCTCAGAACTTGCTGCCACCTTCTCTTCTGACCACCAGACTATTAACTTGCCCCAACTGGAAAAATAATTACACACCTAAGGGGCTGCAGGACCTGATTAATACATACCAGTAGGAATTAAGACAATATGCCTAGTTGATCCTGAGGGTGCTATATTGGTGGAAAAGGGTGTGAAATAGTCTATACATAATGTAATATGATGCAGTAGTGAAAATGAATTAAGTAAAATGACATGAAACTACATTTTATATTGTGTGATAAAAGACAGTTGAACAATGTTATGTATCCATAAAACAACATAAAAGTATTATTTTTTGAGACTTTCTTAGGTGTTCAATAAATACCATAAAATAAGGTATCGTTGTTGTTGTTAGGTGCCATCAAGTCCATTCTGACTCCTAGGGACCCTATGTACAACAGAATCCTTCACCATCCTCATGATTGTTGTTATGCTTGAGCCCATTGCTGTAGCCACTGTGTCAATCCATCTCATTGAGGGTCTTTTTTTCGCTGACCCTCTGCCAAGCATAATGTCCTTCTCCAGGGACTAGTCCCTCCTGATAACATGTCTAAACTATGCCATCTGGCTTCTAAGGAGTATTCTGGCTGTACTTCTTCCAAGACAGATTTGTTTGTTGTTTTGGCAGTCCATGGCATATTAAATATTCTTCACCAACACCATAATTCAAAGGCATCAATTCTTCTTTGGTCTTCCTGATTCATTGTCCAGCTTTCTTTCTTTCTTTTTTTTTTGAAAATAAGGTATATTCTCTATTAAGTCAAGATTGCTGATTATGTTGTTTAAAGTAAGAATATTCTCATTACTTTTGGTCTGCATAAACTATTCATATCTGATGGAAATAAATTCAATTTTCCACTATGATTTCTCTTAACAATCTGTCAGTTTTTACTCTGCGTATCTCAATAATTCACTCTTTGTATAGTCTAGAATCTATATCTCATCAATTTTATTTTTTTTAATGACTGTATTTTTCATTCCTTAGATTTCTAAGTGTGCTTTCTTATATAATATATATATATTTTTTTATTTTAGAATAATTCAAGATTTAAGAACTGTTGCAAAGACAGTACAAGGGTTCATGTATACACTTCACCCTGTTCCTCCTAATGTTGTTATTAGGTATTGTTCACTGGGTTCCAACTCATAGTGACCCTATGTACAACAGAGTGAAACACTGCCCGGTCCCGTACCATCTTCACAATCGTTGCTATGTTTGAGCCCATTGTTGCAGCCACTGTATCAATTCATCTCGTTGAGAATCTTCCTCTTTTTTACTGACCCTCTACATTATCAAGCATGATGTCCTTCCCCAGGGACTGGTCCCTCCTGACAACATGTCCAGAGTACTTGAAACAAAGTCCCACCATCCTCCTTTACAAGGAGTACTCTGGCTGTATTTCTTCCAAGACAGATTTGTTGTTCTTCTGGCAGTCCATAGTATATTCAATAATCTTCAGTAACACCATAATTCAAAGGCATCAATTATTCTTCAGTCTTCCTTATTAATTGTTCAGCTTTCCATGCATAAGAGGTGACTGAAAATATCATGGCTTGGGTCAGGCACACCTTAGTACTCAAAGTGACATCTTTGCTTTTTAATACTTTAAAGAGGTCTTTTGCAGCAGACTTGACCAATGCTCTACGTCATTGGATTTCTTGACTGCGGCTTCCATGGATGTTAATTGTGGATCCAAGTAGAATGAAATCCTTGACAACTTCAATAATTTCTCCGTTTATCATGATGTTGCTTATTGGTCCAATTGTGAGGATTTTTATTTTCTTTATGTTGAGGTGTAATCCATACTGAAAGCTACAGTGTTTGATCTTCATCAGAAAGTGCTTCAAGTCATCGTCACTTTCAGCAAGCAAGGTTGTGTCATCTGCATATTGCAGGTTGTTAATAAGTCTTCCACTTATCCTGATGCTGTATTCTTCTACATATGGCCCAACTTCTCAAATTATTTGCTCAGCATACAGATTGAATAAGTATGGTAAAATGATACAACCCTGATGCACACCTTTCCTGATTTTAAACCACCCAGTAGCCCCTTGTTCTGTTCGAATGACTGCCTCTTGTTCTATGTACAGGTTCCTCATGAGCACAATTTAAAACAAAAACCTGTTGCGGTCGAGTCGATTCCGACTCATAGTGACCCTAAAGGACAGAGTAGAACTGCTCCATAGAGTTTCCAAGGAGCGCCTGGTGGATTCGAACCGCCAGCCTTTTGGTTAGCAGCCGTAGCACTTAACCACTACTCCACCAGGGTTTCCAAGCACAATTAAGTGCACTGGAATTCCCATTCTTTGCAATGTTTTCCATAATTTGTTATGATCCACACAGTTGAATACCTTTGCATAGTCAATAAAGCAAAGGCAAACATCTTTCTGGTATTTTCTGCTTTCAGCCGAGATCCATCTAACATCAGCAATGATATCCCTCATTCCATGTCCTTTTCTGAATCTAAATTGAATTTCTGGCAGTTCCCTTGTGGACATACTGCTACAACTATTTTTGAATTATCTTCAGCAAAATTTTACTTGCATGTGATATTAATGATATTTTTCCATAATTTCCACATTCTGTCAAATCACCTTTCTTTGGAATTGGCACAGATATGGATGTCTTCCAGTCAGTTGGCCAGGTAGCTGTCAGTTCTTGATCATATGCTACCTCCTGAAATGGTTGAATGTCGACCAGTTCTTCTTGGTCCAATGTGTGTGTTCCTTCCATGTTCTTTTGATGCTTCCTGCATCATTCAGTATTTTGCCCACAGAATCCTTCAAAATTGCAACTCGAAGCTTAATTTTTTCTTCAGTTCTTTCAGCTTGAGAAATGCCAATCAAGTTCTTCCCTTTTGGTTTTCTAACTCCACGTCTTTCCACATTTCTTTTTAAAACTTTACTTTGTCTTCTTAAGCCACCCTTTGTAATCATCTGTTCAACTCCTTTACTTCATCATTTCTTCATTTCAGTTTAGCTGTTCTACATTCAAGAACAAGTTTCAGAGTCTCTTCTGACATCCATTTTTATTGTCTTTTCTTTCTTTCTTGTCTTTTTAATGACTTTTTGCTTCCTTCATATATGATGTCCTTGATATCATACCACAACACCTCTGGTGTTTGGTCATTACTATTCAAATCTATTCTTGAGATGGTCTTTAAATTCACGTGGGATATACTCAAGGGTGTATTTTGGCTCTCATGGACTTGTTTGAATTTTCTTCCGCTTCAATTTGAACTTGCATATGAGCAATTGATGGTCTGTTTCGCAGTCATCCTCGGCCTTGTTCTGACGATATCGAGCTTTTCCATTGTCTCTTTCCACAGACGCAGTCTATTTGAATCCTGTGTTGTCCATCAGATGAGGTCCATGTGTATAATTACCCTTTTTGTTGTTGAAAAAAGGTTTTTGTAGTGAATAAGTCACTGGTTTTGCAAAATTTTATCATGTACTCTGCGGTGTCGTTTTATCACCAAGGGCGTATTTACCTACTACCGATTCCTATTTTTTGTTTCTGACTTTTAAATTCCAATTGCCAGTAATTATTAATGCATCTTGATTGCATATTTGATCAATTGCATACTGCAGAAGTTGGTAAAAATCTTCAATTTTCTCATCTTTTGCATTAGTGGTTGGTGTGTAAATTTGAATGATAGTCGCATTAACTGGTCTTCCTTGTAGGCCTATAGATGTTATCCTGTCACTGACAGTGTTGTACTTCAGGATAGATCTTGACATGTTCTTTTTGACAATGAATGCAATGCCAGTCCTTTTCAAATTGTCATTTCCGGCATAGTAGACCATAGAATTGTCTGATTCAAAATGGCCAATACAAGTCCATTTCAGCTCACTAATGCCTAGGATACTGATCTTTATGTGTTCCATTTCATTTTTGACAGCTTCCAGTTTTCCTACATTCATAGTTTGTACATTCCAAGTTGTGATTATTAATGGATGTTTGCAGCTATTTTTTTCTCATTTTAAGTCGTGCCACATTAGCAAATGAAGGTCCTGAAAACTTGACACTATTCACATCATTAATGTAGACTCTACCTTGAGGAGGCAGCCCTTTCCTAGTCGTTTTTGCGTGCCTTCCAATCTGAGGGGCTCATCTTCCGGCACTATATGAGGGAATGTTCTGCTGCTATTCATAAGGTGTTCACTGGCCAATTTTTTCCTCAAAAGTAGATTGCCAGGTCCTTCTTCCTAGTCTGTCTTAGTCTGGAAGCTCAGCTGAAACCTGTCCACCATCAGTGATCTTGCTGGTATTTGAATTACTGGTGGCATAGCTTCCAGTATCACAGCAACACACAAGCCACCACAGTACATCCAACTGACGGACACGTGGTGGCTCCCAGTGTTAACATCTTACATACTATGAACATTTGTCAAAACCAAAAAATTAACATTTGTATGTTACTATTAACTAAACTTATTATTTTATTCATATTTTCTTAGTTTTTTTCCACTAATGTCCTTCTTCTCTTCCACGATCCCATCCTGGATTATTTCACATACAGCCTTGTTTCCTTATGCTTAAGGATTTTTCAAAGTGAACTAGTCTTTTCCCTCGGACGATTACTTGTCAAAATTCTTTGAGAAATAGCAGAAAGTGTGCCCTTCAGAAAGCATCTGCATTCGCTTCTGCCAAGTACCTGAGTATACTACCAGCCCCAGACTACTTTAAATAAATTCGTAAGTTGAGGTGTTTTTGAACCACCCAGGTAATATGAATTTGGTATACAAATCCATGTGAACACTGCCATACGATATGAATTCTCAGAGACAGTTTTTACTTATCCGGGCCACTCTGTTCTAAGCCAAAGCAACTTTCCCTGAAGTTCTCTACGGGTTGCAGTGGAGTGAGTTTACTTTTAGTGTAGCCCTCAGTACAATTTTATGTGTGAGGTCTTTTATAAGACTCCATACCTTGAGCAATGGAGGCCTGGTGGCACAGTGGGTTAAGAGCTACGGCTACTAACCAAGAGGTTGGCAGTTCGAATCCACCAGCTGCTCCTTGGAAACCCTATGGGGCAGTTCTACTCTGTCCTAGTGGGTTGCTATGAGTCGGAATTGACTCGACGGCCACGTGGTAACCGTGAGCAGAGGAGCCCTGGTGGCACAGTGGTTAAGCACTCAGCTGCTAACTGAAAGGTTAGTGGTTCAAACTCACCAGCTGCTCCATGGAGAAAGATGTGGCAGTTTGCTTCCCTAAAGATTACAGCTTTGGAAACCCTATGGGGCAGTTCTACTCTGTTCTATATGGTAACTATGAGTTGGAATCGACTCCACAGCACACAGTAACAACAACCTTGAGCAAGGCCATGAAAAGTGAAGCTCAATGACTGAATTAGGTACATGACCCCAAGGCAAAAGAAGCTTCAGTGTTACTGTTTACATAAATTTTTGCCTGATAATTTCTTGCTGTTTTCCAGCTCTTTACAGTTTTGTGTGTTATACTGCATTTTCAGCTTACTTTCAAAAGGATGGTTGATCTGGTTACCAAGTCCACCATATGTACTGGGAACATACTAAGTTATTATAACTATTCAATTGTTCACAAAAAGCAAATAATCAATGATGTAGTGATTGTTCAGCTTAAAGCTACATCCAGGTATTTTATTTTAGCTTAAAATCACATCTAGGTATTTAATGCAACTGGAAGCAGAGCAAACAAGAAAAGGGAAATTATTTAATCCAGGAAATCATGAGTTGTCTTATGATCGAGACTAAGCACATACTACATCTAGAAAAACACACGGAACTTCCAAAAAGTGGTTGAGTCTTTACTGCCATCTCTTAGAAAATCCCAGAGAGTGTGCTGTGATAGCATTCTCTTCACCTATCTAGTTCCGCAAAGTCTCAGGCATTCCACCTTTGCTGTCTCTCTCCTTCAAAGTGCTCAAAACATCTCTGTAAATTTTGATTTTGTTTATTTCACCCCTCTTCTCTCATCTGCTAGATCCATTCTTTTTCTTTCCTTAAGTAACTCTCATCCTCCGTTGTGAAAATCAGTCAAATTTTCTCTTCCTTACCAATTATTCCCAATCTAACCAACACAACCCCCACGCGTCTGTCAGTTTGTTGTACCATGGTGGCTTGCGTGTTGCTGAGATGCTGGAAGCTATACCACTGGTACTCAAATACCAGCAAGGTCACCCATGGTGGACAGGTTTCAGCTGAGCTTCCAGACTAAGACAGACTAGGAAGAAGGACTTGGCAGTCTACTTCTGAAAAAAATTAGCCAGGGAAAACCTTGTGAATAGCAGCAGAACATTGTCTGATATAGTGCCAGAAGATGAGCCCCCAGGTTGGAAGGCACTCAAAAGATGACTGCAGAAGAGCTGCCTCCTCAAAATAGAGTCAACCTTAATGATGTGGATGGAGTCCAGCTTTTGGAACCTTTATTTGCTGATGTGGCATGACTCAAAATGAGAAGAAACAGCTGCAAAAATTCATTAATAATCAGAACGTGGAATGTACGAAGTATGAATCTAGGAAAATTGGAAATCGTCAAAAATGAAATGAAACGCATAAACATCAATATCCTAGGCATTAGGGAGCTGAAATGGACTGGTATTGGCCATTTTGAATCAGACAATCATATGGTCTACTATGCCGGGAATGACAACTTGAAGAGGAATGGCGTTGCATTCATCGTGAAAAAGAACATTTCAAGATCTATCCTGAAGTACAACATTGTCAGTGATAGAATAATATGCATACACCTGCAAGGAAGACCAGTTAATATGACTATTATTCAAATTTGCACACAAACCACTAAGGCCAAAGATAAAGAATTGAAGATTTTTACCAGCTTCTGCAGTCTGAAATTGATCAAACATGCAATCAGGATGCACTGATAATTACTAGTGATTGGAATGCAAAAGTTGGAAACAAAGAAGAAAGATCGGTAGTTGGAAAATATGACCTTGGTGATAGAAACGATGCCGGAGATTGCATGATAGAATTTTGCAAGACCAATTACTTCTTCATTGCAAATACCTTTTTTCACTGACATAAACGGCAGCTGTATACATGGACCTAGCCAGATGGAATACACAGGAATCAAATCGACTATGTCTGTTGAAAGAGATGATGGAAAAGCACAATATCATCAGTCAGAACAAGGCCAGGGGGGCCAACTGTGGAACAGATTATCAATTGCTCATATGCAAGTTCAAGTTGAAACTGAAGAAAATTAGAACAAGTCCACAAGAGCCAAAGTAGGACCTTGAGTATATTCCATCTGAATTTAGAGACCATCTCAAGAAGAGATTTGATGCGTTGAACACTAATGACTGAAGACCAGATGAGTTGTGGAATGACATCAAGGACATCATACATGAAGAAAGCAAGAGGTCATTAAAAAGACAGGAAAGAAAGAAAAGACCAAAATGGATGTTGGAAGAGACTCTGAAACTTGCTCTTGAACGTCAAGTAGCTAAAGCAAAAGGAAGAAATGATAAAGTAAAAGAACTGAACAGACGATTTCAAAGGGTAGCTCAAGAAGACAAAGTAAAGTATTATAATGACATATGCAAAAACTGGAGCTAGAAAACCAAAAGGGAAGAACATGCTTGGCATTTCTCAAGCTGAAAGAACTGAAGAAAAAATTCAAGACTAGAGTTGCAATAGTGAAGGATTCTATGGGGAAAATATTAAATGACACAGAAAGCATCAAAAGAAGATGGAAGGTATACACAGAGTCACTATACCAAAAAGAATTGCTTGATGTTCAACCATCTCAAGAGGTAGCATATGATTAGGAGCCGATTGTACTGAAGGAAAAAGTCCAAGCTGCACTGAAAGCATTGGCAAAAAACAGGGCTCCAGGAATTGACAGAATACCAATTAAGGTGTTTCAACAACTGGAAGCAGCACTGGAAGTGCTCACCCATCTATGCTAAGAAATTTGGAAGACAGCTATCTGGCCAACCCGCTGGGAGAGATCCATATTTATGCCTCTTCACAAGAAAGGCGATTCAACCGAATGCGGAAATTATCGAACAATATTATTAATATCACATGCAAGTAAAATTTTGCTGAAGATAATTCAAAAATAGTTGCAGCAGTATGTCCACAAGGGAACTGCCAGAAATTCAATTTAGATTCAGAAAAGGACGTGGAGTGAGGGATATCATTGCTGATGTCAGATGGATCCTGGCTGAAAGCAGAGAAAGTCAGAAAGATGTTTACCTGTGTTTTATTGACTATGACAAGACATTCACCGTGTGGATCATAACAAATTATGGATAACACTGCGAAGAATGGTAATTCCAGAACACTTAATTGGTGCTCATGAGGAACCTGTACATAGATCAGTTCAGACAGAACAAGGGGATACTGCGTGGTTTAAAGTCAGGAAAGGTGTGCATCAGGGTTGCATTCTTTCACCATACCTATTCAATCTGTATGCTGAGCAAATAACCCGAGAAGCTGGACTATAAGAAAAAGAAAGGGGCATCAGGATTGGAGGAAGACTCATTAACAAATTGTGTTATGCAGATGACACAATCTTGCTTGCTAAAAGTGAAGAGGACTTGAAGCACTTACTGATGAAGATCAAAGACCACAGTCTTCAGTATGGATTACATCTCAACACAAAGAGAACAAAAATCCACACAACTGGACCAAGAAGCGACTTCATAGTAAAAGGAGAAAAGATTGAAATTGTCAAGGATTTCATTTTACTTGGATCCACAATCAATACTCATGGAAGCAGCAGTCAAAAAATCAAAAGATACATAGCATTGGGCAAATCTACTGCAAAAGACCTCTTTAAAGTGTTGAAAAGCAAAGATATCACCTTGAAGACTAAGGTGCACCTGACCCAAGCCATGGTATTTTCAATCGCATCATATGCATGTGAAAGCTGGACAATGAATAAGGAAGACCAAAGAAGAATGGATGCCTTTGAATTGTGTTGGCGAAAATATTGAATATACGATGGACTGCCAAAAGAATGAACGAATCTGTCTTGGAAGAAGTACAAACAGAATGCTCCTTAGAACCAAGGATGGCAAGACTTCATCTCACATACTTTGGACGTATTGTCCGGAGGGATCAGTCCCTGGAGAAGGACATCATGCTTGGTAAAGCAGAGGGTCAGCGAAAAAGCAGAAGACCCTCAACAAGATGGATCACCACAGTGGCTGCAACAGTGGGCTCAAGCATAACAAGGATTGTGAGCATGGTGCAGGACTGGGCAGTGTTTCATTCTGTGGTACATAGGGTTGCTATGAGTCGGAACCAACTTGACAGCACTTAACAACAACAACCAACACAACTCTGAAAATAAGTGGCAAAGACAGAATCTTCTTAGAAGTTCAGAGAAGAAGAGATATTATAAACACTTATGTTAATTTTTTTCTCTCACATAATACTTTAAAATATTTTTTTAAAAGAAATGTTATTTATATGTTTCAATAGCAAATAAAGAATCAACTGGCTAACACATAAAATCTGAAAATTATTATTTGATGTAAATACAAATACCATTATTACATTTTGCTACTTTTTTTTTTTATTCATTCACTGCCACTTGGCCTCTTTACTCTTAAGAATTCAGCAGTAAAAAGGAGAGATAAGTCAGCCAAGATAAGAGCAGTATAAATATGACACCTCAGAGAGCAGTATTCAATTTCACAGTCCTTAGAAACTGAAAATAGTCAAATAAAAAGTGGTAGAAAATGGAAAGATTTGAAAGAAAAAAATTGAGGGAAAATGAAAACACTACCTTTAAATTGTTGAGGAAAGTGTTATTTATGCTCCCATTTAAATTTTTATGTGACTTTTCATACAAAGTCTGGATCAAAAAGTTATATAAAAGTGCTTTTTAAAAACACTAGAGTTGGATTTCCTCCCCGAAGCATTTGTTTGATGTCTCTGTAAGATTAACGGCAGCGCCATTTTATCTTTGGAATAGAAGTACTGAAACAGCTTGAGCTACTCTTTACAGAAATCTCAATTTTTATCCTTTTATTTTTAACTTCAATTTGTTAGTATTTTTATTTATATTTTCTAGAAAAGAAATTACTTGCATGATTTATACTTCAATATCAATCCTTTAAAAATTATAATTGGGAAATTAGGGTAGCAAAAATTTTATTGATTTTAAAAAAGTGTATATTGAAAAATGTTTTTCTGACTATAAAATTAATGAGAGAAGCACTAGAGCAGAGACTTTAAAAGTTCAAGCTAATTAGCTCTTGATGCTTTTCCCTCCAGAGACAACACAGCCCAACTCCGTGTGATAGTGACATTGCTTTCTGTAATTCAGTGAACACCTGGAGTGGATGTTAGATTACAGACAGAAAATGCATGATTTGAGCACTGATAAGAGGAATTTGGTTAGAACTACTGACACCCCTATCAATTGTGTTGAACACTGTGTAGAAGTGAATGTTGTGGTTCCTGTAATTTTCGATCAGACAATGACGTGAGGATCCCCAAACTACTTGATATGATGGAATCTTTCTACAGCGTGAAAAGTTACACAACTCCAACTATTTAGAGATATATTTATTGCAAGATCAGTTGTACTTAGCAAAATGGCTGATGTGGGTGTTAAGGTCTAAGTTCAGTAAAGAAATCAATCCAGTCCATAATATCTTACTGGCTGCCAAAAAACTGTCTCCCCAAATCTGGATTTTGTGTTGCTGTGTTGAAGACTGAGTATCAGCTGAATATTTCATATCCTAGTCTTGTGGTACAGAAGAAGAAATATATACTCCAAGATCACAGACTAAAGGAAAATAGTAATGGGCAGATTACCAAATCAATACCATTTCTGTTCGTAATATCCATAATATCTTTGAAACAATTTGTTCTTTAAATACTTGGGACTCAGTTAACAAAACATTATTTTGATTGTTTCATAGCTACAACTGTCCTTGATAATGATGGGTTTGCATTTATAACAGTAGTTACCTTTACCAGGTTTCTTTATTTCTCCATGTGGATTATAGTTATTACCTGGTGTCCTTCTATTTCAGACAAAATAGTTCCTGTTAGTATTTGTAGGGTAGGTCTGCTAACAATGAATTCTTTATGTTTTTGTTTATCTGGGAATGTCTTAATTTTTCTTTCATTTCTGAAGGACTGTTTTTCCAGATATAGAATTTTTGCTTGATGGATTTTTTCCTTTCAAGAACTTGAATATGTCATCCTATAGCCTTCTGGCCGCTGTAGTTTCAGATGAGACATTTGAATCTTAACTTTATAGAGGATCTTTTGTACATGATGAATTGCTTCTCTCTCGCTGCTTTCAAGATTCTTTCTTTGGCTTTCAACAAGTTGATTTTGATGTTCTTAGGTATGGATCTCTTTATCTTACCTAGAGTTCGTCGAGCTACTGGATGTGTGGATTAAGGTTTTTCATCAAACTTGGCAAATTTTCAGTCATTATTTCTTCAAATATTTTTTCTTCCCCTTTCTCTCTTTCCTCTCTTTCTGGGCCTCCCATTACGTGTATATCGACATGCTTGATGGTGTCCCATAGGTCTTTGAGGCTCCATTTATTTTTCTTCATTCTTTTTTCTTTCTTTTCTTCAGACTGGATAAACTCAATTGATTCGTCTTCAAGTTTGCTGATTCTTTCTTCTGTTTGTTCAAATATGCTGTTGAGCCCTTCTGGTGAATTTTTCATTTTTGTTATTGTACTTTTTAACTTCTGGATTTCTTTTTATAGTATCCTCCTTTTTCTGATACAATTTCTTTATTGATATTCTCTATTTGGTAAGATGGTGTTCCCATACTTTGCTTTAGTTATTTAGCCATAGTTTCCTTTAGTTCTTTGTACATAATTAAAACAGCTGATTTAAAGTTTGTATAAAAAATTCAACTTGTAGGTTTCCTTAGAGTGCTTTTATCCTATGTATGGGCTATGCTTTTTTGCTTCTTTGCATGTCTCATAATTTTTTTGTTGAAACCTAGATATTAAAAATAATATAATGTGGGATACCCTGGATATCAGTTTCTGTCCCCTCCCCAGGATTTTTTGTTGTTGGTGCTTGTTGTAGTCATTGTTGTTTATTTGTTTAGTTAATTTGCTGAACTAAATCTGTGAAGCCTATATTCTTTGTTTTGT
Source organism: Dugong dugon (assembly GCA_030035585.1). Classification (NCBI taxonomy): domain Eukaryota; kingdom Metazoa; phylum Chordata; class Mammalia; order Sirenia; family Dugongidae; genus Dugong; species Dugong dugon. Next base: position 114,000,981 of record CM057473.1, on the reverse strand, counting down.
TTGTCCACTGAAGTCTCTACTCAGTTACCACAGTGGCCAGCTGATGATTAGACAGAGATTTCCTTAAATGCTTAGAACTAATAAATCTTCCAGTCTTTGCTGGGGGGCTCTGTGTGCTTGTTAGGGAATGCCTTCAACACTCTGCCTTATTTACTGCTTATTGTGTGTGTGTAACTCTGGAAAATACATTGTATTAATTATCTCATTTAACTTCTCAATGAACTCATATTATAGGTATTATTATCACTCTTTAAATAGATAATAAAAGTGGAGCCAAAGAGGTAGACAGACAATTTGACCAAGATTGCATGGTACAGCCAGAATTTGATTTTATCTATCTCAAAACTTTTGCTTAAATAATTATGCTATACTAAATTCAATGAAATTAAAGAAAAATTGAATGGAGAGTTGTAATAATATGGCTAAGATCAGCAGCCAGCAATCAGTCACTCAATATCATTTGGTAAATTAGCCAGTATATACATGAACTACATTATTTTGGAAATTTTAGAGACTGTAACCCCTATGGAAGGTAAAACTGCTACTCTTTTTAAAATGTTTTCTATATGCATTCTTTAAATATACTGAGATAAGGACTGTCGTAGGCAGAATATTGATGCCCCAAAAATACCTACTGCAGTTTTGGGAATAGCAAGAAACAGCCTCTCGCAGAACCTACAGAAGGAATGTAGTCTTGCTGACACCTAGATTTTAGCCCAGTGAAACTTCTGCTCTCCAGAATTGTAAGATAATACATTACGTTTTTTTAAGGCACTAAGTTTGTTGTCAGTTGTTACAGTAGCAATAAGAAAATTAATGTTGTTATTGTTGTTAGGTGCCATCAAGTCACTTCCAACTCATAGCAACCCTACATACAACAGAAGGAAACACGTACCCGGTCCTGTGCCATCCTCACAATCGTTCCTACGTTTGAGCCCATTGTCGACTCTACGTTGAGGAGGCAGCTCTTCCCCAGTCGTATTTTGAGTGCCTCCCAACCTGAGGGGCTTATCTTCTGGCACTGTATCAGACAATGTTCCACTACTATTCATAAGATTTTCACTGGCCAATCTATTCAGAAGTAGACCCCCAGGTCCTTCTTCCTAGTCTGTCTTAGTCTGGAAGCTCCTCTGAAACCTGTCCACCATGGGTGACCCTGTGGATATTTGAAATACCTGTGGCATAGCTTCCAGCATCACAGCAACCCACAAGCCACTGCAGTACAACAAACTGACAGATGCATGATGGGAAAACAAAACAAAAGAAAAAACTAATAAAGAAACATCAAAACAGACTAATAATTCCTGGCTAGTAGAGCAAACCCTTGACTGTGGACATATATATATAAAATGCAGAATATATACGTTCTTAATGTTGTTGTTGTTGTGATCCTTCAGTTGATTCTGACTCATAGTGACCCTATAGGACAGAGTAGAACTGCCCTATAGGGTTTCCAAGGCTGTAAATCTTTACGGAATCAGACTGTCACGTCTTTCTTATGCAGAGTAACTTATGGGTTCCAGCCTCTGACCTTTCAGTTAGCAGCTGAATGCTTAACTACTGCACTACCAGGACTTCAAATATATGTGTGTGTGTATGTGTGTATGTATGTATGTGATGTATGTGCATATATATTTGTATATATACAGACATGGAGCATTGCAATTCTACTTGCTTGTACATTTTGCATTTGCAGCCCTGGTAGTGATAGTGAGAGTTGGAGGCACCAGTAGCTCCCTCAGAGGTAACTATCAGATAAACATTCACTAAAACATGCATCATACATGTCACCTGCAGTGTTAAGTTCAGGGTACAAAGATGGAAGTGTAGTTTTCAAAAGGTAAAATCATGCAAGTATAAAATTTTAACACATCGGAGATTTTATTCAACCTATTAATTACCAAAGGAATCAGTAAGATATTAAGACCAATCCAAAGGTCATTTGAATAGTTAGGTATTCATAGACAATTCAATAAAGGGATGTTAGGATAAGATTATTGGACTGGCGCAAAATTGGAGAAGATTCTACAGGACATCAAAACTATGATCTTTGGGGGTTATCTTTTCTACTGGACAGAAATTTTCATCTCCACTAGAAAAAAATTTGCAAGTTAACATGTATCTTTATCAAGTCTGGGATTTTAATCAATAGGAAACTGTTAAGAAAACTGTTGTGGATTTTCACCCCCGTATTACAAGGAAAGGATTTGTCACTCACCTTTTTGCCTTGTTTCCAAGTTTCAACTAATTTTTCTTAACTCTTCCTTCAGTTTTGTGACTTCCAGGTTATAATCCGGTGAGAGATGTTGATAAAAAGTAATTATAGTATAATGTGGCAACTTCACAGGGGAGTACGGTCCTCTGCTGGCATAAGACACTTCCATGAATATCAGTTAACTCTGAAAATGGAGAAATAATAGTTGAGAGAGTTCTTGAGCAAGTAGAATGCTGAATAAAACCCATAATCTATTCCTGCTATTTGTTGTGGAAACAAGATGGGAAAATAATAAAAGAGTATAGAATTGTGGCTAAGAATCCAAAATAATTAGGAGTCTGAAGATCAAAATAAAGCCAGTATTCTTGGCAAGTAGTATAACTTGACACAAAGTAGCTTAACATCTTACAGAATTTGTTATCTGTCACATCTTACAAACTATTCCAGAAATAACAGTTGTTATACTTCGAGAAAATCTCTCTCTCAAAAAAGAATTAACGTATTTTCTCCATAAAACCTATCCAGTTAGAAATTTCTAAAAATTAACTAAGTGATAAATAATGTTGTTATCAGCTGCCATGGTGTCAGCCCCCAACTCAATCTCATTCACGACAGAGCAAAACACTGCCCAGACCTGCCTTACCCCCATGATCAGTCACAGATCAGACCATTGTGATCCATAGGGTTTTCATCCGCTGATTTTGGAAGTAGATTGCCCGGCCTTTCTTCCTAATCTGTCTAAGTCTGGAAACCAAACCCAAAACCAAACCCACTGCCATCAAGTCAATTTCAACCCATAGCAACCCTTTAGGACAGACTAGAACTCCCTCACAGGGTTTCCAAGGCTGTAATCTTTACAGAAGCAGACTGCCACATCTGTCTCTTGTGGAGAAGCTGGTGAATTCAAACCACTGACCTCTTGGTTAGCATCCAAGCACTTAACCACCATGCCGCCAGGGCTCCTTCTCAGTCTGGAAGCTCCACTGAAACCTGTTCAATGTCATAGCAAGTCTCCACTGACAGATGGGTGGTGACTATGCATGAGGTACATTGGCTGGAAATTGAACCCAGGTCGCCCTCATCAGAGATGACAATTCTGCCACTGAACCATGACTGTCCCCACAAACCAAAAACCAAACCCATTGCTGTCGAGTAGATTCCGACTCATAGTGACCCTATAGGACAGAGGAAAACTGTCCCACAGGGTTTCCAAGGAGTGCCTGGTGGATTCGAACTGCCAATCTCTGGTTAGCAGCCAAGCTCTTAACCACTGCACCACCAGGGTTTCCAGGATAAGTAAAATCGTGATAGGATTTACAAAGTATTAGTGATCTGTAAAACACTTTAATATGGACAAAATGAACTACAGACTAAGAGTCACACTCTGTGATGTAATCATATGAAAGAAGTAATTCTTTTATCATTAAAATATATCTGTCTTTAGGCAAATTGTGTCTGATTTTACCAATACAATCCAATAATTTATAAAAAGGATTGAAAAGTTACTTTGAACTTTTACAGAAAATACTGGATGTGTGGAACCACTACTTAAGAGTTTTGAGGCTTTGACATTTTTGTAATCTTTTGCAAAAGTTGTGCCACTAACAAAATGAAAAATTGACTTTATAGTTGTCCTCTCAATGGAAAAAACAGGGCCAAAGACCAATTGTTTAATCACTGGAAGTTTTGCCCACACTGAAACGGAAAAAGGCAGCCAGCAGTTCTGATTTGTACCGCTAGATGGTGCTGCTCTGCTTTGAAAACCGTAGACTGCGACGCACGTAAAACCTCGAGCGCCAGTTTCACTATAAAACAGCCATCAAGTCAGCACGTTTTACTGTGAACCATGTGCGAGACAACCAGTCACTTGACTGGTTTGCACGTTACAATTAAGATTATCGTCGTGTAAGAGTCTCACAAGCACGTATTTCAACCTCTTCAGTGTACTCAGTTACTCTGTACACGGACGCTCCAGTGATAGAGATGTTGGAACATATACAAGAACCAGGGGGATTAAGTGAAATAAGGAAACATTCAAACACACAATATTGCTTTAAAAAAGTTACACAAATCATCCAGGTTTAATTTAGAAAAACTAGAAAGTGCAGGTAATCAAAATAACAATAAAGATAATATTTTAACAGCTTTTATAAAAGCAAGGCTAGATTTTGTGATATTGGAAATCTGGAAGACCAAAAAAGACATCAGTGCTACTTTTAGTTCTTCATATTGTTCTTCTTATTTTTTTTCCTTAAGCAGGGGATTTAACTGATTCTGTGATGCACACGCGTTTCACATTTTAAGTCTCTGAAATTGGGACATATTCTGCTATTGATGCTGCCTTACCATCTCCCAGGGCCAGAAGGCAGTCATGATAGAGCATCAACATTTGCTGGAAAGAAAATTCGGTAGCCAGGTAGTCCTCTTTCTTAACCCCTAGAAGCAAAATGGTCGTGGTGAGAAGGCAGAAAAGGTGGTGAAGCAGACGTGTGTTCAGTAACATTCCAGAAGCTGAACAAAAATAGACCAGTGGTCCCTAATTGCAAAGCAGGCTTAAAAGCCCAGTAATAATAGCTTTTAGTTAAATGATGGAATCTTTTAAGAAATGCACCATCAGTAACATTTTAGATGGTACAAAGAATGATTTGGGATAACACACAAAAAAGTGGACACTGATATCTCTGAGACAAAAAAATGAACACATTTTAGAAAAATCTTAGCAATATATTTTACCTATATTTTCGCTTTTCTATGTACAAAATTAATATATAAAATGAATCTTTAAGTCTAAATGAGTTCTTGCAAGAACTATATGCAAATATTCTAAGTGGTGATTGTGTCGCAGTTCAATTAGCAAGAAGTTTTTCTTTCTTTGTGGTACATATAACAACAGTGCTTCTTATGATCATAAGATGGTGTATCTTATGTGGAATATGGGAAATAAATGTAAATTATTTGTAGTTATATTGAGGGAAGTACAGGGTGGTGATTAAATTTCACCAAATTTAGTGTTACAAGACTCAGTTCTGAAACTGTGTTGTGCGCATGACTCAGCCTCTCTAATCCTTGGTTTTCTTACCTGTGGAAAGGTGATAGTAAGAGCATCTATCTCCTTAGGTGATAATACACACGAATCACTTAGCATTCTTTGGGGTGTATAGTATACAACCAACAGATGCTAACGCGTCATTGATGATTAGACTTTCTACTAAGAAGTGGCTGTTGACAGCCATAATTTAGTCTACAAATTTTCAACTCTCTTCCATAATATTTTCCTGGCTGTCTTATATAAACATTTTGTTTTTCTTCCCCAGATGTAAGAAGTTAGATTATCTATACTCTTGTCCTAGGTAGATTCATCCACTCTCATGGCCTCAGATACCACCTACTAGATGATGGATCTCAAGTTCACTTCTTTGTACTGTACCTAACTTCCCAAGTTACATATCAAACTGCTTACTTAGAATTATGTTTAAATATATCTAAAGAATCTTAAACTTAATGTGATCAAAAAAACCCTGATTTGTTTTAATTTCTCTTTCCCAAATTCAGTTCCACTTAATTAGTCTTTTTTTAGGAAATAGTAAGTAGCAGCAGTATCCAAATGCTTGGGCGATATCCCTCATTTCTGTCTTTCCCTTCTCTCCACATTTAATCCGACAGTACATCTTGATAGGGCTACTTTCTAAATGTATAGAGACCCTGAACACTTCTCAGCATCTCCACTCTGAAATACTAGTCTACACCATCATCATCCCTCACCTGTATGTTCCAACAGCCTCCTGTAGGATCTCCCTGCTTCTTCATGTGTCCTTATAGGTCACCCTCTGCAGAGTAGCCAGCAGTGATCTTTCCAAAGTGTAAATCAGATCATCTTTACCCTGATTAAAATCCTCATTACACTCAGAATAAAGTTCAAAGGGTTTACTATGGCCTGGGAGGTCCCGTTTACTCCCCAACGTCACCTCTGTTTTCCCCTTGTTTACAACACTATTCTAGGTTTTCTTCTGTTTCTTAAACATGCGATGCCGACCGAGTTCCATTGCAGGACCTCTGCATTCTCTGTTCCCATTATCACTTTGATCTCAACTGAAATGTCACCTTCTCAGAAGGAGGTGACAGCCTCTATTTCTCATTCTTTTTCCATATTACCTTATTTTATCTTCTTCAGAGAATTTATCACTGCCTGAAATTTTTCTCCATCTCTATTTTTTTTCTAGTTCTTCATCTATCAATCCATTGTGTGCTTAATTTCTGCCTCCTTCTATTAGAATACATGCTGTTTAAGGGTGAAGGACCCTGTTTTCCTCACTGCTGTATCTTCAGCCCCCACTATAATGCTGGAAAATGGTAATTACTTAACAAATATTTATTGACCAACTGAGTATGTGCTGTCATATTCTGTATAGTGTGACAGTCTAATAAAAAGAAAAAAAAAAATCAAAGTTGGAATCAAAACACGTGGCTTGAATCTTAGCTCTGCTTACTAGTTGTTGGCTATTATGCTGTAAACATTTTTGTAAGCTGCTTCAAAACTTTGCAAAAGTTTGGGAATATAAATAGATAAACAAGTAAAAGAAATATAGTGTGACCCAAAATAAGTCATTTTTTTCAGTTGGTTTTCTTATTAATGGTAAGAGAATACCAACCTACGTGTCTATGATCAGTGGGTTTTCAACAAAGGAGCCACCAAGGTAATGCAATGGGGAAAGGAGAGTCTTTAAATTAAAAGGTGCTGGAACAACCAGGCATTTATTTAGAAGAAATTAACCTCAACCCTTGCCTCACAGCACACAAAAATTAACTGAAAATAGATTACAGACATAAATGGAAACACTAAAACTATGAAATATTTAGAAGAAAAGCATAGGAGAAAATCTTAGCAATCTTAAAAAACCAAACTCGTTGCCATTGAGTTGATTCCAACTCACAGCGACCTTAAGAAAAGGCAAAAATTTCTTACGACACAAAAGGCATGAACAACAACAACAAAAAAGATAAATGGGACTTTATCAAAATTAAAACTTCTGCACTTTAGAAGATGCCATTAAGAAAATAAAAAGGCAAGACACAGACTGAGAGAAAATATTCACAATGCATATATCTGGTGAAGGACTTGTAGCAAAACACTGAAAAAACTTACAATTCTTTAATAAGAAGACAACTCACAGGCAAATGATTTGCATAGAAGATAGATAAATAGCCAATGAAAAAATACTTAACATCTTTAGTCATCAAAGAAAATGCAAATTAAAACCACAGTGTGAAACCATTTCACACCCAGTCAGCCAAAAACCACACTCATTGCTGTCTAGTTGAACTTGACATGAGTCAGAACTCATGGTGAACCCAAGTGTTTCAGCTCCATGGGGCTTTTAACGGCTGTGATCTTTCTAAACTAGAATGGCTAAAGTTACAGAGGCTGACATACTAAATGTTGACGAGGAAGTAGAGCAATTAGAATTCTCCTGTATTTCTGGGAGGAATGTAAAATGATACTACTGCTTTGGAAAACATTTCCTATAATGATAAACACACCACCTGTCTGTCAGTTTGTCATATTGTGGTGGCTTGTGTGTTGCTGTGATGTTGGATGCTATGTCACTGGTATTTCACATACCAGCAGGGTCACCCATGGTGGACAGGTTTCAATGGAGCTTCCAGACTAAGACAGGCTAGAAAGAAAGGTGTGGCAATTTACTTGCTAAAAATTAGTCATTGAAAACCCTACGTATAAAATTTCTTATAAAGATAAACTTATAAATACCATACAACTCAGAAATTTTTCTCCTAGGTATTTACCCAAGAGATATCAAAACCTGTGCGCACACAAAGAATTGTCCATGAATGTATATAGTATTTTAACTTATAAAAGCCACAAACTGGAAACAATCCAAGTGTCCATCAACTGGAGAATGAATAAATATAGTATATCCATACAAAACTACAGTATATCCCAACAATGGCCTCAAACATACCTATGATCACAAAGGCAATGTTTTGTTCTGTTATACATAAGGTGGCCATGAGTTGGCAAATAAAACAACATATCCATACAATGGAACGCTACTCAGCATTAAAAGCAAACGAACTCTCATACATGCAGCAACATGGATGAACCTCAAAACATTACGCTAAATGAAAGAAACCAGATGCAAATGGTCACATGCTATGTGATTTCATTTATATGAAATTCTTGAAAAGGTAGAACTAATTCATAGTTTAAAAAAGCAGATTACCGGTTGCTTGGGGCTGGGATGCAGGCAGAAGGGAACTGTATGGCTTGATGGGAATATTCTACATCTTGATTATGTTGGTGATTACATGGATGTATACATTTGTCAAAACACATCAAACTGGATGCTTGAAATGGGTGCATTTTATTTCATGTAAATTATATCTCAGTAAAGATGATTTAAAAAAAATAGGGAGTACTCATCATCCAGAATTATTGTGAGGACATTTATAAGAACTTGACTTTTAAAAATGTACAATAAATGTAGCTTAATCTAGATCTTGAAGTCTCTGGGTGGTGCAAAGGGTTAATGCTTTCAACTGCTAACCAAAAGGTTAGAGGTTCGAGCTCATTCAGAAGGTCCTCAGAAGAAAGGCCTGGTGATCTTTTAGCCATTGAAAACCCTGTGGAGCACAGTTCTACTCTGACACATAAGAGGTTGCCCTGAGTCAGAATTGACTCATCAGCAACTGGTACTGGTAATCTGAATCTAACTGGGCCCATACTTTTTCTCCTTTTGGACAGAGTAATCCCCTCAATTGACTTTCTCCTTCATAAGGTATCAGGAATTGGTCTTGGATTCTGGAAGATGGAAGTTAGCTGGACAAAGAGCCAACAAAGCTCATTGTCCTGAGGAAGAGATCCAGAGACTCAGCTTGGCCTCTTGAACCCAGAAAAGAGATATGAGAGTGGGATGCTCACTGAAGTCTCGCTATAAATGCCCCTTTCTCATCCGCTATATTTCCGTTTGATATAATAGAATCCTAGGTTGTTGAGTGGGAAGAAACCTTAGAAGTTATCTAGTTGGGCTTTTAATTGCTTCATCGTTGCTGTAATACCTGACTTGCTTTCTCATTATGACCTCCCCAGATCTAAAGAATTCTCGCTCTTTCTGTTTTACATTCCCAGAGTCTGACAAGGTCTTATTTACAGGTTTTTTCCCTTTTCTTAACTCATGCTGTTCTCTACTGCTGTGACTTTTGTATCTAAATTTCACTTACTCAAAGTCGAAGGTGAAAATTCAGTAAGTCAAGTGAAGCTCACACTGAAGACATTGATGTGAACCAGGCTTGTTTATCGCCATTTACATAAATACACACATTAGAAGATGTGGGAAGTGTCTGTCTCTCTGCAGTGGTCTCGATATTCCTGGACTAATTTACTTCCCAGGAGTTTCTCTTAGCTTAATGATTCTTGGAGAATGGCACACACTCGACACCTTCTTTCACGGTGGGGACCGAGCACAGGCCGACAGCAGGCCGGAGGAAAATCACCAGCTCTGGCTCAAATTCGTGCTCTGTCATTTACTGGTAGTGTCATTGTGTTGGTCTTGGCCAATTTACTCTAATTTTACCAGTCTTAAAGCCTGTAAATGGGGCTAATATTATTTAAAAAATGATTTTTTTCTTTTTGGAGAATTAGAGAATTTTGAGAATTGGCACAGAATATTGTTGTTAGGTGCTGTTGAGTCGATTCCAGCTCATAATGACCCCGTGTGTTGCAGTGTAGACCTGCCCCATAGGGTTTTCTTGGCTGTAATCTCTGTGAAAGCAGATCACCAGGTGTTCTCTTCAAGGAGCCACTAGTTGGGTTCGAACCACCAACCTTTTGGTTACGTCTCCCACAGATTCTCTTTATAATTGGCTTCTCTGGGGACTCATACTCTGATGTAAGAGTACAAAGGAGAACATTTCTTGGGTGTTCCAGGATAGGGCTAATGTAATTTATTTGTGAAAATCCATAATCTAGCTTGACTGAACAGTGGCACAACCACAGGCTACAAAATAGCAACTTCTTTTCCACACTTTGTATCAGAGCTTCACAGGTAAGGGAAAGACATTGCACGGTCTCTCTCTCTCTCTGTCTTTCTCTTTACTCAATGTTGTTGACAGAGAATAATTCTATTCTTTATGTGAGGACTTAACAGGTGAGTTCACCTAGCTTATGTCTGCTCATTTGTCACCTTTGTATAACTAGAAAGAATCATGCTCACTGTTTTACTTAACCTTAAATTATTGAGTTTCCAGCCATTGTGAAGGGGACTAAAATTATTTGTAATTTCATTTAAATTGTAAATATATATATAAAAAACCAGCTGCCATCAAGATGACTCCAATTTATAGTGATCCCAGGTGTGTCAGAGTAGCATTGTGCTCCATAAAGTTTTCAATGGCTGTGACCTTCTGAAGCTTGTTGACAGGCCTGTCTTCTGAAGTGCCTCTGGGTGGGTTCAAACTGCCAACCTTTTGACTAGTAGTTGATCACTTAACTGTTTGTGGCCATCCAGAGATGCCTGTAATGATAACTAATTAGTGTGTGGTTTTGGGAGTGGATGGCAGCACAGGGTCATGGCTTGATACTTGCTAGGGACTGTGAACTGGAAATAATTCTGTGGCAGAAGTGAAGTAGAGGCCATTGCTACCAGAGCTTGGGATAACTGTGTATTGCTGTTGTCTCACAATATTAGTCTAGAGGTGATAAATCTGCCTGTTGACAAATTACATCCCAGAACCAGAAGCAAAGCTGACTTTGCAGGTTGAGAAGGAGTGAACCCAGGTGTGAGAGGAAAAAGGTCAAGGAGATTTTGAGGTTGCCTGTGCTGCAGGTTGGAGGAAAAGGTCCTCAATAAATACTCCCCTAATCAAGGATAATGAAAGACATTTAATAGTGAGTACAGAGAGAGAAGGAGCCCTGGTGGCACAGTGGTTAAGTGCTTGGCTACTAACCAAAAGTTCAGTGGTTAGAACCCACCAGACACTCTGCATGAGAAAGATGTGGCAGTCAGCTTCTGTACAGATTACAGCCTTGGAAACCGTATGGGGCAGTTCTACTCTGTCCTGTAGGGTCACTATGAGTCAGAATCAACTCAATGGCAATGGGTGAGTACAGAGAGAGGCTTTTCCCCCTCCACTGTTGCGAATCTATTTATATACTTTGAACTCGGGAGCTCTGGTGCCATCTAGAACTGAAAGTAAGAAAACAGTGGCAACATATCTATTTTTAAAATTCATTTGTTAATCAGAAGGTAGTATTATTATTCAATCAAATATCATTGCTGATGTCAGATGGATTCTGGCTGAAAGCAGAGAATACCAGAAAGATGTTTACCTGTGTTTTATTGACTATGAAAAGGCATTCAGCTGTGTGGATCATAAGAAATTATGGATAACATTGCAAAGAATGGGAAATCCAGAACACTTAACTGTGCTGAATTGAGGAACCTGTACGTAGATCATAGATCAAGAACAGAACAAGGGGATACTTCTTGGTTTAAACTCAGGAAAGGTGTGCGTCAGGATTGTATCCTTTCACCATACTTATTCAACCTGTATGCTGAACAAATAATCCAAGAAGCTGGACTATATGAAGAGAATGAGGCATCAGGACTGGAGGAGGACTAATTAATAACCTGTGATACGCAGATGACACAGCTTTGCTTGCCGGAAGTGAAGAGGATTTCAAGCACTTACTGATGAAGATCAAAGACCACAGCCTTCAGTATGGATTACACCTCAGCATAAAGAAAACAAAAATCCTTACAACTGAACCAATAAACAACATTGTAATAAACGGATAAAAGATTGAAGTTGTCAAGGATTTAATTTTACTTGGATCCACAATCAATGTCCGTGGAAGCAGCGGTCAAGAAACAACAAATTCCATTGGGCAACTCTGCTGCAAAAGACCTCTTTAAAGTGTTAAAGATGTCACTTTAAGGACTAAGGTGGGCCTGACTCAAGCCGTGGTGTTTTCAGTTGCCTCAGATATATGTGAAAGCTGGACAATGAATAAAGAAGATCAAAGAACAATTGATGCCTTTGAATTATGATGTTGGTGAAGAATATTGAATATACCATGGACTGCCAGAAGAACGAACAAATGTGTCTTGGAAGAAGTACAGCCAGAATGCTCCTTAGGAGTAAGGATAGAAAGGTTAGTGAGACTTCCTCTCATACTTTGGACATATTATCAGGAGGGACCATTCCCTGGAGAAAGAAATCACGCTTGGTAAAGCAGAGGGTTAGTGAAAAAGGGGAAGACCCTGTACAACAGAACGAAACACTGCCTAGTCCTGCACCATCCTCACAGTTGTTATCATGTTACACTAGTAACTCTTTATTCCTGCACAGGACTGGTGGAGGCTATACTTATCCATTCCTTTACTTACATGCAGGAGAGGCAGCTGGGATGATAGCAAAATGTGTATTTTGGAGCCTGACTCTCCTGGATTTGAATTTCCGCTCTACCACTGTTGGAAGAAAACACGTTTTATTAATTCTTATTTTTAAAATGTAAAATGATAATAATAATATCTGCTATTAGGATTGTTGTAAGGATTAAATGAGATAATTTACTCAAAGGGTATACAAGAAATGTTAATTGCTTTACCTTGTCCCAGGGATGCAATTTGGTAATCCCAGTTCTCCAGGAGGAGGGCACTCTGTCTCCTAGAGCTTGATTTTTGAATCTCCACCTGTTGTAGGACATGAACCCTCTTCTAAAACCACTTTGCAATCTTCCTAGCACTGTAAAAATGGGTGTGTGCGCGTGTGAGTGTGTACGTGTGCGTGTGTGCATGTGCGCGCGCGTGTGTGCATGTGTATGCGTGTGTGTGTGCGTGTGCATGTGTGCGTGTGCGTGCGTGTGTGCGTGCGTGTGAGTGTGCGTGTGCATGTGTGTAGTCTCAGTTTCTTAATGCCTGGAAGTAGTACAGGAGATTAGACCAGGTTTTTCATGGAAGAAATAGAACTTCTAGAGAAGGGTGGAATTTGGTCCAATCATGAAGACAGGGCAGGACATTCCAGAATAAAAGAGCACGAGCAAAGGCATGGAGTTCCAGGATTGCCTCTGAGTCCTTTTTATCCTCCCAGCTCAGCACCTGACGTACAGCAGATGCTTCACATGTATTTGTACATAAATGCATGCAAGCAAGTGCGAATGAACGCACTGAGGATGAGAATGGTAGTTTATATAGATGGATTGGTTTGTCTAGTTTATGGGTCATATGTGCATCAAGTTGGGCAGGTGGTGAGGTAATATCAGGAAAGGCAATGAATAATAAGAAAAGGCACTTGAATTTAATCTGCAAGCAAATCAGAAGGAATTATAGCTTTTTTGTTTGTTTTTTTTAATGAGGGTGTGGGAGTGGAGGATTTCCATTTTTTGGTAGCCTTCTCTAGCCTTAAGACTCAAAATTAGAGACATTACTCTCGTAAAGAGTCCAAAAAGAGAAAAAGATAGCTCAGAAGTGGTCTTTTGTTTCTCTTCTTTTCCTCGAGCCTTCCCACCCACATCCCTCCACCCTCGATGACTCACATTTTATGCGTGTCCACCATTTGCTTGGTGGTTTAGTCCTTGCTATTGGCTAACAATCATTTTCCACTTTGTAGGTGTTTTTAGGTTGTATGGAAAAGCAAGAAAAAAGCTTGGGTGCCTCTCAAGCAATAAGCAAGCTCTCAGTGTTTTTCACACCAACGAAGTTTAATAGCAAAATGGTATAATTCAGGAGTTTATAGAAAATGAACTAGAATATGCAAAAGATACTGAAGAATAAAGACTAAATCCAGATTTTCTGTTTAGCGTATGATTTTTAAATTTTTTCATTCATGAGAATGTTTTCTTTTATGGTGTGTTTACCAGACTTTAGCATTTTGCTCTACTTCAAGGATATCTTTTTCAGCAATATATATGAATTTGCTTTGATTTTTATGCTCCAACTGCTACTTGATATGTGAAAGCACATTGACTATCCAAGTAGGACTTGACAACAACTAGTTTTCTATTTTCACTGGACACAGACAGGCAAGTGCATTTCTTAACTAGCTGATGCTGATCATTATAAGTCAGTGGCCATTACAAGATTAATCTTTGTAGGTTAAAAGTAGATTTACAAACATAAAGATGTACATGTAATAAAAAAAAGACAATTTCTAAGGTTATTTTCAAAATGACACATCAGTGATGGGAAATGATTATCTTCGCAAAGACATTACTTAAAATAACACTTGAGATTTTCAGATTGAAGAACATCAACAGGATAATTCACAAATGCGCCATTTCCTCCCTGCTGGCTATTAGCCAGGAATGTAGCACAGCATATGGCTTATTATTCTGGTAGTTGGAGAGAAGAGAATCAAATCCAGAAAATGATCACTTTCTCATTCACTTCCCCTTCCCTCACTGTTCCAGGGACTGGGTAGTTACTGTACGTGGTTTTGATGCGAGATCACAGGCCACAATGAGGGTCAGGAAGGAAGTACTAATGGGGCCATCTTCAATGCAGGCCAGACTAAGTTTGACTTAACCTTTAACCCTGGTCAAGCGGAGTCCCCTGAGGGTAGGTTGACTTTTGTTTTGACATGGGGTTTCTGGGAGATGAAGTAGAAGTACTTTTGCCTATCCCTCTTGCTATGTACAACTTAAAACCTTGGACATTGTATGTAAAACAAACATAAGAAGACTGAAAGATGGGGAGAAAGGAGACCTGCTAAGGGCCTTGTGACCCAAGGAACGTCACGGTGCCAGGGTGGTATGAGCAGAGGCCTGGTGCGGGGTTGGTCGTCCTGCTCCCACCCAGGAGTAACTGGGAGGCCCTTCTACCTTGGGGTGTCAGCAGAAGCTAAGTGTCGGTAACAAGGTAGCTTTCCCCTTCCCTTGACATGGGCTTCAGTGTTTACTCCCAGTGACAGACACTGATTGTGTTCGGGCTGTTGAACTGCGTGTCTCTACATTCTCTTCTACAACAAAACTCATCTCCCTGGTTTTTTTCAGATGACTTCTGATTTTGTAATGAGAAGTTGTGAGCTCCCGTGTTAGACTATGATTTCCTTAAGGGTGGAGATTGCCTCTAGTTCATCTGTGTACCCTTAGCATTGAGAATAGTGTTTGGGCATGCAGGTACTTGGTAAACAGTAGAATTTTTTATGGAACAGTTAAAAGTATACTTGTTGTTCAAGCATGAGGGGGATCTGACTTCACACTAATTAACTAGACATACTTGCATGTATTTTCTAGAGACCGACCTAGACAAATGTGATGTTGGAATTGCTTAATTAAAGAACTGCAAAGTGCTGCAGGACAATGAGAGAAAGACGTCATACAAAGCTTTCAGAGGAGCAGAGATATTTCGCTTGGGTTCCCGCGCAGTCAGGAGAATGACGTCGTGTGGTGATCAAGCTAGCAAGAAGGTGGTGAATAAATTAGAATGACCGTTTATTAACAAACATGAAAGCATAAGTACTAAGGACAGTGGCATCTTCCTCCTCTGGAAAAGGCATATCTATGCTAAAACAGAAGTTGGTTGATGCTCAGAGAATCTGAGCGATCGGTGGCCTTAATGGCTAGCATCTTCCAAGTTATGCTAACCTGAAAACTTCAATTTTGCTATAGAGATGTACCCGCTAAGGGAACTTGAATCCACTACTGAGAACATCCTTTTCTCTGAAAAGTAATGAAGACGTTGAAAATGGTTGCTTTCCTATTGAAGGATCATGGGATTTAGTCAGCTTTTGATTCAAAATGTTCAGTTCTGTGCTCTTGGGCAAGTTATGTAACTTCCTTGCACTTCAATTTTCTCACTTTAGTTTTTAAGAAGTAGATATCTCCCCAAATTGTTGTGGAAATATTATGAGTGAAAAAAGGTATATGAAAGTGTCTAGCATGGTGGCTGGTATGCAAATTAGTCGAACTCTTCATCACTTAACACGGCGCTGTTCTTCACACTAGGCCTAATGAGCTTTAAGCTTTCTTAAATAATAAGCAACATCTTCCAGTGACTATAAATAATCACTTAGTGCAGGTAATTCTTTTTACAGATGACTGGACTTATTTATTACAAGCCTTTTCTCCTAATTTTATTAGGGAAAATAGCTTTTAACCTTCACATTTTAGGGTACCTTAATGATGAGCACATAACCTGCATACAAACATATATTTAAAATAAATAACTAATGATAATATGACAGTGTTCGACACTGACCTGCCTTTATTTCAACTGATTTGTAAAACCAGTAATCGGCAGGCAGGAAGGCCCTATCTGGAAGATCACACTTCTCCTAATAAGCAGACAAGCTCTTACTTCTCATATCGTGTTCCTGTAACTTTTATTAAGACACTGGACTTTGTGTGAGGTCAGCCAGTTCTTGGCCTCATGCATTTTATCTCCGTGACTAAGGTACTTCTTGTCTCTTATCCAGCATCTTAGTTCACAGGGCTGGAGTTCAGATAGGTGACTCTGTAAGGTATAAGTAACCACTCTTAAGAGAATAAAAGGCAGCTAATAAATTGCAGTGAATATGGAAAACTGATGACCACAATCTGTTTGCCAACTTACTTTCAATAGTGAGGGGCAGGTAGAACAGCTTTTCAGTACTTAGAATGAAAGGGGTCAAGTTTGCTCACTTCAGCTCGTGGTATCCTGGCAAGAACACACTTGGGAGTTAGATTTGCCTTTGGATCTTGGCTTTGACACCTACCAGCTCTGTTACAGTTGGCAAATTACTTATTCTCTCTGAGCCCCAGTTTCCTTGTTAAAATAATAAAAATAGCTAAGATTTGTTGATATTTACCGTGCACTAGGAATTTGTAATTTATATATATTGCCACATTTCAGTTCTCACAAAAGCCATATAAGCTTATTAGTATAACCCATTTTCAGGTGAGCAAACGAAGACCTAGAGAGATTAAACTTACCCAGCGACTCACAACGAGTAAATTACAGCATCAGCATGGAATCGAAGTCCATCTCCTCTGAAAACTGTACTTTTAAAACTGCACTATATTGCTTCATCCATAAAACTGATAAAAATAAGATCAACTTTGCAGGGACTTAAAATGACGAGACGGTGAATGAAAATTTTTTCCAGAGTGGCATCCAGCCCAAGAGTACATGCTCAAGAAAGGTGGTTATGACTGTATCATCTAGAAAAGCATGAAGAGGTGTGGCATGTTAATATTTAAGATAACGAAGGATTATGGAGTAGTGAACACAGTACGTGCCAAGTACATAGATTTTTTTTATTACCTTCCTTTTATAAATAAATAAAAAAAAAAATGTGGCTTAGAGAGGTCACGTGTCTTGTACAAAGCCTCACAAAACAGCATTGGGAACCAGAACCAAGACTGCTGATTCCAAAGCCCAGTTTTTAGTTTATTTGTTTTTGTTTTTAACCACTATGCTATATCATCTTCTTAGAGAAGAGAAGCTTCAGACCCTCAAAAATGAACCTGGGTTTTGGAAGAAGTACATATAAAATTCTGCAAGAGGGCCCATTTTAGGTAACTTCCTTGATAAGGGTGGGCAAAGAACAAAAGCAGGATTTCAGAGATCAGAAAGCTGAGCAGGAAGGGAAATGTTTTAAATAAGAAAATAGTAAATTAATTCATCTGAGGGAAAAATAGCACCAAACATATATTTAATTAAAAGCAGAAGCTTAGAAGCAGCATAGAGAGTCTTGTTAGAAAGATTGATTTTGGCTTCCTCCCATTCTGTTCGTTACACCTGAATAATCACTACAATCTAATCTATAAATGGTAAAATTCCTAAATCAGAGGGGACCCAAATCTCCATCTGTAAACTCTGAATTAATTCCACAAGACATTCTAGTGCCATGCAAAGTTACCGACATCATACCAAATTGTATTTGGTCTTTCCATCAATCATAGGATTTTTATTGCTTCTAGAGATAACCACCAATGTAAAATATTCAAAATTCTGTCATGTTTTGTTTGGCGTTTTACTGGAGGGCTGCTGCCTCATGACGGACCTTATGCAATATCCCGAGGTGTCCTGGCATCTTTCCATTTCTGGTCTTTGCACACCTCCTTGAGCCCTCCCAGGGGCACTTCCCTCAGCCTGAGGTGCCCTCCATGCTCTCCTCCCTTTGCTCAGCAACTCGTGCTCATCCTGGAGAGCTAAGCGTCCATGTCGCTTCTGCAGAGAAGCCGTCCCACAACCACTCCCAGCTGAAAGTTTCCTCAGTTACCTGCTCTCATGGCAAAGCACATGACATAACTGAAAAACGAAAAAATGTAACCATGTTTCACGCCTATTCTCCCTGCCTTAAGGGCAATGACCACATCTGCCTTGCTCTCTGTGTGTCCTCAGAGCCAATGGGCCAGCTTTATTTGAGGCCGAAACATATGAAATCATCGATATTTGACTGTTTTTGACCTACAGAAGTGGCAATTTTATATTCTTCAACCAAATGCCTAATATACAATAGGTGCCTTCTACATATTTTATGAACGTTGAAATATCTGCAGCAACCCTTTTGAAACTTCAGCCAGCCTGTCTCCAGACCTGTCTCTTTTCTTGAAGAGGAGGGCAGTGTGTGGTTTAGATTTCAGAGGATGGCAGTCCTCCTCCTAAAGCTACTTTCCAAAGTTTCTGGGACTAAACGGCCAAGGGTAGGGGAATATGACAAGTACCAGGGCAATCAGTCAAACTGACCTTATACTGAAGCCAGCGCACATGCCTCATTAAAGCACAAAAAAAATGAAGTGGCTGGGTTAAGATGTTAACTGCTGCATACTAACTGGCATAGTAGCAACTGATCACATGTTTTTCTTTTCTTCAATATTTTGGAAAGAAAAAGAAATCGCTAATTATTGATTTTTTTTCCCTGAAATTTCACTGATCAAAAGAAACTTAAGCAATACCAAGAGCACTGTAGCCAAACAGTCTCAGCAAGCAGCAGTCAGCAAAACAAACTCCATAATAATGCTTCAAGAAAGGAAATAATAAACCCCAAATTAGAAATTATTGAAGGTCACAAATAGGTTACTGGTGCAAGAGAGATAGAGAATTAATCATGATTTCAGTTGGGTCTGGGACTTTGATCAGTTCTAGGTAGTGCAAAACTGGTATTGCCTTAGACTTTCTGGGGGAGAAGACAAGAAAAACAAAAGGGAAAGAAACTTTAGTCGCAAAGTGTCCTGACATTCTGAAAACAAACTAGCCAATGTCAAGCAAGCAGAACTTAGAAAGTTTCACTTATAAGAAAGAATGTTATAAAATCAGGAAAGATTCTTAGAGAAATATGGCCCCAAACTTAGATAACCATGCCATAGAATGCAAGGGTAGACACAATTAGAAGAAAGAAATATGTTTAATTAGGCTTCCATGGCACAGTAGCCAGAAATTCTCCAAATCTTGACATTTATATGGGAATTATAAGAAGCATTAAATATATGTGCGTGTGTGTATATATATATAGTTTTTTATTTTATTTTATTTTTTTGTGGTAAAGATATACATAGCCAAACATACACCATTTCAACAATTTCTATATTGACAATTCAGTGACCCTGACTGCATTTTTCAAGTTGTGCAACCATTCTCATGTTCCTTTTTCTGGTTGTTTCTCCTTCATTAACATAAACTCACTGACCCCTAAGTTTCCTACCTAATCTTTCCAGTCTCTGTTGTCAGTTTGATCTCATAAAGAAAATTCCTTAAGACAGCACAATGTTCAAAGCAAACATTCTTTACTAATTAAGCTAAACTTAATTAATAGTAAACTTAATAGTTTTGAGGGGACAGCCAGCCTCAATGGATCCAGAAAGTCTGGATTCCATGAAAATTTGAAATTTTGTTATAAGTTTCCTCCCCTTTTGATCAGGATTCTTCTACAGAATCTTTGATCAAAATGTTCAGTAATGGTAGCTGGGCATCATCCAGTTCTTCTGTTCCTATGGCAAAGGAGGCAGTTGTTCACGGAGGTAGTTAGACATGCATTCCAGTTCCTCACTCTCCTTCCTCTGCTGCTCCAGGCAAATAGAGACCAATTGTTGTACTTTGGATGGCTACTTGCAAGCTCTTAAGAATCCAGACACTGCACAACAAACTAGGAGGTGGAACAGAAACACTAAAAACAGTGTTAGGCCTCTTGATCTGAATGTCCCACAAAATCATTACCCTAAACCTCTGAACCAAGAAAACAAATTCCATGAAATGTTTGGTTGTACTTAAGCAGCATCTGCAGCTGCTCCTTTTTTGTTGTTGTTATTATATATATATATAACACAACATTTTCCAATTCAACCTTTTTCAGATGTACAGCTTTGAAATATCAATTACGTTAATCATGTTGTGCAACCATTACCCTTAACTGAGGAGCATCGTTTTTTGACTTTTAAATATAGATGACTATGTTGGTTGTTGTTATTATTATCATAGTTCCATTCTAGAAAATAGTCAGTATAAACATATTCCTCTTTCTGTTCCTTTTCAATGTAAAATGCTCCAAATAGATAGTATTAACCTTGAGTGTTGTATGTATGTTTTTATTCCTAGCATGTATTCCCCCTTTCTATACCCACACAAATTTTCTTTTAGGGAATTAGTCATTCCACATGTTTTTCTATCATGGGAGGACAGTATACTAGGTGCCTTTCCCCAGTATTGAAGCTGAAGTGGCCAGATCCTTTCTCTCCCATCCATGGGCAGTAGAGAGGGTCACGTGAACTATGCGTGACCTATTAGATGATCTCCCAGAACACTGAATATTGAGAGAGTAGCTCAAGGTTGCAAGAGACAGCTGAATGGATTCATCCAAGTTTGGCTGTCTTGTTAGGCCTATTTGTACTATGAGGTGGTTTCTGTGGTTTCCATATTCTAGCTTCTCTTTGTGACCTGTTTCCTTAACCTCTTACAGATTTTATGAACTTGTAACATTCTTATAATAAATCCCTTGGCTTAAGCTAGTCTGAGTCAGTTTCTGTTGCTTATAACCAAGGACCTCTAACTAAAATACTGCTGTATGCCATTCAGACTTAGGTAGGAAGAACAACCTACTAGCATGGTACTATTGGTGTGACAGAGCAAGTATTAATCTGTGGGAAGAACTGTGGACCAGTCTTCACTAAGGCTAGGTTCAAGTTCCATATCTACTAATTTATAATTGTTGTGCTAAAATGGCCATAATGATATCTTCTTTTTGCCTAGGGTTGTTATAAAGACTAAATGTATTAGCGTGTATGAAAGTGTATTATAAACTCTAAACTGCTGTATAAAAGCTACCTGTAATTATTACTATAGAATTGGAGAGTTGACTATCTCTTGAGATTTACTCTACAGTGCAGGGTTTCAGAAAGCAGCTGACAGTGTTCAATTATTCATTTACTCAATCAACAGATATTCATGGAGTGTCTCCTATGTGTCAGTAACTGTTCTAGACAATTGTGAAACAAAGACAAAAGGACAGAGGCTCTGTCTTCAAAAAGGTCAGACCCTGACAGAGGGGACAATTGCAATGTACTGTGATTAATAAGAAACTGAAGGCATGCAGCACTAGCTTCAGCAGTGGCTTTAAAGAAGAAATAAGTTATTTGGCTTAAGCAGGTCAAGGAGCTCCTGTGCTTGGTCTTGAAAGAAGACTAACTTTTCATCAGATGGACAGCAGGAATGCTATTCTAGGCAGAGAGTTCTGCATGCTGCATTCAGGGATCCAGAGGCATTTGACGCGTCTGAAGTATGAAGTACATTCAGACACTGGCAGGAGATGGGGTTCCCAATACTTGTTGACATTCCAGATTGCACATGAGTTCCAAAGAGCAGCGAACTCTGAACAAAAACTTAAGTGGGTTAGTTTTTCTACGGCTGTGCCCTATTTTCCTCTCACTCTTTGATGCTCTGTAGCTGGGGATATGTTTAGGCACCGTGAACAACTCCACAAGGAGTGTGGATGTCCTTTCCATAATTCACTTCCAGCAGCCCACCCACTGGAAAAGGATTAGGCTCAATCATGAAAGTTGCTCATATCACTAGTCTAGAAGGAAGAGATACTTTTACACATAATTTTGCTCTCAGCTAGGACTGTTTTCATGCTGAGAATTCAATAAAAGTAAATTCCAGTGTAACAGCCTAAGCAAATCAACAAACAAATTGGAGATTAGAAGTGATTGGGATACACAATGTGTAAAAGGCAGCAGAATCTAGGGAAACATAAAAGAAAAAATATAATGGCATCAAAGTATTGGCTTCCCTCTCTTCATTTTCTATTTTTTATTTTTATTCAATCAATCAACTTTCTTTGGTTTATTTCTATTTATATTTTTTTTGGTAGCTTCCAAGTTTTTTGGAAAGAAGAGCCCTAGGCTCAAAATCCTTAGTCACTTCTTCTTGGCTATGTATATTCTGTGTAAGAATGAGTGAGTGAGTGTTGGATTTCCTCAAGGAGGCCCTACCTGTCCCTGAAGGAGCTGGTCTTGTCAAGTCATAGTCTAGATCAGAGGTACCCAAACCTGCTAGTTCATGGCTTCTTTAGTCTGTCAGTAGATTTTTCATGGTATTCATAGGCCCAAAAATATGTCTAACAGTTCTCTTTATTAAGTAGTGGTGTTTAAATAACTTAAAAAAAAATTTATATCCTACCAATTTAGTAGCCATTTGATAAAACTAATTCACATAAATTGAAAGATATTATTTTTATTTCATTCTTAAATAACCACAGTTACTTACTAGTGGGGTGTGTGGTCTCACTGCACAGTTTCTCAAACATTGGAGTCAGATTGGACACCACCACCCTCATTTCCCATTTCGTATTGATTTTCATGTGATACTTGCTTTTCACCAGAGCAGCTATCAAAAACCCGCTTCCACAAATATGCAATGTCACCAGATGTTATGTCCTTTTAACTTTTTGTCGCTCTTCATTTTAATACAGAGGTCAGTAAATTACAGTTTGTGGGTCAAAACCAGCCCGCTGCTTACTTTGGTGCTAAGAATGGCTTTTACAGTTTTAAGTGGTTAAAAAAACAAAAGAATAATATTTTTTGACACATGAAAACTATACGAACTTCAAATTTCAATGTGCGTATAAAAAGTTTTATTGGAAGGCAGACATGCTCATTTGTTTACGTGTTGTTTTGGGCTATATCAGTAGAGTTGAGTAGCTACGACAGGCCATATGTGCTCCTCTCATTGCTCTGCACTGCTGCTCAACACACTACAAATCACAGAGAACTCAGTTATAAGTCAACAGTGAGTGTACCACCATAACACAATATTTTATTTATTTTTATTACTTAGTGGATACTAGTCATGTCAAAACCCAAAAAAGAAGGAAAAAGGGAATTTGCATGTCACACTTGTAAGGCATAGTGGAGTGTCGATTATGTTATTATTGAATTAACTGGCAAAACATTGTAAATATTATGCAATGACACGATAGTTGTACCAAAAAAAAAAAAAAAAAAAACCAAATAAAAACACCAAAAACCCAATATCCATCAGTATTATCAGAATAAGCACTCATGAAAATATTTCAAAGGAAAGCTATAGTTGCAAAAAAAAAGAAAATTTAAAACAGAATATTTCATCACAGCAGAATTTCTTCACAAAAATAAAACATTAAAATAAGTCTGCAACCAAATTAAGTTTCCAACTGGCTAATTTGTTGGGCAACCCAGAAAGTATGCTTACTGATGGTGAGTTAATTAAATCATATTTGATTGCAGCAGCTAAATAAATATTTCCAGAGAAAACAAATTTGTTTAAGAAATTTTGGCAAGAAAAATTGCTCTAAGAGTTGAAGAAATTGGGAGCAATATCAATAATCAATTAAAAAACAAAGCAAATGACATCATGTGGTTTTCTCTAGCTCTTGATAAGTTGACAGATGTTACCAATTCTGATCAGTTACTGTCTGAGGAGTCAGTTCTCAGTCTGAAATGACTGAAGAATTAGCCTCTTGAATAATCTGCATGGAACAAATACAGTTGAGAATGTGTTCAAAGAAGTAGAGAAAACGCTAAATACAATCTGAAGTAGAATCTGCTAAGATGTGTTATAACTGATGTTGGTAAATCATGTTTAGAGCAGAAAAAGTCTTGGACAAATTTGCAAAGCTTGTGAAAATGCAAGAGGTATAAAGCTTATGATTATTTGTTTTATTATTCATCAGCAGGTACTATGTAGAAAATATTTCAATATATCGTATGTTATTGAAACAGTAGTGTCGGTCGTGAATTTCATTTGTGTTCATGGACTTAATCATTGTCAGTTCTGTAAAATGTTGTCAGAAATAGAAACTGAATACCCTGAATTGTTCTACTATATAGCAGTTTGATATCTCAGCAATGGTAAAGTTTTATTGTAATTTTTTGAGCTCAGGGTCAAGATTAAATTTTGTCTGAATGAGAAGAACTCTTTTCAATCACTGTTACGGAACTCTGAGTGGGTTGGTAAATTAGCTTTTGCTAAAGCCTTGATAATATTTTTTTAAAATGAATTCAACCTAAAATTATAAGGCAAAACTGCTTATATGTGAAACTCACATTGCTTTAAAGTCATTTAGACAACAAATAATGTTTGAATCATAAATAATACCTGTGCAATCAAAAGTTAAAGCAAGAGGTGAGATCTTCATCCCCACACAATTTTACAGCAGATAAATTTTCCAAGTTCAAACTTCAGTTCCAGAAGCATGTTTCTGACTTTGATGCAAGTGCAAGGGAAATTTCCATATTTCAAAAATCAATTTAACTGTGCAACTGAGGAGCTTCCACCAACCCTACCTGGGAATAATTATCTGCAATCTAGCAACAAGCTAAAACTATCAAGGTAAGACTCTAATAGGATCCTAAAAATGCCTTTCAAGTGATGAATATCATATGTTCATGGATTTATAACAGTATTTGGCAATTACTACCTGTGTGAAAAGACATTTTCAAAGAGGAAATACATCAAATTTCATTAAGAGCACCACTAACAGATGAACATTTGCAATTGATTTTGATGGTAAGGACACTAACTTTGAATCCCAATTAAGTGAAATGTTATCTACTCCCCACGAAAGAATTCTATTCTTCTCAGTAGTAAACTTGCATTACAGAAAATTATATTCAGTTATTATCATTATATTTTGAATTTTATCAGTGAAAAATTTGTTTTCTTTCTTGTTACATAAGTATCTACAAAACATCCTTGATTTTGACTTTTGGCCTACAAAGTCTAAAATATTTACTCTCCGACTCTTTATAAAATAAGTTTGCTAACTACTGGTTTAATACATCAAGGGTATAAGAGAATGGGCCAAATATACTTGACTTATTATTTTTATAATTGAAAATTACACTATCAGATTAACTGCTTGACACGAGGTAGTCAGACATTGGTAAAGCACTCACAAACATTCATATCAGAACAGGCCACCCAGGGGAGAGAACGCGAGTTCTGAATCAGAGTGCTCGCAGAGGGTCAGCGAACTGTGAGTGTAGAAAGGACAGGACATTAACTGGACAGTGGGGATCAGGGTCACAACTAACAGGGCCAAACCACAGTGAATCAGAGACCCCACATAGAACGGTAGTTTAGTATTGAGTTGACACTACTTCACGAAAGGAAATGGATAGGGTATGATAAGTCCCTGGTGGCGCAAGGGTTAAGTACTCGGCTGTGAACTGAAAGGTTAGTGGTTCAAACCTGGAAGTGGCTCCCTGGAAGAAAAGACCTGGCAATTTGCTCCTATAAAGATTGTAGCCTAGGAAACCCTACAGGACATTTCTACTCTATCCTATAGAGTAGCTAAGAGTTGGAATTGATTTGACAGCTCACAACAACAACACAGTCAGTCCAGGGTTCAGAGGTGGAAGTTAATTAGGATCATTAGCTTGAGTAAGGGAAAATAAGCAGAAATTAAGGGGTGTGCAAAGGAGAAGGGGCTGTGAGTACATCACCTGACACAGGAGAAGAATGGAATAGAAAAAATTATGCATCCATTACAGACAAATCAAACTGTATCACTAGCCTATAGAGAAAGCACTAATGAGATTTTTGAGTTCTAATTATACATGTAATTTAGTTACAACCAAAAGAAAAAATATCTTTTTTTTTTTTTTTTGGTCCAATTTTCTGTTGGATCAGAGGGGAAATGAGGACCAAATTTTAGAAAACTAGTGCCTTTCTATCTCATTTCCTGTCATTCACTTCGTAATTTAGCAAGTGTGTATTGAGCATATTTGCTGGGCTCAGTTTAGCCTCAGTGTCCTGGGTCATAGCCTTCCGAGGTCAGGGTCTGCCATGGAGATCAGATCCTGGGAGGAGAGAAAGAGCTACTTGCTGGAGCAAATACAGGGCTAGGAATGTAATGTAAATGAACACTGGCAGTGAGTAGGAGACAAACCATACATTAGCAGTGAGATGTCAAAGTTAAAAGTTAGGATAAGCAGAGATCAGAGATATGAAGTCATGGATCACATGACAAGCAAACAGAGGACGCAAAATGGAAACCGTTAAAAGTGTCAAGGGCAGGAGTGGGAGAGCCAGGAAAACAATAAGATTCAGAAGCTGAAGACATGGGTATTACAGCCTGTGTTAGGCAGGCACATATTTTATTAGCCTTAGGCTCAAATTATAACATGCCAGGCTTCTTTTACTTATCTAGCTCTGATATTCTAGGAAAGACCCCCCCCCCACACACACACACCCATCCTCCCCAAGCAAACACACAAGCATTAATCTCTTGGATGGAGAAGAGTTAGAGAGAATAGAACATCTGTAGCTCCTGGTTTTCTTGGCAAGAATATGGAAGTGCATACACTTCCTTAAACAAATCCTGTAAACTTATTTTTTAGATGCACTTAAAGCTTCCAGCCAATTGTTCCACATAACTTCCCAATGACTAACTTGTCCATCTCCTGCTTATCACTTAGGAATGTAGAACGGGTTAGTCTTTCTGGAGGGGAACTTGGCAACATGTAACAAATAACTTAAAAAATGCCTATCAATCCACAGATTATATTTTAATTGTAGAGGGAAAAAGATAACTTTACAATGGGAAAATCTGGCAGACAGCACTTTAACCAAATGATCAAACTTAACATCCACTGTAATGAAACAAACTGACATCATGTCTCTTCTGACATGATACATTGAGGACAAAACCAAAACAAACAAATAAACCAAACCCACTGCCATCGAGTTGATCCCGCCTCATGGCGACCCCACAGGGTTTCCAGGCTGTAAATCTTTACAGAAGCAGACTGCCACATCTTTCTCCTGCAGAGCCACTGGCAGTTTCCAACTGCTGACCTCTCGGTTAGCGGTAGATCGCTTTAACCACTGCTCCACCACAGCATCACCTATTAGATACTGCTGCCTAAAAATGTTTAACCTGAATCGAAACATGAGCAAACAAACAATAAATCTAGATTAGGGTCTCTTTTGCAAAACTAGTCAGAAAATTATCAATTCCATGGGGTAAGAGATCTAGGTTAAGGAGGCTCAAGAAACATGACAACTCCTTTCAATGCGTGATTCTTGATTAGGTCATGGACAGAAAAAAATACATAAAGTATATTTTTGCAACAATTGAGGAAATTTGAATGTGGTTGGCAACTAGATAATAGTGTGGTTTCAATATTAATTTTTCAGAGTTTGATAATTTATTGTGGCAACGGAGGATATCCTTGTTCTTAGGAAAAGCATGTTGAAGTATTTAGGGATGAAATGAGAGAGAAAGAAGGAGGAAGGGCAAGTGAGAGGAAAGTAAACGTGGTAAAATATAAAAAATTGGTGAATCTAGATGAAAGGTAAAAGGATACTCATTGTGCTATTTTTGTAACTTTCTATAGGTTTGTCTTTTTTAAAATAGAAGTTTGGAAAAAACGACCATGCAGTAATTGACACTGTAATTCTACTTCTATGAACATATCCTAAGGAAATAATTATAAAATTGCATAAGGATGTATGTGCAAATATATTTATCATAGCCTTGCTTATAAAAGTGAAACCCTGGAAATCATATAAATGTTTAGCAGTAGGAGATTAGTTAAATAACTTATGGCACTGCTTTTCTAAACATATGGGCTGGGATATTATGCATTCATTAAAATAATGTTAAAGGGTACTGTTACTTGACATGGAAAAATATATTGCTAAGTGAAAAAAGCAAGCAACAACAATATGTGATTTATAGTCACAAATCTGTAAAAAAAATACTCCAATATTAAAGTGAGCAAAGGATATAACAGGCAATTCATACAGGAAGAAACCCAAATGACCAATAACCTATGAATAGAGTTCTAACTCACTTAGTGAAATACCTAATAACTTAATACTTTGGGAAGCTCCTCAGCTGCACAGTTAAATTCAATTTTGAAATATGGAAATTTCCCTTACACTTGCATCAAAGTCAGAAAAATGCTTCTGGAACTGAAGTTTGAACTTGGAAAATATATCTGCTGCAAAATTGTGTGGGATTGGAGAGCTGACTTCTTGCTTTAACTCTTAAAGCCTGCCTGGATTAGCTCACTTGCCCTCCAGTTCTAATTGCCTCTCCCCTACCTGGAGTTCCTATCCCACTACACCCAAGCCTTTATCCTGCTCCTGTTCTTGTCACCGAATCCTCACAGAGGTTCACAGGTATCAGGTGGGGAATCTACTCCTCTGTGAAGAGAGGGGAAGTCAATTTTTGAACAGTACTGGGGAGGGGTGGCCTCATTCATTCCATAAATACTTTTCTTAGTACCTACTCTACTTCATACTGTTATGGCAGCTTGACAGTTTATTTCATAGGGCAAATCAGTTTTAAAGAAAAGCAATTCTGATGTAGACTGATAGGTTCTATATTAGGGATAAGTACAAGAGGGCACACTGAAATGATGACTAAGAAGATTTGCCCAGACTTGTAAGCAACTGTGTATACAGTTTAGATGGACCACACTAAACCTGGCCTACAGCCCATACCTTCTGAACCTGATTCCATCGAGTGGATTCTGACTCATTGTGACCCCATGTGTGTCAGAGTAGAACTATGCCCCATAGAGTCTTCGATAGCTGATTTTTCTGAAGTAGATCACCAGGACTTTCTTCTGAGGCGCCTCTGGATAGATTTGAATCTCCAGTCTTCCTGTTAGCAGCTGAGTGCATTAACCATTTGCACCACCCAGGGACACTGTTTTTCACAATGGAAGTACCATTTTACACTCCCACCAGCAATGGATGAGGGTGTTAACTTTTTAATGTCACTTATTATGTTATAATAAGTAAATGTGAAAGTCTGAAATTGAACATTACCCATATAATACTAATCAAATGATGCTTTTCTTTATTTACTACAACTTTCACAAAGCTTTATTTGAAAAAGAGTTCTGCTGCTTAATAAAAGGTTTGAGGGAGAGAACTTTAGGGAGAACTTGAGACCCCAGAGCTGCAGGCGTACAACATGCTGTGAAGGTCAAGAACACTATGGGGCTGAGGTGCCAAAGGGAAGAACCAAAGGTGAAAGAGCAGTGTGCTCCTTTGGACTATTCTTGGATTTTCATTTTGGATTTCCTCTCATTCCCTTTCTTCTTTATGACACAAGATGGGCCAAGGCTTATTCCTCTTTGAGAGGAGAACTCCACCCTCCGTTGTCTTCCTTAGGTGGCCAAGCAGAAAACCAAAGGAAATCCCAGGACAGGAGCCACAGGAGGCCGTCTGTTTCCACTTAACCTTCTTCTAGTTCAGGCAAAAGTATTTTTTGATGCCTAACCTGGTTTGACCCAGTTCATAGGGTAGGAAACCAGAGAGTATGGGACCAACATGAAGATAAACGGAGTGTTTATTTGCCTGTGTTCCTTGTGCCTATACCCACTGAGGATCTAAGGTGGCTGCACGCATGATGTCTGACTTGACTCAGGAGTTCAAGATCCTGGCACACATCACGAGACCTTACACACAGTTTGAGGTATTTGTTTTATCTTTCCCCGCGTTCTTACTTCCTTTTCAGCAGCTTCATTTCTGCACAGATTGGTCTATTTTTCACCATTTCCACTGTATATAATTTTCCTGTCCCAATTCTTGCCTTTGTCAGATTGTCTTTCTCCTCAGTGCTCCTTTCTGAGCTCTTTGAAAGTCCCAATAAAAGTGTGCGTATTTATGTGGAGAGAATAATGCATGAATCCATTACTTTCAATGCGTGAAACTGTGCTCCTTATAATGTCACTCATTAATCTATATGGCAAAGACAGTGGGAGAAGGTCGATATAGTTAAAGATAATTAGCAATTGATTAGGACCTGAGAAGCTAAATGAAAAGACACATTTTCCCCCAATGACTTGAGCTGATAAAAACAAGAATTCTTGTTTGAGACAAGTCATGGTGTTCAGGACTGTGATGGAGAAAAATTTCTGCATTAATATAGGCATGAATCAGGGTAAACATTAATTTGGGAAAAGAGGTAGGAACCATTTCCAAGTATTCATTATAACGTATTTTGTTAAAGAATATCTGTCACTAGAAAACTAAAATCTTTATAAACCTTTAGTGGCAAAAATTTGAAATACTGATATTGCAACACCAATTAAGCTTACCCCTCCTTACTCATATTCAATATTTTAAATGAGGTTATTTCTCCTCCTGACCTTTATCAGGTAGACTCAGAAAAAGCCAGCTCTTTGATTAGAAATAGATATGTGCAAATGAGTAGAGATAGGGCTGCTGATTGGCTGAGATGCAAAGACAAGTTCTGCCCCAAACTACAAAAGCGTGCATACAGATACTGTGTCTCACTCATACTTGTTTTCCCAGGGCCTAACACACACCTGGAGGTCCCTGGATAGTGAAAAGAGTTTGCACTTGACTACTAACCCAAAGATTGGTGGTTCGACACAGTGCCACAAGAGGCCTGGCAACCTGCTTCTGTAAAGCTTACAGCCAAGAAAACCCTGCGGAGCCCAGTTCCACTCTGCAACACATGGGGTCACCCTGATTCGGAAGTGACTTGATGACAACAGGTTAACACACATCTGAACATTCTAGATGCCCAGTAAATTCTCACTGAAAAGAAAGGTTTTAGAGATTTTCTTTGTGTTTTCTGTTCCTTCCCCTACTCTTTTCCTATTATTCTTCTCATTCTCCTTCTTTCCACTTGCGCTGGGAATTTTGCAGGGACTTATGGTAGTTTTTAAGAAGCCCTGGTGGCACAGTGGTTAAGTGCTCAACTGCTAACCGAAAGGTCAGTGATTCAAATCCACCAGCTGCTCCATGGGAAAAAGATGTGGCAGTCTGCTTCTGTAATGATTACAGCCTAGAAAACCCTATGGGGCAGCTCTACCCTGTCCTATAAGGTCGCTATGAGATGGAATCGACTGGATGGCAACAGGTTATGGAATTCTTACTTCAGGTAGAGTGAAGAAAGAAAAGAGGGTTACAAGTTTAACTTTTTACAGTCTAAAATTCCTTTAGACCAAAAGAGAAACTCAGAGGGCTTCATCACAAATGGAAGCACAGACCATTCATGTATTTCTTCATTTTTGATTGGAACAAAAGTTTATCAGAAGTACTTTAGATGCATTTATATTTCTATAAAAGCGCTCTATTACTTGAACTATGGTGTAGGGTGGGAGTGAGTTTATGTTTAAAAAAAAAAGGACACAAAACAGAGGCAGGAGAGAAAGGTACATCCTAGGAAGCACTCACAGGATTGATACCACAAGTGAGCTGTAATCAGACCTAAAACTTCAAAGACTTATTGGTATTGCTGTTAGGTGCTGTTGAGTGGCTCCGACTCACAGTGGCCCTATGAACAACAGAACAAAACACTGCCCGGTCCTGTGCCATCCTCACAATCATTGCTGTGCTTGAGCCCATTGTTGCAGCCACTGTGTCAGTCCATCTCACTGAGGATCTTCCTCTTTTTCACTGACCCTCTACTTTATCCAGCATGATGTCCTTCTCCAGGGACTGGTCCCTCCTGATAACATGTCCAAAGTACCAGAGACAAAGTCTCACCATCCTTGCTTCTAAGAAGCATTCTGGCTGTACTTCCAAGGCAGATTTGTTCATTCTCTTGAAAGTCCATGGTATATTCAGTATTCTTTGCCAACATTATAATTTAAAGGCATCAATTCTTCTTTGGTCTTGCTTACTCATTGTCCAGCTTTCACATGCGTATGAGGTGATTGAAAACATCATGGCTTGGGTCAGGCTCACCTTAGCCCTTAAGGTGACATCTTTACTTTTTAACATTTAAAGAGGTCTTTTGCTGCAGATTTACCCAATGCAATATGTTGTTTGATTTCTTGACTGCTGCTTCAATGGGTGTTGCTTGTGGATCCAAGTAAAATTAAATCCTTGACAACTTCAATATTTTCTCCGTTTATCATGATGTTGCTTATTGGTCTCATTGTGAGGATTTTTGTTTTCTTTATGTTGAGGTGTAATCCACACTGAAGGCTGTAGTCTTTGATCTTCATCAGTAAGTGCCTCAAGTCCTCCTCACTTTCAGCAAGCAAGGTTGTGTCATCTGCGTATCACAGGTTGTTAATGAGTCTTCCTCCAATCCTGATGCCATGTTGTTCATATAGTCTATCTTCTTAGATTATTTGCTCAGCATACAGATTGAATAAGTACGGTAAAAGGATACAACCCTGACACACACCTTTCCTGATTTTAAACCAAGTAGTGTCTTCTTGTTCTTGTCCTCTTGGTCTTATTAGTAACCGTAAAACATACCTTTCAAACAGAGTTAAAGTGAAATACACAGGCAAACAGGAAAAAATTTGAATTTTATGGTTTTTACCTCCCCCAAACTTCTTCTCCATTCTCTGTCCAGAATCTGACAGTAATTTCCTAGTGCAGAAAATCTTTAAATATCCAAATATTTGCTAAAGATTTTCTTTGTGAATCCTACTGTCACCTAATTGCAGAGTGTTTTTTTTAATAATAATCTTTTAGGAACTGAGACTCTACTCCCCTGCCTCCCTTCTATAAAGTTCAATGATTTCATTTTTAATAACATAATCACCCATTTCTAAGAGTCAGAATCATCTTTGCCTTTGTCTTGGTTTCCCCAATGGGGAGGCCTTGAAGACTGAGTAAAAAACCTTGGTTCTTTTTACATAAACAGGTTTCATTTTGCTACAACCCTAACAGGCCATTCCTGTAGTGGAATATATGACTTGATCAAGTAATTTCTAAATGTTTCTTTCTTTTTTTTTTTTTTTGTAGTTGGAAAAGTCTGTTTTAATAGCCTTTTCAGATATTATGGATATTCTTCTCTGATACTACACCAAAACTTGACAAGTGGTAGTTTCTTAAAGGTTAGTTGCACTGTAGAATCTGAGACCATATAATGGACTTTTTTGAATAGTTTACATTAGAGACCCAGCTCTCTTGGTATGAATGGTTCCATCAGCAAATGCACTGGGTGGTGTACAGGCTGCCTCTCTGGCTTCCTGGTGGCCTTTGACAGTTGACATGAACTTTCTGTGCTCTTGGCCTCCTGCCCCTCTGGAGGTCTCCTGGTTGTCAGCCCACCCTCCCACTCTGAGGTTCCCCAGGTCTTTTTTGGTCCCTTCTCTTCCTTGCCCTGCATGTTGCTAAGTGGTCCTGTGCACATATGGCTGGGCTTCCTACCCCACCCTGGTCTCCTTCCAAAGCTGGGCCTCAATGCAGCCCATGAAGGAGCTGCAGGTGCCCAGAGTTACCATCTGTTTGGCCTCACAAAATGCCAGCATCAACACTCTCGGACCCTCATCTCTCCCTCCCCCTGCACACCTACCCAGTCAACTACCAAGACTTGCTGATCTTGCCTCCTCACCCTCTCTTTTCCTTTCCCCTACAGCAGCACTCAAAGAGCCCTGGCAGTGCAGTGGTTAAGATCTTGGCTGCTAACCAAAAAGTCGGCAGTTCAAATCTACCAGCTGCTCCTCGGAAACCATATGGGGCAGTTCTACTCTGTTCTACAGGGTCACTATGAGCATTGGGTTGGGTACAGCAGTCCTCAAGGAGTCCTGGCTGTTAACCGAAAGGTTGGCAGTTGAAACCAGGGCTTCAAACTGGTTTACTCATGGCCCACAAAGCGAAACCAGACCCCAGTTTGTAAAATATGGGTGAACTGGAATGGTAAACGGAAAATGAAAAATGATGAGTGGACGCGCTGCTAGAAGCTTAATCTCCCTCTTAGAAAACAAGGACATACCACGAGGACACACCCTTCCTTCCTACTGGGTCCTCGGCTTTAGAATGACTTTCCCCTCTCCTTTGACTGACCCTTAATTTCTTTTCTTTTTTTTTTGTTTATTGTTGTAGCTTAAGTGAAATTTTACTTTTCAAGTTAGTCTCTTATTCAAAAATATGTAAATACATTGTTACGGGACCCTAATTGCTCTCCCTATAGTGTGAGAGCACACTCCTCCTTTCCACCCCTGATTTCCCATGTCCATTTCAACCAGCTGCTAACCCTCTCTGCCTTCTCATCTCACCTCTGGACAGAAGCTGCCGGTGTAGTCTTATGTATCTACTTGAGCTAAGAAGCACACTCTTAAGAGTATCATTTCATGTCCCACAGTCCAGTCCAATCTTTGTCTGAAGAGTTGGCCTCGGAAATTATTTTAGTTCTGGGCTGATAGAGAATCTGGGCGCCACGCTTTCCAGGGTTCCTCCAGTCTCACTCAGACCATTAAGTCTGGTCTTTTTACTAGATTTGAGTTTTGCACCCCACCTTTCTCCTGCTCCATCAGGGGCTCTCTGTTGTGTTTCCTGTCAGAGCGGTCATTGGTTGAAGCCGGGCACCATCTAGTTCTTCTGGTCTCAGGCTAATGAAGTCTCTGGTTTATGTGGCCCTTTGTGTCTCTTGGGCTAATACTTTCCTTGTGTCTTTGGTGTTCTTCATTCTCCTTTACTCCAGGTGGTTGGGACCAATTGATGCATCTTAGATGGCTGCATGCAAGCTTTTAAGACCTCAGACGCCACTCACTAAATGTTTCTTAATGGAACTCCCAGTCACCCCTTGATCATTCTGTTTATAGTGCAGATTGTTGCGGTTAAGAAAATAGGACTACTTCTCTAAGGAAAACCTGACTGATAACAATAATGATAAAATTGCCAATAACTAACTTATATGAGTCCATCTCTATTTACTTTTTTTATACAAATTGTCACATTTAATCCTCACAACCAACCTCTGACATAGGCATTATTAATACTCTTTTTCACATGTGAAGTAATTGAGGTTCAGAGAGGCTCCCTTGCCCAAGATTATCCAAATGCCATCGAGTCGACTATGACTCACAGCGACCCCATGTGTGTCAGAGTGGAACTATGCTCCCTAGGGTTTTCAGTAGCTGATTTTTTCAAGTAGATCCCCAGGACTTTCTTCCAAGGCGTCTCTGGGTGGAAGTGAACCTCCAGCCTTTCAGTTAGCAACTCAGTGCATTAAACATTTGCACCACCCAGGAACCAGGTGGTATAGACATTATCCATGACTGGCTTGTGCTGCACTCCCTAGTTCCCCCAGAACAAGCCTTCAGTGGCCTTCCTTCTGCATTAAAACAAATCTAAACATGATAAAAGGATCACTCCTAACTAGAGAATCAGTCAAATCCTATTAGACACAACTGATTCAGTATGTCCTCTTGTACAAAGTCAGAATGTTTTCCTAAGCTATTTTTACTCTGCTCAGTTTTCCCTATGGATTCACTATGTTCTCCTAGACTATGAAGTAATGAGTTTTTTTCTGTCTCTCTTCTGAATTCTAAAATGTATACTACATAACTTCTATTAATTGTACAATCAAAATGGACCAAACAAAATTTATTAGAAAATGCAAGTTTCAGATAGTATCTGGCTATATCTTTTTATTTTGTAGGCTAAGTGGCCCTTTCATGTGACTTTAGGACTACATTCAAATATATTGGGGGAATCCACAGAGTATCTTGGCCTGCAGTAAAACACCACATTTTTGACCATGTCTTATGATTCTAGAATAAGGAGCCAGGGGTTGGAGGATGAAGAACTAGAATAAAAAGTAGCTGAGGCATTGGCCAGAACTAGGAGAGCATGTGCCTGTCAGTTTGTCGTACTGCGGAGGCTTGCGTGTTGCTGTGATGCTTGAAGCTATGCCACCAGTATTCAGATACCAGCAGGGTCATCCATGGAAGACAGGTTTCAGCTGAGCTTCCAGACTAAGACAGACTAGAAAGAAGGACCTGGCAGTCTCCTTCTGAAAAGAATTAGCCACTGAAAACCTTATGAATAGCAGTGGAACATTGTCTGATATAGTGCCTGAAAATGAGCCTCCCAGGTTAGAAGGCATTCAAAAGGCAACTGGGGAAGAGCTGCCTCCTCAAAGTAGAGTTGACCTTAATGATGTGGATGGAGTCAAGCTTTTGGCACCTTCATTTGCTGATGTGGCATGACTATGAATGAGAAGAAACAGCTGCAAACATCTATTAATAATTGGAACGTGGAATGTAAGAAGTATGAATCTAGAAAAATTGGAAATCATCAAAAATGAAATGGAACACATAAACATCAATATCCTAGGCATTAGTGAACTTAAATGGACTGGTACTGGCCATTTTGAGTGAGACAATCATATGATGTACTATGCTGGGAATGACAACTTGAAGAGGAATGGCGTTGCACTCATTGTCAAAAAGAACATTTCAAGATCTATCCTTAAGCACAACGCTGTCAGTGATAGGATAATATCTATATGCCTACAAGGAAGACCAGTTAATACGACCATTATTCAAATTTATGCACCAACCACTAAGGTCAAAGATGAAGAAACAGAAGATTTTACTAACTTCTTCAGTCTGAAATTGATCGAACACATGATCAGGCTACATTGATAATTACTTGTGATTGGAATGCAAAAGTTGGAAACAAAGAAGAAGGATCAGTAGTTGGGAAATACGGCCTTGGTGATAGAAACAATGCTGGAGATTGCGTGATAGAATTTTGCAAGACCAACGACTTCTTCATTGCAAATAGCTTTTTTCACCAACATAAATGGCAACTATACATGTGGACCTTGCAAGATGGAATACACAGGAATCAAATTGACTACATCTGTGGAAAGAGATGATGGAAAAGCTCAATATCATCAGTCAGAACAAGGCCAGGGGCTGACTGTGGAACAGACCATCAGTTGCTCATATGCAAGTTCAAGCTAAAACTGAAGAAAATTAGAACAAGTCCACAAGAGCCAAAGTAGGACCTTGAGTATATCCCACCTGAATTTAGAGACCATCTCAAGAAGAGATTTGACACGTTGAACACTAATGACCGAAGACCAGACGAGTTGTGGAATGACATCAAGGACATCATACATGAAGAAAGCAAGAGGTCATTAAAAAGACAGGAAAGAAAGAAAAGACCAAAATGGATGTTGGAAGAGACTCTGAAACTTGCTCTTGAACGTCAAGTAGCTAAAGCAAAAGGAAGAAATGATGAAGTAAAAGAACTGAACAGAAGATTTCAAAGGGTGGCTCAGGAAGACAAAGTAAAGTATTATAATGACATATGCAAAAACTGGAGCTAGAAAACCAAAAGGGAAGAACATGCTTGGCATTTCTCAAGCTGAAAGAACTGAAGAAAAAATTCAAGACTCGAGTTGCAATATTGAAGGATTCTATGGGGAAAATATTAAACAACTCAGGAAGCATCAAAAGAAGATGGAAAGAATACACAGAGTCACTATACCAAAAGAATTTGTCGACGTTCAACCATTTTAGGAGGTACCATATGAGCAGGAAGTGATGGTAATGAAGGAAGAAGTCCAAGCTCCACTGAAAGCACTGGCAAAAAACAAGTCTCTAGGAATTGACAGAATACCAGTTGCGATGTTTCAACAAATGGATGCAATGCTGGAAGTGCTCACTAGTCTATGCCAAGAAATTTGGAAGACAGCCACCTGGCCAACTGACTGGAAGAGATCTGCATATATACCTATTCCCAAGAAGGGTGATCCCACCGAATGCATAAATTAGTGAACAATATCATTAATATCACACGCAAGTAAAATTTTGCTGAAGATCATTCAAAAGTGGCTGCAGCAGTATGTCGACAGGGAACTGCCAGAAATTCAAGCTGCATTCAGAAGAGGATGCGTAACCAGGGATATCATTGCTGATGTCAGACGGATCCTGGCTGAAAGCAGAGAATACCAGAAAGATGTTTACCTGTGTTTTATTGACTATGCAAAAGCATTTGACTGTGTGAATCATAACAAATTATGGATAATATTGTGAAGAGTGGGAATTCCAAAACACTTAATTGTGCTCATGAGGAATCTGTACATACATTAAGAGGCAGTTGTTCAAACAGAACAAGGGGATACTGCATGATTTAAAGTCGGAAAGTTGTGTGTGAGGGTTGTATCCTTTCACCATACCTATTCGATCTGTATGCTGAGCAACTGATATGAGAAGTTGTACTATATGCTGAAGAATGGGGCATCAGGACTGGAGGAAGACTCATTAACAACCTGAGATATGCAGATGACACTACCTTGCTTGCTGAAAGTGAAGAGGACTTGAAGCACTTACTGATGAAGATCAAAGACCACAGCCTTCAGTATGGATTACACCTTAACATAAAGAAAACAAAAATCCTCACAACTGGACCAACAAGTAACATCATGATAAATGGGGAAAAGATTGAAGTTGTCAAGGATTTAATTTTACTGGGATCCACAATCAACACCCATGGAAGCAGCAGTCAAGAAATCAAAAGAGGCACTGTATCGGGCAAATCTGCTGCAAAAGACCTCTTTAAAGTGTTGAAAAGCAAACATGTCACCTTGAAGACTAAAGCATGCCTGACCCAAGCCATGGTGTTCTCAATTGCCTCCTATCCATGTGAAAGCTGGACAATGAATAAAGAATACTGGAGAAGAATTGATACCCTTGAATTGTGGTGTTGGGGAAGAATATTGAATATACCATGGACTGTCAAAAGAACAAACAAATCTGTTTTGGAAGAAGTACAACCAGAATGCTCCTTAGAAGCAAGGATGATGAGACTGCATCTCATATACTTTGGACATGTTATCAGAAGGGATTAGTCCCTGGCAAAGGACATCATGCTTTGTAAAGTGGAGGGTCAGTGAAGAAGAGGAAGACCCTCAACGAGATAGATTGACACAGTGGCTGCAACACTGGGCTTAACCATAACAACGATTGTGAGGATATGCAGGACCTGGCAGTATTTCTTTCTATTGTACATAGGGTCGCTATGAGCTAGAACTGACTCGATGGCACCTAACAAAAACAACAACAAGGAGAGCAAGGATGGCGAAGGCAGGTATGTGACTTATTCATCTTGGTCTCCCTATTGCTTAGTACAGTGCTTGGCCCACAACATGTGCTTGATGAAATTTTGTTAAATGGGTGAATGAATTCAAGAAGGCAGGGCCAAAATTCCAGAGTGTTGCTTGTGGCCTGAGAGATACAAGCAGAACTTGTAGGAGACTGGATGTTCTTTCAAATCTGCCCGGAACTGACCAGATATTTCATGGTCTTGCCATTACGTGGCTTTGTCTTGCCACTGAGATGAGACCTTCAGGTATTTAAAAATCTAATCACTTGTTTAGTGGAAGATTCCACTGTAAAGCTGCAGGGATTTTCTGATGTTTTCAAGCCAAGATTGTTCTGCTTATCTATTATTGTGTAACAAACTACCCTAAAAGTTAGTGACTTAAAACAACCATCTTATTATATCTAATGATTTCATGGATCAGGAATTTGGCCTTGGCCCATCTAGATAATTCTTTGGCTAAAGCTGGTATTGACTGAGGTTCCTTTTATATCTGATGGAAGGCCTGGTCTGGAGGATCCAAAATGGCTTTATTCATATGTCTTGTGCACTGGCTGGGATTGCTGGAAGGCAGGGCTCAGCTGGCACTGTCGACTGGAATGCCTACCTGTGGTCTCTCCAGAATGGTAGCCTCAGAGTGTGCAACAGTCCAAGAGACAGGAAGAGGAACGAGTCAGTTTTTTAAGGCCTGAGCATGGGAACTAGCACAGTTTCACTTCTGTTATGTTATATTGGTCAAGCAGTCACAGAGCCCACAGCTTCCAGGGAAGGGACATCAACTGCACCTTTGGATGGGAAGGACTGTCAAAGAACTTGTGGCTATCTTTCATCTGTCACAAAGAACCTCAAATTTAAAATGTGGCAGGTCTCTGAGTTAGAATGGTTGGTTGCATCTCCATTAATGTCTGATTTTCCAAAGGGTTGAGGGACTCAATAAAGGTATCTTGTAGGCTGGGTGTATCTCCTCAACCCCCCCTCTGAGTTTTTGGTAACTTACCTGTTCTCACTTTAGATATAACATGAACTAAGACCAAAAAAAAAAAAAAAAAAAAAAAACCAAACAAACAAACCCATTGCTGTCTAGTCAATTCTGACTCATAGCGACCCAATAGGACAAAGCAGAACAGCCCCATAGGGTTTCCAAGGAGTGGCTGGCGGATTTAAACTACAGACGTTTTGATTAGCAGCGAGCTCTTAACCACTGCACCACCAGGGATCCATAGGATGAACTAGACTCGCTGAAATGAAAAACTACAGTTATTTCCGCTCTTGGCACCAGTTGGGATAAAACAGTTAGGTGATTTGTGATTATCTTTTAAAAATAAGTCAATTGAAGCTTTTCATATTCCCAGGAATATTTATTCCTAAATTATTACTGTTGTCTTGGTGTCTTATTAAAACAAGTAAAATAGAGTTACTAAGAAATACTTTAACTCATCTGTCAGCATCTATCAGCAGAATCAACGTGATGCTTCACCAATCTTGCTTACTCTTTGTAGGCAAATTTAGTTCAATCTTATTTTGCAGTTATAACTGCTACCTGACAACATGACAGCCCTAGTGGGTTTAAGGGAAGCGATAGTAGTAATCAGTCTTGAATTTAGAAAGGTTTTCTGTTGTCTTTTTTTCCCTAGTAATATATCTTTTATTGCCCTGTATTTTTCTATAATACTTAGATTGTTACTTTTTGTAAACGTATCAAGTATAACATATATACAGAAAAGTGTACAAATCATAAATCCACAGATCAAAGTGTTTTCATAAAATGAATACACCCATAGACTCTATGACTAGATCAAGAAAAAGAACACTTCCAGAATCCCAGAAATCTCCTTGAACCCCATTGCTGTCAGTAGCTACCCTCCCCCAAGGGTAGCCTTACTCTTGACTTCTAGTGTGATAGATACATTTTTCCTGCTTTTGATTTTTTTATACATAGAATCATATGGTAGGCACTCTTTTTGTGTTGACTTCTTTTGCTAAACAATTATGTCTGTGAGATTGTGCTTGCAGGTCATTTTAGTCTCATTGTTTTACAGTATTCCATTTTATAAATATACCAAAATTTATTTATCCATTCTACTGTTGACAGGCATTTGAGTTATTTCCAGATTTTTGGTTAATATGAAAAGTGCTGTTCTCAATATTCTTATATGTCTCTCCATACAGATTTGCCTACCTGTGTGCTGGGTATATATAGAGAAGTTGAGTTACTAGGTTATAGGATACACAAATGTACTACTTTAGTTGTATATACCAACACTTTTCCAAAACCAGTTGTATCAATTTATAATCTCACCATTGTATAAGAGTTCCCTTTTGTCTACATTGCAATTTGGACTTGTCAGCCTTCTTCATCTTAGTCTTCCTGGTGGTGGGTGGAGCTCTGGTGGCATAGTGGTTAAGGGCTACAGCTGCTAACCAAAAGGTTGGCAGTTCAAGTCCACCAGCTGCTGCTTGGAAACCCTATGGGGCAGTTCTACTCTATCCTATAGGGTCACTATGAGTCAGACTCAACGGCAATGTTTTTTTTTTTTTTTTTGGTGGAGGGTAGTGTTATCACGATGTGGTATTTATTTGTCATTTGGATAACGACTTTTGTTTAAATAATCTGCCATTTTTCTATTGGGTTGTCTGCCTTTTTCTTACTGACTCATAAGAGGTATATATCTATACCTATATCTACACCTCTATATATATCTTCTGCTTAAGAGTTCTTTATTGGATATATTTATTGCAGATATACTCTCTCATCCTGTGGCTTGTCTTTTAAGTCTTTAAATGGTATCTTTTTATGAACAGAAATTCTTAATTTTAATGAATAGTAGTATAACATAGTTTTTCACTTTTTTTCTCTTTGCACTTTTCACGTCTTATTTAAGACGTCTCCCCACCTCAAGAGCAAAGACAGAGTCTCCTATGTTGTCTTCTAAAAGGTTAACTATTTCATCATTTAATTTTATATCTGCAATACTATCATGTGTGTGATGGTTAGGATTGTGTGTCAGCTTGGCTGGGCCATAATTCTCAGTGTTTATATGTGATCACTCCCCTAATGGGATCTGCTGTGAGTAGCCAATCAGTTGAAAGGGAGTTTCCTTGGGCACGTGGCCTGCATCTGAATATAAGCACATATTCTGACTTTTGCTTTCTCTGAATCCTGCACCTGCCTCCTGTTCGTCTAACCTTCAGTTCTTGGGACTTGAGCTAGCAGCTTACCTGCCGAACTTGGGATTCGATCTTCACAGCCTGTGAGCAAGAGCCCTGCTCTCCAACCTGCCAATCTTGGGTTCACTAGCCCCTGCAGCTACGTGAATTAGGAGAAGCCTCTATCTTGATCCAAACACTTGGGATGTTCCAGCCTCTAAGACCGCGTGAGCCATTTCCTTGATATAAATCTCTCTCTCTCTCTATTTATACGCTTTACTGGTTTTGCTTCTCTAGAGAACCCAGCCTAAGACAATGTGAGATACAGAACAAGATACATTTTTCAGTGCCCTCAAGCACATGAATTTAACTCCAAGGCTCCATGGAAACCCAATTTAATACTATTGGTCTAGAAAATCTGAAGTATTCTGTACCTGTATGATTTAGTGCCTGCTTATAACAGCCCATTTTTCCATATAGGCTGTTTGACTTGAAGTCTCTGGAGCTTCAGAATGGGCCTTGGAATGGGAGAGACCAGCCCTGTCTGCTAGGCACAAAACAAAGGAGTGCTGAAGTTGAGATCTGAGCAAGGACTTTGTACCTGGAATCGCAGTTAAAAATGTCAAGGGAGGGGTGGGCAGTGAATAAAAACAACATCAGAGGAAACCAGGTGAGCAATAAGTAAGGTTCTGCTAGAGGAGAATCCACAAAAGATGCCCTGAGAGCAATGATAAGGGAAGGGAGCAGTGGCATCACTAGGGTTGGTGTCACCTAGTGTGGCAGCTCATGGTGCCACCCTTCTATGCTAATTACCACAACAGTGTAGCTAAAACACCAGAAAACTTAACAAAATCAGTGACTATAAAAACACTAGCAATACCAAAAAAAACAGCATGTGTTTGTAGCGGGTGAAGATGAAGCCACATGATTTGAAGCATCCTTGTAGTTGGGTAATAAAGACAGCTTTCACCAGAGCACATTAGAACGTTCAAAAAGTAAATTAGCATGGAGTTTTAGCCTTGTAGGTATACTGATACACGTAGCTGGGGTTACAAAAATTTTTTTTCTTGTTATTACTAACACAACTGGACCAGTAAG
The DNA here is from genome assembly GCA_030035585.1 of Dugong dugon. Taxonomy (NCBI): domain Eukaryota; kingdom Metazoa; phylum Chordata; class Mammalia; order Sirenia; family Dugongidae; genus Dugong; species Dugong dugon. Next base: position 113,957,256 of record CM057473.1, on the reverse strand, counting down.
CAACATCATGATAAAATGGAGAAAAGATTGAAGTTATCAAGGATTTCATTTTACTTGGATCCACAACTAATGCCCATGGAAACAGCAGTCAAGAAATCAAATGACGTATTACATTGGGCAAATCTGCTGCAAAATATCTCTTTAAAGTGTTAAAAAGGAAAGATGTCACTTTAAGGACTAAAGTGTGCCTGACCCAAGCCATGGTGTTTTCAATCACCTCATACGCATGTGAAAGCTGGACAATGAGTAAGGAAGAACAAAGAAGAACTGATGCCTTTGAATTATGGTGTTGGTGAAGAATATTGAATATACCATGGACTGCTGGAAGAACCAACAAATCTGTCCTGGAAGAAGCACAGCCAAAATGCTCCTCAGAAGGACGGCGAGACTTCCTCTCACATACTTTGGACAAGTTATGAGAAGGGGCTAGTTCCTGGAGAAGGACATTATGCTTGGTCAAGTAGGAAAAAGAGGAAGACCCTCAATGAGATGGATTGACACATGACTGCAACAAAGAGCTCAAACATAGCAACGATTGTGAGGATGGCGCAGGACTGGGCAGAGTTTTGTTCTGTTGTACATAGGGTTGCTATGAGTCAGAATCGACTCAATGGCACCTAACAATAACAACAACAATATAACCCACTACAGGGATAATTTTATAAAAAATAATAAATTTCTACTGAAACACTGCACAGTCAATTTGGTGTCACCTCCTCTGACAGTGTCACTTGGTGTGGTCCACACCTCCCTGCATCCCCCTAGTGATGCTACTAGGAGGGAGCTTTTTTAGAGTATCTTGGCTAAACCAATGGGTGGAGCCAGTTGAGACAAATGCTAGATAAAGGTTATTACCAACGTGAACCGGACACATGCTCTGACTCTCACTGAATAGTTCAGACTCTAGAAAGCTATTTATTCATCCTCAGTGTTTCAGCCTTTCCAAGTCTGTCTAGTGAGCTGCATATTCTTCAGTATCATACTTCTTTTTCCATATTTATCTTTCTTCATTATGCTGTAGAGAAAATAATTCAAAGGGAATAGGTGGTTGTTTCTAAGACATAACGCTATTCAAACAGTAGTAAGTTGGAGAAGAGATGGAGGAGGTGAAGGAGAGGAGGAGGAGGAGTTTAGCATCCTTAGACTCTTCAATATTTCATTATGTGCCAACCTGCCCTTTAGAACTTGCAGACACCTCAGGGAAAACTATTATATGAGGTAATGAATTTTTATTATGCTTTGTCTTACACCTGAGCTATCTCATTGAATCTAGTTTATTACATGAATTGTATGGGGTTTTTTGAATCTATTGACTATAAGGCTTGAGGAATAGTATTTAAATGTTATGCACCATTGCAGCTTCTGATCCATAATAAGTAGTATCGGAATTCTGGAGAGGTTTAATTCAGCCAAAGAGTATAGATTAATATACACAAGGCTGTGATGAAATTTTCCATTGAGGGGAAAATTATAAAGTATACTGTTGAACATTATAATTCATATATATATTTGATTCCTTGAAAGGCAGGGTTCTGCAGGATGGAATGTTAGTTAAATACCCTGTCAATACCCACCCCTCCTTTTTTTGCCTAAGTAACACGGTGCTGATTAAAATGATCATGAGAATTTTCTAATTACGTTATTTAAGATTAGCTTTTATGTATGATGTGCAATCTCTCAGACTTAGGAACGGCACATTTATTTTCGGTTACATACAGAAGATATTCAGTATGCATTTGTTGACTGAATGAACAAAATCACAAATACTACTTTTAAGTTAACATGTTTCATTTAACTCTGTAATTTTACCTCAGTTTCATGCCCTGGAAAAATGATCCCTTTTGTGAACGTCTAATTTTTCATATCTGCACTCTATCACTGTTATAATCAACACATATTTTTTAGTACAATTAAAATGCATGACCCTATGTCCTACTGACCTTAATGAAAATTTATCCAGTTATTACTATGGCTACCAAAGTGCAAGAAACTAACAAAAAGAACACACACATAAAAAAATTTTCTGTTATGAAGACAAAAAAAAAAAAAGTCAGCACTGGAAAATCCTTGAAGCACTGACATTCTATGTAAAAGCATCGATAGACATCATTGTAGGAGTCCTTTTCCTCTGACCTCTCATCTTCAGACAAAACTATCAAATTTTTGTTTCAAGGGTGTACTGCTTTTCTGCATTGCTTGATGTGGGATGTTACAAAAAGGGCAGCCAGAATCTATACTGTTTAAGCTCTCCACTTACTAGATGTTACTGTAGTATATTTGGATCCAAATAAGTAACAGATATGGGAATATCGTTTGATATGATAGATAGGAAATATGAACACAAAAGGAAAATTATATATAACAGCATATAAATTGGTTCCCAGAAATTTAGTCTTTATTTCAGTGTCTATAACTGGTTCATCCTGTTTCATGCAAAATGAAATGTCAGAGAATGATGAAATGGTCAACAGAAAATAGAGCATGGTCAAGGTTAGTGAATTAGGTGTGGACAGTCGCCAAAGCAAAAACAGATCAGGGGCTGAGTTAGGTCAGGAAAAAACATAAGCAAAAGGCATACAGAGGGTGTGGAGAGATTTTAGCTGAGTAACAGTCTAAGACTGCGGTTTACACGGGTTGTCAAGAACATAAAAACAAGGGAATTTAGAAAGTGTGTGTGGTAGGTCCTGATAAAATACTTTGGAACAATGGAGACTGTTTTCCATGGGTATGTTTTCCCTGGCTTTAAAGTTAGAGCACACTGAGTCTGCTTCAGACAAGAGTATTTATCTGATCTATATGCTTTATGGAAACCCTGGTGACATAGTGGTTAAGGGCTCTGCTGCTAACCAAAAAGTCGGCAGTTCAAACCCACCAGGCGCTCCTTGGAAACTCTATGGGGCAGTTCTACTCTGTCCTGTGGGGTCACTGTGAGTTGGAATCGACTGGACGACAATGGGTTTTGGTCTGGTGTACTTTATATTGCATCACAAATTCTCCTAAGTCCCTTGGCTGTTGTGAGTTATGCTTGGAGAAGGTGGAGAAATGGAAGCGCTCTTCACGTCAATGAGGAGGTGAAAACTCTAGTAAGACTGGCTATGCTAAATTGGAAGATTGTTCCAATAGGAGGTTTATTGATCCTGTCCTCCTTTTGGGGAGCCCTGGTGGTGCAGTGGTTACGTCTCGGCTGCTAACGAAAAAGTCGGCAGTTTGAATCCACTAGCTGCTCCTTGGAAACCCTATGGGGCAGTCCTACTCTGTCCTGTAGGGTTGCTATGAGTTGAAATTGACTCGAGGGCAATGGATTTGGTTTTTTTGTTTTATCCTCCTTTTGGAAGAAAGGTCTCACAATCTACTTCAGAAAATCAGCCAATGAAAACCCTACAAATCACAATGGTCTGGTCAACAACCAATCATGGGGATGGTGCAGGAAGGGGAAGCGTTTCTTTGCGTTGTACGTGGGGTCCCCTGAGTTGGGGGCAGACTCTGGAGCAGCTAACACCAATGCATCAACAACCCTCCTCTTTTTTGAGGGAGAATCTGTGAGGAAGGTTCTCCAGTCCTTCACGTGTGTATAGTGGGCCTTTGTAATGTAAACTAGTAGGAAAGAAATATTGAGAAAAGTGAAAAAGTTTTATGAGCAATATTGAGAATGGAAATATATACCCTGGGAAGCCTGATATGATTATGATCTCAACTCTTAAGTTACCTGCATATCTTACAAGTGTGTTTGATTCCAGCATTGCAGTCCTATCCCTACCCCCCAAGGTTGTGACATCTTCTCCTGTGAGTGGGACATCTCTGGCACCACAGGAGGAAGAGAAGAACGAAGAGCATAGGGCCTGCTTGCCCTGTACTTCTTCAGGCTGATCCAAGTGCACAGCTGCCACTTACCTCAAAGGAAATGCAGCTTGCAGGGATGAGAAGGAAGATCAGATACTGGCACTTAGCGTTTTCCTTTTATTGTCTCGTGATTACTACGGCCAGTGCCCCCAGAGATGGAATCATTTCAACATCAGCAGAGGCTTGTTTCTAAAAGCGCCCATGTTTGCACAGGACAGAAGCAAACAGAAATGAACATTAAGACATCTGTATGCATGTCCAGATAAATTTTTATAATTATTTAATTTTCTGATTATAAAGAAATCATGTTCTTAGTAGAATACATAGAAAAAACAGAAAATAATAAAGAAAACATTAAAACCATCCAACATTAAACAGTCGACTAACATCGACCATCTACCATGTGCTAGGTACTGGGCTTGAAATAACTGCTAGTAACCTAGAGTGAAGTTCCGTACAGGATTCTCTCTCTGTATGTCTCTTTCTCTGTCTTTCTCTCTCTCTCTGTGTCTCTGCCTCTCTCTACGTATATGTTAGCAAACTTTTACATGAATATGTGTAAATAAAGTTTTGTAAAAAAAAAGGGGTGTGCGCACATTTTCTTAAATTCAAAATTGGGTTATTATTTGTACTACTCTGGATATTTGTTTTTCACTTAAAATGACTTTGGAGCATTTCCTCTGTCATTAATATACGTTTGAAAATGGCTCCGGGTGTTCTTTTACAGGGAGTTCTATCATTTAGTTAATTCTTATCTTATTATTGAAAATTCAGATTCGTTTTAATTGTTTGCTCTTATAAAAACGAGGTGAGGGTCATCCCAGCATAGGAAACTTTCTATACATCTCTGCTTATTTTCTTAGGATAAATTTTTAGAATTTGCTATACTAGGTCAAAGAATATTAATGTTGCCAATAGTTTTGTGACCTATGGACACATTGTTTCCCCTGATACGCTCTCCAATTTAGAGTCCCTCTAGCAGTATATAACATAATTAATTTCCTGTACATTTATTAACACTGGTGTTATTTTTAAAAATGCCCATTGAATAGACAAAATAAAGGAACTAATTTAATTTGCATTTTTGATTAATTGAAAGATCACAATATCTTGTTCAGTAAGAGTCTGGGCACCCAAGTGTCCAGTCTCAGCCTGAGATGACTGCTCATAATGGCAATTTAATGGCAATTCAGAGGAACAGCCAGTCCTAGTACCAGGCTGAAAGTTGGAATGGGGGCATACATATTTTGAAGAGATCTGTTCCTGGACATGCAAATAACTTTCTCCTAGGGAGAAAGAGAAACATAGTGGAAGTAGTAAAGTACCTGGAAGTGCTAAGCCGAAGCACCCAGACAAGCAGGATCAACAACAGGATGATCAGAGATAAGAGAGAGTGAGATACCTATCCTACAGGGTAATGATTAACTGAAGTCAAAGAGGCTGCGTTATCAAATTCTTGCTCTGCCATTTGATACCTGGATGACCTTGGAGAAGTTCCTTAACCTCCCTGTGCCTCAGTTTATTATCTCACAATGGGGATAAGAATATTTTACAGAATTTTGAGGGGAGGATTCAATGAGTTAGTACGTGTTCATAAGGACTTAGTGTCTGGCACATAACTCAATAAATATTAGCTGCTGTGATATGCAGTCAGGCACACACTTCTAGAGGCAGATTCTCAAACAGACCAAGCTGCATTGTACACCATGCTCTTCTGAAGAGTACATATTTTGTGCAGTATTTCCAGAGCCTTAATGGTTTTGCAATTTCTACCTACCATCCTCATCTGAACTTTCTTATCTCCTCTCTCTCTCTTTCCTTTCTCTCTCTCTCCCTCCTTCCCTCCCTTCCTTTCTTGCATTAATATTTCTTGAGAACTTAGTATTGCCATGCACTGTTCTAGGTATAAGGGATAGAACACTGAACAAATCAGACAAAAATCTCTGCTCTCATGGACTTTAAAATCTAGTGTACATTTCTTGTACATGCTCCATGCTCTTCTTTTCTGATTCTGTGTATTTATTTGTGTACTTCTCACGGGGCTAAAACAAAGGTGTTGGCAGCGTTGACTGTGCTGCTTCTGGAGGCTCTTGGGGAGAATCTGTTTTCCCTCTCTTTTTCTCTATTATGTAATCTTTCCGTTCTTTAACACCCAGCTGAAATTCCACTTCCTTCTCCAAATCATCCTTGATGCCTACGTCTAGAATTCAAGCGATACATTTATTGGGCATGTACACTGTGGTTAGCACTAATATTGCTTTCCCTAAATGTTGGAAACTCTTACTGTTCACCTCCCTAGTAGCACCGATCACTATCTACCTGGCAATATGGTTAGTTATGCTCATGACTCTTCTCTCCTATGAAACTTAGAGTTCTTTGCAGTGAACGTCCAGGATGTGCCCAGCTTTGTCTCCCTCACATTGCCAAGCCCAGGTTCATGTGCATAACTCGGGCTTACGAAATATTTTTTGAAGAAAATAAGTGAAGGAGGCAGCTGACCATGATTAATATTGTTTTATATGGGTATGTGTCAGACACTAACCAGTTTACAAAAGAAACAAGATACTGTCCTTAGTACAAATAGGTCTGAGTCCTTCCCAATGAGGCATGGGACAGGTGGGTGCTAGAGCCACAGCAAGTGATGGTCACAGGTCTTCATAGCTAGTGGCATTTAGGCATCAGTGGTGTAAAGCGATCACAGCCTAGGAGTCCCTATAGGGCAGTTCCACTCTGTCCCATTGGGTTGCTATGAGTCAGAATTGACTTGATGGCCCGCAACAAGTGTAAAGTGAAGCTTAATCACCCCAAGCAATATTTGAGAAGGACTCCTGTCCTGCCCCATTTCTCTGGGTCCCGGAATGCTGTGTTCATTTTCTGTTGCTACTGACTGTAACAAATCATCACAAACTTAGTAGCTTGATCAGCACTAGTTCATTTTCTTACAGTTCTGGAGTGCAGAAGTGCAAAACAGGCCTCGGAGAACTAAAATAAAGATGCCAGAAGGGCTGTGTTCCTTCTGGAGGCTCTTGGGGAGAATCTGTTTCCTTGCCTTTTCCAGCTTCTACCTGTCGTTGTTGTTGTTAGGTGCTGTTGAGTCAGTTCCAACTCATAACGACCCTATGCAAAACAGAACGAAACACCGCCTGGTCCTGTGCCATCCTCACAATTGTTGCTATGCTTGAGCCCACTGTTGCAGCCACTGTGTCAATCCATCTCGTTGGCTGCCCATATTCCATCGGTTGCGGCCCCTTCTTGTGATTATATCACTTTGACCTCTGTTTTTTTTTTTTTTTTTTTTTCAGTTTTCTCATCTTTATTTTTTATTTTTTATTTTTTTTAATATATATTTTATTGTACTTCAGGTGAAAGCTTACAGAGCAAATAGTTTCTCATGAAATAGTAGTACACATGTTGTTTTTTGACATTGGTTAACAACCCCACAACGTATTAAGCCTCTAAATTCTCAACCTTTTGACCTCTGTTTTTGTTGTCACATCTTCCTTTCTGACTTTTCTGTCTCTCTTTCACTTTTAAGGACCCTACTGATTACGTTAGGGACCCTGGATAATTTAGGGTAATCTCCTATGTAGTAAAGAATTTGGACTTAACCGAAGAGAGATCTGACCTTTGTCTCTGGCTCCTGGGAGATATCTCTAAACCCTTGGAATTTCCTGAGTGATAGCAGTGTCTTTGTTATTCATGGTGGTCCCCCCCTCAGACTATATCTGATTGTTAGCGGTGAGGTGATTCATCTTGGGTCCTTCAGAGCACATGGTATCAGCCCAACCTCCATGGAGGGGGATTGAAAATTGAGCTCAATCAGAAAGCCCAAATAAAAACTTTGGACACTGAATCTCAGGGGAGCTTCCTTTTGGCAATATTTTGTATGTATTGCCACATATCGATTCCAACAGGGTAACATATTTTGAGGACAATGGAAGCTTCACATTAGGAAGCTTCCTAGACTCTGCCCTACACGTCTTTTCCTTCGGATAGTTCTAGTTTGTGTCCTTTCTCTGCACCATAAATATAATAGCTTTCAGTGAGTTCTGTGAGTCTTCCTAGCAAATTATTGAAACTGAGGTTGGTTTTCAGGAAACTCAGAACTTGTATCTCTGCATCTCAAGGTTTTTAATTTACTCACATTTGCAAAGTCCCTTTTTAACATGTAAGGCAACACATTTACAGGTTCTTGGGATTAGGATGTCGACATCTTTGGACGGGGTATTATCTTACCACAGATTTTATTGTCACCATTCCCTTGATTTCCAGGCCTCCAAACAAAGCTAGAGTTGACAGATGGTAACTATGTCTGTAGATGGTATTATAAACCAGGTACAGTAGGAGTTGTTGTTGCTAGGTGCCATCGAGTCAGTTCTGACTCATAGTGACCCTATGTGAAACAGAACGAAACAGTGCCAAATCCTGTGCCATTCTCACAATTGTTGTATAACACTTGAGCCCATCGTTGCAGCCACTGTGTCAATTCATTTCTATGAGGGTCTTCCTCTTTTCCGCTGATCCTCCACTTTACCAAGCATGATATCCTTCTCCAGGGGCTGGTATGAGAACCCATGTACATTCTGATTCAGAACAGCTGGTGCTAACACCCTTAAGGTACATCTCTCTTGATTTAGCATTCTACTATTTAGAGCACCCCGGCTCTGTGGGCCCTCCTTCCTGAACGTTCTCTCATCATTTTTTTTATAGCACCCTTCTCACAGCCTAAAATAATAGGAAAATAGAAATGGTGAACCTGGAAAATCAGTTGCGATGGTCCTGGCGATGGGAATGGAGGAACACTAGGAAGAGAAATAAGAGATGGAGAATAATTCATAATTATAATATTTTATTTTTTGTCAAGATAATGGAACATCTTATTAGGCTAATAGCTGTTGTTGTTGAGCCGGTTCCAATCCATAGTGACCCTATGTACAACAGAACGAAACACTGCCCAGTCCTGTGCCATTTCTCATAATCGTTGCTGTGTTTGAGCCCATTGTTGTAGCCACTGTGTCAATCCATCTCACTGAGGGTCTTCCTCTTTTTTGCTGACCCTCTACTTTACCAAGCATGATGTCCTTCTCCAGGGGCTGGTCCCTCCTGATAACATGTCCAAAGTACGTGAGACGAAGTCTTGCCTTCATCGCTTCTAAGGAGCATTCTGGCTGTACATCTTCCAGGACAGATATGTTCATTCTTCTGGCAGTCCATGGTATATTCAGTACTCTTAGCCAACACTATAATTCAAAGGCATCAATTCTTCTTTGGTCTTCCTTATTCATTGTTCAGCTTTCACATACACATGAGGTGACTGAAAAGACCATGGTTTGCGTCAGGTTCACCTTAGTCCTCAAAGTGACATCTTTGCTTTTAACACTTTAAAGAGATCTTTTGCAGCAGATTTGCCTGGTGCAATATGTCGTTTGATTTCTTGACTGCTGCTTCCATAGGCATTGATTGTGTGGATCCAAGTAAAGTGAAATCCTTGACAACTTCAATATTTTCTCCTTTTATGATGATGTTGCTTAGTAGTTGAGTTGTGAGGATTTTTGTTTTCTTTATGTTGAGGTATAATCCACACTGAAGGCTGTATGTAGTCTTTGACCTTCATCAGTAAGTGCTTGAAGTCCTCTTCACTTTCAGCAAGCAAGGTTATGTCATCTGCATATCACAGGTTGTTAATGAGTCTTCCTCCATTCCTGATGCTGCATTCCTCTTCATATAGCCCAGCTTCTTGGACTATTTTCTCAGCATACAGGTTAAGTATGGTGAAAGGATACAACCCTGACACACATCCTTCCTGATTTTAAACCACATAGTATCCCTTTGTTCTGTTCAAATGACTGCCTCTTGATCTATGTACAGGTTCATCATGAGCACAATTAAGTGTTCTAGAATTCTTATTCTTCACAATGTTAGCCATTATTTGTTATGCTCCACACAGTTGAATGCCTTTGCATAGCCAATAAAACACAGGTAAACATCTTTCTGGTATTCTCTGCTTCAAGCCACAATCCATCTGATATCAGCAATTATAACCCTCATTCCATGTCCTTATCTGAATTCAGCTTGAATTTCCCTGTTAATGTCCTGATACAACAATTTTTGAATTATCTTCAGCAAAATTTTACTTGTATGTGATATTAATGATATAGTTCGATAATTTCCACATTCTGGTGGATCACCTTTCTTTAGAACGGGCACAATATGGCTCTTTTCCAGTCGGTTGGTCAGGTAGCTCTCTTCTAAATTTCTTGGCATAGACAAGTGAGTGCTTCCACCATTGTACCTGTTTGTCAAAACATCTCAGTTGGTATACTGTCAATTCCTGGAGACTTGTTTTTTGCCAGTGCCTTCAGTGCAGCTTGGACGCCTTTCTTCAATAACATCAGTTCCTTATCATATGCTACGTCTTGAAATGGTTGAGCCCTGTTGGGGAAGTGGTTAAGAGTTTGCCTGCTAACTAAAAGGTCGGCAGTTCAAATCCACCATCTGCTCCTTGGAAACCCTATGGGCAGTTCTACCCTGTCCTATAGGATTGCTTTGAGTTGGAATCAACCTGACGGCAATGGGTTCACGGGAAATGGCTGGATCTTTTTGGTACAGTAACTCTGTGTATTCGTTCTGTCTTCTTTTGATGCTTTCTGTGTTGTTCAATATTTTGTCCATAGAATCCTCCAACAGTACTTCTCGAGGCTTGAATTTTTCTTCACTTCTTTAACTTGAGAAATACTTAGAGTGTTCTTCCCTTTTGGTTTTTAACTCTGGACAATCATATGGTCTACTATGCTGGGAATGACAAATTGAAGAGGAATGATGTTGTATTCATTTTAAAAAAGAACATTTCAAGATCTATCCTGAAGTACCACGCGGTCAGTGAGAGGATAATGTCTATAGGCCTACAAGGAAGATCAGTTAATGCGAGATTATTATTCAAATTTATGCAACAACCGCAAATGCAAAAGTTGAAGAAACTGAAGATGTTTACTAACTTCTGCAGTTTGAAATTGATCAAACATGTAATCAAGATGCATTGATAATTACTGACAATTGGAATGTGAAAGTTGGAAACAAAGAAGAAGGATCAGTAGTTGGAAAATGTGGCCTTGGTGATAGAAACAATGTCAGAGATCGCATGATAGAATTTTGCAAGACCAACGGCTTATTCATTTTTCAACAACATAAATGGCAAATATACCTGTGGACCTCTCTGCATGGAATACACAGGAATCAAATAGGCTACATCTGTGGAAAGAGATGATGGAGAAGCTCAATATCATTAGTCAGAACAAGGCCAGGGGCTGACTGCGAAACAGACCATTGATTGTTCATATGCAAGTTCAAGTTGAAGCTGAAGAAAATTAGAACAAGTCCACGAAAGCCAAAGTATGACCTTGAGGACATTGCGCCTGAATTTAGAGACCATCTCAAGAATAGATTTGACGCATTGAACACTAAGGACTGAATACCAGACGAGTTGTGGTATGACATCAAGGACATCATATATGAAGAAAGCAAGAGGTCATTAAAAAAACAGAAAAGAAGGAAAAGACCAAAATGGATGTCAGAAGAGACTCTGAAAGTTGCTCTTAAACGTAGAGTGGCTAAACTGAATGGAAGAAATGATTAAGTATAAGAGCTGAAGAGAAGATTTCAAAGGGCGGCATGAGAAGACAAAGTAAAGTATTATAACGAAATGTGCAAATTAGGATAGTTGCCTCCTCCCCACAAATATATATAGCACATGGAGAATTCTGGCTTCTTTTTAACATTACCATAATCTGATCTTACAGCACTTTTTTGCTCAGACATGCCAAGTGTATTATTTGTAAATAGTAAAAGATCATCTATCAAGGTTCCAAGGTTTCCTTAAATAATAATATTATGAAAATCATACATCAATACTGAGATGATGCTTTTTTTTTTTGCTTTTCCTCATAATGCTTCCCTTCTGGTTGTAATGAAGAATAATATCTGCCACACTTATGTGGATACTCACTTAGTACCAAATTGTAATAATGCTTCTTCCATTTTGAACAATTAAATATTTTAAAAGCAAAATGTCAGATTGGTCCATACAGTTTGTTCCTGTTTATTAAATGACTATCTTTTGTCTGCATCAAAAAAAAAAAAAAAAAGATCAAATTGAGTATAGTCACCCCAATAACTTAGATTTCTCTCACGGGAGATCAGCCGCTGATAATCATATTTATAGACATTTTCCACTCAGAAGCTAGTGATAGCACAAGAAACATTACACAAATATTAAATTAGGAAGCTTGAAAACTTGGAAAAATTGTTCCATCATCAATCCCATGGAGATAGATCATTGCAAAGTTCATAGGTAATCAGCTTAGGTAAGGGGAGATACCGTCTCCAGATATTGTTCTGAGAACATCAATAAGATTCTAGTTTAATTATACTTTACAGAAAATACGAAAGAGGTCATGTTTGCCTCTCTTTCAAACTACTATATCTTACAAGTCCAGGATAAGAAAAAGAAATATGAAAACTATAGCTAATATAATTGTTAAGCATCCCTCTCCCCCCCCAATTTTTTTTCATTACTATTTAGAAGTGAAACTCACATGTTTAGTAGGGATTTAATATCTGTGAATTAAACATTAATTTGTAATATTAAATTCAATCCAGATTATTTAATTTAAATAGATAACACACGTAAATGAGAGGTGGTATCCTAATGGACCTAAGAAATGCAGGCTATATTTTTAGAAATCATTAGAGATTATTTTTCAGCTCTTTGTATTTTCTTTAAACTTGGGAAATATATTACACTGAAAACATATTTTTTCTTTGGTGTAGTATATAGCAAAGTTGTCTAAGGTAATTTCTCCTATCTTCTCTACAAATGGAAAATGTAAAAATGTTGGCTTTTAATTTGTTTCTGACCTCTATAAAGCAGCGACTTCTAGCTTCTTAGCCAAGAGGACTGGTTTTTACATTTGTGTGGTCTTCAATTTATAATGGCTTATGAGGTAAAAGCTTGCTTGTAAATCAGGTGTTTTGAGCTGAGAGTCTTTGTTTATCAACCATGGTAGGATTTAGTGAGCCAGCCCATTAAGGACACATGTGACAGGAAGAAGCTTTCAGATGTGCGCTGTAAGAGCAGACACCTGTCTTGTTAATGATAGCCCCAAGTGAAAGAAATGCTGCCTCGCACAATTAGCCTGATTGTCCTAGGACTTTTTCCCAAAACTGCCCTTTCCTTACCTGGGTGAGTCCCTGACTGCCCTGCTCGGCTTCTGCTTTCATGTCAGTCTTGAAACCTCTTCCGGGCTGGCTCACAGTACTTCCCAGCGACCCCCAGTTCAACTTTGATTGGACCCTGGGCTTCGTGGTCACTGATTGAACCTAACACCCATTCAGTGCTTTGGATTACCAACCCAAACAACGCTGGTTTTTGTCTTGCCATTTTCATCGTTGTGGGTGGGGCACAAAAACTAACTTAAGGTGTGATGTATCTGAATTAGAATAGAAACTAGAATCACGGAACTAAAGGAGACTTAAAGAAAAACAAGCCCGTGTAGTCTCCTACAGATGAGGAATTTTCAGTGTACGTGAAATTAGGTTCCGGTGTAGCAGGAACTGTAGTCAGTGGTTTATATACACACCTTCATTTAATATTCAGAACAACTCTATAATAAAACCCAAAACCAAACCCATTGTTGTTGAGTCAATTCTGACCCACAGTGACCCTATGGGACAGAATAGAACTGCCCCACAGGGATTCCAAGGATTGGCTGGTGGATTCAAACTGCTGACCTTTTGGTTAGCAGCCAAGCTCTTAACCACTGTGCCACCAGGGTTGCAACTGTATAATAGGTACAGTTATTATCCCCATTTTGCAGCTGAAGAAATTGAGGCTTAAAGAGATTAGGTAACTTGTTCAGCTTTTAAGTGGTGAATTGGGGTTCTGACCCAGTCCTCACTCTGCTTTCCACCTCTTAACAAGCTACGACTAACCCAGTGCCTCTTGGGTGTCAGCAATTATCCTAAATGACCTACATGCATTAGCTCACAAAACCTGTAAGGCAGATATTATTGTTATCATCTGTCCCCATTTCAAAGATAAGAGGTTAAACCATTGTCCAAGGTTCCACAATAGCAAGTGGCAGAGGCAGGATGGTTCAAGGCTTGTGTTTGTAACCCCCAAAGAATACTGACTCTCAGCTAACACTCACTTAGAATTCTTCTGAAGGCTTTACCTACAGTAATTCATAAACACTCTGCCTTTTTCTCTGCTAGAGAGACTAACATATCATATGGCTAGTCTTCAGATAGGGGGACCCATAGTCCAGTTTGCCCAGCACTGAGGTGGTTCCCAGGACGTGGGATTGTCACCACATTGTCTGCTCGTCAGATGAAGCTCTTCGGTGTTCTGTGAATGAGTTACGCTAGTTTCCACATTGTGTTTGTATTGCTCCATTGCCTGGAACATTGATTCTCTCTTCCTGTGCTTCTCCAACTCTCCAGTGCTGGCACAAGTCAGATTCCCACTATTGTCATTACAGAGCGAACAATAAAGAATTCCTTGTCAGGTACCTAATGAATTCCGTAGGCTTTAATGGACTTACCCAAATACCATAAATAGTATTAATTCCTAGAAAAAAAATGTATTTCCTAGTAGCCAGCTTTGCCTGCAGGTGGCAGTGCCCTTCAGTGACTCTTAACCAACAAGTGGGTATGAAAATCCAAGCATCCTCGGCTTGGGATGATTCTGAGGCATCACTTATTTCATAGGATCAAGCTTAAGCTGCTTTCTGTGGGGCTTTGCTGAGATCACACCCTTGCTTGGCTTTCTCCTTTTCCTGGTCCTGCTCCCCAGGTGCTGTTTGGTTCCCTCCAGAATACTTCCCTGTGTCAGGATCTGCTCCTGGAGAACCAACCTAAGACAGACTTAGCATAGATTAAATAGATTGTAGAATTCCCAAACAAAGGGATTATGCAGGCGTTAAAGGTGATGATTTAGTATGATTTCAACTATATAACATTTTGGAAAAGGCAAAACTATAGAGACAAAGATCAGTAGGTGGAGCAAAAGGGATTTTTAAGGTAGCGAAGTTATTCTCTATGACCTGTAATTGTGGATACATGTCATCATACATTTGTCAAAGCCTGTAGAACTCTACGACACAAAGAATGGACCCTAATCCAAATTATGGACTTTAGTTGATAATAATGTATCAATATTGGTTCACCAGTTGCAACAAATGTACCTTGCTAATGCAAGATGGTAATAATAGGAGGAACTGTGTGCAGGGAGGAGAGTACGTGATAACTCTGTACTTTCCACTCAATTTTTTGTAACTCTAAAATTGTTCTATAAAGTCTATTAATTAAAAACAAAATAATGATTTAGAAGTATAATTGTGGATTCTCAAAGAAATTTACAATGTATGGTTAGGTGGAAAACACAGTTGCCCAAATACTGTATGTGATGTTTAATTTTGTCAGAAAAAAGTGCTGTGGTAACAGAAGTCTCCATCCACGCTACGTCTTCCTAATTCCTCCAATCCTTACTGCAGCTGTGGCAGGAGGTACCAGATCCACAATAAGAAGAGAATGAAGTGGCCCCCTGAACAGGACTTTGGAGGCTGCCTCTTTCCTTAAACTCTCTCAGCCACAATGTAAGGTACACAACCTTTTAGGCATTGGAATGGATATACCTCAAAATATGTAATAAGACTTATCTTCAGGATAAAAGTTACTTTTTATTTTTCTCAATTAGCTTGTATTTTCTAATTTTTCTATATTAAAAATAACAGCTAACATTTATTGAACACTTATGGTCGAAGCTCTGTGATAAGCACTTTCCGTATATTGCTCATTGCTCACAATGACCTTACGGAAGAGATGTTATTATAAATAGCATGTTACAGATAAGGTAACTGAGACACAGAGAGGTCAGGTAACTGGCTCAAGATCACACAGCTAGTAAGTGACAAGCTGAGATTCAAACTAGTCTGACCTCAGAGTTCATGCTCGTCACTACTACCATCTAGCATCTCCCAAAAGAGATTGCTCTACCCATGTTATCAAGCTTTAAAAGTTCAAAGTTAAAAAAAAAAACCTCTCACAAAAATAAAGTATCAGGAGTCTTTCAGATAACTTTCAATTTCTGCAGGGAAAACCTCGCCACATCACGTTTCCACAGTGACTTCCACTCCCTCCAGCCACAAAAAAAACCCAAATCTGCTGCTATCAAGTTGATTCCAACTCATAGCGACCCCACTGGACAGAGTAGAACTGCCCCATAGAGTTTCCAAGGAGCAGCTGGTGGATTACGAACTGCCAACCCTCTGGTGAGCAGCTGAGCTCTTAACCGCTGTGCCACCAGGGTTTCCACCAGTAGGGTCTGCAATTTGCCAGTGCCCTTTTGCACATTTCCCTGTTTACATGGAGTGGCTGGAGCAGGAGAGCAAAACTATCAGCTGACATGTTTCTTTGTGTGACGCTGCAGCCTTGAACCTGTCAGTGAGCTCCCAGAATGCTTAGCTTTGCTTCTAGAAGTAAAGTTTTTTTTTCTTTTTTTCTTTTTTTTAAGTCAGGTCAGTCTGGCCCAACATATTCACAGAGCAATCCTATCCTATTTTTTTTAGTTTTCTATGGACTATTGCTGTTACTCTTGGAAATTTAACTGAAAGTGAGGCACTAAACATGGCGGTAAAGAATTTGAATGTAAAAAGGACGACTTCAGAATGGACCCTTTCAAATGTGCCTCTGACTACTAAGGTTTGTTTGGTTCAGTTTTTCATTACTGGATTCTTAGCTATATATTTATTGTCTTCTTTGTGGGATTGGCTGATCTTACTGTATATTTTTTTAAAAACAAAGCCTTTATTTTATTAATCTGATATTTCTGTGGCCAGATGGCACCAGTTCACTCCTAGCTGAACTGATGCTGCCTGACCACATTCCATGCTGACAAAGAAGATTATAGATTCTCCTGTGTGGTCTGAAACTGCTTAATATCTCAAAGAATTTTCTTCTAGTAATGGAGCTGCTGCTGATAAATGTGATTCCACAACAGTGGAATGAATTTTTCCTTATAGTAAATGTTTAATCTAATTTCCCATTAGTCTTATGCATCTGGTGTTCTCTCATGATCCCTAAATGTAGAATCACCCTCAGAACCTGCATAACTCATGAAGTTATGCAGCAGAAGCCCAAAACGATGAAAAATAACGACAACTTAGAAACGACAAGGGCTAAATGCAGCCCAGCTGGTTTTATTATCTTTGCATATACACAGTTTGCCAATTTTTTTTTTTTCCCTGGGATTATTTTAGTGACAGTGTAGAGGGCTTTGATATCACACAGATCATGCCAATTTGGTTTATAAACCCTGGCAATGGAATTACCCTAAACACACTTTTGGGGGAAATGATTAAAATCATTACAAAGCACTGTGTATAGCTGTGCGAAGGGAAGATACTTTTATTCCAGGGCTAAGACAGTGTGGCCTTTTCTTGTGAAAAGAGTTGTGGAGGCATAAACTATCAGTTTTTACAGATGATGAATTAGCATACCTTGGAGCCAGTAACCACATTTTCTGAACCCCAGTACTAGAATGCATGGAGTTAGTCTAAATAATCTGGGATGCACGATCATGGATCCTGATATACCAGTTGTTTTATCTCCCTAAGTCTCCTTCATAAACCTCTCTCTTGTCAATATTTCCTGGGAACTTGGAGACTTTGCTTTTTCCAGCCATCACAGGACACACTGAAGTTATCTTGGAGGTATTTGGCTCCTGGCCCCAAACAGTGGCAGAGTTGGAGAGCAGACGTGTAGGGAATGTTCCAGAGCATCTCCTCAACTCTGGTTTAGGATGAACTCTCCCTGATGCTTCAGAGAGGAGGAGCTTCCCTGTATCAGGGACACCTGGGAACTACTTACCGCAGGGCCAGAGGAAGACTTTTGAGAGAGGAGAGAAAGAAGGTATTATGTAATTTTTTCTCACGTGTAATTTTAACCTAATATTTTATGTATAATTGCAACTTTGATTTCCTACCAGTTTGTATGTACAAATGAGACCGTATAGTTTTTAATATTTAAATTTCACTGACTCATTGGTCTCTCCTTCTGACAGAGAATAACAATCCTGAGAGTCTTCAGGGTTGTCTCGTATATGAACACAAATGTGCTCAAATTCTTCCACTTTATGTCTGTAGGAATGTCCTTTGCCTGCAAATCTTTCAAGACTGCTGCTTTGGCCTTGCTAATTTCACATGTGCCTTCTTCAAAAATGCTGCACCCTTGTTGAGATTTCATTATTATTATGTAGCAGGTTCTTCTGGCTGGTCCTAGGTGGAGACTGGGTTTGTGGCACTAGTGGCCCTTCCAGGCTTTGGGCTGGCTGGTGAGCACTTCCCAATTTTGTTCTCCATCCCTCGGTCTTCCTTGCATCTTCCCCTGCTTCCTCGTTGTGTAAACATTTTCACTGTTAGCCAAAACAATGGCCCCCATGTATCTCAACTCGCGCATATTGATTCCTTGGAAAATGCGGTTCTCACACGCCGAACCCAACTTCCATTATCTTATGTGAGTTTCAAGACTCTGCAAAATATTATTGTGTCCAATTTAATAGATGAGAAAAATTGGCTCAGAAGAGTCAATGACTTGGGGAAGGTCAAACAACAAATAAAAGACAGAGATAAAAAGTTTAACTCAAGTTTTTTGACTCCAAATCTGTGTTCTTGTCCCTTGAGTGCTACTGACTCTGGTGGGTAGAGTTTGAGCCCTAATTCAGGCTAGGCTACATTTTAAGTGGCACAGGTCTCCAGGAATCCTACAGTCACATCAGATAGATGCCACCTATTTAATTTTTGTAGCTCTGGCCCTAACACAGTTTCTAGAAGAAACAGCTGATGCTTAAAATAAGCAACAACCGACACAGAAAGAAATCCATCATTACAGTATATACGTTAATAAAAATAATATACAAATGTGCAAAGAACATATAATTGGATAATTTTAATGTGATTGTAAAGGAGGTATAGGAACCTAACTGTGGGTCATAAACTTGAATCCTGAAGTAGTTATTCTACACCCAGCTGTCAACAAGTTTTCATTTTCCTTTCTACTTGTACTCAGTTCTGTGAGAGCAAGGCGAACCAGGAGGAGGATGATTATTTCTGTTTATGTTAGCATAAAAATGTCTCCTTGTTATATGAACAGTGATCCATCAGCCCGTTATTTAACCTCTGCCAAAATTCAGTGTCAATACTGTCTCCAGATTCGTAAATGATTTTCTTCAGTCAGGAAAGGTATCACAAGTTGTCTGTGCAAAAGTTAAAATGCAAAACAAAATGAACAAGAAGCATTTTAGGAGAAAAACTAGACAATGTCTGTCATCTGACCTCCGAGACAGCAGCTACTCGCTGAAGAAATATAAGGCAAGCTTCTGACAAAGGAACCCAAAAGTAAGCAAGAAAGGGAATATTTTTTACCTAAAACTTGACTAGAAATCAATTGTGGACCCTGTTTTCTTTCTAGAGCAGTTACGGCAGCACACGTAACCGATATGGTTTAGGTATGTCAAAAATGTCAAGCTGTACCTACAATTAGATATAAACCCATTTTAATTTGGTCAGCCTACCTCTTCGCTTTTGCATTTATGTTCTTGAAATAAATCTCCAGATAATGTCTTTGATGTTTGAATGAAAGAAATCAAAATTCTTTTGGCATTAAATGACAAATAGACATTGTAACTTCAGTAAACACTCAAGTCTCTCTAAATTTCCTACTGCAATTAGTAGATGGGCACATTGACTGAAAGACAATATGATCAGCTAGAACCATTTAAATCTGGATAGCACAATTCAGCAAAAATGGTGAAGATGCAGTTGTCTTGGTGCCATGACATATTTAAAAAATGTGTTATTTTTGTTAGGTGTCATTAAGTTGGTTCCGACTCATAGCAACCCGTTGTACAACAGAACAAAACACTACCAAGTCCTGTGCTATCCTCACAGTCATTGCTACGTTTGAGCCCACGGTTGCAGCCAGTGTGTCAGTCCATCTCTTGAGGATCTTCCTCTTTTTTGCTGACCCTCTGTTTTACCAAGCATGACATCCTTTTCCAGAGACTGGTCCCTCCTGACAATGTATCCAAAGTCCGTGAGACAAAATCTCGCCATCCTGGCTTCTAAGGAGCATTCTGGCTGTACTTCTTCCAAGACAGACTTGTTCGTTCTTCTGGCAGTCCATGGTATATTCAATATTCTTTGCCAACACCATAATTCAAAGGCATCAATTCTTCTTTGGTCTTCTTTATTCATTGTCCAGATTTCACATGCATATGAGATGATTGAAAATACCATGGCTTGGTTCAGGCGCACCTTAGTCCTCAAAGTGACATCTTTGCTTTTGAACACTTGAAAGAAGTCTTCTGCAGCAGATTTGCCCAATGCAATACGTCATTTTGTTTCTTGACTGTGGCTTCCATGGGTGTTGAATGGGGATCCACGTAAACTAAAATCCTTGACAACTTCAATATTTTCTCTGTTTATCATGATGTTGCATACTGGTTCAGTTATGAGGGTTTTCGTTTTCTTTGTGTTGAGATGTAATCCATACCGAAGGCTGTAGCCTTTGATCTTCATCAGTAAGTGCTTCAAGTCCTCTTCACTTTCAGCAAGCAAGGTTGTGTCATTTGCAAATCGCAGGTTGTCAGTGAGTCTTCCTCCAATCCTAATGCAGTGTTCTTCTTCACGTAGTCCAGCTCCTTGTTTGCTCAGCCTACGGGTGAAATAAGTAGGGTGAAAGGATACAACGCTGACACACACCTTTCCTGACTTTAAACCACACCGTATTCCCTTGTTCTGTTGGAATGGCTGCCTCTTGGTCTATGTACAGGGTTCGCATGAGCACAATTAAGTGTTCCGGAATTCCCATTCTTCTCAATGTTATCCATAATTTGTTATGATCCACACAGTGGAAAGTAAAAAATGTGTTACACTGAAATTCCATGGCGTACAGCAATGCCTGGATTGACATTATGTTATGAGAACAGATGCATGGTATTAATGCTACTGCTCTGGGAGACTGCAGGAGTGAAAGCAGGGCTCCATTTCTTGCCAGAAAAGACTCATATAAACAAGGCACATAGACATTTCATAGATGAGAAATGGGAAACCCTGGCTCATGTGGCATCAGCTTTATTTTGCATGGGCTGCGTGACAAGAGATAACTAAATTGTCTAATGGTGAGTGGTGACTGTCAGCGCAGCAATTCTTCTGCATATTTTTGCTTTGTCTGCATAATGATGCATAGACTTCTGTTTTTCTGGGACTCATTCAAGAATTCAGTAAGTGAAGTTCCAGTGAGCTGGAACCTCTTCCTTCAGCAGATGTTTCAGTAAATTGTTTTCCTGCTGCCACCACTTCATAAGGTTTTGCTCACGCAATAGACGACTTAACGGCCTGTAGGGCTTGTATATCTCCCTAGCTTATTTTACATATTCCTGCTCTCACACACAGCATAGTTTGAGCATCTTTATTATAGGAGTGGACAATCATGCTTGAATATGCTTTTCTCCTACTTCATAAGCCAGTGAGTTCACCCTTCTGATTCCCTCAGAGGCTTATGTTGCAAATACTAAACTGATACTTCAGTTTTCTTTCCCTACAGATTGACTGAACTCTCGTCCACTTCCTATTTCTGACTGGGACATGTTATTGTCACAAGAAAATATCCTCAGTGACACGGAAAAGCTGCCTATATGTCAAATCACCTTATATTCACTTTGGACATGTAATTACTAGCTATTGTTGTATGTATCCTGTTGATGTAATATTTGATTTTTAGACCTCTTTTATATTTGTCAAATCAGAAGTACACTTTAAACAGTGTTTTTTCTGTTGTGACTGAATCAAAGTAATTTAGTATTTAAGGAAAGTGATATTAATCCAGTGGTTACCTTTGGGGAATGGAGACCAAACGTGGAGAAGGTAAAGAGTTTTATTTTCCATGTAATAAACTTCTGTATTGTTATTTATTTGGAATGGAGCGTAGATTCCACTCTAGTAACAAATAAAGGAAATATTTTTACAATATGGACAAGTAATTGCAAAGATGGTTAAATTGCTATACTCAAATCAGTTATGCATCAGAGGTAACAGTCTCCTTTGAGCTATAACTTAATTGCATCAAAGTCTAATTCAATTTCTACTGCTCTCTGAGGGTCCTAATTCCTCTGTAATAGAATGGTTGTGGGATCCACTGGGATTTACTTTTTTGAGTACACAGCTTCAAGGAGTGAAAAAGGACCATTCCTGGATAACATAAATCTCCATCTGAATGTTTTTATTAAACTTTTCAAAAATGAATCTGAAGACTTATTGGAAACGTGATATTCCTTTTGATGGTATCTGACTCATTGTTAAATAACAGTCCACTTGAAATTTTTTTATTTTCTATTGCTGTTTAATTAATATTTACATACTTCTGCAGTGCTGTCATATTATGAACAATATAAAAAAATCTATGTATAAATAGATATAATTTTTTAAATAATTTATTTTATTTCTATTATTGCTGTTGAGAATATACATAGCACAGCATACACCAGTTCAACAATTTGTACATAAAGAGATACAAATTTACACTACCATAAAGATGAACTGAAATTCAAGGAAAACTAACTAATGAGGGACTCTACCCTTATCTTTGTGCAGATCTTCTTCCAAACATTCTGACCAAAATGTGTTTTGGGGCAAGAATATGTATGGGAAGAATACAAGTCCTTTGAAAGGCAGTGAATATCCTGGAAAATATTTGGTTCAATTAGTACATTAATTGTATCTTTTTTGTGATTTGCTATATGGGCGCTGGGAGAAAGAGTAACTTATTTTTTTTTTTTGGCATGTGGGGTAGGGGGGGAAACAAGTTTGGGGCTGCCCGTGACAGTAGTTCTCTTTCCCATCACCCAGACAGAGTAAGCCTGAGAGTGAAGTCAACGCGGAGAGGAAACTGAGCCAAGGCGAGGAAATGGAGAGACAGGAGCCCAATGATGTTGTTTGAGCATCTGGAACAAGACACACCTAAAACTGGTCACACGCACACATACACACAAACGTATTTATTTTTATGACCCAATATATTATCTTTTCTATTTAAGCTAGTTTTAGTTGAATATCTATCACCTCTAGGCAAAAAAGTTCTACTCTGTCCTACAGTGTCTCTATGAACTGGAATCGACTCACCAGCAACAGGTTTGGTGTTTGTTCTATTTGATAATTAAGCAAATTCTGTGTTCTCTTAACTTACAGTTCTAGCCAAGTAGTTGTAAAACAAATCACTTAGTCTTAAGTCACTTAGAAAACCTAGGAAAAAGTAATGCTCTAATCAGGTGGTGCTTGCTTTGTTGAAAATGCAAAACTACATTTGGATCATCTTGATGACCCTTGACACAAAAATCTCTTTGTCTCCTCCAGTTCAGTGAAATCTTGCTTATCTAAACTATTTTATCTCCTGTAAAAACCTGGATCTATCACGAAATAATAATAATAATAATAATGATTATGATGATATAGTTATGATAAATGGATGCCATTTGTAAAGTGATTACTATGAGCCAGTCACCATACAAAGCTTGCACTTGCTGCCTCATATAATTCTTACAAAAATTCTGTGAGATAAGTTTTAAAATTTTTGCTTTTATAAGTAAGGAAACAGAGGTTTGGAAAAACCATGTAACTTGCCTGAGGTCACACTGTGGTGGAACACAGACTGAAGCCAGGTTTGTCTACCTCTCTCTGTGCTGCAGCCTGCCTGCACAAGTGAAGTCCAACTTTTACATACAGCTGAGTGTGAGGGTGTGGTGGGAAGTGGCTGTTTTTGAGGGGGAGATGATGCGAAGTCTTAAATGACTTAGGGGCATAATTACTTGGTTTATTTAGTTATTTTCATTCAGATCATCTGTATTCATCCAATTTTCAATCTAGGAATGTAACTACTTTTAATTTCCATATGTAAAATACATAAAAATAATCTTTATTAAGGAGATTGTATCTTGAATGAAAACCCAATATTTTTTATCCATTATATTGCTCCATTTAAGTTTTTGGAGGGTGAAATAATAACAATTAGAATTTATACAGTGCTTCATAATTGGTCCTTAGAAGCAATGACGAGAATACATCTCACATACTTTGGACGTGTTATCAGGAGGAATCAGTCCCTGGAGAAGGACATCATGCTTGGTAAAGTAGAGGGTCAGTGAAAAAGAGGAAGACCCTCAATGAGATGGATTGACACAGTGGCTGCAACAATGGGCTCAAGCATAACAACGATTGTGAGGACGGCACAGGACCGGGCAGTGTTTCGTTCTGTTGTGCACAGGGTCGCTATGAATCAGAACCAACTCGACAGCACCTAACAACAACAAAAACATCATAATCGGTCAAGCATTTTCTAATTCATTGCTTGTAATACAGATAGGTCAGGCACTGGTATCCTTCTTTCATAGATGTGGAAACAATTTTAGAAAGGTTTTGTGACTTCCCCCAAATCTTCTGACTCCAAATATATGCTATCAATCAAAATTCTTTTTTAAAGTAATTGGATTTCTGGTAGACAAAGGCTGTTTTCCTTTCCTTTCTTCTTTTTTCTTTTGGGTGAGGGGAGGATGTGTGTGAGGTGGCTGGGGGTAGTCGTAGGAAGGTGGGCAGTGGTGTCCTGTTATCAGATCGTTATTATTTATGGTGGGAGTAAACTGCCAACTGCCAACTGCCAAGGGAAGGAACTGTAATGAAGTTATTTAAAATTGATTATTAATTTCTATAGGACAGTGGTTTTCAAACTTATTTTCAGCTGTAGAGTGGGGGTCACCACCACCATCCCCTACTGCACTTCTGTGCTGATGATTATTTCATTTTCTCTTTATTCTGTTGATGTGGAGATTTACATTGATAAATTTTCTAATCTTAACAAAATCTTGCATCCCTGGGATAAATCTATCTCTGTTGTTTTGAATTTTCATTATTATGTATTGCTGAACTTGATTTGCTAATATTTTATTATTTTACACCTCTGTTAATGAGAATGATTAGCCTGTAATTTTTCTTTCTTGCAATGTCTTTATTATGTTTTAGTATCCGGGTTCCACCCCTTGTCTGCCAGTTTGTTGTACTGTAGTAGCTTGCATGTTGCTGTGAACCTGGAAGGTATGTCACTGTTACTTAAAACACCAGCAGGGTCACTCATGGTGGATAGGTTTCAGTGGAGCTTCCAGACTGAGATAGACTAGGAAGAAGGGCCTGGCGATTCACTTTTTGAAAAATTGGCCAGTGAAAACCTTATGAGTAGCAGCGGAACATAGTCTCATATAGTATCAGAAAATGAGCCCCTCAGGTTAGAAGTCACCCAAAATGAGACTAAGGAAGAGTTGCCTCCTCAAAGTAGGGTTGACCTTAGTGACGTGGGTAGAGTCAAGCTTTTGGGATCTTCATTTGCTGATATGGCACAACTCAAAATGAGAAGAAACAGCTGCAAACATCCATTAATAATCAGAATGTGGAATGTACGAAGTATGAATCTAGGAATATAAGAAGTTGTCAAAAATTAAATGGAATTCTTGAAGATCAGTATCCTAGGCATTAGTAGCTGAAATGGACTGGTATTGGCCATTTTGAATCAGACAATCATATGGTCTACTATGCCGGGAGTGACAACTTGCAGAAGAACGGCATCATGTTCATTGTCAAAAAGAACATTTCAAGATCTATCCTGAAGTACAATGTTGTCAGTGATAGGACACTATCCATACATCTACAAGGAAGAACAGTTAATACAGCCATTATTCATATTTATGCACCAACCACTAATGCCAAAAACGAAGAAATTGAAGATTTTTACCAACTTCTGCAGTCTGAAATTGATAATTACTGGTGGTTTAGAAGGCAAAAATCGGAAGCAAAGAAGTATCAGTTGCTGGAAAATATTGCCTCGGTAATAGAAACGATGTTGGAGATCACTTGACAGTTATTTTGCAAGATCAATGACCTATTCATTGGAAATACTTTTTTTCCACAACATAAATGGTGACTATACATGTGGATAGAATACACAGGAATCAAATTGACTACATCCGTGGAAAGAGACGATGGAGAAGCTCAGTATCATTAGTCAGAACAAGGCCAGGGGCTGACTGTGGAACAGACTAATTACTCATATGCAAGTTCAAGTTGAAGCTGAAGAAAATTAAAACAAGTCCACAGAGCCAAAGTACAAGCTTGAGTATACCCCACCTGAATTTAGAGACCATCTCAAGAAGAGATTTGAAACATTGAACACTAAAGACTGAAGACCAGACAAGTTGTGGGATGACATCAAGGACATCATACAAGAAGAAAGCAAATGTTCATTAAATAGATAGGAAAGAAAGAAAAGACCAAAATGGGTGTCAGAAGAGACTCTGAAACTTGCACTTGAACGTAGAGCAGATAAAGCTAATGGAAGGAATGATGAAATAAAACAGCTGAATAGAAGACTTCAAAGGGTGGCTCAAGAAGACAAAGTAAAGTATTATAATGAAATATGCAAAGACCTGGAGTCAGAAAACCAAAAGGGAAGAACACGCTCAGCATTTCTCAAGCTGAAAGAACTGAAGAAAAGTTTTGAGCCTCCAGCTGCAATATTAAAGGATTCTACGGGCAAATATTGAATGACGCAGGAAGCTTCAAAAGAAAATGGAAGAAATATTCAGAGTCATCGTACCAACAAGAATTGGTCGATATTTAACCATTTCAGGAGGTAGCATATGATCAAGAACCGATGTTATTGAAGGAAGAAGTCCAAGCTGCACTTAAGGCAATAGCGAAAAACACGGCTCCAGGAACTGATGGAATACCAGTTGAGGTGTTTCAATAAATGGATGCAAAGTGGGAAGGGTTCACTCAACTATGCCAAGAAATTTGGAGGACTGACTGAAAGAGATCCATATTTGTGCCCATTCCAAAAAAAGGTGATCCAACAGAATGTGGAAATTATCGAACAATATCATTAATATCACCAGCAATTAAAATTTTGCTGAAGATAATTCAAAAACAATTGCAGCAATACGTTGACAGGGAACCGCCAGAAAAATAAATATTCTAACTTATTCTAAGATCCTAAGCGATGTTTATCTTTTCATTCCGGTTGTTCTTAATTAGTTATTTCTCTCTTTTTTCTTTGATCAAGATTGCCAATCTTTATCAGTTTTATTGGTCTTTTCAAAATGTCAATTTTTTATTTTGGTGATATTACTGTATTATGAAGTTATTTCATTTACTTTATGCTGTTCTCTATTATTTCCTTCTTTCTAACATCTATGAGTTTAATTTGTTGTTCTTCTACTTCTTGTAAAGGATACTTGGATTGGTGAGTTTTCAGCTTCATTTTTTAATTATGTTTACATTTTAAGACAAGAACTTTCCCTTTAATCGTGATTATCTGCATTCTACATTAGTACCAAAGTATCATATTTTAGTTATTATCAGGTTAAAATATTTTCTATTTTTTGTTGTAAATTTTTTCTTTGACCCATGAGTTATTTATAAGATAATTGATTAATTTGAGGAAATTTAGGAGTTTTTAATGTCATCTTTTTATTAATGTCTAGGCTAATTTTACCATACTCAAATAACAGGTTCTATGTAATTCAGTCCTTTGATATTTATTGAGACTTGCTGTATAACTCACCATATATCCCATTTTGATAAATGTTCAACATGCATTTTAAAAGCATATTCATTCTACAGTTATTAAGTGCAGTGTTCAATATATGTATATTAGATCCATTTTGTTAATTGTGTTGCCAAATATTTCAAATCTCTACTCCTTTTTGTCTGACTGTTCTATCATTCACTGAGAGAGGTACATTAAAATATCATAGTCCCCAGTTAGGACTCCTATAGTCCCAACATTGTAGCTCTGTTATTAAACCAAAAACGAACAAACAAGCAACAAACAACAACAACAAAAACAAACCTGTTGCTGTCGAGTTGATTCCAGCTCTTAGCAACCCTGTAACTATGTTATCAGGTGCAAGCAAATTTAGACTAATTTATCTCACTAGAGAACCAATCCTTTTATAATTTTGAAATGTTTCTCTTTATTTCTATTGATGCTTTTTGCTTTTAAGTCTATTTTCTTGATATTACTATAGCTATAACTTCTTTGGAACCCTGGTGGTATAGTGGTTAAGAACTCGGCTGCTAACCAAAAGGTCCGCAGTTCAAATTCACCAGCCGCTCCTTGGAAAACCTATGGGGCAGTTCTACTCTGACCTATAAGGTCACTAAGAGTCAGAACCAACTCAACGGCACCTAACAACAACAACAACATACCTCCTTTATTTGGCTTAATGTTTGAATGATATATCTTTTTCAATAATTTTACTTCCAATCCCTCTGTGTATTTAAATTTTACATATTTAGGTTGGTAATCATAATGTTGTTGTTTAAAATGCAGTCTAATATTTTTTCTTTAATTAGAGAATTTAGTTCATTTATATCATTGTAATTACTGATATATTGCTTAAGTTCATTTATATTTAATATAATATTGATACATTTGGGCTTTTGGTTTGAATCTACCATCTTATTATTTGTATTATTTGTTCAATTTGCTTTTTGTTATTTTCGTTGTTTTGGATTTGGAAATTATCCTTATTTAAGCCACACCTTCACCTCTACTTCATAGGTGGTTCATGCATACCTCCAAATTCTAAGAGTTTCAGGGGTTTAGCAATATGAATTAGCAACAATGGTAAGCTTTTTATTATTCATTTTTCCCTCTCAATTAGCTCGTTATTTTTACATGATTTTGTTATCCTTTAGTGATTATTTTAGAAATTAAAATATGCATCCTTGACCTTTTAGAGTCTACTATAAATTATACTATCATCTGTATTTTTCATCCCTCAATCTTTCTTTATTCAATGAGGGTATTTTATTTAAGCCTACCTTATTTTTTCACTAATATTCTCTTCTACTAGGTCTACTTTGCTCTTGAACCTATCTGTTTAATTCTTAATTCCATTTATGTATTTTTCAATACTAGACTTTTATTTGATTTTTTAAATATGTGTTTCTGTTCTCTGGTTAAATTATTCTTTTTGTCATCTAGTTCCTTGAACATATTTAAACCTGTTAAAACCTGTTGGCATTGAGTTGATTCCAACTTGTAGTGACCCGATAGGACAGAGTAGAACTGTCCCATAGGGTTTCCAAGGAGGGGCTTGTGGATTTGAAATGCCAACCTTTTGGTTAGCAGCCAAACTGTTAACCACTACACCACAGCAACTCCTGAACATGTTTAGTCCCAGCTATTTAAAAAAAAAAATCTATGTCTAATGATAGTGTCTGTTTCTCATCTACTTTTTTCTTGATTTTTAATAATTTTGATGGAATGCAAGATATTGTGTATACAGTCCTTTGGATGATGTTATCTTCCTCCAGAAAGGATTCAATTTTTTTTTTTTTTTTGGCTAACAGAGAAATGGTAGACTACTTTTATACAAACAGGGACTGAGATAATTTGAGGATGAGTTTGTCTTTGTGAGGTTTGATCTATTTTCAGTTTGCCCTTACTCGTACAGCATAGCCTGGGCTATGTTTCTTGTTTCCTCAACACTACAGGCTGCTGAAGCTCTGCATTGCTTTTTACTCTTTTGGTTTCTACTTTCTATTTAGTTTCTCAGTCTTGAAGAACACTGGATTCAATTCTCCAATTCTCCACGGGTATTTTTTTTTTTTCAACGTCTTCATCACTAAAATCCTGTCTTCCTTGTGAACTTGGAACTCCCATCTTTATTACCCTAGCCCCACGAGACTACTGCAAGCTCTTAGGAGCGACATTCTGACTGGTTTTCCAGCCTCTCGTTCTGTGCTTATGAAGTGACAAGTGTTTCAGAGGAAGATGGATGAAGAATGTTTGTCTCACCTTAATATGTTTTCCTTTTTTTCTCACATTTGGCCCCTCAAGTCTTGGGTTACTCTGCAATATCTTCAAGAAGCATTTAAAAATATTATCCTGATTTTACAGTTGGTCTAATGCAAGCTGCATTGTAATACAAGCAGAAGTCTCTTTTATTTTGATTTTTATGGGTGCTTCTTCTGAGATTCTTTTCCCTCTTGGGTTTTTTTTTTTTTTTGTATCTATCTTTTATGTTAAAGATTTCTTTATATGTGGTTGCTGTTGTTAGTTGCTGTTGAGTCCACTCTGACTCAAGGTGATCTTATGTATAACAGAATGAAATGTTGCCCAGTCCAGTGCTATCTTCATGATCGTTGGTATATTTGAGTCCATTGTTGTGGCTCTTGTGTCAATCTATCTCATTGTGCGTTTTCTTTATTTTCACTTAACCTCTATTTTACCAACCATAATGTCCTTTTCTAGCAACTCATCCTTCCTGATGACATGTCCCAAGTAAGGGAGCCAAAGTCTTGCCATCCTTGCTTCTAAAGAACATTCTGGTTGTATTTCTTCTAAGACTGTTCTGTTCATTCTTCTGGCAGACCATGGCATAGTCAATGTTCTTTGCCAACACCACAATTTGAATGCATCAATTCTTTCCTATTTTCCTTTTTCATTGTCTAGCTTTTGCATGCGTACGAGGTGATTGGAAAGACTACGGCTTGGGTCAGGTGCACCTTAGTCATCAAAGTGACATATTTACTTTTTAAAACTTTAAAGAGGTCTTTTGCAGCAGATTTTCCCAAAGCAACACATCATTTGCTTGTCTCATATTAAAGAGGGAGGAACTAAAAAACTTACTAATATCTGTGAGTGTAAACCAAAAACCAAACCCCTTGCCGCTGAGGCAGGGCTTTATGACATGAAGTCTTTACTGTAGGGTAGGTATGATGAACAGTTTCTCTGGGTCTCCATAATTGTTCATAATGGTAGGACTTTTCTCTTAAGCTTCTAGATTCTTAAGGGAGAAATACTCTGATTTCCTGCCTGGGTGCATAAGCCTGGCTGCCAGCAATGTCAAGGCCAGGGTGTGCAGGTGGGTCTCAAGGGTCTGCCTATAGACTACTGTCTCATTCTCTCCACAGAATAATTTCTAGCCTTCCAGGGGATGATGGAGTAAGCATGCAGTGTCTAACTGCTCCTTGGGCAGACTTGCAGCCAGTCCTCTGATCTCAGCCACACATTTACCTCTCTTTCATAGATGCCTCATTCATGCCATCAATTCCTTAGACTTTCTGGGGTTTAGCAATGTGGGTCAGCCTGATTCTGAACAACCAACTCTGATAGGTTGGTGTCAGATTTCTCTGGTCTGCCAGGTCAAGTCTCTCTTCCATAGTTTTAATGCTGTAATCTCCTCTCCTGTTGTTTTGGATGCCTGAAACAGGTGCATATCTCTATTTACGTACTGTCATGTTAGTGGGATTTCTGGAAATTATGTTAATGCTTATGTTCAAGCTGCCGTTTTTTTTTTTTTTTAATTGTACTTCAGGTGAAGGCTTACAGAACAAATAGTTTCTCATGAAACAGTAGTACACATGTTGTTTTATGACATTGGTTAACAACCCCACAACATATCAACCCTCTAACTTCTCAACCTTTTTTTTTTTGGTGAAAATACACATACCCAAAGATACACCATTTCAAAAATTTCCACATGCACTGTTCAGTGACATTGACTACGCTCTTCCAATTGTGCTGTTATTCTCACTTAAGATGAAGGCTTACAGAACAAAATAGTTTCTCATTTAACAGTTACTACAAATGTTGCCCTGTTTAACAATCTCACAACACATCAACAATACCCTTACTCAAACTTGGGTTCCCTATCACCAGATTCCTTGTCCCCTTCTGCCTTCTGGCTCTTGTCACTGGACTCCTGTACCTCGTTAGTCTCATTTGGTTTTACAGGGCTGTCCACGCCCAGGTTGAAGAGTGAATCTCAGAGGTAACTTCACCATTGAGCTAAAAGGGTATCTGGGGGCCATAGTCTCAAAGTTTCTCCAGTCTCCTTTAGGCAGTAAATCTGGTTTTTTTTTTTTTGTGAGTTAGAATTTTGTTCTACATCCTTCTCCAGCTCTGTCCAGAACCCTCTGTTGTGATCCCGGTCAGAGTAGTCAGTGGTGGTAGCTGGGCACCATCTAGCTGTACTGGACTCAGTCCGGTGGAGGCCTTGGTAGCTGTGGACAATTAGTCCTTCGGACTAATCTTTTCCTTGTATCCTGTTCTCTTCATTCTCCCTTGCTCCCGAAGGGATGAGACCAGTGGAGTATCTTAGATGGCCGCTCACAGGCTTTTAAGACCCCAGACACTACTCACCAAGGTAGAATGTAGAGCATTGTCTTTATAAGCTGTGTCATGCCAATTGATCTAGATGTTCCCGGAGACCATGGTCCCCAGAGCCCTCCGCCCAGCAATTCAGTCCCTCAGGGAGTTTGGATGTGTCTATGGGGCTTCCATGACCTTTCCTTGTACAAGTTGTGCTAGTTTCCCCTGTATTGTGTACTGTCTCATGCTTCACCCAAGATACCACTTATCTATTGCCTATTTAGTATTCCCCCCCACCCCTCCCATCCCTGGTAACCAACAAAGATGGTTACATTTTGTGTGTGAACTTTTTCATGGGTTTTTACAATAGAGGTCTCGTACAAAATTTGTCCTTTTGTGATTGACTTATTTCACTCAGCATAATGTCCTCCAGTTTCATCCATGTTATGAGATGGTTCACAGATTCATTGTTCTTTCTCGTTGCATAGTACTCCACTGTGTGTATGTACCATAGTTTGTTTATCCATTCATCTGTTGATGGGCATCTAGGTTGTTTCCATCGTTTTGCTATTGTGAACAATGCTGCCATGAACATAGGTGTGCATATGTCTATTCGAGTGACGACTCTTATTTCTCTAGGATATGTTCCTAGGAGTGGGATTGCTGGATCGAATGGTAGGTCTATTTCTAGCTTTCTGAGGAAGCACCATATCATTTTCCAAATTGGTTGTATCATTTTGCATTCCCACCAGCAGTGCATAAGTGTTCCGATCTCCTGGCAGCCCCTCCAACATTTGTTATTTCCAGTGTTTTTGATTCATGCCAGTAATGCCAGGGTGAGATGGTATCTCATTGTGGTTTTAATTTGCATTTCTCGAATGGCTAGTGATCGCGAGCATTTCCTCATATGTCTGTTGGCCATTTGAATGTCTTCTTTGGTGAAGTGTCTGTTCATTTCCTTTGCCCATTTTTTAATAGGATTATTTGCCTTTTTATTGTAGAGGTGTTGTATTTTCTTGTAGATTATGGAAATTAGACCTTTGTCTGACTTGTACTGTCCAAAAATTTTTTCCCAGTCTGTTAGGTTCTCTTTTTACTCTTTTGGTGAAGTCTTTTGAAGAGCACAGGTGTTTGATTTTTAGAAGATCCCAGTTATCTAGCTTATCTTTTGGGGTTTCTGCATTGAAGGCTATGGTTTGTATCCTGTTAATGCCATGTATTAAGGCCTGAAGTGTTGGTCCTATTTTTTCTTCTATGAACTTTATAGTTTTAGGCTTTATATTCAGGTTTTTGATCCATTTTGAAGTAGTTTTTGTATACGGTGTGAGGTATGGGTCCTGTTTCATTTTGTTGCAGATGAATATCCAGTTTTGCCAGCACCATTTGTTAAAAAGACTGTCTTTTCCCCATTTGATGGACTTTGGGCCCTTGTCGAAGATCAGGTGTCCATAGGTGGATGGATTTACATCTGGGTTCCCAATTCTGTTCCATTGGTCAATGTCTCTGTTGTTGTACCAGTACCAGGCTGTTTTAACTACTGTAGCTGTATAGTAGGTTCTCAAGTCAGGTAGTGTGAGTCGTCCAACTTTATTCTTCTTCTTCAGTAGTGCTTTACTTATTCAGGGCTTCTTCCCTTTCCGTATAAAGTTAATGATTAGTTTTTCCATCTCTTTGAAGAATGTTGTTGGTATTTGGATCAGGATTGTGTTGTATCTGTAAATTGCTTTGGGTAGAATTGCCATTTTCACAATGTTGAGTCTGCCTATCCATGAGCATGGTATGTTTTCCATTTATGTAGATCCCTTTGGGTTTCATACAGTAGTGTTTTGTGGTTTTCTTTGTATAGGACTTTCACATCCCTGGTCAGATTTATTCCTAAGTATTTTATCTTTTTAGGGGCTATTGAAAATGGTATTGTTTTCCTGACTTCCTTTTCATTGTTCTCCTTACTGGTGTATAGGAATCCAACTGATTTTTGAATGTTTATCTTTTATCCTGCTACTCTGCTGAACCTTTCTATTAGTTCCGGTAGATTTCTCATGGAGTCTTTAGGGTTTTCTATGTATAGTATCATAACATCTGCAAACAGGGACAGTTTAACTTCTTCGTAACAATTTGGATGCCCTTTATTTCTTTTTCTTGCCTTATTGCTCTAGCTAGAACTTCCAGCACAATGTTAAATAGGAGTGGTGATAAAGGGCATCCTTGTCTTGTTCCTGTTTTCAAGGGGAATGTTTTCAGCCTCTCTCCATTAAGAATGATGTCGGCCATTTGTTTTGCATAGATGCCCTTTATTATGTTGAGAAATTTCCCTTCTGTACATATTTTATTGAGAGTTTTTATCAGGAATGGGTGCTGGACTTTGTCAAATGCCTTTTCTGGGTCATTTGAGATGATCATGTGATTCTTTTCTTTCCTTTTATTTATGTGGAGGATTACATTGATTGATTTTCTAATGTTGAACAATCCTTGCTTACCTGGTATGAATCCTAGTTGGTCGTGGTGTATTATTTTTTTGATATGATGCTGAATTCTATTGGCTAGAATTTTGTTTAGAATTTTTGTATCTATATTCATGAGAGATATTGGTCTGTAATTTTCTTTTTTTGTGACATCTTTGCCTAGTTTTGATGTCAACGTTATGCTGGCTTCATAGAATGAATTTGGAAGTGTTGCTTCCTCTTCTATGCTCTGAAATAGCTTGAGTAGTACTGGTACAAGCTCTTCTGTAAATGTTTTGTAGAATTCTCCAGTGAAGCCATCTGGGCAGGGCTTTTTTTGGTTGGGAGTATTTTATTACCTTCTCAATCTCTTCTCTTGTTATGGGCCTGTTCAGATTTTCAACATCACTTTGTTGTAGTTTGGGTAGGCCGTGTGTTTCTAGAAATTTATCCATTTCCTCTAGGTTGTCAAATTTGCTGGAGTATAGTTTTTCATAATATTCTGTTATAATCCTTTTTGTTTCAGTTGGGTCTGTTGTAATGTCCCCCATTTCATTTCTTCTTTAGGTTATTTGTGTCCTCTCCTGTTTTTCTTTTGTCAGTCTGGCCAGTGGTTTGTCAATCTTGTTGATTCTTTCAAAGAACCACTTTTGGTTTTGTTGATTCTTTCTATTGCTTTTATGTTTTCTATTTCATTTATTTCTGCTCTGATCTTTTCTGTTTTCTTTCTTCCGGTGGTAGTGGGCTTTTTTTGCTGTTCTCTTTCTATTTGTTTGAGTTCTGTAGTTAATGTATTGATTTTGTCCCTTTCTTCTTTTTTGATATGTGCATCTATTGCTATAAATTGTCCTCTGAGGACTGCCTTTGCTGTGTCCTAAAGGTTTTGGTATGATGTGTTTTCATTCTCATTTGATTCTAGGAGTTTTTTGATTCCATCTCTGATTTCTCCTATTACCCAGTGATGTGTAAGCAGGGTATTATTCAGTTTCCATGTAATTGATTTTTTTTTCCTTGGTCTTTCTAGTGTTAATTTCTACCTTGATGGTATTGTGGTCAGAGAAGATACTTTGAATTATCTCAACGTTTTGGATCTTGTTGAGGATTGCTCTGTGGCCTAAGATGTGGTCTATTCTGGAGAACGTTCCATGTGCATTGGAAAAGAATGTGTACTTTGTAGCGGTTGAATGGAGTGTTCTATATATGTCTATGAGGTCAAGTTGGCTGATTGTGCCCTTTAGGTCTTCTGTATCTTTGCTGAGTTTCTTCTTAGTTGTTCTGTCCTTTACTGAGAGTGGTGTGTTGAAGTCTCTTAATATTATTGTGGAACTGTCAATTTCTCTTTTCAGTCTTGCTAGAGTTTGTTTTATGTATTTTGGAGCCTTGTCATTGGGTGCGTAGATGTTTATTATGATTATGTCTTCATGATGGATCATCCCCTTAATCATTATATAGTGTCCTTCTTTGTCTTTTGTGGTAGATTTTGTTTTAAAGTCTGTGTTATCTGAGATTAGAATTGCCAGTCCTGCTCTTTTTTGGTCGCTGTTAGCTTGATATATTTTTTTCCAACCTTTGACTTTTAATAAATTCACATCTTTGTTTCTGAGGTGTGTCTCTTGTAGACAGCATATTGATGGATCCTGTTTTCTTATCCATTCTGTCACTCTCCATCTCTTTATGGGTGCATTGAGTCCATTTACGTTCAGTGTAATTATTGATAGATGTGAGTTTGTTGCTGTCATTTTGTAGTGCTTTTTTTCGTGGTGCTGATGTTTTCTTTGTTCTTCTTACTCTCTTTGTTGAGTTACTTTTGTTTGTGGATTTTTTTCATTTTGTTTGTTTTTGTAGGTTTTATTTTTGTTGAGACTTTACGTTTTTCGTCTTTATTTTTGTGAGTATGTTTGTTAAGTTTCTTTGTGGTTACCATGAATTTTACCCTTATCTTTCTAAGTTTGAAGCAGTCTACCATTACTTTGTTTTGCCTTGCCTTCCTCTCCATTAGAAGGTTCTATACCTATGCCGTTTATTCCCTCTTTTATTGTTTTGATGTTGTTGTCATTTATTGATTAACTGCTATGATTCCCTGTTGTATTTCTTTTGGTTTTGGATCGTACTCGAGAGTTCATTTCCTAGATTGGTATCTGGCTGGTATGATCCTGCATCCTATGTTCTGCCTGTGAGCTGAAGCTGTTTGTCCTCAGATCGAAGAACTCCCTTTAATAATTCTTGTAAGTTTGGTTTGACTGTTACATATTCCCTTAATTTCTGTTTATCTGGAAATGACCTAATTTCACCATCAAATTTGAACTAGAGTTTTGCAGGATATATTATTCTTGGCTGGCAATTTTTTTCTTTCAAGATTTTATATATGTCATCCCATTGCTTTCTTGCCTGCATGGTTTCTGCTGAACAATCTGAGCTTAGTCTTATTGTTTCTCCTCTGTATGTGACTTCTTCTTTTTCACAAGCTGCTCTCAGGATTCTTTGTTTGTCTTTGGTTTTGGTGAGTGTGAATATGATATGCCTTGGTGATTTTCTTTTGGGGTCTCTTCTATATGGGGTTCGTTGAGCTTCTCGGATGGCCAGCTTTTCATCTTTCATGATATTGGGGAATTTTTCTGTCAGCAGTTCCTCAATGATCCTCTCTGTGTTTTCTGTTTTCTCTCCCTGTTCTGGAATTCCAATCACTCGGAGATTTTTCCTTTTGATTGTGTCCCACATAACTCTCAGGGTCTCTTCATTTTTCTTTGTTCTTTTTTCTGAGTTTTCCTGAAACAGAGTTATATCCAAGTGTTTGTCTTCAATTCCACTGATCCTGTCTTCCACCGTTTCAAATCTGCTTCTCAGCCCTTCTATGACATCGTCCATTTCTGAAATCTTGTTGCTTATCTTTTGGATTTCTAATTTTTGTCTTCGTATAATTTCTAGTTGTGAATTTATTTTGGTATTTTGTTCCTGCATTATCTTCCTGAATTCTTCCAATTTTTTGTCCATATTTTCCATGAATTTGTTTATTTTTTCCGCATGTTTGTCACCTTTTTGCCTCAGTTCTTGGAAAATTCTGAGTATTAGCGATTTTAACTCCTTATCAGGTAGTTCTAGTGCATTTTCTTCCACAGGAGAGTCATCTGGTGTTTTATTTTGGATGCCTACTGGAACCATCCTGTCCTGTTTTTGTAAATGTTTTGATATTGTCTGCTGTTTTCGGGGCATTCAGTAGTTATTTTTACCATTTATTGATTGTAGATTTGGTTGTTTCATCCCT
Source organism: Dugong dugon (assembly GCA_030035585.1). Taxonomy (NCBI): domain Eukaryota; kingdom Metazoa; phylum Chordata; class Mammalia; order Sirenia; family Dugongidae; genus Dugong; species Dugong dugon. The sequence continues at coordinate 113,919,459 of CM057473.1, read as the reverse complement.
TTTTAAAAAAAAAATTGACTATGTCTGAGTAGGCTGACTGTGTGTTCTTTGTTGTTTGCTTGTCTGCGCTCAATAATTTTCACCTCCTTCTCCAACTGGCAGGGTCAGTCACCCAGATATGGTATGGCAAGGCAGGTCTAGCTGAAGAGGAGTTACTGGGACGGGTTGTTTGTGGCTCTTACTACAGCCACCAGAGCGGGCCGGTAATCAGTGCAGGGCAGGTTCCAGTAGGCTGTGCCTGTGCTGCTTGGTGGTGTGATGCAGCGGGGAGATTGTTATGTGTGGAGCTAAGATGGATAGGGGAGAGAGGAGAGAGGATCAGGAGCCAAAAACATATAAACAAAGAAAAAAGAATGCTAGGGGAGCTTTCCATTGGAGTGGAGAGATGAGAGACTATGAAATGGAGAAAAACAGAAAGGGGAAGAGGAGGAAAAGAAAAGAATGAATAAATAAAAATCAGAAAAGTTAAGAACCGCACAGTTCCCAGGGATCCCACTGGTGCAGCTATGAGGTCTGGGGAATTCACTCTCAGGTGTTACAGTACAGCCTGGCTAGAAGGCATAGAGGTATACAACGCCAGGTATTCAGGGAACAGAAAGAGAAGGAAGATATAGAGAGATGAGAAAGTGAACAATGAAGAAAGAAAAAAAGGGAAATAGAGGGAAAAGAAAACAAAACAAATTAAAAAAAAAAGAACAGGAAAGGCCCCCCAAAAAACAGAAAAAAAAAAAAACCAACAAAAGAAGATATGCTCTCAGGGATCCCTCTGCACGTCTGTGGAAGCTGAAAGGGAGTCTCCTTGCCACGCAGCTCTGCCTGGCCAGAAAGGGCTCCCAACTCAAGATAAGGAAAAGAAAACAAACAAACAATTCAAAACAAACAAACGAACAAAAGCCCCGGGATCCCACCAGCACAGTAGCCCAGACTGGGAAGCAGCTCCACACTCGAATGGAGATCCGCAGCCCCTCAGGAAGAAGCAAAGGCGGCGCACGGAGCCAGGCACTCAATTGAAAGGAGGGGGAGGCAGTGAGAGGCAAGCAAGAAATCAAAAGAAGGAGGAAAAAAAAAAAAGCAACACCAGCAGCCAACAAATGGCATTCAGAGAGCCAGCTAGTGTGGGCTGGCGTTTCTGGACAAGAGACTGTGTCCGCAGGAAGCAGAGGGGGGCGAGTGTGGGTGAAGAAGGGTAGAGAGTGGGAAAGCACATATCACAAATTACCGGCACTCTGCAGCCCCTCATGAAGAAGCAAAAATGGCGCACGGAGCAAGGCACTCGAGCGGGAGGAGGGGGAGATGGCGAGAGACAAGGAAGAAATTAAAAGAAGTGGAAAAAAGTAACACCAGCAGCCAACAAATGGCACCCAGAGAGCCGCCCGCTCAGATGTGTGGAATCCAAGCAGCCGGCACTTCCCAGTCAAGAGACCGTGGCCACGGGAAGCAGAGGAGGCTGAGCAGGGGCAAAGAGGGGTGGGGGGTGGAAAAGCGCACACCGCAAATTACCGGTTGTTTTGTCTCATGCTGGATGCTCTGTGAGGCTGCTTTCTCGTACCCCCTGTTTGCTGGTCTCCGACAGGAGTCCAAGATGGTGGATCCGTGCTGCATTAGCTGGTAGGGGACCTCTGTAAGAATCTCTCCTCGCTCTCCGTTCTCTGTCAGTTTTCTCACTCCATTTGGTGCTTGGCTGAGTTCTTTATCTCTTCATTTGATGCTTTAGGATTTCAGGATTGTTGTATTCTCTGTTCGGCTTAGTTTTTCGGATCTTTGCTGTGGAGGGACAGCGTGGTGCTTCTGCCTAGAGTGCCATTTTGCTGACAAGCTGCTGTTTTTAACTGGAGATTTACATGCTCTTAACAACAAAAATATTTCTTTTAAGAGTTAGTAATGTGATATCTTCATGATATAAAAATATTTGCCTAAGTTTCCAATCCTGAGAATTTTGCCTAGACAGATACTTTAATTACTGACTTATTAACACCAGAAACCTAACTGTAGCACCATTAAACCTACCATCTGTTTGACATACCACCTATCTGCCTATTTGACCATGAAAGTATAATTTCATATAACAATCCAAGTCCAGGAATCACTTTATGGGGCTTGAAGTTAGAACTTTGAACATTGAGTAAATTGTTTTTATTGGAATATTAAAGGTGAAACATTTTTGCATGTCACCTAGCTCAAGAATATGTTTTACCTGAGTTCTTCAATAAAAACTTGTAAAGGTGCCCTGGTGTGAGTTTGTTATACAAGCAACTGATAATCATTTCAAGCAGCTTTAGTCGATGTTAGAATTTTGATTTAACCTGGCAGAGAATGTCATTACCTGTTTAAATAAAATATATATATATATATATATATAGAGAGAGAGAGAGAATGTGTTGGGGAAGAGAGGACTAGTAAGTATTTTCTATATGAAGTTATTCAATTTCTCTAGAAATTCAAACTGGATATAGCAAGTGACATTGATAATACATGCTATCATGAAGGTGAAGACTGAGCTTTTATCTGGACTATGGTATCATGGAAAGAGTTATGTTCCTCTATTAGGAAAGGGCTACAGAGAGAGTCAGCTCAGGGACACACAGGAACTTGGAACTTGGTTGAAGTTATTTATCTCAGAAAGGAAAGGAAGAGACTACAGAAGCAGAAAATAACTGTGCTAAATATTGCAGGTGAGGGTCCTCAGATGACTGGACCCAGCTCAAATTCTCAGGGAACTCACAGTTGATTAGCTGAAAACCTTTGATGTTCTTCCTTGCTCGGCTACCATATTATAACCAAAAAATCTATCATTGTATTTATTTTAATTGAATATAGATTAATTTCTAAATAATTTCTTTCTCTATATTAACATCAAATGGTTTTATAACCCTTCACCTAATATTTACTTCAATCAATAAGCACTTATTGAGAATTTTTTTGTGTGTCTGCTCAGCCATGTATTACGTGGTCTTCTCTCAGGGCTTTGTCTGTAACTTCTACTTCTGTAACTGGTTGTTGGTACAGGTAAAATTCCTTACTCATTTCTTCCTGTGTGTAAGATGCTATACAAATACTCCTCTGTCTTTCAGAGCTCATATACAATTAATTCTCAACAGTCTCTCTCTCTCTCTCTCTCTCTCTCTCTCTCTCTCACACACACACACACACCCCTTCTTGTATAACATCATCTATCTGCTTCTTCCCTAGCTTTGTCTTCTAACTCTTGTTTATTTATTTCTGAAACTTCTCTCTTTTTCTTCACTTCATATTTGAGTAAAAAGTACCTGTAATCATGGCTGGCAGGTTTAAAAGTATGTATTAATAGTTATATACATATATAAAGGGAAAGTGAAGTCATGTTTTTTTAATTGAGATAAAATTCAACTAACATATGATTAACCATTTTAAAGTGTACAATTCATTTATATGCTTTAAACGTGCATTTAGTACATTCATGTTGCTGTGCAACCATCACCTCTACCTAGTTCCACAACACTTTCGTCACCCCAGAAGGAAAGCTTGTACCCATTAAGCAGCCATTTCGTATTCCCCCTGCCACCCCCCACTGCCCCACCACCCAGCCCCTGGCAACTATGAATCTGCTTTCTGTTTCTATGGCTTTTTCTTTTCTGGACATTTCATATAAAATATAATCACGCAATATGTGACTTTTAGTGTCTGACTTCTTTCAGTTAGCATAATGATTTTAATGTTTATCCACATGATGGCATGTATCAGCACTTCACTCTATTTTATGGCTGAATAATATTCCACATTGTATGCGTATACCACATTTAGTTTATCCATTCATCAGTTGATGGGTAGTTGGGTTGTTTCTACCTTTTGGCTATTGGGAATAGCACTACTATGAATATTCATGTAACAGTATTTGAATATCTGTTTTAAATTCTTTTGGGCATATAAGTAGGATGAAGTCATGCATTTTTAAATTATATTAGATTTAATAGAGTCCTTTAAAGTTTAGAAGTCCCCTTCAGGATCTGTACAAAAGTCCTCCTTCATCCAAATCATTTTCTAATTTGATATATTTTCACTCAGTTATAAGCGTTTGTGCTGAACTCTTTCATGATAAATTTTGCTGTAGTTTGTTTGTTTTTAGAGGCCATCAGGTTGGTTTTCTGACTCATAGTGACCCTGTGTACAGCAGAATGAAACACTTCCCTGTCCTGTGCCATCCTCACAATCGTTGTTATGCCTGAGCCCATTGTTGCAGCCACTGTGTCAATCCATCTCATTGAGGGTCTTCCTCTTTTTCACTGACTCGCTACCTTACCTAGCATGATGTCCTTCTCCAGGGACTGATCCCTTCTAAAAACATGTCTGAAGTACATGAGATGTAGTCTTGCCATCCTTGCTTCCAAGGAGCTCTCTAGTTGTGCTACTTCCAAGACAGACTTACTCGTTTTGTTTAGTTACGGGTGTTTCAAAACCATTGCAAAGATGTTGCAGGTACATTATAGGCTAAACGTTTCATGGACAAAACTGGAAAACTAATAACGGTTTGTAATAATTCATCTACACGAAATACATTTTTTCTCCTTCTGCTAAATCTGTCATACCTCACAAAATCAAAATTGTGGCTGCAACTTTTTTTTGAGCCAATTCAAACAACATGTGTTAAGACTCTTTTATAAAAGCCCTGTGTTGTATGCCAGGTGGGGAGTGGGTAGAGAGAGGATAAGTTTACAAAAATGAATAGGATATTGTGCCTGTCCTCAACGAATTTCGAGTCTGTTGCAGAAATGAAAATGTTGACAGCCACTCTTGAAAAAGGCCTCAGGAACTGGGCTGCTAGGATTCACCCTAGGAGATCTGCTCTACTCTACAGAAGGTAAAACCTGGCCCTTGCTGTGTCCCATGTGATTGTTTTAACAGCAAACGTGCTGCTAAAAATCACAGTCTAAGTTCAGAGCCTACATATATGGTTTGAAAGCCTAATGTGTTTGTATTTCTTTGAGTCTGTACAGAAAATATGACTCATACTCCTATTTAGTGTTGCCCCTAGAATTCCCATCTTTGAAGTGGACTGTAAATCCAATTCCGGATTATTTTGTAAATCAAAATTTCTCTACATTCTTTACAAACGAGACAGTGAATTTTCCACAGAGGAGAAAGTATTCGTTTGCAGCAGGCTTCACTTCTCTTCCTGGCCTGCTTACACACTTAACTTCATAATCTGCAACCTATACTCATTTTTTCTTCCTGCTGAATCTGTTCTGCATTCTTCTTTTGCTCTAAAAGCCTCCAATCAAATTAATTTCATCAGTGCAGGGGCAAGAGAAAGCCTTGTCCCAAATGCTTGAGTGTATGAAATACTTCTCATTTTATTCCCCTCTGAATTGTGCTATAGAAAAATTCAGAGAGAGCTGACGATGTAAGTGAAGATCTTCACCAACTGAAACACACAGGGAGTTGGTGGTGGGGAAATTAGATAGGAAGAATGTAATTACTAAAGCGAATGGGTCTGGACAGAGGATGAAACTCTAGCTGGTTATCTTCCTCCCGCGTTTGGTGTTTCCATTGACTCCGGTGCAGACCATAACACTGCCGGACAAGTCGTTCCAGCAATTTCGGGGTAACACCCCATCAATAGTGGTAGAGGCGTCACGTCATCATGAGTTAGTGTTAGGCCTGTTCTTATTGATTGGTTGGTTGTAACAAAACTCATGACTTGCTGAGGCATAGCGTTGTCAGATCATGTTAAATGATTTTATATCCAATACGGAAATCTAAGTCTATTAATTGGATTCCAGATGCAATACCATAATTGCTAATATTAAATGAAGCCTTTATGTCATAGCATGGATTGTAATACATCTTTTAAAGTTCTTATTCTTTTTTTTTTTTTAATTACTGGAGAATGTCTGGAAACTTCTACTCCTTTTTTTGTGTGTACTTTTATGTTAGGATTTTCAAGGCTTATGGATTTTTTTAAAAAATGAAATTATAAAGAGTATAACTAAGTGTGGCCTTAGTAGGTTTAGGAGGAGCGCAGTCTCTGTGAAACCACCAGAGGACAAGAATTCTAAAACAGTAATAGAAGGGGACTATTCACCTTAGGAAGGTGAAGGATTTTCAACACGAGTTCCAGAAGAAATCACTTTCTGTTTTAAATCTACAAAAACTCAGAGCAATTAGTGGAGACAGATTATGCCTTCGAATCTGTTAGTCCCTGTAACACATGTGGACAGTAGCTCTGGCACTGTGGCCACACATTATGCTGGTGTCTGTAGGAAGACTGGAGTGGCAGGGTTTGAGGATATGTGGAAGGAGATGCGGAGATCTCTATTTCTGTGCCCACTTCCTTGGGCAGAGCCTTATCATCATTCCCTTGAACTATTAAAAAGCCTCTTTACTCATCAAGCCACTTCTAGTTACTCTTCCACCCTATTCAGAGGATTGTCTTTCTAAATTACAAGCGTGATCTTGAGGCCATGAGGAAAATCTATCACTACATTGATTGATCTAGATGGCTGAGATTGTATATCCTTCCTTCCATACTTATATTCCTGTGTGTTTTTTCCAATCTGCAAGCCCATCTGATGAAGAGAAGGATCTGATTTGGCAATCCGTTGATTTAAAACTTTTAACGGTGCAAAATGTTTGAGGATTGAGGGAACGCACATCTGCATGGCATTCAGGATCTCTCACAATCTGCACTTAGCACACCTCTTAGCCTCATCTCATACTTTTGCGACCCCCCCATCCCAGAATCAAGCCGTGTTAGATAACATGCTGTACTGTGAACATTCTGTGTTTTTTATTCCTCCCTCTCTTTGCAGAGCCATTTTCTCTGTTTGAAATGCTTCCGCAATGCTTCTCCACCTCCTGCTCTCCTTTATTCTTCAAAACCCAAAACCTTCTTTGTGAAACCTTTCTTAAATATGGGTCTTCCAGGATGACTTCTTGCTTCCTGGTCCTTCTCTATGCTCTTACACTATTTTGCACCAGTCTCTACTTTATTCCTTATTACTGTGTAGTAAATGGATTTGTTTATGTGTTTAGTTCTTCAGGAGGTCTTGTGAGGGTGAGAAATATGTCTTCACTTAGGATGAGACAATACAACTAAATATATTTGGGTGTGGATTCTGCTTCCATGATTTTTTAGTAGCACAATCTCACATAAAAATTCTAAGAGCTTCAGTTTCCTCATTCAGATTTTCTTGTCCCAGATTAGGGCTTAATGAAATGGACTACCTCACTTGCCTATAGAAAGAGCTTGAAAATGTTAATGAGATGAATTAATGAGAACATAGTAATGAAGATTTAGGAGGAGGCATTAGCAGTGGACAAAGAGAATCGTAAGAAGTGGACATAGTGAATCATAGGAATGAGAGGAATTTCCAGACCTCCAGGAAACAAGAATGTCACTTGCTATGCTAGTTGCAACTTTTTTTGGTACCAGGTGATGGACCTCTATCTCAATCTAGCTATAAAAAAAAGTATATATATATATCTACATTTGTGTATATGTATATATATATGTTGTCATTAGGTGCCATCCAGTCAGTTCTGACTCAGAGTGACCCTATGTACAACAGGACGAAACACTACCCTGTCCTGCGCTATCCTCACAATCGTTGTTATGCGTGAGCCCATTGTTGCAGCCACTGTGTCAGTCCACCTCATTGAGGGTCTTCCTCTCTTTTGCTGATCCTCTACTTTACCAAGAATGATGTTCTTCTCCAGGGACTGGTCCTTCCTGATGACATGTCCAGAGTACGTGAGATGAAATCTCACCATCCTTGCTTTTAAGGAGCATTCTGGCTATATTTCTTCCAAGACAGATTTGTTCATTTTTCTGGCAGTCCGTGATATATTCAGTATTCTTTGCCAACACCATAATTCAAAGGCATCAATTTTTCTTCGGTCATCCTAATTCATTGTCCAGCTTTCACATGCATATGGAGCAATTGAAAATACCCATGGCTTGGGTCCAGTATACCTTAGTCCTCAAAGTGACATCTTTGCTTTTTAACACTTTAAAGAGATCTTTTACAGGAGATTTGCTCAATGCAATGCGTCATTTGATTTCTTGACTACTGCTTCCATGGGCATTGATTGTGGATCCAAGTAAAATGAAATCCTTGACAACTTCAGTCTTTTCTCTGTCTATCATGATGTTGCTTATTGGTCCAGTTGTGAGGATTTTTGTTTTCTTTGTGTTGAGGGGTAATCCATACTGAAGACTGTGGTCTTTGATCGTCATCAGTAAGTGCTTCAAGTCCTCTTCACTTTCAGCAAGCAAGGTTGTGTCATCTGCATAACACAGGTTGTTAATGAGACTTCCTCCAATCCTGATACCGTGTTTTTCTTCATACAGTCCAAATAATTTTCAGATTATTTGCTCAGAATATGGATGGAATAAGTATGGTGAAGGGATACAACCCTGACACACAAGTTTCTTGATTTTAAACCACTCAGTATCCCCTTGCTCTGTTCAAATAACTGCCTCTTGGTCTATGTACAGGTTCCTTATGAGCATAATTAAGTGTTCTGGAATTCCCACTCTTCATAATGTTATCCATAATTTGTTATGATCCACACAGTTGAATGCCTTTGCATAGTCAATAAAACACAGGTAAACCTCTTTCTGGTATTCTCTGCCTTAGGCCAAGATCCATCTGACATCAGCAGTGATATCCCTTGTTGTACATGTTCCTCTGAATCCACCTTGAATTTCTGGCAGTTCCCTGTCAATGTACTGCTGTATCCACTTTTCAACTATGTTCAGCAACATTTTACTTGTGTGTGATATTAATAATATTGTTTGATAATTTACACATTCTGTTGGGTCACCTTTCTTGGGAATGGGCACAAATATAGATCTCTTCCAGTCGGTTGGGCAGGCAGCTGTCTTCCAAATTTCTTAGCATAGATGAGTAAGCACCTTCAGTGCTGCATCCGTTTATTGAAACATGTCAGTTGGTATTCTGTCAATTCCTGGAGCTTTGTTTTTCACCAATGCCTTCAGTGCAGCTTGGACTTCTTCTTTCAGTACCATTGGTTCTTCATAATATGCTTCCTCCTGAAATGGTTGAATGTTGACCAATTCATTTTGGTACAGTGGCTCTGTGTATTCCTTCCATCTTCTTTTGATGTTTCCTGCGTCATTCAATATTTTGCCCATAGAATCCTTCAGTATTGCAACTCAAGGCTTGAATTACATATATGTACTAATGTAACTGAAAAATTCCTGCTACTGTTACAGTGAAATCCAAGTTCTCAAACAATGACATCAGAACTTTCTTTGTGTTTCCCCATCTCTCAGCTCTACTTTTCTGGAGATGTGTTTTATTTTCCGGTAGACTTTCCCCACAGGGTGCCAAATGAAGCCACTAGCAACTCGTGCTTTACGATGCCATTAAAGCCTGCAGACCCAGAGATACTTTCCCAGTACCTCCAGCAATCCCAAGAGTAACTCTCATTGGCCTAGCTTTGGTGATCTGCCCATCCCTGAATCAACCACTGTCTGGACAGATAGTAGCCTCATTGGCCAGGCCTGGCCAGGGCCCTTGCCTGTAGATGTAGTAGTGGGATAAGATCTGCCTAAACAACAGGGAGGAAGAGTGGGGTAGCATTAGTTTCCCAAAAGGAAGCCATGCAGGGAAAATAAAAGAGAGTAGCAGATGTCAACTATACCTGTAAACCAAAGGGAAGCAAATGAAAATGTAACCATGCAAATGATTGCAAATATGTATAGGAATAAGGTAGAAAGAGAAAATATGATTTTTTGAAGTGATCACTATGATGAATTTCAATTGCTCAAAAACAAAAAAGAAAATAAAAAAGCAGCTAGAGTAATATTTAAGCACTTGAACTAGAAATACATTTCACATGAGCAATCAGAATCACCAAGAGTATTAGCTTTCAGGGTGCAAGTTTGGAGTAGGAGGAATGTGATTCCTAAGAAAAAGAAAAGGACATCCTTTGATTAAATGCCATGCTGCTGCTGTAGGGAATGTGTTCTTGCAGACTTGAGTATCTCCAATCAGGAAACTTAGTGACCTGCTTGTGTATCATAGCAATCTCTTTGTTTGAAATAGTAACACACTTTGCCCTGAATGGTTATAATAATGGAGTTTAAACTGGTAGATACAGACGCTGTAATTTTCACTAGGTTGTTATCCTTGTGTGGAAATTTTAAGAATCAATTCAAGACACATTTCAGGGTCTGTATAGGAAGGTTGCTAAGACTTCAGGTACTTTGATTTATGTTGGTTCTTAGACCAGTTTCTTCCCACTCGAATCCATTCTTCATGCTGCTGCAGGACTTGTCTTTCTAAAACACCAATCTAATCATGTTCCTTGCTTAAAATCTCCTGATAATTCTCTACTGCTCTCAGACTTAGGTAAAGTCTGGAATCCTAGACAAGACACTCAAAGCCTTCTTTTTCTTGCAGTGTTTGCTCTGTGTCCTCCTCTGCTGCAGACACAGGGTTACTTTCTGTTTCTCCAGATGCCCTACTCTTTCGTGTCTCTGGGCTTCGCTCATGCTGTTCCTCTAGCCTGAAAGTCCCTTCCCATCCTTTCTCTCTGTGGTTAACCCCAGTCACCTTGGTAATTCTCACTGCATTAAACCTTCTAGGAAAAACCAAAGCAGAATTCATTCTTCCCTCCTTTGCACTCCATAGTGGTTTTTTGTTCTTCTGTTATCACATTTATATCAAAATGGTTGTTCAGTTGTCTATTTCCCTGACAGATGGGAGCCCTTTACAACACATTTTGTATTCTAATTGCCAAGTACAATGCGCAGTACCTACTAAGCATTCAAAAAATGTTTGTGGAATTAATTTAAATAATAATAATACCAAACAATTTATGAGTAAACTGGGTTTTTAAAAATTTTTTGGAACATGGAACGTGTTTTGAAAGAAATATGAATATGTGATAGTTTTAGATCCCAGGTTAGTCCATCAAAGCCAGTGTATCTTATGAAAGGACGATACATTAAATGTCCACCAGTGTATAATAGCTGAACCACAGCGCAGTGGCCAATGGTACAACCATCAAGTGTCACTGAGATGTGAAAATACCACCCATCACCATGTTATGCTCACTGGGACCAGGGAGTAGAATTTCTCAGGTATGAGCCACTGGTGATGATGGGTCCTGGTGTCCAGAATAGGATTCTAGCAGGGGTGGTATGGCAGAGGAAGTGTGGGTCTGCATTCCAGGAGAGCTTTGGAATGGATGAAGGGTCAGATGAGGACCCTGGCATGAGGATGACCTTGAAAAAAAAAAAAAATACCAAATGCATTGCCGAGGAGTGGATTCTGACTCCTAGTGACCCTGTAGGGCAGAGTAGAACTTCCTCACAGGGTTTCCAAGGCTGTAATCTTTATAGAAGCAGACCACCACATCTTTCTCCTGAGGAGCAGCTGGTGGGTTTGAACAGCTGACCTTTGGGTTATCAGGTGAGCGCTTAACCACTGCATCACGAGGGCTCTTTAGGATGACATTAGATACCTGTTTTAGTTATCTAGTGCTGCTATAACAGAAATACCACAAATGGGTGGCTTTCACAAACAGATATTTATTTTCTCACAGTTTAGGAGGCTAGAAGTCTGAATTCAGGGCACTGGCTCTAGGGCAAGGTCCTTATTCCTTGGCTCCTTGGTGATCTTCACGTGGCGTGGCGTCTATCCTCTCCCATCTCTGTTTGCTCGCTTGCTTGTTTAATCTCTTTTATATTTCAAAAGAGATTGACTCAAGACACACCCTACACTAATCTTGCCTCTTTAACATAACAAAGACAACCCATTCCTAAATGGGATTATAACCACAGACAGACCAAACCAAAAAACAAACCCATTTCTGTCGAGTTAATTCCTACTCCTAGCAACCCTATAGCACAGAGTAGAACTGCCCATAGAGTTTCCAAGGAGCAGCTGGTGGATTCGAACTGCCGACCTTTTGGTTAGTAGCATAACTCACCATAGCTCTTAACCACTGCACCACTAGGGCTCCACCACAGGCACAGAGATTAGAAATTACAACACATATTTTGGAGACACAATTCAATTCATAACAGGACCTAATGAGAAAAATGAAAGTGGGAATGTGAGGATGGGATGGAGAAGGGGAGGAACAGCTGGAGAATGGTGCTAAGCTTCTTTTTCCTTGATCTCAACCTGATCTCGTTACTACGACGGATGATATTGCTGGGAAGGAACTGAGGGAACAGTGAGCAGGGGTGGCAGGATGGTATCATTCATGGTCCCCATTCCTCTCCTCCTTCCATTTTCCCTCACTGCCAGTAGGGTCTGGAGATGGTAGGAGGGTCGTGGCAACAGGTTCTTATCCTCGTCTTTCTTCCCTATTCACCGTCATACATCCTATTCCTCTGATGGTGACCAGCACAAGGGTGAGGGATGAACTGGGATAGGGACTGAGATCAGGTGAACAGTAGTTCAGAGCTGAAAGGATCTGTAGTAGTGAGAGAGGGTGAGGGGGTTCCCTGGACAAATGTAAGTTAGCCATGTGCGTAACAGAGTGGAGTTTTTAAGGCTAAATGCATTAAATTCGGGCTACTCTTTTACAAAGAACTCCAGAGCCGTAAAAAGTGGGTGGGATACCATATGTTCCACAGGTCTTGAAAGGGGTAAGAGGACAGATAAGACTTCAGAAGAGAGTCTATATTTGAGTCAAATTTGATAGAAAGAGCAACATAAGCAACAGAAAAGAAGCATAAAGCAGTTTGGTGTGTTCAGAGAACTCTAAGCACAGAATAAGCGAGAGATTCAAGAGGTACCAGAGGCCAGGTGCAAGGAGGCATCTGAGGCCTATACCCAGAAGGGGTGGCAGAGAATTACTGGCCACTAGGAGCCTTCGCTTACCCTTAGTTTTGCCCTACCTGGGGTAGGGGTAGGGGTAGGGGTAGGGGGTAGGAACAGCTTCAGAGCTTGTTATGGAATTACCGTCTTTGCTAGAAAAAGGGTGTTACTCTGGGGAAGAAGCTGGCTGACAAGTTCCAGGGAAATAGATCAAGGTCAGAGTTCAGTTATGAGCACCATATGTGAGGATCTTAGAAGACAATGGAGCAAGGAGTGTGGCATGTGAGTCGGAAACCAGGGAAGGATGCCAGGTCCCATCCAAAGTCATAGAAAGATTCACTTAGGAGAGAAGGAGTAGTGGGTGAGAGACCTGCAGGTGAGTGAATTAGGTCTGGGGGTGAATCTGTAAACACAACCTTATTATTTCTTTTATTGTGGTATATATATATATATATATACAGTCATACGTAGACATTTGCCAGTTCAACATCCTTCAGACATCATGCACAATTCAGCGACATTACGTTCATCATGTTGTTCAGCCATTACCACTATCCATTCCCTAATTATTTGGCTCCTCCCAGTCACTGACTCCCTCTTTTACCCTTCCTCCTGCCCCTGGTAACCACTAATAAACTTTGATCTCTACATGCTTGCTTATTCTAGATATTTCATACGTAACTTGTGTTGCTCACTTGGTTGCTAAAGTTGTTGGAGCCCAGTTGGTGTTTGCATTGTTTTGGGTTCTTATAGGCTAAAAAGTGAGGAAAAAGGGCTCTGAGCAGAATACCAGTCAGTTTTGCTCCTACTCGATCTAAGGCAATTTTGGCAAGATGACCAGTCAGGCCTCAGTTGCCTAATATGTAAAAGGTAATTATTGGGCTGGATGTGTGGTTCATTCTTTTGGGGCTTAGCACACTTTCTAATAGAATTTTATGTAGGCTTGATGCTATTAAAAGATAAATGCTAGTTTAAAATTAAAAGCAAGTTTTAGAACCCTGAAGAAACTTTGTTCTTTGGGTCCATCTGCTTGCTGTCCTGACTGTGGTCGGGCAGACTCTTCCGTGGTCCGTTAAATTTTCAATCTCTCATTGGCTGCAGCTAGAATTTGCTCTATGCCCCTTCCCTTACTTGTGGCAAGTCGTTTCCTACTCTGTACCAAGACATGGGACCCGCTGTCTCAGCCTTCTATGGGGCAGACACTGTGGAAACAGTGTTTGTCTTTAGTTGTGTCAAAAAATGATTTTTATCCATTAATCAAAGCTTGGAGCTTACATGTGTGAAGAGCTTGAGGTTTCCCAGACTATAAAGACTCAGACGCTGGGAACTACTGGACTGTATGAACTTGAAGAACTTCTTTACCTCTTGAGTGTCTTATAAAAGCTGATCTTCAATTTTAATTTTTTACATTGATGGAATCCATAGTGCACAAACTCTTATTATGGCCAACTATATTGAGTAAGCATGAAATTTGGCATTTGAAAGCATTCCATGCAAAATACATTGAAATGTCAGGAAGTTAGTACCTACTTTCAATTGTCCAGCTAATGTGAGAGAAAAGAAATACATAAATTCAAGTTTGGAATTGATTGGATATTCAAAAAACATTGAGACCATATGGACAATGGGGAACATGAATTGGTTTGCTTAGGTAAAGACGTGAAAATTAGTTGATGACAGGAAGGAAAAGCCCCCTGCCCTTACAGACGGTGACAGTTGTAGCAGGGTGCTTTAGGGTCAAGAAGGAATTTAGCCTTGTGAGCGATGTTGACAAAGGGCAAGAGTTGTCCTGCTGAGTCTCTATGCATTGAATATCCTGCTTTTGATTTCATTAAAAATTCATCCCACTTGCATGTGAAAAAAAAAAAAGGACAGGTTTCCATGATTCCAGTGTTTCCTTTTAGTAAATAATTGTTTATTTTTTTAATGTGTACTTTGGGAGGAAATCTCTGAGATCATTTAATACGAGTTAAGAGAATTCGAACAGCATAATGGTTAGGAACTATTTACAAGCTACATGACTTTGAACAAGTTACTTAACCTGTCTTTGCTGCCACAGCTCTCAGAGGATAATAATAGTACATGACTCATGGGGGTTATTAGTAGTACTGCATAATTTATTACTTGTTAAACTTTTAGAGTAGTACATGGCACAGAGTAAGCATTCAATAAATGTTGCAAATTGTCATTGAGTTGATTCCAACTCATGGCGACCCCATGTGTGCCAGAATAGAACTGTGCTCCAGAGGGTTTTCAATGGCTGATTTCTCAGAAGTAAATTGCCAGGTCTTTCTTCCAAGGCACCTCTGGGTGGACTTCAATTGCCAGCCTTTAGGTTGGCAGCTGAGTGCATTAAACATTTGCACCACCTAGGAACTTCCGAGAAATAGCTGTGTGGAGGAAAATACATGGACTTTAGAAGAAGACAGGTCTGTATTAAAACCCTGTTCTTCCACTGGCTAGTCTAGGTAAGCTCATTCAACTTCCTATGCCTCAGACTTCACTTATGTAAACTGGCAACAATAATAGTTACCCTTTAAGGTTAAATGAGATCATAAATGTTTATAAAAATCTGATGAGAGTGGAAAAACACACAACTGGTGTTATAGATGTTTCTATTATCAACTTAGAAAAGGAGGATAAAGCAATGATTTTCCTACCACTTAATTTAACCAGTGTGTTTAAAATGCTAGTCATTTCTAATAAAAGTATTAACAGCCATTTTGGAAAAATTGGAAAATACAGAAAAGCATAAGAAATGATTAAAAATCACTTGCTAATCCCAAATCTGAAGTATACACTCTTAATATTTTGGCATATCCTTTGCCATGTGTATGATATGTTATGTGTATATGTCTGTCTGTCTATCTATCTGTCATTTATCAATATCTAGTAAGTCGCCAAGCACTGGGTGTGCATAAAAAAAATGTAACTGTGTCAAGTTCCCCTAGGTTCTCATGTTATCTTGGGAAAGACAGGGTTGGAAATATCAAACAGCTAAATAACAAGGGAAAAATGTCTATAATTATATAAAATACAATTAATTTTAAGAAGAGGAAATAAGTAGAGTGGGAAAGATGTAGACTAGAGAGTTAGAGGATGTGTGGCAGTGATTGTTATTAATTCTGGTTTGCTTACATCTGAAGGACGTCCTGGGATGAGGGATTTTCAGTCCTATAACTATGAAAGCTCCCATCTGAGATGTAACTGAGAATAAGGCTGCCATCACAAGTTCTGGCAAAGGGGATATGAGCAGAAGTGGTGTGTGCAAATTCCTGGTGACAGTCTTCTTTGTTCCTGAATGCAGGAGGATGGCTGTGGTGCTCGGGAGACAGCTTCAACCAAGAGTACCTTTAGATGATCTCAGGGAGAGCAAAGGAAAGCACTTGACACTTTGGTGGCTTAAAAGAAAAGCTTATCATGGAAGCTTAAGCCCAGTGAGCAAACAAGTAACATGACAAAGAAAAAAGATAGCTAAGCCAATCAGTGAGGACACTTCCTGCCCATATTCACAGAACTCCTGGAGCCAACTGCATCTTCAGCCACAATGATAAGGTGGTGCTTGACGTACCTTTCACCTGGATGAGGGTGAAAATGCTAGCCCTAACCTCCTTGAACTTGGATTCTTAAATGTTTCATAATGAGTTATAGAGGTGGCTATTTATAGAACCAAGCTTACCCTTTACTTAATGTTGTTAGGTGCCATCAAGTTGGTTCTGACTCACAGTGGCCCCATGTACAACAGAACGAAACACTATCTGGCCCTGCACCATCCTCACAGTCATTGCTATGTTTGAGCCCATTGTTGCAGCCACTGTGTCAATCCGTCTTATTGAGGGTCTTCCTATTTTTCACTGACTCTCTACTTTACCAAGAATGATGTCCTTCTCCAGGGACTGGTCCCTCCTGATAACATGTCCAAAGAACGTGAGATGAAGTCTCGCCATCCTCGCTTCTAAGAAGCATTCTGGATGTACTTCTTTCAAGACAGATTTGTTCATTCTTCTGGCAGTCCATGGTATATTCAATATTCTTCTCCAACACCATAATTCAAAGGCATCAATTCTTCTTCAGTCTTCCTTACTCATTGTCCAGCTTTCCATGCATAGAAGGCAATTGAAAATACCATGGCTTGGGTCAGGTGCACCTTAGTCCTCAAAGTGACATCTTTGCTTTTTAACACTTGAAAGATGTCTTTTGCAGTAGATTTGCCCAATGCAATACTTCTTTGGGTTTCTTGACTGCTGCTTGCATGGACACTGAATGTGGATTCAAGTAAAATGAAATCCTTGACAACTTCAATCTTTTTTCTGTTTATCATTGGTCTGGTTTGGAGGATTTTTGTTTTCTTTACGTTAAGGTGTAATCCATACTGAAGGCTGTAGCCTTTGATCTTCATCAGTAAGCACTTCAAGTCCTCTTCACTTTCTGCAAGCAAGGTTGAGCCATCTGCATATTGCAGGTTGTTAATGAATCTTCCTCCAATCCTAATGCTGCATTCTTCTTCACACAGTCCAGCTTCTTGGGTTATCTGCTCAGCATACAGATTGAATAAGTATGGTGAAAGAATAGAGTCCTGTAGCACACCTTTCCTGATTTTAAATTACACAGTATCCCCTTGTTGGTTCGAATGGCTGACTCTTGGTCTACGTTCAGGTTCTGCATGAGCACAATCAAGTGTTCTGGATTTCCCATTCTTCTCGATGTTATCTATAATTTGTTATGATCCACACAGTCGACTGCCTTTGTACAGTCAATAAAACACGGTGAACATCTCTCTGGCTTACATCTGGATTGCATAGTAGGTTTTCTTATTTGTGAACTTACATTCTGTCCTTGACATCCTCGCTTATCCTTGGCCACTAGCCCAGTAGAGGTCTAGGATCAAGGATAGTGGTTAAACAGTTTACACACAGCTCTCCATTCAGAGGAAGCCCACATTCTAGAAGATGGTTGTTGTTGTTAGCTCCTGACTCATGGTGACCCTACCCAACACACAAAGAAACAAAACACTGCCCAGTCCTCTGCCATTCCAATGATAGGTTGTGGATCTATTGTAATTCACAGGGTTTTCGTTGCCTAATTTTCAGTAGTAGATTGCTAGCCCTTTCTTCCTAGTTCATCTTAGTCTAGAAGCTCCACTGAAACCTGTTCAGCATCATAGCAATATGCAAGCATCCATTGACAAATGGGTGGTGGTTGTGGATGAGGTGCATTGGCCAGGAATTAAACCCAGTTCTCCCACATGGAAGATGAGAATTCCACCACTGAACCACCACTGCCCCCAGAAGATGGTACAGCAACAAAATGAAGCAATTTTTATCCCTGGATGACTTTGTGGATCATTGGCTTACCTCCTTATAATAATAAGAAAGAGAAATCGCTTATATATTATTTGAGCAACAATATTTTGGAGCCTCTTTTTTTGCAGAAGTTTTGCTTATACCCTGAAAAATATGAGATGCTTTGTGGAGTAAATGGTCCTTGACCTGAAGAAGGGCTAGATAGAGTACGTGAAGAAGGGTACTTGGAGCTTGGGGGAAGTAGCATAATCAGGGTAGAATTTTTTTTTTTTTGGTGCCATGATAGGTTATAAAAGAATACTAAAATGTATCCTTATGGAACTCTTGGAAACTTCAAAATATTTAGGAATCTTCTATGCTCAGAGTAGAGCATAAATGGCTTTAAAAAATCCCTTGTAATGATGGTTCCTCTTGCCTCCCTCTTTCTCAAGGGGGTAAGTGCCCTTACTAGTTTCTAAGGAGAAGAATACACCTCCAGGATATTACTTTACTATGATCTACTTTTTCCTAGTAATTACAGAAGTCACAGCGTGTGCCAAAAAGATCAAGGCTTGTGTAGGTATAAATTAGGATCTTTTTTTAAAGTGTTGTGTTCTGTGGTGCTATTGAAGTAACATTCTGTACTGATTCCTTAGGAGAGAGCTTGAAAGACTAACGTTTTGATCAATTTGTTCTTTAAGGACATAGAATCAACAAAGTCTCTGTGTGGGTTTTTAGAGTAACCGTTGTTTGGGGACATTTGCTGGTCAGAATGTTATAGTTATTTGATTACATCATAATTAGTATTTTTATTTGTAAGAGCACACCTGAGCACCTTGTAAAGTAGTGAGGATACACCAGTTCCTTTGAAAATAAAGAGCATTCAAGTACTTTAGGACAAACTTTGCTGTTAATAAAGTTGTACAACTAATTCCCTACTGAGATCTTTGGAAACTTCTAAGGGAGCAGCCTGAAAATGTGACAGCGTGGACCCACAGTTTATTGGATAAAGATCTATTTTTAAACAATGACTTTAAAAGGATATAGAGCGCCCAGAAAAAAACATCCTTACAGTCCATTCCTCTTTATTAAGTGACTGGGAGTTTGTATCCCTCATGTGGCATGGCATTAGAATTATCTCGTGTGATATGCAAGCTAAGAATGAATAAAATGCTAACCTATACAGCTCCTCCAAAGAAACATTGTCTACCGAGTTAGTGCTCCTAGTGAAGGAAGGCTACTGGAAGCAGACATGATAATAATGCAGAAAACTTTTTCTTTTTGTTTTTATTTGAAAAACCACTCGTTGATGACTTCAGGTAGACATTTCAAATTATTGGTAAATATTTACTGAACATTATATGATGGATGAGGAAACTTTCCTAGTCTCTGTGAAGCACACAAACATGAATATGACAAAATCCCTGTCCTTCGTGAGCTTACAGTCTGCTTATAAATGATTTCAATTAAAACATGATAGTTTCAACCAGAGAAGGCTCTGGCAAGGGCATTAACTGTACATAGAAGCTTACATTTAGAATTCCCTCAGCTGAACAAAGGCCAAAAACCATTCTTCTTTGGAGAATGGGAAAGGGTCCTACTGTAACTAGATTAGGCTGATAGACGTTTTTAATGCTTAGCAGAATAAAAATAGTTTCTCATCGTTTGGTCACTACTCATTGGTAGTACCAGCTAACTTTGAAAAAGGACTGGATTCAGAGAAGATTAATCCTGGTGAAGTGGCCTATTAAACCAGGTATTTATCAAAATATTGTATGGAGCCAGTGCTTTATTATTTTTTCTGTTCGCTGTACTACAGGGAACATTAGCTTTCTGAACAGGTCATCTTGAAGGTGCTCTCTGTGATAGGACTAAGACTTTATAGATTGCCTACAGTGACTTCGGCTGTTGCAGGCTTTCACTTTAGAAATAAAGCAGTCTGTGGCCTCATATCCAATTCATAGAATTCCACGCTGAAGCTGGAGTTCTGCATAATAGGGGTACCTTACTGCTGGGAGCAGTTTCTTTAGGCAGGCCACTTTTAAACTTGCTTATTGATTGAACAGTTAGTTATGGCAGCATAAAAGTCGACAGTGGTGAGCATTTTCTCTTTCTGTCATTTGAGCCCTTGGAGGAAGAAGAGTATACACCATATTGAAGGAAATTTATAAGGTATCTTGAGGGGGACAGAGGAAAATGGGGAAAGCAGTATTGATTGTTTCCCATAACTTTCCCATACTCTCAGAGAACATTTCACAGGCCATTAAACCTGGTAAGCTTTAGGTGACTGACGGAAAAGTGAATGAGGGTCAGTAAGTGTAAGTTTTACCTTTTAAATTGTGGTTTGGCTTTACGAGGCAGCAAAAAGGAATATAATTAATCTACTATTTCATAAAGAAAACAACTTGTGCTATCACTGACATATTACTATCTCTAACTACTGTGATATGCAAACTGGAGATTATGGCCAATGTTCTAAGCCTCTTTTTTTTTTTTTTTTAATGCTTTGATTCACAGGATATATACATATCTTCAAAATAATAGATATTCCTTTTTTTCTTTACTCACATGTAGACACATACCCACACATACCTTTGCAGATTACACACGCATAATGAAGGGAGAACACTGACCCATTGCTAATTTGGGGAAATCAGCATTGTGGCTATACAACTGATTTCTTGGGCTAGGACTTTAAGATAAAGAGGAAAATCTCACAGCTTCTGTGTGCCAGCTCTGGATAGGAGAGAATTTTTTTTTTTTTTAAACCAATTCCTTTCTTAAAAAAATTAATTTCAAGGTTTTTTATTTTTTATTTTTTTGCTACTTTTCCGTGTAGTATATTTGAAGAGATGAGGGAGATCGCTTCTTTGTTTAACAAAATATCTCTGTGAACCTTAAGGTGAAGTTTTTTTTTTTTTTTAGAGGCATGATGTTCGACAGACAATAACTTAAAATCACTCTGCCAGATTCCTCATCTTCCTGCTTAAATTTGATCCTGTGGCATTCTCCCACATCTCAGAACTGGAACCCCATCTTTCCAGGTATGTAGGCCACAAAACTCAGGAGCTGTCAATCCTCTTCTTCTTCACACTCAGGGCCAGTACATCAGCGTATTCTATCAGGATGTCTCCAAGTTACGTACAGAATATAATTATGTCTCATCACCTCTATCCATGACCTCCCTGTGCCCACCCTGCTACTAACTGCCATCACCTCCTTCCTAGGTTATTGCAACGGCCTTCTAACTGACCTCCTTGCTTCTGCCTTTGTCCTTCTGTCCCCTCCCATAAGATCATCTCGTTCTCCACTCAAAATGTTTTAAAGTCTTCCAATCTCACTCAAAGTAAATGCCAAACTCCTTACTATGGCTTCCAAGGCCTTGTAAGACCTGAGCTCCTCTTAACTCTCTGATCTTACCTCCTACTTCTCTCCCCCTGCTCATTCTCCCCAGCCAGACTGGTGCCCTCGGTGTTGGCTGAAGAACCCGAACAGTCTTCTGCCTCAGGGCCTTTGCATAGCCTGTTCTCATTCTCTGGTCTATTATCCTTGACATCCACGTGATCCCCCCCGCACCCCCCTCATCTTTTCATGTTATTACTCAAATGTTACCCTTTCAGGGACGCCTTCCTTGACAATTCTATTATTAAAATTGCACCCTTCACTCTCCATCCCTCTTTTCTACTTTATTTTTATCCGTTTTTCACCATGGGACAAACTACTTGCTTTCTTACTTGTTGTCTGTATTACTCCTCTAGGTTGTAAACTCCAAAACCAAACCCACTGCTGCCGAATTGATTCTGACTTACAGTAACCCTATACTGCAGAGTAGGACCGCCCCCTAGGGTTTCCAAGGCTGTAATCTTTACAGAAGCTGACTGCCACATCTTTCTGCAGTGGAGCCGCTGATAGGTCCAAACTGCCAACCTTTTGGTTAGCAGCTGAGCATTTAACCACTGCACCACCAGGGCTCCTTAAATTCCAAAAAGGCAGGTAGTTTTGTCTGTTTTGTTCATTGCTGTATCCTTAATGCCTAGGATACTGCATGGCATACAATAGGCACTCAATTTTTATTGAATGAACGCCTAATAAAATAGCTAAATTTTGGGAGAAGTCCCAATGCAGCTTTAGAGGTAGAAGATTTTTTGGGGGCTTGGAAGATAGCCTAAGTGGACATAGAGGGCATGGGTGAGGGGAGCCGTGAAGACATGGCAAATCATGGCCAAGCTCTTTTTGTCTTTAGTCTTATCCTTCACAATAAACCTCAGCCTCGTGGTCTACTTTAAACTGTGGAAGAATAACAATCCATTGGTTCATATTTCAAAACAATGTTCTAATATGCATCTGCATTTATGTTTACCTATGTATTTTTTTACACTTACTCTCATTCCTATCTGAATTTAAATTGAATTGCTCTCCAATCTCAGCGAATTATCACGTGATAATGTTGTTTTTATATGGTAGCATTGAGATGAGTTAATTAAGATGTCTGAATAATTTTTCTTATCATTATTCATATTTGAAGAAAATAGTGTGTATGCTAATGATATGTGCCTAGTGTGCCTACTTTAGGGACAGACGAGGGGCTATCAAGTGGTTAATTAACTCTCTGAGCTGATTAAAGAATTTTAAAGCAAGCTGCCTGATTGGCTCCAAGTGTCTTTTTATAAAAAAAGCTTAAAGTATCTTTTAAACTTCAAAATGAAAACAAAGATCCCATAGCGTTTTCAATCTCAGATGAATTAAAAAAGCTTTTGTCACAAAAACATAATGTAAATATCACTGAAGGAAAAGATAATTGACGGTGTTGTAGAAGAGTTCAACAATGTAGGGACCAGCCTTATTGTTTTTGGGATCCGTCTTTATTGTCATGTTGTAGAAGAGTTCAACAATGTAGGGACCAGCCTTATTGTTTTTGGGATCCGTCTTTATTGTCATGTTGTAGAAGAGTTCAACAATGTAGGGACCAGCCTTATTGTTTTTGGGATCCGTCTTTATTGTCATGTTGTAGAAGAGTTCAACAATGTAGGGACCAGCCTTATTGTTTTTGGGATCCGTCTTTATTGTCATGTTGTAGAAGAGTTCAACAATACAGGGACCAGCCTTATTGTTTTTGGGATCCATCTTTATTGTCATGTTGTAGAAGAGTTCAACAATATAGGGACCAGCCTTATTGTTTTTGGGATCCATCTTCATTGTCTTTGAGGATTCTCATGTGGCATTACAAAAATATTTGGGAGGATTTGGAAGGGCTTTTATAGAAAAGAAAAAGAAATTTGTCAGATGGTTAATGTGAAATTCTTTCCTTATAAATAATGTTTTATAATTACACTTGCAGTTTACTTACATTTCTTTATTATTTTCATATAGTATAGCACAGATAGTTACCACAAATAGTCAATCAAAATTCTGGATTATGCTTTTGGGAAACACCAGTGAATTAAAATTTTGAATTATTGGATGGTATTCCTTAATGATTGTTCAAGTTTTTGGAAATGCATCTTTTGAAGTAAACACAGAAGTTAATTCTTTTTTGGATCAATGATTGTGGCTGTCATGCCACGCCAGACCAGTGATTGACATGACTTTCAGTGTTAAGGGAACAAATAGAAATCTGGAGGGGGTGTATGGTTCAAAATTAAAAGTAGCTCTTTGTATCATTACATTGATTTTTATTTATGAAATAAATTACTTGTGAAAATTTATTTAGAACTTTTAGTTTACATAAAAGGAGGTTGTGTGATTTTTGTGTTCATCTAAAGAAAATATGGTTTAAAAAATTGACACCTTAGAACATCTAGACTATAAATTAGTAAACTTGGTATCGTTGAGAAGAATTTCTAACTCTTTTTGGCTGGAATAGAGGGAAGCATAGATAGAGTAATACTAATGCTCCAGTTGCAAAATTTTCGAGCTATTTATTGCTACATAATATATTTTCAAATTTAGTGAACATAAAACAACAACCATTTTATTATGCTAATGATTCTGTGAGTCAGGATTCAAACAAGTACTGCTGAGATATTTTGTCTCTGCTCCACAATATCTGCAGTCTCAGCTGGACTGCCAACTGAAGTGCCCGCACGTGACGTCTCCACGTTTTGGACAGACAGCGTGGTGGGCTCAGTATAGTTGCAGTTCTTACATAGTGGCTCAATACCCATAGCACAAGCGTTCCAGTGAACGAGATGAAAGCTTTATCATCTCCTGTCATAAAACCCTGTTGCCGTTGCTGTGGAGTCGATCCCAACTCATAGCGACCCTATAGGACAGAGTAGGACTGCCTCACAGGGTTTCCAAGGAGCAGCTGGTGGATTCCAAACGCCAACACTTTGGTTAGCAACCAAGCTCCTAACCACGGCGCCACCAAGGCTCCTTCCGTCATAAAGACCTCCGAATTCACTCAGTACCTCTTTGTCTTATTCACTTGATCAGAATTTGGCACCTGAAACTGCATTTGTGGGAGAGTAGTGAGTGTATTTGTCAAGTGGAACCCAACCCATTGCCATCAAGTTGAATCCCAACTCATAGTGACCCTAGAGGACAGAGCAGAACTGCTCCATAAAGATTTCAAGGCTGCAAATCTTTACAGAAGCAAACTCTTGCATCTTTCTCCCATCTAGCGGCTGGTGGGTTTGAACCACTGACCTTTCAGTTAACAGCTGAGCACTTAACCACTGTGCCACTAGGGCTCAGCAGTTCATTGCCAAAGTGTGATTTTTTAAAAAGCTGAAAATTATTTGACACGTCTGCCATCAAGAGTTTGGGTCTATATCCCTTTTTCTTGAGTCTGTGTGGGCTTGTGACTGCTTCAACCAAGAGTACAACAGAAGATTTTCTGTGACGAAAATCTATTCCTAGTTTTCTAAAAGTTTTTAGTCATTAATAGATATCAAATTTTGTCAATGCTTTTTTCAAATTAATTAGGATAATTATATTTTTTATGATTTAGTCTGTAGATATGGTAAATTACACTAGGTGACTTTCAAGTATCAAATCAACTTTGTATTCCTGAGATAAATCTCACCTGATCATGATGTATTACTATTATTTTTTTATATTATTGCTATATTCATTTTAATACATATTATTGTTAATAGTTTTATGGTATGTTTATGGTGAGTGGTTTTCTTTTCTTGTAATGTCTTTGCTTGATTTTAGTATCAGGGTAATGCTGGTCTCATATAAGGAGTTAGGAAGTATTTCCTTCTCTTGTATTTTCTGAAAAAGAACGTAGAATTGTTATTATTTCTTGACTATATTTGGAGAAATTTGCCAGTGAAGTCATCTGGACCTGGAGTTTTCTCTGTTGTAAGGTTTTAAACTATGAATTCAATTTCTTTAATGGATGTAAGATTTTTCAGTAATTCATTCTTTTTGATTGAGCTTTGGTAGTTTGTGCCTTTCAAGGAAATTGCCCATTTCAAATTCCTTGAAAGACAATATATTAAATAAATTGGTAATAATGTTGTTCAAGATATCCCTTTATTACAGTTTTTAATGTCTGTAGAATCTGTGTTAATGTCCCGTTTTCTATTCTTGATATTGATAATTTGTGTCTTTCTCTGTTTTTGATTAGTCTGGCTGCAAGCTTATTAATTTTATTGAGTTTTCCAAAGAATCAGCTCTGTTTCATTGATGTTTTTCTATTGCTTTTCTATTTTAATGATTTCTACTCTTATCTTTATTATTTTCTCCCTTCTGCCTTCTCAGCTTTAATTTGCTCCCTTTACCTTATGGTGGTAGTTTAGATCATTTATTTGATACTTTTCATCTTTTCTTAGATTAGCATTTAATAGTATACATTTTCATCTAAGCACTCATGTAGTTGCATACCACGAATTTTTATATGTTGTATTTTTATTTTTAATTAACTAAAAATAGATGAAAATATTTTCTAATGGCTCATGTGATCTTCTTTTTGACTCATGCGTTATTCAGAAGTGTGCTGTTTAATTTCCAAGTATTTGGAATATTTGGGGATTTTCCAGTTATATTTCTATTATTAACCTAGATATTTTGGTAGTTCCACATCTGATCTTTTCTGTCCTTCGTTAGTTAACATGAATGTTTGATGGTCTTTATTGAACATAATCTTTAAAATATGAACCCTCAGGAGGTATCTAAGCTTCCCTAACAGTTTAAATTATGTAGTGCTAAATCTTTTCCTTGGTTTCTCTGCACTGAATACTTATTGAAGCAGCATTCTGGATGAGAAAGTATGTCATACTAGGGTTCAGCAGATCAAGATTCTAGCCAGCTATATTGCTTAGTAAAATGTGACACTGGCTAACTAACGGAGTCTCACTTTTTTTATTTATTAAATGGAGATAACTGTTCTTGCCTTGTTTATGTCACAGTGTTTTCGTGAAGATCAAATGAGATAATAAAAAACTCCTGAAAAAATTTTAAGCATGTAGAATGTAAGCTGTTATCACTCTTAGTGGATATTTCCTATGTGTAAAAGCATTTATCATGTTAAGGCAGACTTAACTAGATTTAAGGAGTTCCTGGATGGCTCCAACAGTGAAGCCCTTGGCTACTAACCTAAAAGTGTCTATCTAGTTCCAAAAGATCACACACACACACAAACAAAAAAACCCATTGCCATTGAGTCAATTCCAACTCTTAGCAACCCCAAAGGGTTTCCAAGACTGTAAAGCTCTATAGAAGCAGACTGCCACATCTCTCCAATGGAGCTGCTGGTGGTTTCAAACTGCCAACCTTTCAGTTAGTACCACTGTGTCACAAGGGCTCATAGCCATGAAAACCCTATGGAGTGCAGTTCTACTCTGAAACACATGGGGTTTCATGAGCTGGAATAGACTTGACGGCAACTGGTTTAACTAGAATTATGTGTGATGACTTAAACAGGTATTATAAAAGCAAAAAAACAAAGAAACAAACAAACAAAACCGTACTGCTGTCCAGGCGATTCTGACTCATAATGATCCTATAGGACAAAGCAGGACTGCCCCATAGGGTTTCCAAGGAGTGGCTGGTGCATTCCAACTGCCCACCATTTGGTTAGCAGTTGAACACTCAACCACTGCACCACCAGGGCTCCCAACCTGTATTATAGGAGGTTGAATTTAAATGCTAAAATATAAGATAAAAAACAAAACAAAACAAACAAAAAAACCCATAGCCGTGGAGTCTATTCTGACCCATAGCGACCCTGGAGGACAGAGTAGAACTGCCCTATAGGGTTTCCAAGGATCGGCTGGTGGATTTGAACTGCTGACCTTTTGGTTAGCAGCCATTATCACTTAACCACTGCATCACCAGGGCTCCATGGTATTTAATTCATTAACCTCTACTAACCAAATTTATAGCTAAGAGAAGGGTGATTATATAGAATAATTACCAGCTTGACTGAGGAAATGGGTATAATTTTACGGATATTTTCAATGACGAACAAGCTAAACATCTTTTTGGAAATCCATGCTGAGTAAAAGGTGGGTCAAACAGCCCTGAAATGAGATTTAAATTACAGACATTATTCTGGGATTTCTGGAATTCACTTTCCTAATTCTGTCAACCATCTGATACCATCAATATGATGGCTAATAATTTTTTGTGTTTCACTGGGTCATCATCTACACTGCTTAGCAAAATTATGTTGGATAAAATTTAATGTTTGCTATTTAGGCTTTAACTAAAAGAGAGAAGTCTCAAAGAGTAACAAATGCCCTGCAGGACTCAGGTAGTGACAGAGAGCCAGGGTCACGTGACCTACAGCCAGTGGGCCAGGGACAGCTTCTGCTGTTTTTGCAGGCAGTTCTGTAAGACCACGGCCATGTTTATTCGTTTACATGGGTCTGCAGCTGCTTTTACACTGCAATGGCAGAGACTGTATGGTCCACAAAGCATGAAATACTTACTGTTTGGCCTTTTATGGAAAATAATTGCCAGCGCCAGCACCTGGTATAGAGAATGACAGAGAGCAGAGGCCAGGAAGCTTTCTCTGCTGTGGAGACCTTGGGCTGAGACATGAAGGATGAGCAAGAACTCACTGTGGGAAGACCTGGTGAGGGGCGTTCTAGGCAGAGAGCACAGTATGTATGTGGCTCTGAGGTGGCAATGAGCTTGGTGGGCTTGGGAACAGGAAGAAGGCTTGAGGTTGGAGTGAGGACAGGAGGACCAGTGGTAGGAGATGGGGTCAAGGACACATACGGCAGGGTTCCTAAAAGTTTTAGTGCATGGACCCTTATAGCAGTCTGTCAGGGTCTTTGGATCTCTTCCCAGGATAGTGATTTTAAGTGAATAACATAAAAGACACAGGGTTACAAAGGAAACTGATTATAATAAAGATGCAGTTAGCAAAATATTATAGAAACAAATGTATAGTAAATGTATTATAGTAATTGTGTGTGCAGTGGTTAAGAGCTCAGCTGCTAACCAAAAGGTTGGTGGTTTGAATCCACCACATACTCCCTGGAAACTCTGTGGGGGCAGTTCTACTCTGTCCTATAGGGTTGCTATGAGTCGGATTCAACCTGAAGGCAATGAGTTTGGTTTAGAAGTGAGATTACTGTAATTTTAAAGTAGAGATGAGGGTAAACATTATTTTGCGATATTAGCAACACCTGTAATATGATATTAAATATCTGTAATTTTTATTAGTGAATAAGTTGTAGGTACTGCTAAAACTTCTTGATTTCCTGCTTATATTCATAATTGAAGGAAATTCTAGATCTCAAGTTGAGATAAAATTTTCCCCATCTGACTTCACGATCCCCCTAACTCCAGATTGATATCCCAGATGCAGAACCTTCTTATCTTCCAGTCACGGTGGCTCCAGTGGAGAATTTCAAGCAGGGGACTGACAGGATCTGATGTAGACTTTAACAATTCAATCTCTGGCTGTGATATGGAGAATGGGCACAGGGGAGCTAGAGTAAAAGCAGAAGACCAGCAACTCTTCGGAGGTTTTCATGACTTACTTTGCTTTGCTGTTGCGTTCACTCTCTCCAAAAGAGAAGTTTAAGCCACTCCTGCTCTGTCCTTTTAGAAAGTCATTTTCCCTCATCTGGGTTCCATTTAATTCATCTAGAAATTCAGAGGGTTAGATTAGATCATCTTTAAGGTTCACACTAACTTTAATGTTCTCTGATTCCATATTTTGTATTTCTTTTTTTTTTTTTTTTATATTTTATTGTACTTCAGGTGAAAGCTTACAGAGCAAATAGTTTCTCATGAAATAGTAGTACACATGTTGTTCTATGACATTGGTTAACAACCCCACAACGTATTAAGCCTCTAAATTCTCAACCTTTTTTTTTTTGATGAAAATTACAGATGGCCAAAGATACACCGTTTCAAAAATTTCTACATTCACAGTTCAGTGACATTGACTACGCTCTTCCAACTGTGCTGTTATTCTCACTTAAGATGAAGGCTTACAGAACAAAATAGTTTTTCATTTAACAGTTACTACACATGTTGCCCTATGACAATGGTTAACAATCTCACAGCACATCAAGAATATCCTTACTCCACCTTGTGTTCCCTATCACCAGGGGGCTTCCTTGTCCCCTTCTGTCTTCTGGACCTTGTCAGTGGACTATTGTACCTCTTTAGTCTCATTTGTTTATTTATTTATTTATTTTATTTTATTTTATTTAAACACCATTTCAAAACTTTTTACTTACACATTTAAGTGATATTGACTATGCTCTTCCAATTGTGCTGCCATTCTCGCCCAAGATGAAGGCTTACAGGACAAAACAGCCTCCCATTTAATACTTACTACAAATGTTGCCCTATAGCAGTGGTCAACAATCTCACAATACATCGACAGTGTCCTTATTCAATTTGTGTTCCTTATCATCAGTTTCCTACTCTCCCTCTGCCTTCTGGCCCTTGTTACCGGACTCCTGTACCTCGTTAGTCCCACTTAGTTTTACTGGGGTGTCCATTCCCAGGCTTAACATCGAACCTCGAAGGTAACTTCACCTCTGAGCTGAAAGGGTGTCTGGGGGCCACACTCTCGAGGTTTCTCTAGTATTCTTTAGGCCAGTAAATCTGGTCTTCTTTTTTTTTTTGGGAGTTAAAATTATGCTCTACATCCTACTCCAGCTCTGCCCAGAACCCTCTGTTGTGATCCTGGTCAGAGGAGTCATTGGTGGTAGCCGGGCACCATCCAGCTGTACTGGGCTCAGTCCCGTGGAGGCCTTGGTAGCTGTGGACCATTAGTCCTTCGGACTAATCTTTTCCTTGTATCCTGTTCTCTTCGTTCTCCCTTGTTCCCGAAGGGATGAGATCAGTGGAGTATCTTAGATGGCCGCTCATAGGCTTTTAAGACCCCAGACACTACTCACCAAGGTAGAATGTAGAGCATTATCTTTATAAGTAGTGTCATGCCAATTGAGCTAGATGTTCCCCGAGATCATGGTCCCCAGAGCCCTCCGTCCAACAACTCAGTCCCTCGGGGGGGTTTGGATGTGTCTATAGGGCCTCCATGACCTTTCCTTGTGCAGGTTGTGTTAGTTTCCCCTGTACTATGTACTATCTCACCTCTCACCCAAGTTACCTCTTACCTATTACCTATTTAGTATTTCCCCCCCCCCCCATCCCTGGTAACCAACAAGGATTGTTACGTTTTGCATGTGAATTTTTTCATGGGTTTTTACAATAGAGGTCTCATACAATATTTGTCCTTTTGTGATTGACTTATTTCACTCAGCATGATGTCCTCCAGTTTCATCCATGTTATGAGATGGTTCACCGATTCATTGTTGTTCTTTCTCGTTGCATAGTACTCCATTGTGTGTATGTACCATAGTTTGTGTATCCATTCATCTGTTGATGGACATCAAGGTTGTTTCCATCGTTTTGCTATTGTGAATAATGCTGCCATGAACATAGGTGTGCATATGTCTATTCGAGTGATGACTCTTATTTCTCTAGGATATATTCCTAGGAGTGGGATTGCTGGATCGAATGGTACGTCTATTTCTAGCTTTCTGAGGAAACGCCATATCATTTTCCAAAATGGTTGTATCATTTTGCATTCCCACCAGCAGTGTATAAGAGTTCCCGTCTCCCCGCAGCCCCTCCAACATTTGTTATTTCCAGTGTTTTTGATTCGTGCCAGTAATGCCGGGGTGAGATGGTATCTCATTGTGGTTTTAATTTGCATTTCTCTAATGGCTAGTGATCGCGAGCATTTCCTCATGTGTCTGTTGGCCATTTGAATGTCTTCCTTGGTGAAGTGTCTGTCCATTTCCTTTGCCCATTTTTTGATAGGATTGGTTGTCTTTTTGTTGTAGAGGTGTTGGATTTTCTTGTAGATTGTGGAGATTAGACCTTTGTCTGACTTGTACTGTCCAAAAATTTTTTCCCAGTCTGTAGGTTCTCTTTTAACTCTTTTGGTGAAATCTTTTGAAGAGCATAGATGTTTGATTTTTAGAAGATCCCAATTATCTAGTTTATCTGTTGGGTTTTTTGTGTTGATGTTTATGGTTTGTATCCTGCTAATGCCATGTATTAAGGCCTGAAGTGTTGGTCCTATTTTTTCTTCTATGAATTTTATAGTTTGAGGCTTTATATTCAGGTCTTTGATCCATTTTGAAGTAGTTTTTGTATATGGTGTGAGGTATGGGTCCTGTTTCATTTTTCTACAAATGGATATCCAGTTTTGCCAGCACCATTTGTTAAAAAGACTGTCTTTTCCCCATTTAATGTATTTTGGGCCCTTGTCAAAAATCAGGTGACCGTAGGTGGATGGATTTACATCTGAGTTCTCAATTCTGTTCCATTGGTCAATGTCTCTGTTGTTGTACCAGTACTAGGCTGTTTTGAGTACTGTAGCTGTATAGTAGGTTCTCAAGTCAGGTAGTGTGAGTCCTCCAACTTTATTCTTCTTCTTCAGTGGTGCTTTACTTATTCGGGGTTTCTTCCCTTTCCATATAAAGTTAATAATTAGTTTTTCCATCTCTTTGAAGAATGTTGTTGGTATTTGTATCGGGATTGCATTGTATTTGTAGATTGCTTTAGGTAGAATTGCCATTTTCACAATGTTGAGTCTGCCTATGCATGAGCATGGTATGTTTTTCCATTTATGTAGATCCCTTTGGATTTCATGCAGCAGTGTTTTGTAGTTTTCTTTGTATAGGTCTTTTATATTCCTGGTCAGATTTATTCCTAAGTATTTTATCTTTTTAGGAGCTATTGAAAATGGTATTGATTTCCTGATCTCCTTTTCATCGTTCTCTTTACTGGTGTATAGGAATCCAACTGATTTTTGAATGTTTATCTTGTATCCTGCTACTCTGCTGAATCTTTCTATTAGTTCCAGTAAATTTATTGTGGAGTCTTTAGGGTTTTCTATGTATAGTATCATATCATCTGCAAACAGGGAGAGTTTAACTTCTTCATTACCAGTTTGGATGCCCTTTATTTCTTTCTCTTGCCTTACTGCTCTAGCTAGAACTTCCAGCACAATGTTAAATAGGAGTGGTGATAAAGGGCATCCTTGTCTTGTTCCTGTTTTCAGGGGGAATGTTTTCAGCCTTTCTCCATTAAGAATGATGTTGGCTGTTGGTTTTGCATAGATGCCCTTTATTATGTTGAGAAATTTCCCTTCTATACCTATTTTATTGAGAGCTTTTATCAGGAATGGGTGTTGGACTTTGTCAAATGCCTTTTCCGCATCAATTGAGATAATCATGTGATTTTTTTCTTTCCTTTTATTTATGTGGTGGATTACGTTGATGGATTTTCTAATGTTAAACCATCCTTGCATACCTGGTATGAATCCTACTTGGTCGTGGTGTATTATTTTTTTGATATGATACTGAATTCTATTGGCTAGAATTTTGTTCAGAATTTTTGCATCTATATTCATGAGAGATATTGGTCTGTAATTTTCTTTTTTTGTGATGTCTTTGCCTGGTTTTGGTATCAGCGTTATGCTGGCTTCATAGAATGAATTTGGAAGTGTTGCTTCCTCTTCTATGCTCTGAAATAGCTTCAGTAGTACTGGTACAAACTCTTCTGTAAATGTTTTGTAGAATTCTCCAGTGAAGCCATCTGGGCCAGGGCTTTTTTTGGTTGGGAGTTTTTTTTTTACCTTTTCAATCTCTTCTCTTGTTATGGGTCTGTTCAGATTTTCAATATCACTTTGTTGTAGTTTGGGTAGGTCGTATGTTTCTAGAAATTTATCCATTTCCTCTAGGTTTTCAAATTTGTTGGAATATAGTTTTTCATAATATTCTGTTATAATCCTTTTTGTTTCAGTTGGGTCTGTTGTAATGTCCCCCATTTCATTTCTTATTTGGGTTATTTGTGCCCTCTGCTGTTTTTCTTTTGTCAGTCTGGCCAGTGGTTTGTCGATTTTGTTGATTCTTTCAAAGAACCAACTTTTGGTTTTGTTGATTCTTTCTATTGTTTTTCTGTTCTCTATTTCATTGATTTCTGCTCTGATCTTTACTATTTCCTTTCTTCCGGTGGTTGTAGGCTTTTTTTGTTGTTCTCTTTCTATTTGTTTGAGTTCTGTAGTTAATGTTTTGATTTTGTCCCTTTCTTCTTTTTTGATATGTGCATCTATTGCTATAAATTGTCCTCTGAGGACTGCCTTTGCTGTGTCCCAAAGGTTTTGGTATGATGTGTTTTCATTTTCATTTGATTCTAGGAATTTTTTAATTCCATCTCTGATTTCTTCTATTACCCATTGATGTGTAAGCAGATTATTATTCAGTTTCCATGTGTTTGATTTTTTTTCCTTGCTCTTTCTAGTGTTAATTTCTACCTTGATGGCATTGTGGTCAGAGAAGATACTGTGAATTATCTCAGCATTTTGGATCTTGTTGAGGATTGCTCTGTGGCCTAAGATGTGGTCTATTCTGGAGAACGTTCCATGTGCATTGGAAAAGAATGTGTACTTTGTAGCGGTTGGATGGATTGTTCTATATATGTCTATGAGGTCCAGTTGGCTGATTGTGTCCTTTAGGTCTTCTGTATCTTTGCTGAGTTTCTTTTTAGTTGTTCTGTCCTTTACTGAGAGTGGTGTGTTGAAGTCTCCTACTATTATTGTGGAACTGTCAATTTCTCTTTTCAGTGCTGTTAGAGTTTTTTTTATGTATTTTGGAGCCCTGTCATTGGGTGCATAGATATTTATTATGGTTATGTCTTCATGATGGATCATCCCCTTAATCATTATATAGTGTCCTTCTTTGTCTTTTATGGTAGATTTTGTTTTAAAGTCTATTTTATCTGAGATTAGAATTGCCACTCCTGCTCTTTTTTGATAGTTGTTAGCTTGATATATTTTTTTCCAACCTTTGATTTTTAATAAATTCACTTCTTTGTTTCTAAGGTGTGTCTCTTGTAGACAGCAAATTGATGGATCCTGTTTTCTTATCCATTCTGCCACTCTCCGTCGCTTTATGGGTGCATTGAGTCCATTTACGTTCAGTGTAATTATTGATAGATGTGAGTTTGTTGCTGTCATTTTGTAGTGCTTTTTTTTGTGATGCTGAAGTTTTCTTGTTCTTACTCTCTTGTGCTGAGTTACTTTTGTTTGTGGATTTTGTGTTCATTTCTTTTGTTTTTGTAGGTTTTGTTTTTGTTGAGACTTTATGTTTTTCGTCTTTATTTTTATGAGTTGGTTTGTTACCTTTTATTGTGGTACCATGAATTTTACCCTTATCTTTATAATTTTGAAGCAGTCTACCGTTACTTGGTATTGCCTTGCCTTCCTCTCCTTTAGAAGGTTCTGTACCTATGCCGTTTGTTCCCTCTTTCATTGTTTTGATGTTGTTGTCATCCTTTGATTGAGTTCTCTGATTCCCTGTTGTATATCTTTTGTTTTTGGAAAGTCCTCTGTAGTTCAGTTACTAGAATGGTATCTGGTTTATGTGAACCTGCGTCCTAGGTCCTAGGTCCTGCCTGAGGGCTGAAGCTGTTTGTCCTCAGATCGAAGAACTCCCTTTAATAATTCTTGTAAGTTTGGTTTGACTTTTGCATATTCCTTTAGTTTCTGTTTATCTGGAAATGACCTAATTTCACCATCAAATCTGAATGAGAGTTTTGCAGGATATATTATTCTTGGCTGACAATTTTTTTCTTTCAAGATTTTATATATGTCATCCCATTGCCTTCTTGCCTGCATGGTTTCTGCTGAATAATCTGAGCTTAGTCTTATTGTTTCTCCTCTGTATGTGACTTCTTGTTTTTCACGAGCTGCTCTCAGGATTCTTTGTTTGTCTTTAGTTTTAGCGAGTGTGAGTATGATATGCCTCGGTGATTTTCTTTTGGGGTCTCTTCTATATGGGGTTCGTTGAGCTTCTTGGATGGCCAGCTTTTCATCTTTCATGATATTGGGAAAGTTTTCTGTCAGCAGTTCCTCAATGATCCTCTCTGTGTTTTCTGTTTTCTCCCCCTGTTCTGGTATGCCAATCACTCGTAAGTTTTTGCTTTTAATTGTGTCCCACATAACTCTCAGGGTCTCTTCATTTTTCTTTGTTCTTTTTTCTGAGTTTTCCTGAAACAGAGTTGTATCCAAGTGTTTGTCTTCAGTTCCACTGATCCTGTCTTCCATGGTTTCAAATCTACTTCTCAACCCTTCTATGACACCATCCATTTCTGAAATCTTGTTGTTTATCTTTTGGATTTCTAATTGTTGTTTTTGTATAATTTCGAGTTGTGAATTTATTTTGGCATTTTTTTCCTGCATCATCTTCCTGAATTCTTCCAATCTTTTGTCTGTATTTTCCATAAATTTGTCTATTTTTTCCTCATGTTTGTCAGCTTTTTGCCTCAGTTCTCGGAAAATTCCGAGTATTATTGATTTGAGTTCCATATCAGGTACTTCTAGTGCATTTTCTTCCACAGGAGAGTTATCTGGTGTTTTAATTTGGACGCCTATTGGAGCCATCTTGTCTTGTTTTTGTAAATGTTTTGATATTGTTTGCTGTTTTCGGGGCATTCAGTAGATATTTCTCTCGTTTATTGATTGTAGATTTTTTTTTTTTTTTTTTTGTTTCGTACTTGTGGTACAGCTGGGCAGATCTAGCCGAGGAGGAGCCACTGGGACGGGTTGCTTGTGGCACTCACCACAGCCACCAGGACGGTTGGTAGTCAGTTCTGGGCAGGTTCCAATAGGGCGTGCCTGCACCGCTTGGTGATGTGATGTCTAGTGCACGGTGCAGGTAGGTAGGGTGCAGCGGGAAGATGGTTATGTGTGAAGCTAAGCTGGATATGGGAGAGAGGAGAGAGGAGGAGGAGCAAAAAGCGTACAAACATAAAAGAATGCTAGGGGAGCTTGTCGTTGGAATGTACAGATGAGAGACTATGGGATGGAGGAAATCAGAAGGGGGAAGAGAAAGAAAAGGAAAGAATGACCAAATAAAAATCAGAAAAGTTAAAGAACTGCAAAGTTCTCAGGGATCCCACCGATGCAGCTATGAGGACTGGGGGAGTCGGTCTCAATTTTCACAGCTCAGCCTGGCCAGAAGGTACAGAGGCATACATTGCCTGGTATTCAGGGATCAGAAAGAGAAGGAAGAGATAGAGAGACGAGAAATTAAGCAATGAAGAAAAACAAAAGGGAAAAAGAGGTAAAAGATGACAAAACTAATCAAAAAAGGAAGAAAAATAAAATTGAAAAAAAAAAAAAAAAAAAGGGCAACACCAGCAGTCAGTGCCTACAAATGGGACCCAGAGAGCCCCCACTCAGGGTCGCAAATTCCAAGAAGCTGGTAGTCTCGGGGTTAAGAGACCGTGGCCACGGGAAGCAGAGGGGCGAATGAACAAAGGCCCCGGGATCCCACCCACGCGGGAGCCCAGACCTAGAAACAGCCACACACCCGCATGCAGCCCTACAGCCCCGCAGGAGAGAGCAGAGACGGCATTCGGAACCAGGCACCTAGGCAAAAGGAGGGGGAGGCGGCAGAAAAAGTTTCGCTAGCTGCCAGCAAACGGCTCCCAGAAAGCCGCCAGCCCAGGTGCGCGGAATCCAAGCACCAGCACCCCCCAGCCCAGAGACCCTGGCCACGGAAAGCAGGGGATCCCCAGCTGAGGCGGAGAGGGGTGGGTGGTGGGAGAGCGTGCACCGCAGTTTACCGGTCATTCTGTCTCCGACTAGATGCTCTGCAAGGCTGCTCTCCCGTTCGCTGGTCTCCGATAGGAATCCAAGATGGTGGATCCGCGCTGCGTTAGCTGGTAAGGAATCTCTGCCTGAGTCTCTCCTCGCTCTCCGTTCTCTTTTAGTATTCTCACTCCGTTTGGTGTTTGGCTGAGTTCTTTATCTCTTCCTTTGGTGTTCTAGGGTTTCAGGATTGTTGATTCTCTGTTAGGCTTAGTTTTTCGGATCTTTGCTGTGGAGGGACGGCGTGGTGTTTCTGCCTAGAGCGCCATCTTGCCCCCTATCCATATTTTGTATTTCTTATTAAACGTTGCCATCAATAATTATCCCCACTTATAAACTGGTTGTTGTTGTATGCCGTCAAGTCGATTCTGACTCACAGCGGCCCAGTGTGGCAGAGTAGAACTGCCCCACAGGGTTTCCTAGGCTATTATCTTTACGGGAGCAGATCACCATGTCTTTTTTCCCCCATGGAGACGCTGGTGAGTTCAAACATCTGACCTTTCGGTTAACAGCTGAGCGTTTAACTACTGCACTACCAGGGTACCTTCCAGTTATAAACAGGTTGAATGAAATAGAATTAACTCTTTGGAGTGTGTTCATAACTGTGTTCTATTTATCATTGTTTAAGAGACTAAGTCACAACCAAGAATACAGAATGTTATCATTTTTAACTGAAAAAAGTTCTAAATTATACAAAGGAATTGTTCTTTTTCATCCCAATACTCTGCTGGAATAAAATCCGACATCTCTAGCCTTGTACCATTCTCTTCACTTTCTATTTCTTGTTTTCACGTAGTCATTACCTCTGGATGTCAATATTCTTTAACTGCTTCTAACATTTTTCCATCTACACTTAAATGGTCCAGTGTTAATTCACATTTGCAGTGAAATGTGGATCTTCTGTGTATTCAGCCTAAATCCATGAACCTTAATTGTTATGTTGAGCTATCTGATCAAGGTCATTATTACTTTATCTAGCCTAATCCTATTTTTAGCTGGCACAGTTGGGAAAAAAAAGGCAGCACACTTACCTGAGATTCCAATTGAAACTGAAGTGTTCATGTTAAAGCTGACGTGAAGAGAGAAAGTTTCATATTGCATTCGCTTTTCCCAATATGCTCATGGTTTTTGGGCCAAGAGGCGCTTGGAGCTCGCCACTATTAACAATTATGCTTCTCTCATTGTTAAAACACAGATGTGCCCAGCAAAGCTGAAACATTCTGCATATGCACATTTATGAATTTCACTTGCCATGTTTTACAGAGATTCACCAAAGAAAGATTCCGTAACAGATGGGTTCAGGCGTGGGATTATGAAAATCACACCAGACAGGGTGGGGGAGTGTGAGCAGAAAATACTTGTAGTGAAAACACAGCAAGTTTTCAGTGAAGATCCAAGTGCTGAGAATTGATCCTTTTTGTCTTGCTACTTGGTCCTGACCTTCTCCCATCTCAGGAGGGATGCAGTGTTCTCCAGTGTCCTCTTCAGGAGAAATCTGGTGATAGGTCTGCTGTAATGGGATTGAGTTGACAAGTTTATACCTTTAGCTTTCAAAGGTATTGAGCAGGGCTGGAAATGAGAGCCATCCATGGCGAAGGGTTAAGAGTATTTGACTAAGTATCAGGAGACAAAGGTAGCGTCTGTAGAGCTGTACAAACGTAAGCTGTGACTGCCATTTTGAAAGCAAATATCTATTATAACAAAATAGGTAAGATCCTAATTCTTCTTTCTGTTTATATTTTTCTTCCAGTGTTTTTGTTAAAGGGAAGAAGAAATATCTAGAATATTTGCAAAGTTGAAAAAATTTTAGCCTTTGACTCACTGTTCTGTAAAGTATGGGAAAAATGAAAACAAATCTGTTTGAATATAGTTTGGAAAATAATTATTTGTTTTCCTTGAAATTTAATATTCTAAAATTTATCTTCAGATATGGTTGAATATGTGAGTCTATATGTGTATATACACATATATATTGTATACAGCTCCTTATTGTATGTATACTTCTAATAGTTGTGTGAAACCTGATATACGTATTTCAACATATTTTTTGAAGTAATGTGGACACTCAGACCGCAGAAAACCAGTGCACTCGTTGGACATTATATTAAATTTCACATAGGATTTGGTAAATTATAGTTGGAAAGAAACGTTGCCTAAGAAAACATATTTCTTAGAATGTCCCAGTAGCCATTGAGTTGATTCCAACTCACCGTGACCCCGCATGTGTCAGAGTAGAACTGTGCTCCATAGGGTTTTCAATAGCTGAATTTTCAGAAGTAGATCACGAGACCTTTCTTCTGAGGCAGCTCTGGGTGGACTCGAACTGCCAGCCTTTCAGTTAGCACCCAAGTGCATTGACTGTTTGCACTACCCAGGGACAGCATATTTCTTAGGAAGACTATCATAATTTTAATTACTATCTGGAAGGCCCCAAGAAGATAAAAGAGAATGTAAGACCCTCATATCTTTCTTATCAGTTAAGACACCATTTTATCAACAAAATATCAAGGAGGAAATTTGGCAGAGAATCATATTTTGTTTATCAGCCTTCTCCCTATCTTCATGGGCCAACGAGGCTTTGTATGGAGGACACTCAAGTCACTCTTTGTTTTTGTAACCACACTGGCTTCTTTTATTCCCCTCTTTTCCCTATGGGTCCTTTATACACACGGTTCCCTCTGTTTGGAACCCTCTGTCCTGTTTTCCTACTTAACTCTTCCTCATCCTTTGTATTCCAGCTCCAGACACTTCCTTAGAGAAGCCTTTTCTAATCTCCTTTAGTCAAATACTCCTATCACAATTTCTCATAGCCTATGCAATTAGCCTTTAAACATTTCTAGTATAATTTCTATCGTGTATTAGTTGATGTGCTTGTTGTTATTGTGTGCCGCTGTGTCCATTCTGGCTCATAGCAACCCTATATGACAGTAGAAATGCCCCATAGGGTTTGATATTTGGTGATGTGGATTTGTGGAATTTGGCAGGATTGTCAGTGGACTTGACTTTTCATTGGATGTATTTGTATGTTTCTGATTTTTGTTTCTCTGACTTTGGGTGCTTCTCCAAAGGGTAGGGGGCGGAGAGGGTCTCTGTCACAATGTGGTCCCTTGAGGCATAGATAGCAGCCGAGAACTGCTAGTCCTGCATTATCTTTCCCCAACAGACTGAGGTTTCCCAGGTAACAGAGAGGTTTAACATGAGACATCGTGTTTATGGGTATTGGAATTCTCTACATTCTCTTTTTCACAATCAAGAACATTAATGACAGGGTGACTTGCCACCATTCAATCAAGTCATCACCATAACCATGTTTTTCAGACGTATACTGGTCCCCTTCCTTTTCGTTTGGCTGATCTCCTCTATTATTGACCTTTGTGGTCAGAATGCATCTTCAGAGATATCAGCTCTGTAAGGGCTGGGATAAGTCTTTTAAGTCCTCCCAGTGATGAAACAGTTCACTGTAGAATATCAAAGAGGTATCATTGAATAAATAAATGGACTAAAGATTAAAATAAAAAATAGCAGTTTGTCCTTAGAAAACCATTCTGCGATGACCTCACTGCCTGCCCGTTAGTAGTACTGGATACATGACATGATAATAACACCACCATATACTGCTTAACTCAATTTGCTTAACTCTGATTGCAAAGCACTTCCCTAAATTGTTTTGATTCTCTTGATAATCATGCAAGGTAGACTCAGCAGATATCATCAACTCTGTTTTACAGAGGGAGATACTGAGCTCATGGTCACACACGTTTTAAGCTCAAAGCTGGGAACAAACTCAGGGCTTTTAATTCCTAGTCCAGTTTTAACTCCACTACACCAGAGCTGCCTCGGGGCATGATCTGAGTACCTGCGTATTCT
This sequence comes from Dugong dugon, assembly GCA_030035585.1. Classification (NCBI taxonomy): domain Eukaryota; kingdom Metazoa; phylum Chordata; class Mammalia; order Sirenia; family Dugongidae; genus Dugong; species Dugong dugon. The sequence continues at coordinate 113,878,438 of CM057473.1, read as the reverse complement.
TAAAATAATCCAAATGTTGAAGGCCTACTGTGTATTTTGGGTATATTCTCTGTTCACAAGTACAAGTCCTTCTCTCCTCAACTTGCAGAAAAGATGGGAGGGTAGACCTGGAGGCAGGGAGATGCTAATATGGGTGGAGGCTTCTCACATCTGACTGAGCCTTCTCACTTGTTCTCAACATGCCTTCTCTTAACCCCCGATGAGGGTAATGACTGAGGAATCAGTGATGGAGGAGAGGCCTCTGTCTTAGAAATCTTGCAAATCTTTCTCAGTGGGAATTTTCCCTTAAGAGGCATACAAATATGGTGAACAGCCAATCAATACTCCCATAGAAATTTAAAGTTGGGAACAGAGTTAAGGTTCCTTTGGTAATTTTGTTATTTGTCTATATCTGAATTTCCAAACACTAAGAACTAATCAGGTACTTGCTCAAAAGGATTCTATGGTTCTTCAGATTCCTTAATATGGTTATCAGACAGAAAAAGCATGCACTCCCTCAAGAAACATGGCAGATTTAGACTATACACGCAGAGGGGATAAATCTACCTTTGCCCTGTGCGGTGTGACGGACCGCTTGTATATGGCCTTTCTCACCATGGTCTTGTAACTTCCACCCAAGTGACACGGTGAGACTATGCAAATAAGGTAATTGTGGCCCACCAAGGAGATTGGTCAGTTTTGCTATCCTGCTAGGCTTAAAATAAGCCATCTCAGCAGCAGGAAGAGCGAGGAATGGAGCATGTCCTTAAAGGTCCTGGGATCCCTGCGCTGAGACCCTCCTAGATCCAGGCGGCAGAGAGAGGAGAGGAGGAGAGGCGGTGGCGCGAGTCGGAAGGAATCAGGAGAGGGGCTGGGAGGCTGCAGTGGAGCTTCCGGGCCACGGAGGGAGAAATCTGAGTGCCTTCCGGCTGAGGCTTGCTGGCTTGCTTGTGGTGCCTCCGGGCAGTTGGTGGAGTTACGTGTGGGGACCCACGGAGCTAGCCCCTTGCAACCAGGGCTTACCGGTAGAGAGAAGTGCCTCCGGGCACTTATGGGTGGGGCTGAAAGACCTTGGAAACACTTGCCTGAGCAGGGCAGAGGCTGAGGGCCAGAGAGAGGCGTGCCTGTGGGCTTCGCTGTGAAAAGCCTGTCCTGATGGAAGAGCTGTATCCTGAGCGTTCCTGAACCTGAACTGTAACCTGTTGCTTTCGGGATAAACCCCATAACGGTGAGTATAGTCTGTGAGTCCTGTGTGGCCATTACAACAAATTATTGAACCCAGCAGAGAAGTAAAGAGCGCATTTGGAGGGACGTTGGTGTCAGAATTGGTAAAGGTGGCAGAGAGGAGGCACGTCTGACCTCCGCCTCATAGGAATAAGCCTTGGGTTGGTGAAGTTAGAGGAGGTCAGACACCTCTGCCACGCCATTTTTACACCCTGTTTATCTGTAGGAAAGCGTACACTCTAAGCCTGGTGCCAAACTAAATCGTTAAATAGGGGCATATGACTCCTCCAATTTCCTCTCTGCCCCTTGCCCTTCGCCTCCCACTGTTCAGTACCGTATCGCTGAAAGTGTGCCAATTCCATGCGCCATTTTCTCAGCACTGATCAGTTAGGGCTAACCTGATAAATGTATTACTCTCTGCTTCATAATTCTCTCTAAAAATTACTGGATTTGTTGAATGGAAGAATGTGAGAAGCCGTAAAGCATTCTTCTCATCTAGAAATAAACAAAAAGTGCCAAAATGTTTTCCTTTCCTAGTGCTGCCGTACTGGAACACCACACAAGTTGAGGGGCTTTAAAGAACGGGAATTTATTTTCTCACAGTTTAGGAGGCTAGGTAATTCCAGGCACTGGTTACAGGGGAAGGCTCTCTCTCCATCGACTCTGGGGGAAGATTCTTGTCTCTTTCCACTTCTGTTCCTCAGTTTCTCTCGGTCTTCCTTGGCATCTGCCGTCCCCGTTTGTGCTTCTAGTCTCAGTGTCTGTGCTGCTCCTTATAATTCAGCAGTGATCAGGATTAGACACAGCCTACACCAATAGGGCCTCTTCAACATAACAAAAAAACCCTATTCCCAAATGGGATTACATCCACAGGTATGGGGTTAGGATTCCAACACGTATTTTGGACGGGGGGGACACAATTCAATCCACAGCACATAACAACAGATGTAAATATATATTGGGGGTGGTGAGTGGAGAGATTGTCTGTCCTCCTAGAATTTGAACCCAAGTCTAGCAAGAAAAAGTTGTCACATTACCCTGTCTTATGATTAATAACTGATTTTCTGATGTTCCTGTTTATTGAAAAGTATCATGTTTCAGGTATTGTGTTAAGTATTCTAGAGTCAGTATCCAATTTTGTGGTCACAAATCCTCCTTTGGGGTAGGAATTTTATCACAGTTTTACAGATGTGGAAACAAAGGCTTAAGAAAGTTAAATAACTCAAGTGAGAAGTTTTCTGTTTCAAGCCTATTCAACAATAAAGAAAAGTTATAGGTTTTAACAAGTGCTTAGTAGTTTTTGTGATTATTACATGCTATCTCTGCAATATGCAAGGGAAGATAAACATTTATTAAGCATGCTGTACATAGAACTCCTTCATAGGTTTTTCTTGGCTGCTAGTCTTTATAGATGCAGATAGCCAGACCTTTCTCCTGTGGTGTCACTGGGTGGGTTCGAATCACCAACCTTTAGGTTAGTAGTCGAGTGCAAACCATTTGCGCCACCCAGGTACCTCACTTTGAGAGTTATTGTTGTTAGTGTGGCTGTTGAGTTGATTCTGACTCATGGCGACCCCAGGTGCGCAGAGTAGAGCTACTCCATAGGGTTTTCGAGGCTGTAATATTTTGGAAACAAATCTCCAGGCCCATCTTCCAAGGCACCTCTGGGTGGGTTTCAACTGCCAACCTTTTGGTTAGTAGTCCAGACTATGAGAGTTACTGTATATTATTTCATTTTAATTTTTAATCTTTGTAGATACCTATAATTATGCCTGCTTTATAGATGGAGAAACTAAGGGTCAGAGTAGCGAAGTAACTTGGTGAGATGTGATGCCAGGAGTTGAAGCAATGGAGGGAGGAGGTGGAGAGGAGGGAAGAACCAGTCCCAGAAGTTGAGGGGACAGTGGGCTCTGATGGACGTGGTAGGGGGTCTCTCTCCCTTTCTATCTTATTATGATCCCCTCTATTCCCAACTCCCAGTGAGATGAAATATTCAACTTTCAGACAAACTAAGAGTTATCTTCTCCCGGTTACAGCTCTCCTGGTAGCTGTAGAGTCTTGTTTATTGCCTCCCTCTCCTCCCCTTTCTTCACCTACTCTGACCCTACTATGAAGGCAAGGTTGATTCCAGAACTCATCCATTCTTAAAGAAGCTTCACAAAGAGAAGGAGTATTGACTGTGACTTGTCATCACTCAGAGGTTTAGTCCATCATAAGAAAGAGCTCAACCTTACACAGAGTGGAGCATGAACACTCAGAATTCAGAAGATGGTGTAGAATACGACTTTAATGTGGCTGTCGGTCATCTACTTGCTTCTGCAGTGTATGTTTCAGATGGGAATACACAGGTCCTGTCCTTATTGTCCCCTCCTTCCTTCCCTCATGTTCTAACTTCTTTGCCCTTTACAGGATACTGGCTTTATCTTGCCTACTGTGGCCAAGAATAGAGAGTCTTAGTTGGGCGCTCTCTTTCTCTTCTATACATATATATTCAGCAGTGATTAGCTTTAGAACACACCTTATTCTGACAGCTCCTCATTAACATAACAAAGAAAACCCTATTCCCAAATGGAATTGTTTTATATATATATATATATATATATATATATATATATATATATATATATATTATATACTGTGTGTGTGTGTGTGTGTGTGTGTGTGTGTGTGTGTGTGTGTGTATGTGTGTGTGTGTGTGTGTGTGTGTGTGTGTGTGTGTGTGTGTGTGTGTACAGAGAGAGAGACAGAAAGAGAGAGAGAAATTTACTTCAAGGAGATGGTTCTTGTGGGGGCCGGCAAATTCCAAATCTGTAGGTCAGGCAGGAGGCCGAAGACATCTGCAGGCTGTCCCAAAATCCAGACACCAGGCAATAAGAAGAGTGTAGGGTCAAGAGAGAGAGCGAGTTCTGCCAGAACATTCATTTATGTTCTGGACACAGGCCACACTCCCGAGGAAGCTCCTCTTTCAACTGACTGGTTGATCACCTCAGATCATGCCATAGAAGGTGACTACATTACATAAGATTACATTACATGACATTACAGAACAGCAACCAGCCGCCTGTCTGCCCAGCCTCTGAGAATCCTAGCCTAGCCCATTTGACATAAAATTAACCACCACAGCCTTGTTTTCTTTAACCTTTACATTCTGCAGAGTGGGGCTTCTCCAAGATGTTCAACCCCTCTCTCAAGATAACATTAATCCTCACTCATTGCACATCTGTGTTCCATTGTCACACTAAGATCTCCCTAACAAGGGTTTTTGTTGTTAGGTGCTATCAAGTCGGTTCTGACTCATATGTCCCTATGTATAACAGAACGAAATGTTGCCCTGCCCTGTGCCATCCTCACAATCATTGCTATGTTTGAGCCCATTGTTGCAGCCTCTGTCAATCCATCTCATTGAGGGCCTCCCTCTTTTTCACTGACCCTCTACTTTACCAAGCTTGATGTCCTTCTCCAGCCATTGGTGCCTCCTGATGACATGTCCAAAGTAAGGGAGACAAAGTTTTGCCATCTTGGCTTTTAAGGAGCATTCTGGCTGCACTTCTGCCAAGACTGATTTATTAGTTCATTGTGTATTCAATATTCTTCGCCAACACCACAATTCAAATGCTTCAAAAACCAAACCCATTGCCATTGAGTTGATTCTGATTCACGGCGACCCCATGTGTTACAAAGTAGAACTGCTCCATAGGGTGTTCTTGGCTGTAATCTTTACAGAAGCAGATTGCCAGGCCTCTCCTCCACAGTGCTGTTGGGTGGGTTCAAACCGCCGACTTTTAGGTTAGCAGTTGAGTACATACCGCTTGCACCATGAGGGTAGGCAGGGCCAAAGTGGGTGAAGGAGATAGAGAACTCTGTCCTAAAAAATTCAAATATTTAGGGCATGAAAAAAAAATCAAGTGTTTTTGTTAGATTTAGCCTACTAAGAGTTGGAGCCAAGAAAACTCAAAAGTTGGATGAAAATTAGAAGACTGAATGTTAAAAAATAACTTGCTTTGAATTTCCCAGGTGAAGCCTGCCTCAGTTAAGGCCCTGTCTTTGGGCTGATTGTCCTACTGATCAGCCCTGGCACCAGATTTCTTCTTTATCCTGTTTGATTATATGACCATAAATATCCCTCAGTGAAACATTTTTAGTGACCCCTCGCTAAAGAAATGGCTTTTTTAGCTAGTGAATTACATCTTTATGTGACATTTCTTTATTTCCATGCAAAATATTCCAGATGACATTAAGTGTACTCTGAAATTGTCACGAGAAAAACCAAGCAAAGTGCTTGGAAATATCTGCATATTCAGGAAGAATCACTTGCCAATTATTAACATACAAGAGTGAGTAAATCACGTGGGAAGAAGGAAAAGGTTACATTCTAAGTTTATGAAGTAACAGTTGCCTGCTATAGCACAAAAAGAGAATAATCAATACTATAAAACACTGTTTGATTTTTAAGGCATAACAAAGCAGAAATGTTCAAATTACGTTTTTTGGGGGCAGTGTCCCAATATTTATTTTTTACGTAAATGTTTCTGATTACTTTTTTCTTTCACATCCAATTTTCAGAATGATTGATCCATAGTTGTGTAAGACTCAATGTGAAGGTGTGGAAAGAGTATGGGAGTGGGAGTCCTTGAGATTTAGATTTGCATCCTGGTTCTTTGTATTGATTAAGATAGGATTTGAATATGAGTGACCACAGCTACAGTGTCTTAAACCAGGGAGAGTATGTTGGTGTCAGGAATATAGACACTTTCTATGATGCCTAGAACTTGGGTCTTGCCCTCATGATACAACATGGTAGTAGCCAGAGTAGTAGCTATCTGTTATGGATTGAATTGTGTCCCCCCCAAAATATGTGTCAACTTGGTGAGGCCATGATTCCTAGTATTGTGTGGTTGTCCTCCACTGCATAATCTGATGTAATTATCCTCCATTTTGTGATGTGTTGTAAATCCTAGCCTCTATGCCTGTGGTTGGGCTCCCATTTGGGAGTGAGTTGTCTGTTAACGAGGCAGGATTAGGATGGGCTGTATGTTGAGTCACCACCTTACTAAAGGGTGTGACTCAAGTCGCCACCCTTACTGCCCTTATTCAAGTCATGCCCTTACTTGAGTCAAACCTTTTATCTTATAAGAGATAAAAGGAAAGAGAAGCAAGCTGAGAGATGGACATCAATACCATCAAAAAAGAAAAGCTGGGAGCAGAGCACGTCCTTTGGACCCCAGGTCTCTGCCCTGAGAACCTCCTAGACCCGGGGGAAGATTAATGCCCAAACATATGGAGATCTCCAGGGAACCAGGAAGCAGAATCTGAAGAGCCGACAAAGAGAGAAATCTTTTCCCTAGAGCTGGCATCATGAATTCGGACTTCTAGCCTCCTAGACTGAGAGAATAAATTTCTGGTTGTTAAAGCCATCCACTTGTGGTATTTCTGTTATAACAGCACTAGATAACTAAGGCATTATCTCATAAGTGTTTGAGGCAGGAGGGTGGAGGAAACTGAGGAAGAAGGAGCAAAGTGTAGGCACCTGGCGTCCTCTTTTCAAGCTGTTTTAATTTACATGATGCCCATACAAAATAGGCACAATACAAAGTGTATAGCTTAATAAATTATCATAGAAAAAATAACAACAGAAGGATCACAACAGTCAAGAAGCAGATGTCACCAGCACCTCAGAAAGCTTTTTATTCCCTGTGCTCGCTTTCAGTTAGCACCTCTTCTTCCTTCTCAGATGTAGCTGCTGTCTTGACTTTTACTCTGTAGTCAGTTTTACATGTTTTTGAATTTTATATACACTGAATTGTATAGTTTATATTCTTTGAATCCATCTTCTTTTGCTTAACAGTATTTTTGTGAGGTTCAGTCACAGTTTCATAGCTGTGTACAATGTATTTATTTTACTGTTTTGTTTTTTTTTTTTTCCAATTTGGGGCTATTATGGATAGTGCTGCTATGAACATTCTTTTACTTGCTTCTTAGTGAACCTGTGCAGGTATTTCTGTTGAGTATGTACCTGTTGAACTGTGTGCAAAAGCAAATGCCAGTCCCTCAAAATTACAAGCAGCAATAAGACTGCTGGAATGAGGGCTTTACTGTCTGATCCGATTGGGTCATACACACAAGACAGACAATGTTGGCAATTGAAAGCCATTATCAATATAGAAACAGCAAACAACAGGAACAGATTAACTGTAGTCAGCAAACACTAAACAACAGCAACAGACTTGAGGTGAACCAGCCCCCTGTACCCCGTGAGTACCCCACTTGGCCTTGTAAGAGCAGAACCCACTTATGTCTAAAAGGGGACATGTTCATCCTTCCCAAGTTACTCATGTCCATTTCTGTTTTCCCAGCAGGCATGCCGTGGACCAGGTGTCAGCAGTGTGTCATCAGCTCAGGTTGGCTGCAGCATGCCTGTGTTTGTTCTGCCTCTCTCTCCATGATTTTTCTTGGCTGGGTCTGGCCCCTTGTCCTTGCTGGCCTGACCCTCAACCAGCAGCTTTGGAACAACCTGGGTCAGAGCCAGGGTTTGGCTGGCATTACAATAGTTCTCGAGGCGAAACTGTGTCATGGGCAACCCCTGTATGGTGTATGCCAAAGCTTCTGCTCCGTTGGCGACCTTCTGCCCAGAGGTGCCCAGGTCTGCCCCATGGGCCACTTGCCCACCAACACCATCTGCCAGTCTTGCGGTTTTCACCACTCATACTGCTGCTGCCATTTCTCTGCCACTTGGCTCTGCTGCATTTGCCATTTGTCTTGGTCTTCAGTGTTATTAGCTCAGCGAATGTTACCAGCTCAGTGTTACAGCCCTTGACCTGTATTAGAGCTCTTCTAGGAGGTTCTCAGTGCAGGGCCCCATGTCCAAAGGACTCACTCCCCTCCTGGCTCTTGTGGATCAGGAAGGCCTCAAACCTTCTGAGACTAGATGGTCATAGGAACACTCCTTGTTAATTTCAGGGCATAGTTTTCATAAACTGTCCAGTACCTTAGGTGGATCATGAACTGACCAATCCTGTTGGGTGGATTTGTGAGCCTCTTATGGGAATAGTAAACCAACAAATGCTGCAGCCTCTTTACACGGTTAGTAATCAGATCAATCACTTGCAAGGTCATGGCCCAGCAAATCATTTTGGGAGAATTACAAACCCAGGGCCGGAAAGGCCACATAAAAGAAAATCAGTTACCCACACCTATGGGTGGATTTTCTGGGTCATAAGGTATGTATATGTTCAGCTTTATTGAGTAATATAAAACCATTTCCCAGAGTGGTTCTACCAGTTTGCATTCCCATGAACAGTGGATTAGAGTTTCCAGTGTTCCAAATACTTGTCTACACTTGGTATTATGTTTTTCATTTTAGCCATTCTTGTGGGTATATAAAACCAATTCCTGTGAAGTTGATTATGACTCATGGCAACCTCATGTGTGTCAGAGTAGAATTGTCTCCATAAGATTTTCAGTGGCTGATTTTTTGGACATAGAGTGCCAGACCTTTCTTTTGAGGTGTCTCTGAGTGGACTCCAATCACCAACCTTTCAGTTAGCAGCTGAGCAAGTTAACTCTGCACCACCCAGGGACTCTGTGTGTGTATAGCGGATCTCAATATGGTTTCTATTTTCATTTCACTGATTACTAATGAAATTAAACAACTTTTTATATCTTTATGGATTTTTGGATATTCTCACTTGTGAAGTGCCTGTTCATTAATAACTTGCCCATTTTTCTGTTGAGTTGTTTCTTTTTCCTATTGATTTTTAGGACTTGTTAATACATTCTGGATACTATTTTATTGTTAGTTCAGTGTGTTGTAAATATCTTCCCTCACTCTGTGGCTTGTCTTTTCATGTTTGTAATAGTGTCTTTTAATGAACAAAATTTCTTAATTCACTCTAATGGGGTTTATCAATTTTTTACTTTTGTGTTTAGTGCTTTTTTGTGTGTCTTGTTTAATAAATATTTCACTACCTGAAGGTCTGAAAGATATTAATCTCTGCTATGTTCTAAACCTGTTGTCGAGTCGATTCTGACTCATAGCGACCCTATAGGACAGAGTAGAATTGTTCCACAGGGTTTCCAAGGAGGAGCTGGTAGTTCGAGAAGCTTTGTATTCTGCATTTTACACTTAGATTTAAAATGTACTTGAAATTAATTTTTGTAAATGGTATGAGATAGAGATTGAGTTTTGTTTTGTTTTTCCATATGGTTGTAGATTTGACCAAGAATTATTTATTGAAAAGAATTTCCTCCCTCCACTCGGCAATGCCAGCTTTTTTTCTAAATCAAGTGTTCATAAATGAATGGGTCTGTTTCTGAAATCTATATTCTGTTGCGTTTTCTCATTTGCCTAAACTTATGTCAATATCATACTGTCATAATTAGTGCAGTTTTATATCAAATCTTGATACATGGTAGACCTACCTTGGTCTTTTTTTCCAAGAGTGTCTGACTTAATTTTGGCCTTGTTAGTTTCTATATGAAATTTAGAATAAACTTGTTAATTTCCACAGAAAAATCTATTGGAATTTTGATTAAAATTGCATTGACTGTATAGATAACTATGGGGAGAATTAACATCTATACAATATTAAGTTTTATTTTTCATGAACATTTATTTTGATTTAAAAATTTTCTCTCAGTAATATTTTAAATTTGCTTATATAGTGGTCTTTCAGATTTTTATATATATTTCTTCCGAGTTATCTGATATTTTTGAGCTATTGTAAATAAGATTTTTTAAAATTGTGTTTTCTAAATTTTTGTTGTTAATGTATAAAAATAGAACTGATTTTTGCATATTGACTTTGTATCTAGCAACCTTATTAAACTCACTAATTTTAATAATTTATATGTAGATATATTTCTTAACAATCATGTCATCTGCAAAAAAAAAAAAATGACAGCTTTATTTCTTCCTTTCTAATCTTAATACATTTTTATTTCTTTTTCTTGCTTAATGGCACTGGCTGGAACCTCCAGCACAGTGGTGAATTGAACGGTGTTAAGAGATAGTTTTTGTCTCACTTGGAAATTCAGGAGGAAAGCTTTCAGTATTTCACTGCTGAGTATGGTGTTCATTGTAGGCTTCTGTACGTGTATTCTGTTGTTTATTTATGCTTCATCCTGGATTTTTTTCTAAGCAATCTTTATATTCACTAATTTTATCTTCAGCTCTATTTAATCTGCTTAATTTTAAGTGTATTCTTAACTTCACTTAATTTCTCTTTCAGTTTTAGAATTTTTCACATTTGTTTCTATTTATCTGCCAATATTCTCAATTTTTAAATTTATCTCCTTGAAAATATTCAGCCTAGTTATTTTAAATTCTGTATCTTGTAACTCCATTTTCTAGCTTTCCTAAGGGTCTATTTGTATCGCTGTTTTCTCTTGTTGTTTGATCTTGTAGTCTTGCCTCCTGTGTGCCTCATTATTTTTTATTGTGTGTAGGGATTATTTATGGAAAATTGTAGAAATAATTTGAGACTTAGAATGATGTTATTGTCTCTAAGAGAAGATTTATATTTGTTTCTGACAGGTAACTAGACTACTAGCCAACTTGGATCACCATAATCAAATTTTATTGCTTAAGGTAATACAAAACTGGGCTTCATTCCTATATGTCTGTTTCTTGTTCAGCCTTATTTAAAGGGTGTAGTTCTTTGGGATTCCACTCAAACTGTTTTTCCAGGACTTCTCCTCTTTGGTGGGTTCTGGAATCTAATATTTGTCCCACTAGGTATATGAGACTTTCAAATAGCTCTGTTTAACTTCTTCTGATTTGGTACAGAGACCCTGGGGGAAAGGCAGCTCCAGATGTTGGAGCTGTCTCTCTGGCTGGACTTTTTCTTCTGTGTGTTGACCCTGTAAATATTCACTGATTTCTTAGCTCTCTAATGTCCTTACACAGACTTTAAAACTTGTCTGGCTTCTCTTGTTTTTTTTTCCACAGCAATGTTTGTTTGAATCATCTAATCTCCTATTATCAGAAGTCTTCATATGCTAGCTATATTTTAAGGCAACTTTCTGGAATTTGACATAAAACACTTCCATTTATATTTCATTGACCAGATCAGAGTCACACATAGTTCTGTGGGAGGTTGGGAACGTTATGTCCCCAATTAAAAATAGGGAGTTATTGTGTGGAAGAGGTCCACCTTAAACTCTGTCCTTAATGAGATGTTAATGTTTTAGATGAAAAGCTTAACTACCACCTTGATCCTCAGGGCCTTAACCACAGCTGTAATTGGATAATTTGATCTGTGTGTATACAGGCATTTCAAAAAGATAAATTTGGAGAAGCCATGACATTACATAAATTTTTAATGCATTGAATTAAGAAGTCCAGTGATATAACTATAAAAGAAAATAAGAATGTGTATTTTTTGAAACTAGGAAACTGGTAAATCTTAAATAATAGAAGCCTCATTTATAAGGTAAAAGGCAGAAAAAAATAAGGGTTCTATTACTCTGGGAGAAGGGAGAATGGCTATGGGACAGCTTGCAGTTTGTGCCTTTCATTAGTACTGGGTATTTGAGCTTTGATCTTCTGTAGTCCTTTGTGCTCCCATATACAAAATGTGGAAAATAATTGCATATTTACAGGATTTTTGAGGGTTAGAAAGAATAATATACTTTGAGTAGAATGTTCCATTTTCCTTGGATAATACTGAGATACACCATGAAATGTTAAAAAAAAAAAAAAATCAATAGTTGCTTGTAAAACCCATGAAGTATCAGTTATTGAAATTTCAGGGCCTAAAAACAATGAACTTTCATTTGACCTTTTGTGACTATTATACTTTCACATCCTATCATTGAGTAAATCTGTTCACATGTGTTTCCAGAAGTTAGCAGGAGGTGGCGTCGTATTGACAAAATCTAGTATCTACACCAGTAACAAAAGTCAAAGCAAACTACTCTCTCTGTAGGTTCAGAACCCTGGTGGCATAGTGTTTAAGTGTTTGGCTGCCACCAAAAGGTCAGCAGTTCGAATCCACCAGCTGTTCCTTGGCAACCCTGTGGTATAGTTTTACTCCATCCTATAGGGTCACTATGAGTTGGAATCAACTCAATGGCCAGCAATGGGTTTGTTTTGTTGTTCATTCATTTGGTTCATGTTCTTTACTTTTACCATTAATTTGTTTCATAAGAATAATGGTTAAAAATTTAAAAAATGTTTTTGCTAGGTTTTTATCAAGAACTTGTAGTTTATCAGTATCAAGTTATTGAACTAATTAGGTATATATAGCTTCTTTCTGATAATTCCAGAAGGGATAACCGTACAGCTTTCTGAAAGATCTTGATATCCTCAACATTCATTTCAGTAAAACACAAAGTCTTATGCTTTTATGGCTCCAAGTAGGTATTCAAAGAGTTGTTATAGTTCTTTTCTAGATTAAATCAATTTGTTCATAGAATTAAGTTATTGATTCCAAAATTAGACTTTGATTTAAAGCAGGTTTTCATAAATAACTGTATAATTATAGAGATATCAATTTTTTTTGTGAAAAGCCAACATATGTTTTCAAGTAAGTGTGAAACAAATTTGTAATAAATCTAATGATAAACAGTGGAGGAATATAATCAAGTTGATGAATACTTAGAGTGCCTACAGCTTGGCATTGATTCCAAGGCCTTTAGTAGAAGCTTTAACATGCAGATCTCTAATGTCCTTCAGTTACTGAAGGGTTATAAAAGAGGGATAAGACATATGCTATTTCCTATAGTACTAAGTGCAGTGCTTGGTTCATGGTTGTTATTAGCTGCTGTCTCTTTGGCCCCAGTGCAACGGAACGAAATGCTGCCTGGTCCTGTGCTGTTTCCATGACTGGTTGCAGATCAGACCTTTGTGATCCACAGGTTTTCCTTGGCTCATTTTCAGAAGTAGATTGCCAGGCCTTTCTTCCTAGCCTGTCTTAGACTGGCAGTTCTGCTGAAGCCAGTTCGGCATCATAGCAACACGAAAGCCTTCGCTGACAGGGGTGCTGGCTGCGCATGAGGTGCACGGGCCGAGATCTTGGTGAAACCCACTGTCGTCAAGTTGATTCCAACTCATAGTTAGCCTATAGGATGGAGTAGAACTGCCCCATATGGTTTCCAAGACTGTAAATCTTTACGGAAACAAATTGCCACATCTTTGTTCCATGGAGCGGCTGGTAGGTTTGAACCACCAACTTTTCGGCTAGCAGCCGAGCGCTTAACCACTTCACCACCAGGGCTCCAGGATCATAGCAGATATTCAATAATTACTTGACTCAGTGGTTATTGATTTGTGGATTGATTGCAAGAAAGACAGCACCAGGCTGGTGGCAGAGACAGGCAGCTGTGTCTGGAGTACAGGGTCAAGATCTTCCTCATTTAACTTCCTTCTTCAAACCCATTCCCCAGAAGCTTTTTGTGCTATTCTTTCTGCTGGTTCCTCTCTGTTCTCACATCAACAACTTGCCCCTCTAACACTAACTACTTTGTAACTGTTATTTGTTCAATAGTGCAAGAAATAGAGAAATCAGATATTAAAATATGTTACAATCTAATCTCCTACTTACCTCAATCCAAATCTGTTCACATTTCTCACCTCTACAAGCAAGTGAAAGTGAAAATAGTTGGAAAGACAAGAATTAGGATCTTTAAAGACTAATACTGGTAGACTATACCAAATGTGCATGCTAGGACAAATCATTTAACTTCTAGTCCTTACGTATAAAACAAAGTGTTTAAATCTGCCATTTTCAACTGGACTATTTCTGCATTCTGGTGTTTTAAAATAATTTTTGGGATGTTTCTCAAGTAACTTTTATTAATGGGGATTGTTGTTGTGGTTGGTGCCGTTGAGTCGATTTCCACTTGTAGTGACCCCATGTGACAGAGTAGAAGTGCCCCACAGGGTTTTCTAAGCTGTAACCTTCACCAGTTGCTCCATGGGAGAAAGATGTGGCAGTCTGCTTCCGTAAAGATGTACAGCTTTGGAAACCCTATGAGGGCAGTTCTACTCTGTCCTAAAGGGTCGCTAGGAGTCAAAATCGACTTGATAGCAGTGGGTTTTTGTTTTGCTTTTTTTCTTTACAGGAGCAGATCTCCAGGTCTTTTCTCCTGCGGAATCACTCTGTGGTTCAGACCACCAACCTTTTGGTTAGCAGACCAGCACTTAACTGTTATGCCACCAGGCTCCTTATATCAGTGGGAATTAAAGTGCTTGTTTTAAGGTTATGCTTATAGTGACATAACTCTCACTTGAGTTCTGATGATGTCTTGTGAGAAAGATAAAGAGGTGTAAATACAGCAAATGCACTAGAAATTGCAAATAATTTAAAACCATCTTAATATATGTCTCCATGGTTACTTGTTGCTCATGTCAAAGTGATCTGATGTGTGTGGGGTGTTACAGTAAGAAAAAGAAATTGAGACCTTCCAGACTTGGTGATATATGCATTCCCATTCTCAGTTCTGAAATGTGTGGCTGATTTTCAAGAATATTATCCTAAGGACTACTCTTATTCATCTGTGAAAACAACTTATAATCCGAAGACCTGAGTTTGAGACCTGGTGCTGCCATGTGCTTTTTGTGACGTCTCCTAACAAAATCACATGAGCACTTGGGTGGCTTTTTTCTCACTTTAAAATGGGGACATCACACCAGCTTTGTCCACCTCACCATATTATATTGAGAATGTGAAAGTGTTTGTAAACTATAAATGCTTAAGCTATGTGGGCTGTTAGAAATGATACCTAGTACATATTGTTGAAATTAGAAAAAAATAGTTTAATATGTGACTTTGGAGGGGTGAGACATTTTCTATTCTTTATTTTGGGGTCACTGTAAGTACATATTCCTTATATTCTTTCTTCTGATTTATAAAACCAATTTACACATTTCAGAGCATCATTTTCCTGATCTCTTAGAATTAAACTAAATAATGGGAGACATGGGTCTAATTTTAGTATCTTTAATGTAAAATGTAAGCACTACATTATTACTCTAATGTGGATATAAGGAGCTTTTATTTGAGCATTTTGCCCTGGAATAGGTCAATTAAGCTTTTTAGCTGTTAATTATATACAATACCTTGAAACACGTAAGTGATCGTGTAAGATCTTTTGAAGTGGTATTGTAATAGTGGCCTGGGAAATTAGAGTAAATCCTATTTGTTTTCTAGACGTACAGGCACAAAACATGTTCATTTCATCGGTATCGTATCACGTCTAAATAGTCAGGTACTACCAGAAATGGGGTCTTAGGTTAATTGAACATAATGGTTCCTAAAAAACTGTGCTTCACTGAATTGTATGAATATCTTTATTTAGCCATTTACTGAACCTTTTGACTATACAGAAAATATAGTGAGTAAGTCTGCCTGCCAAGAATGCCCATGAACTTCTTGTTTATGAATGCTTACAGAAGTTTATTTTGTGCTGGATCATGAAGCTGTTTCTGGACAAAATACCAGAGTAGTTCTGAATAGTTTTCTGATAATGCATTAGCTTGTGTTATGTACTTGAAAGCCATTAAAATCCATTAATATTGAGATGTTATTTATTGCAAAAGTTTTATCTCTTAATATTAGTGTTGTACTAACAGGATAGTTCATGTTTTTGTACATTTTTTGCTGTAATATTATATCCTACTCTAAATTAATTTTCATCAGTTTTCAATTTTATATGCTATGACTTAATGAAAAAAAATTAGATTAAATGTTCTAGATAGATTATGCTGAATTTTTTGAAACAACAATGAACTGTTTTTGGAGTGTTTTTAAATTACTTTTGGGTTAACTGAGAAATTTGTTATAAATGCATCTGTGCTATTTTATTAGAATTTTTTTCCTCTCAGGATGAGCAAGCTTATATTTAATTTTAAATATGTATGTAGTTATAGCCCTGGGTTGTGAATAATTGGGATAAATTTGCCAGATCTCTTCTAGTGTTGCAAAAAGAAGTTAGGTAACACATGAAGTATGTTCAGAAAGCTTGTTTCCAACAATCTATGATGTAATTAACAACAAAAAATTCATGTTCCTACAGTATTATGACCATATGATATAATTTATCCTGCATAATATAAATGGCTTAGAACCTATAAATCTTAATGATCATATTCATACTTAGAAATAGGACACTATATACTTAGAATTTAATAGTGTCCTATTTCTAAATATGAATATGATAATTTAATAGTGTAATCTTATGTATTGCAGGTGATTCTGCGTTTTACAGTTAAAATAGAAAAAATATACAATTTCCAGAATGTTTAAATGGAAATGACTAAAACAGAAATAAAAAATATTTCTAAGAAAGATTAAAAATTGACTTTTCCTGGTGCTAAATCCCAGCTTCGCCATGAGCCTGCTTTGCTTTGTGGCCTCAGTCTCTCTCTCTGTGAAGCTGAGCTCATCATTGGAGGACCCTTTATGCTCCTACACTCTTGTTCATCTGAAGCTGATGTAATATTCGTTTTTAATCTTTCTTATTTCCTAATACACACTTTTGGAGACTAAAAGAAAATCTTTATGAAATATTTCAAACATAGGAGAGTAGAGAAAGTAATAAGTATTATTCCTGTGTATCTTACTTATTCAAATTTACATACGTTAATATTTTGCCATATTTGCTTCAGTCCTTTTTTTAATAAAAGAAATCAAATGTGCCACACACAGTTGAAGTTCCATTTCCCCCTGCTCCACGCCATATTACTTTTCTAACTTTGCCTCAACCACCCTTCCTTTCAGAGTCCCTGGGTGGTGCAAACAGTAGTGTGCTCAGCTGCTAACTGAAAGGTTGGAGGTTTGAGTCCACCCAGAGACACCTCAGAAGAAAGGGCTGGTGATCTACTTCTGAAATATCAGCCATTGAAAACGCTGTGGAGCACAGTTCTATTCTGACACACATGGGTCATGTGAGTTGAAGCCGATGCGGTGACAACTGATTTTCGTCCTTCCCTTCGCTCACTGTGATCCAGCTGTGCTACATTCCCTGGAGGAACATGCTGAGCCTGCTCTTGCGTCCAGGTCTTTGCACATACAATTCCCGCTGGCGGGGATATTCTGCCACACTCCGCCATCTCCCTTCTGTTGTCCGTATGGCTGCTTGCTCACAGCTTCTGAGGGTGCCCTTCCCAGAAACTGTGTTTACTGTAACAACCCTCCCTATTCAGGTTTTCCTCACACCACTTATCATCTCACGTTCTGTTTGCTTTTCTTGTTTATTGTTTATCTCCCTCAACTAAAAAGGAAGCTCCACGTAGTCAGGGATTTTATTCCCTGTAGAGTTCACAATGTCTGGAATGGTTCTTGGCAGGGAGGAGGCACTAAACAAATATTTGTTGAATAAGTGAATGAAGTGACATCTCCTTGTGTACTTTTGTGAGAATTCCAGGTAGATTCACCATTTAGGTGAGCCATGGAAACCCTGGTGGCATAGTGGTTAAGTGCTATGGCTTCTAACCAAAAGGTTGGCAGTTCAAATCCACCAGGTGTTCCCTAGAAACTCTATGGGGCAGTTCTACTCTGTCCTATAGGGTTGCTATGAGTCAGAATCGACTTGATGGCAACAAGGTTTTTTTTTGTTTTTTGTTTAAGAAGCACTGGTGGTGCACTGGTTAAAGCACTCAGCTGCGAACTGAAAGGTCAGTGGTTTGAACCTACCAGCTCCTCCACAGGAGAAAGATGTGGCAGTCTGCTTCCATAAAGATTTACAGCTTTGTAAACCCTATGCGGTAGCTCTACTCGGGCCTGTAGGGTCACTGTGAGTCGGAATCCACTCAGTGGCAGTGGGTTTACGGGAAAGCTCATTACCACCACCTGTCGGTCAGTTTGGTGTACTGTGGCAGTTTGTGTGTTACTGTGAAATTGGAAACTATGCCACTGATCGTTCAAATAGCAGCACAGTCACCCGTGGTGGACAGGTTTCAGCAGAGCTTCCAGATTAAGCTAGACTAGGAAGAAAGGTCTGGTGATCTATTTAAAGAAATAGCCAGTAAAAGCCTTCTGGATCACAACAGAACATTGTCCAACTCGCTTGCTTTGGAGCCATCACTAAACAAAAAAAAACCAAACCCACTGCGGTCGAGCCGTATAAGGTCGTTCTGGGTTGGAATCAACTCGATGACAATGGGAGTCATCACTAGGAAGGATCAGTTGCTGTTTGGTGAAGTAGAGGGTCAGCGGGGGTGAGGGAGACCCTCAGTGATATGGGTTGGCACAGTAACTACAACAGTGAATTCAACGTGCTGGTGATGGTGAGGCTGATGCAGGACTGGGCAACCTTTCGCTCGGTTGTTCACGAGGTCATCATGAGTCAGAGCCGACTCCACGGCAGCTAACAACAAGAACAATAAAGCTCATTATACTGGGAGGGACTTCTCTAAGAAAAGGAACAAAAAATATAAATAAAAGTAAAACTGGATATCCATTTGGAATGATGAAAGGAATAAAAACAAGCAGCAAATTTAAAATAGCTGAAAAATACCTGAAACATCATCTAATCCATAAAAGTAACACAGTATTTTTAATAACTGCCTGACATACTTGTGAGTACTTTTTCTGATAATTTGTAGCTTATATAGTGATACATTCTATATATGACAATGAGTTTATAATTTTTTCTTTAATTGAAGGAAGACATTTTTTTCTCTAGGATGCTTGATCAAAACTTGTTTGTTGATAGTTTAGATAAGTTCCAGCTTTATAACTTGTTACTGAATATGGAAAGAAAAGTTTTAGGATCTTTATCAAATTTGGGAAAACCTTTGTCACATTTCTTTTATGCATGAACTTTAACATGTCAGGAAATTTCAAGCTTTTGAGCCATAACTAATCTTAAATAGTTTTTGAATTGAAGACATTTATTTCCTGATGTATTTGAACTTTGGAAGATCAATAATTCTGAAAAATATGTTAAATTGATTATTATGTAAAATATAAAGTATAAATGTTATATAAAATTGATTAAGGCGTTATCAAGAACATTCTAAAAGTGTGTAAAAATTTGTCACTGGGATACTTGTAATTGTAGGCTTTGCCACTGCTGTCGGTGGCAAAAGCTGAGTGCCTTTTCATCTGGAATCACCAGACCTCATCTCAACAAGATGCATTAGATAACGCCAAAATGTTAAATATGATAAATTGCAGTATCTTAAATGTAAAACCACATAAAAACATACTTGTATATAATAGCGCTACAGGTTTGTGCCTTCTAAACACAGAGTTTGAATAAGTTTTATTTTTCATGAATCCATCAAAAACAACAAAAAATAAATGGTGAGCTTATAATTGTATAAACTACATTATCAAGTATATTCTTGACAGAAGAGAATGTCCACAGTGACTAGACATTTATGAAAATCGAATTTTTTACTTATAATTTTACATATCTGAAGATTAAAAGAATTTTCCACAGGTTAGCTTTGGGCTCTGTACATTTCAAACTTTGTTTAGTTTACATTACTCACATACTCCAATGCCAGGTACATTAGAAGTATCTCTCATAAGTGTACCCCACACGAGCTCTGGCCCTGTACTTTTATGCCTTATTGCCTGGGGAATTGGCACAGTGGGTGGCAGGAGTATTCCTAGATGCCGATTCAAAATCAAGACCACTAGCAATAACCTAATTACTTCAAATGACTACTAACTACACAAATATATTCCGCTAAAAACCCAATTCCGTTTCCCCTTAGATGGATGCCAGTAATACCCACATTAAATCCAGCACTTTAGGTAATAATGAAAAATGTGACAGAGAAGAAGGTGGAGAGAAAGGTGACAGTGACCCTAACTGTTGATAAAATATTCTACTTTTGCAAACTGTAAAGAAAAGTATGAGCATTGGAACCTTGGGAAGGATGTTTTTACAAGTGGGGATCCCTGAAGGATAAGTTTCATTAGCTTCGTGTTAAATCTTCTTATAATTTCCTAGGATAAATACATTCATAGAAGTGGGATTAATGGATTTTAGGGCGTGGGTATATATATAAAGCAATGCTAGGTATTTCTAAATTCTCTCTGATTTGCATATTCAACTGTTTCTCTCCTATCCTTATAACACTTTATGTTATAGAACTGACCTTTGCTTGGCACTTTGTTTCTTCCACTTGAAGAACTAAAATCTTTGTATAAAATTTAAACATTGAAAAACCTGCATCACCAAGAATGCCTAGAACAGTGTCTGGCACATAGTAGATGCCTGATAAATATTTACAAAATGAGTAAATCCAGCAATGAATAAGTGAATCTGTACTCTTGGATTTTCTAGAGACATAAACAATATGCATTATTTTTGCTTAAACTAATTTGAGTTGAATTTCTCTGCAGCTGGAGTCCTGATGTATGTAAATGTGTAACATAGCCTTGTAGATTAAATATTTAGGGTATATGACATGGTTAATTATTTTCCACTCCATCTTCTGTTAAGAATTAAAAAGTTTCCATACATGTAAGTTACTGTGCTAAGGAAGACTTCTTAAAGAAGCTGAGACTTGCAATATAGTCTTTTTGTAATTTTCCCTCATATGTTTTACATATGGTAACACAGAAAGCTAGTCTATAAAATTTTAATCTCTACAAAATATAACTGAGCATCACCAGTTGGTGCTTTAAATTATTCAGTAGGTTGTGGATGTATCTATAGGACAAAAAACATCTGTTTGAGAGGGTTCAGGGCTAAGCAGTGGGGTAGGTGAGTGTAAAGGATTGGTTGACTTGATAAAATGTATGCTCATACCCAATGGAGAGTTTTATTTCAGCACAGGCTCATCAATTTAGTTAACATTCTTTCCAACCACAAGCTCCCATATCAACTAGCCTAGTCAAGTTAAGGAATTTGATTCAATATCTCAGTTCATTTCAAGCATGCAGTGAATTTGGCTGAGGACTAAATTTTATGGCTGTAGTTGAGCAACGAACATTTCATAGTCACATCTCTCTTTTGGTTGGTGTCAGCTGTATTTTGGGAGTATGCTACTTTTACTCTTAGTGTGAATATTCCTCTCTTACTGATATATATGTTCAAGTTAATTTACCAAATATATATTGAGCACCTACAATATGCCAGATATTGTACCAGGAGCTAGAGATACAAAGATGCCAAAGACGTAGTCTTCACCCTTAAGGAACTTAGTATTGAGAACCTAAATTCTTATATTACAAAGTCAAATAAGACAAAGTCTATAAAAGATAAACACAAACACACGTCAGTGTGAGATTCAAGGGAGGATGGTCTTACATGGCATAGGAGGGCATCAAAATTTCACTGAGGTGCTATTTGAGATGAGATGATCTTTAAAAAGTAATGATTTCAAATGTAGACACAGGGACAAAAGAATGGTGGTGGGAAAGCAGGAAAGATGTTTAGGGAATTGTCTTGTTTGGCTGAGACTTCAGGTATGTAAGTACGTAGGCATATCTGTATGTAGAACTATGATATAAAACCAGAATCATATTGAGGAATGCTTTAAATACTAGAGTGAACAGATTTACCTAATTCGATAGGCAGTGAGCAACCATTATAAATCCTTCGATTTATAGGGGAATATAGGATTGAAGATATACTTCAAGGAGATGACTTTAGTATTGATGGGTAGCATGGAATGGAATGGAGAACAGGTGGGAGACCAATTGGAAACCGACTGTAAAAATGATGAGAGCCTCAGCAAAGATAGTAGCCGTGGAGATGGGAATGAGATATTACAGGACTTCATTGTCAACAGTGTGGAAGGTGAACAGGGTTGATGAATCCAAGGCGTGTCCCAGGTCCCAAGTCTAGAGTCCTGAGAAGATGGTGTTTCCATTAAGAAAGAGAGGAAGGCAAGAGGCACGGTTTTCATTCTTTGACAGAAAGATAAAGTTTTGGATATTTTGAATGTAAGATGATGTTAAAAATGTTTATCTAGGAGGTGGAAATGTGATTCTGGAGCTCAAGAAAGAGATTAGGCTGTGAGAAAGATTTTAGAATCATCATTCTTGTGAATCTCCAGGAAGTAGCATTGATTTTGGCAGTTCTTCTTCTCCCCCTCAGTCTTCTCTCTTTTTTTTTATCTTCTTGGCAGAAAGATGAATAATCTAGAATACTTGAGCACTGAATACATAAGAGCAAAGTATAACGTTATCCTTAGAGTACACAGAGGTAACCAGAACCAGTTGCCATAGAGTCGATTCTGACTCATAGTGACCCCATGTATGTCAGAGTGAAACTGCTTTATAAGGTTTTTGATGGATGATTTTTCAGCAGTGATTGCCAGGCCTTTCTTTCGAGGCACCTCTAAGTGGTCTCAAACCTCTAGCATTTTGGGTAGCAGCTGAATGCCCTAACCGTTTGCACCAGGTAATGACTCTGAATTAGGAGAGGTGTAAAAGGGGCATTTCCCTCTAGTGCTGGGGTATATGTAGTTTAAAGAAACATAAAAATCCTCTTCTTTTACTTGAGAATCACTATTCTAAAATGAGAAGGAAGCTGGACCTTGAGCATGGAGCTCAGGAGCATTTTTGCACTAGGGGAGAGTATATGGGCACAGGAAAATCCATGGCAATTTCCTAACACTGGAAAAGGTGTGTGAACGCAGCATAGTGGGTAAGATAAAGCAGGACTCTGAGATGTTGGATGAGTCTATTTGCCAACTAGTAGAAGGGGTAGTTTTTAACTCCCTCTTGACTTCAGTGAATAAATAATTGAATGTATAAAGTTTTGAGCATTTATTGAATGCCTGCTCTGTACGAAGCACAGTTTGTAGATGGCATCCTCTGTTCAATCATTTGGCCCTCTTTAGCCATTACAAGGCAAGGGGCTGACCACAGAACAGACCATCAATTGCTAATATGCAAGTTCAAGTTGAAGCTGAAGGAAATTAAAACAAGTCCATCAGAGACAAAATATGACCTTGAGTATATCCCACCTGAATTTAGAGACTGTCTCAAGAATAGATTTGATGCTTTGAACACTAATGACTGAAGACCAGATGAGTTGTGGAATGACATCAAGGACATCATACATGAAAAATGCAAGAGGTCATTTAAAAGACAGGAAAGCAAGAAAAGACCAAAATGGATATCATAAGAGACTCTGAAACTTGCTCTTGAATGGAGAGCAGCTAAAGCGAATGGAAGGAATGATGAAGTAATAGAGCTGAGCAGAAGATTTCAAAGGGTGGCTGAAGAAGCCAAAGTAAAGCATTATAATGAAATGTGCAAAGACCTAGAATTAGAAAACCAAAAGGGAAGAACACATTCAGCATTTCTCAAGCTGAAAGAACTGAAGAAAAAATTCAAGCTGTGATTTGCAATACTGAAGAATTCTGTGGGCAAAATATTGAATGACACAGGAAGCATCAAAAGAAGACTGAAGGAATACACAGAATCACTGTACCAAAAAGAATTGTTTGATGTTTAACCATTTCAGTAGGTAGCATGTGATCAAGAAACAATGGTATTGAAGGTAGAAGTCCAAGCTTCACTGAAGGGATTGGCGATAAACAAGGCTCCAGGAATGTACAGAATACCAACTGAGATGTTTCAGCAAATGGGTGCAGCGCTGGAGGTGCTCACTCTTCTATGGCAAGAAATTTGAAAGACAGCTACATGGCCAACCGACTGGAAGAGATCTGTATTATTATCCATTCCAAAGAAAGGTGATCCAACAGAATGTGAAATTATGGAACAATATTACTAATATCAAACGCAAGTGAAATTTTGCTGAAGATAATTCAAACCCAGTTGCAGCAGTACACTGACAGGAATCTGCCAGAAATTCAAGCTGAATGCAGAAGAAGACGTGGAACCAGGGATATCATTGTTGATGTCAGAAGGATCTTGGCTGAAAGCAGAGAATACCAGAAAGACGTTTACCTGTATTTTATTGAGTATGCAAGGGCATTCAACTGTGTGGATCGTAACAAATTATGGATAACATTGCAAAGAATGGGAATTCCAGAACACTTAATTGTGCTCATGAGGAACCTTTACATGGATCAAGAGGCAGTTGTTCAAACAGAACAAGGTGATACTTAGTGGTTTAAAATCAGGAAAGTTTTGCGTCAGGTTTATATCCTTTCGCCATACTTATTTGATCTGTATGCTGAGCAAATAATTGGATAAGCTGGACTGTACAAAGAAGAATGCGGTATCAGGATTGGAGGAAGACTCATTAACAACCTGCCATATGCAGATGATACAACCTTGCTTGCTGAAAGTGAAGAGGACTTGAAGCACCTACTAATGAAGACCAAAGGCTACAGCCTTCAGCATGGATTACACCTCAACATAAAGAAAAGAAAAATCCTCATAATTGGACCAATAAGCAACATCATGATAAACGGAGAAAAGACTAAAGTTAAAGTTGTCAAGGATTTCATTTTACTTGGCTCCGCAGTCAATACTCATGGAAGCACAGGTCAAGAAAACAAAAGACTCATTGCACTAGGCAAATCTGCTGCAAAAGACCTCTTTCAAGTGTTAAAAAGCAAAGATGTCACTTTAAGCACTAAGGTACGCCTGACCCAAGCCAACCTTGGTGGCGTAGTGGTTAAGTGCTATGGCTGCTCTCCGTAGTTCAAATCTACCAGGTGTTCCTTGGAAACTCTATGGGGCAGTTCTACTCTCTTCTGTAGGGTTGCTATGAGTCGGAATCGACTCGATGGCAACAAGTTTTTTTTTTTTTTCCATATACATGCAAAATCTTTACAATGAATAAAGAAGACCAAAGAAGAATTGATGCCTTTGAATTATGGTGTTGTGAAGAATGTTGAATATACCATGGACTGTCAGACGAATGAACAAATCTGTCTTGGAAGAAGCACAGCCAGAATACTTCCTCAGAAGTGAGGATGGTGAGATTTCATTTCATGTACTTTGGACATATAATCAGGAGGTACCAGTCTCTGGAGAACGACATCATGCTTAGTAAAGTAGAGGATCAGGGAAAAAGAGGAGGACTCTCATCAAGATGGATTGACATAGTTACTGCAGTGATGGGCTCAAGCATAACCATTGTGAGGACAGAGCAGGACTGGCAGTGTTCTGTTCTGTTGTACACAGGGTCGCTATGTACAGGAACTGACTTGATGGCACCTAACAAAAAAAGGCATTGCGTGTGTCATTTGTGTCCCTGTGGCCAGTTGTGAGGGAAACTGACAGTTCAGGAAATTTTCAGGCACCAGGTAGACACATCCAGAGGCTGAGGGATGAGGAAATAGGAAAGCATCTACATCAGTCTCCAGCTGGGGCCAGAACAGCTGGGTGATGTGGAAGGTTTCCTTTTCTGTGTTTTTAAAGGGTAGAACAATTTTGTTAAAAATTCCCTTTGCTGTAATAATAAAAATAAAGTACACCCTACAAATTAGTCACCGCAATTATAAAAATAACTGGAGAAATTACAGTGACCTTTTTAAAAAAAACAAAAACAACATGCATATAAATCTAAAAATGAGATTAAGAAAGGAGTTGGACTCTTTAGCTGCCCCAGCACATCCCCTATGTTTTAAGTTTCTGAGAGTGATACATAAATTGTATTACTTATAGCTTTCAGAGATGACAGACTAATCTGAGCAATTAGATTCTTGAGAAAGATCAAGACACTTATTAAATCTTATCTTAGTCACTCCTAATTACATCCATCCATTTATCTCCGTGGAATAAATTACTAATGCAAAGCTACAGTTCAATCACAATGTAACTAGTCTTCTTTCAGATAATTAACAAACCAGCATTATTGCTTTATATGCATATAAGGGTAAAAGGGATCTATGATTAATTAACAGATATGAATTAATGATGCAGATGTGCTGTTGTATGAAGCTGCACTGTAAATTTTCCAATTTCCTTCATAAAATTACATAAATTACATGCTAGAGGGAACAACAACATTCAATAACAACAAATATTTATCGAGTGCCTACTGTGTGCATTCACTGTTGTGAATGCTTTGAGTATAGTAGTGAACAAAACAAAGTCCCTGTTCTCGGGCAGTTAGACTCACATAGGCCCAGAGAGACAAATAAATACATAAAACATAGCATGCCAAGTGGTGGGAAGTGTTTGAAGAAAAATAAAACAAAGTAAGAGGGACAGCGTGCAGGGTGGGGTGGGGTGGGGAGGGAGGTGTTGGTTCATAGGGAGAGTCTGAGAAGTGGTTTACGTCTCAGGTAAGGGGTCATTTGAGCTGAGCAGTGCCCTGAAAGAAAGGCTAGAGGAAGCCGTGCACATAGCCTGGGAGAAGAGTGTACTGGGCACTGGTGACAACAGCCTTAGGAACAAACATGGGGTGATTTGAAGAACAGACTGGAGGTCAGTGTGACTGAAACTGGTGAGGCTGGGGTGGGAAGAGAGGAGGTCAGTGAGGGAGTGAGGCCAGACCGTGTAAGTTCTTAACGGCCAAGGCAAGGGCTTTGGATCTTATTATGAGTGGGTGCAAAGCCATCGACAAGATTTGAACAGAGAATCACGTGAAGTGACTCACTTTAGCAGATGTGCTCTGGCTGTTGTGCCGGCCTTCGGCTGTAGGGAGCAAGGGGGAAAGCAGGGAGGCCGGCTGCTACTAGAGCAGCGGTGGGGACAGTGAAGAGTGCATTATGGACACATCTGGGGGCAGAGCACAGTGTCCGCTGGACACGTGGGGGCAGAGTACAGCGCTTGCCGGGCACACCTGGGGGCGGAGCACAGCCTTCGCTGATAGGGTGGAGCTAGAACGTGAGAGATGCAAGAGGTTGGCTGTTGGAATCCACCAGTCGCTCCTTGGAATTATATAAAAATTCTACAATAATTTGTTGCTGCTGCATACGTGTGCTGTTGCACAGCTCCATGTCCTCGGATGACTGGAGTGAAGTTCTCTACTAGGAGTGGGCCTCACTATGTCACTCACACTGTGGAGTATGTTTCTGCAGTTAGACACTTAAATTAAAAATCTTTATGAATTTCTTTCTATTTTTAAATGGTTTGAGGAAATTATTTAGATGATCCAAGCTCGGTAACAGTTTCACCCAAACTAGTGATTTCAGATCTATCATGCCCGTTCTCTAGACACATGGATTTCCCCCCATCAAGGTGTATTCGCAGGATGCTGTTGCTCTTCTTTAGAGACCCCACCGTGAAAATACTGAATTCTTTTGCAAATGCCAAGTAAATATTAGCCAAGTACAATTAGTTGTTGTCACTATAGCAACTTAGTGCTTCAACTTTTTGATGTAAAAATGCAGTGTTCTGTTACTATTGAACAGGCAGGCAAGAGCCAAGTGTCATCCTGAAGCCTCTGGATCCATAAAGTGGGGTTGAGGCCGAGCCTGCTGTCTGTCCTTCTGAGCGCTTTACTGCTACTGCTTGGCTGCTCACCAAAAGGTCGGGAGTTTGAATCCACCAGCTGCTCCTTGGAAACCACATGGGGCAGTTCACTCTGTTCCATAGGGTACCTGCAAGTCTGAATTGACTCGACGGCAATGGGTTAGGTGTTTTGGTTTATACAAACTTTGTCAGAAAGGGGACATATGACGTGGTCGTCAGTGACTCTTTTCCGTGATGCCAGAATAGCACCCCAATTTAAAAAGTGGCGATGGCTCCCCTAGTTTCTAAAGATGATTTTCACTGTGTTTATGCTCCTCTGATCATTTCTGTTGTCATATTTATCACGGGAGGGGTTTGAACTCCTCTTTTTCTGCCATCTTTCCAAAATGTCTCATACTGCATTTTATTTTGCATAAATGATTTTTATATAAATAACCTGGAGATCCATCCTACTCTTAACAGGTAGAGCCAATCATTTCAGCTGTGTTTATATTCAAGTAGAAATGGCAATTAAATTCTCCCCTCCCCAATTTAATGGAGAGAATCTCTTTGAGAATGACGCCTCCATCTGGATGGTGCTCTTAGCTAATACGATATAAAACAGATTCAGGAAGGAGGCAAATACTTTCGAGCATAATATATGTGGGTTTATTATTTCACTAGGAATGGAGCCAATTTTATGTTAATAGCACAATATGCATGCTTAGCACAAGACTTCCTGTCAGTTTTTTGAGGGGAAAAAGCTAACAGTGATGGTAAGGTTTGTTTATACTTAGGTATTTCAGAACAAAGAACATAAACTGTGGTCTTTTCCGGTGGAGAGAAAAAACTAGAATAAAGCTGCATATTGTTCTTTTCCTGCCACTGTAAAACCAAAGCTTCCCTGTCCTGATTTTGGAGCTAAAACTTGTGGCAGGAGAAAACCATTTTGGAATCTAGAAGAAGGTGAAGGTGCTGGAGTTTGGGAGAAAGAGGAAAAGAACTGTGTTCATTTGAGGACGGGAGGAGTGTCCCCTAGGAAGCAGGGGTTCTGCTGTATGCTGTGTTGCTTTCAGACCCACTTAAATGTCTATCAAAATTCAGTGTGTGTTTGATGCAGGAAAGACAAGCAACCAGAGCAGCAGGACTTGGAAAGGTGATCACATTTCCCTTCATTACCTGCTTAGACAGTGGCCTTTTTTTTTGCATGGAGTTGTAGGTGGAGGATTATGATCATAACAAAAAACAAAACAAAACAAAACAAAGTTCTTGTGGAGTCAACTTTGACTCCTGGTGACCCCATGCATGTCAGAGTAGAACTGTGCTCCATAGCGTTTTCAGTGGCTGATTTTTTGGAAGTAGACAGCAGTGCAGCAGTAAAGAAGTGGGCTGACAACCACCTGGAGTAAAGAAGAATGAAGAACACCAAAGACACAAGGAAAGTAGTAGCCCGAGACAGAAAGGGCCACATAAACCAGAGACTTCATCAAGCCTGAGACCAGAAGAACTAGATGGTGCCCGGCTACCACCAATGACTGCCCTGACAGGGAACACAACAGAGAGTCCCGGTTGGAGAAGGAGAAAGGTGGGGTGCAGGACTCAAATTCTAGTAAAAAGACCAGACTTAATGGTCTGACTGAGACTGGAGGAGCCCCAGAAAGCATGGTCCCTGGACTCTCTGTCAACGCAGAACTAAAACAATTCCCGAGGCCAACTCTTCAGAGAAGGATTGGACTGGACTATGGGACATAAAATGATACTCGTGAAGAGTGTGCTTCTTAGCTCACGTAGATACATGAGACTAAACGGGCAGCTTCTGTCCAGAGGTGAGATGAGAAGGCAGAGACGGTCAGGAGCTGGTTGAATGGACATGGGAAATCAGGGGTGGAAAGGAGGAGTGTGCTGTCACAGTATAGAGAGAGCAGTTGGGGTCACAAAGCAGTGTTACGTATACATTTTTGTATGAGAGACTGACTTGAATTGTCAACTTTCACTTAAACTACAACAACAACAACAAAAAAAAAGAGATGGGCTGAGTTTGGACATGTTTCACTGACATCCATTTACCTAGCCCACGAGGGGTAGGGACAAGAGTGAGAGGAAGGGCTGGGTGGTCAGAAGTAAAGGGAGTTGTGTGGACTCCTAAGTTTATGGGTGGAACCCATTGACCTAACCCAAGGGGTCAAGGGATGAGAGTGTGAAGGAGCTGTCTGAAGTACTGGGAGGTGGGTGTGAAATCTTGAGCCTGAGGCTGCTACCCATTGAGAGAAAGACAGAGAGAGCGCTTTAACCATGAAGATGGTGAGAAGCGGTGGCAGCAGAGACCTGGCAGCAGGAGATGGTGTGGTGGGCTTCCTGGCCCATGGAGAGAGAAAGCAGAGTGACTTTAGGCAGAGACTGAGGGCCAGGGAGAGGCGTGCCTGCAAGCACAGCTGGGCAGAGGCTGTCCTGATGGAAGAACTGTATCCTGAGTGTTCCGGAGCCTTGTGGGGTTGGAGGAAGTCAGACACCTCTCCCAAGCCGTTTTTACAATAGCCAAGCCTTTCATCTGAGGCACCTCTGTGTAGGTTCAAACCTCCAACCTCTTGGTTAGTAGCCAAGCACATTAACTGTTTGCAATACCCGGTGACTCAACAAACTAATTGCTGGTGAGTTGATTCCAACTCATAGCAGCCCCCACGTATGTGAGTAGAATTGCCCCATCCCAAAAAACAATTACCATTCAGTCAATTTCGACTCATAGTGACCCTATAGGACAGAATAGAACTGCTCCATAGGGTTTCTAAGGCTGTAAATCTTTTTGGAAGCAGACTGCCACATCTTTCTTACATGGAGCGGATGGTAGGTTTGAATCCCTGACCTTTTGGTTAGTACTTGACTACTAGAACTCCCTAAATCTGAGAAGGAAAGGGAGGGTCTGTCAGAGGAATTGTTTTATAAATTTAGTTGTTTGGGCTGTGTGGGAGCAACATGTAAACCAGTTGAGTTCAGCCACGTAATAGTGATACTGTTTCCCCAGGAAAAATTACAGATACATTCTTCAAAATCTTCAAAAAAATTGTTACCTTTTTAGTTTGAATAATTTCAAACTTACAGAACAGTTTCAAGAATAATGTGAAAAATCCTGTATACCCTTCTAGAGTAAGTTGCTGACATAGTGCCTCTTACCGCTAAATACTAGATTCTATTTCCTACAAACCAGGACAGCCTTCTACACAGCCAGAGTACACCCGTCTAAAGCAGGAAATTAGTGTTGGTAATAATAATGCCATCCAGTCCAAAGATCCCATTCGAATTTTATCTGTTGCCTAGTAATGTCCTTTATATCTACCCCCATCAAAAACAATCAAATAACACAAAACAAAGCAAAACAAAAACTTTGTTCCCTTTACCCCTTTCTTTTATGTCCAGTGTCCAATCCAGAATCAAGTGTTGCATTTAGTTGTCATATTTCTCTACTCTTCAGTCTGGAACCGTTTCTCAGTGTTTCCTGTTCTCTCTTGACTTTAAGATTTTTCATGAGTCAAGACAAGTTATTTGCAGGATGCCCCTCAATTTAAGCTTATCTGATGTTTCCTCATATACAGGTTACATATTTGGCAGGAGCATCACAGAAGTTGTTTTTCTCAGAGCAGCATTTCAGGAGGCACGTGATGTTGATTTGTCCTATTTATGGTAATATTAATTTTACCCCTTGATATCCCTTCTTTCCTTCCAATTTCTCACATTTGTAATGAAAATGTCTACGTTATGCCTGTTTCACCATAGTACTTTGGATGCAGATAACTTGTGTTCTAGATTTCATAGATGAAGAGGAATTTTTGGATTTTTGGACTTGGAGTTGAATTAAGACTTTTGCTATGATATGATGGGGTGAATGTGTTTTACATGTGGCAAGGACATGAATTTTGGGGGGCCAAAGAGTGGAATGTTATGGATTAAATTGTGTCCCCCTAAAATGTGTGTCAACTTGCCTAGACTGCGATTCCCAGTATTGTGTGATTGTCCACCATTTTGTCATCTGATGTGATTTTCCTATGTGTTGTAAATCCTACCTCTATGATATTAATGAGGCAGGATTAGAGGCAGTTATGTTAATAAGGCAGGACTCAGTCTGCAAGGTTAGGTTGTGTTTTATGTCAATCTCTTTTGAGATATAAAAGAGAGAAGTGAGCAGAGAGACGTGGGAACCTCATACCACCAAGAAACAAGAGCCTGGAGAATAGAGTATCCTTTGGACCTGGGGTCCCTGTGCTGAGAAACTCCTTGACTGGGGAATATTGATGACAAGGACTTTCCCCTAGTGCTGACAGAGAGAGAAAGCCTTCCCCTGGAGCTGGCATCCAGAATTTGTACTTCTAGCTTTCTAGACTGTGAAAGAATAAATTTCTCTTTGTTAAAGCCATCAACTTGTGGTATTTCTGTTATAGCAGTACTAGATAACTAAGACAGATGGCATCTACCATATTTCTCCACTGTGTTAATTAAGTATTTTTACATACTAATTAGTAAAAACTTGAGACATATATTTCAGACTATGTACATATCCTATTCCTCATCAAGCTTCCACCTACATTTTTTTTAAGCCACTGGTGGTTCTTACCTGAATCGGTTATTCTTATGATTGCCAAATGATGATTTTTTAATTTTATTATTCCTTCTATATTTATTAGTTGACATTTTACTGTAAGAAAGAATTTTCACTGTTTCTCATTTAAACACACATACACACTCTCTCTTTCACACATATACACGCAAAGATGCACACGCATACAGTTATCAACATAAACTCCTGGATTCCTACTTTGTTCAATAGAATCCATTACTATCCTTTGGCCAGTGGGAGATCTTTTGGTCTGATGTGTGCATGTGCACATGTGTGTATGTGTATGTCGACATATCTCCATGATTCTTTGAGTACTTTTTCTTTCTTTGGCATGAGTTGTTTAAGGCTCATCTTATACTTTACCTGTCCTAGTCCTGGAATCACCCATATCTCTGAAGAGCTCTGATATATTTTAATGGAGAATGGTATTTAGAAGCCAAGATCTGGGTGCAAATGTGTTCATTGCTACTGAGGTATCATTGCATCTAGGCCTGTTTAGTAGACTGATCTAGAAAACATAAGTTGTACAAACCCACAAACATACACACACCCAAACGCATGCATGTGTATCTATTTTTATATCTGTCATGTATATTAAAAATATGAGTTTATATCTATACCTCCAATTCCAATCCGAATCCAGAGGTTTTATTTTAGTTTTCCCTGTTTGAGCCTCCCTTCCCTAGCATAGGAGCCCTGGTGGCTCAGTGTTTAACAGATCGGCTACTAACCAAAAGGTCAGCATTTGAATCCAGTAGCCACTCCTTGGAAACCCTAAGGGGCAGTTCTACTCTGTCCTATAGGGTCGCTATGACCCTGAATCAGCTTGATGGCAACTGGCTTGGTTTTGGTTCCCTGGCAATGAGAAACTTGGCTTCCATTTTCATCAATACATTACAACCTTCCTGAATGTAACCAATTTCCAGACCAGGTTGTTGCCTTCTTGGCTTTGGCCCTGGCTCACCTGGGGGCCATGCTGGTCAAGTTCCACTGACCCCTCCCTCTTCTCCCCTAGGCCCCAGGTCCTGCCACCAAGGACAGTGGTACTGGCTGTATTTCCTGTAGAGTTCCCCCAGCCCTGCTCTGCACTGCAGGTGGTCAAGTTCAGTTAAACTGCTTTTTGCTCTCCCTCATCCCTAAGTCATCTAACCTTTAGTCACCCAGTAGCATCAGTTTTTTCACACAGTTTAGTACTAATATGTGTTAATGAGAGAGGAAAGGTAAGGCAATGGTTAAAAGAACTGCTTGTGGAATCAAATTGTCTGGGTTTAACCTCCGGCTCCTCCATTCCTTATCTGGGAGAACTTGGGTGAGTCAGTCAGCCTCTCCAGGGAAAACAGAAGGTAATTACAGTACTTATCTCATAAGACTTTTGTTAGAATTGAGTGAGGTATTATGCATAAAGCACTTAGAAGACTGGCTGACACATCATAAGCGCTATATAAGTGATAGATTTTTATTAAAATATTGTATGGTTTTATTTCTTGTATGTTAACTTCGGCTTCCAACATAGATAGAATAAAAGGCAGGGACCATGCCTCATCTTTTATATCTCACCCAGAACAAAACTAGTACTGGTCCCTTAGTAAATTCTTGAAGCAGACTTGTTATTTGATAGGATCCTAGTGCAGTGCTACTCAAGGTAAGGGTTGCAGACCAGAGGCATCAGCATCACGTGAGAGCTTGTTAGAAACGTGAATTCTCCCCCTTTCCCAAGACCAACTAAATCAGAATCTCTGGGGTTGAGGACCAGGAATCTGTGTTTTAACAGCTCGCCAGGTAGTTATGCATGCTGAAATTTCAGTCCTTGAATGTACCCTACTGGGTATGGCCTCCCTGACAGAGCTTCGTCATCACTATGGTTTTCTCCTCTCTGCTGAAGTTTATCCAGCTCTGTTATCATTTGTTCATAGTCCTATAAATCTCTATGTAGCATATTTGTATTATAAAAAAGATAGATAGTAGGCACTGTAATTTAGAACAGCTTTTCTCAAAGTGTGTTCAACAGAACTATTTACTGATCTAATAAATTTTCCAAATAGGGCCTTTAATATGCTATTGTAGGTTGCAAATTTTCAGGAAGGTGAATATGGTATGCAGTGTTTCTCAAACTTATTTTACTATGTAATCTTAGTTTGGGGAGACGAATCTGAGTTCTTGGAATATATTTTTGGAAATATAGTCTTATAAGAATAACTCTCCTGGCGGAAAATTCAGAGTATATGACAAGAATGAGTTATTTTTGAAAAGGTCCTTAAATTTCACTTTCAAGATACTTGGTTCTCAGGAGAGGCCATTATAGTGTGATGGAACGAAGAATCCACTCAACAATGCCTATAAAATTGGAAATAATGACATTCACCCAAGAATTGTTGCCCTTTTCTCCTATTTTACCAAGATAAATTTTAGGCAAATATAGTAGTTTTGATCAATGTAGATACATTTTATGTTCCCCCTAAAGTCTTTTAAATAATACCACAAACTTGAATGCACATATAATATAAAGACAGCCAGACGTGAATTTGAGTCCTTTTAAAGAAACTTCCTCAATGTTCCTAAGTCTATGAAAGGAAGAGCTTGGGAATTAGACCTTCCACTTCACTGCTGTATGATAGTTCAAGGACTGAACTGTTTAGTGTGATGTTTTTTGGGTAAGCATCAGAGGGCCTTTCAGTGGGATTCTGTTTTGATCTTTCCTTTTGCAAGACCAAAAAAAAAAAAAAAAAAAAATCCACCAAGGTATAGTTATTTTAAATACCTTCAACTAAATTATAATCTGGAGATTTTTGAATTGGTCCTCTTTGGAATAAGATGCATTTATTGCTTGTTGACAAAAACATTTTGCATAGGCAGTTTTCTCTGCTGTGGTGCCAAGTCACATACAGTGATAACAATTGCCATTCATAATGCTACCTTTGATTATTTCCCCAAATGTGCTCATGCTGAGATTTTCTTCTTCTAAAACTATTCATCTGAGAATAGAGAATATGGCCCTATTTTTTTCCATTTAAAAAGAACACTAAATGAATATAAGTATTTTATGTGAATTTCCCAAGTAAGCATAAATACAATTATTATATAGTCCCTGATTCTGAGTAACTCATTTAAAAAAATCTCATGTACTTTGTGGTTTTATACAGTCTTCAAAGGTGCCTGCATGGACTTGAAGTAGCAAACTTGAAAGTCATTTACTTTTCCCTTAGTTTTTGTCTTATTCAAAATATGTTTTCAATTATTACATTCTACCA
This sequence comes from Dugong dugon, assembly GCA_030035585.1. NCBI lineage: Eukaryota > Metazoa > Chordata > Mammalia > Sirenia > Dugongidae > Dugong > Dugong dugon. The sequence goes on along the minus strand of CM057473.1, from coordinate 113,843,150 downwards.
TAAGAAGGCAACAGTTTACAGTAGACTAAGTTCAAATTAGATTGAGAAATTAAAGAAAATTGCTGTAAGGTTCTTTCCCTAGACCTACGGAACCATATCAAGCCATGCACAAAAGGAGTGTAGCTAAGTCTTTAAAAGAAGGTTTCCTGGGACAGTTTTACTGCTATTTTTTTTTTTTCATTTTTAATTTTTTTTATTGTACTTCAGGTGAAGGTTTACAGAACAAATAGTTTCTCATTAAACAGTCAGGACACATATAGTTTTATGACATTGGTTAACAACCCCACGACATGTCAACCCTCTCCCTTCTTGACTTTTTTTTTTTTTTGGTGAAAATATACATAGTCAAAGATACACCATTTAAAAAATTTCTACGTGCACAGTTCATTGACATCGATTACATTCTTCCAGTTGTGCTGCTATTCTCACTTTAGATGAAGGTTTACAGGACAAAGTAGTTTCTCATTAAACAGTTACTACACGTGTTGCCCTATGACAATGGGCACTCACTACATGTCAACACTGTCCTTACTCAACCTTGTAACCCACTGCTATTTTATCTCTATCTGTCCCATACCTTCCATGGTCTTCTTGTTTTCAGTCCCACCTCCAGTTTCATCACCTTAGCCTATCTGTTTCTGCAACCTACAGCTTCATCTCCTAGTGTCTAACACCTCCCAGCTCAGCATTGCTTAGAATCTTTGCTTTCTACGGTACTTTTCCAACTTCCTTCATTTAAGCAGCAAACATTTGTTGAGCACCTACTGTATGCTGGTTCCTTTTCATCATCAGTGAATGAAACAGACAAAGATCTCTGCCCTTTTGGAGTTTATGTTCTATAGGGAAGACAGATGATAAACAATGAGCATAAGCAAAAGTGAATTACAGAGTATGTTAGAAGGTGATAAGTGCTACGGGGTAAAAAAGTAGAGCAGGGTAAAAGGGGCTGGAGGGACTTGTGTGGGGGAGAGTAGGTGGCAATAGAAATAGATTGGTCAGGTATACCTCGTTGAGAGTCTGACTTTAAGATGTGAAGGAGGTAAGGGGCTTTTCTAAGCGTTATGGAGGCAGAGCATTCTAGGCCATGGGGGTGGCCAGTGTGGCTGCAGCAGAGAGCGAGAAGGGGGAAGTCTAAATGAGATCGGTGATCTAATGGGGGCCAGACCATTCAGGGCTTTAGACTTTTGTAACAACTTCGGCTTTTATTGTAAGTAAAATTACAGGGTTTTGAGCAGAAGAGTCATTGTAAAAATGGCTTGGGGGCAGTGTCTGACCTTCTCCAACCCCACAATGGGGAAGGAGAACCAAGATCAACAGCCCAAGGCTGATTCTTATGAGGCCGAGGTCAGACATGCCTCCTCTCTCTGCCATCTCTACCAATTCTGACACTAACTGCATCCCACAACACTCTCTACTGGGTTCAATAATTAATTGCAATGGCCACACGTAACTCACAGACCGTATTCACAATTATGGGGTTTATTAGGGAAGTAATGATTAGAATTCAGGCTCCAGAACACTCAGGATACAGTTCTTCCATCAGGATAGCCTCTCCCCAGCTGTGCTTGCAGGCATGCCTCTTTCTGGTCCTCAGTCTCTGCCCAGCTTTCTCTCTCTGTGGGCCGGGAAGCCCACTGCACCATCTCCTGTGCTGGGCCTCTGCTGCTGGGCCTCTCCTGTTGGTCTCTCCTTCTTTGGTGGTGGTGGGCTCTTTGTCCCTGCTCTGGAATTTGCTCTCTTTTAAGGCAAAACCGACCAATCCCCTTGGTAGGCCACAGTTACCCTACCATACAATCACCTGGGTGGGAGTTACAAGCCCATGGCTAAAAAGACCACAGACATTAGACAGGACTATAAAACAAAAAATAATACACATGAGGAGTGTGCTTCTTAGTTCAATCAAATACACGAGAACAAATGGGCAGCTCCTCTCCAGAGGCAGAATGAGAAGGCAGGAAGGGACAGGAACTGGTTGAATGGACACAGGGAACCCGGGGTGGAAAAGGGGAGTGTGCTGTCACATTGTGGGGATTGTAACTAATGTCACAAACAATATATGTATAAATTTTTGTGTCAGAAATTAACTCAAGCTATAAACTTTCACCTAAAGTACAAATAATAATAATAATTAATCCACCACAGTCATGATATGATTTACAGTTTAAGTGGTTGCTGTGTTGAAAATAGACTGTAGGTATGCAATTTTAGGAACAAGGAGACTTGCTAGAAGGTGATGAATTAATCTAGGTGAGAGATGATGGTGGTTCTGACACAGAAGTAGCAATGAGGGTAGTGAGAAATTGTAAGATTACGGATATTTTTCAAAAATAGGGCCAATAAGATATACTGATAGACTGGATATAGAATGTAGAGGAATTAGAGGAGTCTAGAAGATTCAAAAGAGAAGAAAAAGGTGGAGTTGCTGTCAGTTTAAGCGGGAAAGATAGGTAGAACAGGTTTTGGAAGAGTATAAAGAGTTTAGTTTTACATTGATGTATCTATTATACAACCTTAGATCTTGAGTAAACAGTTGGATATATGAGTCTGGAGTTTGGGAGAGATGTCTAGGCTTGAGATATGGATTTGTAAGTTTTCAGTGACTAGATGGTATTTAAAGCCACGAAAGTGGATGAACTCACCAATGAGAGTGAGTATAGTGAGAGAAGAGGACTAAGGCTGAGACCAGGGCCATTAGGAGGTTGAAGAGAAGGGGAGGAGCCAACAAAGTAGATTGAAAAGGAGCAACCCTTGAGGTAAGAAGAAAATGAAGGGTATTCAGGATCTCAGAAGCCAAGTGAAGAATGTATGTCAAGGAGGAGGAAGTGATTGCAAGTATCAAATAATCTAAGGAATGTGAATTGGCCACTGGGTTTAGGGATCTAGAAGTCATTGGTGATCTTGACAAAGAACAATTTCGGCTTAATGAGGTGGGCTTAAGTAAGAATGGAGGTAGGGGAATTGGAGACACATTTTAACATCTTTGAACTGTGATACATTTATAATCAATGATATCTTACTATTGCTATAGGCCAGGCAATAGTCATGATGTGGTTATTATTGCCTGTACGTGCTTGGCTGTGGTTGTAACCGTCCATGTTGTTGTCACATGTGCATTGTTGTGCTATGTGTTGACTTTAATTGCTATTTAGAATGCTTTCTTTGTTGTCTGAAAATCTTCTCTTGACACATTCTAATAAAATCAAGAATGTGGATCATCAAAACTTGCAAAATGGGTGTCAGTAGCTTAGAAGAAAATCTTGGAAATAAGTTGTGATTCTATATAAAGAGACTTTTTGATGGGACCAAGATCTATATTGTATGGTAGAGTTCTAAGTGATAACAAAGAATTGGGTCAATTTAATTGGCAACATTTTTTTTCCTTTTTTAGTGGTCATAAAATAATTGACCACTACAATTGATAGAGCCTTAGATAATATGAAATATGGTAAATAAGTTTTTTTTGTTTATAAAATGGTACAATTTTATAGTATGTTTATTCCATTCTTCAACATATGCATGCTTAAAATCATTGTTCAGTTTGCATTTGTGAATTTCTTTTTACCTGATTCCTAATAAATTATGTTCTCTAAGGAGAATCGTTATCCAAGTAACATCACTGAAGACTAGCTGATTTAGCTGAAGGCTTTACAAAAATCACATGTAAATTATTCCACTTATGGTAGCAGTAATTTATTCTAAATAAATTGGACCTATGACTATCTGTTTTAGCTGTTAGTATAGGAAAAGCCTGTGCTTTTCTATTTCCACAAACTTATGTTCAAATCACAAATGCAGAACTATGCAAATTAGACAATGTATGCTTTTTGAAGTGAAGAAACATGTCAGCAGAGCAGCAGTTCAGCCTCAAAGTTCCTGTCAGCCCCTCATCCCAGAGCTAGAATGATTCTAACCCAAAGCCAAATTCTGAGAGTTTTCATCTTGGTTGAGTTTTCATCTTGCAAAATAGCCAAAGATCAGAGAAAGATCAAACTACTTCTTTGGGCCTGGCTACATTCTTCCATTCCAATTCCAGGCCTGACTTTTTTTTTTTTTTACCCATGTCTTTTCCCCTCTGTATCTTCAAGCCTTTAATGTCACATCAATGAAGGGCACTTGGGGTACAACACCGACATCTCTGTCTTGAATCTCATTATGAATTCTCTTTCACACAGCCCTAAGATGGATTTAAAATCAAGTATCATCCAGGTGTAACTGGGTCCCCTGGGGAATTCCTGCTCTCATTCCATGCCCACTGTCCGAGAAGAATACGAACCTCACAGAGGTTGTAAGGAGCAACAAGACTCCAATGTAAATGAGTACACATGCAAGAAAGTTGGTTTGCCACAACTCCATAGATTCTGAAAGTAGACAATGGGACGGAATGGATCAGAACGAGACAGTTTGTTGTTCACATCGTAGCAACCAGTGGGAACGTTAGCATGGTACCTCCCATTCTCCTGTGCTCAGTCCCGTGTAGTGGTGTAATGTGCCCAGGTAGTGACTATGCAACCATTGGATTGTGCCACAGCTGAGAAACCCAGGGTCAAAGGAAGTGATAACCACTACCTTTCCCTTTGCACAGCCATACCCCATCAGCGCTCAGAAATTCTGTCCATATAGGTCAGGGCTCCTGGGAGCTGTGGTATTATGATAGAACTTGCAAAGGCTCATGAAGTCCCATATTGCTGCCTGGGTAGGCCATCATAGGGTTATTCTAGAACCCCTGGCTGATTACAGTCCTCATGTATGTGATCTACTCTGCCTACAACTGAAACCAGGTGGTAGTAGAAGCAACAGGTGGGCCACCCCCTCCCTGTTGTTTGACTACCACGCTAAGATGATGTCTGTCAAGCTTCCTTGGCAGTAGGGTCAGTAGACAAAAAGAAGAGGAGTGGATAGAGTCACAGATATGGAGAGCAAGTCTCTCTGACCTTCCACTTATCTTGTCTTTCCAAAGGGGACATTCCTTTGCAGGTAAGAGCTGCTTTTAACGCCTACCGTGTGTGACTAAGGTGTGTAGTCTAAGACTAAAGCCAGTTGCTGTTGAGTCAACTCTGAGTCATGGCTACCCCATGTGTTTCAGAGTAGAACTGCACTCCAGAGGGTTGTCAATGGCTATTGAAAGAAGTAGATTGCTAGGCCTTTCTTCCAAGGTGCCTCTGGGTGGATTTGAACCACCAACCTTTTGGTCTGTAACAGAGGCTTAACTGTTTGCACTACCCATGGGCACTGATGTGTAGTCTGTGTTGCTGATAATGAGATAAACGCCCAGAAATATTTATCAGTTGAGACTTTAAAAGGCTATTCAGCCTCTTGATATTGCCAGGAGGATTTCCATCAATTGCTGTATCCATCAGCCCACTGTTGGGTCTTTTTTGTCATGAACAGTGTGCTGATGTCTGATTATAAACAGTCTGGATAACCAAATATGTGGAATAACTTGATCTCAAGTGCTACAATTGTGTGGTCAGAATCTGCCACTGTCACGTGAATAGCAACAGAGTAAGTATCAATAGCTATTGGATACCAGTGGTAGCCATAAGATGGAGGCAAAGGACCAAAGTAGTCTAGATGACAAAAATGGGCAGCCGCCTCCCCCACACCATTGACTACATGTCCTTGCTCACTTTTAGAAAGTCAGATAAACTTCTGACAGGAAGGACAATACTGGTAGGCATTTAAGCCTCCTTGGCATGGAGATGGAGGTCTAGCCATCTCTTTGCCCAGCAATTTCTCCACCATACTCAGAATTTTTGTTCATATAGGTCAAGAGTCATGGGGCCTGGGGCATGATGTTGTAACTTGCAAGGGACCATGAAGTCTCATATGTATTGCATTTTAAGCCCATTGGCTTATGATGCCAGGATTGAGATGCCCCCAGTCTGATGATGAATCCAGGGATCAAAGCTAGCCACCTGGGCTTTGCAGTTATGATTGGCTTCATTGTTCCATTAAGTATCATCTGGGTATTGATCTGGGGTGGGGGATTCTCCACAGGTCGTGTAAATGTTTCTTTAGACAGTGACAGTTATTTTCCAGAGCCTGAGTTCCCACAGAGGAGTTTTTTTTAATAGTTTGCAATTACTCAGGTACCCAGCAAGATAGCTAGGGCATTAACCACAGATCAAGAATTTGTGAACATATAAAATGTCTGGTTTTTAAGAATATTGTCCAGGGCAAGGGAAATGGCTTTTAGTTTTGCTGATTATCAGTCATTCATCCAGTTTTCATTGGGGCTGGATGGCTCATGCCCCCAGTGGACACCATCAACTTTTAGTTTGGTTGAACCATCAGTAAACCAGGCCTAAGCATCCTCCAGGGCTTCCTGGAAATGGGGTCCCCAGTAACCAAAAGCTGACCCAGTGAGTGATCAAAGGGAAATGTTATAAGTGTTTTGTGTAAGGAAAATACATTTATGGGACCAGACTTGGTTTTCTCTTGTATATATGGTTTCAATTTAATAAGAGAAGATTGTTTGCCTTTTCAGTTTCGTTGATAGTATCTGAGTGGAGCTAACCCAAGATCGGAATACTTGAGTACAGTGTTACCTGGTGGAACTGTGTAAGATGTTAGGTTTCCAAAAGTACTCAATAGCAGACCAGTAGCTGTTTTTCAAAAGGAGTTAACAGGTAGCTGTGATGGGGGCTGTGAGTCCATCATCCCAAGGTATGCCTTCAGGTGGAGGTTGTCTCCCTTAGCTGGAGACTCCAATCAGCATAGTTATCATAACAGATTCCTGTAGTTCAGAGAGGTCCTCCTTGGGGTGTGCAGGCCCTAAGAGGAAGGCTGCTGAGACTCTCGTAGCTACTACCTGAAGTGCTGTCTGCTGGTAAGATTAGTCGGATTTTCCGGTCAACTTGTGCAGGATGTTCTTGTAAATTGTTGTCAAGTCGATTCCAATTCATAGCAACCCCACGTGTGCAGACTAGAACTGCTCCTTAAGGTTTTCAAGGCTGTGTCCTTTTGGAAGCAGATTACCAGGCTTGTCTTCTATGGAGCTTCTAGGTGGCTTTGAACTGCCAACCTTGCAGCTAGTAGTCAAGCACTTACCTGTTTACATCACCCAGGGACTCCAGCTTATACATAGGGCTCAACAAAATGCTTAGATAAGGCACACATTGTCTCCAATATTCAAATAGTGTAATTAAGTGCTGGGCTTCCTTTGTGATAGCAGGGTCCATGGGCCGAGTACATTTTCCTTTGTGGTCTCAGGGATCAGCCTTGTACTTTAGCCCTCATTGCTCCTGAGAATTTGACTTGGGTGTTTTTGATTTTAATAAGGTTGAGTCACCTATGACTCTCATGCGAGTTAGCATATGGTCCAAAACTGTTGTTGTTTTTTTTTTCTTTATTGAGACTAATCAACATGATATCTTTAGTATAGAGTAAGCAAGTCACCCACAAAGGGAGAGGGATTTGTTCCAAGTCTCTGCCTACTTGTTGGTGGCAAATAGCAGGAGAATTCAGATACTTTATGGCAATGCACTAAATATGCATCAGAGCCCCAAGTAGAGGAAAAATGATCTTGATCTTCTGGTGTCAAAAGGATTGAGAAAAAAGCATTAACGGTGTTCTAGATGGCATACCAGATGCTGTCAGTTTGTGCAAGTGATTGAGTTATAGTCATAATATCTGGAACAGCTGGGGCTACAGGAGCAACAGCTCAATTCAGTTGGTGATAATGCAGGCTAATCCTCCAGCTGTCCTTAGCTTTGTCACGGGCGACACAGGGCTGCTGTATTGAGAGATTCTTCATTTCTCAGCACCCCTGCTGTCTTTAAGACAGTAATAAGGCACTGATGTTCTGTTCTTCTGAAATTCTATGTTGTTTTGTTGTATAATAAGGGAGGAAGCTGGAAGCCTAGGTGGTGGTCTGTTATACACTTGTTGTTCTGTTCTTTCTTGACAAGCGGGCATTTTCCAATCAGGAAACTCACCCTTGGACTTCATTAGCATCACAGTACAAGCGTGTAAAGCACCAATATCAATTATAGATTCAGGAATGGGAGGAACAACAGGGGTACACCCCATAGGGGGTGAACAGCCTCATCCAGATGGTGGTTATAGTTGATTCTTCCTCATTTTATACCATTTCTAAATCTGGTCAATTGAATGCATAAATCTTTTCCATTAAAAGAACCTGGTAAGATAGTCATTTAAGCACTTGGATCTAAAAAAAAAAATTAAAATTTGTATCCCCTCCCCTTATCCCTATCTTATTGCACCCTTACTCAGTGCTTAAGACCTCTGTTACCCCGAGGGACAGAGAGACCTCAGCCCTGCCCTATTCCCCCTTCTTAAAGGCTGTCAAATCAGGACACAGGAGTACAGGGACAAGCAGTAGAGGAGATGGAGAAGCAGTTTGTTCTGACTTCTTTGTACCTCCAGTGGAGAGAGATGGATCTTCACGGAGGAACTTTCAGCTTCACAGGTGGACAACTGCTTGCTTGGGGCCCACGTTGCTAGGTATGTAGACTGAATTTCTTCGGTGTTCACCCCCTCCATCTCTTGTTTGATAATCTCCTGTTTTAAAAGCCATATCCACATAGACTTACGGCAGGATTCCTTCGGAGGAAGTTTTTTTCGTATTCCCATCCAGAGTTTTTCTTCCACTGCAGAAACTTTTCCTAGTTTAAGAGGGTTTCTCTTTGGCCTGGGCATCTTTTGGCCCTAAATCATCACAGCCTCCTAGGGCCACGAGGAACTAACAAAAAAGTTAGTGAGGTTCTCCACATTTGGGAGGGGAGGCATATCTTGAAAACTTATCAATTATTCTCTTAGTTAGGGTTGTCATTGTATCAGTTTTATGGCCTGGAGCAGCTACAGCCATCAAGCTTTGAATTGCTCCCTCCATGGTATCCCATGAGGTTTTATTGGCCTTTGGGAAGTCTCTCAGATTGGCTTTGATGTAGTTATTGGAACTAAAATCCAAAGTAGCAAGCCTTATTGTGGGGCATGACTCTGTCCCAACTGAACAGTCTGAATATTGGCTTGAAGTATAAAGTTCACAGTGAGATGATCTCACCCTCTAAGAGTGTAACTTTCCTTGCTCCATCATCACACAGAGGCACCACCAAGTCTCTACTAGCTCCCCAGTCTGTTGACCAAAGAGGACCTGGATTTTTGTCCTCTCTGTCTCACTTGAGGCCTGCATCTCAGTTCCCTGTATGGGTGCATGTTGTCCTCCATGGATGGCTCTGAATGAGGTTGTTAAAACAGTGCAGTTGAACTTTCCTGCCTGACAGGGCTCAGAGCTCTCTCCTGGTCTTCGATGCCCTAGGAGAGCAGCGAACAACAGTAGCATCATTTAGGTGCCTTGTTTCCATCCGTCTTGCTACTCAGCCTCTATCCATTGACTGATGGTCATTAGCAAGTAGCACAGTGATGGACCGCTTATTTCTCCATTTGCCCATCTCTTGGGTGAGAACATTTGCTAATGGCTCTCTAGGGGTTTCCTCATATTTTTGAACCTGACCTATAGAGTTCTTGCCTTTTATTTTCACCAGAAGTCATTGTCTTTCTTGGCACCTGCTCACTGTTCCAGTTTTCCAGGTAAGGACTCCAGCTTCACAGAGCAGGGATCGGCAAACTATAGCCCACAGGTCAAATCCTGCCCTCCACCTGTTTATGTATGGCCCATGAGCTAAGAAAGGTTTTTACAGTTTAAAACGGTTGAAAAAAATAAAAAAAGAACAATATTTTGTGACTCATAAAAATTATATGAAATTCAAATATCAGTGGACTGTATTTATTGGACTATAAAACAAACAAACAAAAAACCTTTTGCTGTTGAGTTGATTCTGACTGATAGCAACCCTACAGGACAGTGTAGAACTTCCCCATAGGGTTTCCAAGGAGTGGCTGGTGGATTTGAACTGCCAACCTTTTGGGTAGCAGCCAAGCTCTTAACCACTGGCCACCAGGGCTCCTATTGGACCATAGCCATGCTCACTTGTTTACATATTGTCTGTGATTACTTTAGCCCTACAGTGGTAGAGTTGAGTAGTTGCAACAGAGACTATGACCCACAAAGCCTAAAACTGCCAACCTCTCTCATTAGAGAAGGAAACCCTGGTGGCGTAGTGGTTAAGAGTTTGGCTGCTAACTGAAAGGTTGACAGTTAGAATCCACCAGCCCTCCTTGGAAACCCTACGGGGCAATTCTGCTCTGTCCTATAGGGTCACTATGAGTCAGAATCGACTCTGCAGCAATGGGTTTATCATTAGAAGATGGCAAGGAACAATAAGCTTCCAAAAAAGATGGCTAAACATGCATGCAGGTTGACTTGCCACACTCCACAGGTGCTGAAAGTAGACACTGAGACTCAGTGGATCCAAGCAAGACAGCACAGCAAATAGCAGGATTACCATCATGGTAGTGATAGTCTCCCAATTTTCAAGTCCCATGGAGTGATGTGTTAGGCCCAAATGGTGGCTACATGTGCAGTGAGCTGTGCCCCAGCTGAAGAGGGCCAACAGCTAAGAACCTTTATAGCAAGCAGGAAACAGCTCAGTCTCCCTCCCCTGAAGACTCCATAGCTGTAGGATAGTCATGCTGTGATTGTTTTGACCTACTTACTATGACTAGCTACAGAAAAATCTCAGGAGCAGAGAATGATTTGAGCTTGTGGTTTGACGTATTCAGCAAGTATGTACAGGGATAGTTGAGGCCCATGATAGACTGCCTTCCTCAACACCTTGCCGGAAGTAGGTCATAACTCTGCTGCATCCTCCCAGACTAAACACGACTCCACCAAGGATTAGCAGCAAGCAGTGCAGATTTACTGAAGATTTGATGGGGAAATGGAGAAGAGTGGAAGGATAGACACGCAAAAGCAAACTCAATAAAAATTTCTATTAGACATTTCTATTCTCTACAACATCAAGTCTTCCTTTCAAGCCTTCTATCCATGCTGTCTCCCAGCCTTGGTGGTGCCTGCCTTCTCCACCTCCCTAGACCCCCACTCTTACCTACCTCTATATAGTTCTCCCTTTTGCTATGAAGAATAATTATCTGTTCTCCAGGTTCTCCACTCATGTATTGTAATACCCATTTCTAAGCTCAGCAATCAACAGGCTCATCTTAGTATCTGTCCCCTTCAGAAGACAGATGGGGTATCATAAATAACAAATCATTTTTACTTGTTGCAAATACATTTTAAAAATTTATAACACAAAAAGTTAAGGTAAAAATTTGCTTTTGTACCTTAGATCAGTCAGGATAGATGCGATCAGGGACACTGGTGTTATCTATCGTAGGCTCCCCTGCTTTCTTCAGCTGCCAGGGATGGGTTCAGTTTGCCGTGTACCTCCAATCTTGTGAGAATGTACATCTCAGGGAAACTCAAGTGCCTGCTGGACTGTACTAGTCGGGCTTCTTACCATGAACTTGAATTCAAATCTAGGTCTTTGTGCCCTTATAAACAGAGAATAACAACTTCTTCTCTAAAGTAAATAGGGTTTCTTTTCTCCACCTTCAGGATTTTTTCCCTTAGATTTTGGAAGAAACACTCTTGTGTGGTTCTTTTGGGTTCTCCTTGTCTTGACTTTTTTCTTGAAATTTTTAAGGCAAAAGCATGAGTAAGACACATTTTATCTACAGTATTTTCTCAGTGGCTTATTGGTTTTTTTTCCCCAAAGAAGACCAAGAGACTGAGACATTGCAATTAACTTCTGTGACTTTAAGAGGGTAAAACATTCCTTTTTCTTTCCCTCTGTCATTTGGTAATGAACAAAGGGGTCTGCCCAATTGACCAGTCTTTCAGTTCCTTCCTTCCTCACTGACAGCTTTGGGAACCCAGTCCAGGTGTGCAAAGTCTGCACCGCAGTGGAATGTGACATGTGCTGAGTGGACAGTATTGCTTTTTATCATTTAGGATTCTATGCAGCACATGCAGAGTAAAATAAGCATAACAATATTTGCCTCAGTGTAGATGACAGATCCTGTTCTTCAGTACTTACAAATATTATTGATACAGAATGTATTCTTTATTACATGTCATTGTTCCTTTTCTCCTTTTTTTTTTGTTTCCCCTCACTGTGCTATAACTATCAGTGGCAGAGAAGCTCAAGGATGATGTTATTACAGTCTAGTTACTATAGGTATTGTCTATATTTAACAATGACCATTTTGCTTATGGAGCCCTAGTGCTGCAGTGTTTAAGAGCTCGGTTGCTAACCAAAAGGTCAGCAGTTCGAATCTATCAGCCGCTCCTTGGAAGCCCTATGGGACAGTTCTGCTTTGTCCTGTAGGGTCGGTATGACTCAGAATGGACTTGATGGCAATGAGTTTATTCTGCATATATGTGCCTTGTGTGAATAAGTATCTTTAACTTTTTCAAAAAGTAAAAAGTTAGTATGTATTTTTGATGTATTTACATAATGAATCTTGCTCATTTTCTGACTTTTTCCTGTCTTGTTAACACAATAATCCTGAACATATATTATGCATAATTGCATTTGAAAAAATTTTCTTTGACAATGTCAAACTAAAAAAACCCATTGCCGTTGAGTTGATTCTGACTCGTGACAACCCTGTAGGACAGAGAAGAACTGCCCCATAGAGTTTCAAAGGCTGTAAGTCTTTATGGAAGCAGACTGCCACATCTTTCTCCTGCAGGGTAGCTGATGGGTTCAAACCAATGACCTTTCGGTTAGCAGCTGAGTGTTCTAACCACTGTGACACTGTAGCTCCTTAATATCAAACTAAGACAGCCAAAGTAGTTGTTGATAATACATTGATATGCCTTCTTTTAATAATAAGTCTTGGTTAGGGGTATTTGCTGGGGTGAGAAACCTTCTAGTATCGACTAGGGGCCATAGATGGAGGGTGAGTTACAGTGGAAATTGGCTGCATCTTGGTGAATAGATGACATGCGTCCCCAGAGCTTGAAAAAGCGGTGTACTGACTTACCAGGGTAAAAATTTTTCTAGCCTTAGAAGAGTATTTATAGTTCCTTTTGTTAAAATTCTCATAAAACAGGAAGCTCCTAACCAGCAGGAAGTAGTCGGAAAAGAAACAATGCCTAGTTTCCCAACATTGAGAAACTTCTAATAGAAGCGGGGATGGGAAGAGGCTGCATAGGTCCGGCTCACTATTATTACTCCCCAGTGCTAGCCCCTGCATTGTCTCGTGATCTTGTTTATCCCTCCTGTTCCAGTCTCTATAAAAAGTTTAAGATTAACCCATATTCCTCCTTGGAAGGTGGAAAACAAGTAATAATGATGTAGGAATGAAAAACCGAACGAAGGACCCATCTTGGGACAAGAAAACCAGGATGTTGCCAGGTAACCCCCAAGAAAAGATGAGCTTATCTGGGACGTGACCACCTCAAGGGGGAACTAACACAAACTTCTAGGATCCATAATCCTGTCCCTGTAAAGCCTTCGGCCAATCTTTAGTGGGGGAGACGGGTTTTGGAGGAATCTATTCCCCTCTGTCTCCTATATATCCATATATAATAAAACCCTTGCTGCTCACCTCAAAAAAAAAGTCTTGGAGGTTATTTTTAAGAAACAGACTTTAAGACTTACCAGTTCTGCAAGGCTCATTATTCCTGCTTTAACACTTCCCAACTTCAGCCTATACTCTCGCCTGCCTCATCCCACCACTTCCCGTTCCCAAAAACAACATGGTGTTTCACATTCATGCAAGTTGCATGCCCTGCCCGGAACACTGTGGCCTTCTTCCTCTTGTACTTACATCTCAGTACTCAGTGAAGTCCCACTCCTCTTTGAAGCTTTCACAGAAATTAATGGCCTTCTTACCCCACTCAGCCTGGCTCAGCTATCCCTTTTCTCTCTAGTACTCTGTGCATACTTTTGTTATAGCACGTACCATGCTCCATTGGAATTAATTTACGTGTCAGATGTTGCTTCCTATTCATCTTTGTGTCCAGAGAAATCAGCAGCTCTGCCAGCACATAATAGGCATTCAGTATGTTTGTTGAACTGCACTAAATCCTGTATCCTCCGTCCCTAGCATAATTTAAAGTACTTTGGAATGAGACATACTGAGATTCCAGTCCTTCAGCAACCTACTAGCCATTTAACTTCTTGACTTCTCTAAGGCTCAATTTCCCTATCTGTTAAATGGGAATAATAACAGTGCCTATCACATAAGATTGTTGTAGAGTGTCTGGCATATAGAAAGTGCTCAATAAAATGCTCTTTACATTATCTATCCCAAGATCTTACAATCAGGTAAGATGACAGAAACATCTCCAGCTGTCTCCAACAACGTCCTCCACCATGATTTCCATTTTCACAACTTTCAGATGAATTTTTAACTTCTTTTTGTGCCTTTCCTTCTCACATTCAGTTAATTCTTGTTAGATTGCCTGCATTTATTTATACTTTCTGCTGTGCTGAATCTTGGACCTATTGCATTTATTCAACAAACTTTAGTCTCAATGATGCTTAGACAATGTATTAAGCTTTCTGGACCTAAGGGAGAGTAAGACTTTGTTTCTGCTCTATAAATTTATTTGGCGAGGCAGTCAAGAAAACCCGTGATTAAAATGTAGTGTGAAAATGATCTAATAGTAAGAGTACATATTGAGGATTGAAAAGGTACAAAGGAGAAGAGGAACATATATGTTACAGTGGTGAGGGTGGGTCAGTAAGTCTTCTTAGGAGTGATGATTCTGTGACCTAATTTAGAGGCATAAGGAAGGTTTAGTTACACCTAAAAGCAGAGGAATCACTTCCTTTTTCAGATATAGGAAATTTACTTCATGAGATAGAATATTCCCTTTTAGAAATACCTTAATCAATAGAAACTTCTTCCTTATAATGAGCTCCAAATCAACTATTTGCATCTTGCATTTGTGGGTCATACACACTCATCCTTTCTGGAACTATACAAATAAGTCTCCATGCTGAACACATCTGCAGAGCTTCAACCATTCTTCATAGATTTGATTCTGTTTTCTTCTGACTGATGTTGTCATTCTTTTATGATTGGCTCTAGTTAGTCAAAGTCTTACTTAAAGTATGATGCCCAGAACTGGAGACAATACATGACATGTGCTTTTGCTGGTCAGAACCACCTGGCTAGCTTACATAGTTCTTGTTCTGACTCCGACGCCTCTGTTAATCTTACCTGATATTATGTGAATTATTATTATTTTGGGTGGATGAGCTCACAGTAATGCCACTTCCACTCAGACCATATGATGCTTTCGCTATTAGAATAAAGAATAAAATTTCTTGTGAATTATCTATACCAAGATATTAGATTACTAAATCAAGTGAGACTCTCAGTTTCTTAGTTGTTGGATTTTTATTTATCTCTATTAGCCTTTTCTTTTTCACTTTACGTCATTTTTCCCACTTGCCAGCTTTTTGAGTATTGATTTAATCAGCCAGTGTACGTACTGTGCCTTCTGGCTTGTGTTTTCTACAAAGAGATACAAATGAGATAAGAGTCTTTTGATGTCTGTGGAAATCAATGATTAAAGTTTTAGATAGGTTTGAGAAAGAAAACTTATTCATGTGGCATGCCACTTGAGATTTTCCTTCAGGGTTTCACTCCGTTTGCTGATATTTTCAGAGGAATTACTACTCAGCTAGGCTTGAGCTCCCATATTCCATTCTTTTTTAGCTCAATATTTTCTGTTTTATGCAAAATGACATTGTGAGAGACTGTGAAACGATTTATTGAAATCCAGCTCAACTATGCTTATGAAAGTTTATCTATTCTATCACAAAAAAAGAAGAGATACGATTTTGGTTTGACCTATTCTTAGTGAAACCATGATAGTTCCTAGTGATCATCATAACCTAAGTGTGCACCAATCATCCATTTAATAAGGTTCACCTGACCTAAGCCATGGAGCCCTGGGGGCGCAGTGGTTAACAGCTTGGCTGCTAACAGAAAGGTTGGCCTTTTGAACCTACTAGTTGCTCCTTAGAAACCCTACCGGGCAGTTTTATTTTGTCCTGTAGAGTTACTATGAGTCGCAATTCACTCAACGGCAACGAGTTTTTGGTTTTTTGGAACCTAAGCCATGGTCTTCTCAATTGCCTCATATACATGTGAAAGCTGAGTAGTGAAAAAGGTAGACAGAAGAATTGATGTGTTCAAACTGTGGTGTTGGTGAAGAATGTGGAATATTCCAGGGACTCACAGAAAAACAAAAAAATTAGTTCTAGAAGAAATACAGAGTGCTCCTTAGAAGCGAGGTTGTTGAGACTTTGGTACTCTGATTTTGCACACTCATCAGGAAAGATCAGTCACTGCAAAAGGGCATGATGTTTGGTAAAGTCAAGCGTCAGCAAAAGTGAGAGAAACTCTCAATGAGATGGATTGATACAATAGCCACAACAATGAATTCAAATATACCAACGATCTTCAGAATGTCACAAGACTGGGCAATGTTTTGGTCTATTGTTGCCACGTGTCAACTCAGCAGTAACTGACAACAACAACAACTACAAGTTTGACAGGACTAATACCTATTTTATTTGTTTTGTTTGCCAGAATAATCTTTTCCCATTTTAGACAAGTTAGATATCACTAATTTTCAGTATTGCATCCTTCTGTTTTGTTTGATTAAAAAAATAAAAGCAACAAAACTCAACTGAGATTTTTTAAAGAAATAAATCTTAAACCAGTTGCCATATTTTGAAAATTTTCATTGTAATGTTCATAGTAAGGAATCACTCTCCATACAATAACCAATAAGGGAACAGAATATCAGAACAATTCTTTGTTCATGCTTTTATTTTCTTGAATAGCATTACTTCATTTCTTCTTTGCTTTGTTTCTTTCTCTGTTTTGTTGATGTTTCTGACTTTCAATCCCAAGGGTTTCTTCTGCTGTTGAGCTCTTGCCTTATCCCTTCACCCCACCAGCCATGGAATCTCTCCAGGATGGTGTCTAGTATCTACTGAACACCGTTTCACAGATTATGGAAATCTCATATTTGGATTCTGCCATGGAAAATAATCTTTCATCATTACCTAGCCTGAACAAATCCTAATTTTATGGGCATGTATGTACAAATATGCAAATTAAGGACTAGGATAGACTATTAGGGAAATAATTTGTAAAGTGAAATCTTATAATGATGGGAGTTTTTTTTTTTTTTTTTTTGGTATAGAAGCTATGTAAGTCAAAAAGAAAGTGCTAGTCAATTTATGGAAAGTCCGTTTTGAGTAGGTTATATCTAAACAATCTGAGACATTACTGAATCCCAGATGTACTCTTATTATGTGTTATTAATGCATATTTATTAAACAATTTTATTTATTTTGACATATATATGTATGTGTACATCTGTATGTATGCATATATGTGTATGTATGTGTGTATTTGTATATACAGATTCCACATTCTTAAAATCTTTTTAGGAAGTAGGCTTAAAATAATTTCTTTTATTCTTCCAAGTTCACTAGAATGTTAAATCACAATAGAGGGATTTGATTATACGAGTATGGAATTTAAAGAGAATTGGGTAAATAAGATTACCATATATCCAGCTGTTCAATTGATTTCATATTTATCTCAAACTGTAATTGAATTTGAAGCTCCAAAAGAAGTAAATTGAAACTAACGATAACTGAGCACATTACTTTTGTTCCTAATACTATGATTAAAATGAGCTCTGTGTCAAGATAGAAACATTATAATGCCAGTTATTTACACAGCAACTTTCTATAAAGACCTCAATTCATTTTACACACAGTGGGCTTGGTTCCATTACTGAGGAAAAATATCTTGCTTCATTGGAGGAGATACCATGTCAGATGTGAAATCCTCTGGATGACTTGAATAGCTTGGGGGAAAAAAAAAACCAAAAGAACTTGTGCCAATGCAGAAAATTTAAGTCTCAACTATCACTGCAACCTTTCCATGTCCTTTCTTGTGGTGCCATCAGAGTAATCTAGAGTGTTCCACTAATAGCCGAGTCCTTGAAATCTCAAAGGATAGCATTTTTATCCTGTTTGAAATCCAGTATTTCTTCCTACAGGAAACCTAAAAAGGTTAGCATGCAAATTTCTCTGGACTGCATGCTGCCCTCTGAGAAGAGCCTACCTTTCCACACAGTGAGGAAGAATAGGAGACTGTGCCTGCTCCCATTACATGCTTCTGTTTAGGGAATCTCCAAAGATCTCTTCCTCTGTCTTTACCAAACCCTTTGCACCCTTACGTCAAGTAATGCCTATTACATCAAGTAATTCCTCCCATTTCAATGAGGAAGGCTCACTCAATAAAGGGATCTCATGGAAAACTTATATAACAATTGAAAATTTATGTAATAATATGTGTTAGCTCATTATATATTTCATATAAATAATATTGTACGTATAAGAATATCAGAGCCCCTGGGTGGTGAAATTGGTTAATGTGCTTGGCTGCTAATCAAAAGGTTGGACGTTCAAGTCCGCATAAAGTCACCTCAGAAGAAAGGCCTGGTGATATACTTCCAAAAAATCATTGAAAATGCTATGGAGCACAGTTCTACTCTGACATACATGGGGTTGCCATGAGTCAGAGTTGACTTGATGGCAACTAGTTTTGTATAATACTATCGTATATGTAACAATAATATATGATAATAATGTATATTGTATTATATGTTACCCATATAATATTGTTAAGTCAATAACTCTCGTATTTAAATAATTAAAACAAGGCAGCATTTCCCACACTCTTAGTTCACTTTAATACAGTCAACACGTGTAGTGCCAAAGTCCTGGTCTACTTGCTGGAGACAAGTATGTGAATGAGACATTCTCCTGTCCCTAAGAAACTTATAGTGTAGTATCTTGCGAAAGAAGGAGAGGAACAGATACTCATTAGAAGACACATTAAATTCAATATTTAATTGAAAAAGGAATAATTGACTGGAAAATAAATTGATCAAAAAACAGATTCCATGATTTCTTCTTCCATGAATTCAACCAACAAACATTTAGCCAGCACCTTCTATGTGCTAGTCCAGACAGAGGGATACATTCATGCGTGAATGGTTCCTTCAAGGAGCTCAGAGGGAAGACGGACATGCTACCTGGTCAGCCTCATTATTATCCTGTTGTTAGGATACTCCACATGGTTTTGTGGTGTGGCTCTTTGGTGCATTGCCTAAACCTCTCACCCTAGCTTAGTGGCCCCCATCTATGCTCCTGTGGGATCCTGTGTGAACTTTTTCCTTACACTTAAACGTTTACTAAGATGATTGGTTTAGCAGCTGGGTCTACCAGAGGAAGATACAATTCCTGTATTGTACTTTTCTGAATCTACAGCCCGAAAATGCCTGAAAATACTTGATGCTCAATAAATGTGTGTCTAATTGAACAAAAATGGGGCCCTTTCTATTTTAAAAAGACCAGCCTAGCTTAGTTCTTGGAGATATTTTGCCCCCAAACTCTCCTATTTGCGATCTCACCCACCTTGTATAACTTTGTGATCGATGGTGGCTTAGCCACAGCCATCCCTGAATAGGGGACCACTAGAGTCTAAATGGGGGCCCGGGTGGTGCAAATGGTTAAGTGCTCAACTACTGACCAAAAAGTTGGTGGTTTGAACCTACCCAGAGGCGCCTTGAAGACAGGCCTGGCAATCTGCTTTTGAAAGGTCATGGCCTTGAAAACCCGATGGAGCAGTTCTACTCTGCACACATGGGATTGCCAAGAGTCAGAACTGACTCAACGGCAACTGGTAAAGAGTCTAAATGACCTTATTTCTCTTTATTGGAAGGGTTTCCCCAGCTCCGCTTGATCTTAGCCAAAAGGCTGAGATGCGATAGGCCTTTTCCAACTCATGCAGAAAGAAAAGCAATAGGAGTTATGGAATATTCTTTTTCTTCCTCCACCTCTTGCCATCTGCCTCCAGACTTGATGGCAAAGCACCTTCAGAGACCAGGAAGAAAAAAAAAAGGTGCTATTACAAGCAAGTGAAGCCAAGAGGGGAATCACGAGGTTTGCTGTTAAGGGGAGCACAGTGTGCATTTATTCATTTGAAATGCTGCATGAACTGTGTTTGAGAGCTAAATAAGTGACTAAATTTTAAGTGAATAAGAAGAAATACGTTCTTAACTACCAGATCAAGGTGACCTCTAAATTAGCTGTATTAAATGTTATTATCTTCCTACTGTTTTAGAGGTTTAGAGTATAATTAGCTTGTGCATTTTGCACAACAGTGAGAAAGGACTAAGCTGTGCCTTTGTGCTCCAGGGAGCCACTTTGTTTCCTTACTTTTGACAGACTGAAACTTCTTTCCTGATGAGGGCTTAAAAACAAGAATCCCAATCCCTTATTTTCTTCATTCATTGTTCAAATGGAACAGGACATTCTGAAGTTTGCTTTAATGCTCACCGTCCTCTACATAAAGAACATTGAAGCTCTTAACTTCACCAATTTGTTGAATTAAAAGTTACCTAATGAAATAAATAGAAAAAAAAAAGGCCTGGTGATCTAAAACCAAACCGAATCCATTGCTGTTGAGTCAATTCCAACCCTCTAGGATATAGGACAGAGTAGAACTGCCCCATAGGGTTTCCAAGGCTGTAATCTTTACAGAAACAGACTGTCACCTATTTCTCCCATGGAGTGGCTGGTGGGTTTGAACCACCAACCTTTTGGTTAGCAGCCGAGCCCTTAATCACTGTGCCACCAGAGCCCCTTCCTGGTGACCTATTTCTGAAAAATCAGCCAATGAAAACTCTGTGGATCACAATGGTCTGATCCCATTATGCATGGGGTTGCCATTGGTCAGGGGCAGACTTGATGGGAGCTAATAACAAAGTATCTACTTTAACTCACTTTTGAACAACAAGGATTTACTGAGCTTCCTTTTGGCCTCACAGTGTTGGGAAAAAAGAGCAGTGTCTTAGTTATCTAGTGTTGCTATAAGAGAAATACCACAAGCAGATGGTTTTAACAAAGAGAAATTTATTCTCACACAGTTTAGGAGGCTAATTCACCAAATTCAGGTGCCATCTCCAGGGAAGTCTTTCTCTCTCTGTTGGCTCTGGGGTAAGGTCCTTGTCATCAATCTTCCCCTGGTCTAGGAGCTTCTCAGAGCAGGGACCCTGGGTCCAAAGGACGTGTTCTGCTTCTGGCTCTTCTTGCTTGGTAGTAACGAAGTCCCTCTCTCTGCTTGCTTCTCTCTACTTTTATCTCTTGTGAGATAAAAGGTGATGCAGGCCACACCCCAGGAAATTCCCTTTACATCAGCTGAGGGCTGTGACCTGAGTAAGGGTGTTTCATCCCACACTAATCCTCTTTAACATAACCAGATCTTGCCTCATTAACATAATTGCCTCTAATCCTGCCTCATTAACATTATAGAGTTGGATTTGCAGCACATGGGAAAGTTACATCAGATCACAAAATGGAGGACAACCACACAATCCTGGGAATCATTGCCTACACAAGCTGACATATTTTTGGATGACACAATTCAATCCATGGCAAGGAATTAAGCCATGGTCTCTGCCCTCAGGGAATCTTGTAAACCAGGCCTCCTGTCTCACTTTCCCTCTAATGTTGTAATAACTCAGTTGAGCTTTTGGGTAGGCTAGATTCATATTCCTGGGATAGAAAATGGACAGAGAGCTGTTTCCTCCATGTTGATACCATGATTTTAATGAATTTCAGAAGCAACATATCCCCAGTCCTGGCATATACACCAAAGAAATGAAAGCATGAACACAAAAAGATACTTACACATTGCAGTAGTTTTCACTATAGCTGAAAGGTGGAAACAACTGAAACGTCCATTAGCAGATGACTGGATAAACAAAATGTGGTACATACATACAATGGAATACTACTCAGCCATAAAGAGAGAGAAGTCCTGATTCATGCCAAAACACGGATGAACCTAGAAAATGTTGTTGTTGTTAAGTGCCGTCTAGTCAATTCTGACTCACAATGACCCTATGTACAATAGAACGAAACACTGCCCGGTCCTGCACCATCTTCACAATCGTTGTTGTGCTTGAGCCCATTGTTGCAGCCACTGTGTCAGTCCATCTCGTTGAAGGTCTTCCTCTTTTTCCCTGACCCTCTACTTTACCAAAAATGATGTCCTTCTCCAGGAAGTGGTCCTTCCTGATAACATGTCCAAAGTATGTGAGAGGAAGTCTCACCATCCTTGCTTCTAAGGAGCGTTCTGGCTGTACTTCCTCCAAGACAGATTAGTTCCTTCCTCTGGCTGTCCATGGTATATTCAATATTCTTCATCAACACTATAATTCAAAGGCATCAGTTCTTCTTCAGTGTTCCTTATTCATTGTTCAGCTTTCACATGCATATGAGGTGATTGAAAACACCCTGGCTTGGGTCAGGCACACCTTAGTCCTCAAAGTGACATCTTTGCTTTTTAACACTTTAAAGAGGTCTTTTGCAACAGCTTTGCCCAATGCAGGTAGTCCTTTGATTTCTTGACTGCTGCTTTCATGGGCATTGATTGTAGATCCAAGTAAAATGAAATCCTTGACAACTTCAATCTTTTCTCTGTTTATTATGATGTTGCCGATTGGTCCAGTTGTGAAGATTTTTGTTTTCTTAATGTTGAGGTGCAGTCCATTAGAAAACATTCCAAAATAACTCATTGCCATCTAGTCGATTCCCACTTATAGCGACCCTATAGCACAGAGCAGAACTGCCCCATAGGGTTTCCAAGGAGCGGCTGGTGAATTTGAACTGCTGACCTTTTGTTTAACAGTTGACCTAGTAACTACTACACCACCAGGGTTTCCTTGAAAGCATTAGGCTGAGTGAGATAAACCAGTCACAAAAGGACAAATACTGTTATGACCTCACTTATATGAAACAAGCAAATATACTGAAACCAAGGCTCATTAGTGGTTTCCAGGGGTGGATGGGAGGGGAAAGGGGGAAGTTTTGCTTGGGTGCACTGAGTTAACGGTGGTAGAATAGTTAGGAAAAAAGATTAGGATAAAAGTTGTGCAACGTAAAGCATGTAATCAAAGTCATTGAATTGTGCATGTGGGAACTGTTGAATAAGCAAGTTTTTTTTTTGTGTATGTTTGTACTACAATTTAAAAAATGTAAGAAGAGACAAAAAAAGAAGTAGCAACACATCCTAATTACTGCCAGAAAGATATGCTCAATATCTTTTTTTTTTTTGCCAAATTTGGAATCATCCTTTTTAGGTGAATAGTTGAAGTGTTAGTAAACAAAGTGGACTATGTGAGGGCACCTTGTCCATGGGTGAGTTCCTTCAATGCATCCTTTACAGCTTGGTATGCTCTGTGGGGCCTTTAGAAGGGTGTGCTACTTGAAATCTGCTTTTTTGTGTAGTCAAGGCAGATGACTTCCAGAAATGCATAGTGCTGCCAACTTCTGAACCTTTGGATGGTTCCTTGATAAAGATAAGGGTGCTGCTTGGCTTCCTACACTCAGGCTAAGGAATCAGCTTTCTGGGGTCTGCTACGTAAGTTGTCATTCTGTCTGCTTTTCTGCTCCCAAAACTTTCTTTCTACCACCTCCTGTTATTTTTCTCCTTGAAGTAATAACTTTAGAGGTGTTTTGGGGAGGGATTAGAGCTAATTTCATGTGTTCGAGCCACCAGAAGAATATTTCCGCCAGTGTATTTTGAGGAGATTTGGGGTGTGTGTGTGTGTGTGACATGTGTGAGAGTGCAGAAACATTGCAACTTTTTCTTGCTTTTGAAATTAACTTAAATGTGTTGAGTTTATTCTCCATCCTAGGATTATATTTCCTATGTAAGACAGGCTATTGGAAACCAGAGCGAATGATTCTCTTGGTGAGCACTGATGACAGTGACTGAGTGAGGGATGAATTGTATGAGAATGCTGCTTCTCTACAAGCACAGTGAGTGCTTCTTCATCTCCCTTCTTCACCCCGAATGATCCTGTGCTCTACACACAAACAGTATTCTCAATTTGCCTGCCTTTCCATTCCCACAATTCTTACCTTCCTTCCTCCATGAACCATGGGGTTGTCTTCAAATGCTCTCACTCTCAAAGATGCTATCATCTATACAGGATTATTCTATGTGGAAATACTCTTGACATTTCATCTTAGTAGGTGCTTTATAGCTGGAGCATCTACAAGCCCCAGCTTGTTTTTGTCACCCACTTCGGGCTACGTCTCTTTGGTTTTAGCAGTTTCAACAAAGTCAGAGACAGCACTAAAACCAAAGGTCTTTGCTGCCTGAAACTGTCATCAATTAATCAATTAATCCAAGTGTTTATTAAATGTCTACTATACACCAGCAGGAGCCCTGGTGGTGAAATGGTTAAGAGCTAGGCTGCTAAACAAAAGGTTGGCAGTTCAGATCTGCCAGTAGCTCCTTGGAAACCCTATGGAGCAGTTCTGCTCTGTCCTATAGTATTGCTATTAGTTGGAATCAACTCGATGGCAATTTTTTTTTTTTTTTTTAATGTCAGTAAGATGCTAGACATACATGGAGCTGTGTCTGAATCACCCTGTAGAAGGTCTCAAGGATTAACAGTGGGAGACAGAATGCGAACAGTGTAACAGTGTGTGGTGTCCCTGGAGGCGGAATGAGGGGAGAGGTCATTTCTGCTTGATCGGGGCAGGGAAAGAGGTTTCAGAGAGCTTGCTTATGTACTGAGACTTGAAAGATGGCTGGGGATTTATCAGTCGGCTGGACTGGGAAATAGACATAGCAGGCTAGATAGGGAAAAAAATATTAATCAAAGATCCAGTCGGGAAAGACACTGAGACTATTGAATTGAATAGAGTGTGGCTTGAGGATTATCTGCAGACTGAAAACTGACGGGCTAATTATAAAGAGTAATTGGGTGTTGGCCGCAATAATCACAGGAAACTTCTGAGTCTGTTACTTTCTTGCATATTCAGGGTTTAAGCACATAGTAGGCATCAAACGGATGTTTGCTGAATGAATGAATGAATGAATAAACAGGTTGATTTGTTCCCATGTTTGCTTAATTTTAGCTTGTTTTGATTCCTTTGGCAGTTTTGAAAGTTGAATGCTGACTCCTGAAAGATGATGGAGATAACCAATTCATTTTACAAAGGCTTCTACCCAGTAAGACTTTTAATTACTCACAATCAGAGCTGGCTTTGAGTTGGAAATGTAGCTGGAAAAAGGCTTTTGAGCTCTGTTATTAACTCCTCAGGGCATCTGGTTGTTAACCTTCCTGAATATTTCAGCAGTTCTGGTGCCCTGGATTACTAGGGCCTTGCTGGGGAGCCCTGTAATAATTTTAATCAGGCTCAGGGATTTTCTGTCAGACTTGAGCTAGATTACCTCTTTGGATTTCTGTCGCCCTAGCCCAGGAGGATGTGTAATTGCACCCCCCCAGGGTACTGCCAGGGTTTTTCATCTTTCTCGTGGCCTCTTTGCTCAATTTGTCACCATCATCGCAGCGAGATGCCCTATTGCGATGCTGATGGCACTTAGCTCGACTTCTCCAGCTGTGCTGGGGCTGCGTTTGCAGCCTGTGTCTTGTCTCAGAAGCTGGCAGCGGTTCGGGGGGAATTGCTCAGATATGAACTAAATGTGCAGGAGACTAAAGAGGAGCTGATTAAATCACGGTGATTACACAGAGCAGTTTTCTGCTGCTAGATGACTCAGCACGCTTGTATTCTTTTCTGCAGTCAAGTATCTATTGATGTGTGTGATTTGAATGCCAGTTTTTATTTAAATGACCAACTATTGCGTAGTTTTAATAGATGGATGAATTCAATATAAATTCACATAGTTCCTATTATTGGTGTTTCTGGCTGGAGCCTGTTTTTTTCACTTGGGGAAAGCTAGAGGGAGGGAAATAATATTTTTTTTAATCTTGCAAAATATTATTGATTTAATCCCCAGAAGATGGGATGGATGAATTATTTTTCTCCTGGTGATACTAAGTTTTAATATGATCAAATTTTTAAATAATTTATTTGTTTGCCTCTGACAATTATGCCCTATCACTCACTTTGCTACTCTAACATGAGTTTCCTATTGAATTTTAGAACTTACAGGTGCTTCTGAACAACGGAAGGTTTGAGTCCTTCTGAATATAACCTTCTTTGTTTTGCCAGTAGATAAGAGGGTCAAGTGGGTTATTTTTGTAGGTTTGTTTGTAATATGTAAAATTTCTCTGAAAACTTTGGTCGTAAGAATTTGTTTTCAAACTTGTTAATCTAAGACTAGTTTACCAGAAATTGCAAAATATCCAAGTTGCTGACTTGTAAAATCAGCTTTGAGAGTTCATCAATATTTTTGTGCCTTTGCTAAATGGTAAAGCTGTTCTTTTTCCTATGTGAAAAACAACGAAGATTTGTTGGAAGAAATTGTCAGGTACAAATTATAAAATATACCTTTACATATGCAAAAAGAGTTTTAGACAGGGAACTGACCTAAGTATTTGATTATGTGTTTTGCCTTAAAATAGGGACTCATAACACTGTTTCTTCTGTGTTGGTTTTAAGACTGTTTAAATCCTCCAGGAAGTTCCTTGATTAAAGAACTAAGTTACTTCTTTGTTTCATTAACATTCTCATCAATTCTGTAGAGACAAATTAATAACATTGGGGGAGGAAAGAGAATCATTCTGGATGCCAATTACATTAGTTTGGAAGCAATGACAGTACTTGGTATAGATCAGTCAAGCCACAGATACATTCCCAAAACTGTAGATTCAGACTTGGGTTCTGTTAGAAATTCCTGACTCTGAATGGCCAGATGCAGAAAGCATCTCTTGAAGGTCCTTGGACACTGGTACTTCTCAGATGCTCCTTCCTTTCCATGGCCATGGCCCAGGATCTGGGGCCTCGCTTCTTAACTTTTGCAGTAGCCCCAGTTTTCTCACTGCCACTGTTTCCTCCACCTAATTCAAGGCCTTTCATACTTTGTCTGACTATGTAGTCAGGGCAAAACGCCATGATGAACGTACTTCACCCATACACGTTCCAGTGCAGAAGAGCTCAGTGACAACAATGGAGTGCCTTTGCACAGGTACACTTCGGGTGAGGTAAGATGTAGAATTGCTTTAGCGAGGCAAATAGGAGTGGTTCCCACTTCAGCTGCAGTCCACACAGTCCTTAAAGTCTAGGTCCAAAACACCGATAAGCTAAAGGGCATCTCAACTGTGAGGAGTTAAACACAATTCAGCAAACATAATTTTTAATTGGCTTCTAAGCTAATAATAATTTGTAATTCAAAGGTAAGAAATGGCAGCAATTGAAAACCACAACCAACTCAAAAGGTCATTGATAATGAACTAATAATATGACAGACAATTTTCGAGAACACCTACCCTCTGCAGGTCTCCGTACAATAGAGACATTGTCTTGTCTAGCATTTTAGGGGCCGCAAGATCTCTTACCAGAATGCTGAGCGAGGATCCTCAGCATACTCCCCAAATGTGCTGCTGCTTTTAGGTTATAAATACCAGTGTTTAGTAACATTGAAAACTAACTTCAGCGATTAACTACTAAAAAGCTCATAACTAAGGTGACCATATAGTTACCATCCAAACTGGACAATTTTGAGAGTGAAAGGGGGTGTCCTTAATAATTACAGGACAACAGATATTACCTGAGACAGTCCTGGGCAAACTGGGGTGGACACAGGGTTACTGGCTCCTGAGGCATGTGTAAACATATGTGGAATGAGTCACCATTTGTGCAGAAGGAGAGATGGAGGAGCCTTATTTTGGGGTTTGGAATCCTAGTTTGGTGACTCATCAGCAGGCCATTACAGCCCTCTTTTGGGCCCCAGGCGGGACTCTTGACAGTTAGCAATCTAGTCCAGTCTACACTCTTTATCAGACCCATCTTCTGTTCTGGTGCTCCCTGCTCAGAAAATCCCAGTAGTTAAAGCTGGTCTCAAAAGCTTGTTTATGCGAGAGACCCCTCAATTTAGATCACGTTACCTTATTTCCTGGTCGTTTTCTGCAAAAGCCAGATGAATCCTGCTCACTCCAGTCCCTTGTTATCTGGTTCCCCCATCTGGTATGGCACCTCTTCCTGGCACTTACTTAAATCCTATTTATTTTTCAAGTTGTACCTTCTTTGAGTAACCTTTCCCAAGAATTCTTGTCCATTTTAATAAACCATTTGTGTGAACTTTGAGAATTAAAAACAAAACTCTACATCATACTTTTGAGACCTAATCATTTGGTAGCTTAGCATGTTTTCTTGCATGTGATTTCCTCCCAGTCTGTATGGTAAGCTCCTGAAGGGAAGTATCTCTGCTTTGTCTTCCCTTCATTCTGCTCTATCCCCTATTATTCCAGGTCTCAGAATGTAGAGAGTATCCATGGCCTGCTAGTTGAATCAGTGACGGTTATTGTTTTAGATAGATTGGAAAATTTTGATGATCAGATTATATAATTGTTAGTTTCATTCACAACATTTGTAAATTAATGTCCTTGTTTTGGCTCCATCTATCTCATATGAATTGTGTAAAGCTGAGTTGGCTTTATGACCTCTTATCTCTGTGTTCAAACACATGTTCAGATTCCAAATAGAATTTTAAATAATCTTAAATTTTTATTTAGTATCTTGAAAAATGTCAAGAGTATTCAATATACAGATAAAAAACAAAATTTTAAAATCTCATCTGTTCTTCCCAGCCCCATTCAGCACAGCGTGGCAGTTTCTCTTCTCCTCTGTCTCAAAACTCTCTAAAACTTTCTCAAACTCAGCCCAAGGTGTAGCTTGTATTAGTGTTCTATTTGTCTTCCCTGAGAGACATTTTGCCTTTTTTAGATAGCTGAAGCAAGCCCGATTTTAAAGATGCAAGAATGGAGTTGGCTGAGACAGAAATCTTTTCACTGAATGTGTGTAGTATGTTGGCATATGGAAGTGGGACAAAGCGTAAAAGTTTAGGAAGTAGGCAGGAAGAGGCTTGCAAACTTATTTTAATTTTTTTTTTCCTGCCACAGTTATTTTCTTTCATTAACTTGCCTTTTAGTAAAGTGATTAGTACTTGTAAATATTCAGTGAATGACCAGAGAGATATGATATTTTATAAATGGACTTCTCTTTGAAGTGGTTGAACTCAAAATGAAATCAGACGTTTTGGACACTGTACCATTTCAAATTTCAAAAAATATAAATGTTACCAGAAGGATTCTCTGCCCGCCCTCCCCCTCCCCTCCCCCCCCACCAGCTTCAAAATAAACATCTTTGGGTAGAATCTAGTCATGAAGAATTAAAATCTAAGTGAAAAAATAGCCAAACAATGTCAACTATTAAAAAGACATCTCTGGAAGGAAGACCCGATTTAACTTTGTACCTTCCCTCATGTTGTCTTTTCCAGAGTAGATTACCGTCTTCATTCAGAATCACCAAATGTTTACTGAGCACCTACGAAACACCAGGCCCTGTACTAGTCACTGAATGGTCAGTGATGCATGATGCGGGCATAGCTCTTGCCCCCTTAGAGCTTACAGCTTCAAAGTGGGGGGAATTATATAAAAATAATCAATCAAATACAAATTGTGTATCTATACAAATTGTGATAGGTACTGCAAAGGTAAAACATAGAGAGAGATCCAGTTGTCATTGAGTTGATTCTGACTCATAGCGGCCCCATGTGTGTCAGAGTAGAACTGTGCTCCATAGGGTTTTCAATGGCTGATTTTTCAGAAGTAGATCATGAGGCCTTTCTTCCCAGGTACCTCTGGGTGGATTCAAATCTTCAGTCTTTTGGTTAGCAGCCAGCACATTACCACCATTTGTACCACTCAGCATTTTATTTATGGGTGGTGTACCCTGAAGGGAAAGGCAAGATTTAATTTAATTTATTTTTCCCTCTTTTTTAAAGCAAAAATGAATGTTTTATTCAGCATATGTTCAAAGAGGCAAAAGTAGGAAACGGACAGGCATCCTGCTAGAGCCATGTCTGCCTGAGTCCAAAGAATATTACAGAATAGACAAAAGTGGGAAATGGACAAGCATCCTGCCAGAGCCATGTCTGCCCACCTTCAAGGAAATATTGCAGCATAGACAAATGCGGTAAACAGACAAGCATGCTGCCAGAGCTAAGGAACATTCCAGAATCATCAGTATATATTAACATTACAGATGGGCAAAACCATTGAAAGTTTTAGCTTTTCACAGATTGACTAAAAACTGCTAAATCACCGTAATTCTACATTTTGAATTGTCCTTCTTAATAATCATTGGTACAGGTTTCAGTAATGACAGTCAGGAGGGTTTTCATTGGTCCAACAATTCTTACTATTCACTAAATGCTAATAGAAAAAGAGTGGAAAGTAGGTGGGTCTTTTGCGATCTATTTAATTAGTTTATGTGAAAGGTCCCCCAAAAGATGTTTTCCGAGATTGTGCTAGCTGTTGGGTTTATACCTCAGGGCCCAGTCTACAGCCATACCACCGTGAACTCACCCGATCTCGTCTTGTTTTTTGCTTCTAATGTCAGTTCACTTAACATATCTGTGCTGAGAGTGAATACGTTCAGAGCAGAGAGAAATGTTTCAATTTGTGCAGATTTGGCTGAAAATTGCTTGCTGTTTATAAATTCCTCTCCCAGACTTGTCAGGTGCTTTGGGATATTGTTGTTGAGATAATAAAGCACATGTCCTTTGAAAAGAAAAGGAGGCAAGCTGTGCTTTTCCATTGTTATGGCTTCAGGTAACCTTTCAAAGTTACCATTTACCAAGGCATAGCTCAAGACACCTTCAGAAACTGCATTTAAATCTTGATTGAAACTGTAATTGTTGCGTATAGATCAATGCTTCTGAGGAACTAATGGGTGGCTGGTGAGGGGCTGGTAGTGTCCAAGGGTGGCACACTCATTAATTGTAAGGTTATTGAGGAGGAAATGCAACCAGTGATGCTCGCTCAGTGCTTGTTCCTACATATGGACACCATTTCCCTTTATACCTCCACTGTTTTGCTTTTTTTTTCTGTGAGAAGGCAAAGACATTTTTGTAATTCTCCAAAAACAGTGATTGACTGCAATAATTGAAGGCATTAATACTGATTCATGTTAGTTGATGTCAATAACTTTATTATACATATAGTCTCCAGGGCAAATTTTGTGGGAAGTTTCATTGAAAAGTTTATTTCTTGAGCATTTATAAGTTGAAGCGATCTCCTTGACATAGATAGTTAAGGAAAATGTCTCTTCATAATAAATATTACATTAGTGAACAGTCAATGATAACTTTCTGTGCTGAACTTCTACTTGGAATTACTTTGTTACAAAGTCAAATTGATTAAACCCAATGAGATTATTATTTTTCTCTCTAGGTATTGCAGCTAGGTAAGTTACGTGGCAAAGCACTGCAGTGGGTGTTAGGAGATCTGACGTCTAGTCCCTGCTCAGCCATGAAGTCAGTTTGACCAAAGAAAAGCAATATCACCTTTATAGGTCTCTGTTTTTATAGCTGTAGGATAAAAAGATTGAACTAGAAAGTTTCAAGGTCCCTTGTAGCTCTTAAATATCTCTACTTTTCATTCATGTTTAATAAAACTGTATTGGTTTCCTACGGCTGCTGCAACAGAATACTACAAATTGGGTAGCTTTGAACAACAGAAACTTACTGTCTTGCAGTTCTGGAGGCTGGGAGGATGAGATCAGGGCATTGGTCGTGTGGATTCCTGCTGAGGCTTTGGGAGAATCTGCTCCACGTTTCACTCAACTTCTGGTGGTTCTAGGCATTCCTGGGCTGCAGCTGCAGCATCTCATGGTGTCTTGCTCTGTTTCCTTGTCTCTGTGTGTCTTCGCCACCTTTATATAGTGTCATAGATTGAAATGTAGTGTAAAAGGAACCTTCCTTGGAAAAGACAGAAAGACAGCAGAAAATAGACATTGATAGGGTGAGGGCGGATCAGAAATTGAAGGGTCAGTTGGCAGAACTTATCGAGAGTATATGGGGTGTGAAGGTGAATGTAAGAAGGTCCTTGATGGCAGGTTTGTGGGTGCTTGAAAGCAAAAAGGCAGCTGTTCTTCTATGCTTCACAGTGGTCTCTACTTTTCTGGGATGGACCTAGCCTTGCACATTAGCTGAATCAACCTTGGCAATCAATGGGTGACAAATCAATCAATCCCAGTATGTTATTGGAGTCAGAAAGCTTCACTTCTTTTTCCTGTTAGCACCTGTCATTTGCACAGGCTTGTTTCCCTATCTGGACAGAGATGTGAGTTGCCTGGGAATGTACATAGAGACTTAAATTCCTTCAGGAGGGGCTGGGGAACTCGCATGGATGCCTTGAGTATATTTATGTGAGATGCAGTGGTTTTGAAGGAAGCAAATGATATAGGTTCTATCCTCAATCCCTGCTAAAGATAAACCAGTTGCCAACTCATGGCGACCCCATGTGTCAGAGTAGAGAACTGTGTTCTAAAGGGTTTTTAGTAGCTGATTTTTCAGAAGAAGATGGCGAGGACTTTCTGGGTGAACTCAGACCTCCCACCTCTCAGTTAGCAGTTGAGTGCATTAACCATTTTCATCATCCAGGGACTCCTATGTTAAAGGCAGAGCTTGCTAAGAGCGAGATGCCTCTCTTTGGAGAGAAGCTCTAGAAGGGATTGGGTACCATGAGCGGCAACCACATTTTCCATTTTTCTCACCTGTCTTTCCTCTGGTCACTTACATCCGCTGTGGGAAAGAGGAAGAAAGAAGGCTGGGGTCAGAGTGCAGCTCTTCGCCTTTGATAAGCCATGATTTTTTTTCACAGGAGGGCACACTCTGTTGAGGCTGGTATATTTCACAATTAGACTTCGACTTCAATTAGAGGTGTGCAGCTTCATACTACTCTTTGTCGTCCGATTTCAGTTTCCTCGTGAACAGAAACCAAAGGCCCAGGGCCGGGTGTATAGGGGCAGTTCAGTACATTTTTTCCCCCCCTGGATCATATTGAATTATAATAGTAATGAAAGAAACAAAGTATCTGTTCACTCAACATTCTTTCAGGGCCTATCTTGCATGTGTACATATTCGGGAAAATAAAGAAAGTCATGCCTTTTGGGGCTACCTGCATTGTCTTCTTAGGGATGTGGCAGGAGCCCATCAAGTGTTGTATCATATTTTCAGATTTTAAAACAATTTAGAAATATTTCATAATTCCTTGCTGAGTATTTGTAGAGGAGGTATTATTACTATTTTATGTGTGGGAGACACAAAACAAATGCCTTAGGTCATAGATAGCTGGTTGTCTTATTCATTATACTATGTTGGTCATTGGATAATTATGCATTTTAATAAAATAGTTTCCAGGAATGGAATATTCTCAGAATGAAAAATCCATTCATTGTCAAATTATACCATTCAATAATTTTAATAGACTAGGAATTCCAGGAAACTATAGATAATTTTCATTTTTAATACTATGGAAATAAGAGAAAAAAAGACATTCAGATAAGTATTCTTTCTTCATATGTTTATAACCTATATCTCCTCTTTCTCATAATATTCCTCTGAATAAGGCTTTATCTATGAGGGTGTCTTAGTCATCTAGTGCTGCTATAACAGAAATACCACAAGTGGATGGCTTTAACAAAGAGAAATTTCTTCTCCCATAGTCTAGGAGGCTAGAAGTCCGAATTTAGGTGCCAGCTCCAGGGGAAGGTGTTCTATCTCTGTCAGCTCTGGGGGAAGTTCCTTGTCATATATCTTCCTCAGTCAAGGAACTTCTCAGCGCAGGGACCCCAGGTTCAAAGGACGCGCTATACTCCCAGTGCTTCTTTCTTGGTGGTGTGAGGTCCCCGTGTCTTTCCGCTCGCTTTTCTCTTTTATATCTCAAAAGAGATTGGCTTAAAACACAATCCAATCTTGTAGATTGAGTCCTGCCTGATCAACATAACTGCCACTAATCCCATTTTATCACCATCATAGAAATAGGATTTATAACACATAGGAAAATCACATCAGATGACAAAGTGGTGGACAGTCACACAATATTGGGAATCATGGCATAGCCAGGTTGACACACATTTTTGGGGAACACAGTTCAATCCATAACATAGGGTATAAGCTACCTTGAGATAAAGTGGCTCTGGGCATTTTGGGGTCTAAGACAAAGGTGTCAGAAACCCATTTCATTGGGTGCTGGCTTCAGGAATTCATTGTCCACCTTGAAGTCACAGAGCCAGACTGGGCAAAAGACGTCTGCCCCTTCCCTCAGTAACATGAATAGACCTGTGACTTATCTTACTGTAAAACCAAATGTAAAATGTCTGCTCAATATTTCCCAACTTTTTCCATTCCATGGCACTTTTATGAATCACTAATGCACATCTGGGGGCTGTTAGGACTGTGTGTTTGGGGATAGGGGAAGAAAGCAGTATTTCTCATAGTATTTCTCACAGTGGTGATAAGCACTGACCCTGTACTATAATGAGGGATACAAAGCTACGGGGTGAGAGCAGGTAGGTTGAGTTACTTCCCTGAGTGATTAGGTCCCGTGTCAACCTGATCAGGAAGACTGAGCCTAGATCATCATATGACAGAATACATACTTAGTTCTGCCCTTCGGGTGATTAACTGTGTGCTTTACAATTTCCCTTTGCTTTTATGACCCCCTCTCTGGTTTAAATGAGAGACCCCTCAGTTCATTTTTCAAAGGAGTGAGTATAGACTTGAAATTCGAAATGCAAAGTTCAACTCTTTGTAGAAAATAGGGCATGCTGCTTATCTGGCTTTCCTGGTGGTGAAGTCTCTGAGGAAGTGTGTACCCCCAAAATGCATGGCAAGAGGGGTGGCCCCAGAGAGTTTCTTGCCTCTTCAAAGATCACACCTTCAGTGATGCCTGCTAAATGACTCAGAGAACATTACCACCTTGACTTAAATGTGGCTGCCTGAGTTACTCTGGTCAAAAGGAGAATCTATTAACTATATGCAAATATGGCCTTTGTAATTTCTTTGGATAAATGAGAAGACTTAACACAGTCATTTGAATGAGCTAGGGTGGGACCTTAGAAGCACATAAATTGAAGCAAAAATCTTGATTGTCTGGTTTTACACATTACCACAGCATCTTTGAGTTCCCTGAAAGCTTAGTATAGTGCCATTCCCATGTGTGTGCAATAAATATTAATTAACAATGATGATTTGATCATAGGCAAAAGAGTTTTAAAGAGAATAATAAATGCACTGAGATATCTTCTTAAGAAAGTGTAGTTAGAGTCTTTATTAATATATTTGAAAAGACCTTTCAGTTCTTTAATTAAATTCATTATTTTTTAAGACTTCTGGTTAAGAAACATTGTGTTAATAATAACATACGCTCAAGTGTGTATAAACTATATGTTCTTGCTAGTTCATGGATGAGTCAGGCAACATTAGTATTTAAATGGACATTTATTTATTGTCTCCTAAGTATTCTTTCCTCTCTTCCTTTTTCTCAATAGCCCCTAACTTCTGTTTGGGGATCAATGAGGTTTCAGAGAAACTGATTCTGCCCCCAATTTAAGGGATGCCACATATGACTGCAGCTAACCTAATTGGTACATTTCAACTCCTTAGTCTCTGTGTTAGTTAGGGGCAGGATGTGACTTATGCCTGTGTAATCAGAATAAATCTCAGGGCCTGGGAATGCTGGAAGGATGATGCTTTCCCTGAGTGGATGCGAATAGATAAGGAAGCATGTAACCCTACTGGCTGCCATCTTGAGACCACCAGGGGACCCAGATGATGTTGTGGAAGGCAGAGTTGAGAGGCAGAAAGGAAGAAGGTGCTTAGGTAACATTGCTGACATTGTTGAACTGCTGGATCATCTTCACTTGAAGCTCCAGAACTTCCACTGGACCCTTCATCGTGTGAGTCAATAAATATCCCTTATTGTTCAATCCAGTTTGGGTAAGGTTTTCTGTACCTCACAATGGAAAGATTCCTTACTGATATGGAATTTATACTCCAATGCCTCTGCTTGGTGTTTACCTTGGCTGCCTTGCTGCTCCTCTGGGAGAGCACTGTTCTCCCTAGGATACTGTCTACCAATGCTCCCCAAAGCTGTGAAACTCTCCCAGGTGCCAAGTGGGTGCTTCCTTCCTGTTAGACTTTACTGTGTCCGAGTCATAGTGTGCTCCTCACAGAGTGGGAGAATGCCCCCTATGGCAGGGCATTCTCATACTTCACAAAATGTTTTATTTGACAGTAAAGGATGTAAGCAAGTTGAAGACAATCAGGAATGCCAGCTATGTTGGGGGTTCCCTTAAGACACTTATTGCTTCTATTATCTTCCCACTATAAATTAAGCTTTACCAAGCCTCTGAAGGTCAGATAAACTTCAATAATCCCTTATTCTATTCTAGGCAGATTTGCTTGTCTTCCCTGAATGTCTCCAATAATAGTTTTGTAAGTGCAGAGTATCCCTGAAGACTTGGCTGAGTTTTATCAACTAACAGGAACATTCACACTATTACAAATTTTGTGAAGGTGTTTATGAGCTTTTATCTAATAATTCTTCACTCTGAGCAGGCAGTCTACATTCAAATTATATATTTTTATCACTGTTCACCTGCAGACTTAAGCCACAGTGTAGTTTAGTATTCTCAGATGATCTAGATCAGAACCAAAGTGCTCTTCTGCCAGCAGATTCCCCTACATCTTACTAAGCCCCATTTCTTTAGAATGTTGGGATCAGGCATCACACTTTCCCCTCCACCACCTTCTCAACCTCCTCTGCTCTGAGTGCCTCCTCGAAGGTCCCCTTTACCATATGTGAAGCAGCTTTGCAGACTGATGTGGAGCATAATGTGGCAGGGGTGGTATTAGTTCGGACGAGAACACAGCATGAGGGAAGTTAGAGACTTGGGTATTGCTGGTTCAGAGTGCAGTTTCTGGGTAATGACTGGGCAAGTCTCTTGGTTTACCTCTTCAAGTGGGAAGTTATTTAATTTCTCCAAGTCTCAGTTTACTCATTTATAAAAAGGAGATAATTAAAGTTCTTTCCTCAGAGGATTTAGGAAAAGAGATGTTCCATGTAACAAGCTTTCAGAAAATATAACTTATGTTAAAATTGAAAAAAAGATTAGAACCCAAATTCTCTAGTTCCTAGACTAGTGTTCTTTGTACTATAGTTTGTTGTTTGAAAACATAGATGTTTTTAACTATAGTTAAACAAGTGAGATAACCAGATAAAGTACAGAAATAAAATTACACCTCAAACGAACTGTTCTATATAAGTAGTAGTTATCCCCTTATAAAATATAAGGACCCATGGTTTCCATGGGCTTATCCATTGTGATCTATAGAGAAATCAAACAACATATTTCACTGGGCAAATACACTGCAAAAGACCTCTTTTAAAGTTATAAAAAGCAAAGATGTCACTCTGATGACTAAGGTTCTTTTGAGCTAAGCCATGGTCTTTTCAGTTGCCCTATATGCATGTGAAAGTTGGATAATGAAAAAGAAAGAAGAATTGATATACTCAAACTGGTAAAGAAATTGAATATACCGTGGACTGCCAGAAGAACAAACCAGTCTTAGAAGAAATACAACCAGAATGTTTCTTAGAAGTGAGGTTGGCAAGACTTTGGCTCTTTTACTTTGGACACGTCATCAGGAAAGACCAGTTGCTAAAAAGGGAGATTATGGTTGGTAAATCAGAGGGCCAAAAAACAAAGGAAACCCTCAATGAGGTGGATTCTCACAACAGCCACAACAATGGACTCATAGACAGCAGTGATCACGTGGATGGCACAGGACTTGGCAATGCTTCCTTCTGTTATATACAAGATCGCCATGAGTAGGAGCCACCTTGATGGCAACTAACAACAACAGTACCTTCCCATTGTCCTTCACCTGGTTAACACCCACTTGTTTTCAAGACTTAACTCTGAAATTGATTATCCGTGGAACCCTTCTTTGACCACATGCCTGCCCCCTCCCATGTGACCACTGCTTTATCCAACGTAGATCCATCTTCCACTAACTGGCAAATGGGTGTCATTGAATGTATGGATCTCATCCCATCACAAAGCCTGACCACAAGCGGCCAAAGTTAAAGGGCTCAGGGCACAGTGCCATGTAGTTTAGATTTTAAACCTCCGCTATGGAATAGCAGTGATTTTATAAAGTCCCATGTTAATGACAGTGCTTTCCTATTGTTTAAACAGATTGCTGTGACCATTCCTTCTTGTGTAATACTGCAGACCAAGCAAGCATATGGAGTCCTCAGAAGTGAGCATGCCCAGAAGCAGACCTGTGAGGGCTCTGTCCTGCTGGAGACCCAACAACAATGTCACCCATTCTGCTGTACAAGAGAGAATTCCTTATTGCCTCTTTCCTACTTGCAGATTTACACTGATTACAAAACTCAGAAATGTGGAGGGCAGGGAAGATCAGCCTAGTCTGAGGTCTAACCTTTCTTTCTGTGTCTCCGAGGTCACTGGTACTTAACTTATCCCCCAAATATTCTGAAGGATGAATATACCCAAACTTACCCATACATCAGCAATATTCTTAGGAAAACAAAACCCTCGGATGTACAGGGTGCTAGAAAATTGTGCACCAAGAGTTGCTTCCCTGATTACCTGGTGGGATCTTGGAAAGAGATTTTCACAGATGTGAGCAGGAATGAATTTTGATCACTGTAATAAATGGAGGAATTGAGAGAACTGGCAGTAATCTTTATAAATGACATCATTTCTAACTTCCAAATTGATATAGAGGTCACCTTTTATTTTATTTTTAAAATCCAAGTCCAGGGTATAAATTGCTTTTGCATTATTTCATTTACCAAGAGTAATTTTATTGTTCGTTTGAGGAATTACCATTTATCTTTGCATGAGCACTTCATAATTTAGCATTTGAAAGGCCTCTGTTGAACTCATTCTTTGGCTTCCAGCCTCTGCTGTGATATTGGAAGAACCAGTTTATTAAGAATAGACAGAAACTCAAGCATTAAGAACCCTAAACTTGTAAAATGTTGGTGGTCCCTCGTCCTTGTTACTGAGCGGTCTAAACTGTATTTTCCGTTTTCTGCTGTTAACAAGCAAATAACAGAACGAGGGCTCTAATCAAAAGCAGCGTGCGGATGTTACATCACTACTTCAGATTTGTTGTGTTGATTGAATTAGAAACTGTAAGAGATTTGTCTGTGCTGTGGTGCTGGAGCCCATAATGTGCTGGCCACGGCAAGGGTGGCATGACCTCAGGTTTTAGCATTTGAGAAGAGGGTTATTGCAAGTAACTCCAGAGTTGCCACTTCATAACCAATGAGAACATTTTGTGAAGTGGATCATTTTGGAGAGTATGTTTACACTTGAAAAATACGTTTTGAATATCCCTGTGCATTACAGTACAAGATAATTTGCAGGAATTCCAAGTCAGGATATGTAAGCCCCTTGAGAGCAGGGTCAGCATCTTACTCTTCCCCCGTTTTGCAGCACCTGGCATACTGCCTAGCATGTGGTAGGTGATCAGTAAATGCATTTTAAACTTAAGTTCGAAATGAGAAAGATGTAGGAACTAAAGTACTCACTCTGGCATTCAAGGCTGTTTTTTAATCAATCCCCACATTACTTATGCACATTTTCCTGCCAATGCTTCCATTCTGATTTCCTCATCCTCCCATACACCTGTGCTGAGCTACTTCCATCTTCCTGCTTGTGCCTGCTCTAGCCTTGTCTGGGGTCCGTCTCTCCTGTATCTCTGTCTATCCAAATTCCATGGATCAGGGGATGGATTACCCAAAAGCAAGGTATGCAAGGGCTTACTTGTGGTTACTTACTAATCTGTAGAGCACAATTTCACCTGTTTTTCACCACATCAAAGATGTGGTGAAACCCATGTGAAATTGTGTAGTACAGATTGGTAAGTAAACACATTTAAGCCTGTGCGTACCTTGCTTACTGCTTAATCCACCCCTGCATGGATCCTTCAAGGCCCACCTCAGGCCTATGTCCCCACAGGGCTTCATTGACCATGGTGGATTATACGGATCTCTCTCCCAACCAAAGGCAAGGTCAAATGGGGAACTTGATGGCATTTAATCATGTTTTACCCAGAAAAAATCACACCCTCTTTGAGGGTCAGGACCGTGTCTTTTCCACCCTCTACTGTCCTAGCCTAGTATATAGTGGATGCCAAGGAGGGGACTTGGGCCTCTCCCTCTGAGTACTGTAGCTGGGTTGATTGGGGTCAGAGAAGAGCCCCGGGGTAATGAGCCTGAGTGTGGTTATTCAGTAAACTTAACAGTCTGGAGCTGGAGTCAACAGGTTAGTTTGAGCTAAAAAACAGGTTTAAAATCTAGAAACAAAAGCCATAGGAGAGAGGAAATAAGTTAGTCACTCAGGAGATACATACAGCAAATGTTATGAGGACAATATGGACTGTTATGAGGACAATATGGTAGGGGGAGCAAGGAGAACTAGCACTTACTGTGGGTTCCCTGCATATCACGAAGCACAAATTTTAACATAGGACATATGCAGTTTACAATGAGGAAGTAAATAGTCAGAGAAGATTGCTATCCAGTGTTACACCGCTGTTAAGAAGGGAATACAGAGTTCAAAGGCAAGTTTCTCTGACCCCAAAATCTGTTCTGTTTCTTTCATAATTTATAGCTTCTCTGTCTCTTCCAAGAAAAATCCTTCCATCTTCCTGTCCCCCAGTCACCCCAGCGGACTCTCTTCTTTCCAGTGCTTTGCCTTTACTTCTATCCTAGTGCTTACTTGATCCTACGCAGAAGTCCGGGAAATCTGGATTCCACTTCTGACATTAGTAGGCTTCATGGGCCTGACAGCTTCTGCTCAGTCTTTATCTAGACCATTGTGTGTATCTGTGCTCCAAGAGGGTAGGGACTTTGTCTTGTTCACTGTGTGTTCCCAGCCCCTAAAATGCTGCCTAACACACTAACACACTGCAGCACTGCAGGGATATATATATAAATCTCAAGCATTAAATTTACCAGATATATATACCTATACGTATATATGGATGGTGCATGCCTGGGCAGCATTTTGTTCTGTTGTACATAGGGTTGCTCTTGAATGGAACCCTACTATGAAAAACAGACAAAAACACAGCTATTCTAGGTTGGAGGCTGGGACCCCCATCTACCTCCTCCTCCTCTCATCTGAGGCACTTCCTCAAAACTCCTAGACTCCACACACAACTCAAAGTTTATCCCTGAAGTTCCTTCCAGCCCTGACATCTGTTTTAGGTTGTTAAACTAAAGCCAGGGACACCAGATGTGGAAGTTGTGTGAACACCTAAAGAATCAAATGCTGTGGTAGGAAGAACAACATAAGTGCAGCAGGAGGGCCACAGGAGGAGGGAGCTATTGATGCGGATTAGAGGAACGTTCTGGAGAAACAGTCATTTGAGTGACTTTGACGGGAAGGGTAGAGAAAGGCAGGCTTTCCAGGCTGAGCACCACACAATAAACATTTGTCGAATAAGGACTGTGTGTAGGCTCAGGAAAGAGTCCTGAGAAAGAAGTTTTGTGCAAAGAAATTGTTTCTCCATTTTCAACAGCCCCCAAAGGCAAATATCAGTGCCCTTACTTAGGTGTGGAGCGCTCTTCTTCCTCCCTGTCTCAGACTTGCTTTGGTCACATTCCCTTGCCCTTTCCTTGGCTGAGCACAGATAAACTCCTTAATCTTAATCTGTCCCCTCTCCTGCCTTCAG
Source organism: Dugong dugon (assembly GCA_030035585.1). Lineage (NCBI taxonomy): Eukaryota > Metazoa > Chordata > Mammalia > Sirenia > Dugongidae > Dugong > Dugong dugon. The sequence continues at coordinate 113,801,618 of CM057473.1, read as the reverse complement.
TCTGTTCCAGGGACGGATGGAGGAGAATTCTGAGAGGCTAATTTATATTGAGTACTTTATCAGGTGCTATTCTATATCACAGGTCTGTCAGCTTGTCGTACTGTGGGGGCTTGCATGTTGCTGTGATGCTGGAAGCTATGCCACTAGTATTCAAATACCAGCAGGGTCACCTATAACAGACAGGTTTCAGCTGAGCTTACAGACTAAGATAGACTAGGAAGAAGGACCCAGCAGTCTACTTCCGAAAAGAATTAGCCAGAGAAAACCTTATGAATAGCAGCGGAACATTGTCTGATGTAGTGCCAGAAGATGAGCCCCTCAGGTTGGAAGGTGCTTTAAAGACAACTGGGGAAGAGCTGCCTCCTCAAAGTAGAGTTGATCTTAATGACAGGGATGGAGTCAAGCTTTTGGTGATGTGGCACGACTTAAAATGAGAAGAAACAGCTGCAAACATCCATTAATAATTGGCATGTGGAATGTACAGAGTATGAATCTAGAAAAACTGGAAATCGTCAAAAATGAAATGGAACGCATAAACATCGATATCCTAGGTTAGTGAGCTGAAATGGACTGGTATTGGCCATTTTGAATCAGACAATCATATGGTCTACTATGCTGGGAAAAACAGCTTAAAGAGGAATGGCATTGCATTCATCGTCAAAAAGAACATTTCAAGATCTATCCTGAAGTACAATGCTGTCAGTGATAGGATAATACCCATATGCCTACAAGGAAGACCAGCTACTATGACTAGTACTCAAATTTACACACCAACCACTAAGGCCAAAGCTGAAGAAATTGAAGATTTTTACCAGCTTCTGCAGTCTGAAATTGATCGAACATGCAATCAGGATGCATTGATAATTACTGGTGATTGGAATGTGAAAGTTGGAAACAAAGAAGGATTGGCAGTTGGAAAATATGGCCTTGGTAATAGAAACAATGCCAGATCACACAATAGAATTTTGCAAGACCAATGACTTCTTCACTGCAAATACCTTTTTTCACCAACATATATGGTGACTATACATGTGGACCTCACCAGATGGAATATACAGGAATCAAATTGACTACATCTGTGGAAAGAGACGATGGAAAAGCTCAATATCATCAGTCAGAACAAGGCCAGGGGCTGACTGCAGAACAGACCATCAATTGCTCATATGCAAGTTCAAATTGAAACTGAAGAAAATTAGAACAAGTTCATAAGAGCCAAAGTACTACCTTGAGTATGTCCCCCCGAATCTAGAGACCATTTCAAGAATAGATTTGATGCACTGACTACTAATGACTAATGACCAGAGGAGTTGTGGAATGCCATCAAGGACATCATACATGAAGAAAGAAAGAGGTCATTAAAAAGACAGGAAAGAAAGAAAAGACCAAAATGGATGTCAGAAGAGACTCCGAAACTTGCACTTGAACATAGAGTAGCTAAAGTGAAAGAAACAATAAAATGAACGAGCTGAACAGAAGATTTCAAAGGATGGCTAAAGAAGATAAAATAAAGCATTATAATGACATGTGCAAAGACCTGGAGATAGAAAACCAAAAAAGAACCTGCTTGGCGTTTCTCAAGCTGAAAGACCTGAAGAGAAAATTCAAGCCTCGAGCTGCAATATTGAAGGATTCTATGGGGAAACTATTAAACGACGCAGGAAGCCTCAAAAGAAGATGGAGGGAACGCACAGAGTCACTATACCAAAAAGAATTGGTTAACGTTCAGCCATTTCAGAAGGTAGCATATGATGAGGAACCCATGGTACTGAAGGGAGAGGTCCAAGTTGCACTGAAAGCATTGGCAACAAACAAGGCTCCAGGAATTGATAAAATACCAATTGAGATGTTTCAACAAATGGATGCAGTGCTGGAAGTGCTCACTCATCCGTACCAAGAAATTTGAAAGACAGCTGCCTGGCCAACGGACTGGAAGAGATCCATATTTATGCCTATTTCCAAGAAAGGCAATCCAACTGAATGTGGAAATTACTGAACAATATCATTACTATCATACGCAAGTAAAATTTTGCTGAAGATCATTCAAAAGTGGCTGCAGCAATCCATAAACAGGGAACTGCTAGAAATTCAAGCTGAACTGAGAAGAAGATGTGGAAGGAGGGATATCATTACTGATGTCACATAGATCCTGGCTGAAAGCAGAGAATACCAGAAAGATGTCTACCTGTGTTTTATTGACTATGCAAACGTATTCTACTGTGTGGATCATAACAAATTATGGCTAACATTGTGAAGAATACGAATTCCACAGCCCTTAACTGTGCTCATGAGGAAACTTTACATGGATCAAGAGGCAGTTGTTCAAACAGAACAAGGGGATACTTCGTGGTTTTAAGTTAGGAAAGGTGTGCATCAGGATTGTATCCTTTCATCATACTTATTCAATCTGTATGCTGAGCAAATAATCCGAGAAGCTGGACTATATGAAAAAGAACGTGGCATCAGGATTGGAGGAAGACTCATTAACAACCTGCCATATGCAGATGATACAACCTTGCTTGCTGAAAGTGAAGAGGACTTGAAGCACTTACTGATGAAGATCAAAGACCACAGCCTTCAGTATGGATTACACCTCAACACAAAGAAAACAAAAATCCTCACAAGTGGAACAACAAGCAACATCATGAAAAACGGAGAAAAGCTTGAAGTCAAGGATTTCATTTTTTCTTGGATCCACAATCAACACCCATGGAAGCAGCAGTTAAGAAATCAAAAGATGCATTGCACTGGGCAAATCTGCTGCAAAAGATCTCTTTCAAGTGTTAAAAAGCAAAGATGTGACTTTGAAGACTAAGGTGCACCTGACCCAAGCCATTGTGTTTTTAATTGCCTCATATGGATGTGAAAGCTGGACAATGAATAAGGAAGATGCCTTTGAATTGTGGTGCTGGCAAAGAATATTGAATACTCCATGGACTGTCGAAAGAACAAACAAATCTGTCTCGGAAGAAGTAGAACTGGAATGCTCCTTAGAAGCAAGGATGGCGAGACTACGTCTCACCTACTTTGGACATGTTGTCAGGTGGGACCAGTCGCTGGAGAAGGACATCATGCTGGTAAAGTAGAGGGTCAGCGAAAAAGAGGAAGACCCTCAACCAGATGGAATGACACAGTGGCTGAAACAATGGGCTCAGGCATAACAATTGTGAGGATGGCACAGGACTGGGCCCTGTTTCATTCTGTTGTATGTAGGGTCGCTATGAGTGGGAAGCAATTCAACGGCACCTCACAGCGACAACAGCAACATTTCATATCATCTCATTTAATCTTCAGAGCAATGCTGTGTGGCAGGTATGATCTGTAGAACAGGAAAGTGAGGCTCAGAGAGATTAAGCATCCTGCCCTAGTCCCTCAGCCTATAAATAGTTGAGTTAGGAGTCAAACCTAGGTTACCATCTGACACCACATTCTGGTTTTTTTTCAGCAGACCATACTTACTTCTTACTGCCCCCAGATACATGTGTACATCCTCTGGAACATTCTGCATTATCCAAGTGGTATGGATTCATTTGTTAGTTGGTTAACCTTCCTAGTTTCTGGGATAAAGACAGTGACTTACTGGGACTAGATACCGGCTTCCCTCCCCTTCTTAGGGCTAGGTGTTGAGAGTGTCTTCTGATTGAGTAGAAAGAGAAAGGCTGCCAGAAACACTAGCCTCTCTGTTTGTAGACCCTTTCTCACCTAGGCCCCCTTCGTGGATCCACTTCTTCTTTCCCTTAGGAGATTGCAATTAGTTCTGAGCTCTTCTGAGAGTTGATTTTACCTGAGGTCCCTGTTGCCATAACTCAAATTAAATTATCCTTACATTCAATACTTTATGGTAGTTTCATTTGTTTTAATTGTAATTTTGGCCTATCCTCCTTCCCCATACCACCCATACAAATTACCTTAGTTAATTAAGAATTGACTGCTATTTTGTTGGTTTTTAATGATTTATTTTTCACGAAGCAGTCCTCACTTCCTGCAATGCATCCTATTTTCTCCTATATTTTTACCTTCTGCTGAGTATGACGTTACTAACAAAGGAGTGTTTCATTTGGACTACAGCGACCTTCTTCACAGAGACACTGCAGGTTGTTGGAGAAGGCATTTGCAAAGAGCCAAGTGGCAGCACTGCTTTGCACAGAGCTCCCCCTAGGGCGAGGAGCAGCCAGCGGGGACTCCTTGGAAGGTACCCTGGACAAGGACATCTTAATTATGCAAGCTGGATTTGTCAAAGTTTAGCATATGTGCTCTTTGTTAAAACTTTAGGGGTAGTTGTTGAGGTCAGCCCCTCCTCATCAAGAAAGCTAAAAGAAGAAAAAGTGTTTTGGCAACTTGGGAGAAAGGGCATATGTTCCTACATGGAGACAGAAAACAGCTCTGACTTGCCTGTTAGATTGAGAGAACAGAAGCAGATGACTCTGAGGAAATACATGCTTGGGTGTGTTCAACAAAATAAATATAATTTGGAATTAGAAATTGAGGGAATGAAAAAATAGGGCACAAGATAAGAGCTGGATAAGGAGATTGGCTGTAAAACATTTTGTATCTTGGACCCTTTTAAATAAAATCTGAAAAATTTTAAATGCTCATTTGCACGTACGGTTCTGTTTCCTGTAACACCACTGGGCTCCAGGACCCCATCCATGACTGTGGGGTCAAGAAGTCTCAGATTAAGAACCCTGACTGGTTTCCTGTCTCCAAAATCCCAGCCTCCAACCCCCTCTCCCACCCTCCTTTTAATTAATTCACTGCTAGAGTGTTTTAAAGTTCGTATCTGATTATGACACTCGTCAGCTTAAACATTTTAAAGTTGAAATTCTTAAGTATGGCATCCGTGGTGCTCCTTGTATAGCTCAGTCAGCCTCTGCATCTTCCATCAAGCCCCTCTTGCACATGTTCTTACCAGATACTGAACTGCTTCTAGTTGGTGGCAATGCCCGCTGAGGCCTCTGTATACTTCTAGTTGGTGGCAAAGCCCGCTGAGGCCTCTGTATACTTCTAGTTGGTGGCAAAGCCCGCTGAGGCCTCTGTATACTTCTAGTTGGTGGCAAAGCCCGCTGAGGCCTCCGTATACATGCCATGTATGTATATAGGCATTTATATTCTCGCTTGTTTCAGAAAGAATTTAAGCGGTATGTAAGTATTTAATTAGAGTTGTAGGCCTCCTTAAATACTCAATTTGAGTGCCCATTCCCCTGGAACCTTTCTCTGAGCCTCCCCAGTCTGGATTTAGCGTTCGGCTTGTACTGTCCTGCAGCATCCTGTTTACCCCAGCGTTGTATGTATTTCATCACACTGTATCCGTTTCCCCACCAGATGATAAACTTCTCAGGCAGGAGCAAGGCCCCACTGTCCCTAGCACATAGTAGATAGATAGATGATTGATGGGCAGGTAGGTAGATAGATAGACAGGTAGCTGCTGTTGAGTCAACCCTGCTTTCATGGTGACCTTATGCACAATAGAAGAAATCATTATCCAGTCCCGCATCATCCTCACAATCACCAGCATGTTCAAGTCCATCTTAGTGGGTGTAGTGTCAACCCATCTCATCGAATGTCTCCCTCGTTCTCGCTGACCCTCTGCTTCACCCAATATGATGTCCCCCTCCAGACATTGATCCCTCCTGATGGCATGTCCAAAGCAAGTGAGTGGGACCGTGTTCTGTTGTGATCCATAAGGTTTTCATTGACTAATTTTGAAGGTAGATCGAGGGCCTTTCTTCCTACTCTGTCTTAGTCTGGAAGCTCCACTGAAACCTATCCACCACGGGTGACCCTGCCGATGTTTGAAATACCATTGGCATAGCTTCCAGCACCACAGCAACTTGCAAGTCACCTCAGTACGACACACTGACAGATGAATGGTGCAGTATGTAGTAGATACTCAAATCATTTTAGGCTGTCAAGGATACATTGTCTACCATTACTTGATATCAATTTAAATAATCACAGGTGAGGGAAATACTCCCCGGGGCAAGGGGAACCAATGAGTGCAGCAATTTCAAATTACTAGTTGAAGGAGCCCTGGGGTGTAGTGGTTAAGAGCTCAGCTATTGACTAAAAGGTCGGCAGTTCAAATCCACCGGCTGCTCCTTGGAGACCCTCTACGGCCGTTCTACCCTGTCCTAAGGGGTCACTATGAGCTAGAATTGGCTTAACAGCAGCAGGTTTGGCTTTTGAGTTTAGTTAAAGAAAGGAAAGCTGATAACATTTGAATAAGGAACCAAACAGCTAAGAACCTTTTACTTAAAAGATTAAAAGAAACCAACAGGTTTTACCTTCTTAAAAAAAAAAAAAAAAAACACCCCATTGCCATCGAGTCAATTCCGATTCATAGCGACGCTAAAAGACAGAGTAGAACTGCCCCATAGGGTCCCCAAGGAGCACCTGGTGGACTTGAACTTACCTTCTTAGTGATCCTGTAAGTGAAGTGAGGCTAGCTCACTGTTCTCTGTTACCGATTGGACGTAAGTCATGGGCAAATGACTTTTGTTCAGTGAAATTGTGCTGACATTTTCCACTCTTGCCCGCTCCTGAAGCCCTGACTGTTTAACTGGTGACAGGCTCCCTACACTGCTACCTTTTATATTTAGAGGTAATGATTCTGATGGCATTCCTGTTTGGAACGTTAGTGTGGCTCAGAGTCTCAAGTCTGACACATGTGTTTTCTGACTGGGTACACAGGTGATCTGCCCAGTGTTTTGCGACCTCTGTGATCCCTGAAGTTGCCTTGAGGAACTTTATTTCTGCATCTTCTTAAGGAAAACTGTGGAGTAGAAGAGGTCAGTCTTCTCTCTTGTCTAACTTTTTATGAATCCCCTACTTTGACCATTATCCTGGGGATTTCAGCTCCAGGCCATTACCCGGGGTCTACTTTTCCTGTATAAGGGCCTGCCTGATGTCCTCTGCCACACAGGACTTATTTCTACCATACCCTACTCCGGCTATCATTCCGTATGCCTCTCTGTATGCCTACATGTCACTCAGACAGGGGTGAGCATACCCGTGGTCAGTTAGAGTGGTAGGGGGGAGTGTCACAGACACTTTCCCAAGGTCCATGTGGATAGTGTGGATAGTGTGGTTAGGGTGGATAGTGTGGATAGTGTGGTTAGTGTTGATAGTGTGGATAGTGTGGATAGTGTGGCCTGGATAGTGTGGAGAGTGTGGATAGTGTGGATACTGTGGATAGTGTGGACACTGTGGATAGTGTGGATAGTGTGGATGGTGTGGATGGTGTGATTGTGGATAGTGTGGATAGTGTGGTGATTGTGGATAGTGTGGATAGTGTGGATGGTGTGGTGATTGTGGATAGTGTGGATAGTGTGGATGGTGTGGTGATTGTGGATAGTGTGGATAGTGTGGATGGTGTGGTGATTGTGGATAGTGTGGATAGTGTGGATAGTGTGGATAGTGTGGATAGTGTGGTGATTGTGGATAGTGTGGATAGTGTGGTGATTGTGGATAGTGTGGATGGTGTGGTGATTGTGTATATTGTCGTTAGTGTGGATGGTGTGGATTGTGTGGATGGTGTGGATACTGTGGATAGTGTGGATAGTGTGGAGAGTGTGGATAGTGTGGAGAGTGTGGAGAGTGTGGATAGTGTGGATAGTGTGGAGAGTGTGGTGATTGTGGATATTGCGGTAGTGTGGATAGTGTGGATAGTGTGGACGGTGTGTTGATTGTGGATAGTGTGGGTAGTGTGGTGATTGTGGATAGTGTGGTTAGTGTGGATATCCACAGTCACCACAGTATCCACACTATTCACACGTACCACACTATCCACACTAACCACACTGTCCACAGTAACCACACCGTCCACACTAACCACACTATCCACACTTTCCACACTATCCTCACCCTCCACACTAACCACACTCTCCACACTATGCACACTAACCACACTATCCACACTAACCACACTATCCACACTATCCACACCATCCACACTAACCACACCATCCACACTGACCACATTCTCCATAGTATCCACACTATCCACACAAACCACACTATCCACACTCTCCACACTATCCACACAATCCACACTATCCACCCAGAGGCACCTTGAAAGGAAGGACTGGTGATCTACTTCTGAAAAATCAGCCATTGTAAACCCCATGGAGCACAGTTGTACTCTGACACCACGTGGTCAGGATGAGTTGGAGTCTACTCTGCAGTACCCAGCGGTGACAGTAGTGTCTACTGTGGTTATTCTGTTTCTGTACCTGCTGGGTGTGTGCTATTGGGACAAGTGATATGTCTTTTTTAAGTCACAGGCCTCGGGATCACGAGGATCCTGTTTCATGTTTGGGCCTGATGTAGATAAGAAGATTCTGGACTTCAAGACTGATACCATGATTGGATGGGAATTTAGGCGTCCCAGGAGTTGAAGGTAGGGGCGTTGGTGGCTCAGCGGTAGAATTCTCACCTTCCGTGCAGGAGACCCAGGTTGGATTCCTAGCTAGTGCACCTCATGTGCAGCCACCACCCGTCTTGTCAGTGGAGGCTTGCTTGTTGCTATGATGCTGACCAAGTTTCAGCAGAGCATTCAGACTAAGATAGGCTAGGAAGAAAGACCTGGTGATCTGCTTCCAGAAATCAGTCAGTGAAAATGCTGTGGATCACAGTGGTCTGAAACACAACTGATCATGGGGATGGTGTAGGACTGGGCAGTCCTTTGTTTTGTTGTGCATGGGGCCACCATGGATTGGGAGCCAACTCAGTAGCAGCTAACAACAAGAAGAAGGAAGTGATGAGGATATTTTGCATATGGGAGAGACATTCCATTGGGAATTGAGGATGGACTGAGGTAGTTGTTAGGATCATACTTCCAGTATCCATGCTATTGGGTAGTCCCATGAGACATCAATTCTGAACTTAGTCAGGTAAGTTTATTTGCTCTGTGGGACATCAGTAGAAGTGACATAAGACAAATTTGATAAGTACATGCAAACTGAGGCTTGCCCTCTTGAAACTCAATTATCATGTAAAGAAGTCCAGGCTACCCTGCTGGAAAGCCCATGAGGAGGGGATTAGAGACTGGACTGGCAGCTCCACCTAATCCCAGACACCTGAGAGGGGCCATCTTCGACCTCCAGTCTCAACTGAGCCTCAGATGACACAGCAGTGTGAGTGACCATAGGTGAGACCCGTGGGAAACTGCTCAGCAGAACAAGGTCCAGACTGATTGCAGCCAAACCCTGTTTTGTTCTATCAACAAGTTATATTCACCCCTGGATCCAGGTCCTAATTGAACAATAACAACAAAAATCCCTACCCGTCTCATTAAGAGGTTGAATATCAAATTTGTTTTTGCTTTGTTTATTTGGAGCCCTGGTGGCACAGTAGTTAAAGACTCAGTTGCTAACCAAAAGGTTGGCAGTTCAAATCCACCAGCCGCTCCTTGGAAACCCTATGGGGCAGTTCTACTCTGTCCTATAGGGTTTACTATGAGTTGGAATAGACTTGACAGCAATGGGTTTGTTTCGTTTATTTAATAATTATTAAAATGAATAAGCTACTTTTGTTTTTTGGAGGGGATTGCTTGTGTAAATAATTGTAAATGATTGTAATAATTTGTAATATGTATTATAATTAATTATAATAATAACTTGATCTATAAGAAAAATTTCCACCGTTAGAATCTTACGGTACAGGAAATCTAAAAAGTTAGTCTCTCTGTCTTTATATATATAGATAAAACACCAGAGATGTATAAGAGGGTGATCAACAAGTACTCTCAAGCACACAATTATTACAGTAGGAAAAAATTGTCAGACACACAGAATGGGAATGTAAGTTCAAGGAGAAAAACAAACAATGTAGAATTACCAACTGTTAAATAAGAAATTATTCATGCATCAAATTGATTTTGTAATTAAATTCCATGGGATGTATATAAAAAAAGATCAATACTTTATGTTTGTGATGCAGTGAATTGCTTTTATATGGCTTTTCTAGTCATGGTCTTCTAACTCTCCCAAAGTGATTGGCTGGGCTAAAATCTTACAATGTTGATTACTATGCAAATTGAGTGATTTGTGGTCTACTGAGGGGATTGGTCAGTTGGGTCTTGGTGGGAGGACTATGCCTTGAAATTGACAAAAAGGAGGCTTATATAAGGGCCAACCCCACAGAGCTTCAGGGGAACCTCACCACCATCAAGAAGAGTCTGGAGTGGAGGGTGTCCTTTCGACCAAGGACCTGGGGTCCCTGCCCTAAGAGCCTACTTAGACTTGGAAAAGAGCTGTAGTGCTGAAGACAGTGTGAGATGGTGAGAGACAGCAGTGATGGGCTAGCAGCACCATGGAGCTAGGGGGCTATGGTGAGTGTGCCTGACTTCAGAGGGAGAGCTGAGTGCCTTAGGGCAGGAGTTTTGCCAGCAGAGCTAAAAGAACTGTAACACTTGCCTGAACAGGGTAGAGTCCTGAGTATGCTCTATGCAGGTAGAGTCCTGAGTGTGCCCGTGCAGGTAGAGTCCTGAGTGTGCCCCATGGAGACAGAGTGCTGAGTGTGCCCCATGCAGGCAAAGTCCTGAGTGTGACCCATGCAGGTAGAGTCCTGAGTGTGCTCTATGCAGGCAGAGTCCTGAGTGTGCCCCATGAAGGCAGAGCCCTGAGTGTGCCCCATTGAGTGTGCTCTGTGCAGGTAGAGTCCTGAGTGAGCCCCATGCAGGCAGAGTCCTGAGTGTGCCTGAGTAGGTAGGCAAAAAAGTTTGAAGATTATTGCTCTATATCTCATTCCAGGTACATTTTCTGTGGATCAAGGGATTGAAAATTCTTATAATAATGTCAAATATAAGACAAATTGTAAACTCTCAGAAGATGTGTTAAAATGCAGGAATAATAATAACTAGGCTAGTCAGTTTCATTGGTATATTAGAACATGCCCAGAATTGTTTCTTGAGTTGACTGTTGATTGTGCCTGAGGTTCTCCCTTGATCTTTGATTCAGATTCTTAACCTTCTTGGGCTACTTAATTTTCAAAAGTAGATGTCAGTTCTTTCTCTACCAATACCTAGTAAATAAACAGGTATATATCAGAGCAGCACAACCTCTTAACTCACTGATATCCATTGCTTTATAAAAGGTGTCTCCTGTGAAGGAAATATTTGCAGAGGATTTTGCAAAAGACATGCAGTTTATGCATAGTACTAAGATCTAATTTTGTGTTTAGCAAGACCACTACAGAGCAGGGAACCTGAACCGCAGCAGCGACGTTTCCATAGACTTACGTTTAGGGACTCGTCCTTGCTGTGATGCTGTGCCCCCTAGATGGTTATTAGAAAACACAGCACCAGGGTGTTGCTGAAGACATGGTTCATTTCATTACAGAACACCAGAGGAGAAGTTTCTGACCAGTTATGATTTAATTACACTTTTGGTCTAGCTCTTATAATTAACCAAGTTTCTCACTTTATATTGACTGCTAGAAAATTTATAGCTAAATGTTGGCATATCTCCAGCAAATGGATAGGAAATATGTGAGTCTTAATTCTGTTCCTGGCTTTATGTTTTATTTTTCTCCAGACTTCCTTGCTTGCTTGCTTTGAGATAAAGTTTATCTTGTTGTATTGCATGCAGCCCAGTAAGTCACCTTAAATTATACTTTGACAACGTGAAATATAAATAAACAAAATGGTTATTAGGAGGCAGCAGATAAAAACTTCCTCATTATTATGTGTGCTGAAGAGATGGATTTGTCATGAAGCTAATGAAGCTTAAGCTCCAGGACCCCTCACTTGTGTGGGTCCCTTCCAAGGCCCTAAACCTAATTTTGAGTTCTTTTTTTCCGTAAAGACAAACTGCTTTCTAAGTTACATAAGCTCCAGGCTCCACAAACCTGGATCGGGTCCCTGGTCTAGTATCATAATGACTTTGAATTAGTAACTAAGAATAGAAATTGTAGCTCAGGTAGAAATAAAAGCCAAAACCAAACCCATTGCCGTGGAGTCAATTCCAACTCAAAGCGACCCTATAGGACAGAGTAGAACTGCCCCACAGAGTTTCCAAGGAGTGGATGGTAGACTTGAACTGCCAACCTTTTGGTTAGCAGCCAAACTCTTAACCACTGTGAAACCAAGGCTCCATATTTAGTGTCTGGCTCAACAACTCAGAATATGTCTTTTATAGGCAGTTATGGGGGGGTCCACCCAGCCGCCTAGCTCAGTAGTCAACCTGTAGATTTTCCAAATGTCAGAGCTCCCTTCTGCTGATCACAGAGTACTATTCCTTTCATTTGACAGAGAAAGAAACTCCACTGGGCGCTTAGTGAATATAATTATACTCAAAATATGCCACATGTATACACAGTTTAAGTAAAAAGTGGATTTGGGAGCAGAATGGAGAATATTCCAGAATTAACTTAGTATTAGGGAAGATGGCTCTCCTGGCTGTTTCTGGTTCTGATGTTCACTGTTTCTAAGTGGCAGCTTACAGAGAGACTGGCGAGGAGTAACTCACACCAAATAAGCCTAGTGATCTTCACTGAGTCAGTAACTAGTCTTGCAAAAGAAGGAGAAGCCACAGCTATGCTTTTAAGAGAATCTTTTGATTCTGGCTGGTCTGAGACCACGTGAATGATGGGGCCTGGGAAAGAAAAACTGAAATGGTTTTTAACTGTCCGCCACTACATCAAGAGGAAGTATGGGTTGGTTATTCTCTGTGAATTTCTCTTTCTCAGGTTCTTCTGACTTTAATGGTTTCTTTGCATTTTGGATTTCATTCAAATCAAAATTCTGAGCCAAGAGTGGGACAGGGTCTTACCTTTCTCCAGACACTTTCACAATAACAAACGAAATATACTAAATTTTTATTAATTGTTTTCTAGGGTTCTCTTTTCTTTCTCCATAAATAGTCCTGATACATAGAAACGCTGTATCAGAACTCATCCTCAGTTTGACTGCCGTAGATAGGTATGAGCACTAAGTAATACTGATCATATAAGGAAGCTTCATCCCACGTTTGCACCATCAAACCTGGTGGTAGAGCCAAACCTCTTACTGTAGACGGAGCAGTCTTGGATGTGATGCCTATTTTTTTCCTATTACTGTTATACAGAAGAGAATAAGACAGAATATAATGGGGCATTTTTGACATTCTTTAAAGTACAAGATATGTAGTGTATTAATGATGATGTTGAGAACGGCTCCTATCTGCTGACTTTGTCTCTTGTGTACTTAGAGTGATAGCTTCAGATTTGCTGAACTGTGTTATTCGGAAAAGGATAACTTAGTGCCCTTTCCATTGAAGCTGGGTTTTCTAGTTTTTATCCTTTTCAGTCTCTGAATTCTACATTGAAGTGGAATCTACTCATTTTGTCTTCTTCTTTGCATTCACTTTTCCTCCTCTCTGTGTTTCCTGAGATTTGCAGTAATTTCAGAGCCTTCTAACGGGTCTTCTTGGCTCCAGTCTTTTCCTGTTCAGATTAATCTTTCACATAGCTACCCAAGTGATTACTTTTAATGGCTGCTAACTGAAAGGTTAGTGATTCAAATCCACTAATAGGTGCCTTAAAATAAAGGGCTAGTGATATTCTTCTGAAAAATCAACCATTGGAAACCCAATAGAACACGTTCTACTCTGATGCACGTGGAGTCTCCACGAGTCAGAATCGACTCCCCGTTACCTACTTTTGCTTACTACTTCCTGTAGCAACATAGTATTCCTTCAGCAAAAGTAAAATCAATGTAGTTCCCTGTAAGTGACATAATGCTTTATGTCTTTGAATGATAGTTTTGGACATTCTCCCACATCCAGTGCATCCTCCACCTAACTCTCCCACTCATTATAAATAAACAGTTCAGAATCACTTCTTTCAGGAAGCCTTCCCTGCATCACCTCTTCAAACCACTAACTCCTATTGGGTGCCTCTTCTTTGTGCTGTCATTATAGCCTGTGCGTAGTTTTATCGTTGACTTTTTTTTCTTTCTTTTTGGCAACAACTTTATTGAGATGTAATTCACATATCATACGATTCCCCTATTTAAAGTGCACATTTCAGTGGTTTTAGTATAATTGCAGAATTGTGCAACCATCACTACCATCAATTCCAGAACAATTTCATCACCCTATAGCAATATTTATAGTAGTGAAACCGTAGAAACAACCCAAATGTCCATCAACTAATGAATAGGCAAATAAAATGCAGTATATCTATACAATGGAGTATTATTTGGCAATGAAAAGAAATGAAGTAATGATTTATGTTAAAACATGGGTGAACCTTTGACAACATTATGCTGAGTGAAAGAAGCCATTCTACCAGAGTCTTTTCCACATTGCTTTGTAATTATTGGTTTCTACTCATTTCTTTGTCCCTAGATTACAGAGACCCCAAGATTAGGAGATATCTAATGCGTTTTTGTATTCCCAGCATAGTGTGTGGTATACAGAAGTCGTTCAGTAAATGTTTCTTGAAATGCAAAAACAAATGATTAAGTACTAGAGACCTAACCATATAGAGGAGGCCCTGGGTAGTGAAAACGGTTAGCACGCTTAGCTGCTAACCAAAAGGTTGGAGGTTTGAATCTACCCAGAGGCATCCTGAAAAAAAGGCCTGGCGATCTACTTAAAAAAAAAAAAAAAAAATCAGCCATTGAAAACCCTGTGGCACAGTTCTACTCTGACACTCATAGGGTTGCCATGAGTTGGAGTCGACTTGATGACAACTGATTTTTTTTTTTTTGGTAATTGTATAGAACAAAGAAGTGAGAAGTGAATGGACTGAAATCTCATAGAAAGTTCCCAGATGTTGTTTGGCTCTTGAATTCTCAAAGTAAGATAGAAAAGAACAAATTGAGGGAGAAATATTCTTATTGAAGGTGTATTTATTCTTCATATGCATCCCTACCTTTGCAGCTGTTACCACTTGAAGAATGGAGGCTTTTTTTTTCCTTTATTGATGAACCGTTTATAAGGAGGCCCATAGCTTGAACTGATTGCCCGTTTTTCTCTAAGAGACTCTGAGGGTTAGTCCCCTCATTCCTCCCAGCCTAATTTATCTTAGTCATCACCGAAGTCCAAGCCTCCCTCCCCTACCACATGGGCCAGACCAAATCTCTACCAATCACCTAGCCCTTGTCTCCTTTCACTGTCAATCCCCTTGACTTACAAACTCTGCTACATCTTCAACCTAATCTCTGAATTCCTAGATCACCTCTTTACTGAAATCTGGCTGTCTTTTTTTTAATTTTTTTTTTTTTTTTTTGTGCTTTAGGTGAAGGTTTACAGAGCAAATTAGTTTCCCATTAAACAATTAATACACATATTGTTTTGTGACATTGGTTGCTGACCCCACGATGTGTCACCATTCTCCCCTTCTCAGCTTCGGGTTCCCCATTATCAGCTTTCCTGTCCTCTCCTGCCTTCTCATCCTTGCCCTGGGATTGGTGTGCCCATTTAGTCTCATTTTGTTTTATGGGCCTGAAGGAGTGACTTCAGTACTTAGTTAAAATGATGTCCAGGGACCATACTCTCGGGAATCTCCAGTCTCTGTCAGACTAGTAAGTCTGATCTTTTTTTTTGTGAGTTAGAATTTTGTTCTACATTTGTCTCCAGCTCTGTCTGGGACCCTCTATTGTGATCCCTGCCAAGGCAGTTGGTGGTGGTAGCCTGGCACCATCTGGTTGTGCTGGACTCACTGTGGTGGAGGCTGTGGTACTTGTGGTTCATTAGTCCTTTGGACTAATCTTTCCCTTGTGTCTTTGGTTGTCTTCTTTCTCCCTTGCTCCAGACCGGGTGGGACCAGTGGAGTATCTTAGATGCCCGCTCACAAACTTAAGACCCCAGACAATTTGGCTGTGTTTTGAGGACAGTGTCTTTCTTATATCCCTGCAAACTGGAGACTTTTTATTCTTGTGCACAATTATCTCCAGTCCAGGATCTTCCTTCACCCCACTGAAGCTTTGAAAGTACTTCACCTCCTTCCTCCTTTGAACCTTCTAGATCCTCTGAAGTTTGTAATATCTGGCTTTAACAGTGATAACTTATTAAGTTCTAGTCACTTTCCTTCCTTTATTAAATAATAAATAATCCTTCAGAGACTTTAACATCCATGCATTGATCATCCATCTTGCTGGTCTTTTCATGGCTTGATCTCCTTAGCTCCAAAAATCCAGCTCCAATAATCTTTTCCTCCCCCCACCTCAGCCTCTACTTTCATGGTCAAACCTTAAACCTAGGCATCACCAGTAACTACACTAACTCTTAACTCTTGCTGATAGTAATAGCTAATACATATATGACTTAGTATGGCCAGACACTCTTCTAAGTATTTTCATATATTAAATTATTTAGTTTTCATAATGATGATTATTATCTGCATTTTATAGGTAAAGACATTATTTATAGAAATATCTGACCCTCTATCATTTTTCAGCTCGTACCTCCACTACGATTGGTCTTCAATCTATCATCAAATCTCTATTCCATTTATCCTGACATGCCACTTCATGTAAAATAATTCACCATGTTACAAGCTACAAATACTTACAAAGATGTCAGTTTTGTTTGGCACTGGAGATAAATGTTAGATATTCCTCAGTTTTGGACCAAGCCTATACAAGCTTGTCCCTGGATGAAGTACTTTCCTTCTATATCTTAAGAAGATGTCTTTTTTTCCCCCAGATCTTCTCAGTGTCTATGCCTGTTCTAGTCTGTACGTTCTGAGCAAACTCCCTGACCACTGATAAACACAGACTAAGTCCTTCTCCACCAACGGAAGCACACTGAGGACTGGACTCTCACAGCCAAGTGGCAAGTCTCTGTTTGGGCTCAGCTTCCACTGAACAGATGCCTTCATTTTCCCCTAAATCTTTTTTATCTTCCACTCCTAGGGAGCTTTTGAACACTGTTAACATATTTAGAATTTTCTTCCATTCTCTCTAGCTTTGTAAAGCCTAATTTTAACCATCCAAATTATTTTTAACACCCGTAAAAATGTGCTATTG
Source organism: Dugong dugon (assembly GCA_030035585.1). NCBI lineage: Eukaryota > Metazoa > Chordata > Mammalia > Sirenia > Dugongidae > Dugong > Dugong dugon. The sequence goes on along the minus strand of CM057473.1, from coordinate 113,784,667 downwards.
TTTTTCCTTCATTCTTATCTTTTTTTAAAAAAATACATATTATTTTTTTAGAGCAGTTTTAGATTTACAGAAAAACTATGCAGAATACAGGGTGTTACCATATATCCCATCTCCTCTCTGCACACAGTGTTTTCTGTTATTAACATCTTGCATTTGTGTGGTGCATTTGTGACAATTGATGAGCCAATACTGATATGTTATTATTAACTAAAGTCCAGAGTTAACATTAGGGTTTGCTCTTTGTGTTGTGTGGTTCTGTAGGTTTTGATAAATGCATAATGCCATGTAGTCACCATTACAGTATTGTGCAGAATAGTCTCATTCATTGCTCTTAAAATGCCCTGTGCTTCATCTACTGATCCATCTCTCCATCTGACCTATCCATATATTCATCCATCCACTCATTCAAAACCTCAGTGAAATGCCTAGTAGGGACTATGAGCTGTGTTATGTGTTGGGAAAATAGGAGAAACTTTCTACCTTTGGGATGTTTACAGATAATTAATACAAAGCTTCTCTGATAGCATCAGCCATAGTAGTAGAGGTGGTGGTTTTGGTGAACGTTCGTTGAGCATTTACTATGTGCCAAAAACTATTCCAAATGCTTTATAAACAGTAACTCATTTATCAGTATTTTACAGATGAGGAAATTCTGGCACAGAGAGATTAGATAACTTGTCAAAGATCCCAAAACTAGCCAAGTAGAAAAGCTGAGATCTGAATTCACCCAGTGAACCTTCTCCGATCCTAACCAAGCTATGCTGCAGAGCCAAAGTACTTCAGCAGGAAGTGTTATCAACAGCTGGCGCTGCTGGCGTTTAAGCATTTTTATCCCCACCAACCTGCTGTTTGAGTCTATGGTTTACCCGTCATCTTTGCACTTAGTTTTGAGCTGTTTTGAGTTAACATTCTTAATCCTATTATGACTAATAAGTGAAAAATCAAGTGTTGAGATTTCTGGTAATAAATGCAAGAAAGGAATATAGAGATAAATTGTTTAGAAAGATTTTAGAAAATAACAAATGTTGTGATTGTGAGTGGTATGAATGGTTGAGTACTTGGAATGACTCTGAGTGTCAAAAATGAACCCGGCAAACCATGAAGTGTGCTGTGTTCCAACAAGAGTGGAGTTAAAGTCATTGACAAAATGCAAACAAAGCAAAACAAAAATGCATCTTTTGTGTATGTGGCTAGAAAGTGGACATCAACCTCAATTGCTTAGTGTTAGTTCAGGAGAAGGCAAGGAGTGTGAGGAACTTAAAAGCTAAGTACAGGAAAAGTACTACTGCTGAATCTTTTGTTGCACCTGTACCTTCAAGTCCTGTCTCAAACGGACTAAAAGTAAAAGGGGTCCCTGGTCTCTAGTGATGACACTAGAAAAGCCAAATAGCTCCCACTGTCACTTCTAGAGACGGTGTGGTGGGCATGACCCGTCTCAACAGCTTTCAACATAGCCAAAACTGGCTTTGCTTGTAAAAAGATACCTGGTAGGATGTATTGGAGGAGACACAGGAAGAGAGGCGATGGCAGGTTTTAGAGTTTTGAATGGTTGACTTGTTCTCTTAATTAGTGGATATGCATTTGAGGTCTCCAAACTTAAACCACCTGATCATTTTAAACTTATAAATACATATCTTTAAGGAATAATTTCTTAGAATTTAATTTATTTAACTGTTTGTAGGCAGAAGGGTTTCTGAATACAGGTGATGAATGCTATGCTAGTGAGTAGTACAGTCTTCTGTGCAGACACAAACAAAGGCACCTAAGTGAGACTTGGGAGGTAGGGGTGGAATGAGTGTGGGAAGTGGGCAAAGGAAGCCTTCCTGGAACAAGTGATGTCACTGGATGAAGGATGAGAAGTCAGCTAGGCTTGGGATAGGAGATGACTGGGTGAGTTTTCCAGGAGGTAGAATAGTTTTGCAAATAACAGGAAGCAAGATAAAGCAAGGAAATCTGTGAAGGGTGGCAAGTAGGTCAATCACTCAAGCAGAGAGTGGGGCCTGAGACCGGGTCACGGGCCTTATTTAGGAGCCTTCCAGGTTTCAAGCAGTGCTGTCCCTGCTTGACTTCACCATCCTTTGTGAAGTGCTTCCAAGTCTCTCCAATCAAAATCAGTCCTTCGTGCCCTGTAACTAGAGTCATTAATTTATTTATTCAACGAATGTTTGCTGACCCATTCCATGTACAAAGCAGTGTATCTCTGCACTCCTCACGGAAAAGATAGGGAGACCAACAAGTAAATCCAACAAGGAAATTGCTTATCCAGAGGGACTTATAGGGCATTATCAGAGCACAAAATTGTCAGCATCCAAATCAGTCCTCCTTGTCAGGGAAGGATCTTGGAGTGAATACCTGAGGAGGAATTAGCCAAGCAAAATTGCAATAGTAGATGCGATACATAATATATAGATATACTATGATATACTATGATATACTTTGCTATATATGATATATATGATTTATTATGCTATAGTATGATATAATATGATGTAATATACCATACCATACCGTACCGTATTGTACCAAACCATACCATACTACTCTACAACTCATCTCTCAGTTTGCTGTACTGTGGTGGCTTTGTGTGTTGCTGTGATGCTGGAAGCTATGCCATCAGTATTTCCAACACCAGCAGGGTCACCCATGGTAGACAACTTTCAGTGGAGCTTCCAGACTAAGACAGACTAGGAAGAAAGGCCTGATGATCTACTTCTGAAAATTAGCCAATGAGAATCTATGGATCACAACAGAACACTGTCTCACTTGCTTTTGACATGTCATCAGGAGGGATCAGTTGCTGGAGAAAGACATCATGTTTGGTGAAGTGTGGAGATAGTGAGAGAGGGAAACCCTTAGTGAGACAGATCAGCACAATAGCTGCAACAATGAACTCGAACATGTCGGCAGTTGGGATGCAGGACCAGGCAACATTCCATTCTATCGTACAACGTTTGCCAGGAGTCGGAGTCAACTCAAAGGACATCATGTTTGGTGAAGTGTGGGGACAGTGAGAGAGGGAAACCCTTAGTGAGACAGATCGGCACAATAGCTGCAACAATGAACTCGAACATGTCGGCAGTTGGGATGCAGGACCGGGCAACATTCCATTCTATCGTACAACGTTTGCCAGGAGTCGCAGTCAACTCAAAGGACATCATGTTTGGTGAAGTGTGGGGACAGTGAGAGAGGGAAACCCTTAGTGAGACAGATCAGCACAATAGCTGCAACAATGAACTCGAACATGTCGGCAGTTGGGATGCAGGACCGGGCAACATTCCATTCTATTGTACAACGTTTGCCAGGAGTCGCAGTCAACTCAAAGGACATCATGTTTGGTGAAGTGTGGGGACAGTGAGAGAGAGGGAAACCCTTAGTGAGACAGATCGGCACAATAGCTGCAACAATGAACTCGAACATGTCGGCAGTTGGGATGCAGGACCGGGCAACATTCCATTCTATCGTACAACGTTTGCCAGGAGTCGGACTCAACTCAAAGGCGACTGATAATAACAGCACTATAACTTTTGCAGGACTTATGTGATGCTGCCGTGAAGTAGAGTGTTTTCTCAGCTAATGCTCTTGGGTCCCTCCCACCCCACTATAATTGACGTTTGTTGAATTAATTGATCCCTTTGAGCTGGAGTTTTCTCGCTGGCTCAGAGACACTTCATGCTCCCTATTGCTGATGGATTCCTAACAAGCATTTGAAGTTATTGAGTGAGTTTTACCTGCTTCGTTACACTTTCTCTAGGACAAAGTTCATGCTTGCTCCCTTGTTTTATCTGCACCAGGTGAACGACCTGCCCAGGCTCTGGGCCCTACGGCCAATGAAAGGCCAACACCAGAGGGTTAATGCTGCCCTTCTCTTCCGGTGTCATGAGTAAAGTCATAGAAATAAATACACCCTTGGCTTGTTGGGTTCGCAAAATTATATTCATTATTCAGATGAGGCTTTCTAGACAAAAGATCATTGTCACCATATTTAGGCCAAACACTTTCAATACGGTTAAAAAATAAAAAACCACTTCTGTGCCAAGCACAATTAAGTATTCATTATGCTGTTTATACATCACTTGCTAAGGACAATAAAAATGAAGCCAGATACAATACAGGTGATTCATGTTTGCATATGGAATGAAGATATTATTCCTGGAAAAGAACAGGCTCAAGGAAAACTGCTGTAACACTATGAAGGAGGATTTAACCACCCTTCCCTCCTTTTCAGCTTTATTAACTCATTGTATATAAAGCCCACTTCCACCTCTGCCCCAATGCCTCTTTTTAGACATTATTATATGGCATTGCTCTGAAACGGCTGCCAATTATCACCAACTATGTTGGTGGCACAATGGTTAAGCACTTGGCTGCTAACCAAAAGGTCTGTGGTGTGAACCCACCAGTTTCTCTGTGGGAGAAATATGTGGCAATCTGCTTCCGTAAAGGCTACAGCTGAGGAAACTCTATAGGGCAATTCTACTCTGTCAAATAGGGTCGTTATGAGTCAGAATCAACTGGACGGCACAAAACAACAACGTGTTGTGAACAACAGCTTCATTGATCAAATTTTTTTTTCAGACAGAAACTAGCAAACAGGAATTGTCCACTATATTCAAGATAGTTTATACACAGTTCTGTTTATTTTTCACAAAATCCTTTAAGAGTGGGCATTGCTTGATCTATTTTTAGGGATGAAGAAACTGAACCTCATATAGTTACATAACTTGCTAAGGATTCGAGTGGATAAGCACTCAGCTGCCGACCACCAGCAGCTCCATGGCAGAAAGGTGTGGCAGTCTGCTTCCATAAAGTTTTATAGGCTTGGAAACCCTATGGGGCGTTTCTATTCCATCCTTTAGGGTCGCTGGGTCAGCATCGACTCAATGGCAAGGGATTTGGTTTGGTTTTTGATGCTGAAGTCATCAATTCATGAATTCATTTGTTTTTGTCATTTGACAACTATTCCTTGAGATCTTGTTAGTGGATGACTCACACTCCAGTGAGAGAAACATATGAAAAATTACTGATACCAATTTTAGGGAGTTGTAGGGAGGGAATGTATAACACAGAGAACTTCAATCAGCCCTGGAAGTGGGACGTGGGTGTGGGGGAGGGAATCTGGGAGGAGGTAGCACTGTCTAAAGACCAGTGTTTTACCAGATAGAAAAGCTGATAAAGGGCATTTGAAGCAGTGGGAGTCCTATGTGCCAGGTCCTGCCTGTAAGAGGCAGTGTGACACATTCAGAGAGCATTGTGATGCCAGCCCAGGAGTTAGGGGGACAAACCAGAAACCTTGGGGATGTCACCAAGGGGTATGGGAGAAGCACACATGTCCTGTTATCATAGCCTATCCTGTTACAACCTAATGTGAGGCCCTAATAGCTGTAACATGTATTTAGTGTGAAAGTGTGATAGGATCGATTCGGCCAGGAGAAGTCAGGAGACGCTTCTTGAAGAGTCAACTTTGAATTGGCTCCGGAAAGACGAAAGGGATTTGCTGTCAGATCATGGAGGAGGGCAGTCTGGGAAAACAGGCAGAATGAGCAAGAAAATGCAGGTGTGTGTGTGGGAAGTGGCAGGTACTTGGTGTGACTAGACTAAAACATCATCCCTGTAATGCAGTGCTACCTGAGGTTACTTGCATTTGTAAAAGCAGACTTTGCCGTTTAAAGAAAGCAATCTCACACTTGAAAATAATCCTCCTGTAATGATAACGTTTCTGACCCTGGATAGGCAGTAGAGTGTGGATGAGGGGATTTACTGGTGTGCCTTCAGCAATACTGCATAAGCAGCTATCCGCTATGCTATGTTGGAAAGCTGGTCCGTTAGTTTCTGAAACAAATAAATGGTAAAAACATATTCCTATTTATGGGATGCAGAGCATAAGGGAAGAATATGTATGAACTCAATGGAAAAAAAAACCGAAAAGGAATAACATAGAATTTTAACCAAGCAGCTCTTCTGTAAGTAAGCAACATGTTAGGAAGAAAGCTGAAGCCATTATTTAAATGTGGCCACTTAAATTACTGTGGTGGCTTAATTTGTGAAAATTACAGCCACCACTAGAGCAGGGAGTTTGTGTTCTCTAAAGAAGAGCTACGTTGGTTTGCTTCTTGATTCCTATTTTTGCAGTAATGTGTATGCACAGCAGACATCAGTCTTGTTAGATAGAGTCAGGCTCTTCACTGACAGGGAAAATGACCACACTCCAGAAGCTAGTTGCTTTTGGTTAGGTAGTAACCAACCGAACCATCTACTCTTATCATGAAATATGAGGGCACTAAAACCAGTCCTTAGGAGAGTCTATTATAGCCGTATTTACAGATGGTCATTTTGTACCAGGAGGAAAGCAGCCACATGTATTCTAACTTACAGCAGACGAGTTCAGCAGAGGCCTTCCTTGAAATTCCAGAGGAGTAAAATGCACGTTTAACGTATCCTTTGGAGGAGATTGCAGAAACGTAAACACCAAGAACTCAATGAGCTTGAACTAAGCCAAATAAAATAACTGGAATGCTTTGAAGCTACTTAAAATTAGTGCTTTATACCACAATCAATCAGTCAGACCCAAATCCTCACCCAGGGCCTGCTGAGTATAAGGTGTTCAAAAGACTGAAAGGTATATGTCACGTGAAAGTAGTTTCTGAACTCTAGCAGGAACCGTTGAAGAGCATACATATGTTTTTCTGATTTGTTAATTTTCTAATATTTGCAGTCACAAAAATATAACAGCAATGACATGTAGTTAGAGGTGTAAGGCTTATCTTTATAAAAAAAAAATTAAAATTATACAAATATTCCTGCCCTAAAAAATTTTAGATATATGGCCTTCACAAATAGGTGATTCCTTTTCTTAAGATTTCTGCATTAATTATGAGATGTTGAGGGTTTACTGGGTTATAGGAAAAATACTTGCATATTCTTAAATACTTATATGGCACTAGAGTTAAATTCCAGTATAGGGGAGACCTCCCAGTTAGGGGGGGTCAGTATAAAATTCCTCAATAATTTATAATATTAATCATTTCCTAAGTGCTCAGTAGTGAACCAAGAATGGTGTGTGGGTGTGAGTGTGTGTGTGTGTGTGTGTGTGTGTGTGTGTGTGTGTGGGTGGAGGGGTGGTAGTCATAGACTGAGTCTCAGGTAGTTCTGAGTCAGTTCAGTAGTTGAAATAGAACTATCCTGTTTACAAACACTGCTGCAGATTTCTGTGCTTTATGATGCTTTAGAATCAGGGACTGTCCATTACATGTTGCCTTTCCACTATTTTTTTTACTTGGGAAGATGAGAATATAGGGGGTGAAAAGCTTATAGAAATAACAACAGAATACATAAAGATGTAATAAAAATGTAGAAAAAGGAGAGAGAATGATATAAGCAGGATTTAGGATGATAGTTACCTTGGGTGGGAGGAGGCAGGGGATGGGATAGTGGTGGGAACTGTATGGTAGGATGAAGGGTTTTTACCAACGTCCTAGCTTTCGTTTGAGGTGGTGGGTTTATAAATGATTGATATGCTATTAAGAATAACAAATCAATTACATACATATGTAAAAGTGGGTCATGCATAGACTAATAATGAGAATGTGTTATCAGCCAAGGGTTATGATTAATTCAGCTCTACAAACCTCAGGTCTAAAAGAAAAAAATAAATAACACAGGAAAGGGACATCATCTTGAGGACTCAAAAGCTTTCAGATTTTCTCTCAAAAAACAAACAAAGCTTAAACAATGAAATGTTATAATATGAACAACCAGAAAGGTATTCCAATTTATGGATTATTGGTGTTCATAAAAAGAGAACAAAAACAAATAGAATATAAGTAGTAAAGACATAGTTCACATTAACGCACTTATGTTGGAAAGAACTAGTATTTTTGCCCTTCTGAGAGGAAAAATGACCTTGCTCCAGAAGCTGGTTGGCCAAAAAAAATTAAAAAGTTGTATTGTGTAGTAATAATAGAAAACAAATATTTATCTGCAAAAATGAAAAGGCAATAACTCAGAACAGCAGAAAGTTGTATGTCATCTGTTTGCATTATCTCCTAGACATTTTTAAGACTAGTTTACAAGACAAGGCTTCAAGACAGCTAATTCTGCCTCTGCAACTAACTTGCTGGGCAACCCTAGGAAAGCTGTGTGTCAGGGATTAAACTAGATGGTTGCTAATCACTTTTCTAATTCCAGTATTTATTTAAAAAAAACAAAACTTTTCCATGGGGGAAGGCATTGCTGAGTAAATGCAGTCTGGTGATGGAGCAGTATTGTTGTGTTTTAGACAGCCAACAAAGAAACACTGCCGTAAAATAAAAACTAAATAAAAATGTTTTAGAAATCACAGCATTACTGTATGTACTTAAAATCAATATTAAAACTATCTGTTTTTTCCTGATATATTAACTCATTCATCTAGGTTTTCTTCGGAGAAGAAAAAAAATAAGAAGTGAAAAAGATCTTTTGACTGTTGAAACTGATTATTCCTCACACGTGGAAGCTATCAAAAATAACTCTCTGAGCAGATATTTTATCTCCTGCTAAAAAAAGATAAGTGGAAGAAACGTTCACAAATATTATTGCATATATTTTCAAGTGAATGACGGTCTTAAAGCAGTAATACAAACTCCTTTAAACGCTATTAACCTAATAAATTGTTTCCTTTTCTTAAAAATTTATTTTGTTGTTGTTGTTGAGTACACACCGCAAAACATACACCCGTTCAACTGTTTCTACAAGTCCAGTGCAGTGACACTGACCGCTTTCTCCGAGTTGGGCAGCCATTCTCACGCTTCTTTTCTGATTTGTTCTCTCCCGATTAGCATCAACTCACTGCTCTCTAAGGTTCCTGTCTAATCTTTTGAGTTGCTTTTGTCACTTTGATCGCATATGGATAGTTCTTAAAAAAACATAATGATCAGGGCAGACATTTTTTAAAAAACTTGCCAATAAAGCTATTTTTTATTTTTAACTTAAATGTTAAATCATGTGCTTCTTTTTACATACAGCTGTTTGTGTTTCTTTTTTTTTTTTTAATTGTACCTTAAATGAAGGTTTACAGAGCAAATTTAGTTTCTCATTAAACAATTAATACACATATTGTTTTGTGACATTGGTTGTCAACCCTGCTATGTGTCAACATTCTCTGCTTCTCGACCTTGGGTTCCCGATTTCCTTTCATCCAGCTCTCCTGTCCCTTCCTGCCTTCTCTTTGAGGTTTCTCCAGTCTGTCAGACCAGTAAGTCTGGTCCTTTTTTTGTGAATTTAAATTTTGTTCTACATTTTTCTTTATCTCTGTCTGGGACCCTCTATTGTGATCCCTGTCAGAGCAGTTGGTGGTGGTAGCTGGGCACCATCTAGTTGTTCTGGACTCAGTCTGGTGGAGGCTGTGGTAGCTGTGGTCCATCAGTCCTTTGGACTAATTTTTCCCTTGTGTTTTTGGTTTTCTTCATTCTCCCTTGGCCAGATGGGGTGGGACCAGTGGAGTATCTTTAGATGGCTGCTCACAAGCTTTTGAAGACCCCAGATGCTTCTCACCAAAGTAGGATGTAGAACATTTGCTTTATAAATGATGTTATGCCAGCTGAGCTAGATGTCCCCCGAGACCGTGATCCCCAACCCTCAGCCCAGTAATTCAGTCCCTCGGGGAGTCTGGATTTGTCTATGAAGCTTCTATGACTTTGCCTTGGTCAAGTTGTGCTGACTTCCCCAGTATTGTGTACTGTCTTACCCTTCACCAAAGTTAACCACTTATCTATTGTGTAGTTAGTGTTTTTCCCTCCCCATCCCTCCCCTCCCTTGCCACCATCAAAGATTGTTTCTATCTGTGTGTAAACCTTTTCATGAGTTTTTATAATAGTATTCTCTAGTTTAGCTAAACTATTGTTTGATTTTAAGAAGACTTCAGGGGGTATTTTTGGTTTAAGTTTTAAGGATTATCTCAGGGCAATAGTTTCTGGGGTTTATCCAGCTCCCTTTTCTCCGGAAAGTCTGGAGTCCATGAGACTTTGAAATTCTGTTCTACATTTCCTCCCTTTTGATCAGGATTCATCTATAGAATCTTTGATGAAAATGTTCAGTAATGGTAGCTGGACATCATCCAGTTCTAGTCTCATGGCAAAGGAGGCAGTTGTTCATGGATAACCTAATAATTTAAATGCAATTCAACAAAAACTATTAAGGTATATGTGTAATGAAGTCCACTCAAAATATTTCAAATTGTAGTTGGTATTTTGGGGCTAATCTTTTTTTTCATAGATGAAGAAATGTTTTCCACTCTTAAAGTCCTACTCTAACAAAGATTTATTCTTTCAAGTCTTTGTCCTCATCATTTAGAACTACATGGTCTTCTTTCTCCTCTTGCCTGCTTATTAAGTTCTGTTCACTTTTCCACGTCTGTCTCTGGTTTAACTTCTTCCACGAAGAGTTTTAGGAAGTCTCCCAGTTTTGACCCAGTATGGCACCTTTGTAACACATGATTGCGTTTACTAGGCTTTCATAGTTTCATTTATGATAATCTCCTCTCATAAAATTTTTGAGAATAGTGATGTTGTCATATTTTCTTTCATAAGATAGATTGTTGATATTTGCAGATATTACATTTGTAGTTTTGAATCCCAGCAAAGGATTATGAAGACCCATGAAACATAGTAATTTGTAATTATTTGTTTTCAGTTCAAATTTAAGTCAAAAGCACGACATGGCTGACATTCAGGATGAAATCTTATACTCATGAAGAAGCACATCTAACCACCTAGCATGCTTTTATTTCTTAATGCGTCTGATAAAGTGATTAAAAAAATGCTTCTTTGTGGAAAATGTCACTGAAAAATAAGGTGTTCAGAGAAAAAAAACAAAAATAGAAGTGTTACACAACATTCTGTAGTTGAATTCATATCCTCTGTGAATGTCAAAGGTCTATTGTATAATGATAGTTTGTAATGTTCCAACTTCCTGGCTTCAACTCAACAATATACCTATAATAAACTCCTAGACAACATATTCAGATAACTGATAACTTTTGTTTTCAGTAATCATTCTTTATCTGAACTCTTAAAAATTACTGAGTTCTCTGAAGGGTTTTTATTTTTATCATTCTTATGTGAGCATAGTAAAGAGTTTCTCGAATGTTTTAATCTAAAGGCCCCTCTCTTTTAGTATAATATTTGGTATAGTATTTACTTCATTTAAAACTAAAACTGAGAAATTTTAAAAATATTTATTTTTAATCTATTTAAAAATAACAAATGATAAACCCATTACATGTTTATACAAATAATGCATTTTTATGACACGTAAATGTATTTTCCAAAACAACAACAAAAATTTTAGTGAGAAGAATGGAATTGTTTTATATTTCTTCAAATCTTTTTAAGGTCTAGTGGAATAGAAGATAACTCCTGCATAGAATATCATCTCCTGCATCCAATCTCTTACAATATACTATTTTGGTTGAAGGATATGGAGAAAGTTGGAGCTTACACAGATATGTAGTTAGAAAAGGGAGGAGTATTTTAATAGACTTCAAGTAATTGTGGATACTCTTGTTTGATACTACATCAAAACTCAGAAGGTGGTAGTTGCTTAAAGGTTAGTTACAATGTGAAATCTGAAACCACATCAATAAACTTTCCATACTCATTACTTTAAATCCCATTGGTCTATTTGCACTTTATCTTTTACCCATGCATGATTTTATAACCTCATACAATGGCCATTTAGAAAATATTGGTTTGCTGAGTTCTGCAGGACTTCCAAATATTGACACAGTTCATTATACAATTTCAAAGGAGTATATCTGTTAATGCCGTTATTTTATCAGTAAGTTCTTTAAATATGTAAAGCTGGATGTTCAATATTCTAATTTTCACTCAAACCTCAAAGGTTATCATTGTTTTTCTTGAACTGACAAGTTCATTTCATTCTTTTATTTTTATTTTTTTAGTGCAAATATACACAGCAAAACCTGCTCCCATTCAACAGTTTCTAGAAGTAATGATCAATTACATTGGTTACATTCTTTACATTCTGTCAACATTTTCATTATTTCTGTTCTAGCTGTTTCACTTCCATTTACTTAATCTCCTTGCCCACCAACCTTTTCATCTATGCTTTAAAATAGCTGTTGACTGTTTGGTTTTATATAGATAACTAAAAAACAAAAACACACAGTACTCAAGGGTGACAATCTTTATTCTTTGGGCTAAACTGTTACTTAGTTTAAAGGTGACTTCTGGGGATAGTTTCAATTCAAGGTTTGAAGGGCAACTCAGGGCCATAGTCTTGGGATACCTCCAGCCTCAATAGATCCAGTAAGTCTGGATTCTTTAAGAATTTGAAGTTATATCTCACATTTTTCTCCCTTTTTGTCAGGATTCATCAATTGTGTTTCTGATTAGAACACTCAGTAGTGGTAGCCGGGCACCATCTAGGTGGAGAAAGCAGTGGTTCACGTAGACAATTAGTCCTGTAGTCCAGTTCCTTCTTTGATTCTTGGGATTCCTTCTTCTCTTCTGTTCCAGAAAAATAAAGACCAATAATGTATCTTAGATAGCCACTTGTAAGCTTTTAAGACCCCAGATGCTACTGTAGGAGGTACAACATAAACTTTAAGACCTATTTGTGCCAACTGACTGGATTGTCCCACAAGATCACAACCCTAAGACCCCAAACCAAGAGAACTAATCCCATGAGGTGATTGGTTATGTCTAATTAGTATCAGCATCTGTAGCCCCTCTCCCTTTTTTGTTGTTGTTATTGTTGCAAAACCATACACAACCTAGCATTTGCCCATTCATCTCTTTTCCCTATGTACAGCACGTTGATGTCAGTTACATTGTTCATGCTGTGCAAACTTCACCCCATATTTGGTACCACTTTTCCCATTTCTATAAACTAAAAGTGACTACTACCTAGGGAGTACCTCCCTCACAAACGTGAGAACATACAGTATTTGTTTGTTGCTGTTTTTTTTTTTTGTGTGATTGACTTATTTTATTCAACATTATGTCTTCCAGGTTCATCCACATTGTAAAATGTTTTGGGAACTCATTTTTCTTTATCACTGAATAGTATTCCATTGTATGTATGTGCCACATTTTACCTATCCATTCATCTGTTGATGGGCACTTAGGTTGTTTCCATCTTTTTGCTATTGTGAATAGTGCTGCAGTGAACATAGGTGTGCACATGTCTGTTCATGTCACTTCTCTCAGATCCCTGGAGTATATAACTAGAGTGGAATTGCTGGGTCATATGGAAACTCTACCTCTAGTTTTTTGAGGAACCACTAGACTGCATTCCACAATGACAGTTCCATTTTGCATCCCCACCAGCTATGGCCCATGTCAAGTAGTTGTCTGCCTTCTGATATAGGAGGAAACTCAGTGCTCCAGGCTTGCTCTGTCTGCACTCCTGTTCAGTTGAAAAACAAAAGGGAGGAAGGGCATGCCCTTCTTCCCAAGGGCATTTCCCAGAAGGAGCTCACCACACTTAGATTCCATTGGCCAGAAGCTGGTCCACATGGCCACAGCTGGATGGAAGGGAAGTTGGAAAGTGTAATTTTTAATCTGGATGGCTATGTATCAAGTTAAAATTAGGGATCGCATCACTAAGGAAGAAGGGGAGAATTTTATATTGGGGCAGACAGCAAGTGACTCTGCCAGTCTTCAGATATTCCATATGAAGTTTATAAAAGTTGTATATTATCAGTCCTTGAAAATATGAGAACACTTTTTTTTTTTTTAAAACAAATGACAGCTTATCAAATGGATATAGAATACTTGCAAACAATATTTTTCTTACCACTGTGTAAGCTTATTTTCATTCTCTTATAGAATCCAGTTCTGCTGAGATGCCTGAGGCGGAGGTTTTGTTTGAATGGCCAGTGATTTGTTATTATGTCAAGATGCTTGAATTTTCCTATTAATTTTGGTGGAACTTTTTGTCTGCAAATTCATGTGTCTTTTATTTCTGGAAATTTTCCTCATATTATAGCTCTAAATATTTTTTTATTATCTTTGTTTTATTTCCTTCTTCAGAAACAATTTTGAACATACTGGGTTTCTATTACCTGTCCTCCATGGTACTGTTCTTCCTCACGTTTGCTTTATCTGTTTGGTTTGGTTGCTGCTCTTTCTCTGTGATTCTTCTCGTCTTAACTTCATTGATTTAATTTCCAGCACCATCAGTTCTACATCCTGCATCAAATGTAGTTTTCAAATTTATAAAAAAAAATTTCTTTTCTCTTTAATTTCCCTCATCCGCTTTGCCACTTTTTATTTTGTTCTGAGTCTTATCATCTGTCTTTTTTTTCCTTTTGAAATGATCTCACTTTCTTAAATGTTATAAGACTAGTAAAAAGAGCTTTATTTCTGAACCATTTGAGAGTAAGTTGCAACATGATGCTATTCAGCCCATTATTTTCTATAAAGAAAGACTTTTTTTATATGACCCCAGTGCAACCCTAAAAATCGGGAAATTAGCATTAATATAGTACTACAATCTAACCAAGGAGCCCTGATGCCACAGTGGTTAAGTGCTCGGCTGCTAGTCAGAAGGTCAGCAGTTTGAACCCACCAGCCACTCTGCAGGAGAAAGATGGGGCAATCTGCTTCTGTAAAGATTACAGCCTAGAAACCGCTATGGGGCAGTTCTGCTCTGTCCTGTACAGTTCCTGTGAGTCTGAATTGACTCGATAGCAAACACCCCCACCACCATCTAACCCATAGACTGCGCTGAAATTCCACCAATTGTTCTAACAATGTCCTTTGTAGCACGAGATCCAGTCCAGTTTCACAGGTTAAATTTAGTTGTCACGTCTCTGTAGTTCCCTCCTAGTTGGAAATCTGTCTTTTCTTCACTCTTGTGGTCCTAAAGTTTTTGTAGATTACAGGCGCATCATTTCATAGAGTGTCTCTCAGTTAGGGCTTGTCTTGTGATTACGTTCAAGTTATGCAGTTTAGGCAGGAATATCACAGAAGTGATAGTGTACTCTCCTCATTACATCTTACCATGTGGTAGATATTTGCAATTTGTCCCATTACTGGTGAAGTTAACCTTGATCACTTGAATAAGGTGGTGTCTGCCAGGTTTCTCCAGGTGACAAAATTCTATAATTCTTTTAGCTTCCACCCAGCATCACATGAAGCTTCTTCCTGGTCCAATTATTATAATGCTGGTTGCTTCTATACTCCTCAGTTGCATTCCACAGATGGAGAAAGAAAAGCATTCTCCTTTCTCCATTTATTTCTTCATTTATTTATATCAGCATGGACTTAGATTCCTATTTATTATTTATTTTCATGTGAAATTGCCCCATATTAGGACTTCAAGGTGGTTTCTGTATCATTTTGGCATATCCTCATAATATTTTTTTGAACATTTCCTTACTTTTTGGGACAAGTTATCCGAGGCACGTCTTGTACATTTCTTGCCCCAGCCCTGACATTAGCCATTTCTCCATGGAGTCCTAGTTTGTGTGTGTGTGTAGATAATGATATTTCACAATGAATATGTAATACTTTTACAATTGAAAGTATGTATAGTACTTCACTGAATAGTAAAAAGGATTAGTATTCAAATCGGGAAGATAATAATAAAAATAAATATTTAGCATGTTAAAAAAAAAAAAACCCAAAACAAAATTCAAAACAAAATAAATCAATTCTGCTAACATTTTCATCCCAGTGTTGAACATTTGTTTACTTTCCATGTTGAGTTAAGAAAATAAGTAACAATATAGGTTTTAAAAATCAGGGATTTTGCATGGAAATTGATCAGCAATATTAGACATTTGTTGAAGCAAATGCGAAAATCGGCAAGATAAGATAATGAAGTACTAAAACTTTATATACAGCACAGCATTTAGTAACGTCAATATAGGAAAATATTTTCCACTTGTATGTAAACTTTTAAAGAATTACCTTCAGATTCAATATCAGCATTCATAAAGAAAGTCCTAATAACTAGAACTATTTCTGCTTTTCCTGATCTGCTGATTCAGAGTATTCCGCATTATATCTGTCATATTCTGGCAGCTTCCACTAGTTAGCCATGTGACAAATGATATTTAAATCTAATTTATTCAACTCCAATCTACTAGTTTTGGCAAGACAAGAATGGGGGTGCTTTGCCCTGTCCATTTACACTTTTCATGTTCATTAGATAAGTGTACTCAAAGGATGATGGTCTTTCAACAGTGCATAGAACAATGGCGTCTGCAGAAATCTTGTGGACTTGACTTGAAAAAGGTATATATTAGGTCTTTCTTCTGAAAATAGAGAGACGATAAGAGGGGATGATATTACTCTTTGTAATTATTAGCCAACAGAGGATAAAATCAGTTGAGATAACCAAAACTAAATATAAAGGATGTTAAATAATGACTTAAAAAAGTTAATTCCTGAATTATTGGAACTTTCCAACTAGAATGGACAGTGTAACCAACATGACTAGGATCTATACATCATAGTTTGGGTTTATGATGGCGCTCAAAGATTAGGAGCTGGTCAGTAAAGTTTCTCTCCACTTTTGAGACCACTTGCTCGAGAGGACCTCTCTCCCTGATATCCATAGACATTAAGAGTCTCCCTCCCCTGCTTTCTGTGGCCCTTTGCTATTTCTTTACTATAATCACATTGGATTATAAATTGTTGATTTAACATCTTTGTTCTCAGAGAGGTTAAAAATTTATCATAAATGGGAATAAAATATGATTCATGTTTCTTTTCCTGTTGTAAAGCACAGAACTTGGTACGTAGTAGGCTCACCAATATGTAAGTTGAATGACTCTTTCCTTTCTCATTATTTCCATGATATAGTTTTACTCCTAAATGTACATTTATTTTACTCTACTGATGACTATAGTAAGTGTGTTTCTTTTTCCCAATAAATTGTAATCTTTTTGAGGACTGAATTTTGTCCAGTCTATAGTTTAGTATCTGCTTAATAATTTTTTGAATGAATTAATAGCTTTATTATTCTAAGGCATTTTAGAAATAATATCAATTGAAGTTGGGTTTTTCATCTAGGATTTCCATCAGTTAAAAATATTGGTTGATTCTGGTTGGATGGGCTAAAATAATAGGTGCTTGATGGTGGAATTCCCTGGCAAAGCCAGAGAGCAGACTTTAAGTAGAGTGTATAAGCATCTTTATGTTATACGCATTCTGCAGACTGACAAGGAGCCCCCTTAGTGTGTATTGGCTCAGAGACTTTAAACTGAACCTTGTCTGAACAGTGACTCAGGAAGCTGGACAAGAGGCTGAGGAGAAAGGTCTGCCACCTTCTAATAAAAGTGTCCTGAGTTTTGTGCACCTTTGTTGTTAAAAACCTGAGACCCCCTCTTCCAAATAGAATTAGGTTACCATAGTAAAATAAGTGGGATGGCTCCTTTCCTATCACCCAAATATTTAAACTACTTGTTATGGATTGAATTGTGTTCCTCAGAAAGATATGTTGAAGGCCTAACCTCTGTACTTGTGAACGTGACCCTGTTTGGGAATAGGGTCTTTACAGATGTTAACAGTTAGATTAACATGAGGCCACACTGGAGTGGGATAGGTCCTAACCCTATATGACTGCAGTCCTTATAAAAGAAGAAAAGACAAGCAGAGGCAGGAAGACAGATGTCCTGTAGCTGCAAGTCAAGGAATGCCTAGAGCCACCAGGAGCTAGGAAAGAGGCAGGGAACAGATGCTCTTTCAAAGCTTCAGAAGCAATCAACGGAGCCCACACCCTGATCTTGGACTCTCAGCCTTCAGAGCTGTGAGAAAATAAATTTCCCTTCACATAAGCCACACAGTTTGTAGTATCTTATTATAGCAGCCCTGGAAAATTAATACACTGCTCTTTTGTGATTGTCTGTCTTTTCTAGGCTGCTCCTGAAATTCCCTTGAGTCCACTTCACTTGTGAGTGTTGGGGGACTAGACAAGTTGTTTGGCCCACACCTCCTGTATCCCAGACTTAGCTCCATAAGTTGAGTCCCAGTGTAACTAGCATAGTATTCCAGATCTGTAAATGAGCATTGCAAAAATAAATCAATAAATAAAATAAAATTTTCAGTGTATCCTCAGGTCACAGTTAGGAATTTTCTTTGGAGCTGTCCTGGGTAATCACAGGAATAGCAGTTGTTACCATCTGTTATGTGATTTCCAAGGGTCAGACACGTTCTCTCCCTCTCTCACCTTTCTCTCTCTCTGTGTACACACACACTCACACAGAGGTATATGCACATACATGTTTTCATTTGCGAGGGCAGGGGCGGGTCAGTGGTAAAATCCTCACCTTCCGTGTTGGAGTCAGGTCAGATTTCCAGCCAATGTGCCTCACGTGCAGCCATGTTTCAGTAGAGGCTTGCGTGTTGCTAGGATGTTGAACAGGTTTCAGCAGTTTCCAGACTAAGATAGATTAGGAAGAAAGGCCTGGAGATCTACTCCCAAAAAATCAGCCAGTGAAAACCCTATGAATCGGATCCTGTTGTGCATGGGGTTGCCATGAGTCGGGGACTGACTAGGCTGCAGCTGAGGACAATAACATATTCTCATATAGACGTACATATCTTCTAGTTTCTAGCCCTTAGATTTGTATATGTATATATATCTATATATTTCCATTTAGTAATCTAAGTACTCTGTGGGATAAGCATTATCACCTCATCTCTAAGCTGAGTTAAAAGAGTCATCGAGTGATTAAGTAATTGGTTTAAGAATATTCAACTAGTAAGAAGTCCAGAAACCAAAAAAAAAGCCCGTTGCCGTCAATTCCAACTCATAGCGACCCTATAGGACAGAGTAGAACTGCCCCATAGGGTTTCCAAGGAGCTGCTGGTGGATTTGAACTACTGACTTTTTGGTTAGCAGCCTGAGCTCTTAACCAGTGTGCCACCAGGGCTCCAAAGTAGTCCAGGAAGGCCTGGCCTGGAATTTTAATATTTCTGACTTCAAAGTCAATGCTTTTCTTCTTTTCTACATTGCCTTCTAAGGATACAAGTGATATTCTAAGTATAAAAGAGTGAGTTTGGGGCCTGTTATGGATTGAATTATGCCCCCCGCCCCCAATATATATTGTAAATCCTAACCTCTATGCCTGTGGTTATAATCCCATTTAGGAATGGATTGTCTTTGTTATGTTAATGAGGCAGGATTAGTGTAGGGTATATGTAGAGTCTATCTCTTTTGAGATATAAAGAGATTTAATGCAAGTTAGCAAGAAGAATTGATGCCTTTGAATTGTGGTGTTAGTGAAGAACATTGAATATATCATGGACTGCCGGAAGAGCCAACAAGTCTGTCTTGGAAGAAGTACAGCCAGAGTGCTCCTTAGAAGAGAGGATGGCAAGACTTTGTCTCACGTACTTTGGACATGTTATTAGAACGGACCAGTCCCTGGAGAAGAACATCATACTCCGTAAAATAGAGGATCAGTGAAAAATAGGAAAACCCTCAATGAGATAGATTGACAAAGTGGCTGCAGCAAGGGGCTCAGACATAACAATGCTTGTGAGGATGGTGCAGGACCAGGCAGTGTTTTGTTCTGTTGTACAGCGGGTTGCTATGAGTCAGAACCCTCTCAATGGCACCTAACAGCAACAACAGCAAGCAGAGATAGGGGGAGAGATATTCCAAGCCACAAGGAAATTGCCCAGGAGCAGAAGCTTGGAAGAACAAGGACCTTCCTCCAGAGCAGACAGAGAAAAAAAGCCTTCCCCTAGAGCCGGCACCCTGAATTTGGAGTTCGGGCCTGCTAAACTGTGAGAAAATATGGTATTTCTGTTAGAGCAACACTAGAAACTAAGACAGTCTTTTGCCAAGTCCTCAGGATGCCTGAGTACAGACATAGGCCGAAGGGCATAGCTTAGAGAGTTCAAACTGAGAGTCAGCAAACCTGTCCCTAACTCACGGAGGACTGTACTTGCCTTAGGTGGCCAACCTTTCAGAAAGTTACTGAGGTGCAGTGAGGGGTGCAGAATCCCTTGACATTCTGGGACTGGCTTTGCTGATGGCTCTCCAGAAGGCTTTGCAGAAACGTCTTTCAGAGTTGTGCACCGCAGTTGCCACTAGGGGGCTCAGGTAGGCCATTGTTCTGAGCTGTTCTCCCTGAAATTAGTGCTGAGAGATGCCTTTAGGAGCCCAGAAACTGTTCAAGGGGGTAGCAGACACTGGAGATCTTAACACAGCTGCTCTGAAGTACTTACAAACAACTACTGGGTGTTGTTACCCAGGGGAGCAGCTTCACAAAGGGAACATTAGGTATCAGCGGTCACTGTCATTCTAGACTGAAACCCCATTGAGTCAGTTACCACTGTGTAAACAGCAACAGCCCTGGAAAGGAGGAAGACAGTGAGCAGGCTTTCCTTAATACAGTTCACTTAAAAAAGAGAATTTGTTTTCAATATACTTGAGTTTCTTAAACATATTAGTTAAAGAGACCCTAACCCTAACCAGGAGCCCTGATGGTGCAGTGGTAACGAGCTTGCCTGCTAACCAAAACGCCAACAGTTTCAATCTACCAGCTGCTCCTTGGATAACCCTATGGGGCAGTTCTTCTCTGTCCTGTAGGGTTGCCATCAGTCAGAATGGACTCAATGGCAACTTTTTTTTTTTGTTTTTTAGACTCTAACCAGACTTTTAAGAGGGCAAAAGAAAAGGGTTACATAAATTTGCAACACTAAATCCCATTTTCTGATGCAGTGCATAACATACTAGAAAAGCCAAGCTTTAGAGCTAAATGTTTTAGATTAGCATACTTGGTCCATTCACTGAGCATTTAAAACTCATTGTACCATGCACTTAACTAAGTTATTTCATTAATTTTAACGCCAAATCTAAGAAATGGTATCATTATCCCCAATTTAGGAACTCTGGTGGCACAGTGGTTAAGATCTCAGCTGCTAATCAGAAGGTCAATTCGTTGAACCCACTGGTCACTGGGTGGGAGAAAAGATCTGGTGATCTGCTCCCATAAAGATGACAGCCTAGGAAACCCTATGGAGTGGTTCTACTCTGTCATATAGGGTCACTATGAGTTAGAATTGACTCCATGGCACCCAACAACAACATTCCCATTTTACAGATGAGGAAGCTGGAGCTCAGAATAATCATCTTGTCCAAGCAGTGGAGCAGAACTTGAAATGGCCTTTCAGAGCTGATGCCGCAGGTCCATGGATCACACTCTTAGCAGCAATTGTCCAACTTTACAGAAAGGGAAACTGAGGCCAGAGTGGGAGGTGACTGGTTTTTGGCTGCTGTGCCCAGAATGCTAACCGTTTTTGACCTTTGTCAGAGTAGGCCTAGGCTAGGGGGGTGGGGGGCCTTGGGCCTCTATTCAGATTCAGCTCTACTCCATTCTCCTGAGGAATGAATGTCTATGCAAATGGAACAGGCACCTGACTGTTTGGTATCTTCCTTTCTTTTAGGGATAGCAATAGCTTTCACTTTTAGAATTATGTTGAAGTTTAATAAAAAAAAATTTTTAAAGTGCCAAAAGAGATGCTTCTAAAAAAAAAAAACAAAAAAACAAGGCTTC
The DNA here is from genome assembly GCA_030035585.1 of Dugong dugon. Taxonomy (NCBI): domain Eukaryota; kingdom Metazoa; phylum Chordata; class Mammalia; order Sirenia; family Dugongidae; genus Dugong; species Dugong dugon. The sequence goes on along the minus strand of CM057473.1, from coordinate 113,763,150 downwards.
ATGGCCAGAATTTATAGTTTGCTAAATACCACCAGAAGGCCAGGGCATGATCACAGATACGAGAGAGACTGTAAGAATGTAGCTGTTAATTAATTTACTTTTTTCCCTGGAAACTAAACCATTACGGTGGGGCAAGTAACAACTGGGCACTTGTCAATAAAATTATTGCTGAAGACTTCAGAAAATGTCTCCTCTTGCTGTTAGAGGTTTATATAAAGACAAGGGTGAAGCTGGTCATCGAGCTGAAGCAATTGATGATGCAGCCTATTTGTCTGCAACCACCTGGTAGGGATGTCGTGCCCTGAACCCAGTTCTGTAATGCCGCAGCGCAAATGATGAAGGTCCTGTTTATTTAAAAAAAAATGTGAGTGTCTCTAGTTCATCAGCCCCCCTACAAATAGAAAGGAATAATAAAGACTTCATCCACGGAGCAGGAGAACTGCCCGAATGTCATTCAGGAGGGGAAAACCAAGAGACAGCTTCTAATAAGATGGTGTGTGAGAATCTGGGCTGTTGCCAGACTACAGTGCAGAGATGGTCTCCCTAAACTCCTCACTGGAAAGGACAGCTTCAAGCCACCTCATTAAGTCGTGCGAGTTCTGCAGCATCCAGGCGGCCTGGAGCCTGTCACTCTCTGGTTAACCTGCTTGCACTGTGGCAGTGAGGGAGAAATAATTTAACATAGTGACTAGATGAAAGGGAATCTTTTTAAATTATTATCCTCCATGAGAAAAATCAGCCCAACTCTCCAATGAATTCTGATAGCCCGTATGAGAAGGTTGCCAGTCTTTTCCTTCAGTTTTCACAAATTCTCTGCAGCTTGGCATGCTATTACCTATTACTTTTCTGAAATGCATGTTGAAATGCACTGTAGGGTGAATTTAGCTCCCCATCAGCTAATTAACTCTTAAAATAGACCCACTAGCTTTCATTTTCTGGAAAATAATTAGTTGTTAAAGTAACACACCTATTTTTAATTTTGTAGCTTATTATTTTAGCTAACTGCAAAAAAAGAAAAGTCCATGTCTGGGCAACTGCAAAAGCAAGTGGAGAATTTGAGGCAGCAGTAACAGCATCAGACTTAAGAAGTGGTGGATAAGCAGAGGGAATCAGTAAGAACGCATTCAGAGAGTCCACATTGGTTTTTGAAAAGTACCATGGACCGCCATGACCAATTTCTGAGGATGAGGTCGAGGAATTTGCATTTAAATGAATACCTTAGATTAATTAGCCAACAGAAGTTTGAGAAACACTACCTACTGCTTGTAGTTTAGCCTGTCTTCTTGAGATGATGTTGCTGTGTCGTTGTTAGATGTCGAGTTAATTCTGACTCATAGTGACCCCACGTACAACAAAACGAAACACTGTCCTGTCCTGGCCCACCTCATGATTGTTGCTGTATTTGAGCCCATTGTTGCAGCCGCTGGGTCAATCCATCTCGTTGAGGGTCTTCCTTTTTACTTCTGACCCTCTATTTTACGAATCATGATATCTTTTCTTGGTATGATAGAATGCTAAAATGGAAGAGTCCTTCAAGATAGTTGTGTAGATGAAGAACTCAAAGTTCAGGGAAGTGAAGTGCTCAGATCTCCAGTATGGTTGCTCCTATCTGCCAGGCCAGTTGCACATGCCCCTGGTTTACTTTCCTGTCCTTCACTGCCCCTTCTGGTCTCAGCTCTACAGAATTCAGGCAGGAATAGAAGAGGTAGCATGAATACTGTTTGCTTTCTATTGGCTCCTCAGAGATGGAGGATTTAGGAAAGTTCTACCAGCTGTGAATACTCAACTGGTTACGTCACTCCTACTTAGCAGTTTTGAATTCAGGTTCTAACTTTTCAAACTGCACATGAATCAATCTTTGAAATAAATTCAAAAGCACACTATAGCATTGATATGATCAACTGATTTACTTTCCTTTGTAGAAACTGGCTTGGAGAAACTCATTTTGATCTAACTTATGATACATGAATTTAGGTATACACTACTGTTGTTAACAGAGCATGTATTACATGCCAATCGCAGCTCCTTACATGTCATCTCATTTGGTTCACCACAAAAATGGGGTAGGTTCTATTATTATCTCTATTTCTCAGATGAGAAAACAAATGCAAAGAAGTTAAGTTACCTGCCCAAGTTCAGACAACTGACAGGTAGAGGAGCTGGGGGTTTGTCCTGATCTGTCAGATGTTAGAACTCAAGTTTTTAAAAGTTCTCCGCTAAAGCAAAACTACCCATTGGCCCCTTCCACGTTTAATGACAAGCTGAACATCACACCATAAATTCTGTGTTGGGCAACTTAAAGAGATTTCTTCTGTGTGTATTAACTGATGGAAAACCACCTGCAAATTCCCGCCAGGTATGGCCAGCGGCAGCCACGCTAAAGCGAGGATCACTCCTGTCAGTTTTCCTGGGCACCACAGCATGAGAGTTGTCCTCACTCAGATCCCTAAGGAAGAGCACACACACACACACACAGACACACACACGCACCCACAGAGAGAGAGAACCAAAGAACAAGTCTGGAAAGTTACAAGCTGAGACAAACGGGGACAGAATGTTTTCAGAAGGCGCCCTCTGAAACACTTAAAGGGCAAGACAAAGAACGGCTGCCTCTGTGGGCAAATGAGTTCAGAGCAGCTGGTTTGAGTTTTGGAATGTGCCACAGGGTCTTTTCTTTCTAATTCTGTTTACTTTAAGAAAGTAGACTGCATTATTTGAAGATGACCTGGCACCTTTAACAGCCAGAGCAAAGCAAACTGGTGGAGAGAGAAAGCTTAGATAATGTGGATTTCCAAAGCAGAATTCTGCCTCTGGGTTCTCAGTTTTGCTTTCTCCTGATTCTCGTTTGCTAGAGGGAGAGAAATCTGTCTAGTCAGAGAAGATGCCTCTTATCAAGAAAGTCTTCTCCAGCCTTCCAGAGACAAAAGTTGCTTTCACATCTCTATATTGTTATTTTTAATTTAAAAAGTGATTTATAGCCTCCTCCTTCTGAGCATTGACAGTAGAATCCCATTAGACCAAAGAAATTTGAATATAGTAAAATTAATTTCCCCTACAAACCTATTCAATGGTCTTCCTTTTCTTAGAGAATCATAGTACCATGCACTCATTTGCCCAAGTTAGAAAATTGGGCCTCTTCCTTCTCATACACCCCATACACCCAAACAATTAATTGTTCCCCTTATCTTGTCTGTTCTATCTCCATTCTCTATCCCATCTAAAGCCACCTTGTTTCACATCCTTGTTACTTCCTGCCCAGACCTTCTGGATAGATTTTCCCATTCCATTGGCATTATCAGTCATGTTATTGCTCACCAAAGGGATCTGAACCTCCGCCTTGGGCATATGTGCTTTAAGAGACTGCAAACTAGAGGCCATGGTCAAATCTGGCCAGCAGACATGGTTGGTTTGCCAGTGCCACTGTATGAAAAAAGAAAAAAAGATGAGTTGCTAACACTTAAAAATGGGGAGATTCATATAAAAATTCAGATCCCTTAGTATTTCTTGAAAAATTGAATAACTGGCAGCTCCAGGCCTTCGTTCCTACAAAGAGCAGTGGTCTGGAACTGAGGGGCAGCTGTCCTCTTCAGATGGGGCCTCCACTACTCATTTCTTCTCAGTCTTCTTCACATAGCCTTCTGCCTTCAATTTTTGGTATGTGCCAGCTATCCTTGCTTTAAAAAACTTGCCTCATCTCTGTCTTTCTGGTCACATTTCCCTCTGTATTCGAGATGTCTTTGACATACTACAGTGCACAATATGCTAACCTCTGGCTGGCGTGCTGTTCTCTACCTTGCCTGCCTTGGGAAAGTCTACTGTCATCTCCTTTATGAAGGTTTCCCTGACCATCAAGGCAAAGTCAAGTACTCCCTGCTTGATGCTTCTATGGCACTTTATCTATAATTCCAATAATTTTGCAGTTAAAAAGAGAAATCTAAGTAATACATGTGGAGAATTAAAAAAATTTAAGTTACAGAAGGACTTATAATTAAATCAGTATTCCCCATTTTCCCACCCTTGGTCCTACACTCCAAAGGGAACCACTTTTAATTCTTTTTACTGTTTCTATTTGTAGTTCTTCTGGTATTACAGACATATCTCTGAAAATCTATTTGTTGTAAGAGTTCTTGATGTATCATCAGTTGTACATATTATGTATTGACTTTTTGCTACAATAAATGAGAATTTTTAGCACACAGATATCTCCTTCCACCTCCACTCCCTTTCCTCCCAGGATAATTATATCACTGTTCTTAGTTTTTTGGTGGTTATATTTAACTCTAAATTTTAAAGGCATACAATTATTCCTTGTTCCATCAGTGCTATCTCTGGAATTCCCAGTGCATAAAATGAGGACACTGTTTTAACTCGTGCATTTCATTTCCCCCCCAACCTCATGCATCCTAACTTTTGTCACTGTGATTTTACCTTCTGTCTATAAATTAATTGAGTCTTCTGTATTTTTTTTTTTTTACAACTATGATTCTAAACTTTGAAATACCAATCCAACGCTTATATTAGTAGGATTAAATATTATTCTGTGAACAGTGAAGTGATGTTCTAGGATTGTGTTTTCTTTTTAATGCAGCTATTTCCTCCCTGGGGTTTTGAATTGTAACTCATTTTTGCTTCTGTTGTCTGAATTTCTTGTTTCTTTAAGGTCTTCTGTCTCCTCTTTTTCTTAGAGACCTCTCTCCAGGGCCTGACTTCATCCTCTCCTCTCCAGACTGCTGGCCAGCGCTCATCCTGGAACATTCATCCTTAATTTCTTGGATTTCACGTCTTCCTCTTTATTGGATTATGTCCTTATATCGCAAGTGCAAATCCTCATGATACTTCCTAAGACCGAGTACATTTTTCGAGTTTTTATATGTTTAAAAATGCCTTTATTCTCTTCTTATACTTATGGCAGCTTGTGTGGACGTCGACTTTTAGGTTGAAGATTATTGCTCTATTGTTTTCTATAGCCAGTGTTGGTGATCAGAAATTTGTGATATTCAGATTCCCATTCTCTTGTAGGTTACCTCTTTATTCTTTCTGGAATATATTAGGATATGGCACTTTAAAAAGATGTTGTTCTGAAAATTTACAATTGTTTTAGATGTGTATTTTTTCTTTATTCATTGTGGTAGGCACTCAGAGAAACATTCAAATCAAAAACTTACGTCCTTCATTTCTGAAAAATTCTTTTCTAATTCTTTAATTATTTTCTGTTTTTATCCTCTCCCTTTTTTTTTCTCTGTGGAAACCTCATTATCTGAATTTTTATATTTCAGCAAATTACAGTTTTGATTTCCAAGAGCTCTTTAATGTTGTCTGAATATTCACTTTTTCATAGCAGACTGTTCTTGTTTCATAGATACACCAGTTCTCTTTTAGGAAACTAATTGGTATTTCTAAAAATATTTTATTTCCTTAAATTATCTTTTTCTCCAGGATCATGTTTTATCTTTGTTTATTTTAGTCTTTCTCTTCCATATTGTGGACTTTCCTCAAATGTCTGGTAACCTTGTTTATCCTTCACATTTAACAGTGAGGCAATAGTAAATCTGATCGGGAAGTCTATCTCTGTGGACAGTTTATTGAAGAGCAGTTTTTGTTTTTTTAAGGTGAGCTGGCTGTAATCTTGCTATTATTCTGAGGAATCCCTAATTGTGGAGGGCTCTTAAATGTGGCTTGCTGATTTGGCTTAAACAGAAAGTGTTTGCTCAGATTCTTTGGAAATGAGCCTTCTTTTAGGCTGGGGTTGGAGATGAATACTTGGCTCTGAGCATTCTGCAAGTAGGTGAGGGGAAGAAGGTTCAAGAGTTGACTGCCTTTTTATGGAATTTGAAATACCCTTCAGGGTTGTTGCAGATTTCACTCCTTTATTTCTGAGTCTATACTTGGCATATTCATTTAGCCTAAGCTGTAGCCCCCTCCCGTGTATTTTCTAGGCTCCGTCCTTTTCTACACTGGTTTGAGATTCAGCAGTCTTTAATTAGCCTTCTGTCTTTTAGGAATGTTTTAAAGTATATACTCTACTGATAAGTCCTCTGTTTTCTATTCACTTTGCGATCATGTATACTTAAAAAAGAAATCTTTTCTCACAGTTTAATGGGACTTCAGGAGGGAAGGGAGACAAATGCCTTTAACCAGAACTGAATGATATCACACAACGGTGTCATAATTTCTATAGTGCCTGTCTGTCTTTCCCACTTGGAAGTCAGGTTCTTTAAGAGGAAGACTGGGTCATAGTTATCTTCCTCTAGTGCCTATGGTATTATGTAGATGATTAAGAAATTTTGTTAAATAAATTAAAAAGAAATCTCACAAAGGGTGGATGTACAAGAGTAAAATGATGAGGGTGTGTCTGGAAGGAGATAGATGTGCTACCAAGCTTAGTTTAAGAAAACTGCTGTGAGTGAGTTCACTTTATAGTTGAGATTCTTGTGAGCCAAGGCAAAAGTCGAGAAATAATGAGTTCCATAACTCATTTTCTCTAATAATAGAAAGCTTAACAGTTCATGAAGAGCAAAACCTCTTCTTACAACTGAGCTCTAAGAATAATTTATCTCTGGGTTTTTATATACTGTCAGTAAAGTAGTATATTTAATATGGGTAGTAAAATTAAAAGATGTAAAATGTTTTTTGTGCTTGCTGTATTTGTTTTTATATTTATTAATGTAAAATGTGTCTTCCCATCTTCTTTTCAAAGATTTTCATTTGCTCTGCAAAGTTAAGGAGGTAATGGGCTGAGATGCAAAAGAAAAAGTCAAGATTGCTTTCCATAGTGGAGAGATGGTTAGAGAGGAGAGGGCAGTAAGAAGCAGAAAACTAGCCTGGGGATGGTTAGAGAGTTTCGAGTCATTTTGGAAAGTGGACTAAGAGAAGGATTAAGGCAACTGCAATGGAATATGGGGCTTTAGGAAGAGATAGGGGAAAAGAAAATTTTTAGAAAGTTTTTAAAGTGACATATGGCCTCTTCTTTATTTACAAGAAACTGTCTTCAGTGATACACAGTGCTCTTTAATACTTATTTGATATTATTTGTGTCATATTTGTGTTTTCTTTGGAGGCAATGCGTAGTAGAGACTAACCTTAAGCCTAGAAAGAGAAGAGCAGGTGGTTTTTTGGTTACGGTTACACTGAACGTTGGAAAATAGCTGAGGACATGGTGTTAGTATAGTCAGTGACTACATTTCCACAAAGAGGAAAGAAATACAATAGAAAACTTGATCTGCATGTCTTGGCTATATATACAGCGAGAGCTCCAAGAATCTCAAGGAGTAAATGTTTAGCAATTATTTGAGGCTCACCCACTCCAATAACTGTGGGGTTTTTCGATGATACTAAATGGCAAACAATTGAGTTGGAAATGACCGACAAACACCCAAAATGTAGGTATTCAGTGTGGCTAGTTGGTGGGAGACATGTACGTCTTTGTCATCGAGGGGAAGCCTTGTGTGAGGCTTGTGAGTAACGGGAGAGATAAATATCGTATTTTTTACACAAATAACACGTGCCTTCTATTTAAAATAAATTTGGTATAGCAGTGCTTGTGAGAATACCTCATAGGTGGAGGGAGCTGTTGGCAAACAAACATAGAAGGCACGCATTATTCGTGTAAAGTACACAGCAAAATTAATTCAAATTCAGATTTCAGAGGTATACAGTGGAACATCCTCCCCTCAATAACTAACATCTAAGCCTGCTATGAACCCTAGTTGCCAGTTTGGGCTTCCTGGTTTAGGAAGCCACGAGCAGTGTAAGCAGAGGATTGGGAATGGCTGCATGTGGAAGGTGACATTAGAGCGGAATGCAGAAGTCTATGCAGAAATTCCATAGAGAGCGAAAAGGACACAGCTATTCCAGCACGTCTTTGGTGGTTTTACTCTGACCAGTAGTGGACAAACTGAAGCAAAGGAGGAAGAGAAGAGTGAAGGGAGAAGAAAGGGAGTGAAGGAGATAGAGACTTACGTCCCATCAGATCATGCCGCGGGGTCTCCATCCAAATGGCTATTTCCTAGCTTCAGCCTGCCCCCAAAGAATACCAATAGAAGTTTAAAACAAGTGTGGAGACACTGCTGGGCGATTATATGTGCTTTATGGGGATCTTAACTCCAAAGAAATGCTCTCCCAAAGAAACTCAGTGTCTGGCTGATGGGAACATTGCCTGGATTACTTGTTTATTATACACCTTATTGTGTTAAGCAACTCCATTTGGGACCAGCCAGTCTTGCTTAAAAGTCGCTCTGAATTTAAAGCCAAAAGGTTTCATTGAACAGGAGCTATTATTCTAGAAAGATAGACTGGTTCTGTGTGTCCTAAATCTTTCAAAGGAACAATGATGTCACACTGGGGTGTGAATTGTGGCTCTGCTGAAAAACTGTGATTGCTCAGGGTGTTTAAGGAGAGGTAATGTTTCTGATAGAGGTTTTCCCCACAGCAGTTCCTTCTATCAGGCACCTCCATTCGCATTTTAGAACAATTTTCCCTCTGGCTACCAACTTGAACTGAGTGCAGAAAAGGGAGAATGAAAGGTTGCAACAGAATCCTCCTTCCAAAAACATGTTAAGGAAGCTCAGCTCCTTCCCTCTTCCCCTCTCATTTGATTGAAACACATAGCTGCAGGATTGAGATTTATGCTTTAGAAATCAAGCGTAAGGGTTTTCCAAAGCACTTGCCAAAATGCTGAAACCAAGTGCTTTTCAATGAAAAGTGCATTGTTGCTCTTGTTTAAGTGCCATTCATAGGCAATAAGGAAATTATCACAGAATGAATACGTTTGGTTCCTGATTCCCAATTTGTAGAAAGACTGTTAAAATATAAAACAATAAACACCAGTAACTGGTCCTCTGGGAAATTCCGTAGCTCAATAAAACACATAAAAATGTTGTAGTTATTTCAGTAAGGCTATGTTTGCAGGCTGAGGTACTACTGAGCTGGGCAGGCAAGGATAATACCTTGCAATTAGATGAATTCACCAAGAGACTTTAATTGGCATGAGATTCTTGGTGTTTGCCTCATGAAATCATGCTAATACTTTTTCCTGTTTCTGTTTTTTCCACTTGATAAGTTATCCTTAGCTACCATAGCAGGTCTCCCAGAACCCTTGAATGGTGTTGCTGGTGTCACAGCTTAGGGCTGTAACACCATTGGAGGTTATTAAAACAAAAAAAGTCGAAGGTTTTGTTTGCTGGAGCAAGTCAAGATAGAAACAGTTCAGGCAATTTCAGTTTTCTTCAGACTTCAAATGCCTTTGTTGTACTTGTAGCAGTTCCCCTGGGCATGGAAAGATATGAGGAACAAAGGGATGAAGTTAAGAGTCTCCTTGTGACAAAGGGCGTATTATGTGTGTAGCTTTCAAAATATGCTTATGTCGGTTAAAACATGAGTGTATTTAGTAGCTTTTCCAGAATTATCACATAAACCTCTTGGAAAACATAGACAAGAACTTGCTGCTGGGCGTCTGATTTATATCTGGTGACGCGATTGTGGACTGGAACCAGAAACTCTGCTGAGTACTTTTTGTTATTTTTGTTTGTCTTTTTTTTTTCCTTTCTTGCCTGTGGCCCAGACTCTCCCAGGCCAATGCTTGCTGAGAGTCCTAGACTATTTCTCAAGACACTTACAGAATTTATAAATTGGAAGAGAAAGATTGGCAGGAGGAGGGCTGGAGAGAGATACAAACAGGAGCTGAAGGCTGCATCTTGGTAAGACACACACCTGTTATGACACTGGTGACAGAATGCTCTCCTCTCCTCTCCTCTCTCTCCCTTCCACCCTCCTCAGAAGTATTTACTTTTATTTGGCTCAGTGCTTAGCTGAGTAACAAAAGGAATCACAAAACATTTATGCCTGAATGCTGTATGAGTTAACAATCTGGGACGTACATGATGCAGATAAATAGAGCACTGCACAAGCTTTGAACCAACTCTCAGACGAGGCTTAAAGCTCTGTATGTCTCCCTATACAGATTTGGGATTAGTATTTCTTCTCCCCTGTTTTAAACACCACTAATAAGCCCAAAAGTTACATCTATTGGCTCATATAGGAACATTCCAGCCTGTCTGGAGAAGTGTATCCAACTAACCAAAATTCCAGAAGAAGGTGAACTATAAATCAAAATGCCAGTAGAGCCTTGTAAAGTAGGAGATCTTTCAAAATTGAGAATCCTAGAAAGCTACTTGCCGATTTTCTCATAACGAGACATTGTGATGGGGCCAGATATATCCCATTTAGACTGAGGTCACACAGCTACTTTAGACAAAAGTGTAAGTATCCCTACAGTTCTTGCTAATTCTAGTGGACCACACTGAGATGATAGGCTATGTACAGTGGAGAGGTGTGAACTTTGACCAAATCTATGAAAAAAAAAATGCATATGGAAGAGGACTGGAAAAGAAACTGATAAACTCCATCTTTGCTACGTTCATTCTGAGTTAAGCTCAAGACAATTTATGTGCAGAATGCTGCACAGAAGAGGTGAGCTCTGGAGTAAGCATGTAGATTGGTTTGTCATCTACTCAAGTAGGAAAACTGGGGTTCCTTAGGTGTCACCAGGTGTCACGGTTATCTAGTGCTTCTGTAACAGGAATATCACAAGTGGGTGCTTTAACAAAGAGAAATTTATTCTCTTCCAGTCTAGGAGGCTGGAAGTCCAAATTCAGAGTACCAGCTCTAGGGGAAGGCTTTCTTTCTCTGTTGGTTCTGGAGGAAGGTCTTCGTCATCCATCTTCCCTTGGTCTAGGAGCTTCTTCACACGGGAACCTCAGGTCCAAAGGACAAGCTCTGCTCCTGGCACTGCTTTGTTGGTGATCTGAGGTCCCCCACTCTCTGCTCACTTCCCTTTCTTTTTATCTCTTGTAAGATTAAAGGTGGTTCAGGCCACACCCCAGGGAAACTCCCTTTACATTGGATCAGGGATGTGACCTGAATAAGGCTGTTGCATCCCTCCCTAATCCTCTTTAACATAACCTAATCTTGCCTCATTAACCACAGGTGGACATTTGGGTTTACAACATATAGGAAAATTATATCAATCACAAAATGGAGGACAACCACACAATGCTGGGAATCATGGCCTAACCAAGTTGACACATATTTTTCAGGGACACAATTCAATCCATGACACCAGGTGAGTTAGAATAATAAACAAAAGGTGAAATCATAGGGTCTTATGCTGCTTGAACAAAATGGTTTAACAATGCTACACCAACCAGAGAAGGATGAGGTATATTACATAGTCTGCACAAGCTGGCCAAGTCCAAGAAAATAAAAGTGGTTGACATGTCAAAGTCATCGTGCAAGGGGAGTGTTCTTGAGATTTGATAGAACAAAGATCTTTGGCGATCCTCTTAAGTATGTTCCCCAAAAGAATACAGGAAATCGAAGGGAAAATAAAGTAATAGGTTGTTAGGAAGTTCTCAGAGTCCCATGATGTGAAAGGAAGGAAGTTGGACTATGGCTAGATGTTATAAGTGAGTCCATGTTGGGAGTGATCTGGTCATGTTGACTACTGAAAGCATGGGACCTGTGGAAAGTGAAGTGATAAGATGTATTGATACAATACAAGAGATAGGGTTTTTTCATGCTCAACTTTTTCCATTCACTTCTTAAAATAATGGAGTTTTCCAGAATTTCTTATTAAGTCATTTTGTGAGCTCCTTCAATATATTCTTTCTGTTGGTCCTAGTCAACCCCCTTCCCAGCAGTTCACAGTGAGCACACAGCTGGCTTGCAAGATGTATTGCCCCTCCAGGAGCAACCAAAGTTCTCAGAGCTGTTACTGCATTGCTGGAGGGTATGAAATGATCTTCTGATTCTCCGTGCCTGCATGCTGGAGGACTAATGGCCTCATTTGCAATGTCTGTGTCATTACTGGTGGCACATCTTCCACCAAGGGGGCGATCAGTTTGCTTCCTTGACATTTTCTCTCCAAGATGCATTTGGTATCTGGGTTTTCTCTCCTCCAAACACCTTCGGTCTTTATTTTCTAGAGAGAACCTCTGCTTTATTTCCTGCCAGCTATCTGAGACTTGTTTTCCTGTTTATAGTTATTAATTTGACAAATATTTATTTAGTGCCTACTATGTACCAAACAATGTTCTCAACTAGGGATACAGCATGAATAAAATAGAGGCACATCTCTTTTAAATAGAGTTTACATTTTAACGTCATTTCTTTTCACTCTATTTTCCAGGGCTGTCGTCCATCCTAGACTATTTCTTTTCAGACACATTTCCCTGGATATGATCCTACTTGTCATCAACATTTCTATTAGCTCTTTTTTTTTTTTTTTAAAACGGTTCTGATTGTGAAGTATAAAACATGTGGTGAGAAGTACACAGGATACATACATTAAATATATTATATATATATAATATAACCACCACCCAAGTCAAGACATAGTGTTTTGTTAACACCCAAAAGCCTCTTAAATGTTCCTTCCTAATCATGACACCTTATTCTCTCTCCCAGAGATAATTACTACTCCACTTTCATGTTAAACACTTCTTTCTTTTTCTTCACAGTTTTACACTCAATTTTGAATATCTTAACAATTTAGTGCATTCCATCTTTTTTTTTTTAACTTTATATAAATAGAGTATATAGCTTGAATTCTTACGATTCTGGCTTATGTCTTTCAACATTATGCTTTAGTATTCAGTCGTGTTGTTACATATTCTTGTAGTTTGTCTATTTCCATTGCTGTAGAGTAGGGGTTCTTAAATTTCAGAGTGCATCAGAATCATCTGGTGGACTTGTTAAATCACTGATTGCCGGCCCCCACCTAGAAAGTTTTTGATTTACTAGGTTTGGGATGGGGTCTGAGAATATGTACTTCTAACAAATCTCTAGGTTGTACTAACGCTGTTGTTATGGACACTACACTTTGAGAAACACAGATTTATAGTATTCTATCTAGTTTATGAGTATACCACAATGTACTTATTCACTCTATTGTTCTATTGTTGTTATGGTTTTGGGCTATTTTGAACAATGCAGGTATTAACATAATTATACCTGTTCCTGGTTCTTATAGCAGTTGTATTCTTGAAGTATAATTTTTCTGGGTATGGAATTCTGGAGTGGTTAGGTATTGGTATTTGATATCTTGAGTAACCAAACAAGATACTTGAAGGGCATCTTACATTTCTACCTTGTCCTTGTCTTCCCACTTCCATTCCTTACAAAATTAATTAGTAAGTGCTATTGGATTGCCATGAGTCAGCATTGACTAGTTGGCAAATGGTTTGGTTTTTTTATTGTTACTATTAATAGTAGCTTCTTATATTTAGTGAGAGTTATTGTGTAGCAGATACTGCTAAGCACTTTACTTTTATTAGCCTATTGATCTACCCTATAAATAGCTCTTGAATCCAGCTTTACTTTATTAATCTTACTGCCATAGACTCCATTCACTCTCTCATCATTTTCTTCTGAATCATTTCATCACACCCTTAACCAGTCTCCCTGCCTGCAGTATCAGCTTATCTAATGAGACATCAGCACGATCTCAATAAATGCAAACCTAATTATATCATTCTGCCTTAAAACCTTTCAATGTCTCCTTGCTACGTAGAGGGTGAAGCTAATTAAGACACACAATACTTTTTGCTGACTCCTTTCTACGTCTCAAATACCATTACCTGCTATCCTCATATGAATGCATGGTTCAGCATGATGGATTACTTACCTTCTTTGACTTTATTAACGCTGCTTAAGACTGTTTTTTATACTTGCTCTTCTTTTTTCCTGGAATGCCCATCTCCTGAATTCCACCTTTCCTTTTAAGACTAATTTAAATGTCAGTCCTTGAACCTGCTATTAGACAGACTAATCTTCAGTAAATACTCCCTGAAAGGAGTATACTTCTTCACCCTACTGATGCCAAGTGAGGCCGCGTAACTTGCTTTGGCCAGTAGAATGTGAGCAGAAGTGAGAAGTGACTGTGTGTGAGTTTGGAGCCTAGGTTTAAGGGGCATGGTTTGTTTCCCTGCAGTCTCTGAGAGGTTTGAACATCTGCTATAAGAATATGTAGCCTGCTAGTTTCAGAAGAATGAGAGACACGTGGAAAAAAACCCAAACATAACCTCCAGCCTAGAACCATTAAACCTAGCTAAGTAGAACTGAATCCCAGCCTAGCCACCGTGGTATGAGTGAGAAATAAATGCCTATGGTTTTACACCACTGCAGTATTTGGAAATTGCTGACTGATAAACTTCTCCTCTTTCATTTCCCTCATCTCATTCATTTCCCAACCAAATGAATGAGCTGCCCCTCCTCTGTACTCCCTTAGTCCCCCATGCACACTTCTATATAGCACCAATTATATGGCATTGTACTGTTGATTATTGATCTATTTTTATGCCTCTCAATCGTCTCTAAATTCTGTGGGGGTAGATAATATGTTGTATTTATGTCTCTGTGTCAGCACATATAATTGCTTTGCATATAATAGGTGTTTAAAAGTATTGGAGGAATGAATAAATGAAACTTCTATTTCTAACAGTATTGATAATTAGTTAACTGACTCTGCCACTCAAAACAACTAAAAATGCTGGTATAGGAAAAAAAGATTGTGTTCTAGCAGGAAGATAAGAAATCCTAGAAGTCACTAACTAGATAGTAGATGAGTGTTAGCTTTGGTAAAAGGAAAGACAACACACGATATAGGGGAAGTCAGCACAACTTAATCAAGGCAAAGCCGTAGAAGCTTCCTAGACACATCCAAACACCTTGCGGGACCGAGTCACTGGGGCAGAGGGCTTGAGACCATAGTCTCAGGGGACAACTAGGTCAATTGGTATAAAGTAGTTTATAAAGAAAATGTTCTATATCCTACTTTGGTGAGTAGCCTCTGGTGTCTTAAAAGCTTTCAAGCAGCCATCTAAAATATATCTATTGGTTTCATCACTTTTGGAGCAAAGGAGAATGAAGAAAACCAAAGACACAAGGAAAATATCAGTCCAAAGGACTAATGGACCACGTGAACCACATTTTCCACCAGCCTGAGCCCATAAGAACTAGATGATGCCTGGCTACCACCACCAACCACTCTGACAGGGATCACTATAGAGAGTTCCTGACAAAGTGGGAGAAAAATGTAGAACAAAATTCAAAATTACAAAAAGGGCCAAACTTACTGGTCTGACAGAAACTGGAGAAACCCCCTAGACTATGGCCCCCAGACACCCTAACTCAAAACTGAAGCCACTCCCAAAGTCCACCTTTTAGTCAAAGACTAGACAGCCCTGTAAAACAAACAATAACACACATGAGAAACGTGCTCTTAGCTTAATCAAGTATATGAGACAAAATGGGCAACATCTGTCCAAAAGCAAAGACAAGAAGGCAGGAAGCGACAGGAAAGCTGGATGAATGGACACTGGGAACCTGGAGTGTAAAGGGAAAGGGGGAGAGTGCTGACACATTGCAGGAATTGCAACCAACGTCACAAAACAATTTGTGTATAAATTTTTGAATAAGAAGCAAATTTGCACTGTAAACTTTCACTGAAAACACAATAAAATTAATTAAGTAAATTAATAAAAAGGAAGAAGGAAGGAAAAAGGAAAAGATAGAAAATTGAGAACTTAGAGAGATCATTAGAGAAATGAAACCAGTCTTTACCCTAGGAACACTTGCCAAATCCAGATGACTGAGCTTTGTATTTTATGGTCAGGAGTGACATGGAACCTAGGACAGAAATCATAGCCCATAGCTAACCCAAGGTAAGGAGTCTAAATAGAAGCTCCATCCTCACTGTAAAGGGAAGCAAGAACATTGCCTGTCTGAAATTTTGGTATTCAGTGGAAGTAAAAAACTCTCCTGTGATGAAATGGTAGTTACTAACTGCCTCTCACATGTTTATGCAACCCCCAAGTCATGCCACATCAGTGGTCTACTATACCTCAGTTTACTCTTGGAATACTCCTAGGTTGATATGCCTCCAGGTGCCTGGCAGAAGCAAATTCAGAATTTCTGTAGAGAACCCATCTTCAACTCTTGCCTTAATGCATTCCCAAAGATAATTTTCTAAGGAATATGAGCTCACAATAAAAAAAGAAAATGAAAGAAAAAATATAAAAGAAACAGGTCACTACGAGTGATAACAGAAACAACAGACAGCAGAATCAGACCCACAAGACTTCAGATAATGCAATTATTAAAAATAATATAAACGATTATGTCTAATATGTTTAAATAAATAAAATGGAGTTAAATGGTTGAGTAAAGTTAAGAAGGAAGACTGATGTGCGGAGAGAGATTTGTGCCACTGAGAATCCAGATGACCATAAGGTCGTTGATTATTTAATTAATTCAATAATATTTATTGAGATTCTACTATATGCCAGACGATAAGTAGGTAGGATGAAGAGTGGTTTTTGGAGATTATATTGGTATTATGGGATGGCTTTGGTTTTCTTTAAAAAAATCATGTAGTGACATCAACTATCATGAGAAATACTGCAGGAAAGGTATTGAAAGCATGAAGAAGCATTGAAAGTGACAAAGAGTCTAAGATGGATTTTCAGTTAATTGTTAGTATTCCTGAAGTATTTCTGGAAGGCTCGTAATCTGGATGCTGAATTGAAGGACATCAATGACAGCTAGCAGTAGTGAGGCTAATTTGGGTTCTGTCCACAGAGCTAAGGTGGAACTAAGTTTCTCAGAATTTCATTCTCTGTATAATTACAGGTTAGGATGAATCACAAGAGACATTTTACATGAGATTTGGAAGGTTAAATTGAAGTCTTATTTATTTTATGCCGGGAACATCAGTGAAGGACATGTTGCAGCTCAGTCATGTTGTTGCTTATCTGTGGCTCACCTTGTTGGTGCGGGGCAGCTGGTGAACCCAAAGCAATTCCAGATCCTGCAGATTTTCTCCTTCAGGTTCTTTGACTCCTGGTCAGGTCCAAGTTTAGCTCCATGATGCAGGGTGCCAGCCTCTACGGAGCGCACTAGCATCATTCAAGTCTGAGGTTTGGAGGTGTTGAGAGACTGAAGCAGGTTCCAGTCCATTCTAGTGAGTTCCAGCTCATCCTTCAGGTCCCGGTTTGTCCTTGCTATCCCACTTCATGTCTATTTTTATTTGCTGCTGGCCTTCCCTGATGACTTTGGGCCCCAGCATCAGACAAAGAAGCAACGGTCTCACATAGACTTTTTAACGTGCTCCCACGATTGCCTAACTTTCAATCTCCGTAACAAGTCCTTTATTACATATCACTGCTTCTTCAGTCAAACTTGAATGATAAAATGAGCATGAATCAGCCCAGCATCTGACCTTGCTCCTGTCATTTAGAGGTTTGAGAATAGAAGTCATTGGATTTTCCATGGCTTCATGATG
Source organism: Dugong dugon (assembly GCA_030035585.1). NCBI lineage: Eukaryota > Metazoa > Chordata > Mammalia > Sirenia > Dugongidae > Dugong > Dugong dugon. Next base: position 113,745,812 of record CM057473.1, on the reverse strand, counting down.
AGCTTAGCACATCTTATTTGTTGGTGAAGAAATGGAAATTCTATTGAAGATGGTGGGGGTACAGTATTGATTACAATGTAGTAGGAGGCTGTGGAATATTCTAGTGTAGCACTTCTTACATGTTTTGGTCTTAGGACACCTTTACACTCTTTTAAAAATCATTGAGGACTCTAAAGAGCTTTTGTTTATGTGGGTTATCTTTTGTTATTTATAATATTAAAAAATAAGACTGAGAAATTTAAAAACAATTATTTAATATCATTAAAAATAACGAGTCTATTACACGTTAGCATCAAAACATATTTTTTTATGAAAATAACTATATTCCCCCCCCAAAAAATTAGTAAGAGTGGGTTGTTTTACATTTTTTTTAAGCCTCTTAAATGTCTGGCTTAATAAAAATCAGCTGGGTTTTCTTATCTGCTTCTGCATTACACCTTTTGTAATATCACATGCCAGGTAACCTCTGGAAACTCCAGTGTATGCTTGTGACAGATTAAAAGTGAAAAAGACAAATAACATCTTAGTATTATTATGAAAATGGATTTGTTCTTACAGATCCCTTGAGTTCCCTTGAATTCCAAGGGTTCCCCAAACACACTTGAGGACCACTGGCCTAGTTTAGTGGCTTAATTTGAGGTTGAAATGTGATGGGCAGTGAGTTCTGCAGCTAGTGGCAGAGTTATCCTGGATATGGGAAAACTCAAATATGGCCATTTTAGGGGGTTAGGGGCAGAAAGGAAGGGGGTGAAAAGAGTAAGAAACTTGGTTATGCTACTGTAGCTATCATAGCCAGGGACTTGTTGTTAGTTGCTTCCGATTCAAGGTGACCTGATGTTTAACAGAAGAAAATATTTCCCAGTCTTGTGTCATCTTCCTGATCACTGGTATGCTTAAGTCTGTTGTTGTGGCTATTGTGTCAGTGCATCTCACTGAGGGTTTTTCTCATTTCTGCTGACCTTCAGTTTTTCTGAGATATTTGTGGAGTAAATTATGCTTCTATTTCTGAGGGTGGAGGAGAGAGAAGCCAAGAAAATTTAGAGAAGATGGAAGTAACTATGTTAGGTGCTGCTGAGTCAATTTTGACTCCTAGAAACCCCACGTGACAGAGTAGAACTTCTCCATAGGGTTTTCTAGGCTGCAGTCTTTATGGGAGCAGATCTCCAGGTCTTTCTCCCACAGAGACACTGATAGGCTAGAACTACTACTCTTTTGGTTAACCACTGAGTGCTTAAACACTGTACCACCAGGGATCCTTGAAGTATCTATGTTGCTTTTAGGTGCTGTCAAGTCAGTACACAGGTGAACACCACCCTATGTACAACAGAATGAACCATTGCCCAGTCCTACACCATCTTCACAATTGTTGCTATGTTTGAGACCACTGTTGCAGCCACTTTGTCAGTCCATCTCATTGAGGGTCTTCCTCTTTTTTGCTGACCCTCTACTTTACCAAGCATGATGTCCTTCTCCAGGGACTGGTCCCTCCTGATAACATGTCCAAAGTACGTGAGGTGAAGTCTCACCATCCTTGCTTCTAAGGAGCATTCTGGCTGTACTTCTTCCAAGACAAATTTGTTCATTCTTCTGGCAGTTCATGGTATACTCAGTTTTCTTTGCCAACACCGTAATTCAAAGCCATCAATTCTTTTTCGATCTTCCTTATTCATTGCCCAGCCTTTGCGTGCATATGAGGAGATTGAAAATACCATGGCTTGGGTCAGGCACACCTTAGTCCTCAAAGTGACATCTTTGCTTTTTAACATTTGAAAGAGGTCTTTTGCAGCAGATTTGCCCAATGCAATATATCATTTGATTTCTTGACTGCTGCTTCCATGGGCATTGATTGTGGATCCAAGTAAAATGAAATCCTTGACAACTTCAATATTTTCTCTGTTTATCGTGATGCCGCTTATTGGTCCTTTTGTGAGGACTTTTATTTTCTTTATGTTGAAAAAAGAATACTTGAAAAAAGATACTTTTTATTTAAAAAAAAGATACTTCTTTTTGAAAAAAGATATTTCTACATATAGAAGTATCTTTATGTAGATGTAAATGCAGATATATGTGGGCAGACACATATATTCATTGAAGACACAACTACAGATACTCTTCATACACAACCAAACACCCTGAGATTGGTCTTCCAGTTTGAAAGCTTAGAACCATAGTCTCATGGAACAACACAGTCACTTGGCATAATATAGTTCACAAAGTTTTTGTTCTCCATCCTAGTGAAGTGAGTAGTGTTTGGGGTGTTAAAAGCTTGAGAGATGCCATCTAAGATACAAGTATTAGTCTTTACTTGTCAGGAGCAAAAGAATAAGAAGGTAACCGAAATCAGAGAAGAAACAATCTACAAGGCTGATAGCCTACATGAGTCATGACCTCACTAGCCTGAGACCAGAAGAACTAGATGGTGCCCAGCTACTACCACTGATTAGTCTGACTGGGGGCACAATAGATGAACCCAGTTAGAATGAAAGAGGTACGCAGAACCATACTCAAATTCTTAGACAAGGACTGACTAATTGGACAACCAGAGACCAGAAGCCTTCCTGAGACTATTGCCCTGAGATAACTCTTTAAACCTTGAGCCAGAACTATCTCCTGAGATCACCTTTTAGCAGAACAACAGAGTGATACACAAAATAAAGGGTATTAGCCATTAGATCAGTACTGTACTGAAAAAACATCCGTAGGAGCCCAGAAGGTCAACATTTAATCCAAAGCAAAGGCGAGAATGTGGGGCAGGGAAAATTAGAGTACTGGCAATGGAACAACCAGAATACAAATAAAAAAAAAATGTAACTAATGTCATTGATTTGTGTGGAAATCGCTGAACGGGAACCTAACTTGCTTTGTAAACTTTCACCAAATATGCAATTAAATATTATTTTAAAAAAAAAAAGAAAGAAAATTTTAAAAATGATCAAAACCTTTAGTAGGAGAGTCAGTGGTTATATGATCCTATAGAAAAATAGTGGGAAAAAACAGACGTTATGTGAGATGATAGCTTGAACAGCAATTACACCAGTTTGACAGAGCTGGAGTTAAAATACCCTGAAGGCTTCCTTTGTTGGCTCTAAAGAAGTTCCTACCTCTGTGGCTCATGAGAGAGCAATTGCCTTCCCTTTCAGCCACTGACAGATACGCTACATGTTCTCATTCCCACACACTTGCAGAGCAAATCCAGGAATGTGTTTGGTCAGAATAGTTTTTGTCCCCTCCCCTACCCATACTCTCAAATGTCTGCAAGCGCTCACAAGTGTATACATGCACACAACTTTTTTCCTGCTTTGGAACACACATCATTGCTTATTATGCAAACATCCGTAGATTTTACAGGAGGAGGTACAGTACTTTCTTCAGACAAAATTTTTTATTATGAAGCATTGCAGTTTGTCCTGGTCATGATGGACAAAAGGTTTAATTAAATAAGCGCTGAGCTTCTCTCTTCTGTGTGCGTGTAGAATGTAAGAAAGATTCAGCACTCATTCACTTACTCCACCAGAGCACGACCTGTTTCCTAATCCTTCAAATCAGATGCCTGGTGGTAGTGAAGTGTTGGCCAGTGTACCTGCTAAAAATGGAGCTCTAGCAGCCACCTGGTCTGTCTTTCCTGACGAGTCAGAGTCTGAAAGTGGAAAGGAAAGCAAACCCGGAGCACTACCATTAAATCATTTCTGAAATTTTGCTTTCTTTCACTCTTTCTATCATAACCATATACAAACAAAAAGAACTTAAATTTGTTTTCATTTTAGGAAAAGTGTTATATCATGTATCAAATGCCTTCATACCTGTCATATTTTTTATTTGTTTTCAGGTGAAAATATAAAGATGGAGGTATATAAACAAGAAGAATAGATACATTTTTTTCTGGTGCAAACATCTTCTTTTCGTGTTTCTGAGTCTCTACCTGTGAGTATGGTAATGCACCTCTTTAATTCCTAACTCAAACTGTTGACTCACTGCCGTGGAGTCAGTGCTGACTCATAAGACTGCTAACCAGAAGGTCACCAGTTTGAATCCACCAGCCACTCCTTGGAAACCTTTGAAACAGACATCATTGTTTACTTTGAGTAGTTTACATAATTGCCAGAAATTAGAATATTGGGTCGAATACTGGGTAGCTTACATAATTGGCAGGATGTAGAATATTGGGTAGCTTACATAATTGCCAGGAAGGTTGAAGAATCAGGCTGAGAGATCACATGATCCAAAGCAGGCCATAGAATTGTTTGGAATAACACATCATTGTCACCTTCACTAAGCTGCAAACCCTAGATTTTTTTTTTTTTTTTAACCAGCAACATCAGCGATACCTGATGCTGGAGTCACAGTAGTACTGCTCATACTCCTGGCTCAGATGCTTGATCTTGCTGCAGCCATACTACCCCTTTTTCCCCAAGAAAGGTCCCTGTTTGACCTCTTTCTTTTTTTGTATCCCTTGCCCCTGATTCAGTGTCTGGACTAGATGTGTCTGAATGGCATAGCCATGGTCAATGTCTACATCCTAGCTGCAAGAGAGGCGGTACAAACGTGTGTGTAATATTCTGCCTCTAGGGAGGAAGGAGGTGCCTGCTTCTCACCAAGATACATTAGGTAGGGAATTCTCTAAACATAGAAGGAGGGTTCAAATTCTGGATGGACAAAAAGATGAAATATGTAATATTCTGAGATGATTTAACAATCAGTGGCTAATAAAATTCTCAAAATAATCCAATAAGGTAGGGAATTCACCTTAAAAATGAAGAAACTAAGTCACTGAAAGAGTAAATGCCTTATCTGTCTAGTCAGTTACTGACTTAGGAAATGTGGTCTCCTAACTCTTATTTAAGTGATCATTCTACAGTACAACACAATATCTGCTAAGAACTTTTCAAAACTGACCTTAAGTGGTAGCACGTACTTATTAGACCATAATATATACTTGAAATCCAAAAGATTCTTTGATGTAGTCTTAGTTCAAAAAAAAAAAAAAAAAAATCCAAGCCCATTATCATTGAGTCAATTCTGACTCACAGTGACGCTATAGGACAGAATAGAACTGCCCCATAAGGGTTTCCAAGGCTGTAAATCTTTATGGAAGCAGACTGCCACATCTTTCTCCCGAGGAGCGCCTGGTGGGTTTGAACTGCTGACCTTTTGGTTAGCAGCCGAGAGCTTAACCACTGTGCCACCAGGGCTTATTGATGTAGCGTTACTATTGGATTTATCGTGACTTGTTTCAGAGTTGTTGGGATCATAGGTAGTGGCTTTGGACCATCCTCAACTATCTCATCTTAAAAGTTAATGTTACATTTTCTTTTTGAAAAGAGCTACAGATGTAATATTTAAACTTCAATTATATTCTTCATGTAGTTTCCTATTATGAGAGCAAGCCTTTCTGTTTAATAAACTGATGTTTTCTTTGGCCATTTTGTGTTGAATAAAAAGGAAAAAGAAGAGATGTATTGGCAGAATCTTTGTGGTCTTATTTTGTGGGGCAACTGAAAGTTATAATATGTTAAAGAAATTTGAAAATACAGACACTTAGAAGATGGAAAATATGCTATTTTACTGTACATACAGGATACTGTTAATATTTTAAAATGTTAATTTTCAGTCTTTATTCAAGTGCAAACTTTTTTGTGGTAACTGGCAAACTGCGTATACGTTTCTCCTTCTTAGACTTGACGCGAGGAATTTTCCATTTATTTTCATAATCCGCATGAACGTTATTTTAATGGATATATGCAGTTCTGTCAAGGGAATATGATTAAGTTTATTTAACCATTTCTTTATTGTTGAATATTAGTTTTTTCCCAGTGTTCCACTATTAAAAATAATATTACTATAAACATTGTCACATATAGTCAATTTTCACATTTGGAGGTTTTTTTTTTTTTTTTTTAGAGGTAGAATAACTGGATCAAAGAATTTGATGTTTTTAAGGATTATTAGTTGTTGTTGTTGTACGCTGTAGAGTTGATGACAACTCATAGCGATCCTGTAGGACAGAGTTGAACTGCCCCGTGGGTTTCCTAGGCTATAATTTTCACAGAGCAGACTGCTGCTTCTTCCTCCTGTGGAGTGGCTGGTGGGTTCCAACGGTGACTTTTTGCTTTACGCTTACAAACACTGGTTGTTACTAGTTTTTCCAAGTTGGTAGCTTAAAGAATGGTGTTCAATTATTTTGTACATTGAGTATTCTTTTATTATTACTAAGGCGGGCATTCCTCAATGTTAGTTAATCAGTTATATAGTCTGTAGAGTGTAAGCGTCTGGTGGGCAGGGCCTACATTTCATTTTTATTTTTACTTCCTTTCATCACAGAACTTGGCTCAATGCCTGCAGCTGATGTACACTCAGTACTGTTGAATAGATGAATTAAGAGTGTTCATTGCCTCTTTATGAAGTTTTCCCATTTAGCCTATTGAGGGCTAGGTGCTTTTAAAAATATTAACCTAATGGTAAAATTTAACAATTTAAACACTTGTGTTGGTTGCAAATATTTTGGAATGGGGGATGTTAAAGGAAATCTTACTACTAACTATGCATTGTCCCACAGGCTTTTTTCATGGAAACTTAAACCTTAAATGAGAGAAGTAAGTAGCAAGTACAGCCCCCAACATGGAGTAGAAAATAAACATAATTTCTTTCTCTAAAAAACTTATCATCTGAAACTTTAAAGTCTCGTAACACTGCTTTGATAGAAATTGTCTTGCGATTGGTAGGGTCTTAATTTTAGACATTTAATTATGCAGCTAACAGAGATCCCTAACTGTTAGTGCGTAGACCCTTCAGAGTTGTTGAAGAACTCAAGAGAGAACCTGGTATTCCCCAGCTTTCCCAATCTGTGTTAAAAAGCTCTCCGTGTAGCAATTAGTGACACAACGCAGAGATTTACGACTGATCAGCAGTCGCTTTGCCCAGAAACACTGGAATAATTTGAATGCCTCTGGGAGCAGCCGCTTTCTTTTCTGCCTAACCCTTACTCATTTAGAGGCATTTATCCATTCAAACAGAAGTCTTGGGTTTTCAGTGACTGTACTAATCATCAACTTTTCACTCGTTTTGCACATGTTTTATGAAGACACTTAAGGCCCAACCAAAATCTATACTTAACATAAATTATCTCAGCACCTGGTTAAAGCCTGCAAAAAGCCCCTTTAGTGTGTGAGTCCCAGAAAAAAAACAAAGTTTAGTTAGCAAAGGGTAAGGGAGCTTTGTTTGAAATTTTAGTGTTGAGAGAACCAGGCAGTTGTTCCAGTTCTAATCCAGATATGCTAGGCTGAAACGCTGATGCTCTACTCAGCTGCCTGACAAAGATGTAAACTACTCACCACTGAGGGTCGACCCACCAGTCTGGAGATGGTATTCCTTTTGGGTTGCACACCAGTTGATCAGTTGCCATCGAGATGACTCTGACTCATGGTGACCCCATGTGTGTCAGAGTAGAATCGTGTTTCATAGGGTTTTTAATGGCTGATTTTTCAGCAGTAGTCCGCCAGGCCTTTCTTACCAGGCTTCTCTGGGTGGACTTGAACCTCTAGTCCTTTAGTCAGCAGCCAAGCATGTTGCCCATTTGCACCACCCAGGGATTCCTGGGCTGCATGCAGTGCAGTGTAATGCAAGTCCATGAACTCTGGAGAAAGACTGTTACCAATAATAACTCTTTCACTCTGTGAACCATGGGAGCTTCGACAGTTTCTCTTCTCTCCTTTGAGACTGGTTTCTCAGTTGGAAATGAGGTGAACGGGATCTTTCATATTGAACTGTTGGGAAGATTAAGTTAATTAATTGTCTAGCATAATGGTGGGACAAAGTAAGTGCTCAAAAACTGAAAACCTTCCATCCCTTCCCCCTTAAATGACCTAAAGATCTTCAAACTACTCCCCTACAGACCAAAAAATACTTCATGGTGGGATTTCAGGCAACAAAGTTGGAAGATTTATTTTGGGAAACAAAATCTAGGCACTTCAAATCATCTCTTGAGGGCAGCTACCCACTCACCTATTCAGAAAGCAGGCTTTAGTCCCAAGCTTCCTGCGCAGATTTAAGCTCCAACTTTATTTTGTATTCCTGGAAATAAAGAAGAGTTGGCACTAACTTCATTACAATAATCGCTGAAATATTTTAGAAGTTTTAAGAAAATCGTTTTAAAAAACAGTACAGCATTTCCCATTCAATTAGTATCATTTCTTCCCTGACACTGCCCGCTAGGAGCTGTATTACTATTCCTGCTTTTGTTCTGTTTTTAACTTCTATATGCAGCACGCCCGCTCCCCAGAATATAAATTCCCTTTATGGCAGAGAAAATTGGAGTGTTAAGAAGAATTAGAGTCCAGGCTTGCTCCTCAAAGCTTGTAAACACTTTTAGGTTACACACACTCCTTTGAAAGCTTGGCTTTGCTTCGTGAGTTTGTGGTATGTTTGAAGCAAAACATCTAAAAGTCAGTGTTAGACGAGGCTGGAGGTTAAACCCTTGGGGAGGATTTAATTCTCAACCGAAGCTGAGAGAAAACGCTAAAGGAAAGACAAAATTATTTCATTATTTATTTTGATTAGAAACAGTGCTCTGGAGAGCAGGTGGTTTTTCTTTTCCTTGTTCCTCTTTTCTGTCATTTGTCATTTTGTATGCTTTGACTTTTATCTTGTTAAATATTTATTATTTAATACAAGAAAGTAATAACAGAAATGGTCTCACTTTCCCAAGATGTGTTCCTCTCCAGGGTAATTACTTTTGACGAATGCTGGAGGGTACAGTCTTCCCAGAGAGAGCTTCGCTGGCTGGAGAGAGAATTATCAAGATGGTTCTTGCTTTTCCGTTTTGTACTCCCAGTGCTCTCATGGAAGTAGTATATTGTAGGCAAAGGCAAAATGAAATTTGAAATCACAAATCCTTTCATGAGGAGATTAGCCTACATATAGACACACGGAGGGGCAGGGAACACTGTTGGCACCTTCAGTGACAGCTCAGTATGATGCTTCCTTATCTACCCAGCTGGATTTAACCACAAGCCACACAGAATTTCCAAACCATATAAATGTATGGTTTAACTCTCCTGGCATGTAATTAAATCGACTAGAGTGTGTAGGAGAATCAGCTTCCATGGTGTACATATTTTACAGCATTGACAATACAAAAAAGTACAAAGTCATGGGGTGTGTGCTATCAATTCTAAACTTATAAACCATGGATCTTCTTGGGGTTAACAACTGGAAGACTCAAGAATGGAATGGGTATATTTTCTAGAGGAATGTGGCACAGAGGTCTTTGGTATCAGATAATATGCGATGGGTCCAGGATTTAAACCCAGGCTAAAACCAAAACCAAACCCACTGCTGTCGAGTGGATTCCAACTCATAGTGACCCTATAGGACAGAGTAGAACTGCCTCCATAGGATTTCCAAGGAGCAGCTAGTTGGTGGATTGGAACTGCTGACCTTTGGTTAGCAGCCAAGCTCTTAACCACTACCACCAAGGCTCCAAACCCAAGTTAGGTTCTCCAAATTTGTTTCCTTATCTAGAAACCAGGGGTGAGGGTAGCAGCCTCTTTGTAGGACTGGTAGGAGATTAGCGGAGATAAGGTGTACAGTACACTTGGAGAGGTGCCATGCTTACAGTGGAAGCGTCTGCATCTATTAGAGATGCCCTACAGCCCTGAACATTGCTGTATTTGTAAGCGTTTGCATATTAAATGATTTTTGTATGAGAAGAAGAGGATAGCTTTTGTTATACATTCACCTGTTTTTGCCTCAGGTAGATGATGCATGTTTTAACTTGAGTAGCTACGAGAACCCATTCTTGCCCACCGTCTCTCAGCCCTCCGAGACAGGTGCAGTTTCTGCTTTAACTCACATGCCGAGCTCACTATGCTTTGGATCAGCCCCTGCCCCACTGAGATAAACTTTCCTCCTGTACTAAGGGTTCGCAGGATATTGGGTGAGCGAGCAGTCTCTCTTGTTTAGGGGACTCAGAGATGGGAGCAGTGATAAAGGATTACCCATCTCTGGGGGCATATTTCACGGTAAGTCCCTGTGAATGGTGTCTCCTGCAGCTGGGCACCTATTGTTCAGTATTTATGAACAGAATATGATTCCTGCTCCAAGCTCAGTGTCTAGTGTGGAAGAGAGTGCATTGTGAAATGCTCTGATTTTAAGGATCTGGATCCAACTTTGCTGTGAACTTAAATTTGAAGCTTTTCCCAGTTCTGACCTTGCAGTGAGCCCGCAAACTACCTTCCCAGGCTCACAGAACGAAGTCATGATCCTTCATGGCTCTGCCCTCATACACTGTAGTCTACTGGGAGGCCTGCACCCACTTTACGCCTGGTAAACGCCTACTTATCCCTCAAGATGAACTTTAAAAGACCTCATTTATAAAGTCTTTTCTGATTTTCCCTACAAGATTTAATTATTATTCCCCTTCTTTCAGAGAGCTCCTTAAAGGCAGAGACTGTATCCTTTTACTATGTTGTTGTTATTAGATGCCGTTGAGTTGGTTCTGACTCATAGCGACCCCGTGTACAAGAGAACAAAACTCTGCTCAGTCCTGCGCCACCCTCACAATCGTAGTTATGGTTGAGCTCATTGTTGCAGCCGCTGTGTCAATCCATCTCCTTGTTGAGGGTCTTCCTTTTTTTGCTGACCCTCTACTCTAGCAAGCATGATTTCCTTCTCCAGGAGCTGATCCTTCCTGATAACATGTCTATCCTTGCTTCTAATGGGCATTCCGGCTGTACTTCTTCCAAGACAGATTTGTTTGTTCTTCTGGCAGTCCATTGTATATTCCATATTCTTCACTAACAACATAATTCAAATGCATGGATTCTTCTTCTTCGGTCTTCCTTATTCATTGTCGAGCTTTCACATGCACACGAGGGGATTGAAAACACCATGGCTTCAGTTCAGGTGCACCTTAGTCCTTGAAGTGACATCTTGGTTTTTTAACACTTCAAAGAGGTCTTTTGCAGCACATTTGCCCAATACAATGTATCTTTTGATTTCTTGACTGCTGCCTCCATGACGTTGATTGCAGATCCAAGTAAAATGAAATCCTGACAACCTCAGACTTTTCTCCATTTGTCATGATGTTGCTTATTGGTCCTTTTACTATAGTGCCTCTCAAACTTCAATGTGCATGCAAGTTACCAATAGATCTTATTAAAACACCAATTCTGGTTAAGTGGGTCTAATATGAGGCCTGAGATTCTGCATTTTTTAATTAGCTCCCAGGTGATTCTGAGCCTGCTTGTCTGAGAACTACACTTTGAATAGCAAGGTTTTATTGTCCAATGAAAGCCAGGATTTACAGTTTGTGCTCAAGTTTTGCCAGTTGTTGAATGAATGATACTTGATGTCCTTCACCTGTGATTTCCTTAGCAGGAAAGTTGAAGCAATATCTAACAGGCACACACACATGAATGAGGCCATGTTTACACGTACTCTAATCTGCCGTATTCATCTTTTTTGACTGAGAACCCTACAACTCTTTATATCTCTTAATAATAATAGAAAACACTTACTACATGTTTATATACTATTTGCTAAGCTCTGTTCTAAGTACTGTACGTATACTAACTCATTCACTCTCAGAATAGCCCTATAAAGTATTGTATTATTTAAGACAGTGCATAATAAATAAACCCAAACAGATGATGACTCAAATACAACAGAAGTTCACTTCTTGCTCACATACGTCCTTACGAGATATCCCCACTGGCTGGCCCACAATCCCTAGCCTCCCTATTAGCTAGGTGTGGTCATGTGCTTGAGTAATGGAGGATAGAAGTGAGGTGCGCCACTCCTGGGATCCTGCATGTTAATTCTTTCCCACTCTCTTGATGCAGACAAGCACAGTGACTTGTAGGTCATATTTTGAAGATGGCAGAACCACAAGGTGAAGGAGTCTGGCCCTGAATTACTGCTTGGAGGATAATACTCACCAGTAGAAACACTAGATGAGGTTATATACGAGCAAGAAGTGGACTTCTGTGGTGTTTGAATCATCATATCTTTTTGGATTTGCTTGTTACAGTATCATCTTACCTAATACACTAGGTCATAGGGCTATCCTGAGGATGAAATAAGTTAATATATGTACAGTTCTTAGAATAAACCCACTGCTGTTGAGTGGTTCCTGACTCATAGCAACCTTACAGGACAGAGTAGAACTGCCCCATAGGGTTTGTAAGGAGCACCTGGTGGATTCGAACTGCTCACCTTTTGGTTAGCAGCCATAGCTCGTAACCACTACACCACCAGTGTTTCCTAGTGCTTAGAATAAAGCTTAGTAAATAGTAACTAAGCACCTAGCAAGTGTTTGCTCTTATTGTTAGTAAGAGATATAAAGAACTGTAGGGGTTTTCAATCCAAACGAATTAATACGGTTGATTCATACAAGTGTAAACATGACCTTGTTTATGTGTGTGTGTTTTAGACATTGCTTCAAGTTTCCCGCTAAGATTTATATCTTTCCTTGGTCAATCTGAGTAAACCAAATAGCATACAACTATGAGTATTAACTAATAAATCTTGTAAGTGTGTTGCTACTCTTTGAGGGATGAACAGTTAATATAATAGTAAAAAATGCAGACTGGAACTAGGCTGTCTAGCCTTCAATTTTCATACCTTCTACTGGCTGTATAGGCTGTGTAAGTCATTGACCAGTTGCTTCCCTTTTTTTGCTCAGACTTCTGAGTATCTCCTTCATTCGGTCTGTGAGAATAAATTGAATTAATACATACAAATCACTTAGAGCAATGCCTGACTCAAAGTTAAGAGCCCTGTAAATGTTGGCCATCATTTCAAAGCGTAAATGTGATTTCTTGTTTACTCTTTGCTTTGCTCTTACCTCAGGGTATATTTTCCACTTCTTCCTTAATCTGTTCCTTCCATGTAATACTGTTTTCCCCTGTCTTCCTGGTAGTCTCTACAGCCTCAGCGTCAAACACCTCTGTAGGTCGTTTGCTACAGGGCTTCCTCTTCTGTGAATATTTCTAGCTCTGGAAATGGATTTGAGGTGTTTAAGGACTTGACTTCACCAGCTCAATCTTAAAAATCAACGTTCAAGTCTTGACATGTACTGAAGGCGTAACATGGTTTTTCACATCACTGCAGTCGTAAAAGTTTGAACATCGTGATGTGAAAAAAAGAGAGAAAGGAAAAAAAAAATCACCCTGAGTCTAAAGCTTCCTGTTCCCAGGCACTTGCCTTGCTTCCAAGAAAGCATCAGCCACAATTTCCATTTCGTTTATGGTTTACATATGTAAGTTTGCTTACAGCCTTTGGGGCACCATGCCATGCCACTGCTTGAATAGTTGTAAGGCTTTTCAGTCATTAGTAGGCCTGTATTCAATAGAATTGTGTAAAAGAAAGATTATCCACAACTTTGTCTCATAACACGATTTTTTTTTTTTTTTTTGGTAGCTAAAGGATAAACAGGGCAGTGTGGCAGTGGATTAATTTAGACCTTGGGGCCTGGAAGGGGATTTCAAGTAGTTCAGACACTGGGCAGTTTCAAGGGCGTTTCCAACAAACAGATATCTAATGTAAGATAACGTCGAGGCAATGTGTAGCACAACTCATGTTTCCTGTGTTTTCCCCTTATTTTAAGTTTCTCCATCTTCTAAGGCAAAAACAAGAGATTGCTTTATATTTGTAAATACTGTGCTTACAAGAAATAAAAGAGAACGTTCCCTGCTTCCTTCAGGCTGGATTAGGTGATCTTTTGATTGCACACATTAATCCATCAACCACAGTTTATAACTGCCTGAGTCCCACACCTCTCTGGGAGCTCTTTGAGGGCAGAAAATTGTGCTACTCAAATGTTTGCTCCCCAGGGTATACCACAGTAGGAGGCACAGAGTAGGCACTGAAGCACATAATAAATGAATATATTAATCACAAGAAAGGGTAGGTGTATTTATTGTAATCCAACTAGGTTTCAGAAACTTTGGATTTCAGAAGTCTTTAAAAGTGGTCAAAATAAAACATCAGAAAAGACAGAAACATTTGATAATAAAAAGTCACAAAATAAAATTGATGATACAAGCTTAAATGGCCAAAATTCTCCAGAAGGGTTTTGCTTTCTCCCCCTTTATTTCTGATGTTTCCTGTATCTTTGACATTGTGACAGCTGTTAAGAACATGCAAGGGTTTTGTTTGTCTTACTGTAATGTTGGTCTGATGTTGTGTTTATAAATCCGCAAAACTTAGAAATGCCAACTTACTTTAGTTAAACAAGTCATAACTGTATTTGTATAAAATCATTTAATAGTAACTACAATCAATACATTTATAACTATTGTCTGATTAAGACATTCTTTAAATTCATAAGTCAAAATATGTTAATTTTATGTGCTCAGTAACTCACCTTTTTGATTACTGAAGTGAAAAAATAATTATTTAATTTCCGTTGTCCTGGTTTTTGTTTTTATTTTGTTTTGTTTTTATTTATTTATTTATTTATTTATTTATATTTTATTGTACTTCAGGTGAAAGCTTACAGAGCAAATAGTTTCTCATGAAATAGTAGTACACATGTTGTTCTATGACATTGGTTAACAACCCCACAATGTATTAAGCCTCTAAATTCTCAACCTTTTTTTTTTTTTTTTTGATGAAAATTACAGATGGCCAAAGATACACCGTTTCAAGAATTTCTACATTCACAGTTCAGTGACATTGACTACGCTCTTCCAAATGTGCTGTTATTCTCACTTAAGATGAAGGCTTACAGAACAAAATAGTTTTTCATTTAACAGTTACTACACATGTTGCCCTATGACAATGGTTAACAATCTCACAGCACATCAAGAATATCCTTACTCCACCTTGTGTTCCCTATCACCAGGGGGCTTCCTTGTCCCCTTCTGTCTTCTGGACCTTGTCAGTGGACTATTGTACCTCTTTAGTCTCATTTGTTTTATTTTATTTTATTTTATTTAAACACCATTTCAAAACTTTTTACTTACACATTTAAGTGATATTGACTATGCTCTTCCAATTGTGCTGCCATTCTCGCCCAAGATGAAGGCTTACAGGACAAAACAGCCTCCCATTTAATAGTTACTACAGATGTTGCCCTATAGCAGTGGTCAACAATCTCACAACGCATCGACAGTGTCCTTATTCAATTTGTGTTCCTTATCATCAGTTTCCTACTCTCCCTCTGCCTTCTGGCCCTTGTCACCAGACTCCTGTACCTCGTTAGTCCCATTTAGTTTTACTGGGCTGTCCATTCCCAGGCTTAACATCGAACCTCGAAGGTAACTTCACCTCTGAGCTGAAAGGGTGTCTGGGGGCCACACTCTTGAGGTTTCTCTAGTATTCTTTAGGCCAGTAAATCTGGTCTTCTTTTTTTTTGGGAGTTAAAATTATGCTCTACATCCTTCTCCAGCTCTGCCCAGAACCCTCTGTTGTGATCCTGGTCAGAGGAGTCATTGGTGGTAGCCGGGTACCATCCAGCTGTACTGGACTCAGTCCCGTGGAGGCCTTGGTAGCTGTGGACAATTAGTCGTTTGGACTAATCTTTTCGTTGAATCCTGTTCTCTTCATTCTCCCTGTTTATTTTGTTTTTAGAGACAGGAGTAGAGGATGATGAATAAGGAGTAGATTTAAGATATTTAAAATGTCCTAAAAATCTAGAACATTTGAGTCAGAATCGATTCTGCACTATGTCAATACCCATTAGTCATAGCTCTCATTTATTGAATGCATACTGTGTGTTTCACTGATGTTATGCAAAGCTATTGTGAGTTAGACATTACTGCCTTCATTGTACACGACAGCACTGGGATTTTAGGCCTATAATTTGTCTAAGACCACACAGTGATGGAGAGGCAGTGTTCAAAGTGGGATATAGCACTGTTAGATTCTAAAGCCAGTTTCCTAGCTTTGATGGAAGGACAAAATGTAGAGGCCAGCCTTCTTATTGCTCGCTCTTCCCCCCTGAACATGACTTACCTGATCGTGATTGTCTGCCCTTGTCATGCTGTTACCCTGCTAGAATATTCTCTTCCTTATTTTTTCCAGTGTGTCTTTCTTACCTTTTAAGAAATGGTTAAAAACTCTCCTTTCCATGGGTCTTTTTGATCACTGTATCAGAGACTGGCTAGAAGTTCACACACAGCTACACGATTATGTCCCAGTCTTCTTTGTACTAGAAGCAGCCATGTGCTGAGTGTTCTAGCCAGTAGAGTGTGGCCAGGAGTTGAAGCGTGCCACTTCCAGATCTGGACAACAGAAACCTCCTACATGTGGTCCTCTTGCTCTTTACTCATTTAGTGAATGGATGAAGGGGAGTTTGAGGACCTAGAGGAAGGCAGTGCCAGGAGCTGAGAGGTTCTCCAGTGACTGCATGGAACAGAGAGTCTCCTTTGTTCACTTGTGTTGGATTTTAAGGAGGCCAGAAAAAGACTTTTATTATGTTGAGATGTTGGGGATGTTTGTGAAAGAAGTTAGCATATCTTGATTTTGTGATTAATTTTATTTCTTATTTGCCTCTTCATCTACTTTAATCACATATAATAGATAATTGGCAAATACTTAATATATTGTCTTAGTTATCTAGTGCTGCTGTAACAGAAATACAAGTGGATGGCTTTAATGAAGAGAAATTAGTTCTCTCACAGTTTAGGAGGATAGAAGTCCAAATTCTGGTCTAGGAGGTTCTCAGCACAGGGACCCTGGGTCCAAAGGATATGCTCTGCTCTCAGCTCTTCTTTCTTGATGGTAGGAGGTCCCCCTGCTAGCTTCTCTCTTTTATATCTGAAAAGAGATTGACTCAAGATACAGCCTAATCCTGTAGATTGTGTCCTTTCTGCCTCATTCACATAACCACCTCTAATCCTGCCTCATTAACATCATAGAGGTTAGGATTTAAAACATGTAGGATGAATACATCAGATCACAAAATGGAGGACAATCACACACTACTGAGAATCATAGCCTAGCCAAGTTGACACAGATTTTTAGTGACACAATTCATTCTGTTACATATATATTTAAATTTTTTATTTTTATGTTAATTTTAAAAGTAATATGTGAACATTATGGAGAATTTAGGAGTTAGTGAAAAGTAGTAAGAGGAAAAATGTGTTTAAACAATTACTGTTAATACATTTGCGTATTTCCTTTTAGGACCTTTTCCTTTCCTTCTTTGAAGATTTTTTGCTTTAAACATAGTTAGATCTCACTGAATAGATAATTTGGTGTCTTTATTTTTTTTTTTAACATAATGGTATAGCCTAAGTGTTTCCCAAAATTTTTTAATAAAAATAGGTGCATACTATTCCATTCTCTGGATGTGCCATTATTTATTTAAACTTCCATTTATCACTGATGATTTATGTTATTTCTATTTCTTCACAATTAAAAAATAATGCAAAGATAATATATTCATCTATATTCTTTTTCTATAAGAAAGTATCTTTGAACTAATCATATTACTTGTTCCTTAGAGACATACTTTTTTTTTTTTAGTTCTTCTAGAGAACTCCCTGACCCTACAGCAGGTCAAGGACAGGCTATGTGAACATTTGGCTTGGAGGTGCATTGAGTCAAAAGTGGGACTAGTTGGCTTCAAAGCTTCCTGCTATTTTCCATGGTTCTGGCACAGATCACTTTTCCTATTAAGTAAACTATCACTTAACAAAATCCTAAGTCTTTTCTAGGCAGAGAGAACTATATTGGCAAATACCTGGATGTAGGTAAGTATGAAGTCTTTGGGGCCAATAAAAATTGTTTATTTTTTAAATAGGTAATATATTAACCTAGTTCAATATTCAAAACATATTAAAAAAGGTATACAGTAAAAAGTGTTTTCTCCTAGTCCCTCAGTTTATTTTCCCAAAGGCAACTAATGATTAAGTTTCTTATGTATCTTTTCAAATAATTTATTTTGTACATATGATGAAGCACACACTTAACCGTTTTCTTTCCTTATTTTTAGAATAAAGAATATCATAAACATTCTTCAGAAATTTTCTATCTTTATGTGCTAGTATATCTTGGCAGATATTCCATATAAGTGCATCCAGAGCTTCCCTGTATCTTATAGGTAGATTCTTTGTAATCTATTACATTAATATATTATAATTTAATTAATAATCTTCTATTGGTGATGTTTCTAAAAGAACTTCTGATTTGAAATTACAAACAAACTGCAATGAATAACTTTAGCTATACGTTATTTTATAGTTGTGAAAGTTTATAACAAATTTCTAGAAGCAGAATTTCTCTATCACTGCATAGCCAACAATCTCGAAACTGAGTGTCTTAAAACATTAAGCATTTAGTATATTTTATTAATCTCAAGTCTACAGGTTAGCTGGGTGGTTCTACAGACATTGGTAAGGCTTGGTGGAGATCATCTAGGGTTGATCAGTATCGGAGTTAGCTGATTAATTGGTTTGGGTCTGGCTATGTGGGATAGTCTAGGATGGTCTCATTCACATGTCCGGTGGTTGGATGGCTGCTGACTGGAGAGACAGAGACTATTGAGATAAGTACCTGTCATCCTCCAGCATACTATCTTGGGGTTGCTCATATGGAGATGTCAGGGTTCTCAGAGAACAGAAACATGCAAGGCCTCTTGAGGTCTAGCCTCAAAATTGGCACAGTGCTGCATTCTGTTGTCCATAGATAGTCACAAGACCAATCTAGATTCAAGGAGAGGTGAAATAGAGCCCACCTTTTAAGGTAATCACATGATAGGAGTCACATTGCACACGTGCAATGTCACATTGTAAGGGCATGGGTACAGAGAAAACTAGAATATTGTAGGACATTCAATCTACCATGATGTGTAAGTACATATAGAATTTTCTCTGACTTTGTAAAGTATCTGTCCACAAGAATTTACTAATTTACACTCCCACTGGCAATATATGAGGGCACTGTTACACCACACTTTACCAAGAATGCATATTTTCAAATTTTTGGACCTTTGCCAGTTTGCTAAATAAAAATATAATCTTGATTTAATTTAATTTAATTGATTTTCACTTATATTAACTTAGTGAAATTGATTTCTATTTCCTTTTCCATGAACTGTCTGTTCACACTTTTAGTTGGTAAGCTGTACTGGTTAAGTGCTTGGCTACTAACTGAAAGGTTGGTGCTTCAAACTCACCCAGTGGCACCGTGGGAGAAAGACCTGGTGATCTGCTTCTGCAACAGTTATAGCCAAGAAAACCCTATGGGGCAGTTCTGCTCTGTCGCATGGGGTTGCTATGAGTTTGAACTGACTTGACGTCATCCAACAACAACAATAAGAAACACAGAATGTGTGGGCCAAGGAGAGGAGAGAAGTAGGGGACAAAGTAAAAAATAAGGACAGAAAAGGAGTTTGAGATTAGATAATGGGTTCCTCAGATATCTGGTCTTCATTCTGCAAGGCAAAGAGGAAGTATTGAGAGTTTTAAAGTCAGAGATGTCATGTAATGAGAGCTGAGCTGTGTTCTATGAAAATGACTCTGTCAAGGGTATGAAGGAGGGCTGGACAGTAGAAGGCACCAGAGAGTGACTATATCAATGATCCAGACGAGGGGTCCTGAAGACCTATGCTAGGACATAATGACAGCCAAGGAGAAAAAGTTGGAGAAATTTTGAGTGCTAGCTATATTTTGTAACTAGTTGGACCCAATGAGTAAGGGGAGAGACAAGCAGAAGCTGGTTCTGATGGTTTGCACCCAGGTGATCCCAAGCATAGTGCTGTCATTAACTCAGACAAAGGGATGGAGAAAGCAAGTGTCTTCATGGGAAGAACGTGAGTTCACTTTTGCCCATACTGAATTAAATGAGCTAGCGGGCATGGAAAAGCTGGATGATGAATAAGGAAGACCGAAGAAGAAATTGACGCCTTTGAATTGTGGTGTTGGCGAAAAATATTGAATATACCATCGACTGCCAAAAGAATGACCAAATCTGCCTTGGAAGAAGTACAACCAGAATGCTCCTTTGAAGCAAGGATGGTGAGACTGTATCTCACATACTTTGGATATGTTATCAGGAGGGACCATTCCCTGGAGAAGGAAATCATGCTTGGTAAAGTAGAGGGTCAACGAAAAAGAGGAAGACCTTCAACTCCAGTACCACAGTGGCTGCAATGATGGGCTGAAGCATAGCAACAGTTGTGAGGACGGCACAGGACTGGGCAGTGTTTTGTTCTGTTGTACATAGGGTTGCTATGAGTTGGAACCAACTCGATGGCACCTAACTACAACAAATGGGCATCCACAGGGTAATGTCTGGTAGGCTGTTGATGTTTGAATATGGAGCTCAGGAGCAAGGTCAGGACTAGAAATGAAAATTTGGGAATCATTCATATAACGATGATAAAATCATCCAGGGAGAATGGTCAGTGAATAAAGGGCCAAGAATAGAGCCTAAGGAAAGAAATATCTTGAGGGAGAGGTGGATGAAAAGGAAACAGTAAAAAAAGCTGAGAAGTAGCAGTCATGATCACTGAAGTTCTTTGCAGCTATAAAGTTCAGCAATTCTAGGGACAGTATAATAAATACATCAGTTCATTCTACACGTGCTGTAGGCATAGCCACGTGAAGCTTTGTTTCAAAGTGAGCCGTCTCTTGTTTTCTGATTTTCAGAGTGGCCTAGCTATGTCTCATTCCAGCAGTCCTCTTCTATGGCATATGTTGTGTGTCAGCAGTTTGTCCCAGTTGTATACAATTTGCCGATGAAATAGCTGGCCGAGTTAAATTGCAGCCAGCACAGCCCCACTGCTACTAGGTTGATTGTCTTCCAGCAGCATGTTGTGGGTGAATTTGTCTTCCTATTTGCTATTAAGTTTGGCTCATAGGGAACTCTGGCAGAATGGTCTCCAAACTGAATTTCACATCAGCCACCAGTCCAAATTTTGCATCTTATCAGTAGGTCGGATACTTGGCTTGATCTGATTTAGAAAACAGCCAACCGTACTACGCTTCCCCGCCTCCTGAAAGGTGTGATGGTCTGTTTTTGTTTTGTTTTTTTAAATCAGTAGTAATAGGCACCTAATCAATAGGAAGGGTACAAGCCACTGTCTGCCAGTGAAGAATGCAGGTGCACAAATGTGTTTGGATTTGGTAAATGGTTCTAAGGTGTAATGTATTGAGTAACTGTGGGAATAGTTTATTTTCCAAATACTGGGAGGGAAAATCTTGATTAAATTAAATCTTGACTTTTAATCCATTTAAAATCTGATGACTTTTAAGGAGTTTAGGAGGAAAAAAGCAAACAAACAAACATTTCTGATTTAAAAACTAAAACATATTTTTAAATTCTCCAGCTGAATTTTTCAGGACAATTTAACTATAGGAGTAAGCAGGTAGTGGAAGACACTATGGGGGGATTTGTGGGAAACCTAGAAGAAACAGTGAGACAGCTATTTGGCACACTTTTCTTCTGAACAGTTAGTATTTGGACTTTAAAAGCAGATGGTGGTGTATTTACATTCTACTTAATAAGTTCCACTTAATATGGAGCCAGATTTTATAGGGTGAGTCAGCCATTGAATCTTAGGTCTGAAGAGACCTTGACAAGGAGAAAAGTATCACAGTTGGGAAAGGTTGTGTTGCTTGAAAAACATGTTGCCAGTTACTGGCAGGAGCCCTGGTGGCACAGTGGTAAAGTGCTTGGTTGCTAACCAAAAGATCAGCAGTTCAAATCCACCAGCTGCTCCTTGGAAACCCTATGGGGCAGTTCTACTCTGTCCTCTAGGGTCACTATGAGTTGGAATCCACTTGATGGCAATGAATTTGGTTTTTTTGTTTCTTTTAGTTAGTGGCATGGAGTCTTGGTGGTGCAAATGTGGGTCAAGGAGAGGAGAGAAATAGAGGACAAAGTAGAAGATAAGGACAGAGAAGGAGACTGAGGTCAAATAATGTGCTCAGCTGCTAACCAAAAGATCAGAGGTTTGAGTCCACCCAGAGCCACCTCAGAAGGAAGACTTGGCAATCTCCTTCTGAAAAATCTGCCACTGAAAGCCCTGTGGAGCACAGTCCTACCCTGACACTTGTGGGGTCACTATGAGATGGAATTCACTGAGAGTTAGTGGCATGACTCAGGACTAGACCTCAGGTTTCCTGAATCCTAGTTCCAGGTTAGATTCATTCCATCAGTGTCTCTCCAAGGGTGGCCTCTGGATGAGCAGCATCACCTGGGGACTTGTTAGAAATGCAGATTCTCAGGTCCCACCCAGCTGTCACTTTGGGAATGGGGCCCAGCAATCTGTTTTAACACGCCCTCCAGGTTACTCTGATGCATGGTGAAAGTTGAGACCCACTGTTAGTCTAGATATTACTGCCTTCTCCTCCTGGAGCAGACGTTTTTCTTTAGTCTTTAGGTGCATTACAATGTTACAGATAGCAGAAGTGCTCTTGGGTGAATCTATAGTAATTAAACCTGACACGTGCCGCTGCAGAAAAATCACTTTCAACAAACCTAATTTTCTCCTTCTGACATTGTTCAATAGGTGATGCTTCCAAAAGAGAAAATATATTCTTCTCAGCTAAATATGCTTAGCCAAGAAATTGTAGCACAAGCTTCAAAATGCAAAAACTGCACTGGTTGAGTATCATTTCAAATTTTTTCCCCCTTAGATATAAACGGTAGATAATATTAATTGTATTTGTTATCAACTCCTTTATAAATACATATAAGCTTTGGATTCTTTCTGAGTAAGACTAGAAGGATATGACCAATCTTAACTTTTCTGTCTGAGTCAATGGTCATTTTAATGTATATACAGAAGAGGATGATTTGGGGATTTGCTCTCCTAAAACCCTTATAAATGCCCAAGTTACGCTTATGCACCTTTTTTTCCCTAGGATCACGGCTGTTAAGTGCCCTTCTGTAAATATGTTAAATGGAATAAACTTTCAACCAATGCAAATTTATATGCATACTTATTATGGTTTCTTATATTAATAAAATTATAGAAAATATGATAGTAGATTTTTCAAAAATCTCCCGGTGGGTATAAAATTCCCCTAGCATCAATCTTTTAGGAATAGAAAATTTAATACATAATCCACTGTTTTTAATGAAGAAATACCAAAGTTCACTGTACCACTTTTTTATAACATAAAAAAGTTCATCTAGTTTATGGATTCTGGGAGTTCACTTAGTGAATGCATGCCTCCTCAGCCTCTTTGAGGAGACTTTCCCTTTGGTTAGGTCCCTGGGTGGTGCCAATGGTTTGTGCTTGACTACTAACCAATAGCTCAACAGTTTGAACCCACCGGCCATTCCTTGAGAGCCTTGGAAACCCTAGGGGCAGTTCTGCTCTGTCCCACAGGGTCTCTGTGAGTCAGAATTGACTCAACGGCAACTGGTTGTTTAAGATATAATAGGATTCCCCTAGTGGGACTTTTCTTGGGCAAAATCTAAAGGGATTAAGTCTGGGGGAGGCTATGGGTAGATTTGATCAAGAGCTGGAATCTTTGCCCTGGGCAAAGTAAGACCAGGCTCAGCCTACCTTTTCCTCTGTGCTGGAGAGGCGGTCTAACATTCCTTGCAGAGGTTACACTGCAGACTGTGGGGACACTTCTTACCATTCATCGTCAACACAAGCAGAGGCAATTGAAGCCAACATTTGGGCGGAGATGAAAGTACTGCAGGTTATATATCCAAGTACTGTCTGAGCATAACATTTTAATGGAATAAAAAGATGTATGAAAGCTTTGAGTACATTTTGCCTCTTGGTAATCTAACATGTCTGACTTATTTATTAAAAACATGGTCTGGCCAGAGGCAGGGGCGGGTTACTCAGTAAGCAAGGTAAGCACTGGACGACTAGTGCCTACTTCCTATTCTGTAGTGAACAATTTCACGTAAACCCTGTGAAATTGTTCGCTACACAGTGAGTGCATTGGCCTAGAGTTGATCCCCGAGTCTCTTGCATGAAAGACGAAAATTCTCCCACTGAACCACCAGTGCCGTCATACTGACCCTTGTTGTTGTTATTGTGTGCTGCCCAGTCGATTCCGACTCATAGTGACCATATAGGACAGAGTAGAACTGTCCCAAAGGGTTTCCTAGGCTGTGGTCTTTATTGGAGCAGTTTGCCAGGTCTTTTCTCTCAGAGCCAGTGGTGGGTTTGAACCACCTGCCTTTCAGTTAACAGCTGAACGCTTAACCATTGCACCACCAGGGCTCCCCATACTGAGCCTACCCCTCCTTTATTGTTTCACACTCAGTAACAGAGCTCATATTCAGAGCAAGACCAGTTAGATCTATGTAACTCCAGCAGTAAGGTTTATTTCAGAATCCTACACAGGTCATTTATTTTTTCTGAAGTTGCCTTTTGAAAGAAAGGTTTGAATGAGAAACTGAACTAGAAGAAGGCTCAGGTTATTTACGTTAAGTGTCAACAGTAGATTCAGGAAGATGTGGATAGTGATGTAGACGAAGCCGAGCTGCAGTTGATGATCAGTACCATCAGTAATGCATCAAGGACTGCAGCTTGCCCTCCAGGCTCAGCCTGCTCAAGCCCAGTGGCTGAGTAACTTTTTCCAGTCCAAACAAAAGCAAAACAAGGGCCATTAACCCCCTGCTTGGAAAACCTCAGGCTTTATAGGAACTAGAATTTGGAATGTGCTTCAGATAATTTCAATTTAACAAATATTAAGCATTCACTGTACACCCTGCACTGTGTGAAGCCCTGCAGCAGGGACAGAAGTGAGTACAGCATTGTCTCTGGCCTCAAGGAGTTTCCAGTAATGGGACTCAAAAGGGACACATATTATTATGATACAAAAGAAGAATAATAATACAATTTTCTTTAGAGACCTTTAAGTTACCAAAACATTGTCACGGAAAGACTATTGATTCCAGAATCATATAGACACCACTTCAATTTCTGAATTTACCAGTTATTATCAGTGGGAACTTGGTCAAAATCCCTAACCTTTCAACTCCTGTTTTTTTTTTTTTTTTAAAACCCTCCTAGAGTTGTTCAGAAAAAAATAATATGACCTGCCTCATGCATTAGAGATGTTAAGAAGAGGGAGATGAGATATGAGATCTGATGGAGATAGGCGTTGGGTCAGAAGAAGACTTAGTTATTTTGGCTTTGAAGGATGCACAGAGTTTTACAGAAGGATCAAGAAGGAGCATGGGATAAGCCCTAAGATCTGGAAGGAGTGTTTAAGCACCGTTTGGCTGGAGCACTGGATGTGGAGATGAGGACTTTTTTTCTTTTTAATTGTACTTTAGATGAAGGTTTGCAGAACAAACGAGTTTCTCATTAAACAGTAGACATACTGTTTTATGCCATTGGTTAACAACCCCACGAGATGTCAACACTCTCCCTTCTCAGCCTTAGGTCCCTATTACCAGCTTTCCTGTCCCCCACTGCCTTCTAGTCCTTGCCCCTGGGCTGATGTCCCCCTTTAGCCTTGTTTTGTTTTATGGGCCTGTCTAATCTTTGGCTGAAGGGTGAACCTCAGGAGTGACTTCATTACTGAGCTAAAAGGGTGTCCAGGGGCCATAATCTCGAGGTTTCTCCAGTCTCTGTCAGGCCACTAAATCTGGTCTTTTTTTGTGAGTTAGAATTTTGTTCTACATTTTTCTCCAGCTCTGTCTGGGACCCTCTGTTGTGATCTCTGTCGGAGCAGTCAGTGGTGGTAGCCGGGCACCATCTAGTTGTACTGGACTCAGTCTGGTGGAGGCTGTGGTAGTTGTGGTCCATTAGTCCTTTGGACTAATCTTTCCCTTGTATCTTTAGTTTTCTTCATTCTTCCTTGCTCTCGAAGGGGTGAGACCAGTGGAATATCTTAGATGGCTGCTCACAGGCTTTTAAGACCCCAGACACTACTCACCAAGGCAGAATGTAGAACATTTTCTTTATATTATAAACTATATTATGCCAGTTGAGCTAGATGTTCCCCAAGACCATGGTCCCCACAGCCCTCAGCCCAGCAGTTTGGTCCCTCAGGGAGTTTGGATGTGTCTGTGGAGCTTCCATGACCTTTCATTGTACAAGTTGTGCTGGCTTCCCCACTATTGTGTACTGTCTTACCTCTCATGAGAGTTACCACTTATCTATTGTCTATTTAGTGTTTTTCCATCTCCACCCTCCTTCCCCTCGAAACCATCAAAGATTGTTTCTTTTTGTGTGTAAACCTTTTCATGAGTTTTTACAGTACTGGTCTCATACAGTATCTGTCCTTTTGTGATTGACTTATTTCACTCAGCGTAATGCCCAAGATGAGGATATTTTTGAAGAGCTTTGCATGCTGATAGAAAAGGTGGAACTTATTAGACAAAGGGAAACCACTTAGTGGGGTTGAAAGAGGGACAAGTAAAAAGTGGACATTTCACATGAGGAAGGGGATATGACTGACAAAACCCTATGGATTCCACCTGAAGGCTTATGTCTCTTTCCGTAGAGTGGATGTTGTGATAGAAGAGTCTGGCTCTGTTACGATCCCACTTGGAGTATCTGCAAGCTAGGAAGAAGGACCTGAAACATTTTCTTTCCCTGATGGATGTGCTGTCCAGCTGTGGGAAGTGATGGTTATAGACCATTGTACTATTCCCAGGGAATCCCTGGGTGGTGCAAACAGTTAACATGCTTGATGCTGTCTTGGTCATCTAGTGCTGCTATAACAGAAATACCACAAGCAGATGGTTTTAACAAAGAGAAGTTTATTCTCTCACAATCCAGTAGGATACAAATCCAGGGCGTCAGCTCCAGGAGAATGCTTTCTCCCTCAGGTCTGGAGGAAAGTCCATGTCATCAATCTTTCCTTGGTCTGGGAGCTTCTCTGCATAGGAACCTCAGTCCAAATGACACACTTTGCTCCTGGCACTGTTTTCTTGGTAGTATGAGGTTCCCATGTGTCTCTGCTCGCTTCTCTCTTTTATATCTGAAAAGAGATTGGCTTAAGACACTTTCTAATCTTGTAGACCTCATCAGTATAACTGCAGCTAATCTATTTTATTACATCACAGTGATAGTTTACATCACATAAGGAAATCACATCAGATTACACAATCATACAGTACTGAGAATTATGACCTCGCCAAGTTGACAGATATTTTTGGAAGACACAGTTCGATCCATGACAGTTGCTAACCAAAAGGCTGTAGTTCAAGTCCACCCAGAGGCACCTTGGAAGAAAGGCCTGGTAATCTACTTTTGAAAAATTAGCCATTGAAAGCCCTATGGAGCATAATTCTACTCTGACACACATGAGGTCACCGTGAGTTGGAGTCAACTCAGTGGCAACTTTTTTTTTTTTTTTTTAATATTCCCAGGACCAGTGATCAGTCCAATCAATTGACTGGACATCCCTGTCATAGAGGATATGGTGCAGTGAGTATTATCACTCTCTTGATCAATGTTTTATTGCCTGTTTTCTCTATGATCAGCTGAGTGTCATGGGGTGGGTCACAGTGATGGCATGAGTGAGAATAAATTCTGATTGGAGTGTGTGAATCATGCAATTTTTGACATGAAGTGCTCTTTACTGATTGTTCATTCCAACACAGAGGCGCAGAGAGGGGAAATGAAGTGTCTATGGACACAGAGTAGAGTGTCCAGTTGGGGGCTAGAGTACAGGTCATCTTGCTAGTAGAAATGCAGTATGCACACATTAATGCCTTTTATCCATTTGATAACTCTGTACTCATTTTATAAGACCTTGTAATGCTTCTTCTCTTTCGAACTCTTCACTGCATTTTTCAGATGGAATAAATTGCTTGGTCCTATGTGCTCCCACAGTGCTTTGACAGACTTCTGTGGTAACACCCAACTGCATGCCTTTCTTCCTGACTAGAGGAGAATTCCAGTTTCTTACTTATCATGAATTCTTAATCTCTTATTTCCCTAGAACCTGCTTGGAATAGATACTTATTAAATAGATATTCATTAAATGAAAAACGAATGAATAAATAAATGAGTGAAAGAATGTAAGGGACATCATCATAAAACTCTTTCTTGGGATCACAGAGTAATCCTAATAACGTTTGCAGAAATGGTTTTCCTATGAAACATGTGAAATATGTTATTTAAGCTTTATATCACGGGGGTAAATTTTACAGTGTGAATACCTTGTGGTATTTATGATGCTAAGGAAATTGTGACATTTTTATTGTTCAAAGGTAATGTTCTATGCAGATTGAAGGGACTTTTTGACTTTGTAATACAAAATGATAGAAAAAAAAATATATACCTTAACAGAAATAGATTTGAGCAGAAATTTAGAATTAGTAAGATTTTTTAGGAAATAACTTTATGGCAGGATGACTTTATTTACTAACAAATCAAGTCACCCTTACCATAAAACACCAACCAACCACATAGGTCATGCAAATTTAGTTTGGAATATGGCATAGTTAAGCCAGTTGTGATTTTATAAGATCATACAAATGTAAAAACAGATAAGAAACTCACCCAAATTAATTATCATATTTTTGCTTTTTAAGATGATTATTGTTTCACATTTTAAAGTTTCTTCAACTGGAAGGCATCGTACAATTAAAATCAAAGTAAACGTACTGGACCTCAGGCAGAAGAGTAAATTTTGATTTAATTGTCATTGACTCTGCATATGGGAACTTTGTTGTTGTTGTCAGGTGCCATAGAATTGGTTCCCACTCATAGCGACCCTATGTGCAACAGAAAAAAACACTGCCTGGTCCTGCACCATCCTCACAGTCGTTGCTATGTTTGACCCCATTGTTGAAGCCACTGTGTAATCCATCTCATTGAGGGTCTCCCTCTTTTTTGCTGACCCTCTACCTTACCAAGCATGATGTCCTTCTCCAGGGACTGGTCCCTCCTGATAACCTGTCCAAAGTACGTGAGATGAAGTCTCACCATCCTCCCTTCTTAGGAGCGTTCTGACTGTACTTCTTCCAAGACAGCTTTGTTTGTTCTTCTGGCAGTCCATGGTATATTCAATATTCTTCGCCAACACCATGATTCAAAGGCATCAGTTCTTCTTTGATGTTTCTTATTCATTGTCCAGCTTTCACATGTATACGAGGCAATTAAAAATACAATGGCTTGGGTCAGGCGCATCTTAGTCCGTAAAGTGACATCTTTGATTTTTAACACTTTAAAGAGGTCTTTTGCAGCAGATTTGCCCAATGCAATACATGGTATGATTTCTTGACTACTGCTTCCATGGGCATTGATTGTAGATCCAAGTAAAATGAAATCTTACTTGGAATGTAGCTAAGTGTAAAAAAAATCTGTCAGATTGTCACCTCAGTCAATTTATTCCAGTTGGTAGCACCATATGCAATTAAATTTTAACTTAAAATAGGATTCTAGGCTGTTCCTTTAAATGATTTTTAAAAAGTACACTTTGATGCAGCACTGAATGAAAAGTTACTGTGCACTCAAAAGAGCAAAGAAATAGACCTTTGGAATGTAACAAGCAAACACTTGGTGGAAATAGAACTCTCTTTCGTTATTTTTTTGTAAAGGGACGATCAATTGTTTTGCAAATTCTTCTCCAAAAAGTTAATTACAACTTAATACAGTCTTTTAATGTTGGACATATGTGGAAAAGTTTTGCCTGCCACTCACCACGCAATACAATTTAATTCATTAGAAAATGCCGAATCTTTCAGACTGGATAATAGAATGCATATAGCCAGGAGAGATTGCTGTGACTACCTCAAGGGCTATAGAAACTTTCACTCAATTAGCAAATTCGTGACAAAAAAGTCCAACTGATTTTCAAGAGAAACCATTTAACATCTAAAACCCATTGTCATCAAGTTGATTCGAATTCATAGTGACCCTAAAGGAGTAGAACTTCCCCATAGGGTTTCCAAAGCTGAAGTCTTTATGGAAGCAGACTGCCACATCTTTCTCCTTCAGAGTGGCTGGTGGGTTCGAACTGCTGACCTTTTGGTTGGCAGTTAAGTGCTTTAACCATTGTGCAACCAGGGCTCCTTATTTAACATCCGGGGATATGTAATTCACTTATGGAATTAGACATGGTAGAGGGAATAAAGGTTTACCAAAATATCTAGGTTCTAATCCCTGGAACCTATGAATGTTACATAATATGGTTCTTGCAAAAGGATCTATGCAGATGTGATTAAATTAAGGATCTTGAAATGGGGAGATTATCCTGGATTACCTGGGTGGGCCCTAAATGTAATCACAAGTGTCGTTCTAAGAGGGAGGTAGAAGAAGATTTTATGACAGAAGAGGGGAAGGCAAGGTAACAATGGAGAAGAGATTGGATGATGAGGCCATGAGCCAAGGAATGTAAGTAATGAAGCTTTAGGATCTGGAAGAGACCAGTAAACAGATTCTCCCCTGGAACCTTCTGAAGGAGCACAGCCCTGAGCTTGGTTTTGGTCCAGAGAAATCTACTTCAGAATTCTGAGCTCCAGAACTGTAGGAGAATAAACGTGTATAATTTGTGGTT
Organism: Dugong dugon; assembly: GCA_030035585.1. Taxonomy (NCBI): domain Eukaryota; kingdom Metazoa; phylum Chordata; class Mammalia; order Sirenia; family Dugongidae; genus Dugong; species Dugong dugon. Next base: position 113,715,423 of record CM057473.1, on the reverse strand, counting down.
ATTACAGAAGGAACAGGAAATGAAAAGATTGGGGACAAAAGAGCCTAAATTAAACTAACTACACTAAACTGCACTGAACTAACCTATCCTAACCTAACCTAAACTGAACTAAATAAGCCTACTGGGCAGTAAATTACTTAGTATGGCCCTTCTAGCCATGGTCTCTGTGACTCTCTCACACACAATGATTGAGTGGAACTATGCAAATAAGGTGTATGGAACTTGTGATGTTTGGGATTCTGTGTCAACTTGGCTAGGCCATGATTCCTAGTATTGTATGGTTGTCCTCCATTTTGTGATCTGATGTAATTATCCTAATTATCCTCCATTTTATATGTTGTAAATCCTAACCTCTACATGTTAATGAGGCAGGATTGTTATGGGGTGTATCTTGAGTTACAGCCTTGCAGGAGGGCGTGACTCAAGTCACCCCCTCACTCAAGTTACGCCCTTCCCTGGGGTGTGGCCTGCATCCAGGGTATATATATGGGTGCCCTGCATCCACGGTATATATAAGGGTGCCCTGATCCTGTTGATTGATGAGTAACCAAGTATGAGAATGAGGTATGGGTTTTGTTGAAAATAGTAATTCACACAGTAAAAGTCAGAATACAACCAGGAAAACAGAGTCACTTAAACAAAGGAAATTTAATGTAGGGGACTTGTTATATAGATGACGACGAATTAAGAAACTAATCAAGGACCATGAGGCAGCCCGGGGATTAGCAATAGCAGAAAGCCTGAGCCCAAGGAACAAAACAAGGAGGTGTGGTTGGCCCCATAGGCTAGGGTTTGAAGCTCAGGGTGGAAGCTGGGACCGTGAGAGGTGGAGCCATGGAGGAAATGATGCAGCTGAATGAAGCAGAGAGCAAATGTCTTAATGGCTCATGTCTTCAACTTGCTAAACCCAGGCAGAAGCCAGCAGAGAAGGGAACTGGGAAGATGTAGCCTGCAGAGATCAACCATCCTTTGGTGGAAGGATCAGGAATGGATACCCAGGCAAACATGTCCAGGACTGTCATACCCGTGAATGCGTTGCACTGGTTTGGAGGCAATTGTTTCTAATCTCTAGTGAAGTGGTGACACTTTAGGTGTGATAAGAAAGGATATGGTTTTTACCAGCTTCTGCAGTCTGAAATTGATTAAAAATGCAATCAGGATGCAATGATAATTACTGCGATTGGTAGTTGGAAAATACAGCCTTGGTGGTAGAAACAATGCTGGAGATTCCGTGATAGAATTTTGCAAGACCAATAAATTCTTCATTGCAAATATCTTTTTTCACCAATATAAACAGTGACCGTATGCATGAACCTCACCGGATGGAATAAACAGGATTCAGATCAACTACATCTGTGGAAAGAGACCACAGAAAAGCTCAGTATCATCAGTCAGAACAAGGCCAGTGGCCGACTGCGGAACAGACCATCAATTGCTCATATGCAAGTTCAAGTTGAAACTGAAAAAAATTGGAACAAGTCCATGAAAGCCAAAGTACGACCTTGAGCATATCCCACCTGAATTTAGAGACCATCTCAAGAATAGATTTGACCTGTTGAACACTAATGATTGAAGACCTGACGAGTTGTGGAATGACATCAAGGACATCATATGTGAAGAAAGTAAGAGGTCATTAAAAAGATAGGAAAGAAAGAAAAGACCAAAATGGATGTCAGAAGAGACTGTGAAACCTGCTCTTGAACATCAAGTAGCTAAACCAAAAGGAAGAAATGATGAAGTAAAAGAACTGAACAGAAGATTTCAAAGGACGGCTCAAGAAGACAAAGTAAAGTATGATAATGACATGTGCAGAACTGGAGACAAAGCCAAAAGGGAAGAACACTCTCAGCATTCCTCAAGCTGAAAGAACTGAAGAAAAAATTCAAGCCTCAAGTTTCAGTAGTGAAGGATTCTATGAGGAAAATATTAAATGACGCAGGAAGCATCAAAAGATGATGGAAGGAATACACAAGAGTCATTAAACCGAAAAGAATTGATCAAAGTTTAACCATTTCAAAAAGCAGCATGTGATTAGGAACCGATGGTACTGAAGGAAGAAGTCAAAGCTGCACTGAAGGCATTGGCAAAAAACAAGGCTCCAGGAATTGGCGGAATACCAATCGAGATGTTTCAACAAACGGATTCAGCACTGGACGTGCTCACTCATCTAGGCCAAGAAATTTGGAAGACAGCTACCTGGCCAACCGACTGGAAGAGATCCATATTTATGCCTATTCCTAAGAAAGGTGATCCAACCAAATGTGGGAATTATCGAATAATATCATTAATATCACATGCAAGTAAAATTTTGCTGAAGATCATTCAAAAGTGGCTGCAGCAGTATGTCGACAGGGAACTGCCAGAAATTCAGGCCGGATTCAGAAGAGGATGTGGAACGAAAGATATCATTGCTGATGTCAGATGGATCCTGGCTGAAAGCAGAGAAAACCAGAAAGATGTTTACCTGTGTTTTATTGACTATGCAAAGGCATTCAACTGTGTGGATCATAAAAAAGTATGCATAACATTGTGAAGAATGGGAATTCCAGAACACTTAATTGTGCTCCTGAGAAAACTTTACATGGATCAAGAGGCAGTTGTTTGGACAGAACAAGGGGATACTCTGTGGCTTTGAAGTCAGGAAAGGTGAGTGTCAGGGTTGTATCATTTTACCATACCTATTCAATCTGTATGCTGAACAAATAATCTGAGAAACTGGAGTATATGAAGACAAATGGGGCATCAGGATTGGAGGAAGACTCATTAACAGCCTGCGTTATGCAGATGACAGAACCTTGCTTGCTGAAAGTCAAGAGGACTTGAAGCACTTACTGATGAAGATCAAAGACCACGCCTTCAATATGGATTACACCTCAACATAAAGAAAAGAAAAATCCTCACAAGTGGACCAATAAGCAACATCATGAAAATGGAGAAACGATTGAAGTTGTCAAGGGTTTCATTTTACTTGGATCTGCAATCAACAATCATGGAAGCAGCAGTTAAGAAATCAAAAGATGCATTGCATTGGGGAAATCTGCTGCAGAAGATCTCTTTAAAGTGTTGAAAAGCAAAGATGTCACCTTGAAGACTAAAGTGAGCCTGACCCAAGCCATGGTTTTTGATCACATCATATGCATGGGAAAACTGGACTATGAATAAGGAAGACCGAAGAAGAATCGATGCCTTTAAATTGTGGTGTTGGAGAAGAATATTGAATATACCATGGGCTGCCAAAAGAATGAACAAATCTGTCTTGGAATAAGTACAACCAGAAGGCACCTTAGAAGCGAGGATAGTGAGACTATGTCTTATATTCTTTGAGCATGTTGTCAGGAGGGATCTGTCCCCGGAGAAGGATATCATGCTTCGTAAAGTAGAGGATCAGTGAAGAAGAAGAAGACCCTCAATGAGATGGATTGACACAGTGGCTGCAACAGTGCACTCAAGCATAACATTATGAGTATGGTGCAGTACTGGGCAGTGTTTCATTTTGTAGTACATAGGGTTTCTATGAGTTGGAACCTACTTGATGGCACCTAACATCAACAACAACAGATAAGGATAACTGCTTCAAAACTTTTTAAAGGATACTGAACATGCCTTCTATATACCTGCTGGATTCTGGCAGGTTCTCTGTCCCCTCGTCTCTTCCTTTCTCCATATCTAAGACATCAGGCAATTGTGAGGTACGCCCGCAAAGATTTAGCATCAGATTATCCTGACTGCTAGGCCAGCCCTCAACACTCTATTAACAGACCAAACCATCTGGTTTGTTGGTCCTATTTCCTACCTTGTATCTCAGTTCTGATAACTGGATTCCTGTCTGTTTCTCTGTGGTTGGCCCAGTTTTGTTAACTCACAAACTATCCTGATTTCTTTAGTAGTATTTTTGCTTTTCCCAGATCCTTTTGCCTCCTTCTTTATGTAACTCATGTGCAGGGACAGGTCTTTTACCTGAAGCGAAGTTCAGAGGCCGCATTCCGCTGTGGACAGATCCTAGGAACAAACTTCTTCAATGCTGATACTTGCCGGAAACACTGGCCATTGTTTGTTTTGAGCTTTCTTTTCACTCTCTTTTCCCAAATTTCAGTGCGCTGCCTGACACAGGCCACGGCACTCAAACACCCCGTTCCAAAGTTATTATTTAATATATTTTAGCAGGTAATCATCCATTGGTTGTGTGAGCGCTGTGCTAAGGGTTTTCCAGGCGTTCTTCTCATCTGGTCCTCAGAGCAATTCTATGATGTAGCTGTAAATACTCTTTCCAGTTTATAGATGAGCAAACTGAGACTAGACTTTATGAAATAAACGTTAAGTGACAGAGCCCAGGTCTGATCTGAGTTCTGGTTCTACAGCCTCCGTACTTAGGTGAAGTAGGATGAGTAGCACACACATATCATGTAAAAGATTGAGCCAAGTCTGTGTGACACTAACGCCCATATGTTTATGTGCCTTGATTTAGAAAATAATATTTGGAAGCATTGTTCCCTGACCTTGAGCATGGAGAAGCGCGACCCAGCTGGGGCCGGGCCCTCACAGACTCAGAAAGACACATCAGCTGGGCCCTGAGATAAGACAATAGATGGAACAATCTCAGAAATTGTCTTAAGGAAGTTTTCACAAAAGGGCAATCAAACCTAACACAAAAGACTTCTCACTTTTTGTCTTTTTCTGTTAGCATTTAGTGAATAGAAATTTGTTGGACTAACGAAGACTCTCCTGACTGTGTAACTGAAACCTGTACCAATGATGGTTAAGAAAGATGATTCGAAATGTAAAATCACAATTTCTAACCAATCTGTGAAAAGATGACGCTTTCAATGATTCTACCCATTTTGTGATGTTGATATATACTGATGATTCTGTAACCTTCCTTGGATTCGGGCACACATCCTAGCTCTGATTTGAATGTTGGAGATGAGGAGCCCCGGTGGCACAATTGTTAAGCTCTCCACGGCATGCTTGTTTGCTTCCCACTTTTGTCCTTTTGCATATATGCCGAATAAAACTTTCTTTTTGCTTTACTGAACTTTATGATGTTTTTCCCCTACAACAGGCCGTATCATGTGACCGTCATGGTCCGCCTGATAGATCAGCCATCTTCCCAGGACTTGCCCTTGGGTCTGTCCCACAGGTTTCCTTCTGACCTTGTGGGTTTGGTAATGCATCCCATATACTCCTAGTCTGTCCCGCTCTGGGCTGTGCTTCAGGCCTTGTCTGGTCATGGTCTGGGCTATTATAGTGCTCTGAGAAGGAACAAATATATATTTGGGATTCTAGGGGTATTTTGGACTTGTATGGTTGGTAATTAAATCAGTAGCTCAGTATCTGAATAAGAATATGGGCATAATCTGGCAATACACCTGTCATACCACTGATTGTCAGGGTTTATTTAGCTATTGGGGCAGACAGGGTGAGCATTCTTTTTCTCCTTAGCTCTTTAGGACCATACCTCAAGAAGTTGTAGGTCTAACGGGACTAAATTCCCAGAAACAGATTTGTTCTCTTGTTAGACTTATATGAGTGGCTCTTTTCCCTCATGTTAGAACATCTAAATATTTTTTTATCTGCAGTTAAAGGACTAATAGGGTCTATTTTTGTTAGCTCATTGCTTTCACATAATAGCTGCTTACCAAAAAGAGATATCAATGGTTATCGAATGAATCATACATGTGGATATTATAAAGGCACTGCAGAGCTAATCAGCATACAACCCTTAGAGGATTTAAAATACTTCTTGAATGTCTTCGTTTTGCTTTTCTTTCACTGTAACTTACTACTATGGGATGGTACATAAACGTGGAAAAACAATGAAGCTATGTTATGGAAATTTGACACAAAAGATAGAGGAAGGTTGTCCAATTTACTCATCTTTTTCATCAATTTAAACTTTTCCTCACTTCTACTTGATCTAGGAAATAGTATCAGTTTTCTGACTGAGGCAAAGCTGCAGGCTCTGCGGATCTCCTTGCCTCTCCTCTCCGCCCCCTCATTTCTTTTTTAAGTGAATTTCTAGTATGTACATCTCCAGGTTTTGAGGAGATAATTAGGTAATTAAGAGTTTTGGTTTGAAAGATCACTTGTTGGACTGAGGAATACACGAGGAGGAAATACAAACACAAGACCGTGGGTGGTCTCAGCAAAGAAATTTCTTTTCCATTCTGCTTCATTAGAGTCTTAGGAAGTTGAAAGCAAGATTTTCTGCAGATGATCGCCTTAGGAAAATTGAGACTTGACTCTGCTAGGTTGTGCAAATTCTGGGGTCCTTGCTTTTAGTGTTTCTCAGTTCTTTAACTGCAGAGGTTTCAAATTCAGCTGTCAAGAAACAGCTCATGTCTTCTTAAGTCATTCCCATTTCAGGTAAAATCTCCTACGAAATATTTTGACTTTTGAGTCTCAGTGATTGCATCGGTCATTTGCTCATTCCTTTATTTAGTCTACGCAATTTTATCAAATGCTGATGCAGTATCAAAGTCAGTGCTGGGCTATGAAGCAGCCTTCAGCTTCAGCTGTAATCAAAACCAAAGGGTGCACAGGTTGGTATACTTCTATAGTCATTATTTTTCTTTTCAAAAATAGGTCTCGTCATTAAATCAGCCAAACATTAAATAGCAAAGTAAATTGTCTTAAATGAAAATTTTAAAATAAATTCTCCTCAGAGTGGTTCAATTGGGTAACTTTATCCTGGATGCCTATCAATTATCAGTTAAAATCAAGCCCTAATTTTGGAGAAAGGAGCCCCGGTGGCCCAGTGGTTAAGCGCTCAGAAGTTAACCAACAGGTTGATAGTTCAAACCCACCAGCTGCTCTGCAGGAGAAAGATGTGGCAGTCTGCTTCTGTAAAGATTACAGCCTTGGACACCCTGTGGGGAAGTTCTACTCTGATCTATAGGGTTGATATGAATTGGAATTGACTTGATGGCAATGGGTTTGGGTTTTGGATTTGAATGTTGGAGATGAGGAGCCCTGGTGGCACAATTGTTAAGCTCTCCACGGTGAGCTATAAGGTCGGTGATTTGAATTCACCAGCTGCTCCATGGGAGAAAAGACTTGGCGATCTGCTTCCGTAAAGATCACAGCCTATGAACCCCTGTGGGGCAGTTCTACTCTGTCATATAGGGTTGCTATGAGTTGGAATCCGCTCAAGGCACACAACAGCAGCAGCAGTGACAGTCTTGGAGATTACTTTTCAGTTCTTCCCTACTTGTGATAGAGTCTCATGCTGCTGGATCTGCATGTGGCCCTGTGGACCCACGGCAGCCTCCCTCTGCGGTGGCTGGCTTCTCTGCTCCTTAGCGTGAGCAACAGTCATACGTAGGCCTCTGTTTGGCTCATCTTTGAAAAGACCTTTATTTGTTCATTCAAATCTAAATCAGCTGAATAAACTTGAAGAGTACTTGAATATTTCCATCTGGGACACCAAAAGAGGGACGCCAAAAGAGGGACAAGGGTAAACACAGCCATGTGAAAACCATCCTCACCCCAAACAACTCCCAGCACACACTGGTCCCGCCCTTGCCAAGGGTTTTTGATTGTTTGTTCTCGCACACTTAGGAGATATTTTACCCCCAGTTGTATCTTCTTTTTGATTATCATTAATAAACAAATAGATTTGCTTCAATCTCCTGTACCTTTTCTGATAAATATTTGATTTTGCAGACCTGGGTGTTTGAGTCCACCCAGAGGTGACTCAGAAGAAAGGTCTGGTGATCTACTTCTGAAAAATCAGCCATTGAAAACCCCATGGAGCACAGTTCTCTGACACACACGGGGTAGCCATGAGTTGGAATTGACTCACTGGCAACTGGTTTAATCAAGGCCATGTAAAAGATACTGGATATTGAGAACCAAAGAGGTTAAATATCTGGAGAAATTTTTTCAGGGGTTGGACCAGCCACCAGCCTTCCATGTTTCTCTTAGTCTTTGTCCCATTTCATGTACACACACACACACACACACACACACACACACACACACACACACACACACACACACACACACACACACACACACACACACACACACACACACACACACACACACACACACACACACACACACACACACACACACACACACACACACACACACACACACACACACACACACATTTACTTGCCTCTTAATTGCATGGACACATGCTGGCCACCAGGTGTCACTGTACTAACTGCACTGGAAAGAGTGCAGTAATGCTATGTGAGTAGCTGTCACTGTGCCACTTCTGGATGACCTTTAATGAAAACAGGACTGACAAAGTAGCTTGACAGCAAATTTTATTAGTAACAGAAAATCCATCCTAAGACTCAATATAGAATTGCACCGATTAATTTCTCTTATCTGAGATGGTCATAGTCAAAACAGCAAAAGAAAAGAATCAAAAATTGCCGACTTCACAGGGCTCCTGTGAATTGAAGGGAAAGGGCAATTTAAAATGGTTTCAAGGCTTGCTATGCGTAAGACTTTCGGTAAGGGGAGGTCTCCTTAACTATAGACTAACGAAGATTTCCTTCTAAAAACAGGCGGAGATGGATCATAATTCCTCAGGTCATATGCTATATCCAAGAAACTGGACCGATCCTTCTGGAGCAGTAAATTCAGATTCACCTCTGTGCTACCATGTGCAGCTAGAACAATTACATCATTCCCTCCTGTGTAACTAGCATATTTAATAAGCCTTAAACATGCATTCTCATGCCAACAGGTCCTTCAACAAAGGCAATCTGCACATTTCAACAATCAAAAGCAATTTGACTGAATGACCTGTAGCGTAGCAAGGTGCATGCCCATGCAGCTCTCTAAGTCTGGGCTGCTGGCATTTGTACAGGCTGAGCCTTTCAAGGGGGCACATATTTGGAAAAAGTAGCTTCACCATTACTTAGGTTTTATGATGGAACTCATGTTTGATTCTCACATGGTCAACGAGAGGATATAGAAGTGTTTGTTGCTTTCTGGAAACATATAGTTTGTCAGATTTCTGGTTTTAGTAATGCATTGCTAAAAAGCCTTCAAAGTTGTAAACTGCAATGGGCTTTAGTTTATTTAATCAGGAAAGAGAACGTTGGGATGATACTGGGTATGTTGGGTACCTTGGCTCTGAAGATGGGCTGATGTCAAAGGCAGCCAGCAGCAGGACTTCAGCTCATGTTGCTCCATAGGAATAGCCTAGTGAGCACCCTGCTGCCACTGCCCCATCGGGCATGACCACTACGCTGTTGGGCCCGACTGCCGCCCCGTGTCAGGCGTGACCCCTGCCCCATGTTGGGTGTGACCCCTGCCCCGTGTCAGGCGTGACCGCTGCCCCATGATGGGCGTGACCACTGTCCCATGTCAGGCCCAACCCCTGCCCTGTGGTAGGCGTGACCACTGCCTCATGTCGGGTGTGACCACTGTCTCATGTTGGGCCCGACCCCTGCCCCGTGGTGGGCATGACCGCTGCCCCATCAGGCGTGACCACTGTCCTTGAAGCCCTTGCAGTTCACCTTAGTGAGTCTCCTGCTGTCTCTGTTCCTTTTGGTCGTTCATTCCAGAATCAAAGTACCACGTGAGAGCAAATGATTGGCTAACGCAAGGTTTTGTACCTTTCCCTACAGCCAAAAATGTCAGAATCTGAATTTTCGTTTTCTATAGTGAGAGGCTGACAAGATTGTACAATGGAAAGTTCCCCAAAGTTAGAAGATGAGTTCAGTTGGTGGTCAGCTAATAAGCCGCCTACATCCATTGTAGATTGCTGATGGCCAGATCCGAAACAGGAATCATCTGTGGGTCGTCTCAGAAAGGTGTTGGGTAGATTTGAACTTGGGGGGTATGGAGTGTGCCAGAGGACTGACAGCTAAGAGATTTTTTCCCAAGTGCTCAGATTTAGGGGCATAATCCAAGTGCTGCAGCTATGCCATGAAGGTTCAAACACCATCAGTGCTCCTTCTCCTCACTGTTCCCACGGTACACGGGGATACTCTGTCTTTTTAGTCTGTCAAACAAAGCTCTCTCTACCGGACAGACGTGGACTCGTGTCTACTCCTGGGCTGCCACTTTTGATGTGCTCACCTCCTTGATGGTACCTTGCACATGGCGTCTGTTTCAGGATTTCCAAGACATCTGGTCCCTTCCACCTCACCTTTGCTACCTTCCAAAATGCTGCTCGTTAATTGACAGAACCACTGGGGGCGCTTTCTACATGAATCAAATCAGAATTTCTGGGGGTGAGGCTTGGGCACCAAACTTTTTGCAAAGCTCCCTAAGTGATTTTTTAGAGGGCAGAGTTTATGATTTAAAACATTCATTAAGTATTTATTGACCTAGGAATCACTGTGGAGGCAGGATATGAACTTTGTAGGCTGTAATTCCTGGGAGGCCTTGCTGGCAATTCCACTCACGTAAAGGGCTCCAGGACATCTTACTACCTGCTCACGTTCTCAACATGGCGTCCTCGTTCCCACTGGCTTGCCTCAGCTAATGCGGCTTCCTTGTCCGATGCTACCTGTCCACATTCCCCACCTCTACAAGTTTTATCCACCCCTCAGTTCTCTACACTCTCTTTTCTGAATCCTTTCTTAGCTCTTCCAGCCTATATCAATCTCTTCTCTGAACTGTTGTCATACTTACCTTTATTTTATTAATCATGTACCGTAGCTTGTATGCATTTATTTACCATCCACTATATGCATAAAGGAAACACTGGTAGCACAGGGGTTAAGAGTTTGGCTGCTAACCAAAAGGTCAGCAGTTTGAATACACCAGGTGCTCCTTGGAAACCTCATGGGGCAGTTCCACTCTCTCCTATAGGGTCACTATGAGTCGGAAGCAACTGGAAGGGCAACGGGTTTGTTTGTTTGTTTTAAATATACATAGAAAAGCCCTGGTGGCACAGTGGTTAAGAGCTTGTCTGCTAACCAAAAATGTCTAGTTCAAATTCACCAGCCACTCCTTGGAAATCCTATGGGGCAGTTCTGCTCTGTCCAATAGGGTCGCTATGAGTCAGAATCAAATGGACATCAATGGGCTTTTTTTGTTTTGTTTTATTTTTATAAACATAGAGTCTTGGTTAAATGTGTATATTTGTGTCTAGAGATGTAAAGTATAGCTCTTGCTTTAAGAAGTTTCAATTCTTACGTATGTTTCATGTCTTTACAATTGGATTGTAAGATTTAAAAAAATCAGAGATTCTTAAAAAGTCAGGGATTGTGGTTTATATGGAGCCCTGGTTGTACAGTGGTTAAGCATTTGGCTGCTAACCAAAAGGCCAGCAGTTCCAATACACCAACCGCTCCTTTGAATCCCTATGGGGCAGTTCTATTCCATTCTATAGGATCTCTGTGAGTCTGAATCAACTCAATGGCAGTGGGTTTGGTTTTAGTTTGGTGATTTATGCTTTGCTGTGGGCTTTTCAGTGCCTAATGTATAGTTAGGTCCTATCACTTAGCTCAGTAAATACTTTATGAATTTTTAAACCATTTATGGTTGTGACTTTCCTTATAATTAACTCATTTCTCATAATAATATACCTTTCATTAGATGCTTAAGGCAATATGACACTGTACACACTGTACTTGTACAGGTAATAAAAATTATAAGATGATGTAAAGACAAGTGTAGTGAAGAAAATTGAGGGATATTTTATTGCTATTTATAAAAATAACAAGTATAATTTAATGAGTCCTTTCACATGGTAGGTACCTTGCCAAGTATTTATGGACATTACCCATGTAATCTACATAAAAACTCCACGAGGTAAGTGTTATCATACCCATTTTATAGATGAATGTAACAAGGCTCAGAAATGATGACAAATTAATCCTAATTACACACTTAGTGGCAGAGATGAGCTTCACCTCCAAGTTGTACATGCTTTTCCATGTTGCCTTTTTTTGTGATTTGAAATCAGTTACTTTGAGTGGAAGTCGGAGAGAACCAGAAGTCCAACGCAGTGTTGGAGACATGACGGTGGGGCTGATGACGAAAAGTCATAGGTGGATTGAGTGAGAAGGAAAAGGATGAAGGAAGAGTCTAGGCGACAGGATGGGAAAGTGCCAGGACTAAAACCCATCACAAAAATTTGCTGAATTATCAATCCCCTGATTTGCATAGGAAGTAGTTTATGTGCGGATGGGTGATTGTTTTTTTTTAAACTACCTGCTATTCATTTTTGCCCCTTCTTCCCTCTGTAAGAGAGTTGAAACAGGCACCTGTTCTGTTATTGATGTGCCCAGGCTCCATTGTCACGTCTGTCAACAGACTCGCCTCATGGAGAGGACAAATTGGATTCATGACCAGACCTCAGTAAGGCTGCATCACCAAGCAGCTGGTGGGATGCTGTCTGGAAACAAATGTGTTTTCCAGCTCTTTCAGCCCTCACATTTCCAGAGAGGAAAGTGTGTGATGTGAAATAACTGAAACTTGCCACCAGCTTGTCTCTCCTGTTGGTGACACTGTTGGAAAACACGGTGGATAATGACTCATTTCGGTGCTCATGTCCAGATAGTAACTCTCACTTCTTAATAACCTCCCTCAGCCATCGATATCTCAAATGCAATAAAATTTTGTAAGCTCTCAGATGATGTTTTAGTTAGATGTGAAACACAATTTTCACTACTTTACCAAATCAATGTATGGATGATACAAGACACAGTTAGTTCTACCACTAAACAAATTCGAAGGTGGGCTAGGAAGGGCACAAAAACAGCACTTAGGGTCAGAAGCAGGACGCCTATAGTTCCCAAGAAAGTGATGCAAATTTTGCTTTTCCTGCCCCATTTTTTTGTTTTTTAATTGCTGATTAGCTTGTCACGATGTTGGGAGGAAGACATTTATTTTGGACTGCCCATGTGTAGGCTCTGGAAGGCTGTGAGGGCTGCAGAAAAGTACAAGAGAGGCTCTGTCCTGCAGGCACCTGGGAAGAACCCTGGCCTCAAACTCCAGAGACCTGTTCTTTCTAGGCTCTAGTGCCATCTAGCTGTATGGCCTTAAGCAAGTTTCTTCACTTCTTAGGACCTCAGTTTTTCCCCTGTAAAATGAACTACACAATTTCCAAGTACCTTTTCCACTTCGAAATCCTATCTTTTTGCTTTTCCTAGGTAAAAACCTAGTAGTTAAAGAGCAAGACAAAGCAGTAAGTTTGAGAACCAAAATCAGAAGTCTAGATGGTGTGTAGGACTCAGTGGAGGTGGTGGTCATTGTGGACTAGAAATTTTGTGGAAGAGTTTTGACCTCAGCCATACTCTATAGGATCTCAGAACCTAGGTTCTTGGAGAAAAAGCTGTCTAGAGTGTAGACAGAGAGAAAAGCAAGAGCAAAGGGCTCTTGGAAGGTTTGTTTCACCTCTCTCTCTTTTTGACACTTGTTCAGGATACTCTGGCAAAATTTTTAGCATATGATTTCAGAATTCTTAAGGAAAGCATCAATAGTTATCAAGCAATATACAGAAATACCAAAAAATTAAGGAGAAATGGGTATCACTTATATTTATTAATATACTTATAATAGATACTAAGTTCATCACATTTAAACTCTTCTAAAGACAAATCACAGTTTATCTAAGTTTATGTAATAATTATCCAAGGTTCCCTGCCTCTGGTTTTGAAAGCTTAGTTAAATATGCTCTTGAGTCTGTCTAGATTTTTAATGATCAATCATTTCATTTCCCTCATTAAGCATTTGGGTTGCCCACATGAAACCTCCATGTTGACAATGTTACTCTCATATTTATGTGGTTTCAAAGCAGCACGAAGAAAAGCTCAAAGTCACAGCTATGGCTCCAAAATACATCTGCTACAGTCAACATGTCTCCTAAATATTCAGGACCATTTCCTCCAACACATGTTTGTTTCCTGAACGTGTCAAGATGCACCTGTTAGCACTCACTCTTCCTCCAATTTCCCTTCTCAGGAAATAAGAGCAAAAGAACAAAGATGCTTCAAAGTTGCTTAATTATAGGAAAATGAAATATGCTGCATAACAATAGGTGAAAACTGACAAGTATAAACAAAGAAACCTTAACAGAATGGATGTCTTCTAAAATGGATATTAAGACCTTGGAAAAATATTCAGCCGCGTCTAATGGTCCTTTTCTAGCTGGATTACAGACCAGTAGGTAATGAAATATATTCACAGTGATCACAGATCCCCCTCATTCTGTACTTTCAGCATTTGCTAATGGGAGGTTCGAATGTGAAGAGTCAAGCAGATGACCTTCTATGATGTTAACTGAAGGAAGGTGTCAAACATTAGGCAACATTGACTTTCTGACCAGTACCATCTTTTTTCTGTCAGAGCCTGCTTATCAGAAAAGACTGTGGAACTACTCAAGAAGTAAATGTTTTCAGAGTGATGGTTACTTTGGTGAATAAATTGTTTGAGGCCTTTGCTCTCATTAATCCATGTTCCATTTCAACAGGATTTAATTTTCTCCTTTGGAACTGAATAGCCTGAGGTAGAGTGAGAAGTATGGGGATGAAGTGGCAGGTGGAATGTTTTCTGTTTGCCTGTAATTCAGATGAGAAGCTAGTTTTATCCATAGTTTAGCAAAAGTGACCAGAATCGTACCTTTTGTTGGACTTATCTTATTTATCTATAGGGCAGGGAATGTATTTAACGCTTCCGGGTTTTTTTTTTGTTTTTTTTTTTTTGTGCTTTAGGTGAAAGTTTACAGATGAAGTTAATTTCTCATACAAAAATTTATACACATATTGCTATGTGACATTAGTTGCAATCCCTATAATGTGACCGCACACTCCCCCTTTCCACCCTGGGTTTCCAGTGTCCTTCCAACTCAAATTCACGTGAAGAGACCAGACTTAATGGTCTGACTGAGACTGGAGAAACCCCCGAAGCCATGGCCCCCGGATGCTCTGTTAACCCAGAACTAAAACCATTCCTGAAGCAGTCTTCAGACAAAGATTAGACCGGACTATACAACATAAAATAATACTTGTGAAGAGTATGTTTCTTAGTTCAAGTAGATACAAGTAACTCTTCTGTTTTAAACAGAATATTTTATTCAGCTTATAGTCAATGAATGTATAATCACTAAAATCACTAACAGTTCCAGGGCAATTCTTTTTATAGGACTTTCCCACAAACAGCTTACAGAATTTGTTTCTGACGTTCTTAAGAGACTTAAAGAGAAAACAAAACAAACTAACAAAAAAGCGCTATCCCCATCCCAGCCACCCTCATCCCCCTCACCATCACCATCATGACCACCACCACCAACAAAACAGAGACGTCTTACCAAGGACTAGTCCAGTACACGTAGTGTAGACAGGCTGGGAAGATACCACTCTCCCCATTTTGCAGAGAAAAAAACAGAAAGTTATAGATAATAAAATAAGAACAAGAAGAAAAGAAAAGCCATATACTCAGACGTGAAGAGAAAGCACGTTTGACATGAGCGTGGTAGTGTCAGAGAACATGTGATTTGGTGCTGCCACCCATAATAATGAACTTCATGGACTGTTATGAAACAGAGCCACCCACTCTACCATGATCTCCCCTGAAGAGTCTCATACCGTGTGAGTCTACACAGGATGGCGAGAAGACCTTGAGAGAGCATTTAACCTTCACCGTGGTTTAGTAGTTAAAATGTTTCACTAAATGTTAGTGATAAGACCTGAGTGTGAATCCCTCTTCCATCATTTACCAGCCATGTGGCCTTGGACAAATAGCTTTCACCCTTTTGATGTGCAAAAATGGGATGAAACCAACTGCCTTAGAGGTTAGTTGTGATGTTAGTGAAGATAACACATGTGTGGTGATGGCCTGAAACTTAGTAGGTCCCCTACACATGAACACTTGTATCATGTTAGCCACCTCTGAGATGTATCCCTGTGGCGCAACGTGTTTGGCACTCATCTGAATTCACTGTGACTCACTGTAGCTCCAGACTTTGTGGTGGTGGTTGTGTGCCATTGAGTTGATTCCGATTTTGTGGTACTTAGATGATAATAAGGAGCCCTGGTGGTGCAGTGGCTAAGGCACTCGGCTGCTGACCCAGAGGTCAGCAGTTCGAACCCACCAGTTGCTCCATGGGAAAAAGATGTGGCAGTCTGCTTCCATAAAGATTTACAGCCTTGGAAACCCTATGGGGCAGTTCCACTCTGTATTTTAGGGTTGCTATGAGTTGGAATCAACTCGATGGCAAGGGGTTTGGTTTTTGGTTTTTACTCTAACTCCAGAGCCTATACTTCTAACCCATCTACTGCTCTCTCTCTTTAACTTGAAGTGGAGCTTCTAATTAATTACCTATGCTTTTTCTCACAGCCACTGGTTTGGATAATTGTGTTTTGGTTAATGTTCCCAGGATGTCAAATGTTTTGTCCCAAATTCTCTTGTCTTCAGTTAGATTAAGCAAGAAGGTGTCTATACCCACGGTCTTGTTTTTTGAATGCTATGGTGTGGGAGTGATGTGTATGTGTGTGTGTGTGTGTGTGTATGCGCGTCTCTGAGAAGGAGATGATAGAAATTGTCATTTTATTTTCCTCTAGAGTTCTTCAAGCTCAAAGTAGATAGATCAGTACTAAGATTAAGGGAGAGATGAGGTAAATTCTAGAATGCTCTCTGAGACGTAGACCGGAGCATGGAGATTCAGTTCTTTGCTTCTGTCAGGGAAGCTGAAGTTCAGTGAGAATGTGGCACAGCGGAGGCTCATCTGGTTTCCATCTGCAGAGCTGCCTAGGAAAGAGGTCCTACTAGCATTGCCCCAGGGTTTTGGATCAACTCACTGTAACACTAATAGTTGCTGTTTACAGAAAACTAACCGTGTGCCAGGCATTGCACATGGTGCCTTGATCCCACAGAATACCCTGGAGGTAGGTGATGCCATCTTCATTCACAGAGTTGTGCAAACCACAGCTTACAGAGGTTGTAACTTTTTTCAGGCCCAGAGCTCATAAATGGCAGAGGCAGGTAGTTTCAGTTTGCCAAAAAAACTGCTAGGAAAGCCTGGAGAAAATATAGGATAGACTTAATGGCTAACTTGGGGCCCAAAACTTCAAATTAAGCAGATGTGGGTAAAGTTTTTTTAAAAGTCTCAAATCTTCCCTTTTACAACCAAATAAAAGAAGCCTTTAAGTCATCCACACACTAATCCTCCCACATATGCACACACTACACACAAACACACATATACACACAAACACACACACACACACACACATACACACACACAGACACACAAACACACACAAACACACACATACACACAAACACACACATATTGTTAGGGAACTTAAAACACCCAAGGAACTTAAGTGTTGAACCATGTTTTTTCTTTATACTTTTACCACCTAATATAATAAAAAAGAAGTTTCAAAAACGTTGAACAAAAATGAATCCTGTCGTAGGGTAAACGAGGCTTCGAAAGGAATGAAATGAAGGCAATTTTAATTTACTGTTAGTAGCAGCTTCGTCTTTGCTAACATTTAAAGCCAATTAGCAAGTATGGATAAAAATTTAAACATCGGGAACTTCTTTATAAACAAAAACTCACTAATCCAGGAAGCTGGATGGCTCCCTGCCCAATTACACTTTTTAAAGCTACAAATGCAGTCACTGAACAGCAGCCAGCAGCACTTTGAAATGAATTTTGATCCGTGTGGAAAACATCTAAATTTCATAATAACAGCTTACATTGGTAGAACGTTTCTATACGCAGTGTCTTTTGGAACATTCACAGCATCCCTGAGATATAGGTAGAGTAGATATTTCCGTCCCCACTTAATAGAATGGGAAACTGAGGCCCATCATTGTGAACTGATTCACCCAAGATCACATAGGCAATCCACGGGAGAGTGCAATCCCTACTCCTGATCTGACGATTTCTTCCCTCTCATACTCTTTCCCTGTGAAATCCATGACGAGATACCTGCAAAGAGAAAGAATTTGTAGAAACTCTGATATTGAGACTTATTTAGTAAAATTGGCCTTTCAGCTGGAATTCTCCTTCCCGCCTCACCCAACATTGTCATGCACGCACACAGTCTACTAGGGAATGCTAACTTACATTAAAATGAGCTTTGGGTGAGATCTACTTAGTAAAGCTCATCACCATGAGCCAATGGTTTATAACGGGGAGTGATTTGATTATACTAATGGGTATAGAGCCCCTAACAATACAGCTGGGACTTTAATTCAGATTTAGAAAATAATTGAAGAGGAGCTGGCAACTTGATAAAGAGGAGGGATAAGCAACTCACAGAAGATTAATTTAGGAAAGTGAGAGTCAAGAGCTGAAAAGGGAGGTTGCTATGGCAACTATAGAACTTACATTTTCCCCATGATGATAGCTAAGGACAGAATGGGCCCTGGGTCCCAGCTGGTACCACTGGAATTGAAGAAATGAGGTGTTCTTTGGAAATTCTCTTCTAAGGCTCTGCCAGGGTTTGTAGACCTCTTCAAGCTGAAACTTTCCTGTTTTTAACCTTCTTTATTTCTTAGGACCCTTTCCATCTTTCTACCTTTCTGTACTGCCAATCACTCCCCCCATGTTTATGGGAAGTTTATTCTCTTTCCCTTAAATCGAATTGAGTTTTTAGTTATACATGGACTCAGGGGTCTGAAGTAATAGATGTATTTTTAAATAATGACAATAAAACCTAGACCCAGACTTGTAGATTTATTCAGAAGGCACCCCAGAGACAGGTTTACACACGGAAAAACCACACTCAATCTGCACAAACATAGCCTCATGCTGGAGAGCAATGAGAATTAAACGGACTCTCCAGGGCTCTTGAAGGCAGAAGGGCAAGAGATTGAAGCTCACTTCAAGTTTAGATTATTAAGAGTTTTATTTATCATCAGCAATAGCTTTATTTATTATCAGCAAGAACTTGACTTGGAGGAATAACATCTCATGTAATTGAAATTGCCACGGAAACTTAGGGAGAAAGAATATAATTGCCACCCTTGGTAATTAGTGCGATTGGCACAAAGGGGGCGTGGATCACAGAGTGAAATGTTGAAGGGTAAACCAGCAGCACTGACTTCCTGTTCTGGCCTTGTCCCTAATTTCCTGGTGACCTGGGTGAATGACCATCAACTTTCCTCCCTCCCCTATTTCTTTCTTTCTTTTTCTTTTTTAATCTTTTTGCAGCATGTAGTACAGCATTGTGTTACAGGACAGCAAGATCATTGAGGGAAGGGACTCTAATTCATTTTTATTCAAAAACAACAACAAAAAACAAACAAAAAAAGAAAAACAAGCAACCCAGTCTTTTTTTTTTTTTCTGGCGTGTTTTTCTATAAGAGATCATTTTGTGTGTGTTGGGGTAGGGGGAGCTGGGTGGAAATCTAATATTTAGACTTTATCATATCCCTTTCTATCTGTATTCTTCCATCCATTCACCTAATTATTTTCCCCTGCATTTCTGATACTGTTCTTTCTCTTTTTCTATTTCTTATTCTCTATAATTTATGTACTTCCTTTTTCTTTCCTAATCTATGCTACTGATGTGACTGTGACAAATGTTTTCCTCTCTGGTGATGTGTGGTGTAGGTTTACAGTACCAAAATGCCTTAAGATATTTGGCATACATTAAAAAAACAAAAAACAAAAACAAAAACAAAAACAAAAAACTACAAACCAAACTCGTTGCTGTCGAGTCAATTCCAACTCATAGTGACCCTATAGGACAGAGTAGAGCTGCCCCACAGAGTTTCCAAGGAGCACCTGGTGGATTCAAACTGCCGACATTTTGGCTAGCAGCTGTAGCACTAAACCACTACACCACCAGGGCATACATAGTGGCTTGAAAATAAACTAGATAGAAATTTAACATGAGCTCATCTATTTCTCAAAGGAATTGGCATTTTTAACGACGATCAATTTTAGAAGTTTGTTATTACAAAACACCACCTAGTAAAGGATGGAACCCTTGAACAAGGTTAAATACTGGGATCTCATGTACATGCACAGCCAGAGGACACTGTCCCCCTGCAGATTCACCAGCATTATGTTACATCACCTTTGATTCTTTACTGATAACAATGCGGCGGTTCCTCAAAAAACTAAAACTAGAACTACCATATGACCCAGCTGTGATGGTTAAGGTTGTATGTCAGCTTGGCTGGGCCATGATTCTCAGTGTTTTGACAATTATGATGTAGTTTGGTAGCTATTAATGATGTAATCACCTCCATAATGAGATCTGATATAATGTAATCACCTCCATGATGAGATCTGTTATGAGCAACTAATCAGTTGAAAGGGAGTTTCTTACCTGCATCAACACAGGTAAGCAAAGCTTGTTGGCTTCTGCTTGTTCTGGATCCTGCAGCTGGCTCCTGTTCATCTGACCTCCAATTCTTGAGACTTGAGCTAGCAGCTTACCTGCTGATCTTGGGATTCATTGGCCTCCACAGCCTGTGAGCCAGAGGCCTGCGGTCTGACCAGCCGATCTTGGGTTCTCCAGCCCCTGCAGCTACATGAGTCTGAAGAAGCCTCCAGCCTGACCCACAGACTTGGGACTTCCCAGCCTCTACAACCACATGAGCCAATTCATTGATATAAATCTCTGTCTGTCTGTCTGTCTCTCTCTATATATATATACACACACACTTCACTGATTTTGCTTCTCTAGAGAACCCAGCCTAAGACAACATCAGTTCCACTCCTAGGTGTATATCCAAAAGACTAGAAAGCAGAGACTCAAATAGAGACTTATACACCAATGTTCATTGCAGCACTGTTCACAATAGCCAAAAGGTGGAAACAACCTAAATGCCTATAAACAGATGAATGGATAAACAAAATATGGTACATACATACAATGGAATACTGCTCAGCCAGAAGGAAAAATAAAGTGTTGATACATGCTACAGTATGGATGGAGCTGAAAGACATTATGCTGAGTGAAATAAGTCAATCACAATAGGACAAATACTGTATGACCTCACTTATATAAAAAGACAAGAAAAAGTGAAGGTACAGAGAACAAAATCTATTAGTGGTTGCCAGGGGTGGGAGGGAGGGAGTAAGGAAGGGTTATGGTCATGGAAAAATCTCATTAATTAAGGGTAGGGTTGCACAGTCAGTTGTTGTAGTTGCTGTCAATAAGTTGTACGCTTGTAAAAAGTTGAATTGGCAAAAGTTGTGTGATATATTTACAACAATGACAAAAAGACTGGCTTCTGAGGCTGCTTATGTACAACCAAACACCTCATGGGATGTGTCCTTGGTTTGGAGGTTTAGGGTCATGCTTTCATGGAGCATCCTAGTTAATTGACCTAATAACATATTTAGTGCTTCTGTTCTACCTCCTAGTTTGATGAGTGGTGCCTGGAGTCTTAAAATCTTGCAGGCAGCCATCCAAGGCACAACAGTTTTTCTCTGTTCGCCTGGAGCAACAGAGGAAGGAGAGTCAGGAATAAGAGGAGGAAATGGAATGTGAGGCTAATTGCCTCCATAAACAACTCTCCTTTGCCATTAGACCAGAAGGACTGGATGACGCCCGGTTACTGTTAACTGAACACTTTGATTAAAGGTTCCATGGAAGGATCCTGATCAAATGGGGGAAAATGTAGAAGAATTTCAAATTCTCATGGACTCTGGACTTTTCTGAAGCAATGGAGGGTGGATGAATCCCTGAAACTATTGCCCTGAGGTAGTCTTTGAAACATGAACCAAAAATATCCCCTGAAGTCTTCTTAAAACCTAACAGTAGTTTAGCTTAACTAGTAAAAAAAGATCTCCCTTTAGCATCATGCTCTTTTAAGAACTATCTATATGGGATCAAATTAACAATAGCAGCTTGAAAGATTGGATGGGAAACTTAGGAGGCAGTGAGTTTATGTTAATGGAGGAAGAACAAGTCAGAAAAAGGGGGTGAAAATGGTTGCACAACTCAAAGAATGTAATCTATGTCACTAAATTGTACATGTAGAAACTGCTGAATTGGTGTACTTCTTGTTGTGTATATTCTCAACAATAGCAACAAAATAAAATTATATTAAAAAAATGTGACATATGAAGGCAGATAATTTCTTGCAAAATCTATGTGAATTTCTCATTATCTTTAGGTGTAGTGGTCCTTGACACAAAGTATTACTTAATCCTTGCCCAAGAAAGATGACTGGCTGCAAGCCAAAAGAAGAGACGTTAAAATAAAAACACAGAATATGGCAGTATCACAGGAAACATATAAGAGTTGTACTTTGGCTGGAAAGTGCCATTAAAGTTAATTCAAAGTTCCCATGGTAGAATTTCTTTTATTTTTTTAACATTGCAAACTTTATTTTGTCTAATTTGGTAATTTTATCTACATGCTAGTATCTCTTACTTTGTTCTCTGTTTCTCTATTTGAGGTAGAGAGGCATTGTGACCTTGTAGAAAGGTCGTGAACCTGGGTTCAAATGCTGGCCCTGTGACTTTCTCTTAAGTTTGCCAATCTCAGAGTCTTTTACACAAATGGACATGATGATAAATAACCTGTATCACTGTTGTGAAGATTGTCGTAAATGCTCAATAAGTGGTGATGATGATGAGGATTTTGTGTGAAACATGAGTAGTACCTTAAAGAAAACATTCCTACTGGCTCTTTAAGTTCAAGAAAGTCTACTGTATATCAATTACAGCTCTATGTGGCTTTTGGGAACATGAGATGCCACTTGATTAACATGCCTAAATACCTGTGATACTGATACAATGCTCTTAAAGTGATGACCTGAGACAAAAATGTTAGTTTTCATATATATTACACAAGGTTATATATAGTGTTCACAGGTTCCTGAATTTCAGCTAGTAAAATAAAATATCAAGTAATAAATACTCTTATATGTCAATTCAATCTTACTGAAATTCACTAGGAAATCCTAAAATGCCTAAGAATTTAAATTGATAGTAAGTGATAAAATGTTATCATACCTCCAACATGTTGGGATATAAGCCCTTCTTCTAGATAATATGGAAAAGAATCCTTGATACCAGTCAAATGATTATTGGAGAATTGCTTGGCTGAATTGCACCCTCACTTCAGTTCTACTACTTTCCTGGAATTGAGAAATTTAGACACAATTGGAGTTCTTTGTGCGGTTATTTTCCAACAAGCTCCATAGGACATGATGCTGGGCTGATTCATTGTAACGTTCTAGCCTCAGTATTTACTCAAATTCCTGCTGAAATTCTGTAGAATCATGGTACCAAGTTGTTATCTATTCATTTTTTGGGATTCAGAATGCATTTTGGTATAGGAACACCACTATAAAAGGTGTTTAGTGTGTTGGGCACGAACATAAAAAGTCTGATGTTCAGTTTAGTACCTGGGGCTCCAGACACACCTGGACTTTAGCAAGAGATGCAGTTCAGGCCCAAACTAGAACACTTCCCTTTACTACCATGATTCTGTGTATGTGTGAGTTTGAAACTAAAGGAATCTCTCTCTTCTATGTATGTATTTATGCATGCATAGTATACCTGTGTATGTCCTTACCTCCTATCAGCTGTCCTACTTACCCACTCATCTGCTTTCCAATATAACCCAGTATGGTAGGCAACTTCTAAAATGGCTCCCAGTGATTTCTGCCTCCTGGTATTCACGTCCTTGTGTGATCCCCTCCACTGGTGTCGGAATGGACCTAGTGACCTGCTTCTAATGAAAAGAATATTGAAAAAGTGATGAGATGTCAGCTGATACTCAGGTGCAAAAAGACTATGGCTTCCATCTTGACACCCACTTTTGCTTGGTTGATGTGAGCTGCCCTATGGACAGGTCCATGCGGAAAGCTTCCAACCAACACCCACTGAGGACCTCAGGCCTTCCAAGAGAGATGTGAGTGATCTTGGAAGCAGATCTTCTCCCAGCCAAGCCTTAAGATGACTACAGCCTCGTGAGAGACTCTGAGCCAGAACCAACTTTCAAAGCTCTGAGGGGATTCCTGACCCTCAGAAACTGTGAAATAATAAATGCTTATTATTTTAAGCCACCAAATTTTGAGGCAATTATATAAATGATATATAACAAATTGGAAAAGTGGACCCCCAAAATGGACACAAAGCCTACCACAATAGCTGGTTCCCAGTGTCTTAGAAGAGGACTCTCTATAAGAGGGCCAGCTACTTACACCATGTTTTAAAGAGAAAAGAGGAAATTCAAGTGGCAGGAAGTACTAATAAGATTGCAAATGGACATTGTGGATTAAGTCAACCAGCTCACTTACTCCCTTCTGCTTCATCAGGACCTTAAGTGAGTTCACCACAGGACACAGAAGATAGATCGCCATCTTTACTTTGTTTGAAAAGGCTTAGAATTTTTTCATTTACTTAGCTTGCCAAAAATCAGTATAAACTCTGGGTGTAATTTGGGGCTGGAAAATCAATCTGTTTTATTTTCTGGGGTATGTTGGAAGATTTCCCATCTTTAGGTGTCAGAACTGAGACTAATATAGCAATCTCTTCCTCTCCAGGAGTGAGAAAAGAGGAGGGGAATTACGAAGGCCAGGGAGGAATGAAATTCCTATTTGAAATAGTCCACATGTGGTCTCTCTCTTATAGATGCCAGCCAACCTTAAAACTAGACTTTATGAAGAGTCAAATCCCTAAGGTGATCCTAGATTCCAGGCCTGTAATTTTAACATCTGAACTTAAAGCTCCCACTCCTTCACTTGCAGTTACTTACAGCCTTTTCTTTTATATATATATATATATATATATATATATATATATATATATATATATATATACATATATATATAGGAATTATTTTAGATTTATAGAAAAGTTGCTAAGATAATACAGAAAATTCCTGTACACACTTCACCCCATTTCCCTTAATGTTAATATCTAATAATACCATGGTACATTTGTTAAAACTAAGATACCAACATTGGTACAGGCAGTCCCGGGCGAATGAGCTCCGTTCCTGTCTTAGTTATCTAGGGCTGCTATAACAGAAATACCACAAGTGGATGCCTTAAACAAACAGAATTTTTTTCTCTTACATTCTGGTAGACTACAAGTTCAAATTCAGGGTGTCAGCTCCAGGGGAAGGCTTTCCACTTCTGTTGGCTATGGAGGAAGGTGCTTGTCATCAATCTTCCCCAGTTGAGGAGCTTCTCAGTGCAGGGACTCCAGATCCAAAGGACACTCTCTTCTCCTGGCTCTTGTTTCTTGGTAGTATGAGGTCCCCAACTCTCTTCCCTTTCCTTTTATCTCTTGTAAGATAAAAGGTGATACAGGCCACACCCCAGGGAAGCTCCCTTTACATTGCATCAGGGATGTGACCTGAGTAAGGATTTTACATCCCACCCTAATCCTCTTTAACATAATCTAATCTTGCCCCATTGAACCACAGGCAGTGCTTGGGATTTACAACACATAGGAAAATCACAAAATAGAGGACAATCACACAATACTGGAAATCATGGCCTAACTGAGTTGACACATATTTTTGGGGGACACAATTCAATCCATGACAGTTCATAAGTATGATTTTAATTTTCACATTTAGGTCCTTACTCCATTTTGAATTTGTTTTTGTGTATGGTGTGAGGCATGATCCTGTTTCATTTTTCTGCATGTGGAAATCCAATTTTCCCAACACCATTTGTTGAAGAGTTTCTTCCTTCCCCGTGGAATAGACTTAGCACACCTGTCAAAAATTAGTTGTCCATACGTGAGAACATTGTACTTTTTAATATTATGAGTTTTGCTTGTTTAACATATCGTTTGTATTTAAGATAATTTGAATTAGGTTTTTATCACTTATAAGCTCATTTTTCTATTAATATGTATTCTTATTAATTTCACTGTTTTGGGTTTAAACAAGACTTCCTTTGCAGTTACCTTTTGCAAATAAAAGTGTAGTAGAAACATAATTCAGAAACTGTGTAAAATTTTATTACTGTAGAATTTTTTTCTGTTTCTTGAAATTCTAAGCTTTTTATCAAGCTGTAAATGCTATATTACATATGCTTATGGAGATCATATTATTTATTATTCATACTGTAACAGTTTTGAGAATGAAAAAGAATATTTTTTAAAATAATTATTCCAGAAAAATAGATGTAAATGGGATATACCATCATTTTACATATGCTAAAACACTGTTCACACGTAAACGCTATCATTTTTGGGTAATATTTTATTCTTGTTAGATGTTTCTGGATGAGAAGTTACAAACTGGTGGCTGGTAGCCCAATGGCTCCATGGAAGTATTATTTCTTTTCCTACATAGTAGTTTTTTTTTTTTAAATTTGAATTTGAGTTTGAATTTCTTTAAATGATAAATGCCCTTTTTTGTCTGCCATAAAACCAAAACCAAACCCATTGCCGTAAAGTCAATTCCAACTCATAGCGACCCTGTAGGGCAGAATAGAACTGCCCCAGAGGGTTTCCAAGGAGAGCCTGGTGGATTCAAACTGCCAACCTTTCGGTTAGCAGCCATAGCTCTTAACCACTACGCTACCATGCTTTCCTTTGTCTACCGTAGTCACCACAAATCTCTTTGCCTCTCACTCAGTGTGATTCATACATTTACTTCAGCTGCTTGACCTAATGTGCACGTGGGTGTTGGGCTCTTGCTCCAGTTATAATGATTTCTCTGGATTTTCTATATAGTTTTTTTGTAGACTTAATATATAAGGAACAGCTGTGCATACCTATGGAGTAAATTTTATCAGTGATTATTTTTGTTTATTTTTTTTAATCAAAATTGAATAAAATATGTTAAGGATGATTGATCAAGTGGAAATCCTGGTGACCCAGTGGTTAAGAGCTGTGGCTGCTAACCACAAAGGTAGGCAGTTCAAATCTACAAGGCGCTCCTTGGAAACCCTGTAGGGCAGTTCTACTCTGTCCTATAGGGTTGCTGTGAGTTGGAAGCGACTCGAGAGCAGCAGGTTTGGTTTTTGGTTTGGTTTGATCAAGTGTCACTCCTCCAGATCGGAGAAGTATCATGAGTGATATTAAGTAAATTGGTTGCCAGGATAATACACACCTTTTACTGACATATTTCTCACTCTCTGTTTTCTTATTTCTTTAAAAGCCACAATTAATTAGATGCCTTAGCATCAGACACTGAGTTAAGCTTATTTTTACTCCCACCATTTTCCATTTGGCTTTATCCCCTGCATGACTTCATAGCTTCTTGAATGATTACTGGTTTTGCCCCAGTGGCTTTAATCATAGGAAACATAGTAAACTAATACTTAGTGCTTCTAAGGAAAATCTCATTTTTAAATCATGTAAGAAATATCTGCTGACTGATCTGTTGCTCACAGATGTCAGAACTTGGGCGTTCCCCGTCTCTCACACCCTTGGCTCTCAGTCGGCTGGCTTGTTTCAGAGTCATCTGGGAGAGGGTTTCCTGCAGTGTTTTATCAGAGGGTAATTATGACCCATCCCCCACTTGCATGCTTGGCACAAATTGATTTTTGGCACAATTTGGCCTCTTCTCGAAGATAGGCAGTTTTATTGTAATTTCATAATTGGCAGGGGAAATTGAGGCCAAAGGAGTTTGCTGGAGATGAAAAAACTCAGGCTGTGTCTGTAAAACCACCATAAACAGGAGGACTGAAAATTTGATTTTCCCTGTTCTCTGGGGTTAGGTGCCTCTGTATCTCTGCCAGAGCATTACTGCTGAGAATAGCCACAGCTCTAGTTCGTAAACATGTACTTAACTGATCAGTATTAGGGAGAACACTCTGAAGGCAAGGCAAGGGCAACAATGTCCTCCTAACAAGCTGGAGTCTTCTAGTTTTGTTGATGTTGGTAGTGCTTGGGTCTTATTTTGATTGGGTACATGTTATTGTTGATGATTGTTATAAATCATCAGTAATAATAAATGTTAGCTCTTTAGAAGGCGATCAAATAAATGTGATAGGAGCAAAGTGTATTATTGTTCTAACATAGTCATCCTGACATATGGTTAGGGATATATTTATAAGTCTATGAGGAAATCAAGGGATATTTCCTTCTCAGCTTTGCATTCCAAATTCATTTTAATTCACAAACCTTTAATATAAAATTGTCTATCTTTCAAATATTTTGTGTGACAGGAGTTTTTCTGAACTTGACCAGAAAAAAAAAAAAAAAACAGTTATCATGTTCACATTCTCTAATATTAGTTTTGTTTTACAGCTGATCAGTAGGCAGAAGAGTGGAAAACATACCGAGGCCAAAAGGTCAGTGAACGTATACACAGAATCACACGCACACACTAGGCCATGAGAAGTAATATCCTCCGCTTGTTTTGGGTGACAAATTGTGAGGATTTGCTTTCAAGTTATCTTAGTGTGAGGGAAACTAGCTAGGGCTTATCAGTTGGCCGATTCTGGGGTGGAAGCACAGGTGTCTCCTGAATTGCTACGGCTCAGAGCTTGAGAGAAGCAGGCTGTGGGTAGGCCAACACGCCCTCTTGGCACCCACCCTGCAGTAGAGGAGATGAGAAAGAGAGGTCGTGATGTGTTCAGGTGGGGGCTACAGACTATGAAGGACCTTGAGGCTTTTGTTAGGATGTTGGCTTTAATTCTGAGATGGAACGCTATGAGAGGATTCTGAGCAGAGGAGTGACATGAACTGACTTATATTCTAACACGATCAGTGTTGACTGTGTCAGGATTAGATGGTAGGGGCCCAGGTAGAGGCAGGAAGACAAGTTAGAGGGTGTGTTTGTGTTGTACCAGGGTGATAACAATGGAGATGGTGAGTGGTCAGATTTTGGATATACTTTGAAGGGATATATCTTTAAGGGAAATATTCGAATGGACTGACTATGGATGTGAGAGAAGACGGGAGTTATGGATGGTGTATTAGTTTTCTAGGGTGCTGTAACAAATTACCACAAAGTGAACGGTATAAAACCACAGAAATTTATTCTCTCACAGTTCTGAAGTTTACAAGTCTGAATTCAGAGTGCCAGCAGGGTCATGCTGTCTCTGCAGGCTCAAGCGGAAGCTCCTATTTTGTGTCTTCGCGCTTCGGGTAGCCCAGGTGTTCCTTGGCTCGCGGCAGCATCTCCAGTCTGTTCCTCTGTCATCACATGACCATTTCCGTATGCATCCCTGTGGTCTGTCTGTGTCTCTACCCTTCTTTTTATAAGGACACGACTCATATTGGATTAGGGCCTCCTCTACTCCAGTATGACCTCATAGTAACTAATTATATCTTCAAAGAGCCTATTCCAAATAAGGTCACTTTTGGTCACAGGTATCAGAGGTTAGGACTTCAACATACCTTTTTGGAGGACAGAATTCAACCCATGACAGATAGCCCTAGGTTGATTTGGCTTGAGAATTTTCGTTAAACAGAACTGTCATTTACTGAATGGGAAACATAGAAGGAAAATGTGACTGGTGGGCGAGGAAGGAAACAGGATTTCAGCTTTGGAGATGTGAAGTTTGAGGTGCCTGTTGAGTCTCCAGTTAATGTGACAAGTAGTCGGTTGGAATATAGCAGTCTGAGTTCAGGGAAGAGATCCAGGCATCTGTGAAAAAGGATTGAGTCTAGAGAGATAAAAAAAGAAGGCCAAGATCTGAGTCTGTGAGCAGTCAAACATTAAAAGGTTGAGGAGTTGCGGAGAAACAAGCAGAGAACATCGATAGGACACGTAAAAGAAAAAAGCGAGGCAGTGTAGTGACCTGTAAGCTAAAATAAGAAAATATTTTTAGAGATAGAAAGAAGGAGTGATCAACTGTGTTTAGTGCTATTGACAAGTAAGATGAGGACTACAACACACCATTGAATTTACGCAATGATAGTAGATATCACTGGTGATCTTGGAGAGACTGGCTTCAAAGGGTGGAAGAGAAAGCCTGTTTGGAGGAGTTTAAAAGAGATTAGGAGGAATTTAAGACTGAGAATAGACAGCTCTTTTCAGGAGTTTTACTGTAAAGGAGAACAGAGGAGTGGGACTGTAGTTGCAAGGGGAAGAAGGTTATGAGGGCTTTGTTTTGTCTACTTTATTAAGATGGGGTCAACCACAGCATGATTGTAGACTGGGAATAATGATGAGAATAATCCAGCAGAGAGGAAAAATTAATGCCAGGAGAGGAGGGAGAGGAGGGGAGACTTGCTGGAGCAATTTTTATAGGTAGATGAGAAGAATGGAATCTGGCGTGTAAGTGGGTGGGAAAACGAGCTTGGCGGTGACGGTCGAGATGTCCTCTGCGGGAGCAGAGAAGAGGCCAGGACAGACCTTCTTGAACTAGTTTCAAGGCTTTTGCTTTTCTCCTTCAGCAGATGTCAAGTCACTTGGGTGCTGGCCCCCTCAGGTGGGAGAGGCAATCAAGCAGCTCAAGTAGTAGCCACCCTGCCTGAAGGTAGAGAATGTTATCGCGAGAATTGTCTTAGGATTCGGAGAAGACGACCTGCCAAAGAAAGAATGCAGAATGTGACTTAAGTTTGCGTACGTATGGGTGGTGTATGTGTGTGTGGGGGGGTACGTATGTGTGGCGTGCGTGTGGAGGGGTACGTATGTGTGGCGTGCGTATGGGGGGTACGTATGTGTGGCGTGCGTGTGGAGGGGTACGTATGTGTGGCGTGCGTATGGGGGGTACGTATGTGTGGCGTGCGTGTGGGGGGTACCTATGTGTGGTGTGTGTGTGGGGGGGTATGCATGTGTGGTGTGTGTGGGGGGTACGTATGTGTGGTGTGTGTGGGGGTACGGGTGTGTGTGGGGGTATGTATGTGTGGTGTGTGTAGGGGGTACATATGTGTGGTGTGTGTGGGAGGGGGCGGTACCTATGTGTGGTGTGTGGGGTGTACGTATGTGTGGCGTGTGTGTGGGGGGGTGGTACGTATGTGTGGCGTGCGTGTGGGGGTACGTATGTGTGGCGTGCGTGTAGGAGGGGTACGTATGTGTGGCGTGCGTGTAGGAGGGGTATGTATGTGTGGCGTGCGTGTGGGGGGTATGTATGTGTGGTGTGTGTGTGGGGGGTACGTGTGTGTGCGGGGTATGTGTGTGTGGTGTGTGTGGGTGGGTACGTATGTGTGGTGTGTGTGGGGGGTACGTGTGTGTGGGGGGGGTATGTATGTGTGGTGTGTGTGGCGGGTACGTATGTGTGGTGTGTGTGGGGGGTACATATGTGTGGTGTGTGTGGGAGGGGGCGGTACGTATGTGTGGTGTGTGGGGTGTACGTATGTGTGGCGTGTGTGGGGGGCGGTACTTATGTGTGGCGTGTGTGTGGGGGGGTGGTACGTATGTGTGGCGTGCGTGTGGGGGTACGTATGTGTGGCGTGCGTGTAGGAGGGGTACGTATGTGTGGCGTGCATGTGGGGGGTACATATGTGTGGCGTGCGTGTGGAGGGGTACGTATGTGTGGCGTGCGTGTGGGGGGTATGTATGTGTGGCGTGCGTGTGGGGGGTACATATGTGTGGTGTGTGTGGGGGGGGTACGTGTGTGTGTGGGGGGTATGTATGTGTGGTGTGTGTGGGGGGGTACGTATGTGTGGTGTGTGTGGGGGTACGTGTGTGTATGGGGGTATGTATGTGTGGTGTGTGTAGGGGGTACATATGTGTGGTGTGTGTAGGGGGGGCGGTACATATGTGTGGTGTGTGGGCTGTATGTATGTGGCGTGTGTGTGTGGGGGTGGTACGTATGTGTGGTGTGTGTGTGTGTGGTACATATATGTGTTGTGTGGAGGGGGCGGTACGTATGTGTGGTGTGTGTGTCGGGGGGCAGTATGTATGTGTGGTGTGTGTGGGGGGGGCAGTACGTATGTGTGGTGTGAGTGGGGGGGTGGCACGTATGTGTGGTGTGGGGGGGCAGTACGTATATGTGGTGTGAGTGGGGGGTGGCACGTATGTGTGGTGTGGGGGGGGCAGTACGTATGTGTGGTGTGAGTGGGGGGTGGCACGTATGTGTGGTGTGGGGGGGGCAGTACGTATGTGTGGTGTGAGTGGGGGGGTGGCACGTATGTGTGGTGTGGGGGGGGGCAGTATGTATGTGTGGTGTGAGTGGGGGGGTGGCACGTATGTGTGGTGTGGGGGGGGCAGTACGTATGTGTGGTGTGAGTGGGGGGGTGGCACGTATGTGTGGTGTGGGGGGGGCAGTACGTATGTGTGGTGTGAGTGGGGGGGTGGCACGTATGTGTGGTGTGTGGGGGGGCAGTACGTATGTGTGGTGTGAGTGGGGGGGCAGTACGTATGTGTGGTGTGAGTGGGGGGGCAGTACGTATGTGTGGTGTGTGGGGGGGCAGTACGTATGTGTGGTGTGAGTGGGGGGGCAGTACGTATGTGTGGTGTGAGTGGGGGGGTGGCACGTATGTGTGGTGTGGGGGGGGCAGTACGTATGTGTGGTGTGAGTGGGGGGGTGGCACGTATGTGTGGTGTGTGGGGGGGCAGTACGTATGTGTGGTGTGAGTGGGGGGGCAGTACGTATGTGTGGTGTGAGTGGGGGGGCAGTACGTATGTGTGGTGTGTGGGGGGGCAGTACGTATGTGTGGTGTGAGTGGGGGGTGGCACGTATGTGTGGTGTGAGTGGGGGGGCAGTACGTATGTGTGGTGTGAGTGGGGGGGCAGTACGTATGTGTGGTGTGAGTGGGGGGGCAGTACGTATGTGTGGTGTGTGGGGGGGCAGTACGTATGTGTGGTGTGAGTGGGGGGGCAGTACGTATGTGTGGTGTGAGTGGGGGGGCAGTACGTATGTGTGGTGTGAGTGGGGGGGCAGTACGTATGTGTGGTGTGTGTGTGGGAGATGGATGAGAATGGGGCATGGATAGTGAGCAGTTCCCATAGGCAAGAAAATCAAGAGGCTTCATAATTGCATGTGAGAGTCTATTCTAGGTACTATCTGTTGACTAAAGCTAAAAAAGAGACGGTGGTATATCTGGCCACCTTAGAAAAACTATATAGGTAGAGGACAGAGAGGAATGAGGGTTGTGGGGATTTTTATGTTATAAGCATAAAGAAAGGTAGGACATTTTATCTATGTATTCAACTCTGTGGTACTTCTTTACTTGGTCAATGAGCAAGGGGCAATGGAGCATAGTTTAAAAATCAGATATTGGGAGCAGCGGTTAAGCCGCTCCTCGGGAGAAAGATGTGACACTCTGCTTCCATAAGGATTTACAGCCTTGGAAACCCTATGGGGCAGTTGTATTCAGTCCTGTGGGGTCTCTGTGAGTTAAAATCAGATATTGCCGAGTCCTAATGCAGGAACAGAGTCACTGAACAAACTGAAACTCTACCAGGAGTCTGGGGAGGTGCCTGTGATAGCTGTGTATCAATGTAACATTTCCTGATTTTGATAATTATACTGTGGATATGTAACAGAATGTTTTTGTTCTTAGGAAATACACACTGAAAAATATTTAAGGGTAAAATGTAATGATATCTTTAACTTATTCTTAAAGTTCAGGAAAATAGATTGTTGATAAGTAGAGAATGATAAAGCAGAGTTACTGGATGCCTGCCTCGGGCTTACCAGAGCTGAACAAATAAGGCTAATTCAGAGGACTGTCAGAATTTGTCTCCCCACCACAGACCCAAAGGTATAAAAAGGTTTGGTGTCACCCAACATGAATGAGGAGGAGAATCAGGGAGGTTACCTGGAATTGCTCGCAAAGCATAACCGGTGGGAGAGCCATGGGAAGTTTACAACCCAAATTATGCCTGCATCTTACAAATGCTTAATGTGACGATAAAGCAGTGGAGGAAGATAAAGAAGTGAGAAACCAGCAAGGGCACCCCTGTGTGAGTCTAGTGAAAGGTAAGAGGGAGAGGAGACATTGGAGACATTGTGGAGGCAGCCACACCTCTGAGCACTGCTGTGATGTAGGGAGAGAGGAGGTCGCTGTTAATGATGAGTTTCTTATCTGTGTGACTGAGATAATGGTGGCTCACAGATAGAAATGGAACAGGTCAGGGAGGAGAAGTGTGTGTGTATGTAGTGTGTGTGTGTGTGAATTTAAAAGTCCTAGCTCAGGGGACTGCGAGCTTCATGAGGAGGTGGTGTTGTGTGCCGTTCAGTTGATTCCTACTCGTAGTGACCCTATAGGACAGAGTAGAATTGTCCCATGGGTTTTCTATGGAGCCCTGGTGGTGCACTGGTTAAGAGCTCAGCTGCTACCAAAAGGTCAGCAGTTCGAATCCACCAGCTGCTCCTTGGAAACTCTATGGGGCAGTTCTACTCTGTCCTACAGGGTCACTATGAGTCAGAATCCACTTGATGGCAACGGATTTGATTTTAATGTTTACGAGAACAGATCTCTAGGTCTTTTCTCCTGCATAGTGGCTGGTGGGTTCAAACTGCTGACCTTTTGGTTAGCAGCTGAGTGCTTAACCATTGTGTTACCAGGGCTTCTTACCATGAGGGTGGGGACTGTGTTCACTGTGTTCATTGTATCATTACTTTCCTAGCAAACTGCTTGACGATGGTTTTGGTACTCAATAAACATTTGCTGAATTGTTTTTTAATGAATGAATGCATGAGTGTGTGAATGCATGCATGCATTAGGGTGGCGATATCAAGCTGACTGCTGGAGAGATGGTCTGTAACCCAAGACAGAGGTCTTGGCTGGAGAGAGAGAAAGAGTTGGTGGCAGGAATTTAAAGTTCAAAGTGTAAGAGATCTTCAAAGGTGGCAGCAACACACGCACCAAGACATGTTCTGTTTTTAGAAAGGAAAGCAGGTGGTCTCGGTATGGGCTGTTCTTTATGACTGATGAAAGGACTCAATAGTTTGACTTTAAAACATCACTTAGTTTTTGATTTGTTCCCTGATCACCCTTTAAGGCATCAACTTGAAATTGTAAATATAGAGCCAACCCTTGATTTTTACCTAGTTTTCACGCAAGAAGAATAATGAACACTTACGGGGTATAACTATGATTGCCTAGAATTGGAGTGGCTGTTTATTTTTCAGAATCCCATCATTTCATCCGGCAGTTTTTACTTGCCTTGTCAAGTCTGTTTTTCTCCTGTAGGAAGTTTGAGAGAATAATGTATCTTGGTGAAACACAACGCATTTGTTTTTCTCTTTCATTGAAAGTTTTTGCTGTTCGTATTTGAAAATCAGCTCAGACGGACACTGCAATTTGCTAAAATCAATGTAATTAGAGAAAAAAATGGATGCATTGAAAAGAAGACAATTCAAGGAACTGTTGAACATGATTGAAATGTGTAATGAACTGTACATCTTCAAAGACCAGGATTTGAACGGTTGAGAAGTCTGGACTTTTGTGATGGAAATTTTAGTTTGAAGCTTAGTTCTCCTAAACTCTTAGATGCCACTTCCTGGTAGAGCAATATTGGAAGATATCTGATGGGAACTTATGCCACTTCTAAAGGGTGGTTCGTGCTGAGCAATGTGACACCAAAATGTCATACTCACGTCTAATTTCTACACATTATTTAACATTTACCTCTATGGTTAGGGTTAGAGTGTAAAACCGTTAAATTCTTTTGAGTATCAATTTGTTCTTTTAACGGCTCTATTCTCCCAGATGTTGTTCTAAGATTTTTGTGTCACTAATTGTTTCCGTTCTTAGACACAAACTTGGAAAGAAATCAGTATTTATTGAAAGATTTTGGTTTCCTTCCGTGAGAGCACACTGTATTTGAGACTGGAATGTCACCTCTTGTATGGATAACTAAGGCTCAGTCTCCGCAGAGCGGTGGACTCTTGGGGCCTGGCATCCTGACTGGAACAGTTGATGTGGTCCCACCATTACCAAGCTTGGGCAGCAGTGAGGGGCAGGAAATGAGAGGAGTCCCCCAGAACCCCCGAGTCCTGCCGAGGGAAGCCAGTAAGACTATCAGTGTGTGCTCTTCAAGACCCATGTAAACCAAAGAAGTTCACTGAATTGAACCAGAACATTTAACGGAAAAACTTTTCTTTGGGAGAAATAACAGTTAAAGAAGAGAAGGAAGTCCAGAGTGGAGGCTTTACAGTCAGGCAGTCCTGAGAGGCATACTGGCTGGGCCATAGCTGTGCGACCCTCAGCCTGCTCCTTCTAGCATCTCCCGGACATTGTCTCCTTACAGGAGAAGAGACAGAAGCCCTCCCTACGCTGTCCTTGTGCAGACAAAGGAGGCATAGCATTTTAATGTGTGACGGGAACAAGGCCTGGGCCTTGTTGATGCAGCATTGACTGTGGTGGGTACCAGGGAGTTTTATATCGGATCTCACTACACAAGCAAACATTGACTGTGATAGTCGGTGACTCAGATGTTCCTTTGTAATAATGTCTGCTTATTTAAAATTTAGGTATTCATGAAGATAAGAAATACATGCATTGGAAATGAATGAAACTACACTGTGAAAGGAGAACAATATACAGGGAAGTTTAGAGTAACATATACATGCATCTCCTTGTACACCCACACACCCAGTTCTCACAACCACACGCTGGGTTTTTTTTTTCCTGGTTGCCGTGGAGTAGATTCAGACTTGTGGAGAAACCATGTGTTTCAGAACAGAACTGCCAGGCCTTTCTTCCGAGGTGCCTCTGGGTGGATTTGAACCACCAACCTTTTGGATAGTAGCTGAGCACTTAACCGTTTGTGCCACCCAGGGACTCCCTATGCATTGGGGAACTGGCACCTGATCCCCAAAATCAGCCTCCCCAAGTTAACACCATTAACCAAGTGTGCCCAAGGGAATGGTACCATTGTTCTCGCTGAGTTTGTGCTGATTTATGTTTGTATATGCTGTGCTGCTATTACTGGTATGTTGTTTATTGTTATCAAGGCACTTAATGCAATTTGCAGAAATTTCCAAGCATCTGCAATTTTTCAAAGTTGAGGTTTTAAGAAAGTGTTTTACTTTGTAAAATCCACATTGCTAGATGCTTAAAATCGAGGACACCTTGATTCTACAATAGTTTGGCATGTATTTCTGCTCTGTATCCCTTTTTGAGGGCTGTTGTGTTTCACCCTGATACTTCTGTTTTCTGCTTGTGACTCAGTGGTGGGACCTGGCTTATGCCTCAATCCATTTGCAACAAGGGTAAATTTCAGGTGAAATTGGAGATCTTTTATTTTGCAGAAACATGGCTCTTTGATAGCTAATGAGTAACATCGTTAAACTCGTTCTATAATAGGCTGAAAATTCTAGGATACCTGTGTCCAGTTAATATATGCGCACTGTTACATCATGTAGAAAAGTGCCAATCACTGCCCAGCATATGGCTTTGACATTGAAGGTGATGTGGTAGTGATGATAATGGAGATGTAGTCCCCTCTGGAGTCATGACTGTGTAGGGTCAGCCCCTGCCTGTACCCTATGTACATCTTGTTTAACCCACTCCAAAATCTCATGAGCCAGGCATTCATTTTATAATAATAAAGCTACAGTCAAGAAATATTGAGGTCACAATGCCTGTGCCTGGAAATGCTGAACTTTGAACCCGGGTCTGATGGGGACCAAGGGCCTTTTTTCTGTTCACCTTACTCTACTGCTGCTTTTTCCCATGAAGCAAGTTCATGACGAGTGGAAGCTCCCTTCTTATTTTCCCTTCATGTCCTCTCCTGCTTCTTATTCAACTGTTAATTTTACAACCAGATATTTTAATCTTGAATAAGATTGAAAACCCTATGGAGCAGTTGTACTCTGCACACATGGGGTTGCCATGAGTTGGAATTGACTCCATGGCAACTAACAACAGTAACAGTCTTGAACATTGAAGGTCCCTCATTGATGCAAACACTTTATGATCAACTACTAACCTAAAAGTTGGCAGTTCGAACCCACCCAGCACTGCTGTGGGAGAAATGACTGGAGACCTGCTTCTGTAAAGTTTACAGCCAAGAAAATGCTACGGAACACAGTTCTACTCTGTAACACATGGGGTCGCCATGAATCAGAATTGACTGGATGGCAATAGGTTTTGTGTTTTGGTTTAATCTTACAAAGTAGATCACCAGGCCTTTCTTCCACAGTGCCACTAGGTAGATTTCAACTGCCAACCTTCCAGGAGTAGCTGAGCACAAACGGCTTGCACTACCCAAGGACCTGGCATGTAATAAGTGCAAATGAATGCATGTGAAAGTACCAATATTACTTAATTTTATTACTTTAGTGTTTTAAAGGTTTGTCAACTGGTACATTAAATCAAGTTGAACAGGTGTGGGGGACGCTAAGAGGCACTGCCCAGATCCCCCTTCAAGTGAAAGACTTGCTTCAGGTGCTGGAAGTGCACTCAGTGTGCAGCCTCCAGCTCTCAGCCTTGCAGGGCTACCTCAGCTGCAGCGGGCAGCCCCCAGCTCTCAGCCTTGCAGGGCTACCTCAGCTGCAGCGGGCAGCCCCCAGCTCTCAGCCTTGCAGGGCTACCTCAGCTGCAGCGGGCAGCCCCCAGCTCTCAGCCTTGCAGGGCTACCTCAGCTGCAGCGGGCAGCCCCCAGCTCTCAGCCTTGCAGGGCTACCTCAGCTGCAGCGGGCAGCCCCCAGCTCTCAGCCTTCCAGGGCTACCTCAGCTGCAGCGTGCAGCCCCCAGCTCTCAGCCTTCCAGGGATTACCTCAGCTGCAGTGGGCAGCCCCCAGCTCTCAGCCTTGCAGGCCATACCTCAGCTGCAGTGGGCAGCCAAGCCCAACGTTACACCTCTTCCTAGTGCAGCTACATCCACTGGCTGATCGGTGCTGGAGTATAAGGGCCTGGCCATCCCAGCCCCACCCTGGACAACTCTGAAGGACCAGTCCAGCTCCAGACTCTCCATGGGTTAGCAAAGGCTGTCTTTGAGTCTGCCTCACAGTTTCACGTCCTCTGTATTCACTCTTGCTTCCTTTCTTTCTCACCTTTGTAAACATCTGCACACTAACAGTCTCAGAGCTGCGTCCTGAGAAACCCTGTCTGCAACACCTGGTGAACAGCGGCTGGTTTCTTTTCTTTTCTTTTTTTTTTTCAAGGTTTATACTTATAATTCCAAAATCTGCTATTAGGTGATTGGGCTTAAAGAACTGTAATGAATAGGTAAAATTTATATTTACCCCATAGCCGTCTAGTCGATTCTGACTCATAGTGACCCTATGGGACAGAGTAGAACTGCCCCACAGGGTTTCCAGGGCTGTAATCTTTATGGAAGCAGATTGCCACATCTTTCTCTCTTGGAGCGGCTGGTGGGTTCGAATCACTGACCTTTCAGTTAGCAGCTGAGTGCTTAATAACTGTGCTACCAGGGCTACTTAACAACATAAGGATATGTTATTGATTAACTATAAAGCAAAATTTCAAGTTGAAGCAGATTATAAAGAAATGACAACCTGGGATATTGAATGCTTTCTCACTGACATAACTGAAATTAATCACAGTTATGCATACTTTATGTCTTAGTTACCTAGTGCTGTTATAACAGAAATACCACAAATGAGCAACTTTAGCAAGCAGAAATTTATTTTCTCACAGATAGGAGGCTAGA
Source organism: Dugong dugon (assembly GCA_030035585.1). Classification (NCBI taxonomy): domain Eukaryota; kingdom Metazoa; phylum Chordata; class Mammalia; order Sirenia; family Dugongidae; genus Dugong; species Dugong dugon. The sequence goes on along the minus strand of CM057473.1, from coordinate 113,676,142 downwards.
AGTCCGAATCCTGGGCACCGGCTCTAGGGGAAGGCTTTCTCTGTCTTTTGGATGTGGGGGAACGTCCTTGTGTCTTGTCAGCTCTGTTCCTCGGGTCCTTGGTGATCTTCATGTAGTGTGACGTCTGTCTTCCCCCATCTGTGCTTCCTTGCTTCTGTGCTTCATTGCTCTTTTATATCTCAACAGTGATTTGCTTAAAACACATCCTACACCAGTATGACCTCATTAACATAGCAAAGAAACCCTGTTCCCAAATGGGACTTTGTCTTGTAGAATTTTATCTTAGAAAATTAATCGAGGGATACTCAGGTTTGTCATGCATAAACTCATTTAGTTTACTGCAAAGTAGTCATGACAGAGCATGCAAGTAAGACCTCACCACATTCAGCTGGAACCGGAGAATCAGAATTAACAATTACAATGTAAGTCAATGGTTAGAGTCTGAACCTTCAGACTTAAGATTTTACCTTTTACAAGAAGTCTCAGGAGGGAGGCTAGACCACGGCTGGACTCCAGGGTTGGTGGCGGGCAGATCTCAGCAGCTCTGGGTCTTCATATGGAATAAAAGATGGGAGAGAAGGAGCCATTTGCTTGGCCTCCTCTCAGTGAGTGAGCAGAGATTCAGGGTTTATATGTGAAATTCTCACTTGGGCCTCACACAATAAGGGCCAGTGTGACACCAAAGACTAGCATGTTATGTCTTTTTTCAAGGGTTACAGATTAGCTAAATGCCACATATTTTCTTCAAGATTAGAGATTAGGGAAGTAGTGTAGATTTATGTCTCAAGGATAGTTTACAAAGATTAACTATGTTATGTCTTCTGTAATCACATTACGCCAGGTCAAAGTCAACTTAAAGCTTGTTTACCGCACTCCCACATTCTTCACATACTTCACAGGCTTCTATGTCTAAATTCATAAGTTTTATAAGTAACTTTCTAATGACTTGCAGTTGTCAAATGATTTATAGTCAATGTTAGAGAGCTTCACAGAGGCAGATATATTTCCAAGTTCATATTATGATGCTTATACATATGTATTGTGAAGGCATAATAGTGACTTGTGTCTTATGGGATTTGAAATCATTGTGGAAACATATAGAACATACTATATCCACAGGTATAGGGATTAGGATTTACAATATATTTTTGGGGGACATAATTTAATCCATAACACTTTGTTTCTTTGTTTGATTTAGGGTATGAAGTTTCCTGCTTGTATCTTTGTCCAGAACTGCAGAGTTGTTGCAATGTATGTATATATATAAAGATTTGATGTGTTCTGTTTCTTCTTGCTCTATGACACTTGATTTTTAGTTTAACCCAGTTCTATGTTTGAAACATAACAAAATGAAAAATGATATTGCACTGCACCCAGTGTGACTGTATGTCTTCTCAGTGGAAAGTATCACTTCTGTCTCCTTCCAGAGCCTATACTGTCTATGAACAAAACAGTTCCAGATTGTTCTTTTTTTTTCTTTGCTGTTTTATTTTTACTCAGAAGTGCACCAAAGAGAGTTACAGTGATGATATTATCTGTGTTTACTTGGCTATATGTCAGTCTCCCTTTAAAGAGCTCAATTCCTAGAGTTTAGGGACCATATTCTGTTTCTTATCATCTAGCAAGGCACCTTGGAAGAAATGCCTGGCTATCTGCTTCCAAAAGTCACAGCCTTGAAAACCCTATGGAGCAGAGTTCTACAGGCAAACCTCAGAGATATTGCAGGTTCCGTTCCAGATCACTGCAATAAAGCAAGTCACACGAATGTTTTAGCTTTGAAGCCAGGCACTGACTGACTTCTCCTCTCTAGCTATGGAAGTCCTAGATGGCATCTTCTTCCAGTATAAGGCTGTTTTGTCTACACTGAAAATCTGTTGTTTAGTGCAGCCACCTTCATCAATTATCTTAGCTAGATCTTCTGGGTAACTTGCTGCAGCTTCTACATCAGCACTTGCTGCTTCACCTTGCACTTCTATGTTACAGAAATGGCTTATTTCCTTAAACCTCACGAACCACCTCTGCTGGCTTCAAACTTTTCTTCTGCAGCTTCCTCACCTCTCTCAGCCTTCATAGAATTGAAGAGAGTTAGGGCCTTGCTCTGGACTAGGCTTTGGCTTAAGGGAATGTTATTGCTGGTTTGATCTGCTACCCAGACCACTAGAATTTTGTCCATATCATCATCAATAAAGCTGTTTTGCTTTCTTATCATTTGCGTGTTCACTGGAGTAGCATTTTTAATTTCCTTCAAGAACTTTTCCTTTGGACTCACAACTTGGCTGTTTGGCACAAGAAGCCTAGTTTTCGGCCTGTCGGCTTTCAACATGCCTTCTTCACTGAGCTTAATCATTTTTAGCTTTTGATTTAAAGTAAGAGACCTATGACTCTTCCTTTCACATGAACACTTAGAGGCCACTGTAGGGTTATTAATTTAACTAATTTCAATATTGTCATGTCTCAAGGAATAGGGGGGGCTGAACAGAGGGAGAGAGACCGGGGAACGGCCAGTCACTGGAGCAGTCAGAGCACACACAATATTTATTGATTAAGTTCGCCGTCTCATTTGGGCGTCGTTCATGCTGCCCCCAGACAATTACAATAGTAACACCAAAAATCACTGATCACAGATCACCATAACAGATATGATAACAGTAAGAAAAAGTTTGAAATATTGCAAAAATTACCAAAATGTGACTCAAAGGCACGAGGTGAGCGCATGCTGATGGAAAAATGGCACCAATAGACTTGCTAGATGCAGGGTTGCCACAAACCTTTGTTTGTAAAAAAACGCAGTATCTTGGAAGTGCAATAAAGCGAAGTGCAATAAAACGAAGTGCAATAAAACGAGGTATGCCTGTACTCTGAAGCGCATGGGGCTGCTGAGAGTCAGAATCAACTGGATGGCAACTGGTTTGGCTTTTTATACGCTAGATGCCAGTGACATCCACCTCCTGTCATGACAACAGAAAATGTCTCCAGACATTGCCGAATCGACCCCCACCCCACAAAACCCATTGACCTAGGTGAGTGTGGCTGCGTGCAGGAGTGCACAGCTTACAGAAAGGAGCGTGGATGGTTTTCAGCACCCTGCTTGCTCCTTTGGTTGGGGGCGGCACACAATTGTCACAGCTGAGCCGGGTGGCCTTACTGGCTCCCATCTGGGCCTGTGTGCTGCCTGAATCTCTTCCACAGGGTTCTCTGAGACACCCCGAAACCTTAAAACAAATGTGCCCTTTCTGCTTAGTCTAGCTTGAATTGTTTACTTTTGTTTGTAAGTAAATAGGTGCCCTCCATTTCCTATCCTTCCACTACTCTGGTTCATCAAAATTCCTTGGAAGGGCTTTCCTGTCTATGTTAGCACAAAGAGTTCCTACCTCCCTTTGAACTTCTCTGCAAGTGTGAAATTGTTTAGTTTTAAAGGTGTTATCCGTACTCAACACTGATCAAATCTCTTCTACAGGGGGCTTTGTCTTTTTTCTCTGACCTTTTTTTTTGGACAAAACATATCTTAGGTACCGTATAACACTGATTTTCTTACAAAAATGTAGTAACCTTCTTATCAGCACTGTCTGATCTTTGACAAGTGACAACAACATATAAGGAAACATAATTACCTACAACTTCAAGAGATTCAAATTAGTAGTATATTGTTGTTAGGTGCCGTTGAGTCATCTCTATCACCAAGGCCACATTTTCTAACTACTGATCCTTCTTTGTTTCCAACTTTCACATTCCAATCATCAGTAATTATGTCTGATCAACTTCAGACTGCTAAAGCTGGTAACAATCTTTAATTTCTTCAGTTGATGTGTAAATTTGAATAATAGTCATATTAACTGGTTTTCCTTGTAGGCATATGGATATTATCCTGTCACTGACAGCTTTGTACTTCAGGATAGATCTTGAAATGTTCTTTTTGACGATGAATGCAATGCCATTCCTTTTCATTTGGTCATTCCCAGCATAGTAGACCATATGATTGTCCAATTCAAAATGGGCAATAGCAGTCTATTTCAGCTCACTAACGCCTAGGATATCTATCTTTATGTGTTCCATTTCATTTTTGACGACTTCCAATTTTCCTAGATTCATACTTTCTACATTCCACGTTCTGATTATTTATGGATGTTTGCAGCTGTTTCTTCTCATTTTGAGTTGTGCCCCATCAATAAATGAAGGTCCCAAAAGCTTGACTCCATCCACTTCCTTAAGATTAACTCTACTCTGAGGAGGCAGCTCTTTCCTAGTTGTACTTTGAGTGTGTTCCAGTCTGGGGGGCTCATCTTCCAGCACTATATTAGACAATGTTTTGCTGCTACATAAGGTTTTCACTGGCCATTTTTTTAGAAGTAGATCGCCATGTCCTTTTTCCCAGTCTGTCTTAGTCTGGAAGCTCCTCTGAAACCTGTCCACCATGGGTGACCTGCTGGTATTTGAAATACCAGTGGCATAGCTTCTAGCCTCACAGCAATAGGCAAGCCCCCATAGTACAACAAACTGACAGATGACTGGTGGTTAGCAGTATGAGACGGGGAAAAAATAAATAAAGAGAAAGGGTGTTTGCAAATTAACTGAAAGACATGTTTATATTTAGAATGTTGTTTCTCAAACTTAGAATTAGTGGACCAGTTAAGGGTCTAAAGTAAATTTATAAATAACAAAACTGTAATGATATTTCAAGTTACAGTGATAATACTTATAATTGTTTATGCTAAAAGAGGTGAAAAGGATTGCAGTCTCTCACCTCAGTATCTGTAATCAGACTCAGGGATGGGTAGCTGGTAGGTCAGATTCCACAACTATTCCGTTTCTTTTTTTTTATTTCAACAGAATGAAAAATCCTTACAATTATAAGTTGTCAGGAGTGGCAGCGATTGTTTGGTGGTTCTGTTATGTACTTTGGATACTTTATCAAACGTCTCGCAGAATTATAAAGTATTTTCTTACCCAAAAAAACTTTCAGACACTGTGAGACACTAAATCAGTGAACACATATCATTACCGAAAAGCTCGCCGAATGCGTCAACTTGTGAGATCGCAGTGGATGAATCCCTAATTCAAGTTCCAGGTACATTTGGGCTACAAAACATTTCTTCATGTTCTGTTATAGCACTGAAATACGATTTTCTGATATCCTCCATAATATGTCGTCATATTTGCTTCAAGGGGAAAAGAAAGCCATCTTAACTCCCTATCTGGCAGGTTAGGTCAGCCTCCAGCCACAGTGGCTTCCTTTCTGTCCTCAGACATTCTGAGCACCTCCTCACCCCTGGGACCTTGCCCTTGTTATCTGTGACTGTGGGCTTTTCCCTGAACTCTTGGTATGACTGGCTTTTTTCTTTATCTTTAGGTCTCACCTCAAATGTCACCTCCCCAGGGATGCCGTAATTGACTGGCCTTTTCTAAAGAGGTCTCACTTAGCTGCTCTCTGTTTATTTCCTTCATAGCATTTATTAAAGTCTGGAACGGCCGTGCTTTTTTGTTTCCTGGTTTACCATGTTCTCCCGCAGAATGTGATCTGTAAGTGCAGCGGGTTGGTTTATGTGCAGCCCTGCTTCCAGCGCCTGGGATGCGGTAGGCACTCAGTAAGCATCATTTGGTACCTCAGTCACTTCCTCTGCCACCAGACGGCGTCCGTTTAACCCTGTAAATGCGTTTAGATTTTGGTCTTTTCTTTTTTTTTTGTATGGATAACTAATTTTGAATGAAATATATTAGTTGTTCTTCTTTCTTAGAAAAAAAAATCAACTAGTTTACCAGTGTTTTTATACTTTCTTTGAAAATAAGGTGAGAGCTTTGGTGACTTCATGCCAATCTTTAGAAAAATTTCACAACGGTTAATCCACTGGGAGCAAGGGACAAATGGATCATTGGTATATTAAAGTCTAGTTTCCAGATAATCACTCTTTTATGTTTTATATGTATTTTATGTTTTATATGTATTTTATGTCTTATATGTATTTTATGTTTTATATGTGTTTTATGTCATCCCTTCCTTTTTTTTAAACTGCTGTGAGAAATCACTTTAGGAATGAGTAGTTGCAAACACATACAATTTCAAAATCTATGTTTCACAGAAATCTTGTTCAAAATTTATCTGTAATTCTGAATTTTAGATTTCAGCTTATCATTCACATCACAAGTTTCATGCTTTATTTCAATGAATGATTTTGAACTGTTCATCCACTGATAGACTGGGGATTATTCACAACAAAACAGCAATAATTAGAACCTCAGCTTCAACAACTGTAAACAGTAACACTCAGTTAAATTGAAAATTCCTTGGACAAGATGAGTTGCAAGTTGTTATCCCAAATTGAGCTGATTCAAACTGACCATGCAGTCTTTATACCATATGTGTGTTGTTGTTAGGTACTGTCAAGTTGGTTCTGACTCATAGCGACCCTGTGTACAACAGAATGAAATACTGCTTGGTCCTGCACTGTCCTCACTGTTGTTGCCAATTTTCAGCCCATTGTTGCAGCCACAGTGTCAATCCATCTTGTTCAAGGTCTTCCTCTTTTTCACTGACCCTGTACTTTACCAAGCGTAATGTCCTTCTTCAGGGACTGGTCCCTCCTGATAACATGTCCAAAGTATGTAAGACAAAGTCTAACCATCCTCACTTCTAAGGAGCATTCTGGCTGTACTTCTTCCAATACAGATTTGTTCATTCTTCTGGCAGTCCATGGTATAGTCAATATTCTTTGTCAACACCATGATTCAAATGGATCAATTCTTCTTCAGTCTTCCTTATTCATTTCTCCAGCTTTTGCATGCATATGAAGTGACTAAAAATACCATGGCTTGGTGTAGGCACACCTTAGTCCTCAAAGTGACATCTTTGCTTTTTAACACTTTAAAGAAGTCTTTTGCAGCAGATTTGTCCGGTACAATACGTCATTTTTTTTTTTTTTTGAATCGACTCCATGGCAACGGGTTTGTTTGCTTCCCTGGGTGTTGATCACGGATCCAAGTAAAATGAAATCCAACAACTTTAATATTTTCTCTGTTTAACGTGATGCTGCTTATTGGTCCAGTTGTGAGGACTTTTGTTTTCTTTATGTTGAGATGTAATCCATACTGAAGTTTGTAATCTTTGATCTTCATCAATAAGTGCTTGAAGTCCTCTTCACTTGCAGCAAGCAAGGTTGTATCATCTGTATATTACAGATTGTTAATGAATCTTCCTCCAATCCCGATGCCACGTTCTTCTTCATATAGTCCAGCTTCTCAGGTTATTTGCTCAACATACAGATTGAATAAGTATGGTGAAAGGATGCAACCTTGACACACACCTTTCTTGATTTTAAATCATGCAATATCCCCTTGCTCTGTTTGAGCAACTGCCTCTTGGTTTATTTACAGATTCTGCATGAGCACAATTAAGTGTTCTGGAATTCCTATTCTTCACAATGTTATCCATAATTTTTTATGATCCACACAATCGAATGCCTTTGCATAGCCAACAAAACACAGCTGAACATCTTTCTGGTATTATCTGCTTTCAGCCAAGATCCATCTGACCTCAGCAATGATATCTCTCATTCCGTGTCCTCTCCGGAATCTGGCTTGAGTTTCTGGTAGTTTTCTGTCTATATACTGCTGTGTAAACTTTAGGAAAGTAATGATTATTAATATGAAATGCAATCTCTATGAAAACTATAATTGATGCAACATTTCAAATTAGTGAAATGTGTATAAAATCATTTAATTGAAATGGAAATGAATTGAAGACCACCTACTGGAGTTCATACTGAGACGTATACAGCCTCCTTTTCTTTCAGACTTCGTGTTTAGAATACAGACCCTCCTCATGGGATGGGAGTCCAACAGAATTGTAAGCAGATTGCCTTTAGCCTATACTGAATCTGCTAAATTGCACTTACAAGCAGATAGAAATACTGTCTGGCTTTACTCTTCAAGACACTGGGATAAAGATGTGCCACCTAATGTCTGTTTGCTCTGCTAGAGCCATGTTACACCCTTCTTTATTCTGCTCTTTGCCCTGAGATGCCGTCCTCATGGATGACTTCAAGAGTTTTCTTTGCCCTCTAGTGTCAGATGGGTTCAGATGATATGGTGCATCAGCAGGAGATAAGAGGGTGTGGTATGCTGAGCAATGCTCCCCACACCCAAGTGGGTCCACATCCTAATCCCTGAAACCTGTGAATATGTTACCTTATATGGCAAAAGGGACTTTGCAGATGTGATTAAGTTAAGGATCTAGCCATAGAGAGATTATTTTGGATTATCTGGAAAATCTCCATGTTATCACAGAGTCATTATTAAAGGGAGGCAAGACAGTCAAATTCATAAAACATAATGTGAGCTAAGGAATAAATCTGTCTTGGAAGAAGTACAGCCAGAATGTTCCTTAGAAGCAGGAATAGTGAGACTTTGTCTAGCTTACTTTGGACATGTTATCAGGAAGGACCAGTTTCTGGAGAAGAACGTCATGCTTGGTAAAGTAGAGAGTCAGCAAAAGAGACGAGGACCCTCAACAAGATGGATTGACACAGTGGCTACAACAGCGGGCTCAAGCATAACAACGATTATGAGGATGGTGCAGGATGGGGCAACATTTCGTTCTGTTATACGTAGGGTCACTGAATTGGAACCGACTCAACAGCAACTAACAGCAACAACAAATGCGATGATAGAAGCAGAGATTGAAGTGATGTGACCATGAACCAAGGAATGTTGGCCACCTCTCAAAGCTGGAAGAAGCAAGGAACTAGAGTCTTGCTGGAGACTCCTCTAGAGTTTCAAGAAACGAAACAAAACACACACACACACACACACACACACACACACGCACAGTTCTGCTGACACTTTGATTTTAGCCCCTAAGATTTCATCTTGGAGGAAGTACAGCCAGCATGCTCTTTATAAAATAGGACGGCAAGATTTCATCTTGCTTACTTTGGACATGGCATCAGGAAACACCAGTTGCTAGAAAAGGACATCATGTTTGGTACAGTGTCAGTGAAAACCAAGGAAGCCCTCCATAAGCTGGATTGACATGGTGGCTGAAATAATGGGTTCAAACACACCAAAGATTGTAAGGATGGTGCAGGACTGGGCAATGTTTCATGCTGTTGTCCATGAGGTCCCCATGAGTCGGAGCCCACTTGACAGCAATTAATAATAGCAACAGCAAGATTCGTTTCTGCCTTCTGCCTTCCAGAAATTTAAGAGAATAAATTTGTGCTGTTTTAAACCACTGTGGTTTTTGGCAATTAGCTAAAGTAGCAATAGTAAACTAATACAGACGGGAAGCAAGAATAGTGAGATTAGCAGATTTATCATGTACCCTCCTCCCAAGCCTCCTCCTTAGATGGTTACCAAGGGCTGGATGTGTCCCTCTGCACTTCCCCTCAGCAAGTTTTCTCTTTAAGTTCTAGTAACTACTTCTTCCCTTCTTGTCTTCATGCCCAGGTTGGAAAGCGAGTGTTCCACGCCCCGCCCTACCCATCGCCACCCAGTGATTCCGACTCATAGCAACCCCATAGGGTTTCCAAGGCTGGAAATCTTTGCAGAAGCACACTGCCACGTCTTTCTCTAGAGGAGTTGCTAGTGGTTTTGAACCTCTGACTGTTGGGTTAGCAGCCACCTACTTGAGTCACTGCACCACCTTTTCCCTGGGGCCCAGGTTTGGAAAGGGAGAGCTCTACTCCCTGCCCACACCCTTGTAACCAGTCCTTTTATTAAACTCTCCTCATTTGAATTTGCCATCTGTTCCCTGCTGGGCTGCTGACTGATACACGGAGTAACAACAAGGAAGACAGGAGAGGCATCTGGGAGGCGATAGACCCGTGCTATTATTTTCTCACTCTGGCCAGGATCTGCTTTTTCCTCGAATCCCTTTTGGGCCCTGATGAGGACAACAGACCCTCCAGTAAGTGGTGGTCTGACATCCTCATGTCCTTTGCGGTGGCTGCTATTTCAAAGCTTAGAACATGGTTTATGTGGAGAGCATTTCTCTTTGGCTTCAAAACGGTAACAGTGGGGAAGGTGGGAGTTTCAGGAAGACAGTGGAATTTATATTTGACTCTTACAGCACTGCCATGAGTAATTAACGGAAAGTGTTCATGCTCCCAGGAAGCTTGTTTGGAAAATAATTTTTAATTTGTTTTTTATTGTCTTTATCTATATAACAGAAAGTTTGCCATTTTAATCATTTTTAAATGTACAATTCAGAATGATCTTAATGACGTTCACCATGTTGTACAACAGTCTTCATTATATATTGTTTTATTTTAAAAAACAGTTCTCAAAGTAAGGTGGAGTGAAGAACTCTTGCTTTGAGTCATAGTCTTATTTATTATGAACACTTGTAAATAGCGCTAGTAAATCTTCGAAGAATCTAAATACCATCACTGTGGAAGGAGAAGAGGATTCGAGCAAATAATCAGTGTGCAACAATGCCGCGCCAGCTTCCCCTTTATCATCATGCTACTACTTCATGGTTATGCACTGCCATATCCAATGTCAACAATGTGATCATCTGCTATGATTTAATAGTAATTTAAGGTTTCACGCTAAATTTTCCTGTAGCGTTTGAAAAACACTTTACTGACATTTAGTGCATTTTTAAGTGGCAAAATGGTATCGTTTTATTTTCTTTTTATCTTTTAACCTTGGGAAAGAACTCTTTGCACTTTTTATATGAAATCAAATTGTTTGAGTTGCTTTCCTAAGCATGAATAGGAAAGGGGAAGATATCCTTGAGGTTTCAAGATATACACTCAGACATAATTCCTGTTGATTTAAAATGTTGTTGTTAATTGCCGAGTCGATTCTGCTCATGGTGATCCTGTGTGTTACAGAATAGAATTGCTCTATAGAGTTTTCTTAGCTGTGATCTTTATGGAAGCTGATTGCCAGGCCTTTCTTCTGTGACTCTGCTGGGTGGGTTCAAACCACCAACCTTTAGATTAGCAGTTGAGTGCAAACCCTTTGCTACACCCAGGGAACTTTGACTTAAAATAGCTATCGTATATAAAACAAAACTATAAATGACATATTTGTCTTTTTGCCATTAATCTTGCTACATATTTTTCTATTACCAAGACTCTTTCTGATGTAATATTGTACTGTGTGGTATGAAAGGACACAAACTGGGAGTGCTGGGGCCTAACCCAGGCTCTGCTGCCCACCAGCTCTGTGACCCCTGGACACCTGCTTCATCTCGAGATGGTCATTTCCAGGCTCTGCTGCCCACCAGCTCCGTGACCCCTGGATACCTGCTTCATCATTTAAAACGCAAGGGCTCTAGATGGTCATTTCCAGGCTCTGTCATCCACCAGCTCCGTGACCCCTGGACACCTGCTTCATCTCGAGATGGTCATTTCCAGGCTTTGTCCTCCACCAGCTCCATGACCCCTGGATACCTGCTTCATCTCTAGATGGTCATTTCCAGGCTCTGTCATCTACCAGCTCTGTGACCCCTGGAAACCTGCTTCATCATTTAAAACACAAGGGCTCTAGATGGTCATTTCCAGGCTCTGTTGTCCACCAGCTCCGTGGTTCTAGATGGTTGTTATCTGTTTTCAGTTAAGTCATACAGGGGCAAGGTAGGTCCCAGACCTAATCCTTTTGAGTGGTGTCTTGTAAAAGGGGAGAACAGAGATGGAGAGTCACACACACGGGGGAAGACAGCATGTGAGGATCTGTCCACAAGCCAAGGAATGCCAAGAAATGCCTGAGGCACCCAGAAAGTGAAAGAGACAAGGAAGGATCTTCCCCTGGAGCACACAAAGAAAAAACATGGCACTACAATTGTCTTAAATTGGACCTCTAGCCTCCAGAACTGTGAGAAAATAAATTTGTTCTTTCAACTCACTTACTTTGTGGTATTTTGTCATGGCGGCACTAAGAAACTAAGACAGGGACCTGGTTTGGAAACAGGATCTTTGAAGATCTGATCTGTTAACATGAGGTTGTACAGAATTAAAGTAGGTCCTAATCCCAAACCAATGGTGCCTTATAAAAGATGAGAAGAGATATGGAGGGTTTGACAAGAGGGAAGCCAGCAATGTGAAGATGTATCGACACACCAAGTCACGCCAAGGATTTCTGGGAGCACCAGAAACTAGGAGAGCGAACTGCCTGGAAGGATTCTCTCACAGCCCTCAGAAGGAATCAACAGAGCTGATGTGTTGATTACCATAACGATAGACTTGTAGACTCCAGAACTCTGAGACTATAAATTCTGTTCTTTAAATCCAGCCACTTTGTGGTGTTTTGTTACAGCTCTTGTTGTTGTGTGCTGTTGAGGTGATTCTAGTGCATAACGCTCTGGGGGTACAATGGTTAAGTGCTTGACTGCTAACCAAAAGGTCCACAGTTCGAACCCACCCAGAGGCTCCTTGAGAAGGAACTGGCGATCTCCTCCTGTAAAGGTTACAGCCTAGAAAACCCTATGGCCAATTCTGCTTTGTCACATGGGGTTGCTCTAGTTTGGTACAGCAGCCCTAAGAAATAAAACAAATAGGCAAAGCCTCAATGACAAAGACACAGAGATCCTGTCAGTCTACAGTCCGTGATTTGGATGAGTGGGGGTTAGAGTAGAATGAACACAGATCTTGGAATGGGTGGACTTGGATTGAAATGTTGGCTCTGCCACTGACTAGTTATTCAGACACTGGGGCACTCTTCCCACCCTGCTGGGTCTCTCTAGTCAGGCAGCTGACCCCAAGGGGCTGCAATATGCCTGCATTGTTCTCACTTCCCAGGCCTCTGTCCCCATGCTACCTGTGTCTGCTGCAGTGGGCGTAGGTGAGCGCAAGGCAGGCAGGTGACCTGCAACAGATGAGGGACTTCAAAGGAGCTGCTGTTCTCCACTGTGTACACGTAAATGGTGGAATTTTCTTTTACCATTCTGTAAAGCGAACTTTAGCTGTCAAAATAAGTGTCTGATGTATGTCTATTGTCAAAAGCCTGAAGTCTTAGAGAAACACCAAAAATTACTGTAACAGAATATATTTTTTGTGAATAGATGCGATTCGAATCAGACAGCGTCAGCTTATCGGGAAGGCTCTCCAAAGAGGGGACAGTGAAAAAGGGTTACATAGGTCATTGTTATGTGAATTTCTCAGGCGGTAACTTCAAAGCAGAGCAGGGTTTCAGAATCAATCCCTTGGTTACAAACACGGAATCACCAAGGATGCCATACATCCTAAAACACAGCCTCTAGTCAGACCCTGGGGCTCCTGCTTCACCAAGGTGGCTGCACACATGAGCGCAATGCCTAAGGCCAAACGGTCTCCACTAAGCTGCTCTCTGAGCTATTCTGTTGTACATAGGGTTGCTGGGATGTGGAACCTACTCGATGGTACCCAATAACAACAACAACAAGCTATTGTTTGACCTGAAGTTGACTCCAGGGAGCCAGTTCCTTCAGGATCAAAAGGACATCTAAGGGCAGATGGCCTGGGTGGGTCACCCCAATTCCATGAACCCAGAAATCTGCATTCCGGGGAATCAAAATCATTTTGTCATTATGGACAGCTTCATATTTTCTCTTTAACACCTCTGTCTCGTCCTTCCTTTATAATCTTCAGGACTGTCATCTACACCCATTGCCTTATTGGAGTGCAATATTTTTTAATCCTACTCTATCTCCCATTCTCAGAAGAATAGTTTTAGTTAATTCCTTTTGGTAGGTCATTCACATCCTTCAAAATCATTCTGTTCTGTCAATATCCACAACTGTTTTCTTAAAAGGGGAGATACCATCTGCATAATTCTCATGTACAGTGTTTAGCAAAGTACATGAATAATTCCTAAATTATTTTGCTTTGTAATGATCAAGAGTTTGAAAAATCCCAGTTAAATACTGGTCATCTGGCACCTTAACTTAAAGAACTTTCTCTTCTCCATTTTCTTTGCCGACTAATGCTTACAATCTTTGATGAATCTTTCCCTCTGCTCTAATTATTTTAACCTTGGAATGTTGCTTTAAAACTACATTTACCGACATCTCAAACTTTCCGTATTAAATTTATGCTAAGTTCTGTATCTCAGAGGCAACACATCACTCTTTCCTTAGCTAAGTCTTTGCTGACATCTCTTTCTGTTCTCCAAAGTTTGCTCGGTAAGACTTTTCTGGTTCCAACGCTCAGTGCCAAGCTTCTTTGAAATCATTTCTATAAACTTAACATTTTGCTGAAAACATATTTCTCTAGTGAAGCCTCCAGTGACAGATGGTCTGTTTCAATTTTTTTTTTCCTGCTCACGGAAAATCCCACTATTCATAGAAAAATAAGGTGTGTACTTTTGTAAGAAACTTCTTTTGGTGAGTTTCTGGGTTTGGCTTTTTTGCATGTCTTCCCTTTGTGTAAGTACTTCAGATGACGTGTCTCATAGAGCTGTGTTTACATTTTGTTCACTGTCACTGTTCTGAGTTAAACTGTAGTAATGAAGTAAAGGTATGTAAATTTCCATGGAACTTAGACAGTGTGGAGTCAGTCACTCCCCTGCTGAACTGTCCGACTTGAGCGTGCCAGTGTGGGTGCGTGTGTGTCACTTTGGATGCTGGGAGGTGTGTGATGTTTCTACTGGGAATAAATTTTGCGTTTTAGATAGAATTACATAGATAGAATATTGAATACACCGTGGACTGCCAGAAGAATGAATAAATGTCTTGGGAGAAGTGCAGCCAGAACGCTCCTGAGAAGCGAGGATGGCGAGACTTCTTCTTCCGTGCTTTAGACATGTTGTCAGGAGGGATGAGTCTGGAGAAGGACACTATGCTTGGTAAAGTAGAGGGTCAGTGAAAAAGAGGAGGACCCTCAATGAAATGGATTGACACAGTGGCTGTAACAGTGGGCTCAAATACTGCAACGATTGTGAAGATGGCGCCAGACTGGGAAGTGTTGAGACTAGAAGGCCTATGTAAATATTCCCAGGGTACATGGGCTTTGTGGAAAAGTCCTTTGTGAGAACTAATACAAATTGCATAACTGCCCTCATCTATTCCATGGGGAAATTCCCCACTGGGGTAGTCCAACCGCTGTTCATTCCTGATTCCTTGCCTTCTCCTTCATCTTCACCTGGTTTCACTTGCTGAGTTTCTGGGGTTTCTTAATTGGTGTCTTAAATGGTTTTTGAAGTTATGTGTACTTCTCTGAAATCGTATGACAAAAATGTGTGTGTGTGTGCACACATGGTTTTCTGAGCGAGAGAGTAAATGTTTTTCATCATATTATAAGAGGATTCTAGCATCTAAGGAATGTTAATGATTACTTCTTTACTTGGTTTGTGTTCCTGTTCAGCTTGGTTCTTCCCAGTAAAATTAGACTAATAGATTATGTAGACTGATAAGTACAGATTGCAAACTCAAAAGACTTTAGCAGCCAGGCAGGTAAAATGAGTGGCCAAAGCATTCATGAGACAATAAGGCATGGTGGGGCTTGAGGTCAACTGGACAGAACAGCCTATTTAAAGACATCCTAATTCAATTAAAAAAAAAAATACATCGTACTCAATAAACACAACTCAACTGCTGCTGGATATGGTCCATAGGCCCTGGGTTACCATTTATCTTAATCATCTAGTGCTGCTGTAACAGAAATACCACAAGTGAATGGCTTTAACAAAGAGAAATTTATTCTTTCACAGTCTAGTAGGCTATAAGTCCAAATTCAGGGTGTTAGCTCCAGGGGAAGGCTTTCTTTCTTTGTCAGCTCTGGAGGAAAGTCCTTGTCATCAATCTTCCCTTGGTCAGGGAGCATCTCAGCATCCGAAGGATGTGGTAGGCTCCTGGCACTGGTTTCTTGGCGGTATGAGGTTCCCAAGTCTCTGTGCTCACTTCTGTCTTTTATATCTCAAAAGAGATTGGCTTAAGACACTACCTAATCTTGTATATCTCATTAATATAACTGCCACTAATCCATCTTCTTACATCATAGTGATAGTATTTACAACACATAGGGAAATCACATCAGATGACGAAATGGTAGACAATCGTACAATACTGGGAATCACGACTTAGCCAAGTTGACAGATATTTTGGGGGGACACAATTCAATCCATGACGCCATTATGATGATTTCTGCTTATTGAAAGCAAGAAGGAAAGATTACCTTTTCCTTCTCTTTATTGTGTGTATCTGCTGGAAATTTAGTACAATGGCAAGCAGATGGGCAAGGATTTGGTAATGGCAAATCCCAGTCAAACAATATCTTCCAATGACTTACAAAGATTGAATCCCTTCCAGATTTTTTATGGCATTTAGAGCAAAGTACAGGATTCCTAAAATGATAGGCTGATCCTTATCTCTCCAGTCTTCTGTGGGCCACTCTTCTCTTCTCTGACTTGGCTCCAGACTTCTTTTTCCTCTCTGAGCACACTTAGATTTTTTCTACTTCAGAGTATTTTTGCTCTTTTCTCCATCTGGAAGAACTTACTCCTCACTGTCCTGGCTAACTCCTTTACATCCTCCAGGTTTCAGCTTCCAGGTTAGCTCCTTAGGTGAGTGTTTTCTGGCTCTACCATCTAGGTTAGGTGTTAGAATACCCTGTCTTTTTACTTGAAGCACTTATAAATATAACAATATAACTTAAGGTAGTGTTTTTAAAGTTATTGTTTTCTTCACCAGACTATAAGCTCCATGAGAGCAGGTATGATGTGAGTCACTTTTACTGCTACGTCTGCTAGCACGGCACTTTACACGTAATTGGTACCCAATAAACGTTTTGTGAATGAGTGTATCAATAAACAGATGTTGCTTGGGGGACCAGTTGACCACATGAACAGAGATTCACAGATGGCAGAGCTTTGGTGTCACCACTGTGTTCTAAGGTCTGATTCTCAGTTTCGTAGGCTTATCAGTTTGGTGAGTGTATCTGCCAGGACTTCAATGATTGAGTAATACACAGAAACTCACAGGAGACGAGGATTTAAACCAGAATGATGATTTTTGAATTGATCATAAAAATTACAGCTGTCATGTGGGTCAGATGCTTGGGTCAAAGCCCATTCAGTATAGTTACTCATTAAACACACATCAACATAAGGAGACAAATGGACGCTGGAAGAATACTAAGGGATGATGGAGTAGGAGCAAGGCGTGATCCAAACAACTCGTATCCCCACTCTGGGACCACAATCGCCATGGGAACTGAAAAGTTCTTGTTAACTGGGAAGGTTAATAGGCGTGTCTTTTTCTTTAATGGCATGGGGACAACCTGACAAGTTATTTTCCTCTCAGTTGATTCTTTTTCTAGACTCCATGTTAACTGTCTCCTAATGATAAGTGTTGTTTTTCTTCAGGGAAAGAAAAGGACACTCATTCAGTAAATACTAAGCATCCTTTACATTGTCAAGACTTTATTTGATAGCTATACCTGCATTTTCTGCTTTTGAGCCAGGAGACATAGCAGCTTTTAAAGTGATTTCTGCAGATGGCTAATCTAATCTGAGTTGATTTCTCTAATTTTTCAGAGAAAGAACTTACCTTGAACTTTTGATTTTGAACCAAGTACCGAGAACTTATTATTAATAATTACTAGATTGAGTACAATCTGTGTGACAGACACTATACTATTATGGCTTACTGCCTGTGATATAATCAAGTAAATTATGATGGGTAAGTAAGGGTTGTGATATTATTTAGTTTGGTTTCTTCGGGTTTGAGACAAATTTTCTAGTAGACATAAAAGCACATGCAAACAAATAACACTTCCTAATAGAAGAGACAGAGATGGAATAAATGCTCAAAGAAGCAAACCTATGTTCTTTTAAAATTAATACAGTACTAACCTTCAACATTTCATGTGGCTATTGGCAACAGATATTCCTTTGTCTCTTTAGCTCATGTAAAAATACTTAGGCATGGATTTTTCCAGGATCGAGAAGCAGCATAAAATTGATATTACTTAAAGATTTATCTTATTGATTTTTTGAGACTCCATTTATGCAACCAGAATACTGCTGTGTTCACATGCTGACATGGGTGGGAGTACTGCTCCTATTTAGAATTTTCCAAAAATGCAGTTACTGGAGAGATCAACACCTGTGGATTTGTTTTTAACTTTGACTTGAAGTACAAGGTGACAATCCTCGAAGCAAGCGATTGTGAACATAGTGTACTGTTTATGTGCATTGGCAGGTTCCTTAATAGACTCTCCGTCTCTTCTGCATGGACAGTGGCTCTACACAGACCATGGAGATGACACCGTCACATATTCTCTGTGCAGTGCAATACGAAGCAGTGGGGCTACTTTTAGGTAACTGTCTTTGCTGTTTCCAACAAGACGATAAATGGATGCTGGGCAGGCAAACACAATCACTATCTGTTATGCTTCTTTTTATGCATTTCATGTCATTTTAGATTTGTCATATTATGCCCAAATAGGAAAAATATAAAATTGCCAAGTAAGTGTATCGTTGACTTATTTTGTTTAACATATGGCTAAATGTCTAATTTAATTAAATATTATATTGATCTACATTATTTACAGAGGTGCGGCAGGCAGAATAATGCTCCCCCCACCAAAAAAAAAAAAAAAGATATCAAGATCGAATCCCTGGAACCTATAAATGTCCCATTATTTGGAAAAAGAGTCTTTGTAGATACGCTTCAGTTCAGGGTTTCGAGATGAAGAGGTAATCCTGGATTACCTGAGCAGGCTCTGAGTGCCATCACAAGTGTCCTGATAATAGAGGCAGAGGAAGATGTCACAGACACTCCAAAGAGAAGGCAATGTGAGGACGTGCACCTGAGAGAGATTTGAAGAATGGAGCAACACAACCACAAGCCAGAGAATACTGGCAGCCACCAGACACTGGGGTAGCCACGGACCAGATTCTTACTGGGTCCCCCAGAGGGAGCATGGCTCTTCTGACACCTCAGTTTTGGCCTCATGATACTGATTCTCTGGCCCCCAGAACTGAGGAAGAATTACTTTCTGTTGTTTTAAGCCACCAAGTTTGTGCTAATTTGTAACAGTGCCACAGGAAGCTAACGCACCAAGGAACCACATACTGACTAACGTTTGGAATCTAGAAATGTGTCAAAAAGTCCTAAGATGGGAGCATTTGGGTTCAATTTTCTGCTTTGCTACTAACAACTAGCTTACTTTCTTCTTCTAATCTATTTTTCAGATAAACGAACACTGATTCAGACAAGTGAAAGATCTTGCCATTTCCTTTTTAGGTCAGATCTCTTTTTTTTTGCAGAAAATTATTTTTATTGCATTACTTACACTAGATGTTTTCCTATGTATTTCTGCTTTAAAATATTATATATATATATATACATATATATATTTAACTTTATGATAGCTGACTGGCTTTCAGACTCCTTAACATAATATGTAGTTAGTTCCAATTTTAGTTCTGTTTAATCTATGGGACTGCACCATTCACAGAGACCTGGAAATAGAAGTAGTTGGAATTAAACTACCGTATGGGATTTCACTAATAATTTTCACAGTAACACAGGACCACCATGGTTTTGGTAACTCTGGTAGCATAGTGGTTAAGAGCTCGGCTGCTAACTGAAAGGTTGGCAGTTCAAATCCACCAGGCTCTCCTTAGAAACTCTATGGGGCAGTTTTACTCTGTCCTATGAGGTCACTATGAGTTGGAATCGACTTGATGGCAGCAGGTATACAACCAGGTACCATGGTTTTGGAGCACTCTGGAGACAGACACTTGCTGCGTTGATGACAACACCAGCCTTTCTTATAGCTTAAAATAGTAATATGAGTTTTAACCCCCAAAGAACAATTTTGACTTCTCACAAAAGAAGAAAAATATAGAAATAGTAAAAATAAATAAATAAGTGGAGTACACAAAGAGTAAATGCCTTCAAAGAAACTGTGACTCATTTAAAATGAAGTGTAGTAGACAATGGAATAGCTGAATTGTCACAGCAAATCCTTTAAAATTTTAAATCTTACCGTAATAGTTCTAGAGAGGCTATAAAATCAGCTTCTAGTCTGGTAATACAGAATCATTATATTTTTACGACTCTGTTGGTGACAGTAAAAAGAGAAATGATGCAATTTTCAAAAATGTATGGAGAACTCTAGGAGGACAGATACAGTCCATATATGTTGGTAATTAACAATATGGAAATTGTACTTATGGAATTTATGGTTACACAAAACACAAAGGTGATCATTTGTCAATTTCCTTTCAGCTTCAACACCCTCATTTTTTAGATCAAAATTCTTACATGAAATCAATCTAACCAACCTGGTTGCTACTTTTCCTTGGACTTGGTTTTAGGGCTAATGAGAACAAGTGTGATATTACTTTTTTATGATGATTTGATATTAGCTCATGGATAATTTTAAACCCTCTATTGAGAACATTTGCAAAGATTATCATCAAAAATAATAACATGCTTTTATTAACAAGTGAAATGTGCCATTTTGGTGAAATGTCTATGGGTATACATATCTGGAGCCCTAGTGGCACAGTGGTTAAGAGCTACAGCTGCTAACCAAAAGGTCAGCAGTTTGAATCTACCAGCTGTCCCTTGGAAACCCTATGGGGCAGTTCTACTCTGTCCTATAGGGTTGCTATGATTTGAAAGTGACTTGACAGTAATGGGTTTGGTTTTGGGTTTATACATAACCACTGTTGACCTTCCATCAGCGATTCATCATTGTCTGTCTGTGGAAAAATTGGAATATTACCACCATTCCCCAATGGAATAACTAAAAACAATTGTATTTAACAAAATATATTTAAAACTCATTTCTGGTAGGATAGTATGTTATCTAGTTTTGATTTTGATGCTCTCAGTGAGTTTGATTGTTTCGTACTTGTGGAAATGGTCAACCTTATCAGGGCTTCAGAATCTAGAATATATTATTTTTTTATTTTTTAGTACTTTACATGGATAGACCAGTAGACCTTTCCAAATATTTGTGATTTCTAGTCATTCAATTAATTAGTGTTTAAATATTAACTAACTTTGAATGGCCTTTGCACATAGTTCATTCATTCAACTGAGGCTAAGTTTCCATCCTGAATTTTTGGTTGTTTTTTAATCTCTTTCTCTCTAGCTACATTTTCTTTATTATATTTTATCTTCATTATATTCTGTATATATGCAAAGCAGACAGCAAAATACTTACATAGCAATGAATGACATTAAAACTGATTAACATTTATGGAGTACTACTTGTATTTCTGCTTGAGTCCTTTTATGAAGATTATCTAACACAAGAAGAATCCACCTACTAAAAATTCTTCAATCTGAAGTTATACATATATGCATGAGCTCCTCATCAAATGCTCTCCGGTCTCAGATATTAGACCAGTGTTTAGATTTCCATTTCATATGTTGATAGATGCAGTATGCTGCCTGCTGCAATATTATCCCATCTATCAGTAAGAACGTTGCCAGTGATGGAGAATTATTTGTAAATATATCAAACCATATTATAAGATAATGTTTTCTTCAACAGTTTTTCTCTCATCAAGACAAGCATGAAAGAGATGCTGAAATAAAAATTTCACGGCAACAACATGGAGATGGTTGTTCAAACTATAGATGAAAGTTAAAAATTAAAGTAAATTATTCAATATAAACAAGATAGAATCCTTCTCCTGTGATTTTCAGGGCAAGGTAATCTCAACCTTATAATAAGTTACTCTTCCCATAGGCAAAAAAATGCTAAGTTCTTAGAAGAAAAAGGTAGATAGCCAAATATATAGATTTAGAAGACTGTTTAAAGATAAAGCTAAATGTGTGTTTAAATATATTGTGAAAATATCTATATATCATTTGCCATCTCCATATGTAGCTCAGATTACTTGGTTTTTATGAGACAATTGGAATGAATTGTTTCCAAGTTTCAAAGTTAACTGAAAGGAGTTAACTGAGAGTATATCTTTGACTTTCATGTTAGTGGACCTTTGGACAGACAAGCTAGTGTGTTAAATTAGTTTCATTGCCTTACTGATTCTGATGGATAGGTGGGTATAGAATCTCATTAATGTTTGTGGCTAACAGATGTTATTCAAGCTGTCTGTGGCATCAGGCACAGATGGGCTGAGTATGTGGCCTGCCAACAAGACAACAAATGAACTTATCTCCAAGACTATTCTCATTGACTAGAGAAGTACGGTTGACCAACAAATGCTTGTGACTACCCAACAGAGAAGTCTAGACTTCAACATTGGAAAGAATTAAAGTAAAACATGTTGCTTGAGCACATGCCACAGGTTAAGTACAGTTTGTGGCACATTCTGAAACCCTTTATGGTTTATAGGCATGTGTACAAGTAACTACATACAACTCAGGATATAAATACCACCATAGAAATGATGGCATGTCCTTTTGGACAGGTTAAGTCCAATCTTCAGGGCAGGCTTTGTGCAGGAGGATGAAATTGAATGGGTGGGATTTGAATTTGAACTATGGTGGGATTTACACAGGCAAACCTGCTGATCACATACTAGATGAAAAGAATTGTGTGAATGAAATTACAGGTACAAGAAAGGATGGGTATGTTCAAACAGGCATCTGCATTGCAGAAATAACTTAAAAATGAAATAGAGCATGAAACATAAAATGTATATTAGGCCTAGATTATGAAAGATGCTTAATGCTATGCTAAAATTTTATTCTATACCTAAAGGGGAGCCATAAAATTTTTTTTGAGCAGGAAAATGACCTGGTGAGAACAATGCGTTAGGAAGGTATTCGGCTGTCAATGTGTAAAAAGGTCTGAAGCAAGCAGAGTGGAGGCAGAGATATCAAGAATAGGACAATAAGGCTATTGTACTGGATTAGGTCAGCAGTGATGCGGTCTCAGGAAGATTAAAAAAAAGTGTTACATGTAAACGCAATTTTGCTGTGGCTAAGGAGTCAAAGAGGAGCCTGGGTGGCATAGTGGTTAAAGTGCTCGGCTGCTAACTGAGAGATCAGTGGTTCAAACTCACCAGCCACTCCATGAGAGAAAGATGTGGCTGTCTGCTTTCATAAAGATTTACAGTCCTGGAAATCCTATGGGGCATTTCTACTCTGTCCTATAGGGTCGCTATCAGTCGGATTTGGCTCCATGGCAGTGGATTTGGTTTTGGTTTGAAGGAGTCAAAAATGTTAATTACCCTTAAGAAAGACGCGGTAACAAAGTAGAAAACATTCTTCTTTCTCCATACCCATTTTTTTTTTTTTATTAAGAAAAGCTCAGCTGGGCTTGAGGTATCAGGAAAGTAAACTTAAATGTTTAAGGGGAGAGGTATTCATATGAAGACATACTTAAAATATCAGGGATCTTTAGTTTGAAAATGTGATGGAGGATATTATTTAAATCCTATATCTGCAACTTTTGAAAAATTACTGGAATTTCTGAGTTGTAGGACCAAGTAGTAGTCCTCAAAGCGTGGAAAACATGGCGCTAGGAAAAATAGATGGAAAGACTTCTTGTTTAAGGGCTAGCAAATTTATGGATG
Organism: Dugong dugon; assembly: GCA_030035585.1. Lineage (NCBI taxonomy): Eukaryota > Metazoa > Chordata > Mammalia > Sirenia > Dugongidae > Dugong > Dugong dugon. Next base: position 113,652,718 of record CM057473.1, on the reverse strand, counting down.
GAGTCCGTGCGCGGTGCAAACCATTAACATGCTTGGCTGCTCATTTTCCTGGGTTGTAACGCACTTGCAGACACTCTATCTGCAGAGTCCTCTTCTCTTCCCGAGAGCTGAAGAGCAAGGAGCTTTTCTAGGTAGATTGTCTTTCTATGTCAGTGAATTAAGAGGCAAGGGAAACTGCTGAGAGGGAAGGGGCAAGGGTTCTTGATCTAGAGGTATTGAAAGTTGGTAGTAATCGCTGTGAAAATGGGCAAGGAGGGGAGAGAGAGGGATCCTGAGAGAGAGAGAGCGGAGAGAGAGAAGTGTTGCTCAGAGGATGGAGGTTTCAGTACTTCAGTCATGAAAGGTCAGTCTGAGTGAGCCTGGATGTAACTGTTGCTCCAGTACATCGGTGTGGGAATATGGACTACTGTTTTGCTTCACTAGAAACTCAAAATCTGTTAAGACTCAGCTCAAATGTCACTAACTCCTGGATGTCTTCCTGAGCATTGCTGTTATTATCTTCTTTCTTGAAGCACCTATTGTAGACTGCTGATAACTCTCCTACAGGACTTACATTAGTTATTTATATGTAGCTTTCTAGCCATATAAACCTGGACAAGTTACTTAATATCTCTGAGATTCAATTTTACTATCTGTAAAATGGGGATAAAATAGTAGCCACCCCATAGATAATTAAATGAGATAATCCGAGTAAAGTGCTTAGCTCAGTGCCTGCCACCAAATGAGCCCTAAATAAATGTTATCTACCATTATTGCTATTGTCATTTATGTTTCCCATCACAAAATCATGGATGGAATCAAATTCCTTTAGTAGCATATTGCTTTGAGCCTCAGAGTTACAAAGCAAGCATTTCTTAATAAATCATTGTACAAATCTCGATATTAAGCATTTTAAAGGTGAAATATCCTGATGCTCAAGTTCTCAATGATTTCTTGGTCAGGTGCAAATGTAACCATAGAATATTTTGGAGTAATTTTACATGATCATTTCCATCGACTTTGGAATTGAAAGATTCTGCTGAGTTGTCATATGAAGAATACTGTGGCTTTGTGAATTGGAAGAATGGTGTGAAATGAAGAAACAAGTCATGTAAGTTACATTTGAAGAACAGGTTACATTCTTTTGTGATATTCACGTTGCAATAGGTTTATAATTTGAATGTAAAATCACAGCTGGATGTCCTTGTATGCTGTTTATTCAATTTTTGAGGGAGAAAATTATATTCTAAAATGTATCATGAAATGACATAAGATTTCCCACCCACCAGCTTGTGCTGATTGAATAGTCATGAATGCTCAGGTACAACCTCTTGAAGGCAAACTAGGAGTGAAGATATAAATACAACAGGCTCATTATTGGTAGGTAAGTTGCAGAAAAATAAACATTTTTCTAGTTAATATATAACCTAGAGGATTTCTGATGAAATATTAAAATGCCAGAATTTTGAACCTGTAGGCAATATTAAGAGCTATAAGAAGGGTCTTTTCTTATGTCTGGCCAGTGAAGAATACATTCAAAACATAGTGTTTTCTCCCATTCAAATTAATTCAAAACTGTTCTTTGCTATTTTCCCCAAACTTAAATGACAATAGTGTTTTCTATCCCATAGTTATTTCATTACAGATTAGTTGGAAAGGTTCTTTAAAGATTTTCTCTTGGATTCATTTTCTTCAGTGCATCATTGCTTTTACCATCTAAGCTTAGCTTCTTCTCAAGTTTGAAATACTTTATAGTTTCCTTAAAGTTTCTCTTGCTTCCAATTCATTCTAGATGATTCTGCTGGGCTAATGTTTTTACAATACTACTTATTTATTTATTTATTTATTTTATTGTACTTCAGGTGAAGGTTTACAGAACAAATAGTTTCTCCTGAAACAGAAGTACACATGTTGTTTTATGACATTGGTTAACAACCCCAAAAAACATCAACCCTCTAACTTCTCAACCTTTTTTTTTTGGTGAAAATACACATAGCCAAAGATACACCGTTTCAAAAATTTCTACATGCACAGTTCAGTGACGTTGACTATGCTCTTCCAGTTGTGCTGTTATTCTCACTTAAGATGAAGGCTTACAGAACAAAAGAGTTTCTCATTTAACAGTTACTACAAATGTTGCCCTATGACAATGGTTAACAATCTCACAACACATCAACAATATCCTTACTCCACCTTGGGTTCCCTATCACCAGCTCCCTTGTCCCCTTCTGCCTTCTGGCCCTTGTCACTGGACTCCTGTACCTCATTAGTCTCATTTGGTTTTACGGGGCTGTCCATTCCCAGGCTGAACAGTGAACCTCGGAGGTAACTTCACCATGGAGCTAAAAGGGTATCTGGGGGCCACACTCTCGGGGATTCTCCAGTCTCCTTTAGGCCAGTAAATCTGGTTTTTTTTTGTGGGTTAGAATTATGCTCTACATCCTTCTCCAGCTCTGTCCAGAACCCTCTGTTGTGATCCTGCTCAGAGCAGTCAGTGGTGGTAGCTGGGCATCATCTAGCTGTACTGGACTCAGTCCGGTGGAGGCCTTGGTAGCTGTGGACAATTAGTCCTTTGGACTAATCTTTTCCTTGTAACCTGTTCTCTTCATTTTCCATTGCTCCCGAAGGGATGAGATCAGTGGAGTATCTTAGATGGCCGCTCACAGGCTTTTAAGACCCCAGACACTACTCACCAAGGTAGAATGTAGAGCACTGTCTTTATAAGCTGTGTCATGCCAATTGAGCTAGATGTTCCCCGAGACCATGGTCCCCACAGCCCTCCGCCCAGCAATTCAGTCCCTCAGGGAGTTTGGATGTGTCTATGGGGCTTCCATGACCTTTCCTTGTACAAGTTGTGCTAGTTTCTCCTGTATTGTGTACTATCTCACCCTTCACCCAAGATACCACTTATCTATTGCCTATTTAGTACTTCCCCCCCACCCCTCCCATCCCTGGTAACCAACAAAGATTGTTACATTTTGCCTGTGAACTTTTTCATGGGTTTTTACAATAGCGGTCTCATACAATATTTGTCCTTTTGTGATTGACTTATTTCACTCAGCATAATGTCCTCCAGTTTCATCCATGTTATGAGATGGTTCACAGATTCATTGTTGTTCTTTCTTGTTGCATAGTACTCCATTGTGTGTATGTACCATAGTTTGTTTATCCATTCATCCGTTGATGGGCATCTAGGTTATTTCCATCGTTTTGCTATTGTGAACAATGCTGCCATGAACATAGGTGTGCATATGTCTATTCGAGTGACGACTCTTATTTCTCTAGGATATATTCCTAGGAGTGGGATTGCTGGATCCAATGGTATGTCAATTTCTAGCTTTCTGAGGAAGCACCATATCATTTTCCAAAATGGTTGTATCATTTTGCATTCCCACCAGCAGTGCATAAGTGTTCCGATCTCCCCGCAACCCCTCCAACATTTGCTATTTCCAGTGTTTTTGATTCATGCCAGTAATGCCGGGGTGAGATGGTATCTCATTGTTGTTTTAATTTGCATTTCTCTAATGGCTAGTGATCGCGAGCATTTCCTTATGTGTCTGTTGGCCATTTGAATGTCTTCTTTGGTGAAGTGTCTGTTCATTTCCTTTGCCCATTTTTTGATAGGATTATTTGTCTTTTTGTTGTAGAGGTGTTGGATTTTCTTGTAAATTATGGAGATTAGACCTTTGTCTGACTTGTACTGTCCAAAAATTTTTTCCCAGTCTGTAGGTTCTCTTTTGACTCTTTTGGTGAAGTCTTTTGAAGAGCATAGGTGTTAGATTTTTAGAAGATCCCAGTTATCTAGCTTATCTGTTGGGTTTTGTGTGTTGATGGTTATGGTTTGTATCCTGTTAATGCCATGTATTAAGGCCTGAAGTGTTGGTCCTATTTTTTCTTCTATGAACTTTATAGTTTTAGACTTTATATTCAGGTTTTTGATCCATTTTGAAGTAGTTTTTGTATACGGTGTGAGGTATGGGTCCTGTTTCATTTTTTTGCAAATGGATATCCAGTTTTGCCAGCACCATTTGTTAAAAAGACTGTCTTTTCCCCATTTGATGGACTTTGGGCCCTTGTCGAAGATCAGGTGACCGTAGGTGGATGGATTTACATCTGGGTTCTCAATTCTGTTCCATTGGTCAATGTATCTGTCATTGTACCAGTACCAGGCTGTTTTGACTACTGTAGCTGTATAGTAGGTTCTCAAGTCAGGTAGTGTGAGTCCTCCCACTTTCTTCTTCTTCTTCAGTAGTGCTTTACTTATTCGGGGCTTCTTCCCTTTCCATATAAAGTTAATGATTAGTTTTTCCATCTCTTTGAAGAATGTTGTTGGTATTTGGATCAGGATTGTGTTGTATCTGTAAATTGCATTGGGTAGGATTGCCATTTTCACAATGTTGAGTCTGCCTATCCATGAGCATGGTATGTTTTTCCATTTATGTAGATCCCTTTGGGTTTCATGCAGTAGTATTTTGTAGTTTTCTTTGTATAGGTCTTTTACATTCCTGGTCAGATTTATTCCTAAGTATTTTATCTTTTTAGGGGCTATTGAAAATGGTATTGTTTTCCTGATTTCCTTTTCATTGTTCTCCTTACTGGTGTATAGTAATCCAACTGATTTTTGAATGTTTATCTTGTATCCTGCTACTCTGCTGAATCTTTCTACTAGTTCCAGTAGATTTCTCGTGGAGTCTTTAGGGTTTTCTGTGTATAGTATCATATCATCTGAAAACAGGGACAGTTTAACTTCTTCATTACCAATTTGGATGCCCTTTGTTTCTTTTTCTTGCCTTATTGCTCTAGCTAGAACTTCCAGCACAATGTTAAATAGGAGTGGTGATAAAGGGCATCCTTGTCTTGTTCCTGTTTTCAAGGTGAATGATTTCAGCCTCTCTCCATTAAGAATGATGTTGGCCATTGGTTTTGCATAGATGCCCTTTATTATGTTGAGAAATTTCCCTTCTATACCTATTTTATTGATAGATTTTATCAGGAATGGGTGTTGGACTTTGCCAAATGCCTTTTGTGCATCAATTGAGATGATCATGTGATTCTTTTCTTTCCTTTTATTTATGTGTTGGATTACATTGATTGATTTTCTAATGTTGAACCATCCTTGCATACCTGGTATGAATCCTACTTGGTCGTGGTGTATGATTTTTTTGATATGATGCTGAATTCTATTGGCTAGAATTTTGTTCAGAATTTTTGCATCTATATTCATGAGAGATATTGGTCTTTAATTTTCTTTTTTTGTGACATCTTTTCCTGGTTTTGGTGTAAGTGTTATTCTGGCTTCATAGAATGAATTTGGAAGTGTTGCTTCCTGTTCTATGCTCTGAAATAGCTTGAGTAGAACTGGTACAAGCTCTTCTGTAAATGTTTTGTAGAATTCTCCAGTGAAGCCATCTGGGCCAGGGCTTCTTTTGGTTGGGAGTTTTTTTTATTACCTTTTCAATCTCTTCTCTTGTTATGGCTCTGTTCAGATTTTCAACATCACTTTGTTATAGTTTGTGTAAGCCGTGTGTTTCTAGAAATTTATCCATTTCCTCTAGGTTGTCAAATTTTTTGAAGTATAGTTTTTCATAATATTCTGTTATAATCCTTTTTATTTCAGTTGGATCTGTTGTAATGTCCCCCATTTCATTTCTTATTTTGGTTATTTGTGCTCTCTACTGTTTTTCTTTTGTCAGTGTGGCCAGTGGTTTGTCGATTTTGTTGATTCTTTCAAAGAACCAACTTTTGCTTTTGTTGATTCTTTCTATTGTTTTTATGTTCTCTATTTCATTTATTTCTGCTCTGATCTTTACTGTTTCCTTTCTTCCGTTGGTTGTGGGCTTTTTTTGCTGTTCTCTTTCTATTTGTTTGAGTTCTGTAGCTAATGTGTTGATTTTGTCCCTGTCTTCTTTTTTGATATGTGCATCTATTGGTATAAATTGTCCTCTGAGTATTGCCTTTGCTGTGTCCCAAAGATTTTGGTATGATGTGTTTTCATTCTCATTTGATTCTAGGAATTTTTTATTCCATCTCTGATTTCTTCTATTACCCCGTGATGTGTAAGCAGGGTATTATTCAGTTTCCATGTAGTTGATTTTTTTTTTCCTTGCTTTTTCTATTGTTAATTTCTACTTTGATGGCATTGTGGTCAGAGAAGATACTTTGAATTATCTCAACGTTTTGGATCTTGTTGAGGATTGCTCTGTGGCCTAAGATGTGGTCTATTCTGGAGAATGTTCCACGTTTTGGATCTTGTTGAGGATTGCTCTGTGGCCTAAGATGTGGTCTATTCTGGAGAACGTTCCATGTGCATTGGAAAAGAATGTGTACTTTGCAGCGGTTGGATGGAGTGTTCTATATATGTCTATGAGGTCAAGTTGGCTGATTGTGCCCTTTAGGTCTTCTGTATCTTTGCTGAGTTTCTTCTTAGTTGTTCTGTCCTTTACTGAGAGTGGTGTGTTGAAGTCTCCTACTATTATTGTGGAACTGTCAATTTATGTTTTCAGTGTTGTTAGAGTTTGTTTTATGTATTTTGGAGCCCTGTCATTGGGGGCATAGATGTTTATTATGGTTATGTCTTCATGATGGATCGTCCCCTTAATCATCATATAGTGTCCTTCTTTGTCTTTTGTGGTAGATTTTGTTTTAAAGTCTATTTTATCTGAGATTAGAATTGCCACTCCTGCTCTTTTTTGGTAGTTGTTAGCTTTTTTTCCAACCTTTGACTTTTCATAAATTCACATCTTTGTTTCTTAAGTGTTTCTCCTGTAGACAGCATATTGATGGATCCTGTTTTCTTATCCATTCTGTCACTCTCTGTCTCTTTATGGGTGTATTGAGTCCATTTACATTCAGCGTAATTATTGATAGGTGTGGGTTTGTTGCTGTCAGTTTGTAGTGCTTTTTTTTTTTTGTGGTGGTGAAGTTTTCTTTGTTCTTCTTCCTCTCTTGTGCTGAGTTACTTTTGTTTGTGGATTTTTTTTCCATTTCTTTTGATTTTGTAGGTTTTGTTTTTGCTGAGACTTTATATTTTTCGTCTTTATTTTTATGAGTTGGTTTGTTAACTTTCTTTGTGGTTACCATTAATTTTACCCTTATCTTTCTAAGTTTGAAGCAGTCTACCATTACTTGGTATTGCCTTGCCTTCCTCTCCATTAGAAGGTTCTATACCTATGCCATTTATTCCCTCTTTTATTGTTTTGATGTTGTTGTTATTTATTGATTAACTGCTCTGATTCCCTGTTGTATTTCTTTTGGTTTTGGATCGTCCTCGAGAGTTCATTTCCTACATTGGTATCTGGCTCGTATGATTCTGCGTCCTAGGTTCTGCCTGTGAGCTGAAGGTGTTTGTCTTCAGATCGAAGAACTCCCTTTAATAATTCTTGTAAGTTTGGTTAGACTTTTACATATTCCCTTAATTTCTGTTTATCTGGAAATGACCTAATTTCACCATCAAATTTGAACGAGAGTTTTGCAGGATATATTATTCTTGGCTGACAATTTTTTTCTTTCCAGATTTTATATATGTCATCCCATTGCCTTCTTGCCTGCATGGTTTCTGCCGAATAATCTGAGCTTAGTCTTATTGTTTCTCCTCTGTAGGTGACTTCTTGTTTTTCACGAGCTGCTCCCAGGATTCTTTGTCTTTGGTTTTGGCGCGTGTGAATATGATATGCCTTTGTGAGTTTTTTTGGGGTCTCTTCTATATGGGGTTCGTTGACCTTCTTGGATGGCCAGCTTTTCATCTTTCATGATGTTGGGGAAGTTTTCTGTCAGAGGTCCTCAATGATCCTCTCTGTGTTTCCTGTTATCTTCCCCTGTTCTGGAATTCCAATCACTGACAGATTTTTGCTTTTGATTGTGTCCCACATAACTCTCAGGGTCTCTTCGTTTTTCTTTGTTCTTTTTTCTGAGTTTTCCTGAAACGGAGTTGTATCCAAGTGTTTGTCTTCAATTCCACTGATCCTGTCTTCCACCATTTCAAATCTGCTTCTCAGCCCTTCTATGACATCGTCCATTTCTGGAATCTTGTTGTTTATCTTTTGGATTTCTAATTGTTGTCTTTGTATAATTTCTAGTTGTGAATTTATTTTGGCATTTTATTCCTGCATTATTTTCCTGAATTCTTCCATTTTTTTGTCCGTATTTTCCATGAATTTGTGTATTTTTTCCTCATGTTTGTCAGCTTTTTGCCTCAGTTCTTGGAGAATTCCGAGTATTAGAGATTTGAATTCCCTATCAGGTAGTTCTAGTGCATTTTCTTCCATAGGAGAGTCATCTGGTATTTTATTTTGGACGCCTACTGGAACCATCCTATCCTGTTTTTGTAAATGTTTTGTTAGTGCCTGCTGTCTTGGGGCATTCAGTAGTTATTTTTCTCATTTATTGATTGTAGATTTGTTTGTTTCATCCCTTTTTTTAAAAAAAAATTTGACTATGTCTGAGCAGGCAGACTGTGTGTTCTTTGTTGTTTGCTCATCTGTGGGCACAATACTTTTCACCTCCTTCTCCAACTGGCAGGGTCAATTACTCAGATATGGTACAGCAGGGCAGGTCTAGCTGAAGAGGGTTTACTGGGACGGGTTGTTTGTGGCACTTACTACAGCCACCAGAGCGGGCCGGTAATCAGTGCAGGGCAGGTTCCAGTAGGCTGTGCCTGTGCTGCTTGGTGGTGTGATGTCAAGCACACGGTGCAGGTAGGCAGTATGCAGCGGGGAGATTGTTATGTTTGGAGCTAAGATGGATATTCGAGAGAGGAGAAAGGAACAGGAAGCAAAAACATACAAAGAAACAAAAAACAATGCTAGGGGAGCTTGCCGTTACAATAGTACCTTTATGATACCACATTCTTGCCCTGTAATTAATCATTAATACTTCTTTTATCCCCGCCCCCAACTGCATCCAATAAATAATTGGTTCTTCAAATTTTTATGCTCAGCAATCCAGTCCAACCCTAGCTGTCTAAATCTTTACTGTTCATAAATATTATCATTATTCAGCAAACATTTTCACTCCTCTGCATGTCTTGTTCATCCTCCCCTTTCTGTTTTCAACATGCCATTAGCTCCATCCCCTTTTGGCTCCCTGCTCCCACCACCTATCTACATCCATTCCGCTATTCATAGCCTTTTGTTGCAAGCTTGGTGATGGCCCACAAACCAAAGTCAGCTCTCATGTATTTTCTTTCCACAATAGTGACTGTAAGGACGCTTCCTCAATGGTAAGTAGACTCCAAAGTCTTTGGTGGCTCTCCAGAATTATGAAGGTCACAGCTGTGACTTAATTTCCATGCCTACCATAAGATTTCTTATGTGTAAGAAAGTCTCCAGAGTTATAGTCAGCCAACTGTCTGGGAGTGATAGTTGGGAGAGATTCATCAGTTTAATAGGAGTTGGTACACAAGTACCCCTAAATTACTGGTAATAGATAACCCAAAATAATCAGCAAATGGGTTGATCATTCACAGTATGTACATTTGAAGATCATTCTAGACCATTCTCTGGTAACTTCAAGTTTCTTCAAAAAGAAGCCCGTACCAGTGAAAGAATCAAACTGCTCTGGGGACTAAAGGAAGAGCTGTGTCATCTGGAGAGAACCTGTCTGATGCAAATGTTAATGCACTTGCTGCTAACCAAAAGGTTGGCAGTTTGAGTCCACCTAGAGGTGCCTCAGAAGAAAGACCTGACAATCTACTTCTGAAAAACCAACCATAGATAACTTTGTGGAGCCCAGTTCTACCCTGACACATATGGATTCACCATCAGTCAGAGTCAATTGAAAGGCAACTGGGAGTCATCTGGAGAGAATGCTTATCTCCATCTTAGAATTACCATCAGGTAGAGGTGATCAGAGAAATAGTGAATGACAACAGTGGAAGTGATGAAGGCATGAAGCAAAGACCTGGAAATGGTGTTGATAGGATGGAACGACAGTTACAACAGTGAAAAACAAAACAACAGAAAACAAACACCCCACAGCTACCAAGGAGCGAAACCATGGGACACATTGTGTAGAAAGGGGACTGAAAAACGTGTGTGTGTGTGTGTGTGTGTGTGTGTGTGTGTGTCTGTGAGTGTGTGTGTGAGCGTGTGAATGTGTGTGAGTGTGCGAGTGTGTGTGTGTATATGTGTGACAGAGAGAGAAAGAGGGAGAGCCACTTAGGAGGTGAGTGTTCAGGAGAACCACAGAAATGAAAGTACTAACCATGCTGGTGTTCAGGTTAAATGCTTTTGAGAATTAGCCTAAGTCCTCACATACTCCTTAAAGGCTGGGTGTCCTGAGATAATAGGCACAATTTTGATGTTATAAAGCCTGCAGTCTTGTCTATCAGAAATTAAAACACAGATTATAAACTCTTTTTTTTTCCTCACCCCATATACAAGCTTATATAGCCAATTCTGAAGAAGTTATTAGCATATTTGCAGTCTTGAGTCAATAAAAGACCCCAGAGCATGCAGGACTTCAGAATATTCACTTGCCCCCTGTGAGGAGTTAGGCAAAGTCTGAAACATCTCACCTGGAGCCATTCTGCACGCTGTTATGCTTTCCTTCCTGCAAGAGGATTTGTCTCATAGGTGTTTCAGCAACACCTAAACACGTCTTGTTTCTTTAGCAGTGAAGTAAAAGTCCTAGTAATTAATGGACAAAGATGTACCTCATACGTATTTCAGCAAGTCTAAACACATCTTGTTTCTCTAGCAGCGAAGTAAAAGTCCATACTGGGGTCGCCTAGTAATGGAGACTTGAGTCATCTTTGGGCCTTTTTTTCTGTCAAGGATTATAAATTTCTATCTTTGTCCTAGAATATTAAAAAGATAATTGACTGACTCTGAAGGCAGATTTCAAAAAAGGGCTAAAAATGGCCTGAGTACTAGAAACATGAATAAGTGTGTAAGTTCAAAAGGGATCCTTTGAAAGGAAAGAACATTGAACTCAGCATTAGATGCCTTAGATGTGACTGTGCTAGGTTTTAGCTGTGTGACACTCCATCAGCCAACTTAACCAGTTGACACAACACAGAGGCCATTAATGTACTCTACTTGTGTTGTGAACTGTAGTGGGAATCAACGTAGAATGAAGATATGGAACGTGGAATTAACTGTCATGTTAATATGGTTATATATCTACTAAAATATTACAGAATTTCTAGCCAAATCTAATAGTGCCACAGCCAACATGCTTTCATTTGAGTAAGGTGAAGGTGTATTAAATGAGTATTACATGGGATACAAATTTTAGAAATACAGTGAGACTTATGGCTTAGAAATATTAGAAGTTTCAAATAGAAAAGTGTTACATTTTACCAGAGTGTTGGAGAAGTCTTTAGTAGGGTGTACACATAGAGAAATAATGGCTGGAGACGGAATTTATATCCTGGAGAATGTACATATTATTGTCTGAACTTGGCCAGAGCATGATAGTTGTTTTTGGCAAAACAAATAACTGTGTGTTAAAATTATTCAAAGGGAAATCTCGAAACTGAAAGTAATTGAGAATTCCTTTTTAAACCAGGAAAAAAATGCATCAACTCCTAATCCTTTTATTTTTTAAAAAACAAATCAGTTCTTCTCACTCAGTATGAGGCAATCCTCTCTTTGTCCTTGTTGTTAAGTCTCCTGCAGCTTTATTTGCTTTCAGCATGTTAGAAATGCTGTGCTTCTCCTGAACATTCCTCTCTTAAGGGGCCAGAACAAAGACTCACAGCCCTGCATTTCTTCTTCAGGGAGGCACAGTAAAGAGCTCTTTTCATGTAAAAGAAAAGGGATAGAGATAGAGTTTATTCCATTGTCCGTGAACTGATAGAAAATCTCAGGGTTCCTACCTGATAAATCATAGTTAAATTACTCAACTGCACTGCCTTTGGCTTTTCCTAGAGTTCTCTTCCTGTGCCAGGAACAGAACAAAAGCACAAAGACAAAGCATTTAGGCAATGCAATAATTGTCCGTTTCCACTCTGGGACTCTCAGAGCCACTGGTCTCCTTTCAGTGGGACTTAAGTGCATTTCCTTGACCAGTCTCCTTTTGAGGTATTTACTTGCAAAAGAGATAGGTCTCTTTTTCCAAGTTTGAAATTCAGGATCCCACACCCTACTTCTTGCCGTCCAGTTTCTTCTTCTGAATTTGCATTTTCTTCCCTGTACCTTAAAAAGAAGCTCTCCTTTGGTTTTTGATTTAGAAATGGTCCTTGCCAGCGACTCAAGCTGCATACATAGATTGGTGTGACAGATGCACTTTCTGTAGCTGCACACCCGCTTCAGAGAGCTTTTTGCCAGGCGATTCGTATAGGCCTGGATGCTGGCCAACGTCAGAGATAGCGTAATGACCTGATAAAAATAGAAGTGAGTTGCCGAAGATGACAACTAGCACACAGAAAGGACATTGCTCATGTATTTTGGGGGGGTGCAGCAAGGTTGCGGTCAAGGATAACTTGATTATATTGGAAACTTCTGAAGTACAGATTTTTCCTTCAGATGAGCCAAAAGTACAGATTATGGGGAGTTGAGAGAGCTACGTTAATAAAGTTTAGTGCAGTGATAAGGAGAAAATACTGCATGCGTGACAGTGGATGTGAGTAATGAATAGTATTGATGTATATGCTGTTTGGAATAATCCTTTTTAAAGCAAGTCATTCACAAAAAAAGCATTTCACTGAGGGTGGTGAAGGCTATGAAACCACAGTTCTGTTCTTTCCTGGAACCATAGACGTAGCACCTTGTATATAGCACACCTCCATCCTGTGTTTGATGGTGATTACTACCCTAGTGGTGCTAGTGGCTAAGAGCTACAGCTGCTAACCACAAGATTGGCGGTTCAGATCCACCAGCTGCTCCTCGGAAACCCTATGGGGTAGTTCTGTTTTGTCCTATAGGGTCACTATAAGTCAGAATCGACTCGACTGTAAAAGGCCTTAGAGATCATCCATTTTGTAATTGTGCAAACTGAGTTACAGAATTTTGTCAAGCAAAGGCTTTTTGTTTTGTTTCTGGATTGCACGCAATTGATTGAGAGGGCTGGGCAGCTTCCTAGCTAGGGCAAAGCTGAGAAGCCCCCAAAGCTCTGCAATCTCTGGTGGAGCCCTGATAGAAAATGCCCATTGCGTTCCAAGCCATTAAGCCCTTTTTAGTTAGTTTTGGATACTGCTTGCAGCACATAATCAAATGCCCATCTGATGATTTTAATCATAACCGTCATTCAGTTTCACATAGAATTAGCCAAGTTTTAAGCTAACTGAAAGAGAGCACCTGTCCCAAAGTAACGCCTTTGATTTTTTCAGGTTGAATTCTGGTTGTTCCAGCTGTTTGGGGGGTTCATTTTCACTCTATCTCTGTCTTGAATGGTGTCCAACAATTTGCCTCTTCTGAACCAGGAAATATGAAATAGAAAGGATAAAGAGAATGCCTAACATTCTTCTTACATTAGTTGAAAGAGTAAAGGTTACTAGTGGAGGGTTAGTGTTTTTACTTCTTTGTGGGAAGAACTGTAGTTAAAAACATGAGGCTCTACTTTTAATTATGTCAATACACTTGCAAATTAGAAGCAATCCTGCCGCCATTATTTAGGTTACTCTATCTGTTCTCTCTCAATGCAGCTATAGTCCAATGGAATGAGAACTATATTAGGAGTCAGAGACCTGGGTTCATATTTGGACCCTGCCCTGTATTAGGTGCGTGACTCTGAACAACGTACTTCTCTAAGTCTCAATTTTACTATCTTGTAGGCTTATTTTGAGGATCAAATAATATAGCGTGTATTAGAGTGTCGCCCTAAATCTTTGTTGTCTATTAAGTTGACACCTTAGGCAAAGGCATCTGCATATAAAAATTTCAGCAGCAAAGTTTTAGTTCCTTAGTGTGTTAATATACGAAAATTTTATTAAATTTTCTGAGCAAATTTTGCTTTTCTATTCTCTCAATAAATTGTCATTTTTTGGATGAAAAGTACATCTTTATGAAAGTAAATATTCTCTTCCTTTCTCCCTTCTTCTCTCTTCCTCTGTCCTTTTAGTTCTTCTCCCTTTCCTCCTTCCTTACTTTCCTTTCATTTCTGTTGTGTGTGTGTGTGTGAAGGATTTTGTGTCATCATAAGAAAATATTTATTCAGAGGTTATAGGATAAATTATTCTCACAATTTAGTTATTATATTTATTTCATTTATAATTAATTTTTAATTTTGAAAATAGAAGTGACAATAACAATATAGAATAATAAAAATAACAGACATTTGATCTAGATTTAACAAAAAATGTTTGGGGGGTATATTTCCTTTAGATGCCTTTTTGCAAGATGCAAAATATTATAGGGACAGCTGCATCTACAGGACTCTCATCTCATTTCCCTTCTTCCTTTTTCCCATTTACCCACTCTGCCAAGTGATTGGGCATCTTTCCTGTGCAAGTTTTGAGCTTCAGTAACAGACACACGTCTCTATAAGCAGAAGAAAGTATTACTCTCTGTTTTGAAAATTTACATAGATGTATTCTTAACTGGATTTACTAGCTGCAATTTGCTTTTTCTCACTCGGTGTCTGGCTTGCTAGAGCGTGCGCGTCTAGTTTCTCACTTTCACTGTTACAGAGCATTCAGCTTTATGACCGTGTCAGAGTTCATCTCTTCTTTATTGCTGAACTTTATAGGTTATATCCAAGATTCTGCAACTATGAGCAAATCTACAGTAAATTTCCTTGTATAGGTATGTGTGTGTGATAACTTTATAAATGTTTGTGTGATAACTTTGTTGGGGCTATCTACCTAGGAGTGGAATTGCTGGGTAGTGGTGGGTTTACATATGCAACGGAACTAGATATTCCCAGACTGCTCTTTAAAATGGAGACTTACAATGGCATCTCTACCATTACCAAGTTTGTGAGTGCATGTTGCTTTAATTTTTGACTCTCTATTCAGTTCCATTTATCTATTTGTCTGTACCTAAATTTCACTGTTTTTGTTAATGTAACTTAATCATTAGTTTTGACATCTGGAAGGGTAATGCCCAGCTCACTTTTATTCAGAGTATATACTTATCTGCCCAGAGAATAACAAAGATATGGATTCTAAAGCAGCAGTAATATGACTTGCCTTTTTTTTTTTTACCCCTGAGCTTTTGCATCATCTGTGCAATTCTTTGCACAATCTGCTTTCACACAGTTTTGCTCCAGGCAAGAACAGTTTCACCTCTAGAATGAATTTAATTTGTCTGTGAATTTCATGGCTAACAACTATACTACTATTTGTTCAATTTCAAAAGGTGTCAAATTGCTTCTAGCGGTGCTTTGTTATTATCTTTAAATGCAGACAAAGTGCTTTAGAGCCCTAGGAAAGAGAGATTTTCTGGAAGTTTTGTGGTCCCAGCTTCTTAGACTTCTAATAATAAATAGGATACGTACCTAGGGCAAATCAAATTATTATGCCATTGTTTTCAATAGACATTATTATGAATGCAGTCATAGGTAAGTCGTTGTTGTTGTTAGGTGCCGTTGAGTTGGTTCCCACTCATAGCGACCCTATGTACAACATAATGAAACACTGCCTTGTCCTGTGCCATCCTCACAATCATTGCTATGTTTGAGACCATTGTTGCAGCCACTGTGTCAATCCATCTCATTGAGGGTCTTCCTCTTTTTCGCTGACCGTCTACTCTACCA
The DNA here is from genome assembly GCA_030035585.1 of Dugong dugon. NCBI lineage: Eukaryota > Metazoa > Chordata > Mammalia > Sirenia > Dugongidae > Dugong > Dugong dugon. The sequence continues at coordinate 113,637,103 of CM057473.1, read as the reverse complement.
AGCATGATGTCCTTCTCCAGGAACTAGTCCCTCCTGATAAGATGTCCAAAGTATGTGAGATGAAGTCTCTCCATCCTCGCTATCATCAATAAGTACTTCATGTAGGTATACATAGGTGTGGGTCATTTAAATACAAAAAAAGTTTCCTAATTTGTTTCTTTTGAATGTAGAAATATATAAAGAACAACAATTTCCTTAAGGATAACTTTTTGGTTTCGAATGATCTAAGGTATGTTTAGGGATTCTAAGTATAGGGAGAGGATGGGATTTAGTATTCTGAGAGGATGAAGACATGTAGGAATGAAGAGCGAGCAATGCAGTATATGGAATGGTGCTAAGAACTCTGAAAAGGCCGCAAAACTCACATCTTTCATTTTTTAATTTTCTCTCTTCTTACTTTGCTGCCAAAGCTGTATCTAGGCAAAGCAAATATGAAACTGACTAAATGTGTCCTTTCTCGTTGTGTTTATGTTTCTCCACTTCTTCCCCATTGCCACCCTCCTGAGCCTCTCACATTTCTAAGCATCCAGTCTCCCTGGTTTCCTGCCCTGATTATTACTCACTTAATGCTCTTTCACCTCCCCAAGGACACTGCATTTAGGATTTTTGTTAGCTAGCACGATGACCTAACCATAAGAAAGCATCGGGTGTGCTGTTGATGTCTGAGGGAATATAGTTGTGTTGGTAAAATGAGAGCTGCAACGGTGGGCATGTCATCTATTGAGGTAATCTGGCAGGGTAGCCATTTCTGAACAGTGGGTCAGGTTATGCTATAATGGCATCTGTTAACTCTTTAGTTGGTAAGTTGGTGCTATACCTTTTGACATATATATATATATATATATGTATTTATAAACAAATACTGCTAGATGTTGGGGATATTACTCTCAAGTTGCTCATACAGTAGTTGGGTGGTACAAATGCCAATTTTTACAATTTAGCAAATATACATTGAGCACCTGTTATAAGACAAGCATTTGCTAAGTGCTGCAGTTCAATGTTGAATGTTCAATGTTGAATAAAACAGATATGGTGCCTGCTCTGATAGAGCTTATAATTTAGTGAGGGAGGTAAACATTCATGAGTAATAATCACACACACACACACCCACACACACACACATACACACACATACACACACACACACACACACAAGACTGTGAAGGAAAAGAACATGGTGCCATGGATGAGGTAAGGAGGGAGGAAGACAAAGCTTCCTTAGGAAAAGGGCTGTGTGTGGAGCAGGGGACGGCATCCTGAGCAGAGGGCCTGGCTTATGTCAACACTTTGAGGATAGATGAAGAAGCACCTCCAAGCGTACATTAAAGTTCAACAGCAAAGACTGAGAACAAACAGTCCTTGATGAAGCTGGAGACATGACAAAATCCAGATGATCCATGGCTTTGAAGAATGTTAAGAATTTGTAATTTATTTTTCTTCTTAAGAGGCTTATAATGCAAACAAATTAAAAGCCAGTTGCTGTGTCGTCAATTCTGACTCTTGGAGACCACATGTGTGTCAGAGTAGAACTGTGCTCCATAGGGTTTTCCGTGGCTGATTTTTCAGAAGTAAGTCACCAGGTCTTTCTTCTAAGATGCCTCTGGATTGACTCAAACTTCCAACCTTTCGACTAGCAGGTAAACACGTTAGCCATTTGTACCACTCAGGGCCTCTGAGAACTGTCCCACAAGGTTTCCAAGGAGTGGCTGGTGGATTCAAACTGCTGACCTTTTGGTTAGCAGCTGTAGCTCCTAATTACTGTGCTACCAGGGCTCCAAGAACAGATTAGAGGGGCATAAAAGCAGATTTGGGTAAACCAATTCAGCATGATGGAACTGGAATGTGGCTTGGCTTGATGAGGTCGAGGTGATGATAGGGAAGAGTGGAGAAATGTTAGTGGACAAAGCTATTTTGGATATAATAAGATGAGACTGAGTTGGAAACCCTGGTGGTTTAGTGGCTGATAAGCAAAGGTCGGCAGTTTGAATCCACCAGGCACTCCTTGGAAACCCTATGGGGCAGATCCACTTTGTCCTTTAGGGTCGCTATGAGTTGGAATCGATTCCACAGCAATGGGTTTGGTTTTAGTTTTTTTGGAGTTGGATATGGTACATGAGGTAGGAGGGGTCAAAAATGACTCCGAGAAGGAATGTACAGTCTGACAATAGAACAGAGTTATGATAAAGTAAATGAGTCAAAACTTTAATAATGAAAGCTATTTACTGCAAAGCTACCCAATAAAAGAGTAATGATCTTCTTGTCGAAATCAGGGAATAGAAAATGATTCTCTTGCTTACTGAGATTTTGTGCAGGCAGAAAATGATTGCAGAGGCTTTAAGGAAATATCCAGAAACTTCAACCTACACTGATACTTTTAACAACAAAAAAATTCTATTCTCTGCTGCCATTTCTATTTTGGGGTTTAATTAATTATAAACATGGACACCAGATTGAACTTACATGTAGGCAGTTTAAGAAATAAGATATGACAGGCAGTAGAGGATTATGCAATTATAATCTACCTTTGGAAGAAGCACTTTGAGGAGGAAAGTCAAGTGATTTCTGTCCCGGAAACATTTGAAAAATCATCTTTAAGCAAGCCATTTTAGTTTTCCATTTAAATTAATGCTAAAATATGGATACATACATTTATATAGATTAAAATATATAAATGATTATTTTATAGTGATATAGGTACATAGAGAATTGTAAAATTATATATAAAAGCAAGCATAAATATCAAATTTAATTAGTGGTTATCTCTGGAGAGTCAGGGAGTGTAATGGGATAGATATGTGGGAGTAACTTCCTCTATCTACAATATTTTATTAAAAAATTTTTTAAAATCTGAAACATATAGAACAAAATGTTAACAATTGGTAAATCTAAGCTGTGTAGATACTGGTATTGTTATATTTAGTAATTTTTGCACATTTGATTTTTTTTATAATTTAACATTTAAAAAATTTAAAAAGAAACTCTTCTGTTCATTATAGTTTGGTGATAGAAACCATCTGATGGCTTAGACAGGAAGTAAACTGCCTCAAGTCCTGTTTCCCTATTTGTTATTGAATGCTGTTTTGTTTCTATAGTTATACTGAAAAAAGGATACAGTCAGCAGAGTTAAACAATGAGTCTTTGAAATATTTGCTTCTTTAATGTAAATGGTAAATTATGATACAATTATTTTATGCAGATGATAACTCTTAATGATAATTCACAGAACTTACATTATAGGTTATTTTATTTCTCTGTACTTTGATGAGGAAAATAATTGTGTTCATTGTACGGTATAGAAAAAGACCAGATTTTTAAGCCAGAAGAACTGAGTTCTACTGTACCGTTTATACACCTTTAAAATAGGTGTATCAGTTTGGGCCACAATCACATAACTCCCGGTGTCCTTATTTTCCTTTGCCGTAAGGAAAAAGTACTGAAGTTAATGTTCTCTATGTTATGATCTGCCTCTTACATCCTAGGATTATTTCGCTATTTTTGCATATCTCATCTTCACAACATTACAAGAACCAAACAATCCCTTAGTAAATTTTGTTTTAACGTAGTAAAAATGAGTACTTTTTACTGAAGTATGACACGGATATGTGGAAAAGCACACAAATCATAAATGTGCCATTTGACCAGTTTTTACAAAGTGAACACACTAGTCAGTTAAGAACTGGAACACTACCAGCACCCCAGAAACTCACTTTACGTCCCCTTTGGTCACACCTCTACCATGCAGGGTAACCACTGCCCTAACTGCTAACATCACAGATTAACATCGTCTGTATTTGAACTTTATATAAATCAAATAATTTAGTCTGAGTCTGACTTTGTTTGTTCAATAATATACTGGGATAATAATTCATCCTTTGTTGTAATTGTAGATTTTATATCATACTTAGTATGATATAACTGAGGTTGGCAAACTTCTTTTGTGAAGGGCAAGATCAAACATATTTTTGGCTTTGTGGACCATACAGCCTTTGTCTTGTATGACTCAAGTCGGCTGCTGCTCCATGAAAGCAATCATAGACACTATGTAAACAAATAAGCCTAGATGTGACCCAATGTTACTTGATTTACAAAACCAGGCAGCAGGCAGGTTTTGGCCCATGGGTCATAGTTTGCTGACTCCTCATATCTGATATTTCCTTGATAATATGTTACATTTTATTTGTCTACTCTACTATTAAGGCACATTGGGTACTTTTCAGTTTTGAATTAGAATGTAAAATACTGATATGAATACTTTTATGCACCTGTTTTGGCGCATGTATATTGGGTCACGTCACATGTATATGCATGTATTCAGCTTTTGTTGGTGCCATGAGTTTACCAAAGTGGTGTACCAACTTACATCTCCACCAAGCAGTGTGTGAGATTCTCTCTTACTCCACATCCTTAACGTTTGGTATTGTCTGTCTTTTTAGTCACTTAGGTAAGTCTACAGTAGCATCACAATGTGGTTTTAATTTACATTTTCTTGATAACTAACTGTTATGGATTGAATATTGTCCCCCCCAAAATATGGTCTGTGTTGTAAATCCTAACAGCTATGCCTGTGATTATAATCTCATTTGGGAATGGGTTGTCCTTGTTATGGTAATGAGGTAAAATTAGTGTAGGGTGTATCTGGAGACAATGTCTTTTGAGATATAAAAGAGAAAAAACTCAAGCGAGCAAGCAGAGATGGGGAAGACACATCCCAAGCTACATGAAGATCGCCCAGGAGCAGAAGCTCAGAAGAGACAGGGACCTTCCACCAGAGTCAGCAGAGACAGAAAGCCTTCCCCTAGAGCTGGTACCCTGAATTCAGACATCTAGCCTCTTAAACTGTGAGAAAATAATTTTTTGCTTGTTAAAGGCACCCACTAGTGGTATTTCTGTTATAGCAGCACTAGATAGTTAAGACAGTAATGAAATAAGGATATTTTCATATGTTTATTGGCTATTTGTGTTTTATTTCATGAAGTACCTATTCAAGTATTTTGCTCTTTTTGCTATTGTGTTGTTTGTCCTTTTTTTTTTTTTAAAAAAAAAAAACTGATTTATAGGAGTTTTTTAATGTACTATGGATGCAAATCATTTGTCTGATGTATGCATTGTAAATATCTTCTTCCAACTTATGGCTTACCTTTTCATTCTCTTCAGGGTGTCTTTTGAAGAACAGAGCTTCTTATTTTTAATATGGTCCAATTTATTCTTTATGGTTAGCATTTTTGTGTCTTGTTTAAGAAATCTTTGCTCATCCCAAGGTCATGATGTTAATGCACCGTATTTAATCATGAATTTATGATTGTTATCTAAGAAATAGAGTGACAAAAAGGTTACTCAATGAACCATTGTCCTCATCTATTCCCCTCAACCCCCATTAAAAAAAAAAAAGAGAGAAAAGGAAGTCTTAGAAGTTAGTTGGTAGCAAAACTAGTGATAAGATGGAAGTTTCAAGATGTCTTAATGCAGTAGTTTGTTCTTACTCTTTTTGTTATTTGTCAGAACATAAGGAAAAGATGATAGAGCAGACAATTTAAATTTCGCTACATGGTGTAGAATGCCAGAAACTGCGACAAGATCCAGCTGTCCTCGTAAGCTCTAACAATCTAATTGCAGTAAATAGCTTTATAATTTTGAAGAGGGGAAATTGTTGGCAGTTGTGTAAAGCATCTTGATGTGATTCTGGATTATAAATTTAGGTTTAAAAATCTTCGTGAGTATCTAATTTTAAGACTTAAAAATCTTCTTCAAAGAAGTGTTGGAATTCTGGTACAAGATGACTACCAAGCAGGAGTATTTATGTCTTACTTTCTGCAAACCCTTAGTATTTTGGAAATAAAGATATTTATTGCAATGATTAAAGCTGGAATCAGAATCTAGCATATGTAAAGCAGTGGGGAAGAAAGTAAGGAGAAAACCCAGTCCAGCTGAGGAACCTACAACACCCAGAGGAAAAAGAGAGGACTTCCCCATAGGTAAATTTCTCAGAGGAACCTCAGAATAACTCCAACAGCAAGGTAGAGGTTACAGGGTCACAAGAAGTCAGTCAGAAAGTTAAGTGAGAGAAAGTGACAGATTCATCCCCCAGCCCTTCTTTCCTCTCTGATAGAAAATTTAGATATTAATTTTTCAATGTTGGTTGGAACACATTTTATTGTCTGTCATTCAGCAAGGTTGTTAAATATAAGATCAATTTACAAAAGTCAACTGCATTTCTATCCTCTAGTAACATTTAGAAAATGGAAAAAATAACGCCTACCATGTATACCATAGATGTATGGAAAAATTATAAACTTTATAAAAAGATGTTGAAAAGTTAATTTAATGAAGCTGTATGTGATATCATGGATACAAAGACTATATATAATAGGTAAAAGATGTCCTTTCTCCTCAAATTATTCCATAAATTGAATGCAATGCCAATCATAATCCTGACAAGGTTTTTAATGTAACTTGACATAGATATTCTAAAATGGAAGAGTAAAAGGATAAAATAACCAAGACAATTTAGAAGAAGAAGAGAAAAGTGGGAGGTCTTGCTTTGCCAGATAACAATACATTTTATAAAGTTACTGTACCTAGGACAACACGAGACTGGCATAGAGAGAGAAAAATAGGCCAGTGGATCAGGATAGAGAACCTAACACAGACTCACAGATATTTGGAGGTATCATTGTCAATAAATAATTCTGGTAGAATTTACTAGCCACGTGAGAAAACCTCATACTCTATTCTCCCCAAAAAATTTAATTAGATTTAAAACTTCCAAGAAATACCCAAAAGAAAATATTGAAGAATAACTTTTTAAACAACATTTCTTAAATGCCCCCACAGATTATAAAAAGATTGATATATTCAATTACATTAAAATAAAAGAATTATATTCATCAAGAAACACAATGTTGTTGTTGTTAGGTGCCTTCGAGTCGGTTCCAACTCATAGCGACCCTGTGTACTACAGAACAAACACTACCTGGTCCTGCGCCACGCTCACAGTCGTTGTTACGCTTGAGCCCATTGTTGCAGCCACCATGTCAGTCCATCTCATTAAGGGTCTTCCTCTTTTTTGCTGACCTTCTACTTTACCAAGCATGATGCCTTTCTCCAGGGACTGATCCCTCCTGATAAGATGTCCAAAGTATGTGAGATGTAGTCTCGCCATCCTTGCTTCTAAGGAGCATTCTGTCTGTGCTTTTGGCTGCACTTCTTCCAAGACAAGAAACACAGTAAAGACAGTGAAAAGAGACGTGTCAGCCACAAAGGAGATAATTGTAATGCATGTAACTAATATATTTGTAACCAGAATAATAATAATAACTCCTATCAATCAAGAGAAAGATAAACTCATAAATAAAAAGTAGGCAAAAAATATAACTAGGCAGTTCACAGAGGAAGAAAATCAAATGGGCAGTAAACACGAGAAGATTGTCAAGTTTACAGGTAATTAGACAAGTGTAAGAGATATAATTTTACCCAGGAAAGCGGCAAATATTCAAAAGTCTAATATTATTAAGTGCTGACAAGACGTGATGCAACCAGAACACTTGGGTTTTGCTAAGGGGAACATGAATTGGTGGAACCACATCATTTTTGAGCCAGTAAAACTGAATATGCAAATATACTATAGCACAGTAATTCAACTCCCAGGTAATGAGACAGGCACAAGACTGTTCAGAACAACTTTGTTTGTAATTGCAGAAAAGTGAAAAAATTAAATGTCCAACAACAGAAAAAAATTGCTAAATAATTGTGGAAGAGTCATACAACGGGTTATGGTAGAGCAGAAAAAATAAATGAATTAGACCTACACATATGAAAATAGATGTCTCACAAGCATAGTGATGGGTGAAAACAAAGGAACTTACAGTAAACCACATACAGTTTGAGTCCTAGAGCTGATATCGAGTCAGTATACAAGGACAGAGCAGTAATCGTTGGTAAATATTGAAGTATTTCTCTCTGATATGTGCTGAGCTCAACTATCCCTTTACCATCCTAGTTGCGCTGACTATTCTCTTGGCAATTCCTCATGCATTTGTGTAATACGACAGAAATAGAGAATTCAAAGTCCTAAAAGTTACATTCTGCCTGTATTCCAAGTTTAAACAAAAGATTTGCTTAATTTTTCTCTTTTGTTTTTAAGGACAAAACTAATAAATACCTATTTCTCTCTGTCTCTGTATCCATTCACCTGTCTGCATTATAATCACTAAGGGAGTCGTGTTCAAAGTGGAGTTTGCAAGATTATCCATTGTCATGCAGAAAGAATGTATTAGAAACTTATTAATACTTATTTTAACTCTATACATTTTATTTTATTTTTATGAGCTAAAAGAGCCTCAAAAAGATATATCTTAAAACTTTCATTGTCAAAGTATTATGGCATCAGTATATATTAATATGTTCAGAAAATGCCAAAGCCACAATTACATTGTGAACTTTAAATAGTTCACAATATAATAGTGCAGAAATAATTAATAGTGCAGAAATAGTCGGGTCAAGCAAACAATGAGCAAAGATGAAAGAACTTAAATGAAATATACAACATAAAAAAAAGAAAAGATATCTCAATAAATTCTAAAAATTTGCAATTATATAAGCCACATTATCAAGCCACAGTATTACAGAATCAGAAATAAATGAGAAAGGAATATTAAGAATTCTGATAAAAGACCCCACCAGAGTCCAAGTAAATCAGAATCTCTGAGAGTGGAGCTGAGGTATTGTGTATTTTAAAAACACCTTAAGTGATTCTCCTGCACATCCTGGGTTGAGAATGACAGCCCTCTTTCTCACTGAGCTTTACACTGTATTACCGTATGTTTGTCAGAGGCCAGGGACACACTACCAGGCCAGTTTGTCATCATGTAGGTTCATAGTTAAGGTCTGGTTTTCTGTTATTGTGAGATACACAAGTCATAAAAAATGAGTACATTAGTTATACTAGTTATAGTTAAACTAGTACACTAGTTATTAAAAAATTAGTAAAATTTCTCTAATATCCTATTCTGAAAAATGTAAGAAAAGAATTGTTTATATGCAGATTCCTGTCAATGAATTAAACAGTCAGCTAAAAATCCTTTAAGAAGTACAATGCAATAATCAAAGAATTAGATAGAAAAATCAATAAATATAGAAGGAAAAATTAGCAAATTAGGAAATAAAATTATATTAGACTTATTCCATAAAACAAAATAAAATAAAAAAAAAACTCACTTCTTGAAAAGACCAACAAAATAGACAAATGTTCTTTTTCTAAGTCTGTTCAAAAAAAGAGAAACACAAACTTTTCATATGTAAAATGAGATGTAACTACAGATTTGGAGAGACTTAAAATATCATAAGAACACATTATAAGTAATTTTTCTAATACAATGATGCTAACAAAAATTATAACAAGTATGGTATTATGTAACATTTATTGGTCACTTGCTATATATTCTGATAATTCTCAGCACAACTTATGACAGGTTATTATTGCTGCTACTGTTAGGTGCCATAAAGTTGGTTCTGACTCATAGGGACCCTGCGTACAAAGAACAAAATGCTGCCGGGTCCTGTATCATCTTCAAAATCGTTGCTATGTTTGAGCCCATTGTTGCAGCCACTGTGTCAATCCATCTCCTTGAGGGTCTTCCTCTTTTTTGTGACCCTGTATTTACCAAGCATGATGTCCTTCTTCAGGGACTGATCCCTCCTGATAACATGTCCAAAGTGCGTGAGATGAGGTCTCTCCATTCTCGCTTCTAAGGAGCATTCTGGCTGTACTTCTTCCAAGACAGTTTTGTTTGTTCTTCTGGCAACACCATAATTCAAATGCGTCAATTCTTCCTTGGTCTTCCTTATTCATTGTCCAGATTTCTCATGCATATGAGGCACTATAGGGTTGCTATGAGTTGGAATTGTCAACAAGGGTTTGGTTTTTTTGGTTTTGGGTCAGGCGCATCTTAGTCCTCAAAGTGACATCTTTGCTTTTTAACACTTTAAAGAAGTCTTTTGCATCAGATTTGCCCAATGCAATGCGTCGTTTGAATTCTTGATTGCTGCTTCTGTGGGCATTGGTCGTGGATCCAAGTAAAATGAAATCCTTGACAACTTCAGTATGTTCTCTGTTTATCATGGTGTTGCTTATTGGTCCAGTTGTGAGGATTTTTGTTTTATTTATATTAAGGTGTAATCCATCATTATCTTTCTTTAATTAAAACTTAGTGACTACCTAAGGTGGCAAAGTGGCAAAGTCACGAATCAAACCCAGGCTGTGTAACTCCAAATCCATGCTCTTAACGACTTTGCAGTGTTATTTCCTGAAATGAATAAATTGTACATGGACATAAAAAATAAGGCTTGTTCCAGTCAAACTGACTCCTTTTCCTGTAGAGACTCACCATTCTGTAATCTTAAGTGCTTCAGAATCAAGTCAATAGGTCCTGATACAGATTGATTCTTGTTCGTTACTAATTTCCTTGGGGCATTGCTCTGTGTTTCTTCTATAAACTCTTGTTAGTGTATGAAGGAAGATTTAATTGGTTGTTTCTCTTTCCAAGTTCAGAGGTCAAACTAATATTGAATATAAGACTCAAATTTATTTTCCTAAAGGAGAAAAAAAAGAAATATTGGCTGAAATGAAATTTTATTGACCCATCTTTTGCTTTACTTAGTAGTATACTAAACTGAATTGTAACCAGTGCATTACTACATTGCTGTCATTCATCCTGAACCAAAAAGCATTTAAAGGTATAATTATTTTAAATAAGATAAGTGAGTTTATAATTTTTCCCTCTTAGGGTCTTCCTGTATCAAAATGGAAAAATGACAGCTCTGATAGCAGTATGTTACACAGTCCTACTTAAAGTAAGTTCGTTTACTTTTACTTTTTTTAAACAAAGAAGAGACAACCTTAACTGTGCGATATAACCATGAAATATTTCACTGGTTTTCATATTTGGCATCTGGAATACAGTCTTATTTCTTCATAGTTACATGGGCACTACCTGTCGTGGGTATACAAAAACCAAGAACTTAGTTAGGTAACTCTTATCTCCTGGCTCAGGAAAAAAGCAAGTGAACGGTCTTAGTCCTGATTTACAAACATTTTGAGAATGAAAAAACACTGGTGATTTTAGGGTTGTTGAAAGTACTGATATTTTCTGTTTTCAGCTAGAACAATCTATTTCACCTCCTAGTCCATTAGGAATTCTAGATAGCTGATAGAGTGGTTTGGGAATTACAGTGATAACTATTGCAAACATCACTCCTAGATATCTGTGTTGACATACTTTTGGGTTTAGTTATGAGGTAATTCCTGCATAGGGAGAATTAGGAATTTTGTTCTTTAAGACAATGAGGTTCCTGGAGGCAAGACCTATTTTTAAGCTTTATCTTTGGACCCTGAATATTTAGCAAGTGCCTGCAATTAGTAGGCGCTAAATGTATATTTATTTAGCAAATATATGAAAGTTCAGGGAAAGATCATTATGTTAAAGACGTAAATATGTAGTGATTATTCAGTGTAATTTAAAAAGCTGGGGTTTGTTAGGTATAATTTGTGTCTTTTTTTGTTGGTTTTGCCAGCAGTTGTTTACAAGAAATCCCAAGGTATGCATTATTACAATGGAGATCTAAGAGACACAAGACTTTCAATTCTTAGATGCTGTATGAATGCATATGTCATATGCCACATAGATTAAAATTTCTTTTAGCTGTTCTACATAAATAAAACATTTATATAATTAAAGTTTACTTCACTGGGAATGAAAATTTATTTTGATAATTTTAAATGAAAATTCTTGTAAAATTGTTTCATACATTTTTAAAAATGCTAATTCTTATTTTTTTATTAAGCTTATATGTTGACATAGTATAAAAGTCAATAGTATTAAAAGACTTATAATAAAAACTATCACTCCCCTCATCTCCACCTGGATGATAGATTTCAACTCTCTTTGCTCTGTGGTAAATTAGGTCTTTGTTTCCAAACACTATACTTCACTGCTTTTAAAAAATTATCCACTTTAGACATTAGTTTCCCCCTATGATAGAGGAAGATTTACATCTCTTATGTTCTCCTCACTCACAAGTTTCCTCTTCCCATGCTTTTAATATGCTTGGGTTACATTTTTTTGAAGCAGGGGCCCACATTTTATTAATATTCGTGGTTGAAGCAAGTAGTGAGCTCAGGTACCTTTTTGTTTTTCCTAAGTAAATAGTTGCCTTACTTTTGGTATAGTTTTCTATATTCCCTTCAATTATTCTGTTTGGAATGCTCTGACAGATCTGCTAGAGGTCTATTCAGAATATTTTCCAAATGCTCTAATATACCAGCTGTTCTGTCATTTCTTTTATTTCCCACAGAAGATTTCCTTCATAGAGATCTTTCTGTTCCTTTCTAGTAAGGCTGTATAGATGGTATCCTGGGTTCATCCTCACCTCCCTCCATTGGTGGATCCATTCTTGCTCTTGTTTTCTGAGCTCTTTTTCTTTTTTCTTTTTCTGAAGCAAATACGCTGGTCTCTTCTTGAGGAAGAATGCAAGGGAAGTAAAATTGCATATGTGCATTTTAAAAATGATATTTAGTCTTAATGGATAGTTTGGCTGGGTATAGAATTTAAATTATTTAAGACATTTCCTCGATGCGCCTTGCTGTTTTCTTGCTTCTCTTGTTGCTGTTAAGAATTTGATCCCTCTTTTTGATGGCCCTGTTTTTTCTTCCTGGAAGCTTTTAGTATGCATTATTTTTATCTCTGTGTTTTGAAACTTTACAACGATGTACCTTTTTGTGAGCCTCCATCTCTTTTTTTAAACTTGTGCTGGAAACTTGGTAGAAACTTTCAATTTGTAAAGCTGTATCATTCAGTTTGGGGAACTTTTTCTTGTATCATTTTTAGCTAATTTTACATCCTCCATTTCCCCTGTTCTTTGTTTCTGGAAATTCTATTTTCTTATCCTACAATTTTCCTATTTTTCTCTTATTTTCATCTTCTGTTGTTGTTGTTTTTCCTCTTTGCTATGTTTTCTGGTACTATATCTATCTTCTTTTTGTCCAACCATGGAAATTTGTAATTTTAAATATTCTGTTTAACCATTATAGAATGCATATTCTTTGTTTCATAGATTCTAATTTCTTTAAAATCTTCATTATTTCATCTGTTTGTTTTTATATCTTCTCCATTTTTTGTATATATTTACAATAGTTATTTTAAAGTCCTTGCCTCCTAATTCCAATATTTGTATCCCTGTTAATCTACTTTAACTTTTTTTCTCCTAATTATTGTCCATAGAGTTCTATTCATTCACATGTAGACATGTAGAGGTTTTTTTTTTTGTTTTTTTTTTTAATTGAATGTTAGACATCACACATAAAGAACAGTGGAGGATAAATGTGGTTTTGCCTTCCTTCAGGTAATGTCACCCTTTCTTCTGCTAGGCAGATGGGGTGGAGTCAGATCTCCACAATGCAGTCAGGGACAAAGGGTTACAGTTATGTTAATATTCATTCTTCCTAAAGTTTTTCCTTTTCCCTAGGACATGGAGCTCAGGGCATTTCTGTTGAGAGACTGGTGAGTCTGTCTCCTTAAAACAAAGAAACTGTGGGAATTTTTGCTCTATTTACAGGCTTTTAAAAAAATTATTGTTTTACTTAACTCCTTAGCCTCCAGCTCTGTGTTGCTTTAGAAGTTGTCAAATATCTTGAAGGGGAGATTGGCTGCATCTGTCTCCAGTTTTGACAGTCCAGTCCCATATGACCAGAAATACTCTACTGTTTTTTCTGCCTCCACCTGTTGCATTCTGTCCCATCCAAGCCAGTATTCTCAGCCTTAACCATGTCTAAAGATTGGCAAATGAGATTCTGCCCTCCTGTTCTCCACCCCCCAACCCAGCCACCCTGCCACAGTAAAGGCATCTGAAAAACTCAACTCACGTTTTAACCTTCCCCCTCCGGAATTTTTGTTCCTTAAGTCCTTGTTTATTGTGATACCTTTAATACCTGGTTTTTTTCTTTGTAGTTTACCTAATCCTACTTGTTCTAATTGGAAACATTCACTCACTGTAAATTATACTATACTATTAGAAACAGAATCTCATTGTACTGGGAACGGTGTTATATTAAACAAAGCAAGACTTTGCTAAATGTTTTCATCCTCTCTCTCTCTCTCTCTCTCTCTCTCTCACAACCTCTCTTTCTGTTCCCCTCTAACTCCCCCCTCCCACTTTCTCTCCCACACCCTCTCTTTTTTTCTTTCTGTCTCTTAGTTATGTTCAGTTTTCTGAGAGATACAACATGGAGGAATATCCAGCCAAATGCTCTTTTTTCTACAACGTAACCTCCTTGCTAATCTTGTCTAATCTGCTTTGAGAAGCCAAAATGAAGAGTCTGGACAGAATGCTAATGGGCTTTAACTCACATTCTTAGATTTTAGAGGTTAGATCCAGATAAAATGTCTAGCTCTCAGCTTCCTCTTGGATCCAGCCTGCCTCCTTTACCTTCCCAGAGTTACAGAGATGTGTGGCTTCAGTATTTGCATCCCGCATGTTTTCCTGAGATGGCCGTAAAAGCCTCTCTCCTACTTTTCTCTTTTTCACTTCTATAATTCTCATGGAGTTAGAAATAACTACTTTCAAATACCACTCCTGAAACTTACTAAGTACACCTTTTAACAATATCTTTAGACTGTCTTCTCATTGGCAAAATAGGAGTACAATATGCACCTTATTAAGAATGGAGATAAAATAATTAAGCATTCAGCTCAGGGCCTGGAACCTATGAGGCTTTCAGTAGATGTTTGTAATTTCACTCTCCCAGTCCCCTGTGGGCAAAGAGAGCAGAGCAAGAAAAGCAGAAGGTGTATCACTGATAAAAAATTCTTCAATGTCTCCTTCCAGTTTCTTCCATTAGAAATTCTCCACTTGCACCTCATTTTTATGGTAGCCCTTGATAGCTTTCTGAGACTTAAGTTAAAATGGAAGGAGATGTGGATACACCTAGACCACCTGTCAACAAGAGAGACAGGGAAACCTCCTTTGCCTGAGTAATTTAAATATTGGATAGGAACTCAATTCTTGAGTGGTTAAGTCAACCCAGACTGAAGGCATAAAGGAGAACAGAGAAATTCCAGAAGTTTCTTTCATGTTTGTTTACAGTCTGGGAACACATGGTCAGAGGCCTTCTGCTCAGTTGGCTAAATCACAGTGCTAATGAAGCAGACACCCCTGAATGAGTTATTTAGCTTCTAACTGGAAAAAAATAACTTCTGTTTCCTTTAACAGATTACACGCTTAAAGCTGGAAAGCTAGCTTCCACATACTAGACAGTGAGGCTAGTGAATGTGGTTAGCTCAAGGCAAGGTTCATGTCAATACAGGAAATCAAGGAGAAATCAATGGCTTAATGAAGACAAGTCGGCAGTACTTTCTCAGTTAAGTAACTGAGTGATAATTATTATCAACAAGGACTATTTACATCTAAAATGATATGAATCATAGCAACACCTAGAGCCTGAGATTTTTTGACTTGTATTTTTTTTTAAACATCATGAGGGCTTGGGGGTGGGGTCAGGGCAAAGATTGGGGCTGGCCCAGTGCGGTCTTAGGATTTACTTGCTCTGGCTTTGAGTTTGATTCTTTGAGCTTGCCAGCAGTATGGCCTGTTCAGTAGATTTTAGCTTTTGTAAAGTTTATCCTTATAACTATGTATTCTCTGCGTGGTTAAGTGCTGCCCCAAACACTGTAATTAGCAAATCTTTTGTTGCTGCTGTTGATGTTATTGAATACAGCCACATTTCTCTTCTTTATTTGTAACTTAGAGTGAACATTTATAAATTCATTTACGACTTTTCATTAAGTTTTCCATATATCTGTAGTAGAACAAGTACAATTTCATGCTATTTGAACCCAGTAAGTGCAGACTAATTCTAAAGTTCTGTGTAGAAAGCAACAATGAATTCTTAACTTTTTATCTTTACTTTGTTCATGCTACTTCACACAAAATAAAAAACAGCTACTTTTTTTCATTTCCAAATCTCATCATTGCCTACAGAAACCTTAAGAGAACCAATGGTTTTGGATATAATATTTCCACCCTCTTTGGAGTGGATTTTATAATACTTACCTTCCCCTTCTCAGAGTGTAAGCCACTCATCTTATTCTTTGGGGAACTTTGGTTTAATTGCTTGTAGTGACCTGATAGGAAGGCTGAAGTTCAGGTTCTAGAAGCTGTGTTGGAGTGTAGTTGGATGTGTTGGACAAGACATGAGAAGTGGGTTTAGTTATGGTCACCTGAGTGGTGTGACCTTGGGCAGATTTCCTGGGCTTTAATTGCTGATTGTTATTGTTAGTTGCTGTCAAGTTGATTCCAACTGATGGCGACCTCACGTGTTACAAAGTAGAATTGAGCTCCACAGGGTTTTCTTGGCTGCCATCTTTCCGTAAGCAGGTCGCCAGAACTTCCTTCCACAGTACTGCTGAGTGGGTTAGGACTGCCCACCTTTCAGTTAGTAGCTGAGAGCAAACCCTTTGCACCATCCAGGGCCTATGCATTCCAAACCAAAACCAAACCCACTGCTGTCAAGTCAATTCCGACTCATAGTGACCCTATAGGACAGGATAAAACTGCCCTATAGGGTTTCCAAGGCTGTAATCTTTACAGAAGCCAATTGTCACATCTTTATCCCATGGAAAGGCTGATGAGTTCGAACCGTCTACATTTGGTTAGCAGCTGAGTGCTTATACTATTTATATAGCTGGGTTAAGTGAATTTAAATAACTTGCTCAGTATCACAGAATTGTTAAACAGTAAATTCAAATCCAAGGAGTCTGACTTTACAGTCTTAACTTTTATATCCTGCATCTTTCATAGATATGATGTTCTAAACTGATATTTATTTTGTCTAGCACTTGACTGCTAGCCAAAATGCTGGTGGTTGGAACCAGAAGTCCATCTTCAGACAGGCCTGCTGATCTGCTTCTGAAAAGTCACAGCCTTGAAAACCCTTCTACTCTGCATGCATGGGGTTGTCATGAGTTGAAATCGACTCAAAGGCAACTAACAATAGCAACAACAGTAGAAATAATATAGCTCTCTTTGAGCAGTCCCTAATGTAATCAAGAATTTAAGAAAATCTTTTTCCTCTACATTGTATCACTCTAGGTAACATTTGCTGAAATTAAAAAAAGAAAAAGGCAAAACTTTGAATTCTTAGCTGGTTATAAAATGGACAGTATTTTACAACTTGAGACTGGAACCTTTAAAACATTTTTACTATATACTGTAACATAAAACATTTTAAACTGTGTTAAATTGTTACGTTAAACTATTTTTAAAGCACAGAATTGTATTTTATTGTCTGCTCTTGAATTGTTCCATCTGCCAATTTACGGATGGCTTTGTCCAAATACAATTTATTTGCCCAGATACAAACATATGGACCAACTTCAGCATGTTTCCTCTTAAGAATTTTCTGTCATATTGTGAATATTTCTCTTTATTTCCTGAGACTATAAATCCTCGAGAGAAATACTTGACTTCTCTGGGGGATATATGTTCCAGGAATTTTGAAGTCTAAATAAAAATATTTTTATATGAATTAAAATTATTTGATATGAATAAAGTTCTTACTCACCAGGCAAAGATATAATGTTGTGTGAAATTTCAAAGAAACTTCATCAGATTTTTGTACCATAAGAACATGTATAAAATGCAGGTCATTCCTGAAGTCCCTGGGTAGTACAAACAGTTAACACGATCTGCTGCTAACTGCAAAGTTTGGCAATTTGAGTCCACTCACAAGAGCCTTGGAAGAAAGGCCTGGCAATGTACTTAAAAAAAAAATCAGCCATTGAAAAACCTTACACAGCACAGGTTTACTCAGACACAAATTGGGTCGTCGTGAGTTTGGATCGACTTGACAGTAACTTTTTCTTTTTTTGGTGGGGGGAGTCGGGGGAGACAGAGGCCTGGGAGCTCTTAGGAGGAGACAGCTGTTAGGGTCTCATTTGAAGACCCTGTGCTCAACTTCTGTCAGTCAGTACTGAAGCTGAGTGAAACTGGTTCCGGAACTACACTGCGTTTCTCTCTTTTCTGGAAAGGTTGCTGCAGCATGTGCTCGCACTATGCCTGCAGCTGTGGAGTCTGTTTACTACTTCACTCACAGCAGCAGTTGATCCTATTCCTCAGGTCACATGCAGGCAGTCTTGGTCCTGGTCCCTCAGGTCACCTGCAGGCAGTCTTGGTCCTGGTCCCTCAGGTCACCTGCAGGAAATAGTTGGTCCTGGTCCCTCAGGTCACCTGCAGGCAGTCGTGGTCCTGGTCCCTCAGGTCACCTGCAGGCAGTCGTGGTCCTGGTCCCTCAGGTCACCTGCAGGCAGTCTCGGTCCTGGTCCCTCAGGTCACCTGCAGGCAGTCGTCGTCCTGGTCCCTCAGCTCACGTGCAGGAAATAGTTGGTCCTGGTCCTCAGCTCACATGCAGGCAGCAGTTGGTCCTGGTCCTCAGCTCACGTGCAGGCAGCAGTTGGTCCTGGTCCTCAGCTCACGTGCAGGCAGCAGTTGGTCCTGGTCCTCAGCTCACGTGCAGGCAGCAGTTGGTCCTGGTCCTCAGCTCACGTGCAGGCAGCAGTTGGTCCTGGTCCCTCAGCTCACCTGCAGGCAGCAGTTGGTCCTGGTCCCTCAGGTCACCTGCAGGCAGCAGTTGGTCCTGGTCCCTCAGCTCACCTGCAGGCAGCAGTTGGTCCTGGTCCCTCAGGTCACCTGCAGGCAGCAGTTGGTCCAGGTCCTCAGCTCACGTGCAGGCAGCAGTTGGTCCTGGTCCTCAGCTCACGTGCAGGCAGCAGTTGGTCCTGGTCCTCAGGTCACCTGCAGGCAGCAGTTGGTCCTAGTCCTCAGCTCACGTGCAGGCAGCAGTTGGTCCTGGTCCCTCAGCTCACCTGCAGGCAGCAGTTGGTCCTTGTCCTCAGCTCACGTGCAGGCAGCAGTTGGTCCTGGTCCCTCAGCTCACCTGCAGGCAGCAGTTGGTCCTTGTCCTCAGCTCACGTGCAGGCAGCAGTTGGTCCTGGTCTTCAGCTCACGTGCAGGCAGCAGTTGGTCCTGGTCCCTCAGCTCACCTGCAGGCAGCAGTTGGTCCTGGTCCCTCAGGTCACCTGCAGGCAGCAGTTGGTCCTGGTCCTCAGCTCACGTGCAGGCGTGCCTCAATGACACTTTGTCTTGTGCCACATCATGTATTTCTCATTTCACTCCTAGAGCTAGCTTTGCTGCTGAGGCCACACATGCCCAGTGGCGAAATGCTGGGAAGTGATACCCTATAGGGTAAATTGTGACTGGGGGGACAGGAACCAGGGGATAATAGCTTTAAATTTCTATTTGTCAAAGATTCCCTGGTGGCTCACTGGTTAAGCGCTCAGCTGCTAACGAGAAGGTCAGTGGATCAAACCCACTAGCCTCTTCATGAGATAAAGATGTGGCAGTCTGCTTCTGTAAAGATTACACCCTCAGAAACCCTATGGGGCAATTCTGCTCTGTCCCACGGGGTCACTATGAGTCAAAATTGACTTGACGGCAATGAGTTTGGTGCTTTGGTTTTCTTTTTCATAGTTGGTTCAGTAACAGCAGCTTCATCCAGCCTCTCTGAGGATGTCCAGTAAGACTAAACAGTCAGCTTGTGCAAAAGCTGTTGCCATGTCAGCAATGCACTTTCTTATATTTGCTTCCCCCCTCCCCTGACTCAATCTTTCCCCAAAGTCCTGCTTCCCTGGGATTTTGTTCTCAAACAAACAACTAACACATAACTGCTTGCCTCCAGCACTGTTTTCTAGGGAACTTGGGGTCAGACATTTAAGTGGCGGTTTTAGTGACTTGCAGCGATTATAAAATGTTTTCTTTTATGAGAGGGAATAATAAGTTATGTGGATGGCAAAGATTAACATGGTTTTGTGACTGGGTTGAGATTCAGAAAATACGGTTTATTGAGCTACTATGGCCTTCTTGCCCGCTCCGTTGTTAAGCTCTATCAGCAAAATTTCAAATATATGTCCAGATTTGAAGAGAGAAATACCTAATTGACAGAGACAAAGAAGGATTATAGCCCCAGAGCAGTAAGCACCTTTGCTGACACCTCAGAATCCCAGGTGTGGAGATGGTTGGAGCCGTGTGTTTGGGCATTGGTGTTTGAGTGCCTGGATGGTTACAGAGTACTTGGACCTGTGATGATATGCAGGGTGTTAAAAACTGAGACCACTTATGAAAGCTGAGGGCCCAAAAGTGATGCTCTGTCTATTTAAACAATTTTGGAAATCTCCGTCCACTGTCATAAAAATGTGACAAGAAATCTTGATGAATATATGAAACACCAGGCTTTAAAAAGTCTCTGTTGGAAAATTGTAACACCAAGCCCAACCCATGCATGGCTATGAGTTCAGATTTACATTAACAGCATGGTATGGGAACCTAAGCTGAGAAATTAACGTAAGAGCTGGTTCTAGATCCATAATCCCACTGCACTCCTGACACAAGTAAGTGAAGATTATCTCTGTACAAAGAACAAAAAAACTTGCACAGGAACAAGTGAATATAAAGAAAAATTACAAAGCACAAAGAGAAGTCATCATGGGATGGAGTTAGTAAATCACATGACAGTTAACCTAAGAGATGAGATAACAAAATAATTTTAAGAGGTTATAAAATAACTAGTTTAAAATAATTAAAGTAATAAAATGGCTAGAGACTATATTGGAATGATAGTAAATTTAAAAAAAAAATGCTGATTTGGAAAAGAAACATATAATATGGCCCAGAAACAGGAAAACACGGTAATTTAAATTCCAAAAAATAATTGTATGAGTGAAACAACAGATTAGACACAGCTGAGGAGAGAATAGACTAATTAGAAGATAGATTTGGGGGATATTATGGAGAATACAGGGAAAGAGGGGGGATTAGAAAATATAAAAAGAAAGTTGGAAATAGAGAGTGGACTGAGTTGAACAAAGGTGACACAATGAGACCTGTGAGAGCCAGAACTTGACAGGACGGACTTGCTCTTCCAGGTCTTGCAAGTTTTCCACCTTTGACCAGGTGCAGTCTTACCACTTTTCTATTGCTCCTTTTAGTGGGAAATACTTGAGTTTTCCTTCTCTGACAGGTTTTCCTTCTCACAGGTTTTACTGTAATTGAAGGGATAGTGAATGATCATTTTTTACATTATAAGAAAGACTTAAATCTTAAGTCTTAGTAAGGTAAATAAATATAAATCCACTCCTTGATGTACTATGAAACTGTAGGATACAAAAGAAAAAAAGTCTTTAAAAAAATATCATGTACAAATTAGGCTGACTGTATACTTCTCATCAACACTCACAGAGATGAGAGGGCTGCGTTTCTCCGCTGTGGTTACATCACTCTGTCTTGTGATCACGTCACTTTCTCCTCTTCTGTCTGTCAAGTCCCCTCTGCCTCTCTCTTCAGAGGATATATGTGATTCCATTTAGGGCCCACTGAAGTAATTCAGGAGCCCTGGTGGTGCAGTGGTTAAGTGATACAGCTGCTAAGCCAAAGGTCAGCAGTTCAAATCCACCAGCTGCTGCTTGGAAACCCTATGGGGCAGTTCTACTCTGCCTTCTTGGGTCACTATGAGTCAGAAGCAACTTGATTGCAATGAATTTGGTTTGGGTTTAAAGTAATTCAGGATAATAACCTTATCTCAAAATCCTTAACTTACTTATATCTGCAAAGTCCTTTTTTGCCATATAAGGTAACATTCACAGGTTTCACAGGTTTGGAAGTGGATATCTTTTTTTGGCGTGGGTGGGAGGGGCAGTTATTCAAGCCTACTACAGGTACCAGTGGGACTGAGTCCCAGAGAAATATGTTCACTAATGTAAATTTATTGGTTCTCTCTCTCCTCTATCCCACCTCCTTATTTCTTCATAATGCTTCCTGGATCACCTCCTAAATAAACCACTTGTACTTAAATCCTTGTCTCAGGGTTTGTTTGAGGGAGAAATAAAGTTAAGATAACATCACAGAGAGTACTATTAAAATAGCTTCCTCAATAATTGATGAATTAAACAGACAGATCTTAGTAAGGTTATAGGATATTTGAATGAGTCACTAAACTTAATTCCATGGATTTGTAACAGCTAAGATGCCCTGGTGGCACAATGGTTAAGTGCTCAGCTGTAATTGAAAGGTCGGCAGTTTGAACTCACCAGTGCTCCTCAGGAAAAAAGACCTGATGATCTGTTGCTGTAAAGATTACACCCTAGGAAACCCTACGGGGCTGTTCTACTCTGTCCTATTAGGTCACTGAGTTGGAGTAGACTCGATGGCATATAACAACAACAGGCATTTAACAGATGTGCTAACTGAGGCACCTAGAGGTTAAGTGACTCATCCAAGATCACATAGCTCATAAATGCTAGAGTTAGGATTTAGAGACTTTGTCTTAACAAGTTTGCTACTTTACCTCTTGAATACCCAGATCCCTGCACCCAATAATTAGCATATGCACAATAATTTAAAAACTCAAAGAACATTCACAAAGATTGACTATGTAGTAGGCCAAAATGAAGACCAAATAAGTTCCAAGAATCAATATTAACCATGCTCTGAAACCCCAATTAATTAAAATTAGAAACAATTTATAAACAGCACAAAAACCTCCTATAGTTTTGGACATGCACATAAACAAAACCACCACCACACTTCTAATTAATTCACGCGTTAAAAAAAATCATATAGGTAAATAGAAAATATATTAATATGCAAATGATAATGAAAGCTGTACGTATCAAACTATGGGATGCAGCTAAATTGGCATTTGTTTAGAAATTTATATATTTAAGTGCTTATATTAGAGAAGGAGACTGTGAAAGGAGTGGAGGAATCTGTAGCACAGTTTTAACTGAGATAATTAGAAACATTTATATAGAATGAAAGCATTAAGAACTAAAGTATATATTTTAGGATGTAGAGTCCCTGTGTGGTGCCAGTATTAACATGCTTGGTTGCTAACAGTTGCTACCTGAGAGACTGGAAGTTGGAGTCTACCCAGATGCACCTTGGAAGAAAGACTGGCGATCTACTTCCAAAAAAATCAACCACTGAAAATCCTATGGAGCACAGTTCTACTCTGACATGCATGGGGTCACCATGAGTCAAAGTCAACTCCACAGCAACTGGTTTAGGAGGCATTAGAAGCGTGGATATTGAGACTTGTCTCATGTACTTTGGACATGTATCAGCAAGGACCAGTCCCTGGAGAAGGACATCATGATTGGTAAAGTAGCGAGTCAGCAAAAAAGAGGAAGACCCTCAACGAGATGGACTGACACAGTGGCTGCAACCATGGACTCAGGCATAGCAATGATTGTGAGAATGTCACAGGACTGGACAGTGTTTCGTTCTGTTGTACATAGGGTCACTATGAGTTGGAACCGACTGAACTACACCTAACAACAATATTGGAATAAAAATTTGCCAAGCATGAGAATATACATATTGAGGTGGAGCCAACATGGCACTATAGACAGAAGCACCACACCGTCCCTCCACAGCCAAGAACCGAAAAGCTAAGTAAAACAGAGACAAATGTCAGTCCTGGAACCCTAAGCATCTAATGAAAAGATAAAGAGCTCAGCCAAGCATTAAATGGAATCAGAAACTGACAGAGAACAGAGAGCGAGGAGAGACGTGCAGAGGTCCCCTATTAACTAATGCAGCATGGATACACCATCTTGGACTTCTGTTGGAGATCAGCAGACAGAGAGTGTAGGAAAGCAGCATCACAGAGCTCCCAGCAGGAGACAGAACAACTGGTAACCAGAGATATACACTTTCCCACCCCCTATCATTCTCCCCCACCACCCAGCTTCTGCTGCTTCCCACTGGCTGTAGTCTCTTGGCTGGGAGAAACCGACTCCAGCCCCCTGACACTTGGATTCTCCCCACACACACTGGGCAGCTCCATCATTGCCATTTGTTTGTTGCTGGTATTGTTTTTTTTTCCAATTCTTTTGGTTTCTTTCCTACCTCTCATCACCTCCTCCTCCTTTCTCTTGAACACCTGACTCTGTGTGACAGCTTTGCTTCTTTTTGAAAGGCTGTGAAGCGCTGCTCAGCTGGGGAACTGCTTCCTCGGTCCACACAGCCACGTCAGTGGGATCCCCCAGGCCTTCTTTTCTTTTTCTTTTGTTTGTGTTGTTTTGTTCTGTTTTGTCTTGTTTGTTGTTTTATCTTTCTTTTCAAGGTGTGGGAGACCCTTATAGCAGTGCTGTACTGCCCGGCTTGGGAGCCACTTCCTTGATCTATACATTTCTTTTTTATTTTTCTCTTTTTTCCTTTTTGTCTTTCTTCATTTCTCAGTTTCTCATCTCTCTATATTTACCTTCTTTTCCTGTCTCCTGAATGCCTGGCACTGTGTGACATCTCTGCCCCTTCTAGCCAGGCTGTACTTTGAGGCCTGGGAGCCACTTCCATGGTCTTTGTAGCCACACCGGTGGGATCCCTGAGGGCTTTTTTTCTTTTTTTTCCTAATTTTTACTTCTTTTCTTTTGTTTTCTCTTTTTTTCTCCTTTCTGTTTTCTCCATTTCTCGTTCTCTCATCTCTCCACTCCAATGGCAAGCTCCCTTAGCATGCTTTTTTCGTGTATGTGTATGTGTTTTTGTTTTGTTAGTTTTTAGTTCCTGTTTCTGCTCTTTCTCTTCTTTCCTATGCCCATCTTAGCTACACACATCACAACATCTCCCTGCTTCCTGCCTATCTACACCATGTGCCGAACATCACACCCCTGAGCAGCACAGGCACAGCCTACTGGAACCTACCCTGCACTCATTCCTGGCCTGCCCTGTCATACCTAGTACATGACACAAAAGACCCATCCCAGCCCCTCCCCTTCAGCTGGACCTGCCCTGCTGCACCACAGCTGAGTTATTGGCCCTGCCCACTGGACAAGGAGGTGAAAAGTATCATGCCAACAAATGAGCAAAGAACGAAGAATGCACAGCTGACCCACTCAGATCAGATATGGCCAAGTAAAACAAAAAATCAAGATGAAACACATAAATCGACAATCAATAAACAAAGAAAATAACTACTGAATGTCCTGAAGACAGCAGACAATATCAAAACATATACAAAAACAGGACAGGATGGTTCCAGTAGACATCCAAAATAAGACACCAGATGACTTTCCAGTAGAAGAAAAGGCACTAGAACTACCTGATAGGGAATTCAAATCTCTACTGTTCAGAGTTATCCAAGAGATGAAGCAAAGAACATACAAAAATGAGGAAAAAACAGACAAATTCATGGAAAGGGCAGACAAATTCATGGAAAATACAGACCAAAAAATGGAAGAATTCAGGAAAATAATACAAGAACAAAATGCCAAAAAAATTCACACATAGGAATCATACAAAAACAGCAATTAGAAATCTAAAAGATAAGCAATAAGATTTCATAAATGCACAGTGTCACAGAAGAGCTGAGCAGCAGATGTGAAACAATGGAAGGCAGGATCAGCAAAATTGAAGACAAACACTCGGATACAACTTTGAGGGAAATTCAGAAGAAGAACCAAGAAAAATGAAGAAACCCTTAGAATTATGTGGGATACAATCAAAAGCAAAAATTTGCAAGTGATCAGAGTTCCAGAATGGGGGAGAAGACAAAAATCACAGAGAAGGTCATTGAAGAATTGCTGACAGAAATCTTCCCTAATATCATGAAAGATGAAAAGCTGACCATCCAAGAAGCTCTACAAACTCCATATAGGATAGACCCCAAAAGGAAATCACCAAGGCATATCATGATCACACTCACTAAAACCACAGACAAAGAAAGAATCCCAAGAGTAGCTTGAGAAAAATGAAAAGTAACATACAGAGGGGAAGCAATAAGACTAAGCTCTGATTATTCAGCAGAAACCATGCAGGCAAGAAGACAATGGGATTACATATAGAAAACCTTGAAATAAAAAATTGCCAACCAAGAATAATATATCCTGCAAAACTCTTGTTCAAATATGATGGTGAAATCAGGACATTTCCAGATAAACAGAAATTAAGGGAATATGTAAAAACCAACCAAACTTACAAGAATGATTAAAGGGAGTCCTTTGGCTTGAGAGCAAACATCAAACAACAGCCTGAATCTAGGATGCAAGATTGCACCAGCCAGATACAAACCTAGGAAATGACCTCTCAAGCACTATTCAAAACCAAAAGATTTACAACAGGGAAACAGAGAGGTTAGTCTGTAAATGACAACAACTTCAGAACAATAAAAGAGGAAATAAATGGTGTAGGTATAGAACTCTCTAATGGATATACCAAGTAATAATAGACCAGTTCGAACCTAGAAGGATAAGGGTAAATTTTAAGGTAACCACAAAAAAGTTAACAAATCTACTCATCAAAATAAAGAAGAGAAACATAAAGTCTCAGTAAAAACAAAATTTACAAAAACAGAAGAAATAAAAAAAATCCACACACACACACAAAAAAAATTCAACACAGGA
The DNA here is from genome assembly GCA_030035585.1 of Dugong dugon. Taxonomy (NCBI): domain Eukaryota; kingdom Metazoa; phylum Chordata; class Mammalia; order Sirenia; family Dugongidae; genus Dugong; species Dugong dugon. The sequence goes on along the minus strand of CM057473.1, from coordinate 113,610,605 downwards.
GAGTAAGAGAAACAAAGAAAATGTCAGCACAACAACACCATCAAGGTAGAAATTAACAACAGGAAGAGCAAGGAAAACTACATGGAAACTGAATAACACCCTGCTTAAAAACCACTGGGTAATAGAAGAATTCAGAGATAGAGTAAAAAAATTCCTAAAATCAAATGAGAATGAAAATACATCATACCAAACCTTTGGAACACAGAAAAGGCAGTCTTCAGAGGTCAATTTATAGCAATAGATGCCCACATCAAAAAGAAGAAAGAGACAAAATCAAAACATTAGCAACACAACTTGAATAAATAGAAAGAGAACAGCAAAAAAAGCCCATAGTCACCAGAATAAAGGAAATAATGAAGATCAAAGCAGAAATAAATGAAATAGAGACTAGAAAAACAATAGAAAGAATCAACGAAACCAAAAGTTGGTTGTTTGAAAGAATCAACAAAAGCAACAAACCACTCATCAAATTGACAAAAGAAAAATAGGAGAGGATGCAAATAACTCAAATAAGAAATGAAATGGGGGACATTACAAGACACTCAACTGAAATAAAAAGGATCATAACAGAGTATTATGAAAAACTATACTCCAACAAATTTGAAAACCTAGAGGAAATGGACAAATGTCTAGAAATACGCTACCTACCCAAACTATCACAAATTGATGTTGAAAATCTGAATAGGCCCATAATAAGAGAAGAAATTGAAAAGGCAACAAAAAAAAACCTCCCAACAAAAAAAGCCCTTGCCCAGATGGTTCCACTGGAGAATTCTACCAAACATTCAGAGAAGAACTTACCACAGTACTACTCAAACTATTTCAGAACATAGAAAAGGAAAGGATACTTCCAGATTCATTTTATGAAGCCTGCATAACGCTGATACTAAAACCAGGCAAAGACACCACAAAAAAAAAAAAGAAAATTACAGACCAATATCTCTCATGAATATAGATACAAAAATTCTCAACAGAATTCTAGCCAATAGAATTCAGCATCATATCAAAAAAGTAATAAACCATGACCAAGTAGGATTGATACCAGGTATGCAAGGATGGTTCAACATTAGAAAATCAATCAACGTAATCCACCACATAAATAAAAGGAAAGAAAAGAATCACATGATCATCTGAATTGATGCAGGAAAGGCATTTGACAAAGTCCAACACCCATTCCTGATAAAAACTCTCAATAAAATAGGTATAGAAGGGAAATTGCTCAACATCATAAAAAGCATCTATGCACAACCAACAGCCAACATCATTCTTTTTTTAAAATTTTTTTATTGTACTTTAGATGAATGTTTACAGAACAATAGGTTCTCATTAAACAGTATACGTATTGTTTTATGACATTGGCTAACAACCCCACGACACATGTCAACACTCTTCCTTCTTGACCTTGGAGGACCTTTTTTTGGGTGAAACTCTACATAGCCAAAGTTACACCATTTCAAAAGTTTCTACATGTGTAATTCAGTGACATTGATTACGTTCTTCCAATTGTGCTCCTATTCTCACTATCCTTTTCCAAATTATTCCGTCACCATTATCTTCAACTCACTGCCCCCTAGGCTTCTCATCAAACCTTTTGAGTTGCTGTTGTCAATTTGATCTCACATAGATCATTCTTTTTTTTTTTTTTTGTACCTTAGATGAAGGTTTGCAGAACAAATAGTTTCTCATTAAACAGTTAGTACACATATTGCCCTATGACAATGGCTAACAACCCCACAGCATGTACCCAACATCATTCTTAATGGAGTGGGGCTGAAAACATTCCTCTTGAGAACAGGAACAAGACAAGGAAAGGATGCCCTTTATCACAACTCCTATTTAACATTGTGCTAGAAGTCCTAGCTAGAGCAATAAGGCAAGAAAAAGAAATAAAAGGCATCCAAATTGGTAATGAAGAAGTGAAACTGTCACTATTTGCAGATGGTATGATACTATACATAGGAAACCCAAAAGACTCCACAAGAAAACTACTGGAACTAACAGAAAGATTCAGCAGAATAGCAGGATAGAAGATAAACCTACAAAAATCAGTTGGATTCCTATACACCAATAAAGAGAATGATGAAAAGGAGATCAGGAAAACAATATAGTTTATAATAGCCCCTAAAAAAATAAAATGCTTAGGAGTAAATCTAACCAGGGTTGTAAAAGACCTATACAAAGAAAACTACAAAACACTAATGCAAGAAACTCAAGAAGATCTACATAAATGGAAAAACATAACATGCTCATGGATAGGTAGACTCAACCTTATGAAAACGAAAATTCTACCCAAAGCAATCTACAAATACAGTGCCGTCCCGATCCAAATACCAACAACATTCTTTAAAGAGAATAACTTTCTATGCAAAGGGAAGAAGCCCCAGAGAAGTAAAGCACTATTAAGAAGAAGAAAGTAGGAGGACTCGACTACCTGACCTTGGAACCTACTATACAGCTATGGTAGTCAAAACAGCCTGGTACTGGTACAAGAACAGATACATTGACCAATGGAACAGAATTGAGAATCCAGATGTAAATCCATTCACCTACGGGAACCTGATCTTCAACAAGGCCCCAAAGTCCATCAAATGGGGCTAAGACAATCTTTTTAACAAATAGTGCTCGCAAAATAAGATGTCCATCTGCAAAAAAAAATGAAACAGGATCCGTACCTCACACCGTGCACAAAAACTAATTCAAAATGGATCAAAGACCTAAGTATAAAGCCAAAAAGTGTAAAGTTCATAGGACAGAAGGCAGGATCAACAGTACAGGCTCTAATACATGGCATTAACAGGATACAAACCATAACCACCAACACATAAACTCCAGAAGATAACTAGGTAACTCGGATCTTCTAAAAATTAAACACTTCTGCTCATCAAAAGACTTCACCAAAAGAGTAAAAAGAGAAACTACAGACTGGGGAAAAAATGTTTGGCTATTATAAATCCTCCAAAGCTTTAATCTCTAAAATATACAGGAAAATCCAACACCTCTACAACAAAAAGACAAATAATCCAATAAAAAAAATAGGCAAAAGAAATGAAGAGACACTTCACTAAAGACATTCAAGCAGCCAACAGACACATGAGAAAATGCCTTCGATCACTAGCCATTAAAGAAATGCAAATCAAAACCACAATAAGATACCATCTCACCCTGGCATTACTGGCACAAATCAAAAAAACAGGAAATAACATATGTTGGAGAGGCTACAGGGAGATCAGAACGCTTATGCTCTGCTACTGGGAATGCAAAATGATACAACCATTTTGGAAACTGATATGGCACTTCCTTAGAAAGCTAGAAATAGAAATAACATATGATCCAGCAATCCCACTCCTAGGAATATATCCTAGAGAAATAAGAATCGTCACACGAATAGACATATACACCCACATTCAACGCAGCATTGTTCACGATAGCTTAAAGATGGAAACAACCTAGATGCCCATCAACAGATGAATGGATAAATAGACGATGGTACATACATACAATGGAGTATTATGCAAAGATAAAGAACAATGATGAGTCTGCGAAGCATCTCATAATATGGATGCATCTGGAGAGCATTATGCTGAGCGACTTAAGTCAATCACAAAAGGACCAATATTGTATAAGACCACTACTATAAAAACTCATGAAAAGGTTTACACACAAAAATAAACAATCTTTGATGCTTACGAGGGAGGGGAGGGTTGGGGATGGAGAAACACTGAATAGACAATAGGTAAGTGGCAACTTTGGTGAAGGGTAAGACAGTACACCATACTGGGGAAACCAGCACTACTTGTACAAGGCAAGATCATGGAAGCTCCATAGACATATCCAAACTCCCTGAGGGAGCGAATTGCTGGCCTGAGGGCTATGGGAACCATGGTCTTGGGGAACATCTAGCTCAATTGGCATAACATAATTTATGAAGAAAATGTTCTACATTCTACTTTGGTGAGTGGTGTCTGGGGTCTCAAAACCTGTGAGTGGTCATCTAAGATGCTCCACTGGTCTCACCCCTTCAAGAGCAAGGAAAAATGAAGAAAACCAAAGACACAAGGGAAATATTAGTCCAAAGAACTAATGAACCACATCTAACATGGCCTCCACCAGACTGAGTACAGTACAACTAGATGGTGCTTTGCTACCACCACTGACTGCTCTGACAGGGCTCACAATAGAGGGTCCCAGATAGAGCTGGAAAAAACTGTAGAACAAAATTCTAACTGACAAAAAAAAGACCAGACTTACTGGCCTGACAGAGTCTGGAGAAACCCCGAGAGTATGGCCTGTGGACACCCTTTTAGCTCAGTAATGAAGTCACTCCTGAGGTTCACCCTTCAGCCAAAGATTAGACAGGCCCATAAGACAAAACGAGACTAAAGGGGCACATGATCCCAGGGGCAAGGACTAGAAGACAGGAGGGTATACGAAAGCTGATAATAGGGAACCCAAGGTCGAGAAGGGAGAGTGCTGACATGTCATGGGGTTGGTAACTAATGTCATAAAACTATATGTGTACTAACTCTTTAATGAGAACTAGTTTGTTATGTAAACCTTCATCTAAAGTACAATTAAAAAAAAAGAATATACATATTAATAAAAGTGGGAGGAAAGTTTCCTTCAATGATATAGTCTTGATAGGGTTAATCAGGAGCTTTCAGAGAAAGAAAAAAGCATTCTGTGTTTCTTAGACTGATAGGAGGAGCTATAGACACTGAAGAGTGTGACAAAGCCTGATACTGAGCTAGGGGAAAACTACGGGGATGGGACTTCACAGGTGATTTTCCCATAGACTGTGGATCTTGTGCTGTGGAGATTGGGCATGGTCACCTGAGAGCTGGATCTCGCTTCTGGGCCAAGAGCCTGCCAGCGAGCATGCCAAGGACCATCAGACTTGCTGACTGCTTCCTAATTTTCCTGATACAGGTGGGGACAGCTGACACTTCCAGAATAAATCAGACAAAAATCTGAAGGACTCTGGGGAGCAGGCCGTATTTTCTTGTATAATTCCAGTTGAGGGTTGGAACTTGAGAAGAAGAACAAGGCATTAGAATTGATATTTATATATTTAATATGGCTGGAGTTAATTGTAGATTAACTTGTAGATTTTTGTAACATTAGGCTCCGTTATAGGTGTTGACTATAAGCCACAATATCAAAGGGTTTGGGAAGAATGCCTTTTTTCTGAGTCAGACTGAGAAATCTCTCTATAGGTTATTTAGTTTACATGTGTACTCCTGGAATCTTGAAAGACAAGAAATTTCAGGTAATCATCACGAAAGGGGTGTATTTTTAGGCAACGGACAATGGAGTGCTTGGGATGTTTGTGACAGAGATTAGTAAAATACTCTATCTTGTCCTGGAAACATCCTGTTCTCTGGTACGTCAGGTGCAATATCTGTACAAAGGAGTATGTCTGGATAAAAGAGGCCAATTAAGTTATGCTTACTTCAGTTTTTTCTTACTCCATATGTAGACTTTGTGTAACCATCTGCGTTTCTTCATGTTTTTGGGTTTAGATATTTGTGTCTGGCATGAACAGGTACAGATTCTAATATTCCAGCTTTTTCTCATCCAAACTCTAGGAAATTATGGGAATTGAGATTTTATTTTCTGAGACAGAATTTTAGGTCTTGGAATACTGATTTCAGAATTACAAGAATTATGAAGAATATATTTATAAGAGAGATGTGTATGTAATCCAGAGGTTTATAAAACTGAAAATAGAGAGTAAAGAAAAATGGCTAAAACTGTAAAAGCAATTGGTTTGCAAAACATTGGTTAGGATACTGAAAAAAATTTAAAATAGGAGAAACAAAATTAACAGTGGGAGAAATTTTCCCAGTAATTCGCTAAATAAGATAGGGATTGTGTTTGTTACTTAAGACTTCAGAAAGGTTCAAGTCAGAGAATAGAGTGTTGAATGGACAAAAAGAACTGAAGATTTTAAAGATACGTTAATAGGAGAGTTACTTTGTTTCTTATTTTAATATTAAGATATAATTTAAATACAAAAAGTATGCAAATCTTAAGTGTGCAGTCCTATGAATTTATACATACATGCACACACATGGTCTTGTAATACCACCCAGGTCCATTACCTAGGTGGCTCCCTTATGCTTCTTTCCACTCATTACTTAGCCTCCTCACAGCAGACACAACTTTTCTTACTTCTATCACCATAAATTAGCTTTGCCTTTTCTAAACTTCCTGTAAAAGGACTCAAACAGAATGCACTCTTTTGCAACTGAATAAAGCCGCTGAACTTTTTAACTTCACATTTAAGTTAATGATTCATCTCAGATTTATTTTTGCATACATGTGCGGTAAAGTTCATTTTTGTTTTTTTAAAATGACACTGTCCAGTCCTCAAGCAAAATTTATTGATTAGGCCATTCTCTTTCAACTGAATTGCAATGTGCCTTTGCCGTAAGTTGAATGAAAATATATGTGTGTGTCTATTTCTGTACTGAATATTGTTCCATTGATCTATTTCACTTTTCTTTGAACAAGGTCACGTTCTCTTTATCAAGGTAATTTTCTAGTAAATCATGAAATCTAGCAATGTGTTTTTTGATATTGTACCTTTTCAAGATTTTCTTGACTGTTGCACTCCCGTATAATGTTTAGAATCAGCTTGTAAATCTGCAAAAATAAAAAAAAAAAGCTTCTGGGAATACGATTGTATTTGTATTCCATTTATAGGTCAATTGAGGAAAATATACATCTAAAAACTACTGAGTTTTTGTTCAGCCTGGGAGTGGACAGCCCCTTAAAACCAAATGAGACTAACGAGGTACAGTAATCCAGGGAAAAGGGCCAGAATGCAGAAGGGGACAAGGAAGCTGGTGATAGGGAACCCAAGGTTGAGTAAGGATACTGTTGATGTGTTGTGAGATTGTTAACCATTGCCATACGGCAACATTTGTAGTAACTGTTAAATGAGAAACTATTTTGTTCTGTAAGCCTTCATCTTAAGTGAGAATAACAGCACAATTGAAAGAGCGTAGTCAATGTCATTGAACCGTGCATGTAGAAATGTTTGAAATGGTGTATCTTTGGCTATGTGTATTTTCACCAAAAAAAAAAAGGTTGAGAAGTTAGAGGGTTAATGTGTTGTGGGGTTGTTAACCAATGTCATAAAACAACATGTGTACTACTGTTTCATGAGAAACTATTTGTTCTGTAAGCCTTCACCTGAAGTACAATAAAATATAAAAAAAAAAAAAGGAAAAAAATACTGAGTTTTTAATTTATATGTTTTTATATTTAAGGTGTGTCTCTTAAAAATAGTACGTGATACAGTCTATTTTTTTTTTCAGTTAAATTTTGTCTCTTAATTGTCTTTAGTCCATTTATATTAATGTGATTACTAATATGATTGGATTTAAGTCTATTTTATTATTATTTTAAATTTTTCCTGATCTTTATTCCTTTACTCTATACCCTCCCTTCTTATATATTAACCAGTGATTTAAAAAAGGAATAATTCCATTTTTTTTCTCATCTATTAACTCCTTTAAATACTTCTTTTTGTGTCATCTGTTACTGTGGTTGACCAAAAAATTGCAGCGTACATTAATTTATTAGTCCCTTAAACCTATATTTTTAAACAAGAGGTCACATACAGAGGAGAAACAATAAGACTAAACTCAGATTATTTGGCAGAAACCATGCAGGCAAGAAGGCAATGGGATGACATATATAAAATCTTGAAAGAAAAAAAATTGTCAGCCAAGAATAATATATCCTGCAAAACTCTCGTTCACATTTGATGGTGAAATTAGGTCATTTCCAGATAAGCAGAAATTAAGGGAATATGTAAAAATCAAACCAAACTTACAAGAATTATTAAAGGGAGTTCTTCAATCCGAAGACAAATAGCTTCAGCTCACAGGCAGAACCTAGGATGCAGGATCGTATGAGCCAGATACCAATCTAGGAAATGCACTCTCAAGGACTATCGAAAACCAAAAGAAATACAACAGGGAATCAGAGCAGTTAATCAATCAATGACAACAACATCAAAACAATAAAAGAGGGAATAAATGGCATAGGTATAGAACCTTCTAATGGAGAGGAAGGCAAGGCGATACCAACTAATGGTAGACTGCTTCAAACTTAGAAAGATAAGGTTAAAATTCATGGTAACCACAAAGAAAGTTAACAAACCAACTCATAAAAATAAAGACGAAAAATATAAAGTCTTGGCAAAAACAAAACCTACAAAAACAAAAGAAATGAAAAAATAAATCCACAAACAAAAGTAACTCAGCACAAGAGAGTAAGAAGAACAAAGAAAACTTCAGCACCACAAAAAAAAGCACTACAAAATGACAGCAACAAACTCACATCTATCAATAATTACACTGAATGTAAATGGACTCAATGCACCCATAAAGAGACAGAGAGTGACAGAATGGATAAGAAAACAGGATCCATCAATATGCTGTCTACAAGAGACACACCTTAGAAACAAAAATGTGAATTTATAAAAAGTCAAAGGTTGGAAAAAATACATCAAGCTAACAACTACCAAAAAAGAGCAGGAGTGGCAATTCTAATCTCAGATAAAATAGACTTTAAAACAAAATCTACCATAAAAGACAAAGAAGGACACTATATCATGATTAAGGGGACGATCCATCATGAAGACATAACGATAATAAACATCTATGCACCCAATGACAGGGCTCCAAAATACATAAAACAAACTCTAACAACACTGAAAAGAGAAATTGACAGTTCCACAATAATAGTAGGAGACTTCAACACACCACTCTCAGTAAAGGACAGAACAACTAAGAAGAAACTCAGCAAAGATACAGAAGACCTAAAGGGCACAATCAGCCAACTTGACCTCATAGACATATATAGAACACTCCATCCAACCGCTGCAAAGTACGCCTTCTTTTCCAATGCACATGGAACGTTCTCCAGAATAGACCACATCTTAGGCCACAGAGCAATCCTCAACAAGATCCAAAACGTTGAGATAATTCAAAGTATCTTCTCTGACCACAATGCCATCAAGGTAGAAATTAACACTAGAAAGACCAAGGAAAAAAAATCAACTACATGGAAACTGAATAATACCCTGCTTACACATCACTGGGTAATAGTAGAAATCATAGATGGAATCAAAAAATTCCTAGAATCAAATGAGAATGAAAATGCATCATACCAAAACCTTTGGGACACAGCAAAGGCAGTCCTCAGAGGACAATTTATAGCAATAGATGCACATATCAAAAAAGAAGAAAGGGACAAAATCAAAACATTAACTACAGAACTCAAACAAATAGAAAGAGAACAGCAAAAAAAGCCCACAACCACCGGAAGAAAGGAAATAGTAAAGATCAGAGCAGAAATAAATGAAATAGAGAACAGAAAAACAATAGGAAGAATCAACAAAACCAAAAGTTGGTTCTTTGAATGAATCAATGAAATTGACAAACCACTGGCCAGACTGACAAAAGAAAAACAGGAGAGGGCACAAATAACCCAAATAAGAAATGTAATGGGGGACACTACAACAGACCCAACTGAAATAAAAAGGATTATAACAGAATATTATGTAAAACTATACTCCAAAAAATTTGACAACCTAGAGGAAATGGATAAATTTCTAGAAACACACGGCCTACCGAAAGTATAACAAAGTGATGTTGAAAATCTGAACAGACCCATAACAAGAGAAGAGATTGAAAAGGTAATAAAAAACTCCCAACAAAAAACAGCCCTGGCCCAGATGGCTTCATTGGAGAATTCTACAAAACATTTACAGAAGAGCTTGTACCAGTACTACTCAAGCTATTTCAGAGCATAGAAGAGGAAGCAACACTTCTAAATTCATTCTGTGAAGCAAGCATAACGCTGATACCAAAACCAGTCAAAGACGTCACAAAAAAAGAAAATTACAGACCAATATCTCTCATGAATATAGATACAAAAATTCTGAACAAAATTCTAGCCAATAGAATTCAGCATCATATCAAAAAAATAATACACCACGACCAAGTAGGATTCATACCAGGTATGCAAGGATGGTTCAACATTAGAAAATCCATCAACGTAATCCACCACATAAATAAAAGGAAAGAAAAGAATCACATGATCATCTCAATTGATGCAGAAAAGGCATTTGACAAAGTCCAGCACCCATTCCTGATAGAAACTCTCAATAAAATAGGTATAGAAGGGAGATTTCTCAACATAATAAAGGGCATCTATGCAAAACAAATGGCCAACATCATTCTTAATGGAGAGAGGCTGAAATCATTCCCCTTGAAAACAGGAACAAGACAAGGATGCCCTTTATCACCACCCCTATTTAACATTGTGCTGGAAGTTCTAGCTAGAGCAATAAGGCAAGAAAAAGAAATAAAGGGCATCCAAATTGGTACGAAGAAGTTAAAGTGTCCCTGTTTGCAGATGATATGATACTATACATAGAAAACCCTAAAGACTCCATGAGAAATCTACTGGAACTAATAGAAAGATTCAGCAGAGTAGCAGGCTACAAGATAAACATTCAAAAATCAGTTGGATTCCTTTACACTAATAAGGAGAATGATAAAAAGGAAATCAGGAAAACAATACCATTTTCAATAGCCCCTAAAAAGATAAAATACTTAGGAATAAATCTGACCAGGGGTGTAAAAGACCTATACAAAGAAAACTACAAAACACTACTGCATGAAACCCAAAGGGATCTACATAAATGGAAAAACTTACCATGCTCATGGATAGGCAGACTCAACATTGTGAAAATGTCGATTCTACCCAAAGCAATTTACAAATACAATGCAATCCTGATCCAATTACCGACAACATTCTTCAAAGAGATGGAAAAACTAATCATCAACTTTAATGGAAAGGGAAGAAGCCCCGAATAAGTAAAGCACTACTGAAGAAGAAGAAGAAAGTGGGAGGACTCACACTACCTGACTTGAGAACCTACTATACAGCTACAGTAGTCAAAACAGCCTGGTACTGGTACAATGACAGATACATTGACCAATGGAACAGAATTGAGAACCCAGATGTAAATCCATCCACCTACGGTCACCTGATCTTCAACAAGTGCCCAAAGTCCATCAATTGGGGAAAAAACAGTCTTTTTAACAAATGGTGCTGGCAAAACTGGATATCCATCTGCAAAAAAATGAAGCAGGACCCATACCTCACACTGTATACAAAAACTACTTCAAAATGGATCAAAGACCTAAATATAAAGCCAAAAACTATAAAGTTCATAGAAGAAAAAATAGGACCAACACTTCAGGCCTTAATACATGGCATTAACAGGATACAAACCATAACCATCAATGCACAAAACCCAACAGATAAGCTAGATAACTGGGATCTTCTAAAAATCAAACACCTATGCTCTTCAAAAGACTTCACCAAAGGAGTCAAAAGAGAACCTACAGACTGGGAAAAAATTTTTGGACAGTACAAGTCAGACAAAGGTCTAATCTCCATAATCTACAAGAAAATCCAACACCTCTACAACAAACAGACAAATAATCCTATTAAAAAATGGGCAAAGGAAATGAACAGACACTTCACCAAAGAAGACATTCAAGTGGCCAACAGACACAAGAGGAAATGTTTGCGATCACTCGCCATTAGAGAAATGCAAATTAAAACCACAGTGAGATACCATCTCACCCGGCATTACTGGAATGAATCAAGAACACTGGAAATAACAAATGTTAGAGGCGCTGCGGGGAAATCGGAACTCTTATGCACTGCTGGTGGGAATGCAAAATGATACAACCATTTTGGAAAATGATATGGTGCTTCCTTAGAAAGCTAGAAATAGACATATCATTCGATCCAGGAATCCCACTCCTAGGAATATATCCTAGAGAAATAAGTCATCACTCCAATAGACAGATGCACACCTGTGTTCATGGCAGCATTGTTCACAATAGGAAAATAATGGAAACAATCTAGATGCCCATCAACAGATGAATGGATAAACAATCTATGCTACATACACACAATGGAATACTATGCAACAAGAAAGAACAATGATGAATCTGTGAAGCATCTCATAACATGGATGAAACTGGAGGACATTATGCTGAATGAAATAAGTCAATCACAAAAGGACAAATATTGTATGAGACCTCTATTGTAAAAACCCATGAAAAAGTTCACACACAAAATGTAACAATCTTTGTTGGTTACCAGGGATGGGAGGGGTGGGGGGGAAATACTAGATACACAATCGATAAGTGGTATCTTGGGTGAAGGGTGAGACAGTACAAAATACAGGGGAAACTAGCACAACCTGTACAAGGAAAGGTCATGGAAGCCCCATAGACACATCCAAACTCCCTGAGGGACTGAATTGCTGGGCGGAGGGCTGTGGGGACCATGGTCTCGGGGAACATCTAGCTCAATTGGCATGACACAGCTTATAAAGACAATGCTCTACATTCTACCTTTGTGAGTAGTGTCTGGGTTCTTAAAAGCCTGTGAGCGGCCATCTAAGATACTCCACTGGTCTCATCCCTTCAGAAGCAAGGGAGAATGAAGAGAACAGGATACAAGGAAAAGATTAGTCTGAAGGACTAATTGTCCACAGCTACCAAGGCCTCCACAGGACTGAGTCCAGTACAGCTGGATGGTGCCCAGCTACCACCACTGACTGCTCTGAGCAGGATCACAACAGAGGATTCTGGACAGAGCTGGAGAAGGATGTAGAGCATGGTTCTAACGCACAAAAGAAAGGCCAGATTTACTGGCCTAAAGGAGACTGGAGAAACCTCGAGAGTATGGCCCCCAGACACCCTTTTAGCTCAGTGGTGAAGTTACCTCCAAGGTTCACTGTTCAGCCTGGGAGTGGACAGCCCCTTAAAACCAAATGAGACTAACGAGGTACAGGAGTCCAGTGACAAGGGCCAGAAGGCATAAGAAGACAGGGAAGCTGGTGGTAGGGAACCCAAGGTTGAGTAAGGATATTGTTGATGTGTTGTGAGATTGTTAACCATTGTCATAGGGCAACATTTGCAGTAACTGTTAAATGAGAAACTATTTTGTTCTGTAAGTCTTCATCTTAAGTGAGAATAACAGCACAATTGGAAGAGCGTAGTCAATGTCACTGAACTGTGCATGTAGAAATGTTTGAAATGGTGTATCTTTGGCTATGTGTATTTTCACAAAAAAAAAAAAAAAGGTTTGAGAAGTTAGAGGGTTAATATGTTGTGGGGTTGTTAACCAATGTCATAAAACAACATGTGTACTTCTGTTTCATGAGAAACTATTTGTTCTGTAAGCCTTCACCTGAAGTACAATAAAAAAAAAAAAAGAAAAAAACTTATATTTTTACTGTATCTCAAGAATGCAAGTCCTTAAAATGTTCCATATGTTCCTTCGTCTCATATGTTTTTTGCTATTGTGTCATATATTTTACTTCCACAAGTATTATGAACTCTACAGCACATGGCTATTAATATCTCTTTAAACCATCAGTGTGTTTTGTTTACCTGTGTATTTACCCTTTGTGAAACTACATTCTCCTTCTTGCACCCCCTTGCTTCCATCTGGGTCATTTTCCTTCAGCCTGATAAATGACTTTTAGTATTTTTTGTAGTCTTTAAATGCTGCAATGTACTTATTTATTAATTATTTTTGAAGGATATTTGCAACAGATATGGAATTCTAATCGGTAGGCTTTCTTATTTTTATTTTCATCATTTTAAAGGTACCATTCCAATGTCTTCTGGCTTCCATTATTTCTTAAAAGTCAGTCATAATTCTTATTGTTCTTCCCTGAATGTAATGTGTCTCTTTTTCTCTGGCTACTTTTAAGAGTTCGTCTTTATTCATTTTCAGCAGTTTTACTATGATGTATGTGGGTTTGGTTATCTTTGCATTCATCCTTAGATTTTCTGAGAGCTGTGACTCAGTTGGTTATGTCTTTCATCACATTTGGAAAGTTCTCAGCCATTATCTTTTAAAATTTCTTTAAACTTATTCTCCATTATCCTTCTGCTCTCTTTGTATGCCTCCAAATATATGTTTTTTAGGCATTTGACCTGGTCCAATATCTCATTTAGGCTCTGTTTTGTTCTTTCCATTCTTTTCTCTCTCTGTGCTTCAGGTTGGAATATTTGATGTTGACATGTTTTCATGTTCACTAATTTAGTCTTCTTCTGTGTTCAGTCGGCTGTTAACTCATCTGATGAGTTCTTAGTATCAGGTAGTGGTTTTCACAGTTACAGACTTCTTACCTGATTATTTTTATAAATTCTAAATTGCTATTGAAATGTTCCACCTTTTACCCATTTTGTACAATTTTTTCTCTATTATGTCTCACACAATCATCAAACTTATTGGACATTATTGTCTTCTAACTCCAATATCTGGGGCACCACTTGATCTACTTACTAATTTATTTCTTTTTTTTTTAACTTTTTAATGCTCCTTTTTTACTGATTTTGTTACTGACTTTTGTTCTGTTTTTTTTTTCTACATTTTATTTATTTTGTTGCTGTTGTTGAGAATATACACAGCAAAACATACACGAATTCAACAGTTTCTGTATGTACAATTCAGTGACATTGATTACGTTCTTTGAGTCATGCAACCATTCTCACCCTCCTTTTCTGGGTTGTTTCTTCCTCATTAACATAAACTCACTGCCCCCTAAGGTTGCTATCTAATCTTTTAAGTTGCTGTTGTCAAATTGATCCCATGCTGTCTTAGGCTGGCTTCTCTGGAGAAGCAAAACCAGGAAAGTGTATAAATATACACAGAGAGATTTATATCAAGGAAATGGCTCACGTGATTGTAGAGGCTGGAACGACCCAAGTCCATGGGTCAGGTTAGAGGCCTCTCCTGATTCACATAGCTGCAGGAGCTTGCAAACCCGTGACTGGCAGGTCAGACAGCAGGGCTCTTGCTCACAGGCTGCGAAGATTGACAGATTCCAAGATCAGCAGGCAAGCTGCTAGTTAAAATTCCAAGAACTGGAGGTCAGATGAACAGGAGCCAGCTGCAGGATCCAGAGAGAGCAAAAGCCCATGAGCCTTGCCAGAAAGTCTACTTATATTGGATGCAGACCACACCCACAAGGAAACTCCTTTTCAACTGATTGGCTACTCACAGCAGATCCCATCATGGAGGTGATCACATTATATCAAATCTCATCATGGAAATGATCATATCATACAACTGCCAAACTACATCATCACTGCCAAACCACTGAGAATCATGGCCCAGCCAAGTAGACACACAACCTTAAAGATCATCCCTATAGATAGTTCTTAAAAGAGCATAATGCTTAAGGCAGATCTTTTTTACTACTTAAGCTAAACTGTCGTTTGGTTTTAAAAAGAATTCAGGGGATTTTTTGGTTTAAGGTTTAAAGATTATCTCAGGTCAATAGTTTCAGGCTCCATGAATAGCCACCCTCCCTCTATGGCTCCAGAAAGTCTGGAGTTGATGAGAATTTGAAATTCTGTTCTGTATTTCCCCCTTTTGATCACGATTCTCCTATGGAATCTTTGATCAAAATGTTCAGTAATGGTAGCTCGGCACCGTTCAGTTCTGGTCTCATAGCAAGGAGGCAGATACTCCTGAAGGCAATTTGCCACACATTCCATATCCTCTTCCTGTTCCTGACTCTCCTTATTATGTGGCTCCAGGTAAATAGAGACCATTTGTTGTGTCTTGGTTGGCAACTTGCAAGCTTTTAAGACCCCAGGCACTCTGCAACAAACTAGGAAGTGGAACACAAGCACTAAACATGTTATTAGGACAATTAACAGGGATGTCCTATGAAACCATGACCCTAAACCTCCAAACTAAGAAACTAAATCCCACGAGGTGTTTGGTTATACAAAAGCAGACTCAGCAGCTACTTTTTTTTTTTGTCATTGTTGTAAATATATCTATTACACAACGTTTGCCAATTCAACTTTTTACAAGTGTACAACTTATTGAGAGCAGTTACAATAATTGGCTGTGCAACACTACTCTTAATGCAATTTTTCCATCACTGTTAATCTCCTTTTGCTCCCATCCCTCCCAACTCTGGCAACCACTAATAAACTTTGGTCTGTATACATTTGCCTTTTCTTGTCTTTTTATATAAGCAACATCATACAATATTTGTTCTTTTGTGATTGGCTTATTTTGCTCAGCATGTCTTCCAGCTCCATTCATGTTGTAGCACGTATCAAGACTTCATTTCTCTTACTAAATAGTATTCCGTTGTATGTATGTACCACATTTTGTTTATTCATTCATCTTTTGATGGACATTTAGGTTGTTTTCACCGTTTGGCTATCGTGAACAGTGCTTCGGTGAACACTGTTGTACAAATCTCTTTTTGAGTCTCTGCTTTCAAGTCTTTTGGGTTTATACCTAGGTGTGGAATTACTTAGTCATATGGTAGTTCTCCACCATGTGCCTGGCAGTTTGCGGTACTGTGGTGGCTTGTGTGTAGCTGTGATACTAGCTTTGTCACTGGTATTTCAAATACCAACAGGGTCATCCTTGGAGGACTGGTTTCAATGGAGTTTCCAGTCTAAGACAGACTAGGAAGAGGGACCTGGCAGTCTACGTCTGAAAAAATGGCCAATGAAAACCTTATGAGCAGCAGCGGAACATCTTCTGAGATAGTTCCAGAAGGTGAGCCCCTCAGGTTGGAATGCACTCAAAATACCACTAGGGAAGAGCTGCCTCCTCAAATTAGAGATGACCTTAATGACATGGATGGGTCAGGCTTTTGGGACCTTCTTTTGCTGATGTGGCTCAACTCAAAATGAGAATAAACAGCTGCAAACATCCATTAATAATCGGAACATGGAATGTACTAAATATGAATCTAGGAAAATTGGAAGTTGTCAAAAATGAAATGGAATGCTTGAAGATCAATATCCTAGGCAATAGTGAGCTGAAATGTCTGGTTTTGGCCATTTTGAATTGGACAATCATATGGTCTACTACGCTGGGAATGACAAATTGGAGAGGAATGGCATCACATTCATCGTCAAAAAGAACATTTCAAGATCTATCCTAAAGTACAATGCTGTCAGTGATAGGACAATATCCATAGGTCTACAAGGAAGACCAGGTAATACGACTGTTATTCAAATTTATGCACCAACCATTAAGGCCAAAAGTGAAGAAACTGAAGATTTTTACCAACTTTAAACATCTCCAGTGGAAAATAAGTTTGATGAATGAGTAAATTAACTGTATATAGAAATTCCTTTTTATTTTCTCCATTTCAGATTATTTATTAAATAATTTATTTAATTATTATTGTTTGGGAGTTATTTTGTTAGCATTAACAATAATTTATTTTACAACAGATTTCTGTTCCAGAATTATCTAGGGTTTTGTTGTTCTTTGGTTTACCATATCAAGATACCTCACTCAGTATAATACAGGCATCAGTTGTCTGCTGTTTAAGTTTTACCATTTTGGTTAACAGAGCTATTGCCCATTAGAGCAGAATTATTTTTCTGCGCTGATGGACTCTGAAACAGGATAGTAGTGAAGTGCACTTCAATGACAACAAATTAAAGATGCAAATAACTACTTCATGTTTAAGACAGATTTGCTTATTATTTTTTTCCAGGTTTATAATTCAATTTTGTGAACAGTATTTCAATATCAATTGTATTACAGATTGTTTACTTCACTCTTTCTTAAATTTATCACAGACTCTGACAGCTAAGATGCTATTTTCTTATTTAGAAAGCATATTTATTTCTTACAAAATTATTTTCTATACATGTTGATTTTGATGAATTCCTTTTTTTTTTTTTTTATTAGCACCAACAGACAATTTCACGTGATTTTGACTAGCCTCATTTTCTCAGTTTTTCAGCAAATCTGGTTGTGTCACTTGACAAAGTTAAAAGTAAGGGATCATTTTTCAGATACGGACTGGGTAAATACAAAAATGTCCATTTAAAATCTGTTCAGTGACTGAGCAATATTGTTGATACTCCTTGTGGTTTAATCTGATTTTTCACTTCTTTTCAAAATGCCTTAAAAAACTTTTTTTTTGCAGTTATAACAAAAAAAAAACTTCCACTTTTTTACTTCACAACTCTGATTCCAAACAGTTACAAAGAACTTGTAATTTTTCTTTCGTAAATTTCTTCTTTCTTTTCGGTTCCTGCTGTACATTCCCTTACTGTCTGGCATACATAAACATCCTACAATACCTCTCTGTTTCACCCTGAAACCATATGAAGCCTTCCTGGGTATTCTTCTTTTTCATATTTCCATACCCTGAATCATTACATGCTTAAACCTTGTCTACAAGAAATAGAGAGAACTTCTGATATTGCTGTTCGAATCTATTATAATTTGTCTTCACCTTGTTAGTCCAATGTTAATTACCTCTATCCCTTTATATAATCTAGTCAAGCTAGTTTATTTTTCCTTCTGAAATATCTTGCATCATATAATCCACAAACCACTACTCAGATTATTTTCCCCACCTAAAATGTCCTCTTTTCCTTTCTCTGTTTACATGAATCCCACCGTTAAATTTACAGTTTTCTTTTTCCACACCAAGTCTTATTCCTTGATGACAAAGCCCAGTGTAGAGGAAGTAATATAGGCTTTGGAGTTAAGTAAAGCTGGTTTTGGTTTCCAGCTCTTACCCTTAATAGCTGGGCAATTTTGGTTAATTTCCTTGAGCTTTTTGAATCTCGGTTTCTTCTTTTCTAAACCTGAAGTAATAACGTCTCTCCCATGAGATTTTTAAGAGAAATAATGAGAAAAGGGATTTTAAAAATATGTGGTTGTCCTGTGAGCAGCCATCTAAGATACTCCACAGGTCTCACTCGTTCGGGAGCAAAGGAGAATGAAGAGAACAGGATACAAGGAAAAGATTAGTACAAAGGACTAAGGGACCACAGCTACCAAGGCCTCTACCAGACTGAGTCCAGTACAGCTAGATGGTGCCTGGCTACCACCACTGACTGCTCTGACCAGGATCACAACAGAGGGTTCTGGACAGAGATGGAGAAGGACCTAGAACAAAATTCAAACACACAAAAAAAGACCAGATTTACAGTCCTAAAGGAGACTGGAGAAAGCCCGAGAGTATGGCCCCCAGACACCCTTTTAGCTCAGTGGTGAAGTCACTTCCGAGGTTCACTGTTCAGCTGGGGATTGGATAGCCCCATAAAACAAAATGGGACTAATGAGGCACAGCAGTCCAGGGACAAGGACTAGAAGGCAGTAGGGGACAGGAAAGCTGGTGGTAGGGAACCCAAAGTTGAGTAAGGACAGTGTTGACCTGTAGTGGGGTTGTTAACCATCGTCATAGGGCAACATGTGTACTGACTGTTTAATGAGAAACTATTTGTTCTGTAAACCTTCACCTAAAAGTACAACAAAAAAAAAATGCTCGATATAAATAGCTTGTTTTTTCCTTTCAATTCTAATATAATTTGAAACATTCAAATCACACTTACTATTTTCTGTCTTGTTATTAGATAACATTTTATATCTGACTCTTCAGAAATATAAATTGCATGTGTAACTGTTGAGTTTCCCTGTCTTTAATCTCCTGCAATTCTATGCTATATGTTAAAGAAAATAACATTAATTTATTTAATGATTACTCAGTAAATCTTAATTATTTAGTAATGAACATGAAGTAATTCTGGAAAAAGGCATCAACATTCAATGCTTCCACATTTCAGTCGCTTAATATCAGTTCTCATAGCAGATGAGTAAATTATACTCTCTATAGTTTTAACTTATCATGTCAATGGATTTTTAGTTCTCACAATCATATTATGAGATATTTTTCTATTTGTTTATGAGATACAATTATTTGTTTTAAGAGGTCTGAAGACCAAACATTCAGTCTTTCAAAAATGCTTGTTTTTCTGTAGTTTAAAAGAACAGTTACCTATACAGTGATGACAAATATTACAGTCTGCATCAGATAGTATATTATATGTTGGCAGAGTTCAATCCATTTAATCAGAAAAAATAAAATTTACTGTCCATTTGGGTGGATATATCTTTTCACCATAAATATAACAACAGTTTAAATTTTTTTCATCTACTGAAAGAAATCTTTCTTTGACAATATTCTGATAGATAATGATGATATAATCACTGTTTACATAAACATTTTACAGTGACATAGTGCCTCATTTCAAAAATGCTTTCATATATTTTAATTATTTGAACACTCAGTATAATTTTCCCAGTTTAAATCGATAAGTGCCAAGTGCTAGAATCCTACTTAGTATGTGCAATATTGGTGAAGAAAATGGGTAGATGCATAACTCATGCATTCCATCGGTTTTACTTTAGTCTGAACATTCTGAGTTCAGAGAAATTACAATGATCTTTAAAGTATGTGTTTATTGGAAATGAAAAGTAATGTAGGTATTTGAGTCAATCTTTGTTTTAGGCTCTATCAAACTCATTCATTCAGGTTATCTTCTAAAATTCAGAGATTTACTAGGCCAGTCTTCTGTGACCTCTATGTACCATATGTAGCATATGTAGTTGCTAAATAAAAAGAACAAAACTTCTAAACAACAGGAGGTAGCAGAACGAAGAAGAGTGGCAAGAGCTCAAAGCAAGAAAAAAATGCTTATGTTTACATATCAACTCCATCAGTTTCTCAGTAGTGCCATTTTTCATGATATAACGTGATAATAGTAACAACAACACTAGAAATAAAACAAAACACTGGAATGTACTTAGAAAATTAACATACTGGCTTTTCTTCTGCTATCTACAAGCTATGTAAATTTTAAAAAATTTTTATATAGTTGATATAAAAAATTGGAAAGTTCGAAAAGGGGATACAGTGAAAGTAAGCTTTCTACCCATTCTTATTCCCCATTCTGTTGGCCATATTGTCAGCTTCTGGTTTCTACTTCCAGAGATACTCTGTAAATAAAAACGTACACATGTTTCCCTCCTTTCATCAATATAGGGAGCCTTGGTGGCACAATGGTTAAGCTCACGGCTACTATCCGAAAGGCTAGCGTTTTGAACCTGTCATGGATTGAATTGTGTCCCCCAAAAATATCTTGTCAACTTGCCTAGGTCATGATTCCCAATATTGTATGATTGTCTACCATTTTGTCATCTGATGTGATTTCCCTACGTGTTGTAAATCCTATAACTATGATGTAATCAGATG
Organism: Dugong dugon; assembly: GCA_030035585.1. NCBI lineage: Eukaryota > Metazoa > Chordata > Mammalia > Sirenia > Dugongidae > Dugong > Dugong dugon. The sequence goes on along the minus strand of CM057473.1, from coordinate 113,589,439 downwards.
GATTAGTGGCAGTTTATTGATGAGATCTACAAGATTAAATAGTGTCTTAAGCCAGTGTCTTGAGATATAAAACAGAAAAGCAATCAGAGAGACATGGGGACCTCATACCACCAAGAAAGCAATGCCAGGAGCAGAGCACGTCCTTTGGACCTGAGGTTCCTGCACTGAGATGCTCCCAGACCAAGGGAAGATTGATGACAAGGACCTTCCTCCAGAGCCGACAGAGAAAGCCTTCCCTTGGAGCTGATGCCCTGAATTTGGACTTGTAGCCTACTAGACCGTGAAAAAATAAATTTCTCTTGGTTATAGCCAACCATTTGTGGTATTTCTGTTACAGCAGCACTAGATGACTAAGATAGAACCCATCCAGTGGCTCTGTAGGAGAAACACGCATAAAGATTCCAAAACCCATTGCTGTCGAGTCGATTCCGACTAACAGTGACCCTATAGGACAGAGTAGAACTTCCCCATAGGATTTTTTTTTTTTTTAATTTATATATTTTTAAATTGTACTTCAGGTGAAGGTTTACAGAACAAATATTTTCTCAAGAAACAGTCGTACACATATTGTTTTATGACATTGGTTAACAACCCCATGACATGTCAACCCTCTCCCTTCTCGACCTTTTAATTTTTTTGGTGAAAATATACATAGCCAAAGATACACCATTTCAAAAATTTCTACATGCACAGTTCAGTGACATCGACTAGGCTCTTCCAATTGTGCTGTTCTTCTCACTTTAAATGAAGGTTTACAGAACAAAATAGTTTCTCATTAAACAGTTAGTACACGTGTTGCCCTATGACAATGGTTAACAACCTCACAACACATCAACACTGTCGTTACTCAACCTTGGGTTCCCTACCACCAGCTTTCCTGTCCCCTTCTGCCTTCTAGTCCTTGTCCCTGGACTGCTGTGTCTGATTAGTTCCATTTGGTTTTATGGGGCTGTCCACTCCCCGGCTGAACGGTGAACCTCGGAAATGACTTCACCACTGAGCTAAAAGGGTGTCTGGGGGCCATACTCTCAGGGTTTCTCCAGTCTCCTTTAGGCCAGTAAATTTGGTCTTTTTTTTTGTGAGTTAGAATTATGTTCTAGATCCTTCTCCAGCTCTGCCCAGAACCCTCTGTTGTGATCCTGGTCAGAGCAGTCAGTGGTGGTAGCCGGGCACCATCTAGATGTACTGGACTCAGTCCGGTGGAGGCCCTGGTAGCTGTGACCCATTAGTCCTTTGGACTGATCTTTCCCTTGTATCCTCTTCTTTTCACACTCCTTGCTCCTGAAGGGGTGAGACCAGTGGAGTATCTTAGATAGCTGCTCACAGGCTTTTAAGACCCCAGACGCTACTCACCAAGGTAGAATGTAGAACACTGTCTTTATAAACTGTGTTATGCCAATTGAGCTAGATGTTCCCTGAGACCATGGTCCCCACAGCCCTCCGCCCAGCAATTCAGTCCCTCAGGGAGTTTGGATCTGTCTATGGGGCTTCCATGACCTTTCCTTGTACAGGTTGTGCTAGTTTCCCCTGTATTGTGTACTGTCTCACCCTTCACCCAAGATACCACTTATCGATTGCGTATCTAGTATTTCCTCCCCACCCCTCCCATCCCTGGTAACCAACAAAGATTGTTACTTTCTGTGTGTGAACTTTTTCATGGGTTTTTACAATAGAGGTCTGATACAATATTTGTCCTTTTGTGATTGACTTATTTCACTCAGCATAATGTGCCCCATAGGATTTTAAGGAGCAGTTGGTGGATTCAAACTGCCAAACTTTCGATTAGCAGCCTGTTAACCACTGCACCACCAGGGCTCCCCATAAAGATTACAGTCTAGAAAACCCTATGGGGCAGTTCTACTCTATCAAATGGGGTCTCTATGAGTCAGAATTGACAGCATGCAACAACAATATTCATCAATATGTCTTTAAGATTATTCAAGAATTGCTTTGAAACACTGCACAGTATTCCCTTGTCTGGAAGCCCCACGATTTTTCTAATCCCCCCCCTTACTGGAGTACACTTAAGATACCACAAACCATGCTGCAATGAGTATTCATTTACAGGCGTCACTCTACATACTGTGCAATTGTCAAATAATTGCACCCCACAGGGACTGCACAAATTTACAGTGTTTCTCTCAAATAGCACACCCATGCAGATAATGCACAAACACTAAAACATGGGGAAAAGATGAAATTATGTAAAAAAGTTGTGGCATAGCGTGCCCGTGCATATGCCACACGTCTCGTGACAATTCCAGAAGTGAATTTTGGCCTCATTCACTGTCATTCAATAGTCTGAAAATGTTACTTCTGATTACATTTGTATAACAAAGTATAAACTGTGGTTAAGAAGTTTGGCAGTACCCAGGTAATTGGAAAATAAACAGTTGGAACTGTGCATTTGCTTCTGTTAATTTAAGTTGATAATTATATCCCCGTGGCTTTGGGTCATCAATCGAGGCTTGAATCTACTGAAGGCTGTCCATAAATCACGTGCTGTCTATTGGAAGGGTAAACAAAGTGAAGCCTGCACTGGTACAAATGGCATGGAGAAGCCATCAATAGGAATCTCCATTCCATCTGCATTGACATGTCTGTCACAGTCATCTTCCGACTCTGGCTTTTATTTAGAGGCCTAAACAAAGCAAAACTAATACACATCGCTCTTGGTTCAATAGTTGAATGCAAAAACCTCAGATCGTCTGAAGTGAAATCATCAAGCTATGTTAGGTCTGCTTATTTCATAGTCTAATATTATTAGCACCAATGTCTTTGATCAATGATCATAAACACCTTAGTCATATACTTGCAAGCATATAAAAAGACCCTTGCTTCTTATACGCCTCACATTTGAATTTTATAGTCTCTTTAGTAGAACCAGCCAGTTGTCAATTATCTTGTGCACAGTTTTTCAGTTTATAAATCTAAATCTTAGAACCCTTTAGGATCATGGCAGGAATTAAAAGCAAGTCCTGTACCGCCTACTTCAAACTGAAAGTTGCTGGGAGGGCAGAAGAAACAAGCGACAGAGAGTTCGAGGTTGGAGGGTCATCTATTCAGGATGGAGCAAGGGGAAGAAGGCGCTGGGGAAAATGAACCTTCCAAAATGCGCCTGTCGCGGGCCCAAAGTGAAGTCCCGAGTTGGAGAACGACGGGAAAGAGTGGATTATTTCTCGAAGGGAACAAAGTCAAGCTGTATCTATTGTTGCAATTCAGATCAAAGTGAGGCTTCTGGCAAATGAGAGAAGAATCCCAGATTTCAAGACAGGTTTTACCTGGATTTTTAAATTCGTGAAAAGGAATGGCTTGGGGTAAAATAACCCCAGAAACCATCTGCAACAGCTTCAGAAAGGCTGGGGTTGTGTACCAGCAGAATACTGATGATGAAGATGAAGAGGCCGAAGGCAGTAACAATGATCACATCAGTTCAGAAGTCACAGAAGAGCACCTGCAGGCAGCCTTGAGATATTTCAATGATGATAGTGACTAGGGATCAGACTTTGGAGAGTTGTGGGAGTTGGATGATGATGATAATGAATGAATAAACTAAAATGGCCTATTTTAAGATGAAAACACAATTTCTTTCAATGATATTTGTTGATTTCAAAGACATTGATTATCAAAAATTATGTTTCAGTTTAAGATTTATGAAAGCAGTAAAATGTAAACAACATCTCGTTCTTGTAGTTTTAGGCCTAGGATCATTTCTTACTAATTTCTAGCTCTTTGTCATTCCTGCTTTTTGGTTTCAACATGGCACCCCGTTTCCATCATGAGCCCATTCAGTTCACCATTGGTTGCACTTGATTTAGGAAAATACCTACCTTAAATGAAGTTTCCACGAGACCCATTTTATCCCAGTAACATTAAATCTGTTGGACAGAAAAAAAATTGAAATTGAAGTCAGCAACATGTAAAAAAATATTGGTACAGCACACTTATGAAAATAACTCCCTGAGGGGATTGCACAGTTTAATAAAAACTTATAAACCTGTTGCCGTCTAGTTGATTCTGACTTATAGAAAACCTATAGTACAGAGTAGAACTGCCCCATAGGGTTTCCAAGGAGTGGCTGGTGGATCAGACTGCCAACTTTTTGGTTAGCAGCCAAGCTCTTAACCACATATTCTACACTTCCACTAACAAGTATAGAAGTGCTTGTTTCCATACACCTCTGCCACAGTTCTTGATTTTTGCCAGGCTGATAGGAAAAGATAGTATTTCAGGAAAATTTTGATTTCCATTCTTTTTTGATAAGTGATGCTGTCCTCCTCACTTCTTACCAAGCCACACTCCTCCATTTGCTCAGACTGTGCTGAGGCAGCCTGTGGGGAGGTAGAAACGTGATTTAAAAAAAAAAAATTAGAAATCCTGGGCTTACATGCTTTCTCTGTGACAGTTTTTGTGATGTTGAACAAGTCATTTTAATCTGTTTGGGCTTAAGTTCTTGACTTTCAAAATAGAGATTCATTAAGAAAATCAGAATTGGAACCATTGATGTTGGGAGAGATTTTAGGAGGTCATCTTCTTGCACTAGCTTAGACCACACGAGAAAACTGTATCTGCTTTCTTACCACAGAGACAAAAGCAAACTTCTGAGTGGTAGGGTAGTCAGATGTAAATTATGAGTCAAGTAAACTCGTTTTTAAATAGCAAAGTTGACCCTGTTATTAAATAGCAGGGAATCTGTGGATCCTTTGCATTATCTCTTTGAACCCTATTGAGTAGCTGTTTTGAGTTAGGCACTACTCTAGAATCTGAGGTTACGGTGTGAACAATTATCCATGCTTTTAGGAGCCCTGGTGCACAGTGGTTAAGTATTCGACTGCTAACCAAAAGATTGGTGGTTCGAACTCACCCAGCAGCTCCATGGGAGAAAGATCTGGTGATCTGCTATGGGAGAAAGATCTGGTGATCTGCTCCTATAAAGATTACAGCCAAGAAAACCCTATGGAGCCGTTCTGCTCTGTCACATGGGGTCACTATGAGTTGAAATCCACCCAACAGCACTAACAGCAGCACAGCATGGAACTCACACCAAGTGTAGATGCCAAACAAAACAGAGACAAAGAAAACCATTATGATTTGGAAAGATGGACTTGAATAGTGTCGTTGTCTCTTGTGTCTATTCTGTGGTTTCCAAACTTTGCACCATGGTATTCTGGGGTGCCACAGCAAACTCACAGGGGTGCTGTGGGATATTTTAAAACTTTGAGGGATACACAGCAATACTTAAAATTTATTGCATATCCCCCAAACCTCTAACTTTAAGGTAATTTACTGTTTCAAATTTTAGTAGTATTTACATTCCTTCTTGGGGCCCTGGAAGCGCAATGGTTAAGAGCTCGGCTGCTCACCTGAAGGTTAGCAGTTCGAATCTACCAGCCGCTGCTTGGAAACACCATGGGGCAGTTCTGCTCTGTCCTATAGGGTTGCTATGAGTCGGAATCGACTGGATAGGAATGGGTTTACATCCCTTTTTGATGACCTCCTATCTTTATGAAGCTGATTTTTTATTCACTGGTGTGATACAAAGCAAAAATTATTTGCCATCGAATCAATTCCAACTCGTATTGCAGAGTGTAACTGCACTCCATAGAGTTTTCGTGGTTGTGACCTTTTTGGAAGCAGATCGCCAGGCCTGTCTTCTGAGACAACTGGGTGGGTTTGAACCACCAACCTTTGTGTTAGTAGCTGAATGCCTTACTACTTTCAAGGAAAGACCTGTGCAAAAATGAATGTGGGATAGGAGACAAGGGTGGTAGTTCCCGGGTTTGAGTTGTGTGGTGTGCAACAGGGGCACACATCCCATTAGTGAGTCACTGTGGTTATTTATAAATGAAATAAAAATGTTATTTTTCTCTTTCCATTTATACGTCTTATTTGTTCAAATGGCCACAGTGGTGTTAGAGTATAAATACCTAAAGAGTTTTCTGGATCTAATTACTTAATGAATGGACGGGTAGGGTGCTGCTCTTGACCTAGAGGGGCTGTGAACTGAGACAGTTTGAGAACCTCTGTAGGAAGGAGAAAGTCTAACTAGGAGGTCGGATAAGGCCTCTTTGAAGAGACTACACTCCAGAGAGGCCTGAAGTGTGAGAAGGAAGGAGCCATTGGAATGACAAATAACCTTGGTGTTTTAAGAAAGAAAAAGGAATTGGTTGTGGCTAGAATGTAGTGAGCAAGGGGAGAGCGACTAGAGATAACATTGAAGAGGAAGGCAGGCACCAGGCATGGAGGCTTTGAGACTCATGACTGGGAGTTTGGATTTTATTCTAAAAATAATGGGAAGTTGCTGAAGGGTTTTAAGCTGGAGAGTGACTTGGCTTAACTTACATATGAGATACGTGTGGCAGATGGATGGTGGGGACTGCATGGGCAAGAGCGGCGCTATCTGCTAGTGGTACCTGGAAGGCTGCGAAATGGTGAGAGCTTTGTGATTGTCCTGGTCAGAGATGAGGTTAGCCCATGCTCAGGTGGTGAGAGTAGAAAGGAAGAGAATTACAGTGATATTTTGAGAATAAAATTGTCAGGACTTACTGATGGATTAGAAGAGGAAGAATCAAAGGAAAAGTCTAGGTTTTTGTCTTAAGCAACTTAGTGGATGCGGCTGCCATTACTGAGACAGGCAAAAACTGTCCAATGGAATTGGTGGGGAAAATAAGAAAAATTTTTTTTTTTTTTTTTTTTTACTTTTCCACAAATAAGGGCTTGAATTGAACTGTAAACCTTTCTGGCTGTAATGCACTTATGCCCTGGAATAGGCCTGTATCCCGGTCTTTTGCCCTGGGGTAGGCCTGTATCCCAGTCTTGTGTACTGGGATAGGCCTGTACTCAGTTCTTATCCCCTAACAAAGCGTGCTCTACCCCTGGAAATTCACGCAACCTTGCTTTCCATCCACAAATGTGCAAAAAGTGAAATACTGATGTTGGCTTTCTCTGTGGTAATCTGTTCCGATTACTAAAATAGTTCCAATGTGCACACACTGTCCAGATTTTTCCATGGATGTGATTTCCTATACCTTTCTCTCCACATGAAGGCTAGTTTCTCTCCCCAGAATTATTTCGGGCAAGCTCTTTGACCTCAAACTGGAGAAGACCAGGCGGAAGCAGCAGGGAAACCAAAAGATGCTTTGGATCTGTGAGGATGTGATGGAGGGTGGGGAGGGCATGGTTAGAACATTTGGGAGGGAATGAGAGGCTTAATAGGGCTGCCAGTTGGCTGGCTCTGCTCTAAATCTTTATCACCAAACCTGGGAGTAAAAGGCAAATCTGTTTTCTTAAAGAGTCACAGTACAGAGTCCTTATTGCTCCAGATTGTATCTTTGTCTCTCTGCAGCTGGAATCTTAATTGGCTATGCTATTTCTGTAACAGCTGCTGGAAATTCTGTCCTTTCTCAAGCTGCTTTGCTGCATGCACGTACATAGCACATCAGATGCACTTAGGTTTTGTCATTGGCACACAATTGTTTATCAGTGCGCATTTCATTGATGATGAAGCCTGCCAAAGGGACCACTCAGGAGACCAGGGAAACATGAGCTGCCTGAGGGAGATGGCTTTAAATAAAAGTTGAACAAAACTGCACTAGAAGCCTGGGAGAGTCTGTAAAAAGGTTGTTTAAGGCAGGGGTCCGCCTAATAGGAGACAGGTGTCTAAGGACCTAATTATTAGAAGACAGGGAGAGGGATCAGTGGCAGGGGAGCTGGGGTCTCTGTAAAATCAGGTGAGGCACCTTTGCAGTTCCTGGGAATGGAAGGCAGATTCAGAACCCGAGGGTTTTAATTGCCTCCTTAGCATCTCCTGAATCTGGGCATGGTGTTCATTGTCCTGAAATCAAATTCACTCTAAGGCTTGGTTGGCCTGACAGGGAGTCCAAGGCCAGGTGGAAAGGGCTGCAGTTCTGGGATGCTTGCTAAACTAGCAGATCAGCTCCACCCCGTTTCTGTGGGGTGGCTGGCAATTCCCTGAATCCAGAGTTGGATGATTAAGACTTGTTTCTGGATTTATCCCTTTGCTTGTTAAGCAGCTTTCTGTAACCTATTTCCCCACTGGGACTCGGTTTTCTTGTCTCTGACCTGACGGTGTTGGATATGCTTTTCTCTAAGATCCTCTCCAGTTCTTAAATTCTCAGCTCCCTTGATCTCTTGGCTTTTGTTTCCCATAAAAATGGAGATTCAGTGTACTATAAACATTGATCTGGAGAAGAGGTCTCAGTGCAGAGCAAGTGGGCCAACCGATTCCTCTGCTTCCCGCTTAAAGACAAGAACTGTGCTCTGCTGTACGGCCAGTGCAAAACCAGTCTGCTCAGAGGGTGCTCTTGAGGGCCTACTGCAGTGTCGGTGCTGGAAAAACTTAAGAAACATGTTTCATTAAGATGATCATGTTTTTATTTTTTTCATTGTGGTACCTATATATACATATACATGTACATATACATAAACCTGTTGCCATCTAGTTGATTCCGACTCATAGAGACCCTATTGGACAGAGTAGAACTGCCCCATAGAGTTTCCAAGGAGTGGCTGGTGGATTCGAATTGCTAACCTTTTGGCTAGCAGCTGAATGCTTAACCACTGCACCACTAGGGCTGCATATATATGTATATATTATTTATATATATGCATATATATACACACAAAAAAACATTGACTACTTCAACATTGTTTTCCATGTACAATTCAGTGACATTAATTATATTCATCATGTTGTAAAACCATCACCATTAACTGTTTCCACATTTTTCCATTACGCTTCACAGCAGCTCAGTGTCCCCTAAGCAGTGACTTCCTTTTCCCCTCCCTCCTGCCCATGGTAACCACGAATGCACTTTGGTCTCTATACATTTGCCTATTCTAGCTATTTCCTGTGAGTGGGATCATACAATATTCGTTCTTTTGTCACTGACTTATTTCACTCAGCACAACATTTTTAATGTAGGATGATCATTGAAGCCTGGATTTTTCACCAACCCTTGATCTTTTGAGTAGCACCTGTCAAGAACATTATTTGTAAAAATTGTCCTTGCCGCTGAAATCTCCCATAGATGTCTATCAAATGTTTACTAACACCTTAAAATGTTTTAGAAGTTTGAATTATTTTTTTCTGTTTTCAAGTTGTTTATTTACTTTTATTGAAATGCATTTAGTTATTTTTCTTTCATTTTAATTCTCTGTGAAATGGATTTTCCCTATACTATATTTTAAGACAGACATTCTCCAATTTTCTGAAAAGAGTCAATGGAGACAGATGCATCTACAGGGGTTGCTGGAAGGTACTAGAAGCTGAGACAGACAAGGAAAGACCCCTCCTGGAGCCGTGTCCTGAATTCAAACTTCTAGCTTCCTCATCGGTGAGAAAGTAAATTTCTGTTTTTAAAGCCAAAAAAACCCAAAGAAGATTGTTTATAATCGTTCATCTACAATTGATCACAAAATCTAGCACTTACTATTTTTAGGGAACATGCTATCATTTGCAAAGAGGAATCCGACTTCTTTACAGTATAGTATACAAAATAGGAGGCCATTGGTGGACAGTAGTAGAATTGTCGCCTTCCGTGCAAGAGATCCAGGTTCAATTCCCAGCCAATGCACCTCATACACGGCCACCACTCATCTGTCAGTGAAGGCTGGTGTGTTGCTATGATGCCAAACAGATTTCAGTGGGGCTTCCAGACTAAGACGGACTAGGAAGAAAGATCTGGTGGTCTACTTCCAAAAGTGAAAACTCTACGGATCACAAAAATATGATCTGCAACCAATTGGGGGGATGGCGCAGGACCTGGCGGCTTTTCATTATCTTGTGTATGGGGTCCCCATGAGTCAGAGCATGACTTGATGGCAGCTAACAAGAACAACAAATATATAATAGAACACAAGAGTTAAGACAGTACTCTCTAGTTCAGACTGCCGCATTAAAAATCCCTATTCCTACACTTACCGTGCGGTTACAGGGGTGTTCCCTAAGCTCTCTAAGCCTCAGTTTTCTCATATGAAATATGAGGAAAACAAGAGGACCAAGTTATGAGTTTGTTGTAAAAATGAAATGGGATGATTCTGGTAAAGTACTTATTGTCCAGCACATACTAAGCAGCCAACAAATGTTAGCATGTAGACGGACCTTTAAACAGTGCTTATATTTTATTTTGGGGCCTGGTACAGTGGTTAAGCATTTGCTGCAAACTAAAAGGTCGGCAGTTTGAATCCATCAGCTGCTTCTTGAAAACCCTATGGGACAGTTCAACTCTGTCCTATAGGATCACTATGAGTCGGAATCAACTAGACGTCAATGAGTTTGTTTGTTTTTGTTTTGTTTCATATTTTATTTAGGAAAGGAATTCAGATCTATTTGATAGAATTCAGGCACATGAATAGAAACTTGGCTGAAATAGTAGATTAAAATAATAGTGAAAAATGATGAATACTGAATTACTGAAAAGGAGAGGAAGCACAGCCCAGTGGCTAAGAGGATGAAGTCTGGAGTCTGTCTGCCTGAGTGTGAATCTCAGCTTGCCTTTCTAATTCCTGCATCATGTTGGGGGACAGGGGGTATTTGACCTCTGTAAGGAGCCCTGGTGTGCAGTGCTTAAGAGCTCGGCTCCTAACCAAGAGGTCGGCAGCTCAAATCCACCAGCCTTTGTTGGAAACCCTATGGGGCAGTTCCACTCTGTCCTTTAGGGTCGCTATGAGTCAGAATCGACTCGATGGCAATGGGTTTGGTTTTTTTGGTTTACTGTCTTGTAAATTGGAATAAACAGTCATAGTATTTAACTCATGATAAATACTCATATTTATCTCATATTCTAAGATGGAATCTTATAGGCCAATGAGTTCATTCCCTACTTTATCAGGAATGATCTTTAAGAATCCCTGATAGACATAAAACAGTGTTTTGATTGCTCAGAAGTCAGATTTTCATCCATTTTGCATTTATAGAATGTAATGATCAGCGTGGATGCACATGAAAAGTCTCTGAGGTCATAGAAAACAGCGATCACACAGTTCACATGTTTTTCTCCTAGGAAAGTCACGGAATTGCACTTAAGTCATTTCCTTCCATACATCTACCAATGCAACCAACTTTGCTGATCATCTGTCCTCTCTGTTTGAGGCCCTGTGTTAGGTTCTCAAGATTAAAATGTAAAGACACAGTCGTTATCATTAAGAGTCTTATAATCTAGCCGAATGTGGAATGGGGATGGGGCATAAGAAGTAAGCCGTTACATCTGACGTGATCGTTTCATGTGATGTCACTCCAGGAAAGGACACAGTCGGAAGAACACCTAACCTGGTTGGAGGCAGTCAGGAAAGGTTTCCCACGGGAGGTGGAATCTTAAGGCAGGAGGGCATTCCAGGGTGACAAGCAGCACCGGCCTCTAGGTAAGAGGCAGCTTGGCTCACTCAGGTAGCCAGATCATATTTCAGTGGGCTGGGCTGAAATTGTGAGCAGAAGAGTGGTTAGAGATGAAGGGACCGAGAGGGACCTGATCTTGATGCCCTCATGTATCATTTGAAGGAAACTTGAATTTTAATACTGATGGATAGGAAAAATTATTGACAAGTTGCAAGCTGGAAAATGACGGTGTGGAGAATAATTGGAAGGGAATGAGACTGGGGGCAAGAGAATTCATCATGAGGCTGCTGGAGAGATTAATCTAGATGAGGAATGATGTGGACTTAATCTCTATCACTGACAGTGGGGATCAAATTGATTCACAGATATGCTGGGGGTGGAATGGAGAGAATGTGGTGACAAATTAGAAGTGAGGTACTTAAGGGATATAGCAGTGTTGTGGGGGACTTACGGGTTTCCAATTTGAGTAGTTGCCATCCCCAGGAAAAAGACAGCAAAGTTCTGGGGAGGAAAAAATATATATGTTTATTCTTGAATATGCTGAGTTTGAGATGCATTCCCAGGTGTGAGTGGTAAAGCCCAGTAGACAAGAGCTATGTGAGTCTGGAGTGTCGGACAGAGACTGGGTTGGAGAGGTGAACTATCACAGAGATGTATCTGATGGCACAGAGTGAAGCAAAGTGGAGCAGCAAAGCACACAATGGAGCCAGGCAAGGGCCCAGGGAGCAACTCTGGGTGGTCCTAGCTTTTAAAGGATGGACAGCAAAGAGTAACACCCAAAGGAAACGGGGCAAAATTCAGAGTAAAACCTAAAGACAGACTTACGTGTGAAAGAAACCATAATTCCACCTATTGAGGCCATATTAACAATAGTGGGATATGTTTAATGCAGTTTAGAAAGGTTTCTAACCCAAAAGGATGCAAAAAAGAGTGATACTTGAAAAGGTTGAGCAAACTCCATATGTGGAAGACATCGTTTCCAGAGAAGACTCCAGATAATCAATGCTCCTTAGTTAGCTGTATGTTAATTAAGACTTGAGCTAGGAGAATGATGAAAAGCATACTTATTATTAATCTATCAAATTAGTCACATGCTAAAAAGTCTAGTGAATTTATTAGACTCTTTCACACTAGGAACTGCATGGAATGACCACAATCTACCTTTATAGTCTACTTTCTACAGTTTTCCTGAACAAAACTTAAGCTTCAGCCTAATACAACTACTTGCTGTTATCAGAGGTTGATTGCTAATTTTCGAGGACCAGCCGTCATGTCTCTTCCTGAAGTCTTTTCTGTTTTCATTACAGCTAGGTGTTCCTTCTCTCTCCTCAGCACCCTCAGCACACTCACTTGTGTTGTAATTAATACATTCACATTCTGCTTTGTACTGTTTGTGAACCTGCCATCATGTCGATTAGATGATAATCCCGTAGCAATCAGGGATTTTTGTCCGCCATGTGAATGCCACATGCCGAGATGCGCAAAGTCTCTGTGGCACCCCAGAGTCACTCCACGAGTGTATGTTACACTGAGCTAATGTGTAGCATGAAATCAAGGACCAGACTAAAACTGGAATTGTGGAAAGAAAGAAATCACTTGTGATTTGGATTATAAATTTCTGACTAATACACACAAGGAGAAAAAAAATAAGATAGAAGAATAGATAATTTCTGCATAATGAGGTACGATTGGGTAGTAAATAATTTGGGAATTTGCTGTGGCCATTGTGGCATTGTTTTGGCATGCATACGGGAGCAGGAAGATGAAGTCCTTGAGTTCTCTCCCCGTGAGTCATATTGGGTCCCTCTGTCCTGAGTGACGAAGCTGTCTTGGACAGACTTGAGCCAAAGGCAAAAAAGTGGCTAGAGTATTAAAACTTACAGCTCTTAAACTACTAGCTCAGCTGAGTGCAAAAAATGTTGATATAAAAACAAGGAAAATAAATTAGCTCAATTTAGCAATAGGATAAATTATAAATACATAAATTTTGGGCAACAATTTTAGCTGAGGATGGGTGGGAGTGGCTAAAGAAACTTGGGTCATTTCAAACAAAGAGAGGGGCTAGTTATGTTAAAACATCCTCGTGAACCAGAAAGTTTGACACGCAAAACAGGGCTTTGAATTCGTTTTACTTTTGCAGAGGTTTTGAATTCCATTTCTCCGACTTCCTCTCCCCCCACCTCCGTAGCTGTTTGTCCTGATTACTTTGGGAATCTGAGGAAAGAGTTGGGAAGATGCACATACACACAATATCCTGACTGCAGTTTAGGGGTTCTTCTTCTGAGGCCTTCCGTGGACCTTTGAGGCCTCCTTGCACCCAAACGGACAGCTCTAGACGGTTTAGGGGTTACTAAACTGTTCCTTTGCACAGGCTTTCCTCTTCAGTTTCAGTTTCTGAACTCTGATCCAGTGTCTGTGATGCTCCCTGGCCTCTGGCCAGCAGCATTGCATTGCTCTGCACATTTCCTTATCTAAGAGGCAGCTGGAATGCTTTGGCAGAATTAAGTTCCTTTTTATTTTCTTTTCACACGATTTCTCAGTGTCATCAATAAGAAAGGCTCCGTCTCTGAGAATCGCGTGGAAGCCTTGGCTAAGGATTATCTAGGAACCAGTCAGCACGTTGGCGTCTTGTGTCTCAGATCTGCCATCGTGAGTACATGTTGACGAAGGAAGCAAATGCTCTGACTGCCTGCCAAGCCTTGGATTAGTTCAGCTGCCAGCGAGGAGGCACTGATAATTTACTCGGAAGAGCCAGCATGCTGGGTAAAGCAGTTTAGTTTTGTTTTGGGTTAAAACAACAGAAATTTATTCTGTCACAGTTATGGAGGCTAGAAGTCGAAAATGAGGGTGTCAGCAGTGCCGTGCTCACTCCCAAACCTCATTCCTTTCTTGCCTTCCCCACTTCTGGCAGTCCCAGGCTTTCCTCAACTTGTTGATGTGCTCCAATCTCTGTAGTCACCTGGTACCTCCCCTATGCGTCTGTCTGCATCTCTTCTCCCCCTTTGCTGGCACACCAGTTGTAATGACTCCATCTTAGTTACATCCACAGCAACCTTATCTCTAAACAAGGTCACATTCACAGGAACAGGGGTCAGGACTTCAACATATCTTTTTAGGGGACACAATTCAACCCACGACACATGGAATCTAAGAGAAACTGTGAGTTACAGATAACCAAATTACAAACCCAGTATTTGGAAGAGTCCAAGCAAGTTGAAGGCTGCTTTTTTCTTTGGTTTGTTTCTATTTCTTTACCTGTCCATTTTTTAATTTGTTCAATAAATATTTGTCATCACCTGTCGTGTGATCCTGTCAGGTGCTCAGACTGAAACTTCGTGCTAAAGCAAACATTCCCTGCCTGGTGGAGCTTACAGTCCAGTGGAATAGACAGATAGCCAAATACATATATGTGTATATTTTAATGTGAAACTTCTACTGTGACAAATGATACCACTCAGTGCTATACTAAGAGTTGTTATTGTTGTTGTTAGGTGCCGTCAAGTTGGTTCCGACTCATAGTGACCCTGTGTACAACAGAATGAAACACTGCCCAGTCTTGTGCCGTCCTCACAATCGTTGTTATGTTTGAGCCCATTGTTGCAGCCACTGTGTCAGTCTATCTCATTGAGGGTCTTCCTTTTTTCGCTGACCCTCCACTTTATCAAGCATGATGCCCTTCCCCAGGGACTGGTCCCTCCTGATAACATGTCCAAAGTATGTGAGACAAAGTCTCACCATCCTCTCTTCCAAGGAGCACTCTGGTTGTACTTCTTCCAAGACGGATTTGTTCATTCTTTCGGCAGTCCATGGTATATTCAATATTCTTTGATACTGAAAACACCATGGCTTGGGTCAGGTGCACCTTAGTCTTTAAAATGACATCTTTGCTTTTTAACACTTTAAAGAGGTCTTTTGCAGCAGATTTGCATTGTGTCGTCCTATAGCTAATACTATATAAATATTTCATTTAGTAACTGTGTGAGAACTGGACAAATGGAATCCCATTTACCATAATTACCCCCAAAGTACTCCTCTTTGGCCCCGTCTGTTCATTTAGGCTATCTGTCCCTGTGTTGTCATCATCCTTATGCATTGCCAGGAGGCTTCAGGGGGTGTTGCACATGGTTTCATGATCAAGTTCGTATCCTGGAGCCTTGTGCTGAGTAGTGACCACAAAGGCCCTGGAGCACTCAGGATTCCAAGGCTGCCACGTACTTTGCAAAGTGAAAAATAACAGCTCTGTCTCCATTTCAGTGTCATAACTTTAAAGAAATACAAAAGTGGTATTACTTGTGCTCTGGTATTTTATGTGAATTTTTAACAAAAAGACTTCTTTTAGTTTTTATATCCAGCCCTATTTTTCCCTGGTCCAGGCTGAACTAATTATAGATCCAGGGGCCCAATACCTTGATATACAAAGAATCCTCTCAACAAATAAGGCTTTATTATTAGGTCAACAATGGGCTCAAACACAGCAACGATTGTGAGGATGGTGCAGGACTGGGCAGTGTTTTATTCTGTTGTACATGGGGTCACTATGCATCAGAACTGACTCCATGACACCTAACAACAGAGTTAGGTCAAGGACATTGTTCTTAGCTCCGTAATCTCTTAAGATGAGTTATTTTCCTGGAGAACTCTTAGTATGTTATGAGAAGTTTTTTGGCAGACCCACCATATATACATCTTAAAACATGTCTGAATTCTAGATTAAGTTAAAGACGGGGTTCAGTTATTTAACAAGTACCTGCAGTGCAGATAGCTTCAGAAGGCATATTGCATGGTCTTTTTTCTCAAGTCAATGAAGCACGCTCAAGAAAAGTCAAAGAGAGGCGGGGCAAGATGGCGCTCTAGGCAGAAGCACCACGCCGTCCCTCCACAGCAAAGATCCGAAAAACTAAGCCTAACAGAGAATCAACAATCCTGAAACCCTAGAACACCAAATGAAGAGATAAAGAACTCAGCCAAACACCAAATGGAGTGAGAATACCAAAAGAGAATGGAGAGTGAGGAGAGACTCATGCAGAGATTCCTTACCAGCTAACGCAGCACGGATCCACCATCTTGGATTCCTATCGGAGACCAGCGAATGGGAGAGCAGCCTCGCAGAGCGTCCAGTGGGAGACAGAACGACCGGTAAACTGCGGTGCGCACTCTCCCACCCCCAACCCCTCTCCGCCTCGGCTGGGGCTCCTCTGCTTTCCGTGGCCAGGGTCCCTGGGCTGGGGGGCGCGGGTGCTTGGAATCCGGGCGCCCAGGCTGGCAGCTTTCTGAGAGCCGTTTGCTGGCTGCTGGCGAAGCTTTTTCTGCCGCCTCCCCCTCCTTTTGCCTGGGTGCCTGGTTCCCAGTGCCGTCTTTGCTCTCTCCTGCGGGGCTGTGGGGCTGCGTTCGGGTGTGTGGCTGCTTCCAGGTCGGGCTGCCACGCTGGTAAGATCCCGGGGCCTTTGTTGGTTCTCCCCTCTGCTTCCCGTGGCCACGGTCTCTTAACCCCGAGACTGCCGGCTGCTTGGAATTCGTGCCCCTGAGTGGGGGCTCTCTGGGTCCCATTTGTTGGCTGTTGGTGTGGCATTTTCTGCTTCTTCTGGTTTCTCGCTTGCCTCTCGCTGCCTCCCCCTCCTTTTGCTTGGGTGCCTGGTTCCGAGCGCCGTCTTTGCTCTCTCCGGCGGGGCTGTGGGGCTGCGTTCGGGTGTGTGGCGGATTCCAGGTCTGGGCTGCCGCGCTGGTGAGTTCCCGGGGCCTTTGTTTGTTGGCCCCTCTGCTTCCCATGGCCACGGTCTCTTAACCCCGAGACTGCCGGCTGCTTGGAATTCGCGCCCCTGAGTGGGGGCTCTCTGGGTCCCATTTGTTGGCACTGACTGCTGGTGTTGCTTTTTTTTTTTTTAATTAATTAATTTATTTATTTATTTATTTTAATTTTATTTTTCTTCTTTTTTGATTAGTTTTGTCATCTTTTCCCTCTTTTTCCCTTTTGTCTTTCTTCATTGCTTAATTTCTCGTCTCTCTATCTCTTCCTCCTCTTTCTGATCCCTGAATACCAGGCGATGTATGCCTCTGTACCTTCTGGCCAGGCTGTGCTGTGAAAACTGAGACCGACTCCCCCAGACCTCATAGCTGCATCGGTGGGATCCCTGGGAACTTTGCAGTTCTTTAACTTTTCTGACTTTTATTTGTTCATTCTTTCCTTTTCTTTCTCTTCCCCCTTCTGGTTTCCTCCATCCCATAGTCTCTCATCTGTACATTCCAATGACAAGCTCCCCTAGCATTCTTTTATGTTTGTATGCTTTTTGCTCCTGCTTCTCTCTCCTTTCTCCCATATCCAGCTTAGCTTCACACATAACCATCTTCACGCTGCACCCTACGTACCTGCACCGTGCACTTGACATCACACCACCAAGCTGTGCAGGCACGCCCTATTGGAACCTGCCCAGCACTGACTATCGACCGTCCTGGGGGCTGCGGTGAGTGCCACAAACAACCCGTCCCAGTGGCTCCTCTTCAGCTAGATCTGCCCAGCTGTACCACAGGGACGAAACAAACAAACAAAAAAATCTACAATCAGTAAACAAGAGAAATATCTACTGAATGCCCCGAAAACAGCAAACAATATCAAAATATTTACAAAAACAAGACAAGATGGCTCCAATAGGTGCCCAAATTAAAACACCAGATAACTCTCCTGTGGAAGAAAATGCACTAGAAGTACCTGATAGGGAACTCAAATCACTAATACGCGGAATTTTCCAAGAACTGAGGGAAAAAGCTGACAAACATGAGGAAAAAATAGACAAATTTATGGAAAATACAGACAAAAAATTGGAAGAATTCAGGAAGATGATGCAGGAACAAAATGCCAAAATAAATTCACAACTCGAAATTATACAAAAACAACAATTAGAAATCCAAAAGATAAACAACAAGATTTCAGAAATGGACGGTGTCATAGAAGGGCTGAGAAGTAGATTTGAAACCATGGAAGACAGGATCAGTGGAACTGAAGACAAGCACTTGGATACAACTCTGTTTCAGGAAAACTCAGAAAAAAGAACAAAGAAAAATGAAGAGACCCTGAGAGTTATGTGGGACACAATTAAAAGCAAAAACTTACGAGTGATTGGCATACCAGAACAGGGGGAGAAAACAGAAAACACAGAGAGGATCATTGACGAACTGCTGACAGAAAACTTTCCCAATATCATGAAAAATGAAAAGCTGGCCATTCAAGAAGCTCAACGAACCCCATATAGAAGAGACCCCAAAAGAAAATCACCAAGACATATCATATTCACACTTGCTAAAACTAAAGACACACAAAGAATCCTGAGAGCAGCTCGTGAAAAACAAGAAGTCACACACAGAGGAGAAACAATAAGACTAAGCTCAGATTATTCAGCAGAAACCATGCAGGCAAGAAGGCAACGGGATGACATATATAAAATCTTGAAAGAAAAAAATTGTCAGCCAAGAATAATATATCCTGCAAAACTCTCATTCAGATTTGATGGTGAAATTAGGTCATTTCCAGATAAACAGAAACTAAAGGAATATGCAAAAGTCAAACCAAACTTACAAGAATTATTAAAGGGAGTTCTTCGATCTGAGGACAAACAGCTTCAGCCCTCAGGCAGGACCTAGGACCTAGGACGCAGGTTCACATGAACCAGATACCATTCTAGGAACTGAACTACAGAAGACTTTCCAAAAACAAAAGAAATACAACAGGGAATCAGAGCAATCAATCAAAGGATGACAACAACATCAAAACAATGAAAGAGGGAACAAACGGCATAGGTATAGAACCTTCTAAAGGAGAGGAAGGCAAGGCGATACCAAGTAAGGGTAGACTGCTTCAAAATTATAAAGATAAGGGTAAAATTCATGGTAACCACAAAGAAAGTTAACAAACCAACTCATAAAAATAAAGACGAAAAACATAAAGTCTCAACAAAAACAAAACCTACAAAAACAAAAGAAATGAACACAAAATCCACAAACAAAAGTAACTCAGCACAAGAGAGTAAGAAGAACAAAGAAAATTTCAGCACCACAAAAAAAAGCACTACAAAATGACAGCAACAAACTTCCAACTATCAATAATTACACTGAACGTAAATGGACTCAATGCACCCATAAAGAGACGGAGAGTGGCAGAATGGATAAGAAAACAGGATCCATCAATTTGCTGTCTACAAGAGACACACCTTAGAAACAAAGATGTGAATTTATTAAAAATCAAAGGTTGGAAAAAAATATATCAAGCCAACAACTATCAAAAAAGAGCAGGAGTGGCAATTCTAATCTCAGATAAAATAGACTTTAAAACAAAATCTACCATAAAAGACAAAGAAGGACACTATATAATGATTATGGGGATGATCCATCATGAAGACATAACCATAATAAATATCTATGCACCCAATGACAGGGCTCCAAAATACATAAAAAAAACTCTAACAGCACTGAAAAGAGAAATTGACAGTTCCACAATAATAGTAGGAGACTTCAACACACCACTCTCAGTAAAGGACAGAACAACTAAAAAGAAACTCAGCAAAGATACAGAAGACCTAAAGGACACAATCAGCCAACTGTACCTCATAGACATATATAGAACAATCCATCCAACCGCTGCAAAGTACACATTCTTTTCCAATGCACATGGAACGTTCTCCAGAATAGACCACATCTTAGGCCACAGAGCAATCCTCAACAAGATCCAAAATGCTGAGATAATTCACAGTATCTTCTCTGACCACAAAGCCATCAAGGTAGAAATTAACACTAGAAAGAGCAAGGAAAAAAAATCAAACACATGGAAACTGAATAATAATCTGCTTACACATCACTGGGTAATAGAAGAAATCAGAGATGGAATCAAAAAATTCCTAGAATCAAATGAAAATGAAAACACATCATACCAAAACCTTTGGGACACAGCAAAGGCAGTCCTCAGAGGACAATTTATAGCAATAGATGCACATATCAAAAAAGAAGAAAGGGACAAAATCAAAACATTAACTACAGAACTCAAACAAATAGAAAGAGGACAACAAAAAAAGCCTACAACCACCGGAAGAAAGGAAATAGTAAAGATCAGAGCAGAAATCAATGAACTAGAGAACAGAAAAACAATAGAAAGAATCAACAAAACCAAAAATTGGTTCTTTGAAAGAATCGACAAAATCGACAAACCACTGGCCAGACTGACAAAAGAAAAACAGCAGAGGGCACAAATAACCCAAATAAGAAATGAAATGGGGGACATTACAACAGACCCAACTGAAATAAAAAGGATTATAACAGAATATTATGAAAAACTATATTCCAACAAATTTGAAAACCTAGAGGAAATGGATAAATTTCTAGAAACATACGGCCTACCCCAACTACAACAAAATGATACTGAAAATCTGAACAGACCCATAACAGGAGAAGAGATTGAAAAGGTAATAAAAAAAACTCCCAACCAAAAAAAGCCCTGGCCCAGATGGCTTCACTGGAGAATTCTACAAAACATTTACAGAAGAGCTTGTACCAGTTCTACTCAAGCTATTTCAGAGCATAGAAGAGGAAGCAACACTTCCAAATTCATTCTATGAAGCCAGCATAACGCTGATACCAAAACCAGGCAAAGACATCACAAAAAAAGAAAATTACAGACCAATATCTCTCATGAATATAGATGCAAAAATTCTGAACAAAATTCTAGCCAATAGAATTCAGTATCATATCAAAAAAATAATACACCACGACCAAGTAGGATTCATACCAGGTATGCAAGGATGGTTTAACATTAGAAAATCCATCAACGTAATCCACCACATAAGTAAAAGGAAAGAAAAAAATCACATGATCATCTCAATTGATGTAGAAAAGGCATTTGACAAAGTCCAACACCCATTCCTGATAAAAGCTCTCAATAAAATAGGTATAGAAGGGAAATTTCTCAACATAATATAGGGCATCTATGCAAAACCAACAGCCAACATCATTCTTAATGGAGAGAGGCTGAAAACATTTGCCTTGAAAACAGGAACAAGACAAGGATGCCCGTTATCACCACTCCTATTTAACATTGTGCTGGAAGTTCTAGCTAGAGCAATAAGGCAAGAGAAAAAAATAAAGGGCATCCAAATTGGTAATGAAGAAGTTAAACTCTCCCTGTTTGCAGATGATATGATACTATACATAGAAAACCCTAAAGACTCCACGAGAAATCTACTGGAACTAATAGAAAGATTCAGCAGAGTAGCAGGATACAAGATAAACATTCAAAAATCAGTTGGATTCCTATACACCAGTAAAGAGAACAATGAAAAGGAGATCAGGAAATCAATACCATTTTCAATAGCCCCTAAGAAGATAAAATACTTAGGAATAAATCTGACCAGGAATGTAAAAGACCTATACAAAGAAAACTACAAAACACTGCTGCATGAAACCCAAAGGGATCTACATAAATGGAATAACATACCATGCTCTTGGATAGGGAGACTCAACATTGTGAAAATGGAAATTCTACCTTTAGCAATTTACAAATACAATGCAATCCCGATCCAAATACCAACAACATTCTTCAAAGAGATGGAAAAACTAATTATTAACTTTATATGGAAAGGGAAGAAACCCCGAATAAGTAAAGCACTACTGAAGAAGAAGAATAAAGTTGGAGGACTCACACTACCTGACTTGAGAACCTACTATACAGCTACAGTAGTCAAAACAGCCTGGTACTGGTACAACAACAGAGACATTGACCAATGGAACAGAATTGAGAACCCAGATGTAAACCCATCCACCTACAGTCACCTGATCCTCGACAAGGGCCCAAAGTCCATCAGATGGGGAAAAGACAGTCTTTTTAACAAATGGTGCTGGCAAAACTGGATATCCATTTGTAGAAAAATGAAACAGGACCCATACCTCACACCATATACAAAAACTACTTCAAAATGGATCAAAGACCTGAATATAAAGCCTCAAACTATAAAATTCATAGAAGAAAAAATAGGACCAACACTTCAGGCCTTAATAAATGGCATTAACAGGATACAAACCATAAACATCAACACAAAAAACCCAACAGATAAACTAGATAACTGGGATCTTCTAAAAATCAAACATCTATGCTCTTCAAAAGACTTCACCAAAAGAGTCAAAAGAGAACCTACAGACTGGGAAAAAATTTCTGGACAGTACAAGTCAGACAAAGGTCTAATCTCCATAATTTACAAGAAAATCCAACACCTCTACAACAAAAAGACAAATAATCCTATCAAAAAATGGGCAAAGGAAATGAACACACACTTCACCAAGGAAGACACTCAAATGCCCAACAGACACATGAGGAAATGCTCGCCATCACTAGCCATTAGAGAAATGCAAATGAAAACCACAATGAGATACCATCTCACCCCGGCATTACTGGCACGAATCAAAAGTACTGGAAATAACAAATGTTGGAGGGGCTGCGGGGAGATGGGAACTCTTATACACTGCTGGTGGGAATGGAAAATGATACAACCGTTTTGGAAAATGATATGGTGTTTCCTCAGAAAGCTAGAAATAGACATACCATTCAATCCAGCAATCCCACTCCTAGGAATATATCCTAGAGAAATAAGAGTCATCACTCGAATAGACATATGCACACCTATGTTCATGGCAGCATTGTTCACAATAGCAAAACGATGGAAACAACCTCGATGTCCATTAACAGATGAATGGATACACAAACTATGGTACATACACACAATGGAGTACTATGCAACGAGAAAGAACAACAATGAATCTGTGAACCATCTCATAACATGGATGAAACTGGAGGACATTATGCTGAGTGAAATAAGTCAATCACAAAAGGACAAATATTGTATGAGACCTCTATTGTAAAAACCCATGAAAAAGTCACACACAAAATGTAACAATCCTTGTTGGTTACCAGGGATGGGAGGGGAAGGGGGGGAAATACTAAATAAGCAGTAATAGATAGGTGGTACCTTGGGTGAGAGGTGAGATAGTACACAGTACAGGGGAAACTAACACAACCTGCAGAAGGAAAGGTCATGGAGGCCCTATAGACACATCCAAACCCCCCGAGGGACTGAGTTGTTGGACGGAGGGCTCTGGGGACCATGGTCTCGGGGAACATGTAGCTCAATTGGCATGACACAGCTTATAAAGACAGTGCTCTACATTCTACCTTGGTGAGTAGTGTCTGGGGTCTTAAAAGCCTATGAGCGGCCATCTAAGATATTCCACTGGTCTCATCCCTTCGGGAGCAAGGGAGAATGAAGAGAACAGGATACAACGAAAAGATTAGTCCAAAGGACTAATTGTCCACAGCTACCAAGGCCTCCACCGGACTGAGTCCAGTACAGCTAGATGGTGCCTGGCTACCACCACTGACTGCTCTGACCAGGATCACAACAGAGGATTCTGGACAGAGCTGGAGAAGGATGTAGAGCATAATTTTAACTCCCCCCCCCACCCCAAAAAAAAAGACCAGATTTACTGGCCTAAAGAATACTGGAGAAACCTCAAGAGTGTGGCCCCCAGACACCCTTTCAGCTCAGAGGTGAAGTTACCCTCGAGGTTCGATGTTAAGCCTGGGAGTGGACAGCCCAGTAAAACTAAATGGGACTAACGAGGTACAGGAGTCCGGTGACAAAG
The DNA here is from genome assembly GCA_030035585.1 of Dugong dugon. Taxonomy (NCBI): domain Eukaryota; kingdom Metazoa; phylum Chordata; class Mammalia; order Sirenia; family Dugongidae; genus Dugong; species Dugong dugon. Next base: position 113,565,414 of record CM057473.1, on the reverse strand, counting down.
GCCAGAATGCAGAGGGGGAGTAGGAAACTGATGATAAGGAACACAAGTTGAGTAAGGACACTGTAGATGTGTTGTGAGATTGTTGACCACTGTTATAGGGCAACATTTATAGTAACTATTAAATGGGAGGCTGTTTTGTCCTGTAAGCCTTCATCTTGGGCGAGAATGATAGCACAATTGGAAGAGCATAGTCAATATCACTTAAATGTGTAAGTAAAAAGTTTTGAAATGGTGTTAAAAAAAAATAAACAAACAAACAAACAAAAAAAACCAAATGAGACTAATGAGGTACAGTAGTCCAGTGACAAGGGCCAGAAGACAGAAGGGGACAAGGAAGTCCCCTGGTGATAGGGAACACAAGGTGGAGTAAGGATATTCTTAATGTGTTGTGAGATTGTTAACCATTGTCATAGGGCAACATGTGTAGTAACTGTTAAATGAGAAACTATTTTGTTCTGTAAGCCTTCATCTTAAGTGAGAATAACAGCAGAGTTGGAAGAACGTAGTCAATGTCACTGAACTGTGTATGTAGAAATTTTTGAAACGGTGTATCTTTGGCTATCTGTATTTTCATCCAAAAAAAAAAAAAGTTTGAGAATTTAGAGGCTTAATATGTTGTGGGGTTGTTAACCAATGTCATAAAACAACATGTGTACTACTGTTTCATGAGAAACTATTTGTTCTGTAAGCCTTTACCTGAAGTATACCTGAAGTACAATAAAATATAAAAAAAAAAAAAAAAAAAAAAAGAAAAGTCAAACATTACAATCCATAGCATTACAAACAATTATTTCCTTCCTTGGTAGGTTTCTAAATTGAAGGTCATGCATTGTAGTCTGCTTCCACCATACACACACATTCCCTCCTCTAAACATTTCTGTGGAATCAGTAAAACATGCAAAGAAAATACAAGAGCTGTGTATCTGAAATGGGGCAGAGATAGAGTGATAGGTTCTGTGTGGAGAGGAGGGCAGGGTTCTGAGAAAACTACTAGATTTGAACCATTTTTTTTTTTACTTGTTCATTTGTTGCTAACTCCAGTCAAGACAAGAGACTTCTTTCACTTCTGTCCAATTCATTTTTGGAGTCACTGTGGAGACACATTTTCTCTCCTCTCCCAAGCATTAAGCCCTGGAACTGTCAACTCCCGGACTGTGACAGCAAGGTAGGGTATGATTAATATGAACAAATTTAGAGTTTAAAGGAGAAAGAAATCACTGTGGATTAAAGTGGATAGGAAAAATTTCAAGGCAGGGGTAATAAACTGGGCAGAATAACACATTCTAAATCTGGGTAATTTTGTGATCTTAGCTTTTCTTTTTCTTTTTACTATTTATGATCATTTCTGTGATGAATTCTATTTTAGAATGTAACTATTGTTACAACCTGAATTTGTATATTTTTACATTTTGCTTTATATAAAACTGAGTTTTTTTTTTTCAGTTAAAAAAAAGAAAGTTAATTCTAAGGGTATGGAATATCATCAAGTCAAAAGATAGAGTCTTCCTGTGGAGCTCACTTCCTGTGGCAAGTGGAAAGTCTATTTTTCCCTGTAAATGATTTTTTGAAGGTTGTAGATGACAGGGTTGGGAAAAATTAATTCACAAAGTGTTTCATAAAGTATTAAACGTATTCCTTATCTATTAAACTTCTTCCATGTGGTGTCCTATGTATTTTGAGGGTGGGGTCTGAGGAACTCACCTTTTTTATTAGGGTGGTTGGCAGCTGAGCTTTCGATCAAGCGTCTGGGGTTTTGCTGGTTTCAGAGCCATAACAGTAGTGGTCACCAGGAGTGGGAAGGAGGGGAAAAAGGAAAGTCTTTGCTTAGGGGCTGTCCTGTAGAGTCTCTATGAGTCGGAATAGACTTGACAGCAAAGGTTTTGCTTCGGGGCCACTGAGTTTCTGTTAATGAAGATGAAAAAATTTGGAAATGAATTGTGGTTGCACTACATAATAGTAGTAATGTGGAAAGCCAATCTTCTGACAAAGGGTACCTTACCATTATACTCACGTGACCAGAAAGTTGTAATTCCAAATGGCAATGACACCTGTAGCTAAGATTACTCAGGTTTATGGTCACACTCAAAGTGATGAATTTTTTTATTTTATATAAGTTGAATGTCACTAGACATCCCAAACTGTGGGTACAAATGAAGAAACCAGACCTAGATTTTAACAGCTTGAAGATGTGGACAAATTGGAACCCTCATCTGTTGCTAATGGAATGCAAAATGGTGCAGTGGAAAACAGTTTTGTAGTTCCTCAAAAAGTTAAACATAGAATTACCATATTATTCAACATTTCAACTCCTAGAAATATACTCAGAAGAATTGAAAGCAGGAACCCAAAAAGAAACTCATACACTAATGTTTGCTTCAGCACTATTCAGAATAGCCAAAATGTGGAAACAGCCTAAACATCAATCACTAGATGAATGGATAAGCAAAATGCAGTACACAAATACAATGGAATATTACTCAGCGATGAAGAGAAACGAAGTCCTGATACATGCTACGGCATGGATGAAATTTTAAAACACAGTGCTGGATAAAGTAAATCAATCACAAGAGGACAGATACTGTATGATCTCACTTATAAGAAATATTAGTGTAGGAAAATGTTCAGAGACCAAAGTTTATTAGCTGTCTTAGTCTGTGTTCTCCCCAGGAGCAAAACCAGTGAAATGTATATTTACATAAATGTACATATAAATACATAGAGATTTACCTCAAGGACTTGGTTCACACAAGTATGGGGGCTGGCAAGTCCCAAATATGTGGGTCCGGTGGCAAGATGGAGATTTCTGATGGCCCATACAGTTGCAGGGGCTGGTGAATCCAAGATTTGCAGGTCAGGAAGCAGGCTGGAGAGTTCTGCAGGCTTATGCCCCAAGACTAGGAGGCCAGGTGACAAGAAGAATGTGGGGTTGAGAGAGAGAGAGAGCTCAGCCAGTCCATCCATTTACATACTGGAGGCTGGCCACACTCCCAGGCAAACTCCCCTTTGAGCTGAGTGACTGCTCCCGTCAGATCAGAAACTGGAAGGTTTATATCACCTTATGGAAAAGACCTAGTCCAGTGTCTGCCAAACCACTGAGAATCATAGCCTAGCCAAGTTAACACGTAACACTAGCCATCACATTAGCGGTAACCAGGAGTGGGAAGGAGGGGGAAAAGGAAAGTCTTTGCTTAAGGGCTGTCCTGTAGGGTCTCTGTGAGTCAGAATCAACTTGGTGGCAATGGGTTTTGCTTAGGGGACACTGAGTTTCTGTTAATGAAGATGGAAAAATTTGGAAATGGATTGTGGTGATGGTTGCACAACATAATAAACATAACCAATGTTACTGGACTGTACATGTAAGAAATGTTTAATTGGCAAATGTTTTGTTATATATATTTCATTACAGTAAAAATAAACAAATAAAAACAATAATGGTGATTATAACAATAATAACTACTCCAACAGTTAAGTGCTCAGCTGCTAACTGAATGGTTGGCAGTCTGAACCAGTGACTCTGTGAGAGAAAGGCCTGGCAATCTGCTTCCACAAAGATTAAAGCCAAGAAAATCACACGGAGGCAGTTCTGCTGTGACACACGGGGTGTCTGTGAGTCAGAATCTACTCCACAGCACCCAACAACAACACTCCTTAGTAGGCACGTAAATTAAGCCAGATAGGATAAATCTTTTATATATTTGATCTCTGATAATTATAATGTACTTGAAAATAATTTTGATAAAAATTATTTTATAAATAAGGTAATGGAAAGTCAAATAATTTGAATAACTTGCCAAAGGTCACATAGTGTCTGAATTACAAACCCATATACCTTTTCTCATGTCTGATTTTCTCTCAAATAAAATATTGATGCATACTCTTCTTAAAATAACAATTTCATTATTATTTTTGATTCAGTATATCACGATGTCTTCTTTCAGGCTGCTGCAGTTATATTTGTTGTCATTATTATTATTGTGTCATCCCAGACGTCTTGGGCTAGTTTTCAACATTTTTCTATGTGACCTTATCTTTACTACTCAAAATAATTTCACTGCATGAAGTTCCTCAACAAACGGGTTGATTTACCTGTTTTCATCTCACCCAGGAATGAGAACCATTGTCTGGCCAACATTTAAAAAACAATCAAGCAAACAAAACAAAAAACAGTTGCTGCAGAGTAGTTTCTGACTCATGGCAACCCCTGAATGTTGTAAATGGCAAACACTCTCTTTTAAGTCCACCGAGAAGTGCCTAGAAGCAAGGTTTGATGATCTACTTCCGAAAAATCAGCCATCGAAAACCATATGGAGCACAGTTCTACTCCAACAGACATGTGGTCACCTGGTCAACATTAGATGTTTCCTTTTCTTCCTCACTGCCGCCAACCAGAAACTTTTCTTGCCTTTTCCCACCGGACATTTCCATTTAGGTCACTGTCACCAGGAGCTGACCCCACTCCCCCAATCGAATTTAATTATTCTTCTCATTTTGCAAAGAGGCTGAGAATGCATTAGTTTGAACCCCCAAGGATTCTAATTTAGTGGGGCAATTTTTCAAAATAATATTTTATTGTGTTTTTGGTGAAGGTTTACACAGCAGTTTAGGCTTCCTTTCAACAATTTCTACACAAACTGTTCAGTGATATTGGTTACGCTCTTCATGATGATTGAACATTCTCATTATTTCCATTGTGGTTGTTCTGTTTCCATTAATCTAGTTTCCCTGCCCCTTTACATTCTCATCTTTATTTAAATCGCTGACTATTTGGTCTCATATAGGTGATTTTTCAATGAAGCACAGTACTTATGAGTGATATCCATTATTTTGTGAACCAATTTGTTATTTAGCTAACAGGTAACCTCAGGGTTAGTTTTGGGTAGTCCTCTAGTTTCAGCCAGTCCAGTAAGTCTGCTTTTTGTTTGTTTGTTTTGCTTTGTTTTGGGAATTTGATGTTCTGGTCCACATTTTTCTCCCATTATATCAGGGTCCATCTATTGTGGCCCTGATTAGAACTGTAGGTAGTGGTAGCTGGGCACCATCTAGTTCCTCTGATCTCAGGGTAGTAGTGGGGAATGAATTAAACCTCTACGATTACTTGATCTCTTTCTTTCCTTTTGCTTCTAGGATCTCTTCACATTCTAACCACCTATCTTTCCATTTCCATCCTGTATCTACCCACTTATTCTATTTATATTGCTTTCCCAAAGATCTTGGTCTTTCAACTTGTTTAGCCCAATGTTCTTTTTACAATTCTCATTCTCCTCCTTTTCTCTAAAGCAGTGGTTCTTCTTCCTCTACCAGCAGCATCAGCAAAACCTGGGATTTGTAAATCTTTGGTTTAACAAATCTGTGCTTTAACAAGCTTTCCAGGTGATTCAGACGTACGTTAAGGTTTGAGAACCGCAGCTCTAGGGCTACACAATTAGTAGCCCTATGCAATTGCAATTAGTGAACAAGAATTCCTTGTTCAAAATCTCTTCTACTTTGCTTGTATTTTAAAATTTCAAGTCCTTTATTGCAGTAAAGGAATACATGAGTACACATAGCCCCAACTTACAATGAGGTTCCATTCTGATGACTCCATTGCTAGTTCTGATGTAAGTCGAATACATCGTTTTTCTTTTAGTTTTCATTATTATGGCCTTTTATTATCAGTATCTTTATAAATCCAATCTTTATTTGTCTTTGGGGTTGGAAACATTAAATATAAACTTACAGATATATTTTAATATACACATACATACATAAAAATATACACAAATCATAAAACTTTACTCCAATGATGAAGAAGAGTTGAGTGATACTGGCATTTATAAGTTGTGGGTAATAACTCCACTTGTGGAAGGTTCTGGATCACCCGGGATATCCCTGGGAATGGAGATGGTGTTTCTAGTCAGAAAATTAGTGAGAGTTGTCTCTATGGTCCTTTCCTTTTTTCCTTTATATAATTTGAGGTAACATCTCACTGTTCCCTGAATCTGCCAGTTGACTTTAGCAAAGTGATCAGCAACTGGGACCATGTTTTCAAACAACTGAAGCCCCTGATTTAGTTTAGAAAAACTCCAGCTAATCTTTTCCCTGTAAAATTTTTTGACAACTTCTCTCCTTCGTCTTCCTCATTCTTTCTTTCTTTTTCAGCATTTCTTTTCGTCTTCAGAATCCAGTAAGTCCTGATCTGTCAATTCAGTTTCTTCACACTCTATGAGCTGTTCCACCTCGGCAATGTCTAAATTCAGCATTCTTGTCATAGGGATGATTTTTCCATCAATCTCTTCCATCATATTATCCTGATCAAATGCTCGGAGCATGTTCACATAACTCTAACGATTTTTTCCATATCCCCTGTATGCACTTTCCTGCAACTTCCTCCCAGGAAGAGGCAGTGTTCTAGCCTGCTATCCAGCAGTCTTTGGAACAGTAAATCATAAAATAGAACATCTGTGGGTGAACATCTGAGAATGATAACATCAACAGATTACACACTGCAACGTTGTATGTAGTACATATTACTAATAATAAGATGTAAAAAAAAAAAAGGATGGTTGTAAGTATGGTTTGTCGTAACTCAAATATGTCATAAGTTAGAGACTACCTGTATACTTTTTAAATTTTTTGTTTTCTTGATGTTTTGGTTCTCCCCCTCCCTCTCTCACTTTTTTTTCTATCTCTTTTATAAGTGCCTCTAATCTTATTTTGCACTGTACTTTTGTATTTCTCTTTCAAAGGCTCCACCCTTGTTTCTATTCTTACCTTTTTCTACTGTCATTCTCAACTATATTTCCAAGCGTCTCCTCTATGCTGTGATTCACACTTCTTTATCTCTGATCTGAACCTCATACAATTTCATATGTCCGCGTCCCTGTGGATATTTGTCTGTATTTTTTAAAGTATCATTTTAAAGCATCAATCTGTATTCTGGAATAATAAGAAGGAATGACAACATCAGAATAAAATTAAGAAGATTCCTGAAGCATAGAAAACAACTGTACTGGGATTGATAGGTTCTGTGATAACACAGCTCAAAAATTAAGTCGAAAAAATACTGTTAACTTAGGAACAACTTTAGAGAAATTCTAAGATCAGACAGAAGAAACACGAAGAGCAGAAGTTTGCTCCGAGATGGTCTTTTGGATAATTGATTAAACAACTCAGTTTGGGATAGTGAGGCCAGTAGTCAGTCTGTCATCCCTCCCAAGCCACACGCATGCACACCACGCGCGTAGACACACAATATCAGCATTTGTGCGCAGAATGACAATTGCATAGTAAAAGTGAACCATGTGTTTAATCTTGAGTGTATGAGCTTGAGGGAAATCAGACTAGAAATTGAGATAATTGAAGACCTGTATAGCAGACAAGGAAAGCAGAAAACAAAGGAGGCTCTGGAGTGTCAATTCTACCAAGGAGAAAAATTCAGTACATTCCTCTAAGTATAGAAGAAGGGTTTCTTTATTTCCTTTTTTTTTTCACCATTTAGGGAATCTTAGCCTATTTGCTGGCTGTACACACGCGCGCACACACACACACACACACACGTGCACATACATACAGATACACACATACGCATGTACACACACACTAAAGGGGAAGCCTATCAATTGTCATCAGATATCAGATGGGAAAATAGACCTAAACAATCTCAGATGAAATCCATCCAGCTACATACACAAATACTCCTAATCCTTTATATTTAAAGTGAAAGAAACAGGGATCACCAAATAGTTGAAGAAAACCAAGAACATCAAATATTCTGATTGAAATGAAACGAGCAAACAGACAAATGAATAAACTGATTCCAGATCCGACAGAGAGAGTTCAGAAAACAAAAGAAAAAATATTCCAAATAATAGTTTTGGAGATATTTGCTAGGACAATGCCTCCATAAAATAATAGGCTGCTCTTAAAAAGGATTAATCAGAGAAAAATAGTTAGTCTTGGAAGTTAAACGTATTATTATTATTTTTTTTAAATCAATGTATGACTAGCCAAATGGAAGTGATTGAAGACAAAAAATGAAGTTTTATAAGATAAAGTAAGGAATTGCCCTAGACTGCAGAGCAAAAAAAAAGAAAAGAAAAATATAAGATTAAAGTAAGGAGGATGTGTCCAGAAGGACAGAATATAAGTTAAGGTAAAAAAGAAACAAATTCAAATATATTCATAACCAAATAAGTGTAAATAAATTAAATTACATGGGATAAGAATAGACTAGATTTTATAAAAATCAGCTATAATGTATAAGAAATATACCTGCAGTAAATATTAGAGAGCTTTTACAAATAAAATATTTTTTTAAGACAATGCTAACAAAAGGGAAAACAAATGTGACAATAGCAGAAAAAAGAAGAAAAGGAAAGACCAAAGCATTTAATATGGTAAAAAGAAATATTTCATGTTGATAAAATTTTTAATCTACCCAAAAATTCCGTAAGCATTTATCAAACTGCTGTTTTAACTTTAAAATGTATAAAGCAGAAACTGTTAAAATATAAGTCAAAAATGACATAATCACAATCAGAGTGAAAGACTTAACTGTACCTCTCTCAAAACTGACTGAGCAAGCGTACAAACAACACAATAAGTAATAACATGAAACTTTAATAAAAATGATTAGCAAGTGGTAGATTATATGTACTTATTTTGAACACAATCTAATATTTATCAAAAATAATATTCCATTAGACTAGAAAGATAAGCTCAAATTTCAAAAGGAAAAAGTCATTTGAACAATATTCACTTAGAAACAATATAATTGCAACAAATACAGGGAAAAACACAGTCATCACCTCGCTAATTCTGTCTTCTTGGAATTGTAAAACAAAAACAAAGCAAAACAAAAACAAAATAAAAACTTAAAAATAACCAGTGTTAAATAAAACCAAAAAACCAAAACTGTTGCCACCAAGTCGATTCTGACTCGGTGACCCTATAAGACAGAGTAGAACTGTCCCATAGGGTTTCCAGGGAGCACCCGGTGGATTTGAACTTCCGACCTTTTGGTTATTAGCCGTGTTAAACAGGAAACCAAAAAAAAAGAAAACCTTTTTAGTAACCAGCAGCAATGCGAGCAGTACGTATGAAAACTCACGGGAGTGTCCAAGGTAGTATTCAGAGGTGGTATATTGCAGTGGTTAAGCACATGGACCCTGAAATCAAACGGCTTGCTTTTTATCCAGGTATGCCTTGACTGGTCATTTATTTGCTGGCTAAGTTTGGACAAGTTACATAACTTCTCTGTATCTCAGTTTTTTCATTTGTAAAATTGAGATAATGTTATTACATACACCATAGAATAATTATGAATATTACTAAACATATATGTATGTGCAATATACATACAAATGCCCAGATATAACCAGAAATCATACCTTTAACAGAGACAGCTTTGTGTTAGAATTAAGTAGTCAACTCAAGAAGACAGAAAAAAAAATAGTAAAAGAAAGTAAAGGTAAAGAAGTGACAAAAATAAAAACAAAATTTAATGAACTAGAAAACAACAATAAAAAGGTATTATCAGTAAAACGAATTGCTCAAGACCATACCATGGATAAAGCTTTGTGAAATTTATCAAGAACAAAAGTAAGTGGATACAAACAACATTAGAAAGGAGACTGAGAGGGTAGACATTGTTTTTAGAAATTCACAATTTTACACTAACAAATTTATTTTGTAGCTTGTATTATTTATTATCTCTAGTCCCTATGGTGGGGCTAAAGATTAAGCACTTAATTATTAACCTAAAAGTTAGCAGTTTGAACCCACCCAGGGGCACCTCAGAAAAAGGCCTGGATATCTGCTTCCAACTGACACAGAATTAAGACAATGTGAATTCGATGCAATAATTTGTCGAGGCCATCTTTTGTGACATCCTCGTAGACCGACTATTATTGTACCTTCTTAGTGATGTCACTCTTTGAAGATGACCTTAAATCAATATTTTGATGAGTTGCTCCTAATATCAGTGAACAAAATCAGTCTTTAACTATTGCTCAAACATGCCTTGACTTCCTATAAGGAAAGGGACCAACCAGTGCCTGGAACTTTGTTTTTGCAATAACTTTACAGGCTATGAATATAACATGAAGAAAAAGAAAGAGAAATGTTGGCTCAAGCAAGGCTTAAAAACAAAAGCTGCAGACTCAGTAATATGCCAGGCTACCAGACTTGATGTAAGTGGAGAGAGAGAGATTAGACTGCATATGTTTTGAAGTTTTAATAAGTCTTCTGCAATAAAACAGAGAAGCTGCCTCTTTTCACCTCTATTTTTTAGACTTAATGTACACCAGCCCTTGCAGCCTGAGTACTAAATCAAGCTCGTTCTTGCTGCAAACATATTTCTATATTATCTCAATTAATAGGAATTTTTTGGCAGCTGTTTACCTAAAATAGCTCACATGATGCTAGATGACTTCTTCTCACCTTAATCATGTTGGTGTGAGATCCCATAGGAAATTTTTGAATGATCTGCACTTGAAGGCTTTTTTAAAAGATTTACTCTAGCTAAACATGAATATTAAATACTCCAAATAAAACAATTTGAACTGATTCTCAAGCAACGGGAGGTGTTGGTGTAAATTTGACCTTGCGCCATAGCCACAAAACCAAAACCAAACCAGTTGCCGTCGAGTCAATTCCTACTCATAGCGACCCTATAGGACAGAGCAGAACTGCCCCTTAGGGTTTCCAAGGAGTGGCTGGTGGATTCAAACTGCTGACCTTTTGGTTAGCAGCTGTAGCTCTTAACCACGGGGCCACCAGGGCTCCATCTGTGCCATAACAGGGGCTCTCAAAGTGTGATTCCTGGCCCAGCGGCAACAGCATCACCTGAAAACTTGTTAAAAATGCAAATGATTGAGGCCCACACCAGCCCTACTGAATCAGAAATGTTGTAAGTGGGGCCATTGATCTGCTAAATTCTGAGAATGATAGTGCTGTATGCTAGACCATGACAAACCTGTTGAAAGGTCGGTTGCTATTTATAACCTTTTAGGCCATAGAGCATCAATGTCCAGTAGAAATATAATGTAATCCACAAAGGTAAGCTATATGTGCAATTTTAAATTTTCTAGTAAGCGCATTTTTAAAAATAAAGGAAAAACTGGGTGAAATTAATTTTAAAGTTTTATTTTATTTAACATGATATATCCGAAATATTATCATTTCAACATGTAATCAATATAAGAATATTAATGACTTATTTATTTATTGGTATAAAGTATTTTAAATCCAGTGTATTTTACACTTAAAGCTCATTTCAGTTCAGAACAGTCACATACAAGTTCTCAATAGTTACATGTGGCTATTAGCTACCATGTTGAATAAGGCAGATTTAGACTTAGGGAAAATTCTAACCCTTGTCTGAGGGAAACCTAAGGCCTCAAGTACATACTTTACTTTGAACCACAGCACTGGATTAAATGAAGAATTATCTATTAAACTGATTGAGACCCAGATCCTCAGCTCTCTCTCCTGGCAGCCAGTTGAGGGTAGTTAGAGCCTCATAAGTGCATAAAGTAAGAGGACCTGGGGGTAGTCAGTTGCTTTGTGGTTTGTGAAAGTAGGACACATTTGGGTTTTCGGTAAACAGTCTAACCAGAAGCTAACCAGTTGCCGTTGAGTTGATTCTGACTCATAGCAACCCTACAGGACAGAGTAGAACTTCCCATAGGGTTTCCAAGGAACAGCTGGTGGATTTGAACTGCCAACCTTTTGGTTAGCAGCTTTAGCTCTTAACCACTGTGCCACCAGGGCTCCTGGTAGATGATAATCACTCCATCGTGGGAGAAAATCTAGGAAATCTCTCCTCAGGCCTGGGGAATGAACAGAAGTATATACCATTGCCTTCTAGACAAAGGGATATGAGCGTAATGGGAAGCACTTGGAATTTTATTTCGGAGGCCAGAAACTAAAGCCAGGATCTCTGCATACTTGGTGAATCAGTTTCCTTGAGTAATGTCGGAGTAGTAATGCCCTCACAGGGTTGTTGAAAATCAAATATATTCATTAAAGCCTTTTGTAAAACGGAAAGTACATTGGGTGGTGTCTGTAACCTCTAGAAGTATGGTTTATGTCCAAATCTATTTCAGGCCCTGTCCTTTATAACTTGGCTTTTAACATATTGGAGTTGAACCCTCATATCTGGACATCTTGGCAAAAGGCTTCTAGTGATCTCTATGTCTTCAATGTAGTCTAAGCAATTTCACCTCAAGCTATGAGCAATGCAAAATATTCAATTCTGAGAAAAAGCATTGGGCATGAAGAGCTTCATGTGATTTATTAAAAAGGGTATTATGTGTCTTATCTGTCTACCTACCTACCTACCCGCTACCCACCCACCCACCACCCACCCATCCATCCATCCATCCATCTCTCCATTCAAACACTTTGTTTTACATTCCTTTGAGTAAAAATAAGAATTTGAGCCTGTTAATGATCCCAATTCTCCTTTACCTCCCTTAATTCCTTTTCTGTTATTAGTTTGATTTGTAGATTTGAAATGAGACTTTTCTCCATCCTTTTAAAAAGTTCTATATTTGTTTCATCAATTGCTATAGTTAATTATACTAATTAGCAACATTCCCCTGCTTAGATTTATTTACTTTCAGTCTCTATCAGTACTAGACCACCCACATTCATGATATTTTCATTTCTGCAAATTGGGTAATTGGTCTAATTCATTGCCATAAGGTTCTGCAGCAGACTTTTCATGCCCGGCTATTCATATCCTCTCTCTCCACCCACCCTCGAATTTTGTCTGTCACTCTCCATTGATCTTCACAGAGAAAGCCCCTCAGTAGTAAAGTCCTCGGGTCTCAGCAGGTGTCTTTGCTGCCTTCACATATAAGTGACAATGGCTTTGTTCAATTTCTGGCATTACTGGATGGCAAATTTTCTTAAAGAATTCTCAGGCTATCATAGCCTTGTATTCTGGTATTAAACTTTTGTAATAAAGAAGTACAAAACCACCCTGCATTGAAAAATCATTGTCTCTCTCCTCCTCCCCTCCCTTTTTTTCCAATGGGTAGAAAATTCTTACTTTATTTTTCAAACTGAAGAGTGTTACCAGTGTTTTCTAGACATTAGTTTCTATTTATTAATTTTTACTTGAGGCATGGTTAGCCTGTTTAATTTCCAGACTTTTTAATTCTTTAAACATATTCTTCGATTATACCCTTTATTACTGTTTCTGCTCTATTTTGTCTTCGTATTAAGGAGCTGCAATTATTTGCATATTTGATCATTGTTCTTTATCTTGTTGCCTTTAATTTTTTACTTATTTGTTTTTCTGATTATAAAAATAATACACGAGGAAAACACAGAAATCTACAAACAAAACACACACACAAAAAAAATTACAAATAATTCTACCATCCTGGAACTGCCAATGTCAAAATTTTGATGTATTTCTTTATAATCTTTTTTATCTTATATATTTTCTTTAAATAGTATTATAAATTTTTTGCATAGTTCTTTTACTCTGAACATCACATCATAGTCATTTTCCCATGATATTAAAATTTCATCATATTAGAATTTTTAATGGCTAAATTGTATATCATCATGGAGACATTACTCGAATTTTGGAATTTAGATTATGTACAACTTTCATTATTGATAATAACAATGTGATGCATATATTTGGGAATAATATTTGTTTGCATTTAACAATATTTTCTTAAAGATTTCAAGAGGTGAAATAAGTATCAGTTATTCAGCTTCTACACTCTTAATTGATATTTATGTATTCAAGTAATTTTTATGGATTTACATGGGTATATTTTCTGAGGAATTTCTTTGTATATCTGAGAATTTTTTTTTTGTTTTCATATATAAAGGATCTCTTAGCTGCGTAGAAAATTTTTCGATCACATCTGTTACCCATCGAAACTCTTTAGATGTGGCTTGGTTGTCTTCTTATATTTAGACCTGAATAGAAGTCTGTTTTTTTTTTTTTTTTCCTTTGTAGGTAACTCTTTTTTGGTTAATGCCTGGATGTTTTTAGAATTTTTTCAATTGTCCTTGAAATTCAAATATTACCAAGTGTATTTGGCTAATGATATTTTTTGATCTGCCTACTCAGATCTTTTTTCAGACAAGTAAGATTCCTTTGAATTTTTGGCGTTGGTGTGGATTTGTATCTGGAGTCTTCAAGGGTATCTTAGTCTATGGTCCCTCCACCCTTTAGTTGCTCAGGCTAAAAATCTTGGAGTAATTTCTAACTCCTTTCTTTCTCAAAGACCCACACCTAAACTATCAGTAAATTCTCCTTTGTTCTTCCACCAATATGTCCAAAATCCCATCTATTCTTATCCCACCATAGCCACACTGCTCAGGTCAAAGCTAATGTCCCTTCCATCTAGATTATTGCAATCACCTCCTAATTGGTCTCCTGCTTCAACTTCTGACCTACAATCTATTTTCAACAAAGTAGCCAGAGTGATCCTAGTAAACGCTAAGACAGTTTTTGTCATCACACTGCTTAGAATCTCTCAGTGGTTCTTCATTTCATGTGGAGAACTATTTAAAGTCCTAGCCTGGCTCACAAGACCCTACATAATCTGGCTTCCATTGTCTTTCCGCTCTCATTTCTGCTAGTAGACCGCTGCTCACTCCTTTCCCACGAAACTTATCTTCAGACATACTCCTGCCTTTGCACTGTTTCTTCTGCCAGGAACACTCTTCTAGGTTTTGTTTCCTCACCTCTTTTAAGACCCTGCTTAGAAGCCACTTTTTTAGTGAGGGCTTCCTTGACTGCAGTATTCAAAATTACAACTCCCTTCATGGAATTCTTAACTCACTTCCTTTTCTATTTTTCCCGTAGCAGGTTTCAACTTCTAACCTATTACACTTATTTATTTTGTTCGTTGTCTGTCTCCCCCCATTGGAATGTAAGCCCAGTGAGGACAGACTCGTGTGTTGTTCCACAGATATGTCCTCAGTGTCCTAGAGAGTGCCTGACACAGGGTAGGTATTCAACAAATATTTGCTAGATTAACGAATGGAAAGTTTGGTTAAAATGTGTTATTAACTATAAGCCAAATATAGATTTAGACAGAAACACATATAATGTATGTTATTAAGTATTTTTTTTTAAATCTGATATTCTAGTCTTTTTCTTTAACTCTTTTGTCTTGTTTTCATAACAGCTGTTGTTGTTAGTTACGTTTGAGTCAACCCCAGGTCATGGAGACGCGCGTGTAAGAGAACAAAGCATTGCCTGGTCCTGCGCCGTCGTCAGCAACGAAGATGCTGGTCAATGGCTCAAGTCCATTGTTGTGCCCGCTGTGTATTTTGAGTGCCTTCCATCATAAGGGGCTCATATTCCAGCACTAGATTAGACAACATGTTGTTATGACCCGTAGGGTTTTCACTGGCTGATGTTTAGAAGTAGATCACCAGGATGTTCTTTCTAGTCTGCCTTAGTCTGGAAGCTCTGTTGAAACCAATTCATCACAGGTCATCTGCTGGTATTTGAGATACCAGTGGCATAGCTTCCAGCATCATGGCAACACTCAAGCCACCACAGTATAACAAACCGGCAGGTGGTGGCCATAGCAGGTAGTCCACTCTGACTGCAAGAAGGGCTAGTCCTACTTACACCTCTTGGTTGTTGGGTCCATGTATTTTGGCTATCGGGAAACATGACACTATATAAATGATGTTACTTCCTAAGCTGGCATCTTAGCCTTTATCAGATTATTCCACCATTCTTTAGTCTGACTGCTTCTGAGTGAAGGGATGTTTAGTAGGTATTGGTTATGCCTTCTTTGCTTTTACCATAAAATGAGTACTTGATCTGAAACAATGTTGTTTGGGATACAGTATTAATAGACCAAGCATTCTGTAAGTCCTCAGAGTGTGGCGCTGGTCAGGGCATGGTGGACATTGAAGGCAAATGCATATCTAGAGCACAGGTTGATTCTCATAAGAATAAATTTGCTGCCTCCTGTAGGAAAGACAAAAGTGCAGTGTGGTCTCTCTGCCACCATCTTGTGAGGCTGGCTTCCTCAGAGGATGATGCCATTGTAAGGGCTCAGTGCCTGTCTCTGCTGCTGGAAGATTAGAAATTCAGCAGTGTTAGTCACTAGATTAGCTTCTATGAAAGGGAACCCATGCTCTTGAGTCCATATATAGGCTTAATATCTGCCATTAATGGCCACTAATTTTTTCCCCAGCATTGTGATGGTTAATGTTGTTCTTGTTAGCTGTCATCAGTTGGCCCCTGATTCATGGCAACCCCATGCACAAAGGAACAAAACACTGCCCAGGACTGCATCTTTCCCACAATTGCTTACAGATCAGACCATTGTGTTCTATAGGGTTTTCGTTGGCCGATTTTCAAAAGTAGATCTCCAGGCTTTTCTTCCTAGTCTGTTTTAGTCTGGAAGCTCCACTGACTGAAACCTGTTCAGCATCATAGCAACATGCAAGCCTCTACTGAAAGACGGGTGGTGGCTGTGTTTGAGGTGCGTTGCTTAATAAGAAAGAGTAATATCTGTAAGAGAAAACTTCCTTTGCCCTACGTTGTTAAAAGTGTCTTTGTAATGAAAGCTTTTAGGAAGTCATTTACATGAGACACAAAGCTCCACCTGCTTTGTACCCATTCCCATAAGTCCATAAATGCTCCTCCCTGTACCTCCTGTTTTCAATCCTGCTGTTGTTTTCCTGCCCTGCCTCTGGCCAACATTATTTCGAATAGGTGCAATAAATCTATAAACCAAACACCTAAAAGTGCAACTGTAGGTTAAAAGGTATTTGCATTTAAATATTGATATCGCCCAATACCTAAAGTTGAACTTATTTACATTCCCTCCAGTAGTATATGAGAGTACAGATTAATTCACACTTGGAAACATATCTAATGGAAATTATTATTGTGCTTTCTTTTATTCTGGCTGAGAATTATTATCTTTTATTAAAGGTCCATTTGCATTCCTTTTCTGTAAAATGTTTTTTCAGCTTTATTTTTTTGTCCAATTTCTTTTGGATTCTTTATTTCTTATTGATGTTGAAATATTTATTTTTTAAGGAGACTAACCTTTCCTCTACGACGTGTTAAAAATATTTTCACTGGTTGGTACTTGTCTTCTGACCTTAAATGGTTTTTAGCTATGAAGAAATATATCTATCCACCCATCCATCCATTTAGCTATCATCGATCATTCATCTATCAATGTATATCTAATCTTTCAATTTTTGTAGTAAAATTTGTCAATCTTTACTTTTATTATATCTGGATTTTCTGCCTTATCGGAAATGTCTTCTCTCAGATTTTATAAAAAAAATATTTTTTACTCCCTTTTAATATTTTTTTTGTTTCACTTGGCAAGTTTAAAAATCTTTCCAGCTGGTATTTCTTGGTTGTCAGTTGCATGCTAGGTGTTTGTTTTTATCCAAATATCTAATTATCCTAATATCATTATTGAATTTTCTTCCTACTAATTTTCTATGTCAACTTTATTATTTACTAAAGATATAGACATCTGTCTATCTAGATATACACTTATCTTTCTGTCTACATCTATTTTTGGATTTCTTGTCTTGTTTCATTACGTGTGTTCATTCATTTTCAGTATCATTTATTTTAGAAGCTATTTTAATATCTGATAGGATTGTGTAATGTATTTTATTATTATTTTTATTTCATACCCCCTTTTCTTTAAGGAGTATATGATTTCTAGTCCCCATTGACTTTGGATTTGGCCATGTGACTTGCTTTGGCCAATAGAACGTGAGTGAACACAAGCTATACTATATCAAACTAACATTTTAGAGGCATTGCACATCTCTGCCAGGTATTTTTGCTCCTTGTCTACTCTCACGAGAAGAGTGTGTCTCAGTTAGGGACTGAGATTTCAAAGTTTTCTGTTTGAAGCAAAGCTTACTGCTACAGGCTAATTCATCCATGTAACTCTTTAAAAACAAATAATTTTAATAACCCTTTCTTGTTAACACAACCTACTTTTAAAAAAAGAACTAGTTTTGCTAATACAGTTCTAAACTATAAAGCTTATTTTTAAACTGTATATTTTCCCAAATTTTATCATTATGTGCCTTTCCCTCTAATTGTTCCCCAGTATGCTAAATTTCAAATCATAAAATATTATTTCCAACAGTTCAAAATAACTGGCTTTATTGCCTCTAATTTTTACAACATGCTAAGATAAGTAGCTGGAACTCGTGATTCCTTCTCTCTCTCTCCATGCAGACTTTCTCACATGTATACATCAAGCCCACTCTACAGGTGGCTGGGGGAGGAGAGAGGGCAGTGAGGAGGAAGGAACAAATGGCCTGGTATTTTCTGTCTGCCTTCGCAGAAGGCAAGTCCACTCCCTAATTAGCATCAGTATAAATGTCAACAAATTGAAGGAATATTTTCTCTAAGTGAAATTCATGTTTCCCCTGCCCACATTAGGTGAGGGATGCAATTAGTATCACAGTAACAATAACAAAGATATTCCAAAGACTTCTATCCTACGCCCGCCCCCACCCCAGTTGAGGGAACTGCATCTTAGTCCCAATCAATTGTGGGTTTCTCTAGCTGGTATTTCCCATGTGCTTACAGAAGTCCCCCTCTTGGCCAGATAAAGCACTCATAGAACACCATTTCTTTCTTCCTCTCCCTCTCTGGCTCCTCATGTTGCTGTCTCCTGGCACTGTTGACTCTCTGCTATATACTGGTGCTATTTTTCTGTTTAAGTGTAATCCGATACAGCTCACTGCTCAGGTTGCATTGTCTGCTTCATGTTCCAACAGTCATTGCAGAAGAGGACACCCTCCTCACCCACCTCTGCCCCACTCTTGTTACTCAGATTCTGATGCTCCACTGTTGTGTTGTACTTTCTACTTATTTCTGAAAGTACAGAGAAATGGCCATTTCAATTTTTTTCCAGTTGTTCTGCATTTCAGTTTACTCTGGCTTTGTCTCTGGCATGAGGCCATGGGGCTTTGACCTGGGGATAGCTTGAGTGACAGTCCAGGTGCTGTACTGACCATTACGCTTCCAGGCTGGCGGTGATTCACATGAGTTCTCTGCCCCCTAGTCCTCTAGTCATGCCAAAACTGTATGAGCCCTAGAAGGCACAAGGTTTATCTTAATTTGCTGGAGTATAAATTTTCTTTTCTTTTTCAGAATGATGGAGATTACATAAAATAATGTAGGAAAGCTATGCCATGTTATTAGAAACACTTTTGAGTATTATTAAAAGTCTCAGAGTACTTTTTTGATCAGTAAGAATGACCTTGGATCTGTATGTTGGTTGTTCCCAGTACTATTAATTTCAGACATCTTTGGTGTAGATGATGAGTTAGTAAAAGAAAACAAAAGCATAAGCTTTCTCACTGCTAATGCCAAAATATTATCACAACAACCTGCAATTTATATCTATAGCATAATTTCAGATAGCACAATAATCTTTTTTTTTTTTTAAATATCCAGTGTTGGAATGGCACCTTATTAATGTTTTCTAGCTGTCAAGGTTTCCGATATTTGTAGTGTTCAGAGCTATGCAAGAAGCAGTACTGCCAGTAGTTACAAAATAATCCCGATGTGACATGTTTGGGAAAGAAACACTGAGAATAGTTGAATTTATACCAAGGGGATAAAAAAAACCCATGCCATCTAGAATATAGTTACTCTGTGTTGTGTGTGTGTGTGAGTGGGTGGGTGTGTGTATGTGTATGCACAGGTGACTTCTAATACTTCTAATGCAGCCTTATTAAAGCAATTGTAAAAACTCTTAACTGTGCTAAGAAAAAACCTTCTTATCCCTTTGCTGTCTTTATTCGTATTTTGTTTGCCATTTCTTTGTGTACTGCGTTCTTGGCTTGTGCCAATTTGTTTTGCAAGTGTCTTGGATTTTTATAGGATTTTCATTACTTTTTTAAAGATTTCCCAGTCTCTGCATATACATATGTTCAAGGGCGAAATTTTAATTATAGTCTTCATCAATACTAATTAAAGGAGGTAGTTTTCATCAATGAGCATTGCAAATTTTCTGACGTTTGTTTTTTGGAAAGGACTATTTCTTTAGGTGCCTGGTACTGTAGCTTTCCTGTGTCCGACATCTGCTCAGATGTCTCTGTGTTCTTTGATGTCTACCTTTGAAAGCACTGAAAAAGTTTTAAAGCCCCTAGATTTTCAGCTGGAGGATGTTTTAGATTGAATTAAAGCAGGAATTGGCAGAGTAATGGACTCTCCCATGTATCCGCTGCAACACTGTTAAATATCTCCTCTAACTACAATGGCCTGCCTAGAGTTTTACAAGGTAATGATTTTGCATCTGGTCACGATTTCCTTGTGACAGGTCTCTACATTTGTGAACATCTTGCTGCTGCTGCATCTTAAGTGCTAATTTCTTTTGATATTTGTGCTTTGGACCTTTTTCAAAAGCTTTGCTGTATTGGTAAGACATCGTTTTATCCCACTTTCCTCATTAAGGATTCTCTAGAATACATCAGGCTCAAAGTCCCTCAGAGGGACTATTTTTCTGTGATAGAATTGATCATCAAGTAAACTAAGCTTTTCTATGAGTAATTAATGTTGATAGGATATAAGATTTTCGTTACTATTAGACTAACACTCCCTTCAATAATATATATATATATATATATAATGGTGCTGCTCTGGTTTTGGTGGAGCTTTCAGACTTAAACTAGGAAGAAAGTCCTACTGAGCTACATCTAATGAAAACCTGTGGATCATAACTATCCAATCTGCAACTAATCCTGGGGTTGACAAAGGACCGGGCAGCTTGTTGTTCTGTTATGCACGGGGTCACCATGGATCGGGGTCCACCTAACAGCAACTAACAACAATAACAGGAACAAAAATGGAGATACAACTAAGAACTACAAAGGGCTTTAAAATTCCTGAATGGGGAAGAACGTTCCAGAATATGTGGTACTGTGTGTATTCTGTATGTTTTCTATTAGTTGATTTATGTTTGCTGCACTAAAAAAGAATTTCACTGACCTAACAAAAATAATGATTTATTTTTTGCTTTTATCACAGTCTGAAGTAGCGGAGGACTCTCCTTGTAGTGGTTACTCGGGGCTCCAGTCACATTTGTTCTGTGATGCTGCCCTTTAAGCACAAGGTCTCCACAGTCGCAGGGGCAGGGAAGAGAGAGCTGGGCCAGCCGGTGTGTTTTATGGCCTGTCCCGAAGTGAAATACATTCATTCCATCCAGGCAGAATCCATCTTAGTGATTCCAAAGCAAGAAGAAAGCAAGAAGAGGAAATGGAATTGGTGATTATTTACTAAGTTTCTGCTATATTCTATAAAGGGAGTTGCATAAAATTTATAAATTAATTTGGAGACGACTGACATTTTACCCTATGATTTCTTGACATCCAGGTGTTCTTCAGAGCAGTGGTGGCACAGTGGTTAAGAGCTCAGGCTGCTAACCAAAAGTTGTCAGTTCGAATCCACTGGCGGTTCCTTGGAAACCCTATAGAGCAGTTCTCCTCTGCCCTATAGGCTCGCTTTGAGTCGGAATCGACTCGACGGCAATGGGTTTGGTCTGGTTTGAGTATTCTCCATTTATTTAAGTCATCTTCTGGCTCCTGCCACATAATTTTGTAGTTTTCTTCATGGAGTCTTGCATATATGTTTTAAAGTTTATTTTCTTAGCAATAATTTTTAGTTGCTTTTGTAAATGGGACGTTTATTTCTATGCTTTCCAGATTAATATCTGTTTTATTGTTCTACTTTAAGTGAAAGTTTACAATTCAAGTTAGTCTCTCAAACAAAAATTTATACATACATTGTTATGTGACCCTAGTTACTCTCCCTATACTGTGACACTACACTCCTCCTTTCCACCCCTGATTTCCTGTGTCCGTTCAACCAGCTCCTGACCCTCTCTGCCTTCTCATCTCACCTCCAGACAGAAGCTGCCTGTTTAGTCTCATGTATCTACTTGAGCTAAGAAGCACACTTCATGAGTATCATTTTATGTCCCACAGTCCAGTCCAATCTTTATCTGAAGAGTTGGCCTCGGGAATTGTTTTAGTTCTGGATTGACAAGAGTCCAGGGGCCGTGATTTCTGGGGTTCCTCCAGTCTCAGTAAGACCATTAAGTCTGGTCTTTTTACTAGAATTTGAGTTCTGCACCCCTCTTTTTCCAGCTCCATCAGGGACTCTCCGTTGTGTTCCCTGTCAGGGCAGTCCTTGGTGGTAGCCGGGCACCATCTAGTTCTTCTGGTCTCAGGCTGATGAAGTCTCTGGTTTATGTGGCCCTTTCTGTCTCTTTGGCTAATACTTTCCTTGTGACTTTGGTGTTTTCCATTCTCCTTTACTTCAGGTGGCTTGGGACCAGTTGATGCATCTTAGATGGCTGCTCGCTAGCTTTTAAGACCCCAGACACCACTTACCAAAGTAGGATACAGAACATTTTCTTAATAAACTTTGTTATGTCAATTGACCTAGATGTCCCTTGAAAGCATGGTCCCCAGACCCCTGCTCCTGCTACTCTGTCCCTTGAAGTGTTTGGTTGTATTCAGGAAACTTCTTAGCTTTGGTTTAGTCCAGTTGTGCTGACTTCTCCTGTAGTGTATGCTGTTCTTCCCTTAACCTAAGATAATTCTTGTCTACTATCTAGTTAGTAAATAACCCTCTCCCTTCCTCCCCACCCTCGTAACCGTCGAAGAATGTTTTCTTCTGTGTTTAAACCTTTTCTCGAGTTCTTACAATAGTGATCTTATACAATATTTGTCCTGTTGTAACTGACTAAATTCACTCAGCGTAATGCCTTCCAGATTCCTCCATGTTATAAGATGTTTCACGGATTCATCGTTGTTCTTTATGATTGCGTAGTATTCTGTTGCGTGAATATACCATAATTTGTTTATCCATTCCTCCATTGATGGGCACCTAGGTTGTTTCCGTCTTTTTGCTTTCATGAACAGTCCTGCAATGAACATGGGAACACGTAGGTAAAAGAGTACAAAGGGGAGGTGTACTCTAGGAGACCATGACCGCTCCTCAGGCTACAGGACATTGTGCTACCTATGAGAGGAGAGACTGATCTCTGGGAGAAGAGAGCTCAGTTTTGTTGTTTTCTGGGAATATGCCAGACCTACAAGGGCAGGATCCAATTTTAAGCAATTGCATTACAATACAAAGGTATCTCCTTTTCTTTAGCATACTCCCTTCTACCACTTAAGAAAAACTAAATTCTTTCTCCTTATCACCTTTCCCCATTTCTAGCCCAAGGGAAGTTTCCTGGACTAACACATCCAGTTTTCCTGCTTGCAGAGGAAGGAAGTCAGCTCTCTGTAGCCACAACGTATATCCAGATGCATGTCTGGTCAATTATTTTCTGGTTATGCCACTTGTGAAATTTCCCTTTTGTGGAAATTCTTGGCGTGATTCATTTTGGCAGACTAGAATGTTTATGAATGCCACCTCTACAAAGAAACATAGAAGTTTACTTTATAAGCCATTCTGCTTCTATTTACTGGATATAGCTACTACCGTATATAGTATATAGTCCAACGTTTGTTGAAAAATTACTGAATATAGAATTCCTAAGTTATAAACTTTCTATTCATAATTCTAGAAGGTTAACCTTAAAGTTTTCTGGCATCTGATGTTAGGAAGAAGAAATCTGAGCTCAATCTTATTTCTTTCTAAGTAGTTGATCTAATTATTCTGCTTTCATGCGTAAAAGATTCTTTTCTTTTCCTTTGGCTGCAAAACTTTCATCAGATTAGAAGTAGGTATTTAATTCTTCTTTAAAAATAATTTTAGTGCTATTCCAAATACTCTTCAACCAGCAGATTCAGGTCTTTAGCTGCAAGAAATTGTTTTCTATTATGTTTTTGGGTTGTTTCTATTTCTGGTGCCCTGGATCTTTTTAAAGGAACGCAAATTATATGCAATTTCATGTCCACTATACCCATTTTGTATCTCCTCTCAGATTATGTTAACTTTTTTTTTTTAATTTTTAACTCATAAAACTGGGCGGTTTTCTCAAGCTTATCATCCACTTTACTAATTCAGTTTTCTGCAGTGTTGCTTCTGTTCATTACTGATTCTAATGCTGGTTAAATTTCTGAAATCAAACTTTTGCTTCTGTTATATACAGACTTTCTGCTTAATCTGAATCTTTTAAAATTTCTGCTTGCTTCTTGTCTATATGTCTTTTAGAATCTGTCTGTGGTCTTACAGTCTCATATTTCAAACATTGTCCAAAAAAAATAAACAAACCTTGTGCTTTCTATTGGAGTTACAAAGCAGACACTTCTAAAATGTCTTCTTGCAATAATTTGATTTTCCTCCCCTTTCTTGTGCTGTGCTTTCCTTCCCTTTTGTCTTTTGTTTTAGACTCTATTTACAGAACATATTTTTCTGTTTACTCATCTTTAAATTATGCAAAATTTGTCCATATCTGCTCTTTCACCTATAAAGAAAGTAAATTGATTCTTATGAGATCTCTTTTATGTTTAGAGAAATCTGTTTTATTACATTAAAGTGAAATACATATTACAGACTAACATAGAAATGGCTACTAATAAGCAAGGGAGTAAATAAAAATTTTCCTAGTGAACATAAAATATTATAAAAATAAAATCAGTTAAAAATCTTAAAGATAAAATTTTATTTCTTTCTAAATTAGCTACTGGACTCAGTTGTTATAGGAAGCTTTCTTTTCCTGAGTTCTTATATTAAGATTATGAAAATCCTAACTAAAAGGTATGAGATTTTTTTTTTTTTAAAGAAAAATATTCTATGTCTGAATGAATGCATATTTTGATTTAGTGATATATGAAATAATAGATAATGGAGGATATTCATTTTCTACTCTAAGTATTTGATTGGTTACTTATTTCCTAGAGTTCTCAGGTAATTCCTTTGCCAGTCACAATCTTTCCTCTACCTATTGTTCAGCTTTTCCAGACTGGGACAGACCAAGGAACTATTTCGTAGACCCCCTTTGCAAGCCCAGGTCATCCTTAAATCATTTCCAGTGCCAACAACCCTACCACTCAAGTTTTCTGTAAAGGACCACCTTGTAAGCCCTATCTAAATCAGAATATTCTAGAATCACCTCAATTTAAAACTGATTCCAGCTGGGTCTCTGCCAGCATAGGGTGGGTCTTCCAGATTTATATGCACAGATGATACAAGGTCAATGTCTTGGACTGAGAGAGGAAAGGCCAAAGGCCTTTCTAGCTTTGAGTCATTCATCATAGTGCCAAACCTCCATTCTAGAGTCCCTTTGTCTGTATTAATCGACTTAAATTTCCTAGCTGTAAACTCCTTTAAAGTACCTCATAACTTTATAGCTGGGCACTAAAAGGTGTTTTAGCTTCAATTTTAGATTTTCTACTTAGAGGTCCCTCTTTCTGACATGAATAATTAGCCAGAGAACTGACTTATCCAAATTCATCAAACTCAGTTTATTCAAGAAGGTTTTATCCATGGTTTACTGCTATCTCCATCCATGAGCCTTTTGGGCATACTTTGTTTTTCAATCTTTCCGGGGAAAAGTTGGGGACAGGAACAAACGTAAGTAAAGGAACGCATCTTCATTCTTCAATGTATCTTAGTTATGATGAGTGAAAAAGTAAATTCAACAGATCATGTTAACCTGAAAATAACTTTCTCCTTTTGAAACACAAGTGAATGGTCTGGTCTCGAAAGAGAACATCATGGAGGCATTTTGATTTGATAGTGGCTGACAATATGATAGTTTTTATTTGATATCTTTTCTTCCTGCAAGTTCTTAGTGACCTCATCTTTAATTGTAAAATATGTTTAAACCCCCTAGATGAAGGAACTCAGTCTAATCCAAGGCTTTTAAAGATCTACTGAGGGCTGGAATGTCTGTTGTTGTCGTCCGTTGCCAGCTCTGACTTACGGTGACCTTACGTATAACAAAACGAAACTTTGCCAGCTCCTGTGCCATTGTCACAACTGTTGGTATGTTTGAGTCCATTGCTGCAGCTAGTGTGTCAATCTAGCTCGTGGAGGGTTTCCCTCGTTTTCACCGACCCGCTACTTTATCAAACATGATGTCCTTTTCTATCCATTGGTCTTTCCTGATGACGTGTCTAAAGTAAGCAAGTTGAAGTCTTGTCATCCTTGCTTCTACAAAGCCTTCTGGCTGTATATACTACAAGACTGATGTCTTCATTCTTACGGAAGCCCACAGTAAATGTCTGCAGGCCCTTAAAGCAGATAAGCAGTTTCTTGTACTTTCTTTGTGAGTGCAAGAGTTAGTAAAGCATAATCTTTTTCTTCATTAAATTAAAATCCAAGTGTGAAGAAAAACTTACAGGTTCTTGTTGAATATCTGGTTAGACTAATTGGTCAAGGTCACCAAAAGAGCTACTTGAGTTCAGGCTCTGTAAGAAAAAAAAAATTACTTTGAAGAAATTTCCCTGAGATTATTCAGGGTCACTATTCAGTGAGAATGTTAACACAAAGGAATAACCTTTAAGATAAATAATTAATCAAAACTTCCTTTAAGAATATAGAGTACTCATAAGTCAAGAAAATAGTATGGTCTTGGTTTGAACTGAATAAAATTTAAGTGCCATTGTTATTATTTTATTTATTTAAAAGAAAGAATGTTTAAGAATTTTATAATTTTATTGCATAACAAAAGAAGGATTTTCACTGCAAATATGTATAACATAGTTTTAAACACAGTTTCATATAGTGTCAGTCTGGAGTTTTCTGACTTCTAAGTTCATCATTTTCTGTAACTTCATATTAGAGTAGAGTTGCCAGATAAAATACAAAATTCCCAGTTAAATTTAGATTCCATATAAACAACGAATAATGTTTCTACTATAACCAAAAGAAAAAAGAAAAAAACCGTTGCCCCAGAGGGTTTCCAGGAAGCGGCTGGTGCATTCGAACTGCCAACCTTTTGGTTAGCAGTTGAGCTCTTAACCAGGATGCCACCAGGGCCCCTTCTACTATAAATAAGCCCCAAATATTTCTGGGGATATTCTTATGTTAAAAAATATTCATTTCTTATCTTAAATTAAAGTTTAACTTGATGTCCTCTATTTTTATTTGCTATATCTAGAAACCATATATTAGAATTTTAAAAAATCATCCCTTCAGAATGCAGGTTATAAGATAATTTATCTAAATAGTTTACTGTCATAAAATGAGAACAATAAGATTTTATTTTCCCAAATCTTATTTTGAGACAAGAATATAGGATTTTTAATGGAGAAGACCATTAACCTTTGAATTAAAATAAGATGTCATGAATAGTCAATAATCTTCTGTAACAGCATTCTCAGTGAAATATTTTACAAGGAAGAGATAAAAATATGTCAGCCAGGACTTATCTTCACCTATGCACCTTCATTTACTTGGAAATAATCACTCATTCTTGAAACAGCCATCCCTTGTTTATATACTGTACCTATGTAATCTAAAAATAAATAGATTAGTATCTTTGCTAACATTAATTTCATGAGTTTACTTGAAAACATATAGAAACATGAAGTTAGGTGATGTTTAAAACATCTATTAATGCATTCAGCAAGCCTTTATTGAACCTCATGCCAGCTATTGTGTTAGTTGCTCAGCACGTAAGTGTAGATACTCTGCTCTTCCTATTCTCATGAAACTCGTTGTCTAGCAGGGAAGAGAGATACGGGCACAGATAGTATGAATACTGTTAGAAATAAAGAGATGGGAAAGATTTGAAATTTTTTTTATGGGGTAGGGGAGAAATCAATGAAAAAGAAGATTTTAAAGATATAAAACAGAGAGGAATTAGTTGGTTAAAATTGATGAAATGAGCTTTTTTGTTTGTTTTGTTGTTTTTCCTTTTGGTAATTGAATCCAGCATATACGTGTGTGGAGGCTGGGAAGAAAGAGTAAAAATGAACAAGAAAGAGGAAAGTTTAAAAAAAAATCTCTAGAAGGAGTCAAAGATATTTATAGATAAGTCTGAGGGGATATTTTTAAATTATTTATTCTTAATTTTATTTTTTTGGTCTGATAACCTATAGTCTCCATGAAGTAATTGATAAGTTTATCTAATGAGAATGAAGGGCAGTGGGTGATGTTGGAGTGGATTTAAGAAGTATGGTGAAGATCAGAAGAACCACTGAGGAGAGTGGGGTGAAGAGCTAATATATAGAGCTAATATATAGAAATATAGAAGATTTGCCCAACAGTGTTGAAATAAATTGAGGTTAGAGGCCATGAATTTTCAGTGGCACTAATTCACTTAAATTGGTATTTTATTCTCTGTGAAATCTTTCCTAGATCCTTTAAACTAGAATTAACTTCTTCTTATCTTGACCTCTCTTTTTAATTTTTTGGAATCTTTACAGTGAATATTTCAGTCTATTTATATTAAGGTAAGTTGTGTGCCTATTTTCACAACTGAACTATGAGGTTAGACTATGAGGTTTTTGGTCCTTGGTACCTAGAAATGACAGAGCTAAAAGGAAGAAGGCGACAGAAGAGAAAATAAACTCAAGAAACACATAGTAGAATGATTAAGAGCTCAGGTTGACTAACAGACTAAGTGTGCTGTAATCTTGGGTCTACCAGTAACTAGTTGAGTGATCTTGGGAATGTTATTTAAATTTAAAGGTAACCAAAAAGGAAGCTAACAAACCTACTCATCAAAATAAAAAAGAACAAAAACATAAAGACTCAGCAAACACAAAATCAACAATAATGAAAGAGATGAATAGAAAATACATAAAGAAAAGAACTCAGCACAGAAAATTAAGCTGAACAAAGAAATTGTCATCACCAAAGCAGAAGGGACATCAAAACAACAGCAGCAAACTCATACCTATCAATAATTATACTGAATGTAAATGGCCTAAATTCACCAGTAAAGAGACAGAGAGTGGCAGAATGGATTAAAAAAAAAAAATGTAATCTCTCTATATGCCATCTACAAGAGACACACCTTAGACTCAAAGACATAAATAAACTAAAACTTAATGGATGGAAAAAATATATCAAGCAAACACCCACCAAAAAAGAGCAGGAGTGGCAATATTAATCTCTGATAAAATAGCTTTTAAAGCAAAATGGACCCTAAAGAATAAGAAGGACACTATATGATGATTAAAGGATCAAAACACCAGGAGAACATAACCATAATAAATACCTACAATGACAGGGCTCCAAAATATACAAAACAAACTCTAACAACATTGAAAAGAGAAATAGACAGCTCCACAATAATAGTAGCAGGCTTCAACACATAACTTTTGGTGAAGGACAGAATATCTAGAAGGAAACTCAGTAAAGATATGGAAGATTTAAATGCCACAGTCAACCAACTTGACCTCATAGACATGCACAGAACACTCCACCCAACAGCAGCTGAGTATACATTCTTCTCTAATGCACGAGGAACATTCTCCAGAATAGACCACATTTTGGGCTGCAAAGCAAGTCTTAACAGAATCCAAAACATCAAAATCGTACAAAGCATCTTCTCTGATCATAATGCCATAAAAGTAGAAATCAGTAGAGAAACAGCGAGGAAAAAAATCAAATACTTGAAAACTGAACAATACCTTGCGCAAAAACTACTGGGTTATAGAAATCAAGGATGGAATAAAGAAATTGATAGAATCAAATGAGAATGAAAACACATCTTTCTAGAACCTTTGACACACAGCAAAAGCCGTGCTTACGGGTCAATATATAGTAATAAATGCACACATCAAAAGAGAAGAAAGGGCCAAAATCAAAACATTAACCTTACAACTGGAACAAATAGAAAGAGTGAAGCAAAAGAAGTCCTCGGACACCAGAAGAAAGGAAATAATAAAAATTAGAGCAGAAATAAATGAAATAGAGAATAGAAAAACAATTGAAAGAGTCAACAAGACCAAAAGTTTGTTCTTTGGAAAGATCAACAAAATTGACAAACCATTGGCCAAAGTGACAAAAGAAAAACAGGAGAGGAAGCAAATAACCTGAATA
Organism: Dugong dugon; assembly: GCA_030035585.1. NCBI lineage: Eukaryota > Metazoa > Chordata > Mammalia > Sirenia > Dugongidae > Dugong > Dugong dugon. The sequence goes on along the minus strand of CM057473.1, from coordinate 113,535,473 downwards.
AGAAATGAGAAGAGTGATATTACAACTGACCCAACTGAAATAAAAAGGATCATAACAGAATACTGTGAAAAATTGTACTCCAACAAAACTGAAAACCTAGAGGAATTGGACAAATTTCTAGAAACACACTACCTACCTAAACTAACACAAACCGAGGCAAAAAAAAATAAACAAACCCATAACAAAAGAAGAGACTAAAGAGGTAATTAAAAAAAAAAACCTCCAAACAACAACAAAAAAAAACCCTTAGCCTGGATGGCTTCACTGGAGAATTCTACAAAACTTTCAGAGAAGAGCTAACACCAATACTACTAAAGCTATTGCAGAGCATAGAAAAGGAAGGAATACTCCCAAACTAACTCTATGAAGCCAGCATAACTCTGATACCAAAGCCAGGCAAAGACACTACCAAAAAAAAAAAAAAAAAAAATTACAGACCAATATTCCTCATGAACATAGATGCAAAAATTCTCAGTAAAATTCCAGCCAATAGAATTCAACAGCATATCAAAAAATAATACATTATGACCAAGTGGGATTCATAACTGGTATGCAAGGATAGGTCAACATTAGAAAATCAATCAATGTAATCCACCCCATAAATAAAAGAATCACATGATCTTATCAATTGATGCAGAAAAGGCATTTGACAAAGTGCAACACCCATTCCTGATAAACAATCTCAGCAAAATAGGAACAGAAGGGACATTCCTCAACATAATAAAGGGCATTTATGCAAAGCCAACAACCAACATAATTCTAAACAGAGAGACTGAAAGCATTCCACTTGAGAACGGGCATCAGACAAGGATGCCCTTTATCACCACTCTTATGCAACATTGTGATGGAGGTCCTAGCCAAAGCAATAAGGCAATAAAAATAAATAAAGGGCATCCAAATTGGTAAGGAAGAGGTAAAATTATCTCTATTTGTATATGATAAGAGCTTATACACAGAAAACCCCAAGGAATCCACAAGAAAACTATTGGAACTGATAGAAGATTTCAGGACAGTAGCCCAAGATAAAAAAAAATCAGTATGATTCTTCTACACCAACAAAGAGAACTTCTGAAAGGAGATCACCAAATCACTACCATTTACAGTAGACCCCAAGAAGATAAAGTACTTAGGACTAAATCTAACCAGGGACGTAAAAAACCTATACAAAGAAAACAACAAAACTCTACTGTAAGAAGCCAAAAGAGACCTACATAAGTGAAGAAACATACCATGCTCATGGACAGGAAGATTCAACATTGTAAAAATGTCAATTCTACCCAAAGAGATCTACAGATACAATGCAATCCTGATCCAAATTCCAACAGCATTTTTTAACGAGATGGAGAAACAAATAACCAACTTTATATGGAAAGGGAAGAGGCCTCGAATAAGTAAAGCGTTATTGAAGAAGAACAAAGTGGGAGGCTTCACACTACCTGATTTTAGAACCTGTTACACTGCCACAGTAGCCAAAACAGACTGGTAGTGCTACAGCAACAGACACACAGACCAATGGAACAGAATTGAGAACCCAGACATAAACCCATCCGTCTATGAGCAGCTGATATTTGACAAAGGCCCAAAGTCTGTTAAATGGGAAAAAGGCAGTCTCTTTAACAAATGGTGCCGTCATAACTGTGATATCCATCTGTAAAAAAATGAAACGGGACCCATACATCACACCGTAGACAAAAATTCACTCAAATGGATCAAGGACCTAAATATAAAATCTGAAATGATAAAGATCATGGAAGAAAAAATAGGGACAATGCTAGGGGCCCTAATATGTGGCATAAATAGAATACAAACCATAAGCAACAATACACAAACACCAGAAGAGGAACTAGATAACTGGGAGTTCCTAAAAATCAAACACTTATGCTCATCAAAAGACTTCACCAAAAGAATAAAAAGAACCTACAGACTGGGAATAAAATTTTGACTACAACGTATCCAGTCAGGGTCTAATTTCTAAAATCTACAAGATACTGCAACACCTCAACAATAAAAAGACAAATAATCCAATTAAAAAATGGGTAAAGGATATGAACAGACACTTCACCAAAGAAGACATTCAGGCAGCTAACAGACACACGAGGAAATGCTTGCAATCATCAGCCATTAGAGAAATGCAAATCAAAACTACATTGAGATACTCTCTCACCCCAACAATACTGGAACTAATCCAAAAAACAAGAAATAACAAATGTTGGAGAGCTTGTGGGGAGCTTGGAAATATTGCGACCTGCTAGTGGGAATGTAAAATGGTACAACCATTTTGGAAAATGATGATGCTTCCTTAGAAAGCTGGAAATAGAAATACCATATGATCCAGCAATCCCACTCCTAGGAATATATCCTAGAGAAATAAGAGCCATCACACAAATAGACATATACAAACCCATGTTCACTGCAACACTATTTACAATAGCAAAAAGAAGGAAACAGCCTAAGTGCACCCCAACAGATGAATGGATAAACAAATGGAATAGTGTGCAATGATAAAGAACAACGATGAATCCACGAAACATCTCACAACATGGATGAATCTGGAGGGCATTATGCTGAGTGAAAAAAGTCAGTCACAAAAGGACAAATATTGTATGAGACCATTATTATAAGAACTCAAGAAAAGGTTTACACACAGAACAAAAGCATTCTTTGATGGTTATGAGGGTAGGGAGGGAGGGGAAGGGAAATCACTAACTAGATAGTAAACAAGTCTCAACTTGGGTGAAGAAAAGACACGCAGTATAGGGGAAAATCAGCACAACTGGACCAAAACAAAAGCATAGAAGTTTCCTAGACACATCCAAACACTGTGAGGGACCGAGTTGCCGGGGCTGAGGCCTGGGGACCATAGTCTCAGGGGACATCTAGGTCAATTGGCATAACAAAGTTTATAAAGAAAATGTTCTTCATCCCACTTTGGTGAGTAACTTCTGGGATCTTAAAAGCCTTTGAGCACCTTTCAGCTCAGTAATGAAGTTACTCCTGAGGTTCACCCATCAGCCAAAGATTAGACAGACCCATGAAACAAAATGAGACTAAATGGGCACACCAGCCCAAAGGCAAGGACGAGAAGGCAGGAGAGTACAGGAAAGCTGGTAATAGGAATATTTTTCAAATTTTATTTTCTGGTTTGTTCCTGTTAGGTAGACACACCATTGATTTTTTTAATATTAATCTTGTTTTCAGAAACATTGCTAAATGCTGGTGGATTTGAACTGCCAACCTTTTTTGTTAGCAACCAAGCTCTTAACCACTGCGCCACCAGGGCTCCGACAAAAATAACAGTACACCCAAATCTGGAATGCTGTGATAAATACCCATTTTTGTTAACTCATCCTCATAAACAGTGTTTTAGGACCACCCAAAACTATGTAAAGAAAGATGCCTAACAATAAATGGCATCAACTTTAGTTTCTTCTTCTTCCAGAATTTGTCTGGGCTCTAGTCAAGGAACTGAGTGCTGTGATTTTAGTGAATCACCTAGTTCCCTTTGGTGCTACATGCCAAGCAATTCCCAGAATAAAGAAGACAGCGTTTCACCAACCTCTAATTAATGTTTGGCTTGTTTATCTTCTCTGGCTTAAGAGTGACAGGCTAGTCAAGTCCATAAATTTACTGTTAAATGTCTATAATATTTGGATTATAAAATAGAATATATATTATATTCAGGGGCAGATTAACGGGTAAGCAAAGTACACATGGACTTAATTGTGTTACTTACCAGCCTGTCGTGCACAATTTCACATGGGTTTCATAGGTGAAATTGTGCACTACAGATTAGTAAGGGAGCACAAGTAAACTCGTGCATACCTCACTTACTGGGTAATCTGGCCCAGATTCTATTAGTAGAAATGCATTGTTATTAAGTGCCGTCGAGTTGGTTCTGACTCATAGTGACCCTATGTGCAACAGAATGAAACACTGCCCAGTTCTTTGCCATCCTCACAATCCTTGCTGTGTTTGAGCCCATTGTTGCAGCCACTGTGTCAATCCATTTTGTTAAAGGTTGAGAAGAAATAGTGAGTTTTACCTAATCAAATAAAGAAGTATATAATGTATTTATAAATACATGTATGTACATATTTGTAATTTCAGTTGCTAATAGTTCTCCAGTGTAAGCATTTGTGAAAACAAAAAGCTCATTACATATTGCACAATAAATTTGTAATCAATTATTAAAAAGCATAAACATTTATTGGTCACCTACTATGTGCCAGGCCTTATTCTAGGCATCTTAACTGTATGAATGAGCAATCATTACCACCACAACAAACTCCCTTTCCTTGTGTAGCTTCATTTTAGTGCTAAAAAGAGTTGGGAAAAAAGTCTTTATGAAGGAAAGATCTCAAAAATGCCTATTTAGTAACAGGTTTATTGTTTAATATGCACTATTTGTTTTGATGATGAATAGTTCATACAGTAACTAGGTAAATTAAGTTACTATTTTCATGTAAATATGACGTATGAATTTGAAAATGTTTTGTGTATATGTGTGATAAATAAGATCTCCAGAATAAAAATGGTCTCGCAACTACTCAGTGAGAGGAAATATGCCTCCTTTTATTCTAATGAACTGTGTTTATGTGACTGAATAATATTGCCAAGAACTTTTGGCCTCTGTATGGGGTTCTTATTCATAGAGTTGATTTTATGATCCTATAATAATATTTTCCTTTATGCTATAGTTAAAGGGTTGTCAGGTTCTCATTACACTTAGGGATTCTAGTTTCTGAATTTAATCTGTTTCATCTTGGCAAATCAACAAGTACAAATCAAATCACAAATAATGTTGGTTAAAATATTCTGCTCACAAAATATGGCATGCAGTTCTTAGCATCTGTAACTTTTTCTCAAGTTTTGCCTGTCAGTTCTAAGTAGTGTGGATTGTAGAGGATTATGTGTGTGTGTGTATGTGTTTAGAGAGGAGGAGGGTAGGAAAGAGGGGATTAGAGAATAAGATTGAAAGGCATGCTGAATTCCAGGTGAGTGAATGACAATTCAGGTGGTACAATGCAATTCAATTTGAACAAGAACACATAGAAGATATTTAATAAAATATTTGGAGGGATAGCAAAATTCAGTCACCCCTGTTAAAATTCCACATTTCTCTCCCTATGAATTTTCGGTTTTGGAGGTTGAAATAATATGCATGAATTTTATATAATATATTGTTAGTAGATTATAACAGTTTTATTTTACATCTGAATTCTCAGATTCTGGTTCAATATAATGGAAGCAATTCATATTCCTTTTGTGTATTATATAACGTATTAAAACTGTGTCACGCATGAATTCTTTTGACCTCTTTTGAAGGAGCTAGTTCTATTCAAGGTGTTATTTTGATTTGCATTGCCAAAGGACTGTAGTTTGTTATTAAAAATTATTGGGTAGTAAGAAAGGATGTAAAGGATGAGCAAGAAAGGAGAAATCTCAGTGGGCATCTGCTCCATCTGCCACAGTCCCTTGGGACTAAGAGACAGCAGAAATGAAAAATACTGGACCACTTTCAAGGAGTTCCAAACTGCATGGCGCCATACTCGAGGGGGACTTTAACTACCTAGACATCTGTTGGGTTACAAATACAGCTATCAGAATGGTTCCTAAATTACATTGGGGACAGCTTTACAATGCAGCAAGTGAGAATCTCCACAGAGTTGAAGTCATTCTAACTCGAAGATAACAGGGAGGGCTTGGGTGAAAGTGCTGGCATGAAAAAGAGAACTGGCTGCACATGACTTGGAGTAATTCTGGCCCCACAGATTAAGTGAAGGCTGACATCACTGCTGGGACAAAGGTATATTTCAAGCAAATAAAGTCACTGGAAAAAGTTTCTTTAACTTATTTTCAAAAAAAATTACATCTGTGGGAAATCTTGATATGTGAGAGCAACTGCAACTTTTTCTCATGAGAGAGGATTGTGATTCTTGATAAATAAGTCAATGTTTTAAGAAAATATCTGAAATCTGAGAAAAGGAATCATTGGACAGTTTAAAAATGAAGTACGCACCTCTTATACAGTATATATTATTCCTGTGCTGTATTTATACATGAATCCTTAGGTATTCATGAGGAACATTGGCAAAAGAAATATTAGACTGCATCAATGGCAGAGATACATTAGAATATATCATAATAAAAAGAACAGGCAAATCATTTATGTATCAGGAACTGTCTAGCTGCCCAGCAGGATTTTTTTTTAATTTTTTATTTCTGGGCATACAGTAATTTTATACTTCTTAACTTTCTTCTCGGGTATGGCCATGTAGCTGATTTCTAGCCAAGAGAAGAAGGGCGGAAGTGATGAGCATGCTCTTTCCAACTCTGGTGGAATGCGGAGGATTTGAAACCTGCAGGCAGAGAGACAGACAAAGATAGACAGCTGCCAGTTAGTCGACTCTGACTCATGGCAACCTTATGTAACTTATATACAACAGAACAAAACATTGCCTGTTACTGTATCATCCTCATGATTGCCTGGCATGTTCTCCTTGGTATTGGGTGAACTACACTGGAAGGGCTACGAAAGCAGAAAATTAGTTTGAAGTTACAAGAATTTGCTTAGAGGAAAGGAATAAATGAACTATCTCTTACGTGTGTCCTCTCCTCCATGACCTGAACTGAAAACAGAGAAGAAGGCAGCTATATAAATGTGCTGTGATATTGCATACTCTCCCCTCCTCAGATAGTATTTTTTCCACACAGTGTTTGTTTATATGCACCATCATTGAATAGGCCCTTTGTGATGCTGTTTCTTCCCTTCTTTTTGAGTAAAGAATTATATTCTTCTAAAAAGTATCTGAACATCATAGATACATAAATTTAATGGTCTTGAGAAGACAACAAGAATCTCAGAGACTGATTAGTGTTTATAGACTCATCAGAAGATAACACCAATAAAGGCAACCATTGCCATATTATGATAATACATCCTAACTGAGGATTCATTTGTGATAGATTAAAAATATCCTAGTAAGCTGAATGGGCTGACCTAAAGGTATAATTGCACATGGCTATGTTTGGACTCTTGGTATTCAAGGACTTGTGAGAATCATTTATTTCCTTATTTCACAAGTAATTATTGAGCATTAATTTCGTATAATACAAGGTGTTAAGCCTTATGGAGAATACAAAATGATTCAGAGAAAAAAAAAAAAAAAGAATCTCCCTTAAAGTTATCTAGCAGTTATAAATTGTGAATACAAGCAAAACAGAAGTAAAGAATAGAAGTGAATAGAAGTAAAGAAAAAATGCTTTGGGCATTTTAAGGTAAGAGAATTAAACTCCACTGTTGATGTAGGAAAAAGCTCATGCTGGAGATGCTATTTCTACCTGTGAGTATTGGAGGATAGTTCACTTGATCTCAATACTGATAGATTTCCTATTATTGTATAACTCTGTGTTACTGATTTAGATTTACTTTTTAATATTAAAAAAGATCCTAAAGAGATGATCCTCATGAAACTATTCAAGAAACTCGGTTTGAATCCTCAGCAAGTCTCACAGTTTTCTCCCTCAAACCAGCATCTCACTGCTCAGCAGACTAAGTTTTATCTGCTGAGATCAGAGTCTGTTTAACATATTTTAGGAGAACATAGTAATACTATCAATTTCACTTTTTATTTTATTTTTTTATTCAGATGACTCAGAATCAATCTTGAGTTCCGTAATGCAATTTGACATTACTTAGTAAGAAGTACTTGAGGAAAATGCTTTGAGTCTGGGTTCTCTTTACAACTGCAACTCATTGGATGTGTATAGTTGGCGAAGACACTTGTGGAAATAATATCGATGCGTCATTAGAGAAATGAAATAATTTTCTTAAGAATTTGACCACATGGAGGGCTACGGGGACAATGGTCTTGGGGAACATCTAGCTCAATTGTCATAACATAGTTTATAAAGAAAATGTTCCACATTCTACCTTGGTGAGTAGCGTCTGGGGTCTTAAAAGCCTGTAAACAGCCGTCTAAGATACTCCACTGGTCTCACCCCTTTGGGAGCAAAGGAGAATTAAGAAAACAAGATACAAGGGAAAGATTAGTCCAAAGGACTAATGGACCGCAACTATCACGGCCTCCACCAGACTGTGTCCTGTACAACTAGATGGTGCCTGGCTACCAGTGCTGACTGCTCTGACAGGGATCACAGCAGAGGGTCCCAGGCAGAGCTGGAGAAAAATGTAGAACAAAATTCTAACTCACAGAAAAAAAAAAAAACCAGACTTACTGGTCTGACAGAGTCTAGAGAAACCCCAAGAATATGGCCCATGGACACCCTTTTAGCTCAGTAACGAAGTCACTCCTGAGGTTCACCGTTCAGCCAAAGATTAGACAGCCCCATAAAACAAAATGAGACTAATGGGGCACAACAGTCTAGGGGCAAGGACTAGAAGACGGGAGGGAACAGGAGAGCTGCTAATAGGGAACCCAAGGTCGAGAAGGGAGAGTGTTGACATATTGTGGGGTTGTTAACCAACGTCATAAAACAGTATGTGTACTAACTGTTTAATGAGAAACTATTTGTTCTGTAAACCTTCATCTAAAGTACAAAAAAATAAATAAATAAAAAAGAATTTGACCACAAATTGACTAATAATTGACTTGGGGACATCAAAACAGTGTGATTATAATGAATTCAGGAAGCATTTGGAATATTCTATGCTAGCTAAGTTCCTTCAGTGATGTGAACGAGTATTAAGAAAGGCAGTAGGATTTTTCTCATAAGTCAAAAATTTTGTTTGGAATTTCTTTGTTTATTAACCAAATTAATGCTGCCTCACAAACTAGAAAATTCCCTGTGGTAAGACACTTAAAATTTTTGCAGGATTTTCGCTGATATCGTAATAGGAGGCTGAGTAATTTGTCCAAGAAGTAGTGGATAAAACAGAGGAAGATATGGGTTAACAGTGGCGCGCCTAACCACTGTGCCACCAGGGCTCCTTTCTTTAAAAAAACAGAGCGTATGTATTTCAATTGGGGGGTTAATGTATTTATCTCTTATTCCTATCTTGTTTTAGCAAAATTGTTTCTTTAAAGATTGAAATGTTCTTTGACTGCTTTGCTCATTCATTTAGCATTATTTTATTTATTCTTTCTACTTCAACTGCTAATGGTAATTTTTGTATCTTTTGATCATTATAGTAATACGTCGTATATTCTAGAAATTAAAGTTAGATTACTACGATAATTTCTTCAACATCAACACTCTTTTACGTGTATTTCAACTAAATGTGACAAAATTATTGACGTGAAGCAATCGCCCTTTTCCAAAGCGCGCTCTTTCGCGTGTTTTGTTATCAGTTAACGTGCTTGTAAAATTCGTATTTGTTATTTAAGTTCATCAGATTGGTTGTCAACATATTGCTTAATGAAGCAAGTCTTTTTGTTCAGAGAAAATAAATGTCCACCCTTTGATTAGCTGTGATTTAAAAAACTGCTGATAAAAGCAAGTTAGCTGCTTTTCAGTTGGTTAATCTGCATGTTGCCAACTTTTAAAAGAAAGTTAAACTCTGTGTACATATTTACAGATATGACTATGACTCAGTATCCTCTTGATTTAAGCCATCATTTAAAAGTCAATTGATGGAAGTTTTTGACATTGATAATAAATGTAAAGTTCTAAAAATCCCATTTTTAAACATTGAAAATTATTCCAGAATGGGACAACTGTTGGTTTTTATACTTTTACTCATAAATGTCTAAATTCCCATGAATAAGATTAATGAAGTCTTTCCCACTTTATTTGAACTTGCACTTTTCATTCAGCAGTTGGACTGGACTGAACCTGAGAACAATGCATAATCGTTTTTTGTGGCTGGTCACTGATAGCATTACCTTTGAAATGCTGCTACTGTTAAGCACAATCTGATTATTTGTGTTTTTATGTATAAAAGTGCATTGCAGTTGAAACAATTTGATTCTTTTTTATTCTTGATTTAACTAATATTGTTGAAGTGCTAACAATCACTAATAAAAACAACACTCATTAATTAGTTACGTAAATATACCTAAGTTTCTCAGTGTAAGTGGGGTTCTTAGGATGAGTGAACTAAGACGGCTGCTATATAATTAGAGCTATAGAGGTCATGCATGGGCAATCCAGAAAGTTAACTTGCCAGGAAAGTGAGGCACACTGGGAGTACCAGTGTAGCAACTGAAAATCAAGGAAGGAAATAGAACAAAAAGAGGGACACACTGAAGGTTTTCCAGTGATGTGGAGTAGCATGTCACATACCCAGTTTTGGAGTTCAAGAGGCCACTGTCTGACCCTTGGTGTTTTTTTCCAGTGCCTGTGGTTCTCAAAGTGAGCCCACCTTGGTGAGGCACGTGTCATGATTCTGAAATTGCCTTATCATGTACCAAGTTAGGTCACGGCAATGGGACAGGGCAGAGGGAACATCTTAGGACCATGGGTATTCTTAACCATTTCAAGACCCAACTATTTTCTGCTTGTAATTTTTTATTGATATCATGTGTTTTCATTAAAGGACTGTACTGAATCACTGAGTGTGTTTGAATTTTTGGTAGGTACTATGGCTTTTTTTCTTGCCTCATCCCACCAATCCTCAGAGTCCAGAGGGATGTATGTGTTCCAAATAACTTTTTATCAAAATCTATATTCTCCATACCAAAAACATTGATTCAGCACCACCTCATACACAACCCTGTAAAAACAGTAATTTGTAACACACACCCATTTTTTCCATTTCAAACTGTTATACAGGTCTCAACTTGCATGCAGCATGTACTATCTGTGGGAGATTAATTTCCCAATAAACCCCAGAGGTGGAAAAATTACGTGGTACCTGTATGTACCATGAGCCATGAAAGGTTTATACAGGAAGGCAATGACCAGTGTTTGAGGTCTTGATAGAAGAGGGAGAGTGAAAATGGGAATGGCTGCACAACTTGAAGAAAGTAATCAATGTCACTGAATTGTACATGTAGTAATTGTTGCATTGGTGTCTGTTCTGCTGTGTATACTCTCCATAACAACAACAAATAAAATAAATTAAAAAAAATGCAGTACCAGAGATCCAGTCTGGGAAGAGAAGTCTTGAAAAAGTGTGAGAGTAAGAGGAGATTTTGAGTGCACCAAAGCAGGGAAGAACAAACAATATTGGACTCAGAGTCAAGAAACCTTAGCTTTAGCCTCAGATCTGTCACTAGCCAGCTGAGTCACCTTGAATCGAGTAATGAAATATTTATTGGTCTATTTTGTTGTTTACAAAATAAAAGGTGTGTTCACTTTGTATTGCTGTGTAGAAAATTATCACAAACTTAGTGGCTTTAAACGACAAAAATCTGTTATCTCACAGTTTCTGTAGGACAGAGGTCCTGGCACAACACAGATTGCTTAGGGTCATCCTGTGCTGAGCTGAAATCAAGTTGTTGGCTGAGACTGTGGTTCTCATCTGGGGCTTGGGATTCACTTCCAAGTTTACTCATTGGTTGTCGGTATAATTAATTTCCTTCCCTTGTTTGACTGAGGTACCCGCTTTCCTTCTAGCTGCTAGCCAGGGAACACTCTCAGTTAGAGGCTACCGCAGACCCTGCCATCTGACCTCCATAGGCTGTGCACAGCATGGACGCTTGCTGTCTTCTAACAAGCCAGAGTGCCTCTTTCTCACTTTCTTTTCTGTTACTAGGTGGAGACAATGGTCTGCTTTCAAAGGATTCAAGTGATCATGTCAGCATTAGCCAGTTAATCTCCCTATGTTAAAGTCAAGTGATTTGGGACCTTAATTACATCTGTCTTCTTCTGGAAGCTAGGAAGAAGGACCTGGCAGTCTACTTCTGAAAAGAATTAGCCAGTGAAAACTTTATGAATAGCAGTGGAACATTGTCTGATGTAGTGCCAGGAGATGAGCCCCTCAGGTTGGAAGGCACTCAAAAGATGACTGTGGAAGAACTGCCTCCTCAAAGTAGAGTCAGCCTTAATGAGGTGGATGGAGTCAAGCTTTCCAGACCTTCACTTGCTGATGTGGCATGACTCAAAATAAGAAGAAACAGCTGCAGACATCCATTAATAATTGGAACATGGAATGTATGAAGTATGAATCTAGGAAAATTGGAAGTTGTCAAAAATGAAATGCATAAACAATGATATCCTAGGCATTAGTGAGCTGAAATGGACTGGCATTGGCCATTTTGAATCAGATAATCATATAGTCTGCTATGTTGGGAATGACAAATTGAAGAGGAATGGCATTGCATTCATTGTCAAAAAGAACATTTAAAGATCTATCCTGAAGTACAATGCTGTCAGTTGTAGGATAATATCCATACACCTACAAGGAAGGCCAGTTAATATGACTATTCAAATTTACTCACCAACCACTAAGGCCAAAGGTGAAGAAATTGAAGATTTTTACCAGCTACTGCAGTCTGAAATTGATCAAACATGTAATCAAGATGCATTGATAATTACTGGAGATTGGAATTCAGAAGTTGGAAACAAAGAAGAAGGATCAGGAGTTGGAAAATACGTCCTTGTTGATAGAAACAGTGCCGGAAATCACACGATAGAATTTTGCAAGACCAACGACTTCTTCATTGCAAATACCTTTTTTCACCAACATAAACGGTGACTGTACATATGGACCTTACCAGATGGAATACACAGGAATCAAATCGACTACATCTGTGGAAAGAGATGGTGGAAAAGCTCAATATTATCAGTCAGAACAAGGCCAGGGGCCAACTGTGGAACAGAGCATCATCAATTGCTCATATGTAAGTTCAAGTTGAAACTGAAGAAAATTAGAACAAGTCCACGAGAGCCAAAGTATGACTGAGTATATCCTGTCTGAATTTAGAGACCATCTCAAGAATAGATTTGACACAGTGAACACTAATGACTGAAGACCAGACGAGCTGTGGAATGACATCAAGGACATCACACATGAAGAAAGCAAGAGGCCAGTAAAAAGACAGGAAAGAAAAAAAGACCAAAATGGATATCAGATGGGACTCTGAAATTTACTACTGAACATCAAGTAGCTAAAGTGAAAGGAAGAAATGATGAAGTAAAAGAGTTGAACTTAAGATTTCAAAAGGCGGCTGGAGAAGACAATGTAAAGTATTATAATGAGATCTGCAAAGACCTGGAGATGGAAAACCAAAAGGGAAGAACATGCTCTGCATTTCTCAAGCTGAAAGAACTGAAGAAAAAATTCAAGCCTCACATTGCAGTATCAAAGGATTCTATGGGAAAAATATTAAATGACTTAGGAAGCATCAAAAGAAGATGGAAGGAACACACAGAGTCACTATACCAAAAAGAATCAGTCGATATTCAACCATTTCAGGAGGTACCATATGAGCAGGAACCAACGGTACCGAAGGAAGAAGTCCAAACTGCACTGAAGTCATTGGCAAAAAACAAGGCTCCACAAATTGATGGAATACCAATTGAGATGTTTCAACAAACGGATTTACTGCTATAAGTACTCATTTGTCTATGCCAAGAAATTTGGAAGACAGCTGCCTGGACAACTGACTTGAAGAAATCTATATTTATTCCTATTCCCAAGAAAGGTGATCCCACTGAATGTGGAAATTATCAAACATATCATTAACATCACACGCGAGTAAAATTTTGCTGAAGACCATTCAAAAGTGGCTGCAATAGTATATTGACAGCAAACTGCCAGAAATTCAAGCTGGATTCAGAAGAGGATGCAGAACCAAGGATATCATTGCTGATGTCAGATGGATCCTGGCTGAAAGCAGAGAATACCAGAAACATGTTTACCTGTGTTTTATTGACTATGCAAAGGCATTCAACTATGTGGATCATAACAAATTATGGATGACATTGTAGAGAATGGGAATTCTAGAACAGTTAATTGTGCTCATGAGGAACCTGTACATAGATCAAGAGGCAGTTGTTCGAACAGAACAAGGGGATACTGCTTGGTTTAAAGTCAGGAAAAGTGTGTGTCACAGTTGTATCCTTTCACCATACCTATTCAATCTGTATGCTGAACATATAATCTGAAAATCTGGACTATATGAAGAAGAACAGGGTATCGGGATTGGAGGAAGACTCATTAATAACCCGTATTACGCAGATGACACAACCTTGCCTGCTGAAAGTGAAGAGGACTTGAAGCACTTACTGATGAAGGTTAAAGATCACAGCCTTCAGTATGGATTACACCTCAACAAAAAGAAAACAAAAACCCTACGACTAGACCAAAAAGCAACATCATGATAAATGGGGAAGAGATTGAAGTTGCCAAGGATTTCATTTTACTTGGATCCACAATCAACACCCATGGAAGCAGCAGTCAAGAAATCAAAAGATGCATTGCATTGTGCAAATCTGCTGCAAAAGACCTCTTTAAAATGTTGAAAAGCAAAGATACCACCTTAAAGACTAAGGTGTTCCTGACCCAAGCCATGGTGTTTTCAGTTGCCTCCTATGCATGTGAAAGCTGGACGATGAATAAGGAAGACCAAAGAAGAATTGATGCCTTTGAATTGTGGTGTTGGCGAAGAATATTGAATATACCATGGACTGCCAAAAGAATGAACAAATCTGTCTTGGAAGAAGTACAACTAGAATGCTCCTTAGAAGCAAGAATGGAGAGACTATGTCTCACATAATTTGGACATGTCAGGAGGGATCAGTCCCTGGAAAAGGAGATCATGCTTGGTAAAGTAGAGATTCAATGAAAGAGAGCAAGACCCTCAACAAGATGGATTGACACAGTGGCTGCAGCAATGGGCTCAAGCGTAACAAAGATTGTGAGGATGGTGCAGGAGCGAGCAGTGTTTTGTTTGGTTGTACATAGGGTCGCTATGAGTGGGAACTGACTTGATGGCATGTACCACCACCACCAACAACAATCACATCTGTTTGAATAACCAAAAGCCAGTGTGTGCATACCAGGGGCTGGGAATCTTGAGAGGCCATCTTAGAATTGTGCCTACCACAAAGAGATTATCCTAAAATTTACTCTGATTCTGAATTCTATGAATTTACTAGTCAAGTAAGTACACTGGCTGTGATGAAGACTATTGTTGTGACTATTGAGCCAAGGGTCCACTCCCCAAAAGTTTAGGCACCTACAGTATAAACAAGGTCTTCAAACAAGACCCAGTAGAGTCTGATTATGAAGTGAATAATATAAAACTAGATAGTCTAAGTGTCTAAATCTCATGATAGAGTTTAGGGAGAGTGATTCTGAGTTTGGTCAAGGTGTTAGGGTTGCTCTATGCTGTTACTCTCCCTCCTATATTCCTCTATATTAACTTGTGTTCTTTTCTCTTAAAGTAAAATTATGTATTCAAGTAGAGCATACTTGAAGCAATGAACTATTCCTAAACTGGCACCTGTGTTCTTTAAATTTAAATTTTTTATTTGCTAATATATCCCTAGTCTTGTATTCTCTATTTTACCTATTTACATCTAATCCATATAGTTATTGATATCATAAGAGATCTTGGTTTCAGAACCTCCAGATCCTGGTCTTAGCTCTCCTAACTGTAATGCATGAACCTCAGTTTCCTCTTTATTTATATGGCGATAATGCTACCTGTTTCATGATGTCATTGTGAAGATGCAGTGAGATAATAAACATAAAAATATATTTAATGATGAAACACTTTGCAATTATAAGGTATTAAAAGTTGCAAATAGTCCTCTAGTAATTCGATTTTTATCCCACAAATCTTTTTGAATTATACACATCAATAATTAAAACATAATTTAAATTCATCCTACATCTACAGAAGCACTCTGCTTCCAAAATCTTCCTATAACACAACTCAATAACACTCAATAAAGTAAAAACTGATTATTTTGGCATTTAATTGCTTCTATTCTCAGGCCCTTATGACATAGTAGTTAAGAGCTATAGCTGCTAACCAAAAGGTCAACAGTTCAAATCCACTAACTGCTCCTTGGAAATCGTATGGGGCGTTCTTCTCTGTCCTATAGGGTCGCTATGAGTCGGAACCGACTGGACGGACCTAACAGCAACAAAACTTCATGGGCCCTAACTTATTTCCCTGGCCGAGTCTCTCACTACTTCTCAGAACGTCTGTGCCACAGTCATACAATTATCACTTGCCGTAAAGCAAACTCCACCTGGATAGTTTCCTCCACTATCTTCAACTGTAAAAATTTTACCTTTAATTCAAGGCACACCTCAGATATAATCTCCCATTGTAAAGAATTTCTGGGTTTTTGGCAGTTTCAGGTAACACTTTGTACTTCTAGTTTTATATTATTACTATAGCACTCATTACATTCTTCCTAGGAATGAGGTTACTGATACATGGTCTTATCTCACTTACGTGAATATCAGTTACTCAGGGACAAAAACCACGTCTTACCTCTTTGCTTATCCATCAGCATAGTTCATGTCAGGTAGCAGAACAACTTTTAATATTTTGAAAGAAAGGACTGTGAGAAGGTCCAGGAAATCACTTTAAATGAATGCTTTTACATTTGAGGTCAGGCATATTTCTCAAATCTATTTGATTTTATTGCGTAATGAAGCATCTGGAAATGGAAACCTGGCAAAGCAATATTCTATGCTTCTGAGGAGTTAATGAGGCCCAAATTTTAACATAAACCATAAGAATTAAAAATCTTCTAACGTAATGCGTTCTTGATATCCCTGAAGCATTCTTGATATACCTGAAATAACAGAGAGACAAAAAGTTAAAAAAATTAACACAATTAAAGTTGAAGACTCTTTTGTTATTTATTTTTTTAGATCAGGGAACAGTCACTTTGGAAACAAAATATCCTGTTTCTAAGAATGAATGCAGGTGGCATTAGTGCAGTGGTACATTTCCTGCAGGAAATGATGACATTTTTTTGCAAACCCTGCTGTGTGTGCTGATACTGCAACCCAGAAAAGTAACCGTGAACCACCTGCTGGTTTAATGGTCACGGTGAAAAACAGTAAAGGGAAGAGAGAAAAGTCCTTTTGGCAGAAGATGGTCATATTATCACTGAAATTTAGGGAAGATATTGCCATAAGTATTAGATGTTTCATATTAGCAATAACAGCTACTTATTTTATTTCTCTAAACAGCATATAAATGTAAAAGAAGGAAGGCTGATTTCATTTTCTATATTGGGTGCTAATCGTTCTGACTTATTTATTTGCATCAACATACTTTATTTTTATTTTTCCAGATTTGATGTAGGCTCCTTGTCTCCCTGTTATTCTGTGGTTATGAATTTGTCTATATTTTCAACTTTTTAATATTAAAATGGATCATGGAAACAGACAATCTCAAAATCTCTTCCAAAAAAAAAAAAGATTTTATCCTTACAGAGAAGAAGAGCTTAGACGAGGGCAAGCCAGAGGACAGTTCTGAGATGAGCAGCCACACACACTTCATCAGGCTAACTTCCAGGAAAAGATTGGAGGGAAAATGGCACCATCAGTTTGCTGTAGTGAAGAGTTTTGTACTTTGAATGCACAATGAGAGGATGCAGCAGCCAAATTTCCAAGTGTCCAGAGAAGTCAGGAAGGGGAGGGAGGCGTACAGCTACAGAGAGGGAGGCAGAGAGGGAGAGAGAAAGAGACAAACTTAGCAAAGCTGTATATGTGTGTGAACTAATGAATAAATGGATGAATGAATAGCCATATGAGTGAATGGATGGACAATTGTCGAATGAACGATAGGCAGATAAGCTCTTGTTTAAAACAGTCAAGTGACTAAAGTAGCTTGAAGGATTCTTTTGGCCCCTAGAGTTATGGACAGAAAGTAGATCAAGTTATAATTGCCTTTAAGCTCTGAAGGTGACAAAAAAAATTAATCTCAAGTTAGATTAGCAGCTGTTAATAGTTTATAGATGATAACAGTAGATAGCATTTATCTCATAGTTAATTCTAACATTTCTTCTTGTGTTTCAGTATTTTTCAGTTTAGGTCATTCATATTTATTCATTTAATCATCAGTACATATTAAACACCAAAAGTGCTGGCTGTATGATAACTGGAGCCCTGATGGCACAGTGGTTAAGAGCTTGGCTGCTAACCAAAAGGCTGGCAGTTCAAATCCACCAGCCTCTCCTTGGAAACCCTATGGGGCAGTTCTACCCCGTCCTATAGGGTCACTATGAGTCGGAATCAACTTGATGGCCATGGTTTTTTTTTTTTTTTTTTCTTTTTTGGTATGATAACTATTGACAATATAATGTGAGCATGTCAGAATTGTGTGGCCTACAGTGTGCCATTAATCATTATTGTGTAAGTACCATAAATTCTCCTTTGGACATTACATATTTAGGAAGAAGTCAAAACTGACTGATTTGTGAGCTTTATCCCAACTTGCAGTTATCAATGCCTTATCATCTTCTTGTTTCTAACCAATACACTTTTGCCACTGTGACAATTTCCTAAATTGTACACATGGCAGAAAATGGATCACGTTAGTTACTAGGAGAACTTGCTGTCTTAGTTATCTAGCGCTGCTGTTTAACAGAAATACCACAAGTGGATGGCTTTAGCAAACAGAAATTTATTCTCACAGTCTCGGAGGCTAGAAGTTCGAATTCAGGGAGCTGGCTCCCAGGGAATGCTTTCTCTCTATATCAGTTCTAGGGGAAGGTGCTTGTCATTAATCGTCCCCTGGTCTAGGAGCTTCTCAGTGCAGGGACCCCAGGTCCAAAGGACACACTCCACTCTCGGCACTTCTTTCTTGTAGCATGAGGTCCCTCTCCTCTGGGCTCAATTCTCTCTTTTATATCTGAATTGACTTAAGATACAACCTAATCCTGTAGAGTGAGTTCTGCCTCACTAACATAACTGCCTCATTAACATCATAAAGGTTAGGATTTACATTCACATCAGACCACAAAATGGAGGACAACCACACAATACTGGGAATCACAGCCTAGCCAGGTTGACACACATTTTTGGTGGACACATTTCAATCTGTAACACTTGCAAATCAATCCTATTTTCTCTATTAATACATTACTTAACCCCTTTATGATATCAAGTCTGCTGTTGGTGTTGTAAGTCATGTCTTTTTTACAGGATCATCACGTTTTTTAGGGAGCGCTAAATACATTTTTCTTATTGCCTCCAAAAAATCAGGATCTGTTTCTGAGCTCCTGAAGGAGACGTGTTAATGAATGAGGCTGGTCACTGCTGCCCTTGTAGTTCAAAGTAAATATCAACTCTAAAATATGCAGCTTAGGTACCGTGTAATTCCAACCATGTCTCAGCTTCCTTCATTTCCTAATTCATCATTTTCAATGAGAAAGTATAAAGCAGGTCATAGACTGAATCATTTATCAGCAGTTGTACTTACAGATGCCTGTGAATGAGATGGCACATGCTCTGCCCATTTTTCTTGTGGTATTTCCTTGGAATACTTTCAGATAAATTTTGTGAAGTGCAGTCTAATCTAACTTCACCTCAGGCTCTTGGAAAACCTGTTAGACACTAGGGTAGAAAGTCTTTTTTTTTGCCTGTCTTACTTTTTTTCTTCCCAGACTCATTTCTTCCCAAATAACAAGGCAAATTGTATAATTTAATGAACTTGGACTTTCCTCCTGTTTCTCTTTCATATATTTTAGTTTGACATATTTTCTCTTTATTTCCTTCTTTATCACATTTTGTCATTCAAAATATATTCATTAAGCAACTAGAGTGCTAATCACTCTCACGTTGAGCAGAATAATCGTGGTCCTTGACCATCAGGAGATTTCTGTCTATAAGGGAATGACTTAATGTTCAGTTTTAAGGCTAAATGTGTTATCCTGGCCAAAAAAAAAAAGTATTTACACTTTGGGGCACCATCAACTATATTCTGAATAGTATTCCATCACAGTTTGTAGAGAATTTTTTAACCATAATCTATTTTTAATGCACTCATACGTTATTTGGAAACCCTGGTGGCATAGTGGTTAAGAGCTACAGCTGGTAACCAAAAGATCGGCAGTTTGAATCCACGAGGTCCTCCTTGGAACCCTATGGGACAGATCTACCCGTCCTATAGGGTCACTATGAGTTGGAATCAACTTGATGGCAATGGGTTTGTTTTTTTTGTTCATATGTTATTTGACCTACTCTTAAACCTGTTCATGTATCAGCGGCTGAGAAATTAGCAGTAGACCACATGTCCTACACTAGGACATAGTGTTTTATATGTGGAAGTGACTAGATGTGTTTAGTAGGGCATTAGAGCATTCACTAGTTCTTCAGGTGTTGCCTCAAAGACTGAAGCAAAAGCTGCATGGGTTCCAGACTTCTCTCTCCTACTTATATCAGAATAATACAACTATTAGCTATTTATTTATTCCTGTTTCATGTAAGAAGTTTCTGGGGGAAAAAATCAATACTGAAAAAACAAGCACTACTCACAAAGGGACAAATATTGTATGACCTCCCTTATATAAAAAGACAAAAAAGGCAAACATATAGGACCAAAGATTATTAGTGGTTACCAGGGATGGGAGGGAGGGAGAAAGGGGGGTGGTTTTTGTTTATGGAGTACTGAGTTTCCATTTATGGTGATGGAAAAATCTCATTGATTAAGGGTAGGGTTGCACAGCTGATTATTTTAAGTGCTGTCAATAAGTTGTACACCTGTAAAAAGTCAAATTAGCAAAAGTGTGACATATTTAGAAAAAAAAAGAGTAGCTGTTGAGGCTGCTTATGTACAACCAAATAACTCATGGGATTTGGTTTACTGGTTTGGAGGTTTAGAGTCATGGTTTCACGGGACATCCCAGTTAATTGGCCTCATAACATGTTTAGAGCTTCTGTTCTACCTCCTAGTTTGTTGTGTAGTGCCTGGGGTCTTAAAAGCCTGCAAGGGGCCATCCAAGGCACAAAAATTGGTCTGTATTTGCCTGGAGCAACAGAGGAAGAAGGAGAGTCAGGAATAGGAGGAGGATATGGAATGTGTGGGTAATTGCCTCCATGAACAACTGCCTCCTTTGACATGAGACCAGAACTGGATGATGCCCAGCTACTATTACTAAACATTTTATTCAAAGAATCTATAGAAGAATCCTGGTAAATAGGGGGGAAGTGCAGAACAGAATTTCAAATTCTCTTGGACTCCAGACTTTCTGGAGTCATTGAGGCTGGATGAACCCCTGAAACTATTGCCCTGTGATAATCTTTAAACCTTAAACCAAAAATACCCCTGAAGTCTTGTGAAAACCAAACAATACTTTAGCTTAACTAGTGAAAGAATGTCTGCCTTGAGCATTATGCTCCCTTAAGAACTATCTATATGGGATCAAGTTGACAACAGCAACTTGCAAGATTAGATAGGAATCTTAAGGGGCAGTGAGTTAATGTTAATGGGGAGGAACAACTCAGAAAAAGAGGGTGAGAATGGTTGCACAACTCAAAGAATGTAATTAATCTCAGTGAATTGTACATGTAGAATTGTACAAGTTAAATTGGTGCATGTTTTGCTGTGTATATTCTCAACAACAACAAAATAAAATTTTAAAAAAAACATTAAAAGTAACAAAAACAAAAATCAAGTTTTCAAAAACTGTGTTCCTGGTGCAACATCATCACTTTACAATTGTTGAAACACAGGCCCAAAGATATGAAGGGACTTCACAGTGATGAGGCCAGGACCGGCAGACAAGCCTTTGATGCTCCATTGCCTGCTGTTCTGTATGCCATGCAGAATCTCACCTTAGCCCAAAGGTTTTCCAAGTTTTGCTTCATATTTTTTTTGACATTGTGTGAATCAAAATCAGTATCCCTAGAAGGTTCCTATGAATTTTGCATGAGTACCCCGGATAATATTATGCACACTAAAGTGTAGAAACTGTTGGCATTGTGGGAAGGGATCTGATTTGAAGACAGAGAAAGGATTTTTGTGAATTGCCTCCCTTATCAGTACCCATTCTTGACAGGCTATGTAATATTTATCTAAAACATCTGTTGTTTTATACTCAAACTCCTCTGCTGGAGCTACTCTTCTACCTGCCCCATCTACCTGAGGAATACCTACACAGTTTTCCAGACTCAGCTCCTGTTGATCTTGTCCATAAAGTCTTGCCCAACCCATCAGGGAGAACCGAAAACACCATGCCTTTGTCTGTGCTTCCTTTGTACCTGTCCATGTGTTTCCCATCCGACTTGTTTCACTTTTGTCTTCCTCTGCTCGCACGTGGGCTCCTTCAAGGCAGAGACCGTTCTTATTTACCTGTGTCTCCCCAGAGCAAACAGAAGTACTTGGTCTGTGATAAGCTCTTAGGATATATTTATTTAATGACTCAACTTGTCTTTGTCCGGGATTAGCTGTGCTCTATTGAACAAGCTATTTAACTACTTTGATCCTGCTTACTTATTTTTAAATTGTTATTTTCTTAAAGGTTTGCTACAATTATCAAATGAGAAACATTATGCAAAATGCTCTGTAAGCAAATACACATATATATTTATGTATATATAATATATATACACACGTATATGTACATATATATTTCTTATTAAGACTTTTTTTAATCAATAACCAATAACACATTCAAAAGAGAAAGAAAAAAAAGCAAAACACCAATCTTTTAACCCAAAAGTAAGGAAAAGAAAAAACATTTCTGGCAGGAACCTCTCAAATATGTCTCTTCCCTCTATACAAAACCCGTCAATTTTTTTCAAACCCTGATTGTGCTCACTCCTTTCTTTTTCACTGTTCCGTCAACTTCTGGATGAATTATTTCTCTGCCTTCAGAAACTCTGTATCTTTTGCAAAGTAAATCAACTTGACCTGTTGGCATCATTGGTTTTGCGTCTGTGTGTGTTGTGCCAGTTTTTTACACAAACCAGTAAAGACAGCCTCTCCATGGTAGACTGGGAAAGGAGGTGAGTCAAGACTTTCTTAATTCTGTTTTTCTACTTTGTATGTGCAGACTAATAAATATCAATACACCTCACACAAATGCAAGTGGGAGCCACTCACTGTTGTTATTTCTTCTTTCTCACTGTTTTCTGTTGGAGCCTTGCTGGAGCTATGACCTTAAAACTGAAATATTTTCTTGTATCTGTAGACAGCTCATGTTGAGATATGAAAAAATTGGCGTATATAAAGCACATCCAGTAATCAAGAAGGTACACCTTTCAACTAGAAACCAGAGGTGTATGTGTGTATGTGTGTGTGCATAATTGTTGTTTTGAATACATGGCACTTTCACATGTCTCGAAAATCGAAATGTTGATCAAGTTATATTCTTATTTCCCCATTTCATACACGCAAGATACCATACTGTATATTCTGCCTTTGTTTTTTTCAGTTTCCATATCATTACATAAAGATTTTCTTAATTCTTTTTTTAATTGTATCATATTCCTTTCTGTTTTTTTTTTTTTTTTTTTAGTTAGTCCCTTACTGATGGGATGTATCAAATATTTTGTTGTTATACACAATGCTGCCATGTACAAAAAACGTATTAAGTGTGCGAGAGTGCCTGTTTTCTAACTGGGAACTCCCAGCAAGAAATGCTTTCTTTATTACGGTTTTCTCTCTTCCTCCCGTCTTATCTCTCTTCTTTATTTTTTCATCTTGTTCAGCGAACTCCATTGATACCATTAAATCACAGCCCTAATGTGCACTAATATTTATTTATACTTTTTGTGAGCATTTAACATAATCCTGATCTTCCTTCTTCTTTCTGACCATGGGACTCTCTCTCTTTCTCTCTTTCCTCTCTCTATACTTTAACTACACCTTTTTCTTCAACTGATCCTTCTAAATATAACCTATATCCAGGCTAATGGGAATTGGAGGAATATTCCAATCATATTGTTTATGCTGATCATAAAAAAAGAGACTTTTGGTTTTGTTGATTTTCTTTACTGTTCTTCTATTCTCTGTTTCATTTATTATCTGCATTGATCTTTATTATTTTGTTTCTTCTGGTAGTTTGTGGCTTAGTTTGCTCTTCTCTTGCTGGTTCCTCATGGTGTAGTTACACTGTTGATTTGAGACCTTTTTTCTTTTTTGATGTAGGCATTTATTACTATAAATTTCCCTCTGATGACTGCTTTTCCAATTTTGGTTTTGGTATGTTGTGTTTGCATTTCAACTCCAAATATTTTTTTTAATGTCATTAATTGATTTCTTCTTTGACCCATTGGTTGTTTAAAGTATGTTATTTAGTTTGCACATATTTATGTGTTTTCTGTTTTTCCTTGTATTATTAATTTCTGGTATTATTCTTTTGTGGTCAGAGAAGATACTTTGTATCATTTCATTGTTTCATGACCTAGCATAGGGTCTATTCTGGAGAATGTCCCACGTGAACTAGAGAAAAATGTATATTGCTCTGATGTTGGTAGAGAGTTCTATGGAATATGTATATATGTCTGTTGGATCTATTTTGTTTATGGTATTTTTCAAGTCCTCTAGCGCCTTACTGATCTTCTTTCTGGAAACTCTGTTCAGTGTTGACAATAGTGTATTGAAATCTCCTACTATTATTGTAGAGTTTCCTATTGCTTCTTTCAGTTCTGTCAGTATTTTCTGTGTGTATTTTGGTGCATTGATGTTGGGTGCATATATATTTATGATATATGCAAACAAACAGCAATTAAACAAACATCAATTAACATACAAATGGTAAGTAACATACGACATTAACATACTTTAATTCCAATTCTAATCCTCTCCACCCTCCTCCGACTCTGTTATTGAACCATTTTTCACATCATTATACATTCTGTGTCTGTTAGGATAAATCTGTGTTTATTTCTTATACATTTGATAATATGAAGATTGTAGTACATAGCAACTAAATTTACTCATTGAAAATACCCTGCAACAAGCATTTTTGTTTTCCCATACCATTGGAAATCTCCCCTTTATTTTTTAGTTTTCTTCCCCATGTACTGGATGCAATAGTTGTTTAGTGTTCTTTCCTTTCCACTTGAACGACACCCTTCAGCAGTTCTTGCAAGGCAGGTCTGGTGGTAACAAGTTCCCACAACTTCTGCTTATCTGGGAATGTCTTGGATTCACCCTCATTTTTGAAGGATAGTTTTGCTGGCTATAGACTTCTTGGCTGACAGTTCTTTTCTTTAAGTGCTTTATATATATGTTTCCGTTTTCTCCCAGACTCCAGGGTTTCTATGGAGAAGTTGGCACTTAATTTTATTGAGGACCCCTTATACATTATTTTTTCTTGCCGTTTTCAAGGTTCTTTCCTTGTCTTTGATCTTCAGGAGTTTGATTACAATGTGTCTTGGTGAAAATCTCTTTGGATTCACTCTACTTGGAGTTCTCCAAGCTTCCTGGATTTGCAGATTCATTTTTTTTCCTCAGGTCTGGGAAGTTTTCTGCCACAATTTCTTCAAATATTCTTTCTGTTCCTTTGTTTTTTTCCTTACTGTGTTGGTTAAGGTTGTATGTCAACTTGACTGGGCTATGATTCCCAGTGTTTTGGCAGTTATGATGTGGTTTGGCAGGTATGTAGCCATGTAATCACCTCCATGATGAAATCTGCTATGAGCAGCCAGTCAGTTGAAAGGGAGTTTCCTTGTAGGTGTGGCCTGCATCCAATATATAGACTTTTTGGTAAAGCTCGCTGAATTTTTCTTACTCTGGATCCTGCATCTGACCTCTGATTCTTGGGACTTAAGCTAGAGCTTATCTGCTGATCTTGGGATTCATCAGCCTCTGTAGCCTGTGAGCCAGTGGCCTGCCATCTGACGTGCCAACTTGGATTCAACAGTCCTGCTGCTATGTGAGTCAGGAGAAGCCTCCAGCCTGACCCATTGACTTGGGACTTTCCAGCCTCTACAACTTCATGATCCATTTCCTTGATATAAATCTCTCTCTCTTTATATATATATATATACACACACACACACACACATACACACACACATACACATGCTTCACTGGTTTTGCTTCTCTAGAGAACCTAGCCTGAGACACTCACCTTCTGGAACTGGAATTCCCATATATGTACCTTGGTTCTCTTGATAATCCCATAATTTCATCTGGCTTTGTTCAATATTCTTTGTTTTGTTTTGTTTTTTTCTTTTACTTTTCTTCTTGTTTCACTTGGGTTTCGGTAAGTTTAGCTGTTTTGTCCTGTAGTTCACTTACTCTTTATTCTTCTTGCCCAAGTCTGTTGTTGTATCCCTTGCTTGCATTTTCCTATTTAGTTATTTTGTTCTTCAATTCCAATATTTCTGGTTGTTTCTCCATTATGTTGCCTATCTCCTTATTAAGATTCTCATATTGTTTTGTGATCTCCGTTAATTTTTTATTTGTGTGATCTTTGAATTCTTTGAGCATATTTACATTTGTTGTTTGAAAGTCTTTTTTTTTTTTTTTTTTAATTATCATCAATTCCATGGGAGTGACTTCTGCTTCCTCATGTTGCTCTATTAATTGGGCCATTTTTTCTTGATTTCTTGTATGCTTTACAGTTTTTTGTTGAACCTGAGGTATTTGAATACTTTATTGAGGTAATTCTGGATTTCAGTTTCTTCTCTTTCCCCAAAATTACTTTCTGTGTAGGCTTCTCTTGCAGGCTGCTTAGTTTCTCCTTCAGTATATGGCTTGTTGCCTTAACTTTTGGATTGGTTTTCAGGGTTCTACATTTGCATTTCTATCTCCTTGATAGTGGTATTTTCAGTTATTTTGTTTGTTTTTCTATAACTGTTACAGTGGAATTGAGCTATGTTCTACTCATATAGCTATTTTGGGGAGCAAGATACCAAGGTGCCAATTAGGTCTGCATGCTCAGGCTTTTCTGCCTGCAGTGCCTTGACCAGGGCCTGGCTGTTTTAAGTCTAGAGCTTACTGGGCTCCACATGGCGCTCCTTCCCAAGACCCACACGACCTCAGGTTTGCTGTGCACCAAGGTGCCCTTTCTTAGGTCTACATGCAAAAGCTTCTCTGCCCACAGTGCCTTCACCAGGACCTGGCTTTTTGCAAAATCCAAGTCCCACTGTACTCCACACAGTGCTCCCTCTTGGGATCCACAAGGCCCTAGGCTTGCAGTGAGCCATGGAGCCTTGTCTTTGAACTGCATTCTCAGGCTTATCCGCCTGCAGTGACTTCAGTGGGGCCTGGCTGTTTGAAAACACTGGACCTCACCGCTTTCTGCACTGGTTGCCACCACCCAAGATGACCACACTATGAGGAGAATGTGGTGAGGATGCTCCACTCTCGCTTGGTCAGTATGTTGCATTTTATTTGATTCGGTGTTCCCTTTGTCCTCCAATCATTTATCTGATATCCAGAGTTCTGAGACTATCGATTTTTTCAGTATTTACTTGTTTTCTTCTATAATAATTGTGAGGGTTTGGGATATACGACTGCTTATGCCACCATCTTTTTCCACCTCCAGTATTTTATTTTTGATGTTATTTTAAATTTCCATTTCTAATTTCTTGTTTTTAGTAGCTAGAAATTCAGTTGATTTTATATATTGATCTTGTATTCTACAAGATCACGTATTTATTAGTTCTGATAGTTTTTTTGTATAATTAGTATTATTTCTTTATCAAATGTTTGGTAGAATTCACCAATCTGTAGTTTTCTATGTAGGAATTGTTTTAACTAAAAATTCAATTTCTTTAATAGATACAGGACAATACACAGTATCTGTTTCTCCTCGAGTGAGTTTTGTAAGTTTGTGTCTTTCAGGTTTGTGAATTTTTGCATAATCCATTCCAAGAGTCTTAGGCTGGGTTCTCTAGAGAAGCAAAATGAGTAAAGAGTGTATATATATATATATATATAGAGAGAGAGAGAGACAGAGAAAGAGACAGACAGAGAGATTTATGTCAAGGAAATAGCACACGTGGTTTTTAGAGGCTGTAATGTCTCAAGTCCGTGGGGTAGGAAAAAGGATTCTCCTGATTCATGTAGCTGCAGGGGCTGGCAAACCCAAGATCAGCAGGCTGGAGAGCAGGGCAGTAGCAGGCTGTGAAGATGGATGAATCTCAAAATCGGCAGATGTCTTAGTCATCTAGTGCTGCTGTAACAGAAATACCACAAGTGAATGGTTTTAACGAAGAGAAGTTTATTTCCTCATAGTTAAAGTAGGCTAAAAGTCCAAATTCAGGGCATCAGCTCCAGGGGACAGCTTTTTCTCTCTGTCAGCCTTCTTCTCTTTGGTGTTCCCCCAGACTAGGAGCTTCTCGGCACAGGGACCCCAGTCCAAAGGACACGCTCTGCTCCCAGCACTGCTTTCTTGATGGTATGAGGTCCCCCTGTCTTACTGCTCACTTCTGTCTTTTATATCTCAAGAGATTGCCTCAGGACTCAATCCAGTCTTGTAGATCAGGTCCTGCCTTACTAACACAACTGCCACCCATCCTCCCTCATTAACATCATAGAGGCAGGTTTACAACATACAGGAAAATCACACAGTACCAGGAATCATGGCCCAGCCAAACTGATACACACATTTTTTGGGGGCACAATTCAAACCATGACAGCAGGCAAGCTGCTAGCTCAAGTACCAAGAACCAGAGGTCAGATGAACAGGAGCCAGCTGCATGATCTAGAACAAGCAAAAGCTCCAGCAAGGTGAGCAGGAAGGACTAGGTGGTGGAGGGTGGAGAGATGAAGGCTGAGGGGGCAGTGAGCCACCCTCGGCCCTGCCCCTGCAGTATCACTCCGCAGATCCCATCATGGAGGTGATCATGTATCAAATCTTAACAGGGACATGATCACAATATTATATGAGTACCAAAAGACTGAGAATCATGGCTCAGTCAAGTTGACACACAATCTTAGCCATCACACCATCTATGTTGTCAAATTTATTGGCATAAAGTTGTTCATAATATTTCCTTATTGCCCTTTTCATATCTATAGAATCTATTGTAATTTCATCTCTCTCTTTCCTGTTGGAAATTTTGTCCTTTCTTTTCTTTCTGATAATTCTAACTGGGAATTTTTAATTTTATTGGTTTTCTTAAAGAACCAACTTTCGTTTTCATTTATTTTTTTCTTTTTTTGCATTTTAATATATTATCAATTTGATCATTATTATTTCTGTTATTCTGCTTACTTTGGGTTTCATTTGTTCGTTTTCTAGTTTCTTAAGCTGGAAGCAGAGGTCATGAGATTGAGGCCTTTCTTCTTTTCTAATATAGCCATTTAGTGCTAAAGATGTCTTCTTAAGTACTGTTTTAGTGGCATCTCACAAATTTCAATATGCTGTGCTTTCATTTTCCTTCAGTTAAAAATACTTTTTAATTTCTGTTATGATTTCTAATTTGACTCATGGGTTATTTAGAAGTGTGTTATTTAGATCCCATATATTTATGTATTTTCCATATATCTTTCTGTTATTCATCTCTGATTTAATTCCATTATATTTAGACAATATTTGTTTGACTTGAATACTTTTAAATTTATTATGAAATAACTTTTGTTAATTTTCTCTTTTCTTTGTTTTTTATTCCGCTGATTTCTAGTCTTTATATTCTTTCTTCTGTTTACATTTTATTTGCTTTCTTTTTCCAATCTTTTTGAAGAGAAATCTTACAATATTGATTTAAGATTTTTTTATTTTCTAATGTAAGTATTTAAAACTATATTTTTTGTAAGTACTGCTTTATATGTTTCACCAAAATGTTAATGTAAATGCTAATATTTTCATTATAATTCAGTTTAAAATATTTTCCAATTTACTTGGTAATTTCTTCTTTGATCCATAGATTACTTAGGAATATATTGTTCAGTTTCCAAAGATTTGAGATTTTCTTATATATCTTGCTATTACTGAATTTCATTTTAATTCTGTTACTGTCTGAGTACATACTATGTAAAACTTCAACTTGTTAAATTTTGTTGAGACTTTTTATGGTCCATATAGATGGGTCTACTTTATAAATATGCCACGTGCACTTGATAATATTATTTATTCTGAAGTTAAGTATGTTGTTTTTGTTAGGTGCCATTGAATCGGTTCTGACTCATAGCAACCCTATGGACAACAGATTGAAACACTGCCTGGTCCTGTGCCATCCTTACAATTGTCATTATGCTTGAGTCCATTGTTGCAGCCACTGTGTCAATCCATCTCACTGAGGGTCTTCCTCTTTTTCGCTGACCCTGTACTTTACCAAGCATGATGTCTTTCTCCAGGGACTGATCCCTCCTGATAACATGTCCAAAATATGTGAGACGTAGTCTCGACATCCTTGCTTCTAAGGAGCATTCTGGCTGTATTTCTTCCTAGACAGATTTCTTCGTTCTCCTAGCAGTCCATGGTATATTCGATATTCTTCAACAACACCATAATTTAAAGGTGTCAGTTCTTCTTGGTCTTCCTTATTCATCATTCAGCTTTTGCATTCATATGAGGTGATTAAAAACACTGTGGGTTGAATCAGGCGTACCTTGGTCTTTAAGGTGATATCTTTGCTTTTGAACACTGTAAAGAGGTCTTTTGCAGCAGATTTGCCCAGCGCAATGCATTGTTTGATTTCTTGGCTGCTGCTTCCATGGGTGTTGGCACTCGGGTCATTTGGTTAGAATTGTCCCTCTCCATATAAGAAGTGGAATTCTCTGTGACCTAGTTTCAAAGTGAACTTCTCCATAAAAGGTTTGTTTCTGTTTGTTACCTGATAGTGTTCCTGGGTGCTGCAAATGGTTAACATGCTGGGCTGCTAAATGGAAGGTTGGTGGTTCAAGTCTACCCAGAGGCACCTCAGAAGGAAGGCCTGGTAATCTACTTCTGAAAAATCAGCCACTGAAAACCCTTTGGAGCACAATTCTACTCTGACACACATAGAATCATCATCAATCAGAATCGACTCCATGCTAACTGATTTTTTTTAGGTACCTGTATCACTCTGGTATCACATTAAACTGTATTTTTCCTCTTTTTTAAAAAGGGAGTGGGTAATATATTGAGTGTGGGCTCATGTGTAGGAATTATCAGGGGTTATATAATTTATTTTATCCAGAGGTAAGTCTGAGAAAACCACATATACCTACTATATATTCTGTGAAGTAAAGAAAAAACTTGCTCTTCTGTTTTTTTTTTTCCTAATGAAGACATTGCCATTCAGTGTTCTATCTTTATGTGTATTCACTTCTCATCTTGCTGAGGTTTCAGGGTTTTCTTCTTTTCCTAGTTCATACATGTCATTTAAACTTAGACTTTGGGCTGCCAGAAATCATCAGATATACCCAGGGCAAGCTCTGGCTGCAGTGCTTTCTTACCCCTATGGATTTATGCTTTTTGTTTCTGCCCTCTGAGAAAATCACTTATTTTTCCCCTAGGTCAAACAGACATAGAAAGAGTTTTTGAAAAATACATTTTATCTAATGAATGTGGGTCATAGCAAAAAGTGTTTACTGGACTATTAGTTATTCATGTTTTTGAATGTGGAATTTCCCTCTAACAGATCTCTCTCTTTTTCTAGTTCAGTATTTTTGTTTTGTTTTGTTTTTGTAATAAAGATATACCTCATATCTTAGTCATCCAGTGCTGCTATAACCGAAATACCACAAGTGGATGACTTTAACAAAGAGAAATGGATTCCCTCACAGTCTAGGAGGCGAGAAGTCCGAATTCAGGGTGCCAGCTCCAGGGAAAGGCTCTCTCTCTCTGTTAGCTCTGTGAGAAGGTCGTTGTCATCAATCTTCCCCTGCTCTAGGAGCTTCTGAGTGCAGGGACCCTGGGTCCAAAGGACAGGCTTCCCTCCTGATTCTTCATTCTTGGTGGCATGAGGTTCCCCCTATCTCTCTGCTCACTTCTCTCTTTAATATCTCAAAAGAGATTAAATCAAGATACAACCTCATCTTGTAGATTGAGTCCTTTCTCTTTAAAATAACTGCCTCTAATCCTGCCTCATTAACATCATAGAGGTAGGATTTACAACACATAGGAAAATCATATCAGATGACAAACTGCTAGACAATCACACAATACTGGGAATCATGGCCTAGCCAAGTTGACACACATTTTTGGGGGACACAATTCAATCCATAACACCTCAGAAATCGTCATTGTTAGAGGTCTTTAGAATTTAGGAAGACTGACATAGGGATTTTGGAAGTGAAGGGAGAATAACAATAATAGTATAATGTATCAAAGATATTAATACTGATAAGTGAAACACCTTGAATGTCTAATAAGTGCCAGGAATTTTGAAAGCAACTTTTTGTCATCTTCACCACAGCCCTATAAGTAACAGGTAAGAAAATTGAATCACCCACAAGTTAAGTAACTTGCCTAATATGGCACAGATAGTTAAGCTAGCCATTTTAATAATGTACTGGGCTTCTGTGTGTATTAGTTACTCAGATTGCCTTGGGAAAGGAGTGACTTATCTCCTTCCTCTAGCAGAGATGTGCTTAATGTATAATTATTGCTGTGGGCCTGGGGGTGGTGATGCATTTTGGCACACAGGGTTTTCCATACTCTGGAAAACTGGAAGATTGATCAAGAGTGCAAGTCCACCCAAGGTTTCATGTGCTGTGGCAGACTGTATTTTCAAAGATGGTTACAACAATATCTCTAAATCACATGCTTTTTTTTTACAATGTGCCACTACCCCATCAAGAGGCAAGTTCCCTTCCTGTAAATCATATAAGCCGGTGTAGGTACTCTGAACACCATGTGACCAAACAAGCCTTCAAGTAACTCCAGTCCCCAGGCATTGATCGCACTCAGTCTTCCAGTTTTCCCAACTGCGCTTGCAGACACTGTGGACCACACAGAAGCCATCATTCTGTGCCCTCTGCGAATTTCCAAACCACAGAATCTGTGTGTGTAATAAAATGATTGTTGTTTTACACCACTAAATTTTGGGTATTTTTTTTATGCAGCAATAGTAACTGGAACACATGCCTACCCAGAAAATGGATAAAGCAGTGGTACATATGGTAAATTCCCAGATCCTAGAAATATCATATATGCTTGCTGTTTTACATGTGTTGTATAGAAGTTTAGGCTATTCTTTATCATTAACCTTATGTTAACTTTGTTGTAATAGTGTTTTTCACAAATTTCAGGTATTCTCATGAAGAAAAGAGTGGAGTAAATTGCCCCTCATAAAATTCCATGAGATCAACTACCTCAAAAAACTTGCTCCAAAGATAGAAATTTAGGTCTTGTCTTTTGAATATTCTACCTCCTAGGGTGTCAGATCAGAGTCTGTAAATGATAACTTTCCCAGTTAATAACCTATATGAATTTTAGTACAGAGTTTTTTTTCAGTATCAGTTCTAATTATTCAGAAGTTCATCTTTTTTCATATTTTTTGTGCTTTGCTGTGACCCAGATAGAGATAATGGACATTTAAATGACTGAAGGAATATTACTGTATATTATATAGCTGCACATTAATATTTCATTTCAATGATATTTAAGTTATGCTATACCAAATACATTAGTGGTATGAAACTTTTCTAGATTCTAGACTACTGTAAGTATTTTTCAGTTCAGAGTGATGCTGCTGAGCTATAAGATTCAATAAATGAATTCAGATTTTAGTATGAAATAGAGAACTATAAATTGCCTTTGTTTTTTCCAATTATTCTGCAACATATCTTTTCACTGGTTTTCATAGAAATTAGATGCTCACAAAATACAATAATAGCTTAGTTATAGCCAAGAAATTATATTCAAGTTTATAGAAAATTTGACAAAACATAGACGCTCTCAGTGAAATTTGAAATCCTGAATTTAAAATTTCACAGGTAACATTAAGATGTAATCACCTATTTTCAGAGAAGTATCCATTTTCAAATAGGCAAAAAAGCCCTACTTAGTGTAGAAGGAATTCTGACCATATGAGTGAGTTGGTGAGTGTGTGTATGTGTTCTGTGTGTTTGTGTGTGACTGCCATATCCACCACCATTTTAAGAGTTGATTGAGCTTGTGCTCAGGTTACTAAGTCTGCACCTTTCCTAGACTTTCCATGCTTTCCAAGAAAGTTCATAGCAGTGCTGTTTTATGCTTTAAATCTAAAATGTTGCAGGCACTTAAACAATAGAACAAGTCTCAGATGAAAGTTCTCCAGTCCACCACAAAAATGTTGTTGCTTTAAGACAGCAAAGCATAGCAGAAAGGAGAACTATGGATGTGCAGAACAAGAAGTCACAGCTGATCTTCCTTAGTCCTCTCTTATTACCTTGTCAATTTCTCTAAAACCTAAAAGAGAAAGCTATTGAAAATCACTTTACATAAACAAAAATCCACCCATTTAGTAAAAGGAGAAATGTAAATTATAAAAATCATGAAAGTTAATTAAAACTTTGAAACATTTCCCAAGAGTTTAGACAAAGAATACAAGTCTGCCTTAGTGATTACACAAAATAACCACTGAGGGTAAGCCATGTGAACATCATAGTTAAATTGTGACCACACTGCTGTGTCTATTTAAAAGTGGACTATAATGCAAACAAAAACAATTTTTTGTTACTACATTTTTTCTCCTTAATTTTTTTTGATGGTATGTGTTTTCAGTATTGGAATGCATGCTTACTAATTGAGTGTGTTTAAATTTTCAGTTGGTAATACGAATTTTGAGAAATGTGATCTGGTAATAAAAGTCACCAACGAAGTGAGTGGCACTGTGCTCCCACCTGTATGTGGTATGACAATATACCAACGACTCCCCCAAAAACCCATTGCCTTCAAGTTGATTCCAATTCATAGTGACCCTACAGGACAGAGTAGAACTGCCCCATAGGGTTTCCCAAGGAGAGACTGATGGATTTGAGCTGCAGACATTTGGGTTAGCTAGCAGCCGAGCTCTTAACCACTGCTCCACTAGGGCTCCATATACCAATGAGAGCTGTATAAATAATTTATTGTTGGCACCTTTCCATTAGGTTGCATGGGGAACCTGTGGTTTTCCAAATATGACACAGAAAAACCAAAACAAACCCATAAGGGCTCCCTAACTGTCACACAGGAAAGCCATAATTATGTTTGCAAGCCTTGTCTCAAGGAAATAAAGGAAATAAAGGGAAAAAGAGCAAAAGTTTACAAAACTAACACATCCAGGAAGCATCACCTAATAGAATGTTCAACCTACACAACAGTGAGGCTCCAACTCTGGTCTGCTGAGCTTCATGCACTTCAAAATGGACCCACCTTGATGCTAAATGGTTTAGAACTGGAATAACACCTTACCTCTGAGGTTCAGAGGCATATGGGTTAAAATCGACTCGATGGCAACGGGTTTGTTTTTTTTGGTATACAGTTAACCCAATGGTAATGAAAGAGTTAAAGAACTCAGAATTCTTGAACATTGTACACATTTAAATGTCTAAGCCAAATATGTCAGGGAATGATGTTAGCCACTGAAACATTTTTGCATTAATTAGGAGGTAATGACTGGTGCTAATACAAATGAAAGCTATCAATATCAAGCTGGTGGATCCGAACAAAGAGGGACTTCCGATCTCAAGGCACATTTACTTTAACTGCAACTCTCAAAGCATAGAAGTCTTTTTCCAATGAAATTATTTGAGTTTTTATCAGAAACAAGTTCAGCATATTCATGGAGTTCATTAAAAATGTCTCTTCTTACACAGAGTTACTGTCACTTTAATATAAGAAAAATCGTTCGGTATTATATGTATTTTTTGTTAGATTGAACTTTGATCAGATTTGTTCTTATATACCTATAGCAGCTCCCATAGAATAATTTAAAACACCGTGTAATTTAGACTAACGAAACTAATAGAGTAATGATCCATTCTTTGAGTAGAATCAGTTAATTTAAATCCAAATGCCTGTAGTATGGTGTGCTGTGTAAAATGCTGTATTACCAGCAGGGAAGATAAGAAGCTAAGGAGATTTGGAGAGGTGTGATTGGGTCCAAATAGCAAATTTACTTGAAATATTTTTCATTTTTCTTTATTTTTTATTTAAAAGTGATTTCCAAAATTCTCATAAGTGGAGTAACAGACACAACTGGAATGACTCAATAACATCTAAGTCAATTTCCTCACAATATGTTTGGAATAATTGGGACACAGATAAGAATTGAGCTTCCCATATAACCACAAAGTCACAAAATGTACCATACTTACGAAGCCTTTGTCTAGTGGCTAACCAAATCAGTAAGTGAAAATCATGTGAAATCTGTTTGTCACTTGGTATCATGGGTCCTTTAAGGTTTAAATAGAAATAGATTGATCATCCACCCTTTACTATCTAGTAAATACAAAGCTTCCCCAAAAATTCTCTGAATTTTCGAGGGCTTATATTTTTGTGAAAACTTTTTATTCTGATTTCTTTATCACCAAATTCTCAGCCTTACTTATGTCCTCTCCCTGGTGGATCTTCTTATCTTTCTGCCTCACACTCTCTCAAGGCAGTGATTTTTCCATGATAGACTTTTATTGAAGATTCCTGGGTGATGGAGGAGAAGCCACATCATATCACATTGTGTCAGAAAATGAAGAATTAAATATTAGATATCTCTGTACTTAAAAATATCCATCGTTCTACAGCTGTCAGAGGGACTCCGGGACACTGCTTCAGATTCTGATGGTCTCACGTCTTTCCTGAGCCTTTGGACACTTGGCTTCCTCCAGCCTTTACCACAGAGACTGAACCCATTGGACAAGTGTTGGTCCATCTCCTGAAGTCCTATCTTCTCCTCTCACTTCTTGTTTCTATAAACAAACTTTTGGTTAGCACGCACAGGACAAGAAATCTGGCTCTCCCAGCAGCCACTGAGTTGCTCAGGTGGTACAGCATGAAAGTGTAGAGGAGAGTTAACGTTCCAAGAGGTGAAATTTGACCAGTGGGATAAAAAGCGATAGAAAACAGCAGATAAATTTCCTCTACTTTCCTCTCTCTCATGGACTGTTCCAAGGGATACTGTTTAGTAGAGCTGGTTGCTATGAGTTGGAATTGACTTGATGGCAACGGGTTTGGTTTTGGGTTTTGGTATGTAAACACTTTGCAAGGCCAAGTAGTAGGTAGCAGTGTTTCTTCAAAAGCACAGGGCAGGTTGGCAAAGTATTTTCTTCTCACCCTCGCTGCGTCATGTCTCTTCTCTCTAACTCTTACTCTGAGAATATGTCTCCTGAACATTCATGAGCTTTTAAGCTTTACCTCAAGTACTCTTTCCTAGGGAATTTTGCTATAAGCATTCCAGAAAGAAGGCCCTCCAGGTAGACTAGTTTCAGTTGCCCAGTGTCTGAAAGCAGTCCTAGTGGTAAGTGATATGGTAGTAACTGTTGACACGCGGTGGCATCACAATTACTAAACTTTCTCCTGTGGTTACTTTGGATGAAGTGTAGGTGGGAGACATCTTGGGAGAGCAAGTAGTTGCAGCGTTCATTAAGTATATGGGCAATGATAATTATAGACTTGTAGAGTGGGATGCCCCCTTTTTTTTTGTGATGGCACAAGAAGCATTACAGAAAGAAAATAATGGAATTATGGCAATTTGTTGTAACATCAGACATGTACTGAAGGCCAGAGAGCTCTAATATCACCTTTTCAAAGAGACTATTATTCTTTGCTTGGCTGCTAACCAAAAGGTTGGCAGCTTGAATCCACCAGTTGCTCCTTGGGATACCGTATGGAACAGTTCTACTTTGTCCTACAGGGTCGCTATGATTTGGAATCAACTCAACAGAAATGGGTTTATTTATTTATTTATTTATTAAAATTCTTTGCAGCCACAAGATACACTGTGGTGGAAATCAAGCCCAGAATATGATTATAAGGCTGAGAGATATGGAAAGGACACTAAATATCCGGACTTGACAGGTCCTGATATCAAAGTCAGGCCCTTCAGTGGGACCCTGAAACCTGGTGGAGTTACATTTGAGGGATGAGCCTGAGAATTTTGAATCCTCAAATTCCCCAACTCTTCTTGTTGATAGAGCAGCTCTTTTAAGTTTCCAGGAAAAAGAAACAAAAAAAGGGCTCACCTTTCCTGGAGACCATGCGATGCCCTCACTTAAAGAAGGGGCATCACAAGGTGAAGTTCAATTTCCTCAAGACTCAACCCCATCGCCACCATTGAACCCAAGCCATTAGCCAGCCTGATATTAGCATGTCCCGAGCAGGGATGTACAATTATTGTTTCAGAAAGAAATAGCTTGACTACCAAAAGAACTGCAGGACCTGCCTACTATGTATTAGCAGGCTCTAAGGGAAGATGGGCAGGATTGGAATTTGAGGATGACGCTAATCTAGAGGAGCAGAATAGAAGGCTGGATATGGGGAACTTCAGTGGAGGCCACTCACTTTCGACTCAGGCTTTAATATTTTGTCAGGGGCACTTGGAGAAGGTCCTAAGAGTTAACTGGTTTGGCTCTCTAGAGCTTGAACTTCAATATTTTTTGAGGAAGATGTCAGAAGGTTCAAGTAAATGGGAATGTTAGAGAGGATTTACTGTGTGAAACCTGAGAACTCACTACTGGCAATGTTCCCCTGGAGGACATTCTTTCACTAAGGCAATAAAGCATGTACTGGTGAGGGGCTTAGAAGTATCCTGAACAGCCTGGTCAGGGATATGCTCTGTAGATCAGGATTAATGGTGAATGGGGGCTTATAGAAGTCAAGTAAAAAATGGAGATTTTCCATGATTCTGTGGGTGAGAGATGCTGCCATTTAACCAGTTTCCTAATATCAATAGCAATAATGGGTTTATGGAATGAGAGGCCAGGAGCAGCCCTTACACATCAGAGGCAATGCCCTGCCATGATGGGCAGCAAGGCTGGGTGGCAGTAAGAATGCCTTGATCCACAGAGATCTGTGGCAGTGACTAAAAGATCGTGGTGTTCTTAGGCAGTAGATGGGTGGGCGGGTGACTGAGGTGTTGTTTTACTTGTATAATCAGTAAAAAATCAAGCGCTGCCAAACAGAAGATTGACATCAGCCACTGCCATGGAAAACTGTGGTCTCAAACCCAATTTACCAATCATCGTCATTCAGTGAGTTACAGTCATTTGACTGAAAGGGAGATCTGACCTTGAAGAAAAGTACTGCTTTGTCACTTCAAGACTTGTTATTTTTATTGTTGTTAGTTGTCATTCGGTCAATTTCACCTCATGGTGACCCCTTGTGTTACAGACTAGAATTGCTCCAGAGGGTTTTCTTGGCCCTAATCTTAATGGGAAAGAGCCCTGGTGGCACGGTTTTTAAGCGCTCAGATGCTAACTGAAAGGTCTGTGGTTCGAACCCACCAGCTCCTACGTGGGAGAAAGATATGACAGTCTGCTTCCGAAAAGATTTAAAGCCTTGAAAACCCTATGGGGAAGTTCTCTGTCCTCTGGGTCACTATGAGCCTGAATTTGAATCGATGGCAATAGGTTGGTTGGTTGGTTTGTGTTTTGGAATCTTAATGGAAGCAGATTGCCAGGCTTTTTCTTCTGCTGGGTGTGTTTGAACTGCCAACCATTAGGTGAGCAGTCAAGCACATACTGTTTGTGCCACCTAGAGACCTTAATCCAAAACTAGACCCAAACCACATCCATTGCGGCCAAGTGGATTCCAACTCATAACGACCCTATAGACTAGACGATAATTATTCCTCAGGTCTGTCCATATGCCAGGGAAACTATACACTGAGGAAGGGGAAACACTCAGATTTTGAGGGTTATTAGTTACGAGGCCTGAGCTGCCCCTAAACTCGGGGGATCTAAACACCACCGTCATCCTTCAGATAGAATGGGGCTTACAGAAGCCAAATAGAAAATTGACTTTTTCCTTTTTATAATGGATTCGGTGATACTGTAGGCCCACCTGGTTGTGATTTCACCACCCAAAATGTAAAATCAGGATAGACATAATTAGTAACTGGAAGAAACTTTACCTTGTTTCCTGACCTGTGGATTTTGGGGCATCAGGAAATGAAAAGTTGAAACGCCTGACAATGCTTCCCTCCCCTGCACACATAAGAAAATAAGCCAGAAGCAGTGCTACATTCCCAGACGAATAGAAGATAAAAGTACCACCACAAAACACCTGAAGGATTGAGTAGTATTGTTCCCCATCTATGTTTATTCAACTGACTTTTTGGCCTCTGAAAAAAACAAAAATTACTGTGGCAGATGTTAGTGGATTACCCTAAACCTAACCAGGTGATCACACAAATTGTAGCTGCTTTGCTGAGTGTCAGATGTGATGTATTTACTGGAGCAGAAAAACATAGCCTCTAAGTTTGGTATGCAGCAGTTGAACTGGAGAATTCTTCCTTCTTTAAGCCATTCCATACGGATAATAAAAAAAATTCCCTTTGCATGGCAAAGAGATCAGTACGGCTCTGTAACAGAGTCCGCAGAAAACCTGATCACCTCGCCATTAAGTAGAACATCTTGCTAACCCACTGTATTGGTAACATCATGCTAAATAGACATAGTGAACAGGAGGTAAGTATCATAAATTCCCTGGTAGGACACATATATGCCACAGAGTGGAAGATAACCCTCATGAAGATCCGGGGTCCAGCCATATCAGAAAAGTTTTTAGCAGCCTAGTGTTCTGTGGCATGCTAGTACATTGCCTAAAATGTAAATTGTGATTTCACCTCACACATTATGCGCCGAAGGAACAGGCACAGAGCTTTGTAGGCCTCATTGACTTTTGGATTATGACCAACTGTGAGAGGAGAACAGGTCTTGGGCCTGGATCGTAGACAGTTGGAATGATATACTAGCCTCAGATGTACTGCCAGCATGTTATATCCTCAGTTTAAGGATGGCACTGAAGGGCAAAAGGGAAGGAAAGAACTTTGAGTAGTGCACTTGGTCATTTATTTCTACAGAGTAAAAGGTGATCTGATATAAAGACACACTGATTCCTGAGTAGCGGCAAATAGATGGTCAGTCAGTAAAGGGCCTGAACATACTATAAAACGAACAATAAGCTAGTCACTGAAGATAGTGTGTGAGTGAAGCTGTCACAGATCCTGCCCTTTGAAAGCCTAGTCCAACATGGGCAGTAGACACTGACCAATTATTACAAGCCATTAAATGATTGCTAGGGTGAAAAATGCTATCTATGAATCAGCATAATAATATAGGAGTATATAATAATCCTCTGAGCTGGTACAAAATATGGAACGGGACTATTAAGAAACCACGACCTACTTGGGATAAAAGTCTTTTCTATATGGGTTTTCCAGTTTATTGGTATTAGAATAGGGATGTGTGTCTTCTAAGAGGCCCTACAATGGGCAACAAGGCCCGTGGTGATCCAGCCCCTCTTACTCCGGGCTTATTTGGCTCCAAACACACTGATCTCTTTCCTGTTCCTTGAACACACCAATAAACTCCCGTCTCAGAGCCTTCCACCGGCTGTGCATTCTGCCTAGACTGCCTAGCTCCTCCTCTGACGTTCACGTGACCCCATCCCTCCCTCTTTTTGTATCTCTGGGCTCCATGCTCTGCTTTTCACCGTAGCACTTCTATCCACTTCTCATGATACAGTTTGCTTTATTGTTTATTGTCTGGCTTTAATCAGAAGATATGCTCCATAAGGGTGGGGTGTTTTGGATATTTTTCTGACTGCTATATTCCTCACTTAGAACAGTGCACAGCACATGGTAGACAATAAGTGTTTGCTGAACAATTTCATGAGTAACATTCCCGTGTTTCTTTGGTTTCCTCCCACCTTTTTTTGAAGACTGATTGGTTTTTAAGGTTCATATCCAGGAATACCTAACCATTTTTCTTTTTCCTGAATCCATTTCTGTGGTCTCCAGCCAGGTGTTGTATTGTGCCTTGCTCATGGATCTCATGACAAGGAATGAGCTAATACCCACCTGGAGCATAGGGGATGATGGTTGAGATATCGTAGTCAAAGAGAGAATAAGCAAGCTGCACAAAACACTGGAGCAAATTAACATGCTGCTCAGCACAGTTTGTTCTTACAGAGCTCAGTGAAAAGGAATTACTTTTGGAGGTAAGAGGACTGGTTTATTAAATAAGCCTCTTCTGTCATTCAGCAGCATTGATTCGATCCATGCATGTCAAGTACCTTCACTGGGGCCTAGAGAGACAGCAGGGGAGGACAGTGCAGATAAATCAAAGACAAACCTTCTACCCTGAAGGAGCTTAAAATCTAAGTTATTGCTTGACCAGTGTGGCAGTGTGTGATGGAAATGGAGGGAAAAAATTATGATGCAAGGCTAAGAACGTCTTTAAAATTTTTACTTTTTCTCTTTCATATCTATGTGTCTACACACAGGTAT
Organism: Dugong dugon; assembly: GCA_030035585.1. Lineage (NCBI taxonomy): Eukaryota > Metazoa > Chordata > Mammalia > Sirenia > Dugongidae > Dugong > Dugong dugon. Next base: position 113,493,349 of record CM057473.1, on the reverse strand, counting down.
ATTCACTTGGCCTGGCAATAGCATATTCAACCTTCAGGACCAATTTCAGTGTCACCAGCTCTGAGAAGCATTCCCCAACTCCTGTAGCAATTTCATTATTCCCTTCTCTGAACCCTCACAAAACACTTTGTGATTATTTTTATGATAACATTTATCTATCTATCTATATATGTGTGCGTGTGTGTATAACTCCTTTAAGGCACTGCTCGTGTCTTCTTTGTCTTTTTAACTCTATTGCAGTTTTTTTCCAATACCAGGCCTACACCCAGAGATCAAGGTCAAGGGTGGCAATCAGACATTAGTAGTCTAAAGTCTCTAGGTGATTTTAATATTCAGCCAAGGTTTAAAATGACTGTCTCGTAGTGGCTAGTATATTTCTAGATATGAAAAATATGCTGCCTATGTAGCAAGGGACCCCAGTTTAAGTTTAAGCTGTATCCATCACCAGAATGCAGTTATGGGTCAGCTTGAACTCTAGGACTTTGCTTTGTATGCTACATTAATTCTTGGGCTGGGAAATCTATGGCTTAAGGTGGTTCAGTGATGTATCATACTCCCAAGCTCATTCTATCCTTATGCTCTACCTTTCTTACATGTAACTTTTGATTTTCAGAGTCACAAGATGGATATTGTTTCTCCAGACAGGACTTCTGTGTTCTATGTAGGAATGAAGAATCAGAGGCCAAAAGCCTTCTCACTACGTTTTGACTTTCTACTTAAGGAAGGAAAACTGTTCACAGGAGATTTCTTTAGGTCATATTGGATATCATATGGCCCCTGGGAGATGAATGTTTTAGCCTTCTATCCTCTATGGTATAGGGATCCAAAGGAGAAAGGTATTTTGAATGGCTTTCAAGTGGCCAGTCCACCACATCTGCCACATTTCCAGACTTGTAGAATAGGCCCGCTGGGGTGTGTTTCTAAGAGAGATCAAGGAGTACCCTGAGGGTTGAGGAGGGGAAAACTAATCTGACTCAGTAAAGCTTAGTTCAGTGATAGAGTCTCAGTAGACAGGAGAGAGGAAGTGCTTTTGTTCACAGTGTGGGCTCACTCACTACGGTTTGTCCCCTGATTCGACCAAGAATAATTCACGTTAGTAGCGTCATTAGGGTTGGTGTCACCCAGTGTGATATCTCATGGGGTCACCTCCCCATGCTAATTACTACACTGTTGTAGCTAAAACACCAGAAATTTTGACAAAATCAGCGACTATAAAAACACTGGCAGCAACAAAACACAATAGGGTGTGCTCGTAGCGCATGCAGACAAAACCACTTGATTCTTAGTGTCACTGGAATTGGGTAATAATGACAGCTTTGACTGAGCACATTCGAAGGTTCAAAAAGTAAATTAGCATAGAGTTTTAGCCTTGTAGATATATTGATACATGTAAGCTGGGTTTATGAAAAATATGTTTGTTGTTATAACTAACTACAGGGATATTTTTATAAAAAATAATAAATTTCTGCTGAAACACTGCTCAAAAATTTTATAGAGCGTCATCTTGGTGTCACCTCTTCTGATAGTGTCAACCAGTGTGGTCTGCACCCCTGCGCCTCCCTAGTGACTCCACTTACTCAATTTTGAATCCTTTGTGGATTAAACATTGGGCAATGATAAATTTATATAAGGACTTGTTATTAGCAAAATTTTCTTAAAGTATTACTACTTTGTTATCAGTAGATTATAATACTAAAGGTAAGACACAACTGTTTCTTTTTTATTTTTAACTTCAATTAGAAGAGAGTGCAATTTTGACTTCTTAAGCATTCCTGCTTGCTCCAAATGTTACTGTAGCAGAAAGGTTTCCATGAGTTTGGACTGACTTCAGGAAACCTAATGGTGCTTGCTTTTTGCCCACAGAGTACACTTTTTTCTCCTGCCCAGGACCTTCCTGTTGACCCAGCCTTACTGTGTGCTAAGTGCCCACATTCACCACGTACAACTTGGAGGTCAGGGAGTTAATGACCAAAAAGGCCAATCTTTGACCAAAGGGAGGTGGACATTGGTGTGTAAATTATTCTTTTCTCTCACTCAATTTATGGTCATAAAACATATTTATAGATGTTCTCAAAGGTGCACCCCAGTAATTTGAGCAACCAGTGGTATTCATCGGCAGTCATCTAGATAATGTATCCTTGTATTCCATTCCCCTTTTTCCATGCTTAACTCCCCTTGTCCCTCATTCCTGTTCCCTGGAATTCTATTTCCTAATAAAACAACAGCATATAATCCCACTGCTTTGGGTCTGCTTTCTGGAATACCCAAGCTAAGACAAGGAGTGATCATAGAAAACATGTCTTCAGGAGGGAATTTTGGAGCCAGATTACTCACGATATTATGCCAGTTAGATCCCGATTGCTGGTCCTAAGTGTGTGGTGGCATTAATCCTTGGCATGCAACAACATCACAATTACTGACAATTTTACTTATAGTTACACAGAATGAGGTCTAGAAATAAGGTGAGCTACCGGGACATGAGGAGGCTATGCTGTTTCTAAGGATTGTGACATGGGCTGGTTTCTTTAACTGCATTGGAAACTTTGAAAAAGAGAGAGACAGAGAGAGATCAGAGCCTAGGGCAGCCAGTTTGCAACTGAAAGCATTATGTAAATACTAGAGTGTTTCTATGACAGCTGTATGGAAACTTCACATCCTGCTGAAAATCACATTCAGAATTTACTTGCAAGGGTGGCAAGTCTGCAACGGTGACTGAATGCACATCCTTAACAAGCACTCTATGTCAAAGTTATGGCCCTGATGTGAAAAGTGGCACTCTAGACCTTAGATGGAAACAGATAGATTGATGAGCTGGAGAACTTTGGTACCTCAGTTTCCTCTAAACCCTCCACAATGCCATATGCAGCTCTTTGCCCATTGCTGTAGGAGAGCAATCCCTCCTCCTCCTTCTTTTTTGGTTTATTGTAGAACTGATGATACTGAAGGAAGAAATCCAAGCTGCACTGAAGGCATCGGTAGAAAATAAGGCTCCAGGAACTGATGAAATACAAATTGAGATATTTTAACAAATGAGTGCAGCACTGCAAGTGCTCATTCATCTACGCCAAGAAATTTGGAAGATGGTTGCCTGGCCAACCGACTGGAAGAGATCCAGATTTGTGCCCATTCCGAGAACGGTGATCCAAAAGAAAGTGGAAATTGTCAAACAATATCATATGCAAGTAAAATTTTGCTGCAGGTAATTCAAAAACCATTGCAGTGCTACTTTGACAGGGAATGGCCAGAAATTCAAGCTGGATACAGAAGACAATTTGGAATGAGGGATGTCATTGTTGATGTCAGGTGGATCTTGGCTGAGAGCAGAGAATACCAAGAATATATTTACCTGTGTCTTACTGACTACGCTAAGGCGTTTGACTGTGTGGATCATAACAAATTATGGATAACATTTCAAAGAATGGGAATTCCAGAACACTTAATTGTGCTCATGAGGAAACTGTACACAGATCAAGAGCCAGTTGTTCAAACAGAACAAGGGGATACTGCTTGGTTTAAAGTCAGGAAAAGTGTGTGTCACAGTTGTATCCTTTCACCATACCTATTCAATCTGTATGGTGAACATATAATCTGAAAATCTGGACTATATGAAGAAGAACAGGGTATCGGGATTGGAGGAAGACTTATTAACAACCTGGTTATGCACATGACACAACCTTGCTTGCTGAAAGTGAAGAGGACTTGAAGCCCTTACTGAGGAAGGTCAAAGATGACAGCATTTAGTATGAATTACACCTCAACACAAAACAAAAATCCTCACAACTGGAACAATAAGCAACATCATGATAGACGGAGAGAAGATTGAAGTTGTCAAGGATTTCATTTTACTTGGATCCACAATCAACGCCCATGAAAACAGCTGTCAAGAAATCAGACGACACATTGCATTGGGCAAATCAGCTGCAAAAGACCTCTTTGAAGTGTTAAAAGTCAAAGATATCACTTTGAGGATTTAGGTATTTTCAATTGTCTCATATGCATTTGAAAGCTGGACAAGAATAAGGAAGGCCAAAGAAGAATTGATGCCTTTTAATTATGGTTTTGGTGAAGAATATTGAATATACCATGGACTGCTAGAAGAACAAACAAGCCTGTCTTGGAAGAAGTACAGCCAGAGTGCTCCTTGGAAGCTAGGATGGCAAGACTTCGTCTTATGTACTTTGCATCTGTTATCGGGGGGGCTAGTCCCTGGAGAAGGACATTATCCTTGGTAAAGCACAGGGTCAGTGAAAGAGAGGACGACCCTCAGTGAGATGGACTGACACAGTGGCTGCAGCAGTGGGCTAATATAGCAATGATTGTGCAGATGGTGCAGGACTGGACAGTGTTTCGTTCTGTTGTGCACAGGGTTACTGTGAGCCAGAATCACCTCAATGACACCTAACAAAAACAGCATATAACAAAACTTTTGCCATTGTGACATTCTTCACATACACAATTCAGTGACAATTATGTTTATCATGTTGTTCAACCATCACCGTTATCCATTTCTAAGTTTCTTCTTGCCTAAAGACCTTTTAAAGACCTCAGCTGAGGCAGGTGTATTGCAAAATGATGCTTAAATCCTTATCATGATCTTCCCTTTTCTCCCAACTCCAGGCCAATAAACAGGTTCAAGTCTCAGCATAGTGTGAGTAGAGAAATATATTCCTTCTTCTGGGAGGAAATACCTTAAACATCAAATGAATCACAGGATCTGGCAAATATACACCAGCAACAACTAAGGGAACATGTTTGGGAATGGATACTGATGGTATTTGATTGGGAGAAGGATATAAGGCAGAATAGAGGAGAATGTTATTGACATGGGAGGAATTCACTCAAGGTAACACAAGGACACTTGGGGCTGGCTGGCCCTAATAATTTGTGGGTATGATTGTATGGTGGTTGAACGTAAATTTGTTCTTCATTAAATGAAGTGAAAATATAAGTACTTCATCAGAATAGAATTGAAGAAAAAGTCAGAAGGCTCAGGGAAGTAAAATTTGATTAGATATACTAAATAAAATCTGAGAACCCACTTCTGACTATATTCCCCAAAAGAGCCCAAAGTACAATCCTTTCATTAAGCCGATAAGAAATGCACTGGCTGGAGAGTGGGCACCAATTTCATGGTGATTATCTTCTATAGGCCGTGATTGATAGTGGTAGATGGTACAATGAAGTGGAATCCTTAGTATCAATGAGGGTTTATGGGATTCCTGAGTGACAGAGGCCTGTGGAAGTACTTAACCATTAGAAAAAATGTGGATCCAATTACTGTAGTGGCCAGTAAGGCTGAAGTGGCAACAGGGATGCCTTGACATTCAGGGATTTGTGGCAATGGTTAGTAGATCATGGTGTTTCTAGAAGACGGAGACGGACACCTAATGAACCAGGGTGTTTCTTAACTAGTGTCTTAGTCATCTAGTGCTGCTCTAATAGAAATACCACAAGTGGATGGCTTTAGCAAAGAGAAGTTTATTCTCTTCACAGTCCAGTAGGCTACCAGTCCAAATTCAGGGCACCAGCTCCAAGGGAAAGTTTTCTCTGTCAGCTCTGGAGGAAGGCCGGTGTCATCAATCTTCCCTTCATCTGGAAGCTTCTCTGCGCAGGAACCTCAGGTCCAAAGGACACGCTCTGCTCCTGGCACTGCCTTCATGGTAATATGAGGTTCCCATGTGTCTCTGCTCGCTTCTGTCTTTTATATTTCAAAAGAGATTGGATTAAGACACTATCTAATCTTGTAAACCTCATCGGTTATAACCTCATCACAGTGATAGAATTTACAACACATAAGGAGATCGCATATAACCTCATCATAGTGATAGAGTTTACAACACATAAGGAGATCACATCAGATTACACAATCATACGATACTGGGAATCATGACCCAGCCAAGTTGACAGATATTTTTTGGGGACACAATTCAATCCGTGATAACTAGTATAGTAAGGAAATATATATATGTATACATATATTCACAACAAAAGGCTGATGTCAACCACCAAAACACCAAACTGGAAAATCGTGGTTGTTCACTGGTTCCAAGATACATCAGTTCACAGAAGCAGAGCCTATTGACTGAAGGGAGTCCCAGATCATTTTGAGGAAGGACTCTGAAACACCACTGCAAGTTTATACGTTAAATATCCCCTCACCCCCAAAGAGACCTATGGCCTTGGCCAACGTAACTGAACTGATCCAAGCTCTGCTTTCTGGAGAATGCAGGTAAAACACTGCTCATCCAACTGCACAAGTGCTGTGCAGGGACAATCTTGGTGGCTGTAGAGGTCCCCAGTGGTGGTGGCACACCCAGGAAGCTAATGGAGGCAGCACTAGTGGAAGATTATTTCCAAAATCTTTCATTTCATTCATGGATATTAGCCATAGTATGAAGATTAATATTCTTTGAATAATTTCCAACAATAATATAAAAACTCTTCTGGCTTGTCGAACAGGCTGAATTCTCTAGGGATACAGGTAAGAATCATACTGTAAGACAGCACATAACATAAGAGATCTGTTTATGAATATAAAATACCCGAGGGCCTCCTCTCCAAAATGATTCTGTAACTCTGAAGAGTGTTGGCGATTTAGCAACAGTAGATGGAGAGAAGGATCAAAAAAATACAACTTAAAATTGCTAGTATCACTCTTAGTTTATGAAGTCTTGGGAAACATATATAAAAAAATAAGTTCACGTCGAGTCAATTCGGACTCATGGCAACCATGTGTGGGTCAGAGTATAGTTGTGCTCCGTAGGGTTTTCATTGGTGGATTTTTCAGAAGTAGATCACTGGGCCTTTCTTCTGAGGCACCTCATGGTGAATTTGGACTCTGGTAGCAATCAAGCAGGTTAACCATTTGCACCACCTAGGGACTCCTGAGGAAACACAGGTGGCAGTTAAATACAAATATTCAAAGGCAAAAATTAGCATTCCTAGTCTCTGTTAGGTGAAACTAAAACTTTTTTTTCTCTTTAGACTTTTAATAATTTTGTTTCATTGCTTAAATTGATAACTCATCTGGAAAAAAAGATTATCACACTGTGGACAGAATGAGGCTCATGCTTGCTCACTATGTTTTTCCATCTCCAAATATTGCCACAGTCATAAATATCTTATCATAAATATTTGGTCTTCCTTGGAGACAAGTTGACTAGACTGTGGACTTCTTGATGGCAGGAGCTTTGTACTGTTCAGTTTAACAGCCCAGAGCTTGCTAGGTTGGACACATTTGAACAAATGAATGACTAAATGAATGAGCAGGTTTGAAATTATCACTTCCTATTTGTTATTGCAGTAGTGTGTTTCCTTCCAAACACTGAAGTTCTAATGTGAGAGATTTAATTCTGCATGCTTCTTCATCAATCAGGAGAATTTCTGTTCCACTAGAAGTGAAAGGTGAATTGCTCTTACTATTGGAGAAAATGGTAAACTAGGCATCTGGGGGATGAGTGATTGGGAAAATAAAGGGGATAAAAAGAGATTGCGGAGCAAAAGGGAGTTTTTGCAAAGAAACATCTGGAGAAAGAAAAGAAATTGTTGAAAGAAAAGTTTATTTTACAACTATGCTCCTTGTTTTTTTAGAAGGAAGATGTTGAGCCAGAAAATAGAGAGTGCTCATTTTAGGAGATCAACATCATGGGTACAGCAAAATTTGAATAAGGCACAGAAAATTTTTCTTTTTATATTTAAAAATCGTTTTAGCAGATGATATGATACTATACATAGAAAACCCTAAAGACTCCACGAGAAATTTACTGGAACTAATAGAAAGATTCAGCAGAGTAGCAGGATACAAGATAAACATTCAAAAATCAGTTGGATTCCTATACACCAGTAAAGAGAACGATGAAAAGGAGATCAGGAAATCAATACCATTTTCAATAGCCCCTAAAAAGATAAAATACTTAGGAATAAATCTGACCAGGAATATAAAAGACCTATACAAAGAAAACTACAAAACACTGCTGCATGAAACCCAAAGGGATCTACATAAATGGAAGAACATACCATGCTCATGGATAGGCAGACTCAACATTGTGAAAATGGCAATTCTACCTAAAGCAATTTACAAATACAATGCAATTCCGATACAAATACCAACAACATTCTTCAAAGAGATGGAAAAACTAATTATTAACTTTATATGGAAAGGGAAGAAACCCCGAATAAGTAAAGCACTACTGAAGAAGAAGAATAAAGTTGGAGGACTCACACTACCTGACTTGAGAACCTACTATACAGCTACAGTACTCAAAACAGCCTGGTACTGGTACAACAACAGAGACATTGACCAATGGAACAGAATTGAGAACTCAGATGTAAATCCATCCACCTACGGTCACCTGATTTTTGACAAGGGCCCAAAATACATCAAATGGGGAAAAGACAGTCTTTTTAACAAATGGTGCTGGCAAAACTGGATATCCATTTGTAGAAAAATGAAACAGGACCCATACCTCACACCATATACAAAAACTACTTCAAAATGGATCAAAGACCTGAATATAAAGCCTCAAACTATAAAATTCATAGAAGAAAAAATAGGACCAACACTTCAGACCTTAATACATGGCATTAACAGGATACAAACCATAAACATCAACACAAAAAACCCAACAGATAAACTAGATAATTGGGATCTTCTAAAAATCAAACATCTATGCTCTTCAAAAGATTTCACCAAAAGAGTTAAAAGAGAACCTACAGACTGGGAAAAAATTTTTGGACAGTACAAGTCAGACAAAGGTCTAATCTCCATAATCTACAAGAAAATCCAACACCTCTACAACAAAAAGACAACCAATCCTATCAAAAAATGGGCAAAGGAAATGAACAGACACTTCACCAAGGAAGACATTCAAATGGCCAACAGACACATGAGGAAATGCTCGCGATCACTAGCCATTAGAGAAATGCAAATTAAAACCACAATGAGATACCATCTCACCCCGGCATTACTGGCACGAATCAAAAACACTGGAAATAACAAATGTTGGAGGGGCTGCGGGGAGACGGGAACTCTTATACACTGCTGGTGGGAATGCAAAATGATACAGCCATTTTGGAAAATGATATGGCGTTTCCTCAGAAAGCTAGAAATAGACGTACCATTCGATCCAGCAATCCCACTCCTAGGAATATATCCTAGAGAAATAAGAGTCATCACTCGAATAGACATATGCACACCTATGTTCATGGCAGCATTATTCACAATAGCAAAACGATGGAAACAACCTCGATGTCCATCAACAGACGAATGGATACACAAACTATGGTACATACACACAATGGAGTACTATGCAACGAGAAAGAACAATGAATCGGTGAACCATCTCATAACATGGATGAAACTGGAGGACATCATGCTGAGTGAAATAAGTCAATCACAAAAGGACAAATATTGTATGAGACCTCTATTGTAAAAACCCATGAAAAAATTCACATGCAAAATGTAACAATCCTTGTTGGTTACCAGGGATGGGGGGGGGGGGGAAATACTAAATAGGTAATAGATAAGTGGTAACTTGGGTGAGAGGTGAGATAGTACACAGTACAGGGGAAACTAACACAACCTGCACAAGGAAAGGTCATGGAGGCCCTATAGACACATCCAAACCCCCCGAGGGACTGAGTTGTTAGACGGAGGGCTCTGGGGACCATGATCTCGGGGAACATCTAGCTCAATTGGCATGACACTACTTATAAAGATAATGCTCTACATTCTACCTTGGTGAGTAGTGTCTGGGGTCTTAAAAGCCTATGAGCGGCCATCTAAGATACTCCACTGATCTCATCCCTTCGGGAACAAGGGAGAACGAAGAGAACAGGATACAAGGAAAAGATTAGTCCGAAGGACTAATGGTCCACAGCTACCAAGGCCTCCACGGGACTGAGCCCAGTACAGCTGGATGGTGCCCGGCTACCACCAATGACTCCTCTGACCAGGATCATAACAGAGGGTTCTGGGCAGAGCTGGAGTAGGATGTAGAGCATAATTTTAACTCCCAAAAAAAAAAAAAAAAAAGAAGACCAGATATACTGGCCTAAAGAATACTAGAGAAACCACGAGAGTGTGGCCCCCAGACACCCTTTCAGCTCAGAGGGGAAGTTACCTTCAAGGTTCGATGTTAAGCCTGGGAATGGACACCCCAGTAAAACTAAATGGGACTAACGATGTACAGGAGTCCGGTGACAAGGGCCAGAAGGCAGAGGGAGAGTAGGAAACTGATGATAAGGAACACAAATTGAATAAGGACACTGTCGATGTATTGTGAGATTGTTGACCACTGCTATAGGGCAACATTTGTAGTAACTATTAAATGGGAGGCTGTTTTGTCCTGTAAGCCTTCATCTTGGGCGAGAATGGCAGCACAATTGGAAGAGCATAGTCAATATCACTTAAATGTGTAAGTAAAAAGTTTTGAAATGGTGTTTAAATAAAATAAAAATAAATAAATAAATAAATAAATAAATAAACAAATGAGACTAAAGAGGTACAATAGTCCACTGACAAGGTCCAGAAGACAGAAGGGGACAAGGAAGCCCCCTGGTGATAGGGAATACAAGGTGGAGTAAGGATATTCTTGATGTGCTGTGAGATTGTTAACCATTGTCATAGGGCAACATGTGTAGTAATTGTTAAATGAAAAACTATTTTTTCTGTAAGCCTTCATCTTAAGTGAGAATAACAGCACAGTTGGAAGAGCGTAGTCAATGTCACTGAACTGTGAATGTAGAAATTTTTGAAACGGTGTATCTTGGGCCATCTGTAATTTTCATCAAAAAAAAAGGTTGAGAATTTAGAGGCTTAATACGTTGTGGGGTTGTTAACCAATGTCAAAAAACAACATGTGTACTACTATTTCATGATAAACTATTTGCTCTGTAAGCTTTCACCTGAAGTACAATAAAATATATATTAAAAAAAAAAAAAAAAAAAAAAATCGTTTTAAAATATATATACTAATAAGCTTCTTACTTAAACTGTAAGGAAGAATCTAAAAAGCACATCACTAAGCAAGTTAGGGAGTCCCTGGTTGGTGCAAATGGTAATGCACTCAGCTGCTAATTGAAAGGTTGGAGGTTCGAGTCAACCCAGAGGTGCTTAGGAAAAAAAAAAAAAAGCTTGCAAATCTACTTCCAAAAAACCAGCCATTGAAAACCTGGTGGAGCACATTTCTACTCTGACACACATGGATCAACCTCAGTCAGTGTCAACTCACTGGTAACTGGTTTAAGCCCAGTAGGGTAAATGGAAATTAAAATTTAATGTTTGTTTTTACCAAGTTAAGTTGTATAGAACGCAGCTTCAATCATTCTTGCAAAAGAATATTTGTGGAGAGCCACCGTGAGCTGGGCACTCTTCTGGGCATAGCGAACTGTACAGCGAACAGAAAAGACAACATTTGAGTTCCCTTCCAAGTGGGGAGGAACAGACAAATAAGGTGAGGTACCTAGTGTGTCAGATGGCGATGACTGTTATAGAGAAAAAGAAACTAGGGAGAGGGCTAGAAAGGGGTGATGATGGTCAGAGAATGACTCAATGTGACATCTGATTAGAGACCTGAAGGAGTTGTGTGAAGGCTTATCCTCACATCTAGTAAAGAGCCTACCAGACGGAGAGAAGCGCCCCTGCATAGGGTCTAAGACAAGTATGAGGTTGCCTGTGTGAGTTCACTAGAGCAGGGTGAGTAAGACACTCTTTAGGAGGTCAACGCCAGAGTTAGCTGTGGGTTAGGTCATGTGGGAGCTTCTAGAGCATGTTATATTTTACCATGTAAAGAGTTTTGAACAAAGGGGTGACAGGAACTGACATACATTTTTAAAAGATCACTTTGGCTGCTTTGGTGAGAAGGTACTCTTAGGGAGGACGAGATAAGCAGGGAGATCAGTTGGAGCCTATTGTAATAACAGACAAGAGAAGATCATGGTTCATATCAGCATGGGAGTGGTGGTGGAGGGGCTGAGAATAGTCTGAAAATTTTGAGCATCAGTTCTGGGTTTAAGTCCTAATTCTGTAAAATACTGACTATGAAAACCTGGTCAAGTTGTTTAACCTTTAGTTTACTTATTTATAAAATAGGGATAAGATCTACTTTATCTTTTTCAAAGTAGCGTTATGAGAATAAAATGAGATGATGATATATAAAATCATGTTGTAAACTCAGAATACCTCTTTAATTAAGTGTATTGCCTAATGTAGGATTTTCTAAATAGCAGATCAAATTAGTAGTTCATAAAATCAGTTGTCTTGATATGATCTTGAATTTCAGGTGGCATATACTCAGGGTCATATTTTGGCTCTCGTGGACTTGTTCTAATATTCTTCAGCTTCAACTTGAACTTCCATATGAACAATTGATGGGTCTGTTTCACAGTCAGCCCCTGGTCTTGTTCTGACTGATGATACTGAGATTTTCCATAGGCTTTTTCCACAGATGTAGTTGATTTTATTCCTGTGTATTCCATCTGGAGAGGTCCACGTATATAGTCACTGTTTATGTTGTTGAAAAAAGGTATTTGCAATGAAGTAGTGGTTGGTCTTCCAAAATTCTATCACGTGATCTCCAGGCATCATTTCTATTATTTTCCAACTAACTATCCTATCCTTTAATTACCAGTAATTATGAATGCATCTTGATTGCATGTTTGATCAATTTCAGACTGCAGAAGTTGGTAACATTCTTCAATTTCCTCATTTCCGGCATTAGTGGTTGGTGCATAAACTTGAATAATAGTTGTATTAACTGATCTTCCTTGTAGGCATATGGGTATTATCCTATCATTGACAGTGTTGTACTTCAGGACAGATCTTGAAATGCTATTTTTCACAATGAATGTGATGCATTTCCCCTTCAATTTGTCATTCCAGGCATAGTAGACCATATGATTGTCTGATGTAAAATGGCCAGTACAAGTGCATTTCAGCTCACTAATACCTACTGATGTTTATGCATTCCATTCCATTTCTGACAACTTTCAAATTTCCTATATTCATAATTCATACATTCCATGTTCTGATTTTTAGCAGATGTTTGCAGCTGTTTCTTCTCATTTTGAGATGTGCAACCTAAGCAAATGAAGATCCTGAAAACCTTACTCCATCCACGTCATTAAGGTTGATGCTACTTTGAGAAGGCAGCTCTTCCCAAGTTGTATTTTGAGTGCATTCTAACCTGAGGGGCTCATCTTCCCGCACTATACCAATGTTCCACTGCTATTCGTAAGGTTTTTACTGGCCAATTTTGTTAGAAGTAGACCACCAGGTCCTTCTTCCTAGTCTGCCTTAGTGTGGAAGCTTTACTGAAACCCATCCACCATAGGTGACCCTGCTGGTATTTGAAACACTGGTGGCATAGCTTCCAGTATCATAGCAACACCAAATCCACCACAGTGCAACAAACTGACAGATGAGTGGAGATACCGCATGGTTTAAAGTCAGGAAAAGTGTGTGTCAGGATTATATCCTTTCACCTTATTCAATCTGTATGCTGAGTAAACAACCAAGCAGCTGGATTGTACAAAGAAGAATGGGGCATCAGGACTGGAGGAAGACTCATTAACAACCTGAGATATGCAGATGACACTACCTTGCTTGCTGAAAGTGAAGAGGACTTGAAGCACTTACTGATGAAAATCGAAGACTACAGCCGTCCGTATGGATTACACCTCAACATAAAGAAAACAAAAATCTTCACAACTGGACCGATAAGCAACATCATGATAAATGCAGAAAAGATTGAAGTTGTCAAGGATTTCATTTTACTTGGCTCCACAATAAACGCCCATTGGAGCAGTGGTCAGGAAATCAAACAATGTGTTGCATTGAACAAATCTGCTACAAAATATCTCTTCAAAGTGTTGAAAAGCAAAGATGTCACTTTGAGGACTAATGTGCGCTTGGCCGAAGCTGTGTGTGATGGTTAAGATTGTGTGTCAACTTGGCTGGGCCGTGATTCTCAGTGTTTTGGCAGTTGTATAATGTTGTGATCACTTCCCTGTTGAAAGTTGATATGTGAGCACCTGAATGGTACCAGCCAGGACAGGGCCTGTGGCGGCTCACGGCCCCCTCAGCCTTCATCTCTCTGCCCTCCGCCTCCTCCTATCTTCCTGCTTGCCTTGCCAACATTTTTGGCTTGCTCTGGATCCTACGGCTGCCTCCTGTTCGTCTAACCTCTGGTTCTTGGGACTTGAGCTAGCAGCTTTCTTGGCCCATCTTGGGATTCATTGATCTTCACAGTAAAGTCGGTTAAAAGTCCAAATTCAGGGAATCAGCTCCAGGGAAAGTCTTTCTCTCTCTGTTGGCCTTCTTATCAATCTTCCCCCGGACTAGGAGATTCTCTTCGCAGGGACTCTGGGTCCAAAGGATGCACTCTGCTCCTGGCACTGCCTTCTTGGTAGTATGAGGTCCTCTTGTCTCTCTGCTTGCTTCTCTCTTTTATATTGCAAGAGATTGCCTCAAGACATGATCCAATCTTGCAGACTGAGTCCTGCCTCACTAACACAACTGATGCCCATCCTGCCTCATTAACATCATAGAGGCAGAAATTACAACATATAGGAAAATCACACAATACCAGGAATCATGGCCCAGCCAAATTGATACATACATTTTTTGGGGGACATAGTTCAGTCCATGACACCATGGTATTTTCAGTCACCTCATAAGCACGTGAAAGCTGGACAATGAATAAGGAAGATTGAAGGAGAACTGATGCCTTTGAATTGGCAAAGAATGTTGAATATACCATGGACTGCCAGAAGCAGAAACAAATCAGTCCTGGAAGAAGTACAGCCAGAATGCTCCTTAGTAGCAAGGATGGCGGAACTTCCTCTCATGTACTTTGGACATGTTATCATGAGGGACCAGTCCCTGGAGAAGGATGTCATGCTCAGTAAAGTAGAGGGTCGGTGAAAAAGAGGAAGACCCTCAATGAGATGGATTGACACAGTGGCTGCAACAATGGGCTCAAGCATAACAATAATTGTGAGGATGGCGCAGGACTGTTTTACATAGGGTCTGAACCAACTAGAAGGCACCTAACAACAACAACAAAATCAGTTTAGTAGATCACATCTAGTGTTTAAAATATCACAGAACAAAGGAGACAGAGAGATTATAATGTTCGGAGAACATTGGCCAAGAGATTAGAGAATGAGATTTGGAGTCAGCCCTACATTCAAAGGCTTGGACTGGCTATTTAGCAGTTATGTGACATTGTACAGGTTAATTTATCTCTCTGACCCAATTTCCTTTTCTGAAAAGTTGATGTAGTGAGGAAAAAAACAAAGAAAAACTCTACCTCATGAGATTTTATAATTAAATGAGTTAATGCATATGAAGTGTTCAGCAATATACTTGGCATGGTGTAAGTACTCAACAAAATAATTATCAATGATTATTAATTATGGGATAATACATAGCAACTTTGTAAACTGTAATTTATATTAACATATAATGTTGTTGTTAAGTGATCTGAATAAAAATGTACACGATTTAAAAGTATTTATGATTTCAAATCTGTTTTTATCTAAACTCTTCTTAGTTATCCAAACCCCAAAGAACAGAAACATTCTTTACAGCATTTGATGATATATTTTTCACCTGTTTTCATTTATCACTTCTTGTATTGCTGACTTTGTGATAATGCTTGCAATTAAAAGCATGAAAAAATTAAGCTAAAGAAGATACTTTGAGAGTGCATTCTATAAAAGCTGGCTATTTAACCTAAATTTCCCTTCGTTGGTCAGTAGCCTTATTGCCATTCTCCTTACCTCTTTATCCTATAAGACTTCATTGGATTTCACACTACCAGATTCCTTCAACCAAATTTAAGTTTTCCAATCCCTGAACTCCCCATGCCAAACCCAAAGCCAAAACCATTGATTCCAACTCATAGTGACCCTAGAGGACCCTGCCCCATATAGAGTTTCCAAGGCTTTAGTCTTTATAGAAGTAGACTGCCACTGGTGGCATTACTAGGGGGATACAGGGGGTGCAGAACACAGTGGGTGACACTGTCAGAGGGGTGACCCCACAATGACTGTCTATAAAATTTTTGTGCAGTGTTTCAGCAGAAATTTATTATTTCTTATAAAAATATCCCTGTAGTTATAACAACAACATAAATTTTTGTAAGCCCAGTTTGCATGTATCAATATACCTACAAGGTTAAAACTTTATGCTAATTTACATTTTGAACCTTGTAATATACTCCCGTCCGAGCCGTCATTATTACTCAATTGCAATGATGCTTCAAATCATGTGATTTCGTCTGCAAGTCCTACAGGCAATAGCACTGCTGTTTTCATTGCTGCCGGTGTTTTTATAGTCCCTGATTTTGTCAGATTTTCTGATGTTTTCGCTATAATACTGTGGTAATTAGCATAGGGGGTAACACCATGAGTTATCACCCTGGGTGACACCAACCCTAGTAATGTCATTGACTGCCACATCTTTCTCCTGCAGAGCTGCTGGGCTATTCAAACCATCGACCTTTTGGCTAGCAGCTGAGTGCTTAACCACTGTACCACCAGGGGTCCTCTAATTCCCATGCACTTGGTTTAAATATGTTTCAGGAACAATTTGTTTGATGGTGAGTTGAGTATGGGACAGTCTTCCTTCTTAAATTGTTAGGTCCAAGATGGCGAGGGGACACTTACTTATCTTTTTAAGCTAATACTAGTATAATTCATCCTTCTGTCCTTCTAGATTATACATAGAATGCTACTGTCTGTTTTAGAATTGTTAATTACTCTTTCATCAGCTCTTGCCAACATTCCCCGTTTCTTTCATTTTCTCACTGATACAGGTTGCAAATGCTGCCAGCAAGTTTGTGGTCTTCTTTATTTAGCTGATTAATGCAATTCATGTCTTCCATACCAGGAGTTATCTTTGATGTTTCTTCTCCTTAGCGCTTTGTCAATCTCTAAAATCACCTGCTTCTTTATAAATAAATGAATAAATAAAGTAGAAAACCACCCTGGACTAACTTAAGGTCACAGCACAGCTCTAAAACACCCAAATAGCAAAATATAGCCTGATGTCTATGCAGAAGATGATTAATCCATTTATTACTTCTGTTTATACTATTTCAAAGCTAATGGTTTATGAGCTTCCGCCTTGATTACAGCGATTAGTAAATGAAAATGTGTTTGCATTTCCACCAGAATGTTTACATTTCAGAAGTCTTGCTTTTCTCACAAGGGAGTGCTATACTAACAGCTCCAATCAAGGCCAACTACCTCAAACATACAATCAACAACGGTCTATGAAGAGTAGCGCAGATAATACGTTTTTGCATGCTTTGGACAAAATTAAGTTTCTTCTCTCATGCCACCATGGGTATTCACTTTAGGAAAAGTCTAGCATATATATGCATATAAATATTGCTCTAAAAGAGATAAATAAGTAAGCAATATTTATTTTAGATAGGCAAGCTAAAATGATTCTTTAAGCCTCATACTTCTCTTTGCATCTAAAATGTAATTTCCCAAATAGTTTTACCATACAGTATTTTCAGAAACATGATGAGGGACACATTTCTACATATTTTGTGCTATTGGTTCATAGGATAAGATAGGTAGAGGAGGAGAAGAACAGGGAACATATTTAACAACACAAAGGTAAGAGAAAACAGCAACCATACTGTGTCTTAAGGTCTTAGATTCACTTTAAATTATCATCGATTTATTCCTCCCTCTCTTTATGAGATAATTCCCTGTGAACTCCATGAGCTTTCTGTTTTGTTTTTTTTTTGTTTGTTTGTTTGTTTTTCTACAAAACTATTAAACTCCAACTGTCCAAATAACGATCACTTTGCATTTTGTTGTTGTTAGGTGCCATCGAGTCGGTTCCCCCTCGTAACGACTCCATGTACAACAGAACGAAACACTGTCCGGTCCTGAACCTTCCTCACAATCATTGCTATGTTTGAGCCCATTGTTGCAGCCACTGTGTCAGTCCGTCTCTTTTTCACTCACCCGCTACTTTAATATTACATTTTGTTAGAGGAGACCAACATGCAGAGGTATCTTGGGCATTTTAGGGGTAATATAAAATGTGACTTTTATCCCTCTGTTTGAAAAAAAAAAAAAAAGAACACAAATTTAAAGATACACATCTGTCCTTCCCTAGTTCAAGCACAATATTCCATTCTGGTATTTCCTGAGGATAGATCTCCAAGTCTCTGGGATTTGATAGTTGTGGAAATGGAAAGCATAGGCAATACCTACAGAGGTACAAGCCTGGATCTTTATCCTTCATTGGAAGCAATTAAAAAAAAAAAATTTTTTTTAATCCTAAAATGGTCAAATTCTCCAGATAAGCTATGTGTAACACTTCCTCCTTGAAAGGATAGATTTATATGTAGTTTCTGAATTACTATCTAAACCTGATTTTTCAGTTCTTGATTTAATGAATGCCCATCCAGATGTCAGTCTCCCTCTCAGTGCATTCGCACTGGTACTGTTGTGCGTGCAAATATGCACACATGTGCACACACATGCCAACACATGCACACACGTGCACACACGTGCACACACATGCACACACTCTACTCTTAAATAGATTTCATTGGTATGTTTCTGAATGAGCCTAGATAATTTCTTTTCGGTAGTGAGATCACTGCATATTTTCATTTAAAATTATCCTGATATCTAAGTGTGTCTCATGCACAATGGGGCAGGGATGTGGGGAAACTATATTTCTCCTGAGATGAAGAACAGAATTTGGAAATACTGCCAAGCCTGATCTAGTAAAGAGTATTTGAATTTTATTAGACATTATAACACACAATGAGAGTGAGGGGTATAGAGAATGATCCCCATAGTAGAGTGCACAGGAATATCCACTGAATGCAGAAAGAAAATGTTAGAACTTATCTTCTGTATTGATTCTTTCCAAATCAAATGACTTTACTACTTTTTCACTTAAGCCATTGGTGCTCCTGCTTGGTCATCCGTCAGGCAGATATGCGTCTTCTGTTAGGCATGAGGTATCCTGTTAGTCATGAGATTTACTGTTAAGTATTGGGACATATTTCCATTTACCTTCGTATGATAAAATGGATTCATAAATGATACCATTTTAGCCAAACAAACCCTTGCAAAATGAAAAAAAAAAAAGATTTAAAGATATTTCTGAAAAAAATCTATAGAATGAAAATAATACCAACATGGCAAACAACACTAATCATCAGCAAGAAAATACCAGGAATTCATTATAGTTCGCAGACATAATTTAGTCTTCAAGATAGGTGATACTCTAATATGCACCCAAAGTAAGTGCTGTTGTGAGGAAGGGAAATCATCCTATGGAGAGAGTATTAGTCTGAAAAGAGATTTCCCTGAAAATGTGCCAATTTTTTCATGACCTTTGTTTTGGAACAGATTTTTTTTCCTCAGGTATGATAACCAGGTAAAGAAAATATTGAAACCAACTGCGCTTAGATCCAGATCTTCAAATTACAGTATTATGAAGGACTAAACAAAAATGCTTAAATGAATATGTTTAATCATATTGCAAAACATAAAGGTTTTGTCCTATTAGTAAAGTAAAGATATAAAATACATTTTATATTTTCCTCATCCTTTTAAAATTTCTTTTTTTTTTTTAAATATCTCTGAGGTGCTGAAGCAATCAACCAGGCAGTAGAAGGCTCTTCTATGAAAACTAGGACTTTAGGATGAGAACACCCTCGCTCATTCATTCAACAAGCATGTATTATCCAGTAATCATCCAAAGCCCTTCTTTGTAAATCGGAAAACCAAAGTTCAGACAAAGACCGTATCTTCTAGAAATGTATCTAAGACTAAATCCCAATCTTTGGGTTTAGATAGATGTGGGTTCTGAGACTTTAGTGACCTTGGGCAAATTATTTAGTTTATACAAGCCTCAATTACTTTATGAATAAAATGGGCTTAACGCAGAGTTTTTGTATCAATACTATATAATGCTCCATATATTAGCCCATAATTGATACTTAATATTATATTCCTCTCCTTTCCTCATTTGATTTTTCTGTGTTTTTCAACCATGCCAAAATACCAATTACAAAATGATTTGAGAACAAAATGCCATAAGGCTTTTAATTCCTGTACCAATAACTTCTGTATCTCTCCTTGACATTTCTTTTTTAGTTTTTTTCCCCATAAAAATGCATTTGACTTTCTTTCAGCTACTTTACAAGTATATCAAGCTTAAACAAGACCTTGAAGAGCGTAGTGATCTTGAGGTAAACCTTATTACATGACTCAACAAGCCCTAAGCCCTCTCTTGATGATAGAACATTCTAACAGTGGAATCAATAAGGGATACTTCAATCATTGCGTGGCTCACTAGTCCGTTCGCTCTTAGCGCCATAGCTGACCTTTTGGGCTTCTTCTGTTTTATAGGAATCTGAAAGCCTGAGAACTACATTTTCTAGTCTCTTTATTAGTTTGGATTAAAGCAGTCGGCTGCTAACTGGAACATCGGTGGTTCAAACCCACCGCCCGCTCCACGGGAGAAAGATATGGCAGTCCGCTTCAGGAAAGATTTACGGCCTTGGAAACCGTACAGGGCAGTTCTATTCTGTTCTATAGAGTTGCTATGAGGCGGAATCCACTCGATGGCAATGGGTAAGGGGACGCACTAGTGGGAGGTTAGGAGATGAGGGGAAGGAAGAAGCTGCTTGCTTGGTGTCGTTTCTGACAGGATTGCTGCCAGTGTCAGCAGCAGGAGCAGACCATGTGGAATGCCTGGTACTTGCCAGGCAGGGTCAGCAGCTCCAGCAGCGCAATAGTGTCGAGGATTGTAGCTCAGGTGGTGACTGAGACAGCGGCTGGGAACTTCAGAGATCTGCTGCTGTTTCAGGGAGGGTGAAGGCTCCTGGCTCCGTCAAGTGGATGGATGGTGGCAGTAGTTCAAAAAGCAGCAAGTGGTAGCCATGGTTTCTTCACTGGCCCCAGCAACATAGAAATCATAAAATAATAATAATAAAAATAAAAGATGCCACTGAGTTAATTCTGAAACATGGTGGTGGCCCCATGTGTGTCAGAGGAGAACCATGCTCCATAGAGTTTTCAATGGCTGATATTTTGGAAGTAGATTGCCAAGGCTTGCTTCTGAGTTGACTCTGGGTGGATTCGAACCTCCAACCTTTCAGTTAGCAGCTGAGCAAGTTAACTGTTTGCACCACCCAGGGGCTCCTATAGAAATCACAAAAAGCATAGGTTCTGCTTAAAGCTATTTACCATTTTCCTCTTCCAGTCAGTGGATGAGAGCAACTTCCTGACTTCTCTAATCTCTGGATAATCTCAACTTTCCTTCTTAGTTTTGAGATCACCCAAAATTCTTTGGTAATTTTCTATATTAAATACTCTGAGTTTAAAATATCTATTATTGTTTCTGGTTTGTTTGTTTTTTTTAATCTCAAATAAGCTATTGTTTGATACAATTATATTAAACACAGAAGGTGGGAAATATATAATATTTAAAATAATTTTCTGTAATATTAATGTTTGTTTAAAGATTTAAATGTGTAACTCTTTTATATGAAAAATAATTTCTTAGAGAGCTTTAAAGATTATAAGTAAGTGAAGTTTTACTGTAAAATAATAAAAAAAGATATAAAATTTTGAGCAATATCCTGAAAATTGTAATTGTACTCTAGATGTTCAATCAAGGGAAAAAGACTTAATACTTAGCTTTGCTTTATTATTTGAGTAATCTTCTGAAAAGCAGTAATTTTTTTAACATGAAGGACAGAGACAAAAACTAACAGAAAAAAAAAGTAGGAAATGAAGAGAATGTAAGAAACAGAAATAAAATTTAAAATAATCATTTCTCTTTTTTTTTTTTCTTGTTTCTAAGATGAATGATTTTGATTGATGGATGATTTGGCTCCTAACAACCAATAAGATTGTGTGTGTGTTTATTCTCTAAATAAAAAGATTTTGGACATTTTTGTTTTGTTGATTTGTCTATATTAACATTTCAGTCTCTGGAAATTCTAGTAATAGGTAAACTTAAATAAAATATCGTAGGATTGTTTTCTTGAGAAAGCTAGTAACAGATAACTTGAATTGAAGTGCTTTAGATAGAGTTATTGTTAAAAAAGAACTGACTTGGAATTTATGGCACGTCTTTGTGTGTTTTTGGTTGATATGCGTGGAGTTTAAATGAAAGGTATAAATTCTTACTTCAATCAAAAATGGAATTCCGTTTTTTAAAATCTCATCCAAAAGTGAACCAAATGGATTTTCTGTTACAATATGTGATCCCAGAGAGAAGAGTGCATCAAGAAAATTCTTCCTGCAGAGGCTGAAATTGTAGCAACCTGAGATCCACTTTAAATATGGAGAATCATTTCACCTTCCTTCACTTTTCTTAGGCCTTAGCCACAGGCAGCTGAAATGAGTCCTCTGAGCTGTTTTCTCTATGCCTGTATCAAGACAAACGGCCCCTTGACCCAAGGGTTAATACGGCATCTACTATGCATGTGTACGTGTTGGCTGGTTTGAAAGTCCGTTGTCATTTATTTCTGTGATTGATGCATGAGACATTTATGATGGACACTAAAGTATTTTCAGAAAGATTATATTATTTTAGTAGAATAATTGTCATTCCCAATTCTGCGAATACCACCACTTTTTAGGTTTCACTGGTCATCTGTACTTAATAGGAGTACTTAACACTCATTATTTGTTTTTCAGAGCAGTAAGTTATTATAATGTCTTGAATCTTAATTATATTTAATTTTGTATGAAATGACCCTTTAAAAACTCATGGAAGTTAAGTTACCTCTATGAGCTGTTAGTACTAATTTTCTTTATTATTCTCTTTCAAGCGCAGTAAACTTGGTACCTATGAGCTTGGCCTTCGAATTCACATGTTCTATTGGATTAATACAGTGCCTGCAACAATGGTCTCAAACATAACGCATTTTCCCTTACTGGAAGTACTTATATAAATAAAAAAAAAAAAAAAAACAGGAGAGAGAGAATTAATTGAAGCACTGTTTTGTGACAGCACACTCCCTTACTTTTCTGTGTGATGCTCAAATGAGATCTCAGACCAACTAGTGGATTAACAATGCCTCTCTCAGCAGAGAGCTTGAGCATGCTGTTCTTCTAAGTGCTTTCACCTGCTTATGTCATCTTCGTCAACCCCTCTAACTTACTTAGTGATTCACCTTTTATACTTTTTTTTCCTTCCAATGTATAGAGAATAGAGCTTCTAAATAATCTACATCTTGTTTTACTGACGTTATGACCTCTAACTACTACAGATCTTTTAAAGTTATTTTAGAAATGCAGCAAGATATTTATGTGATTTGACATTTGTTGTTGTTAGGTGCTGTCGAGCTGGTTCCCACTCATAGCAACGTTATGTGTAATAAAATGAAATGTTGCCCAGTCCCATGCCATACTCACAATGGTCTCTACGTTTGAGCCCGTTGTTGTAACCACTGTATCAGTCCATCTCATTGTCTCCCTCTTTTTCCCTGACGTGAAGCATGATGTCTTTCTCCAGGAATTGGTCCCTCCTGACAACATGTCCAAAGAAAGTGAGATGAAGTCTTGCCATCCTCACTTTCAAGGAGCATTCCAGCTGTACTTCTTCCAAGACAGATTTGTTCATTCTTCTGGCAGTCCATAGTATACTTAAGATTCTTTGCCAACACCATAATTCAAATGAGTCAATTTTTCTTTGGGCTTCCTTATTCATTGTCCAGCTTTCACATGCATATGAAGTGGCTTGGGTCAGGCACCCTGGTGGTGCGGTGTTTAAGCACTACGGCTGCTAACCAAAAAAGTCAGCAGTTCGAATCCCCCGACTGCTCCTTTGAAATCCTATGGGGCAGTTCTACCCATCCCATAGGGTTGCTATGAGTAGAATTCGACTTGACGGCAACAGGTTTGGTTTTTGTTTTGGGTCAGGGACACCTTAGTTATCAAAATGACATCTTTGCTTTTAAGATTTTAAAAAGTTGTTTTGTAGCAGATTTTCTCAATACAATATGTCCTTTGATTTCTTGACTGCTGCTTCCATGGGCATTGATTGTGGATCCAAGTAAAATGAAATCCTTGACAACGTCAAGATTTTCTCCCTTTATCATTACGTTGCTTATTGGATTTTCATTTTCTTTATGTTGAGGTGCAAACCATAGAGAAGACTGTAGTCTTTGATCTTCATCAGTAAGTGCTTCAAGTCCTTTTTGCTTTCAGCAAGCAAGCTTGTGTCGTCTGCATACTGAAGGTAGTTAATGAGTCTTCTTCCAATCCTGATGCCACGTTCTTTGTCACATAGTCCAGCTTCTCAGATTATTTGCTCAGCATATAGACTGAATAAATATGGTGAAAGGACACAACTCTGATGCATACCTTTCCTAATTTTAAACTTCCCAGTATCCCCTTGTTCTGTTTGAATGACTGCCTGTTTGTCTGTGTAGTTTCTGCATGAGCATAATTAAATGTTCTGGAATTCCCATTCTTTGCAATGTTATCCATAATTTGTTATGATTCACACAGTTGAATGCCTTTGCATAATCAATAAAACACAGGTAAAACACGAATTTGACATTTACTGGTCTCCAAAACATGGTGAGAAAGATTTGGAGAGTTACTTTAACAACATATCATTTTTTGTTTGTGTGTATTAATTTTTTTCTTGGTTACTTCCTATGAATGTAGAAAGAGTGTATATTAATCATTTTTTACTGGTTACTTCCTGTGTATGTAGAAAGATATTTATTACATTTGGGTAATAGTTATCCTTACTATAGAATAAAAATACTAGAAATTCAGAAACTTAAGAAAATTAGTAGAAAAATTAAGAAGAGTAGTAACAAGAATTCTAACATTATGAAAGGAAAATCCATTAAGTGTAATGGAAAGTTGAACCCATAATTTGTATTTAATTTCTGCTTTTTTATTTCAGTTTCACGTGTGTGTAGGAGATCAAAGCTCATTGTTATCGTTAGGTGCTATGGAGTCAGTTCTGCCTCATAGCAACCCTACGTACAACCGAACTAAACCCTGCACTGTTCTGCACCATCCTCACAATCTTTGCTATCTTTGAGCTGATTGTTGCAGCCACTGCCAATCCATCTCATTGAAGGTCTTCCTCTTTTACACTGGCCCTCTACTTTACCAAGCATGAAGTCCTTCTGCAGTATTAAGCACAAAATAGAAACAACCTGGGAAAGAAAAAGGCATATGTGCTAGGAATATTCCCTTAAAACCAAGGTATCTAGAAGCTGTATCCTACTAGGGGATTACAGTGAAAAAACAGCTTGATTATTCTGTTTCAGAAGATGAAATTCAATAGTTTTGCTGTGAGAGTTATCATGAAAAGGTTTCAGAGATTTCTTATTTCACTTCTTGGTCAGGTCCTAGACTCTTTATTCTCTCATGAT
This sequence comes from Dugong dugon, assembly GCA_030035585.1. Classification (NCBI taxonomy): domain Eukaryota; kingdom Metazoa; phylum Chordata; class Mammalia; order Sirenia; family Dugongidae; genus Dugong; species Dugong dugon. The sequence goes on along the minus strand of CM057473.1, from coordinate 113,467,940 downwards.
CTTTTCTAATCTTCAATTCTTTTTCATCCTGGGTTCCATTTTAGCTTCACAAGCTAATTTTTATCTTATTTCAAATTTATTTACAAAATACCATTTATCTAAGCAATGACTGCAAACCTTTCCATGTAAGCCACTGTGCAGTGAAATAAAGAAAGAAAAGGGTAAAATAATTATTTGTTTGCAGTTATTTTGAAAGACAGTCTGTGTCAGCTGAGCATATTTGCTGACTCACACAGCTGGCAGAGTCTGTGGTTTTGGTGTTTATCAGCAGTAGCACCCATTCTAAGCCAATAGTATTCTTCTTTGATCATTTGCTAGAAGATTTGGAGTATCACTGGAGATTGCCTGGAGGTATTCATTCTCTTTGGATTATAATGCCAGCGTGAAAAAGATATCTTGGTCTGGCTGTCAATTGATGGGGCTTTTATTATTATTTTTTCCCATAATAAGCTGGGACTATGACAAATTCTTACCCTGAGTCAACTGTCAAGATCTCTGCCTTCTTTGAGGTGAACCTCAGGCTCTGTGGTGAGATGTGGAATAACAATAAGCTTTGTCATGCCCTGAGGCCATAAGATAAAGGAAGACAGGCCAGTAGCCTACCCGTAATGAAGACACTTGCAGAGAGCAGCCAAAGGGTTCCAGTTTCCTCACTGACGGTATTGAGGTTGTCAATGGGGTCACTGAGAGGAGTCGACACATCAAAGGGACTATGAAATAAGTCCTGCTTTATTTGTGGGTTTCTGATTGCCCTTGGGCCATGATTAAGACATTTGAGTCCAAGGGACACTGTATAGTGAAAATTATATTTAATGAGATGTGAGTAAAGGTTGGATAGAGAGTCATAAGTTAGCATGTGTTAGTTTTCCTGGCTTGAGATGCCTTTGCTAATACTTTGGCTTCCTAGACTTTGGACTACCTATCTAAATCCGCTGCATATGCCTGCCCTTCCTTGCTCTTGGGGATGTTCTCCAGGTTTAACCTCTTGTCCTCCTGACCTTGACTATCTACCTGATCCTTCTTGGTTAGCCAGACTTTTAGCCTTGGCTTTTTTTGATGCTTATTGTGACATAACTCAGTAACAATGATAATGATAATAAGGACAGTAGTGATAATAATAATAAGTAGTAGTATGGTGATAGCTATAATGTATTGAGTGTTTGGTATGTTCCTAAACCCTATTCTAAGCATTAAACATGTATTAGCCATTAATTATTTCCATAAATTCCATATGATGATTATCTTCACCTTCTAGTTGAGAAAATGAAACACAAATCATGCTAGTTAATTTGTCCAAGGTTACATGGCTAGCAGGAGGTAGAAATGCTATTTGACTCTAGATGATATGGTTCAAGAGCTAGGTCATTTACCACTACACTGGGAAATTTATTTAATTTTATTGACTAATTTATAGTTATAGTTATTGATTACTTTTTATGTACTTTTGACACAGAAATATAAATTACCTCTAGTTTCAAAGACCTCATATTATAATTTGAGAAAAAGAATGTGCTGTTACGAATATTTTATTAGCTGTACAAGGCAATAAAAAGTTAGGTACCCCATTCTGTTTTTATTGGAACACCACTTAACACCCCGTGCCTTTGATGAGACATTTAACCCCCTAAACCTCATTTCTCATCTGTAAAATGGACTTATTTCTTACATGTTTTGGAATTAAATGAAACAATTTAGGTGAAAACATTTTGCAAACTGCAAAGCTATACATATGTCAGACCGTATTGTAATGGTTTAGCAATGATAATATGACTGTTTATAGGTGGATCTTAAATATGTCACCTGCTTTCTGTCTTCAACTTTTGACTTCATTTTTTTATCCATTTACTCCAATAATATTTTTTGAGTCTCAACATCTTATTAGTGCTTTATATGTTCCTTAAAGCACTAATAAGACATGGGGGGCTACTCAAAAATATATTTAATATATCCTTTAAGGGGCTCTGTGACACAGTGGCTAAGTGCTCTGCTGCTAACTGAAAGGGTGGTGGTTAAAACCCACCAGCCACTCCTTGGGAGAAAGATTTGGCAACTTTCTTCCATAAAGATTACAGCCTTGGAAACCCTATAGGGCAGTTTTACTCCATCCTATAGGGTCGCTGTGAGTCAGAATCGACTCAAAGCCACACAACGACAACAACAATACCCTTTAATACATGTTCATAACTCCAGGTTTTGTGTTATTATCCCATTATTAAAATGCTGATATTGAGGATCAGAGAAGTTAATTAATTCGCAGAAGACTTACAGTACTGATAAATGAAAGAGCCAGTGTTTAAGTCATGCCTTTTGATTCCAAAGACTGTGCATTTTCTAATGTAAGATTGCTTCCCTTGTTCCCCTGGGCAAATTAATTAAAACAGATGTTTTCTTTCTTCAAGTACTTCACATTTTCCTAACATATTATGTGATAATGCTATGATTGGAATATATCTGACATCCTAAGAAATCATGAAGAAGGAGTGACTAACTCTGCTTTTGGTACACACTTTACAGAAGAGGTTAAAAATTCTTGGTTCTGTCAAGGCTCTTGGTTCAAGCAACAGAATCAACCCTGACATGACGATAGGCCCAAGGGCTGGGAACCAGCAGTGCTTCTAGAGAGGCAAGTGCAGAGAGCGTCTTCCAGCTGGAACAGCCACTGAGAGAGCCGTCATCAATGTCGCTACTGGGAAAGCTGTGAGGAAAAACGACCTTCAACCATTTCTGCTTTCTTTGCATTTCCTCTCAAGGTCTTAAGCCCTTGGAAAGAGGTCTGCTTTGCTAAACTTATGTCATGTGCCCGTTCCTTCCATGCCAGGCCTCAAAGAGGGGAAGGCTCTGACCCCCTAGGCTTCCACAGTATGGTATGAATACTTGCTTAGCTCTCATCAAGACTGTATGGAATTAAGGAGAGATGCTTCTTTAATGGGATCTGTGTGCTATTAGGAGGAGAATGGATGCCAGGCAGCAGCAAAACAAGAAATGTTCACCATCATTTCAAAAAAAAAATAAAATAAAAGCTCCCCAAGTGCCATTCTGATTAGAGAGGACAGAAAGTGGAAAGTCACAGAAATATAAAAGAACATGGTATATTTGTTGGAGGGGAAAAAAGTGAATGTGACCAGAGCACAGTGGACTTTGCAAAGTGGGCTGGTTTTGAGTCTGGAAAGATAAATAGGGTTTAGGGGGTTAGAACTTAGCATTCTAATGATAGGTCCCTGGGTGGTGCAAGAAGTTTGTACTTGACTACTAACCTAAAGTTTGGCAGTTCAAACCCGCCCAGCAGCTCCAGGGTTGGGTAAACATCACAGCCAAGAAAACGATGGAGCAGTTCAGCTCTGTAACACATGGGAATACAATGAGTCGGAATCTACTCGATGGCAGTAGGTGTTCTAATGGTGTCAATTTTTGTACGTCAGGAACTATTATGACAGGTGTGTGAGGGCAGTTTAGGAATAGGACACTCCCTTACAATTATAATTTGGCTGGGTTGTCAGCACTAACCCCCAACCCACCCTCTGTATCCCTTTGCAATGTCAAAGAGCAGACTACACTGAGGCCAGCCTCAAATCTGTAAGATCATCCCACAGATGTTTCTTAAACTTGTCCAGTGACATTTCCTTCACAGCAGAGAAGACATGTCAAGTACTCCTGGGGAGCCTGGAGTAGAACACAAAGCAACTACATGTGCACAGATTTTTTTTTAAGGCTTCTGCTTTATCTTAAGACTTACGGAATTTTGCAGTTTTCTTCCTAATGTGCCCATGGTGTGTGTGTTATAATTGTTGAATTAGTGGAAAAACAAGTTGTTTACCTGAAATCCATTTGCTTGTAAACGCTCGGTTCTGTTCCTATGTCCACCCTTCTCCACAGAGCAATCGTCACAGGTAAGACAATGCTATCTCCAGCTCAAGGCATGGTGGTGATTAATTTAAGCCAATCATGAGAATCCTGTTGATATTGTCAGTCATTTATTTAGGGGTGACCATACTTCTTGGATGGTGATAACTGAAAAAGTCTTCCTTGTTCCTAAAAAGAGAAATTAGAAACTCTGGTAGTGCCATGGTTAAGCACTCGGCTGCTAACTGAAAGGTTGATGGGTAGGACCCAGGACTCCATGGGAGAAAAGACCTAGCAATCTGCTCCTGTAAAGACTACAGCCTAGGAAACCCTATGGGAAAGCTCTACTCTGTCATACAGTGTCTCTATGAGTTGAAAATCAATTCAACGGCACCTAACAACAACAAAAGAAAAATGGTGGTGTATCAGCCTCCTTTTCTGGATATTCTTGTGTCTGGATGTGATACCCAGAGTTGTGGGAGTTATTCTGTAAACACTGGGGAACTGGTCTGAAGAGAAAACTGACATTGGGAAAAATGACAAAGCTAAAAACAGTCTGGGTTTTGTTCTTCATGACACCTGGAGCCTCTGTGTTATCCAACTGTGATGATAGCTGACACAAGGGCTTCCTGCTATGTGAGATGGTAAAATGTTCTGAGGGTGGTGAGTTAGGGCTTTTAGGTACTTGCAGAAGAAAATTCTCAGTAAATGATCCCAAAACCTTTAGGTAAAGCTGATGCTCTAGAGAGATGCATAATCTTAATCTCGTGAATTTCCGACTCTCCATTCCCCACCACACCCTTGTGAACCCTTTAATAATCCATACCTGCATTTGAGAACCTTAGACCATTACTTTCTTTAAGGTGATAGGTAGTCTGAGTTTAATGCATGTGCTTACTTATGAGAAAGTCTACAGAAATAAACTTATAAAAGGTAATTTCATGGGACAGTCATGTTCTCTTTCTATTCTGTATATTTATGGGTATATTTCAGTGGGGGTTGTCTACTGACAAGGCTTCATTTTGATTTGGGGTGATTATATTTAACTCAACCCTAAGGAAAACTGTGTTTTGTGTGAATAAACATGTCTCCTTAAAGCTAGTTCTTTTCCCCAAAGTCTAAAAATGTGTAAAATCCATTCTCTATATAACATAAACAAGTTATTTTATTTGTAATATCTTAAGTCCATGCTTCTTTCTTTTTTTTTTCCCCCTGTGCCAGCAGCTGTTAAATGAAAGAAAGGAGAAATCTACATTTTCCTCTCAGCTGCTACCTTAAAAAATAAATCAGATATTTCTTTTTTATTAAATAATACAACATTTTTCATTCCATGAATTATGTAGTTTAGGATAAAAATTATTATAGTATTATGGTCACTTTATATACATCAAACATATTAATTCTGATATATTTTTCATACTGTCTTTAAACTATTTAGGATTTGGGCTGTATAGTGCTGGTAGTTACTTTGGAAAGATGTGATGAAAAATGGCTTAGAAATAGAGTCCTAAGTCAGTGTGTTGATACCAAACATAAAAATAAATCAATTTAATCTATTCTCTGGAACTTCTGTTTGGGAGGAAATTTTCTTAGTATTATTTTTGTTCTTGACATCTGTGATGGTTAATTTTATGTGTCATCTTGACTAGACTATGGTGCCCAGTGGTTTGGCCAAATACTGGCACAGATGCTGTTAGGATGTGGTTACATGTGATTAAATCAGTTGGTCTTAAGTAAAGAAGATGACCATCCACATGTGGAAAGGCCTTAGGAGCAAAAATGGAGTTTTCTCTAGAGAGTATTCTGTTTCCAGACTGTAAATAGACATCTTGCCAGAACTCCTTAATTCTTCCTGTCACTTGCCCTTTGGATGCTAGGACACAAGACTGTAGGAATCTCCAGTCTGTTGCCTGACCTATAGATTTTGGACTTGTCAGCCTTCAAAGTGGTGTGAGCCAATTCCTTCAAATACGTCTCTCTCTCTCTTTCTCTCTGTGTGTCTCTTTCTGTCTCTGTCTCTATCTGTCTATCATCTACCTACCCACCTACCTATCCATCCATGCATCCAGCTGTTTATCATCTATCTACCTACCTACCTGTCTGTCTGTCCATCCGTCTGTCCATCCATCCATCTATCTATCTATCTTATTGGTTCTGTTTCTCTAGAGAACTCTAAGACAACATCCCATTCGTTTTTAGAGGACAAAGCATCTGGCTTATTGTTTTACAAGAAATCTATATTTTCATGGGCAAGCTTTTTCTGATAATATTTCTTTACTTCTATTGAGTAATATACTTAAATATGACAGACTGAACACAACAAGTTGATAACAATTTCTGTACAATAATGGGGTAAATAAACTCAGGTTAGAGATTTCAAACATCTGGATTTCAAACCGTCTCTTCACAGCTTCAATCCCAAACACATCTCTTCCTCATGGTCTCCTTCCTCGATTTTTACCTTTTAAAATATGAATCCTTTTCTCAGTAGCTCTGGTTAGTGGAAAGAGCGTTGGAATTTTTTGACCCTGAAATTATCGTGTTTGAGCTGCAGCTTACTCCTTTGTAAAATAAATATACCGCAACTTCACAAAGTGGTTTAGAAAGTCGGTTCACATAACCCACGGACAGGTAGGAAGTAGGATGCTTAGTGCAACCATAGAATGAATGTTACTAAATCTTCTCCGTTAAATGTGGAATAAAAAAAAACAACCAAACTAATAAATTCTCCAGTCCACTAATTTCACAGACAGAAAGACATAAACTCTGAGACGGGGAGTAATTTACCAAAGGTCACAAAGCAACCACATGACAGAATAGAGGCTAACTCCCAGGACTTCAGATTTCCAGGGCTACATTTTTGTTCCACTATCAGTGGACCTACATGACCAGGCCTTATTCCAGCCCATATCTGCAAGGCAGTCCCTGGGTTATGAACAAGATTTGTTCCTAAGTCTGTCTTTAAGTCGAATTTGTAGTTAAGTCAGAACAGATACATGTGGTTCTTATTTAGCATCAGTTAGTCAAATGTTTGTCTTAGTATATAGCGTATATTTTACTCTTCTCTGCATATAAAACACTTGAGAAACACTTCCAAACTTGCAGTGTTCCCATGAGCATCGCAAAGCAGAGCGTGAGTCTGTGACTACGGATCCCAGCATTAACTCATTATAGCAGTCAGTTCTTAGGAACCCGTTGTCTGTAAGTCAGACATTAACTCAGGAACTGCCTATATTGGCTTTTATCCCAGGCATCCACCAAAATGCCACTTGCAAATTGACCTTTCAAAGCATTACACAACTTAATTATTTTTCAAAATGTAATATCTTGGTCTGATGCCAACTCCCTGCTGTATCTAGACATTTCCTGTTTCATAAAGTGTAATTATTTGTGTACTTTGGATACAGTGCTGATAGCAGCAGTATTGTTTCTGGGAGAAAGGAAGGGTTTCAGCTGAGCCATAAATACTCAATGCATATAGAAGTCCTTCTACATTTTATTATTATCTCTCTCCAAAGTGTTCTTTGCTTTGAAGAGTATGTTTTGGTTTAAAATATACAAAATTGCTTTTTTCTAAAAAGAATTGTCATAACTTTTAAGAAACAATCAACTTGAAAGAGGGCTGGATTATATTTGAGTTAGTAGTGATCTAGAAGTCTTAGATCTACTCTTTACTAACTTTACGAATCTGAATAAATCAGTTAATTATTCTAAACTGTAGCTTTCATCAATACAAAGGATAAAGGCAGCTGTCAGTATTTTTCAGCTATAACGAATCATCACCTAAGTTTTGAAAATAAGATTGGGCCTTCAAACATATATAATCAACTCAAAGGAACAGAATGACTTTGGCATCTACAGCCTATTTTAGTATGTGCACGTTTAAAGACTTAATCATTCATCAGACGACAGGTTGGTAGGTCATGGAATGATAGGAAAAAAAGAGTTTCTGAGCTAAGCCATGACAGTCCCTTTGAAGACTGTGTTGTTGTTGTTAGGTGCCGTTGAGTTGGTTCCGACTCATAGCGACCCTATATGCAACAGGAGGAAACACTGCCTGGTCCTGTGCCATCCTCACAATTGTTGTTATGCTTAAGCCCATTGTTGCAGCCACTGTGTCAGTGCATCTCTTTGAGGGTCTTCCTCTTTTTCACTGACCCTCTACTTTACTAAGCATGATGTCCTTCTCCAGGGACTGATCCCTCCTGACAACATGTCCAAAGTATATGAGACATAGTCCGGCCATCCTTGCTTCTAAGGAGCATTCTGGTTGTACTTCTTCCAAGACAGATTTGTTCGTTCTTTTGGCAGTCCGAAGTATATTCAATATTCTTCACCAACACCACAGTTCAAAGGCATCAATTCTTCTTTGGTCTTCCTTATTCATCGTTTAGCTTTTGTATACATATGGGCGATTGAGAACACCACGGCTTGGGTCAGGTGCACCTCAGTCTTCAAGGCAACATCTTTGCTTTTCAACACTTTAAAGAGGTATTTTGCAGCAGATTTTCCCAATGCAATGTGTTGTTTGATTTCTTGACTACTGCTTCCATGGGTGTTGATTGTGGATCCAAGTAAAATGAAATCCTTGGCAACATCAATCTTTTCTCCCTTTATCATGATGTTGCTTATTGGTCCAGTTGTGAGGATTTTTGTTTTCTTTATGTTGAGGTGTAATCCATACTGAAGGCTGTGGTCTTCGATCTTCATCAGTAAGTGCTTCAAGTCCCCTTTACTTTCAGAAAGCAATGTTATGTCATCTGCATAACACAGGTTGTTAATGAGCCTTCCCCCAATCCTGATGCCTTGTTCTTCTTCATATAGTTCAGCTTCTTGAATAAGTATGGTGAAAGGATACAGTCCTGACGCACACCTTTCCTGACTTTAAACCACAAAGTATCCCCTTGTTCTGTTCGAATAACTGCCTCTTGATCTATGTACAAGTTCCTCATGAGCACAATTAAGTGTTCTGGAATTCCCATTCTTTGCAATGTTGTCCATAGTTTGTTTTGATCCACATAGTCAAATGCCTCTGCATAGTCAATAAAACACAGGTAATCACCTTTCTGGTATCCTTTGCTTTCAGCCAGCAATGATATCCCTTGGTTCCACGTCTTCTTCTGAATCCAGCTTGAATTTCTGGCCGTTCTCTGTTAATATACTGCTACAGCCGCTTTTAAATGATCTTCAGCAAAATTTTACTTGCATGTGATATTAATGATATTGTTCAATAATTTCTGCATTCAGCTGGATCACCTTTCTTGGGAATAGGCATAAATATGAATCTCTTCCAGTTGGTTGGCCGGGCAGCTGTCTTCCAAATGTCTTGGCATAGACAAGTGAGTGCTTCCAGTGTTGACTCTGTTTGTTGAAACATCTCAATTGATTATTCCATCAATTCCAGCAGCCTTGTTTTTTGCCAATGCCTTCAGTGCAGCTTGGACTTCTTCCTTTGGTACCATTGGTTCCTGATCGTATGCTACCTCCTGAAATGGTTGAACATTGACCAATTCTTTTTGGTATAGTGACTCTGTGTATTCCTGCCATCTTCTTTTGATGATTCCTGCATCATTCAGTATTTTCCCTATAGAATCTTTCAATATTGCGACTCCAGGCTTCAGTTTTTTCTCCAGTTCTTTCTGCTTGAGAAATGTCAAGAGTGTGCTTTCCTTTTGGTTTTCTACTTTCAGGTCTTTGCACATGTTATTATAATAGTTTACTTTGTCTTCTCGAGCCACCATTCAAAATCTTCTATTCAGCTCTTTAACTTCATCATTTCTTCTTTTAACTTTAGCTACTCGACGTTCAAGAGCAAGTATCAGAGTTTCTTCTGACATCCATTTTGGTCTTTTCTTTCTTTCCTGTCTTTTTTATGATCTCTTGCTTTCTACATGTATGATGTCCTTCATGTCATTCCACAACTCGTCTGGTCTTTGGTCATTAGTGTTCAGTGTGCCAAATCTGTTCTTGGGTTGGTCTCTAAATTCAGGTTCAAGGTCATACTTTTGCTCTCATGGACTTGTTCTAATTTTCTTCAGTTTCATCTTGAACTTGCATATGAGCAATTGATGGTCTGTTCGGCAGTCAGCCCCTGGGCTTGTTCTGACTGATGATATTGAGCTTTTCTGTCATCTCTTCCCACAGATGTAGTCAGTTTGATTCCTGTGTATTCCATCTGGCAAGGTCCACGTGTATAGTAACCGTTGATGTTGGTGAGGAAAGGTATTTGCAATGAAGACAGAATTTGCAAAATTCTGTCATGAGATCTCTGGCATCATTTCTATTACCAAGGCCATATTTTCCAACTACCAATCTTCTTCTTTGTCTCCAACATTCACATTCCAATCACCAGAAATTATCAATGAATCCTGATTGCATGTTTGATCAATTTCAGACTCCAGAAGTTACTAAAAATATTCAATTTCTTCATCTTTGGCCCTAGTGGTTGGTGAGTAAATTTGAATAATAGTCGTATTAACTGGTCTTTCCTTGTAGGTAGGCATGTGGGTATTATCCTATCACTGACAGTATTGTTCTTCAGGATAGATCTTGAAATGTTCTTTTTGAGGATGAATATGATGCCATTCCTCTTCAATTTGTCATTCCTGACATAGCAGACTGTATGATTGTCTGGTTCAAAATGGTCTATACCAGTCCATTGCAGCTCACTGATGCCTAGGATATCAATATTCAAGCATTCCATTTCTTTTTTGACAATTTCCAATATTCCTAGAGTCATACTTTGTACATTCCATGTTCCAATTATTAATGGATGTTTGCAGCTGTTTCTTCTCATTTTGAGTTGTGCCACAGCAGCAAGTGGAGGTCCCGAAAGCTTTACTCCATCCACGTCATTAAGATCGACTGTACTCTGAGGAGGCAGCTCTTCCCCAGTCGTCTTTTGAGTGCCTTCCAACCCGAGGGGCTCATCTTCCGGCACTATACCAGACAATGTTCCACTGCTATTCATAAGGTTTTCACTGGCTAATTCTTTTCAGAAGTAGACCGTCTGGCCCCTCTTCCTAGTTTATCTTAGTCTGGAAGCTTGGCTGAACCCCGTCGCCATGGGTGAACCTGTTGGTATTTAAATACTGGTGGCATAGCTTCCAGCATCACAGCAACATGCAAGCAAGCCTCCACAGTATGACAAACTGACAGATGTGTGGGGATTGAAAAGTGTATAAGCCTTCAAATAAAGATATAAATATATAAATCATAGTACCTCAAATATTCTGATCTTACTTGTAAAACCGTCTCTACTGTGTAAAATAAAATAATGATACTAGCAACATCACAGTGTGGTTTACAGTATTAGTTCACAAACCTACAGACAGGTAGGAAGTAGAGTGTTTAGTGCAAGGTAAACCATAGAATGAATGTTTACTAAATCTTTTTCCTTAAATTTAGAATAAAAAAAATCACCAAACTAAAACAACTAATAAATTCTCTAGTCCACTAATTTCACAGAAAAGAAGACGTCAACTCTGAGAAGGGGAATAATTTGCTGAAAGTCGCAGAGCAACCACATGAGGCAATGACTAATTTTTTAGAAGTGGTTCACCAGGCTTGTCTTCTAAAGGGCATTTGCATGGACTTGAACCTTCAAACTTTCAGTTACCAGCTGAACGTGTTAACCGTTTGCACTACCCACAGACTCCTTAGTTTAATTTCCCCTGTCTGCTCTAATTTTATGATTATCAAACACACTTCTATTTATGACATAACTTCCCATATAGGCCTGTGGACCAGTTAATTATTGTCACTTTAATACTGTGTAAGAAACCATCCCAAAACTAAGTGGCTTGTAACAAATTTATTTCTTCTTTCTCTGATGTCTGAGTGTCAGCAGTGGATTGGCTTTTTAGGCTGGGTTCAGCTGGGTGGCTCTTCTTCAAATTGCAGGTCAGGCTAAACCCAGAAAAACTAAACCCGCTGCCAACGAGTTGCTTCCAACGATCTACTTACTTCTCTAAGTCGGACTCAGATCAGCTCTGCAGATTTTATGCTGGGGCTTGTGCTGAAGAGGCAGAAGCTTCGCAGGGAAAGCCCTTCTCAGGGCGATGGCAGAAGCACAAAAGAGCAAACCCAACTCTGAAGCACATTTCAAGTTTTTGCTTGTGTCACAAGTTTAAGAAGTGTAATTTCCATGGAACTCACAGGCTGGAACTCACAGTAGTAAGAGCTCAAGAGTAAAATCACTGTCAAAGCAATGAACAACCTCTTTGGGGAGCCCCTCTACAGGAGAAAGAAGATGGGAAATTGAGCTATAGTCCGTGTGAAGAAAGGAAACACAATATTCTTTGAAATTTAATGTATAAACCCTGTTCCACTGCTTTGTTATCATCTCCCCCGCCCCATCCATTGCCTAGCCCCTAGCCTAGCAGAGTGTAATGTATTTCCCAGCATAAAGTGGACCTTCAACAGATGTCCATTAGATGGATGGATAAATGAATACTGAATGAACAGGTATGATTAAGGGGGGTAAGCATATTTGAGCAAGTGTGTCAGTTTAGTGATGCTGCAAATAATTAGCTATTTGTTTATGTTATTCATCTCTTCAGCCATTTGGATATATACCTTAAGCCTTACAGTCCATTATGTATTAACAAAACTTGACAACTTTTACAAATATTTATTTTAGTGCCAATTAGATTATTACCATTGAGTCTTCCTTCTTCTTCCTTCACATTTTGCATACTTTGCTTTCTCTTCTTTCTGTGGGAATTTTCTGAAATAACTTCATTGCTATTAGAAAAAAAAGTAGCTCCAACTTTATGCTTTGAACCCATTTGGAGCACTAACTCATTCTTTAGAAATAGCTGCATGGTAGGGTTTCAGCTACCAGTAGAATTTGACTTGCTTCTACACCTTTATGTTTTGTTCAGTGCCCTTTTGGAGTTTGGCAAAATTACTTTTAATTATCTCTGCTGCTTCCTTTAATAAGTAGCTTTGAGCTGCTTCCAAGGGCCTCATCTAATCTTTCTGCGTGAGATCACTCTTGCCTCTCCAGAACGTTAAAAGGACATGCCGAAGAAAACTTGGCTCTATTAAATTTTAGTTACACTATCAGCTCTGGAGCAGGGCTTGCTAGGTTAAAGGTAACATCTGCTTTAAACAGAACATGGCCTATTTTGGGAATCTAGACATTCAAATGTTGTAGAAACTACAATGGTAGATCCGCCCCTTCCCTCACCCCCAAATTACATGGTTCATTGTGCTTACTGTGCAGAATGAAATGCCAACTTCTTGGGTTGCTGGGAGATCATCTGAATTATTTCCTCACTTATTTTTGAACCAATATTAAATTTTTCTGTTCTGAGATACAGTGATACCAGGGGGAGAAACTCTGGAAGCAAATCATGAAAAGAAAACAGGAGCTCAGTTTCTGGACCAGTAAAACATATCATATTAGCTACCTAAAAGAGGCAACTCACATAACACTTTAAAATCCCAACTCCCAAAGTATTCAAGTAACCTAGTTGTAATTTTACTTTATATTTCATTTGCCAGGATAAGATTGATTGTGCATAAGACAAATAAAAAGAAAAAAAAAAAAACCTATTTAATTCAATAAGCAATTACTAGGTAACTACATGTTTTAAGAAATTCAACTCGTTTGATTTCCTCTACTTCAGCTCTCTTCCTCTACATCTAAACATGTCTCTCTGTGTTTAACCATACGTTCATTTCTCCGTCAGTGTAAGAGAGTGAGCCATCCTGTTCTTCTACGGCCACCCTCTCCATGTTTGTGTCCTGGCCACTAATACTATTTCCTAACTCACCAGGATCTAGCGATTAGTCCTCTCTCTGGCACCTTCAGTTCTCCCTTCCCTCTGGAATCACTCTCTCTTAGCCTTCAGATACGCTTCTTCCTTTATCCTAAAACCAAGAATTAAGCTAAAAACTAACAACAACAACAACGAAAAGGCAAACAAATGTTCTCAGCTACCCACTCAAACAATTTTTCTGCATTGTGCTTTTCCGTATGATTCTATAGTTCCTATTGAGGGTTCATATGTGAACCACAGCTATAAAAATGATTATGTATTTTCCAAACATGTTGTTGAGTCTATTGTTTTTCATAATACACAGTATTTTTTTTTTCTTTAGCAAGAAGACCCATAAAAACCAAAAAAACAAACCTATTGCCTTCAAGTTGATTCTGACTCATAGCAGCGCTATAGGACAGAGTAGAATGGCCTCATTTTGTTTCCAAGACTGAAATCTTTACTGAAGCAGACTGCTGTGTCTTTCTCCCATGCAGCGGCAGCTGGTGGATTCTAACCACAGACCTTTCGGTTAGCAGCCCAGCGCTTAACCATTGTACCACCAGGGCTCCTTCAAAAAGAGGCCTACTGAGCGTTACAAGTGATTAAGAGCTCAATTGCTAGCTTAAAGGTTGGTGGTTCGAACCCACCCAGAGATGCCTCAGAAGACAGGCCTGGCAATCTGCTTCCAAAAGGTCACAGACTTGAAAACCTAAGTTTTCATAGGAGTGAATTATTTTTCAGTTAAATTGGTAACAGTTGTGTTGCTTCTAAGTGACTGATTTACTTTACTTACGAATAATCTTATGAAAATGATTCATTTTTCTTGACTTGAGCTTATTTAGCAGAAAACTCAATGTGTGGATTACTCATGGCAAGAGGAAACACATTAAATGGAAGACATGTTTTTATTAGCTCTATCGTTGGCTCCATTTCATGGTTTTACCTTTTCTCTGATTTTCCTTTTAATTTAGTTCTAATGACACATTATCTTGCAATATTTATTTATCTTTCTGAAATGCCTTTATTACTTTAAAGACCAGGAGGTGTATCAGTAAATACATATAGTTTCTCCTTTCTTTCACTAACAAAGTGAAAAATTACTCCGTAATCACCACCTGACCACCAGCTGACTTTCTAACTCCTTTCTGTCTTTTTGTCTCCACGACTCTGAAATGCTGCCCTGTCTCTCCTGCTCAAGTCCCCCTGCCCTTAATTCCTGTACTTGGGTGAGAGATTCCCACTCCAGAGTGATGTTCCCTTTTCCCATTTCCTTGTTTGTCTCCTTTGGCTCCTCTCTGTATTTTATTATCAATCTCATCCATTTTCATGGTATTAGCGCTTATTTCAATGTGAATAAACTACAAATATTCATTCCCACCTTATATCTTTCGTTTATAGTTCTATTTTACATATCTCCTGTTGTTAGTATTAGAAGTAAGATAGATTATATTAGCTATTTAAGACATTGCCTGTACTTCTTCATGGCCTGACCGATGGGATTCCTCCTTGTGGGGGAGTATATTTACGGCTCCATCGTGCCTTGTTTAAGCAGAAGCTACGCAGGTCATCTTGCTCTCTTCCCTCTTCCATAAGAACAACATTATTCAGATAGAAGCTGCCACTTCAGCCTAGACTACAATGATGTAGAGCAGAATTGCAATGACCAGTGAAGGAATTGCAGAAATATGCAATATATGAAAAGTAATCTTCTGTTATTCTAAACTACAGGTATTTTGGGATCGTGTGTTACTGAATACAACCTAGCAAAAGCTAACTTTTACAACTCTGAGTAATACTTATAGTCATAGATAGGGCTATTGTTCTGTAACCACAGTGGAGATATTACAATCTATGTGACTCTATAAAGAATTTTGTGTCAGTTACCAGATCAATCTTTCTGAGTCAAGGCCCCAGCTAAAACACGTTTTTTTTTTAGAATGCTCTGGGATTTCTTAGTCTATCTTTCAGGATTTTGTTTTGACTTCAATTGTTTTTAAAAAGTATTATTTATTAGTCTCAGCAGTTGGTTTTATGTTGTAATTCAACCAAACTTTTAATGAACTGTTTTCTTCTTTGTAAATTTGTAACTTTCAGAATTTTTTTTCCTTTTCCTGAATACAATTTTCAATCTGTGCCCTTTAAGGAACACTTTACACACCTGTATCTTCTTAAAAAAATTCCCAGATCTCTCAGGTACATGACAGTGCTCCCTTGTTTGAATTTCCTTAGCCTTTAAGCTATATCATAGTAATCAAGCTTATAATTTTCTTTTTATGTAACATGAATATTCTTTATCTGTTTGACAGAGACTCTGTACATTAGAATCTTGACAGAGGCTTGAAAAAGTTAACAGTTTATAGATGCTAAATAGAACAACTCTATATCCAAAGTTGTGTTAGCTACTAAAATAGATAGAATCTATAAACTGCTCTGACTGGGATCACAACAGAGAGTCCTGGACAGAGCTGGAGAAAAATGTAGAACAAAATTCTAACTCACAAAAAAAAAACAGACTTACTGGCTTGACAGAGACTGGAGAAAACCCGAGAGTCTGGCCCCTGGACACCCTTTTAGCTCGGTAATGAAGTCACTCCTGAGGTTCACTGTTCAGCCAAAGATTAGACAGCCCCATAAAACAAGACGAGACCAATGGGTCACAACAGTCCAGGGACAAGACTAGAAGGCAGGAGGAGACAAGAAAGCTGGAAATAGGGAACCCAAGGTTGAGAAGGGATAGTGTTGACATGTCGTGGGGTTGTTAACCATTGTCATAAAATGATATGTGTACAAATTGTTTAATGAGAAGCTAGTTTATTCTGTAAACCTTTACCTAAAGTACAATAAAAAACAAAATATATATATATGCACTCATAAAAAAATTATCAAAAGTAGATTATAATTCATTTTCCCCTAAAAGACTTTGTGTATTGAAAATAGCCTTAAAGAAGCCAAAAATATATAATCGAGGTTTTTTTTTAGTTTAATGTAGAATATAGATTGTACATGGAAAGAAGATAAAGTAAGTATGAACCTGTTGCCATCGAGTTGATTCTAACTCACAGATACCCTATAGGACAGAGTAGAACTGCCCCATAGGGTTTCCAAGGAGCAGGTTGGTGGATTTGAACTGCCTACCTTTTGGTTAGTAACCATAGCCCTTAACCACCGCACCACCAGGGCTCCAAGTATAAAATAATGACAGAGTTATTTAGCTAAATATTAATTTAAGAAAGTGACTTTGACTTCAACTTTAATTCAAACCTTCATTGCATGACTAACTCAGAGATTCTTAAAAAGTCATTAACTCATATACTATTCATCCTTTTTCTGGACCTTTTTATTCTTTACACTCTGAAATCCTCTTTTCTCAATATTTCTACTCATTACCTGTATCTCAGTGCTTCTCATCTCTTCAGGGGTCTCTGAATCTGATAGTGACCTTACTAGCATGCTCTCTGTATGTGAGGCAGAAGTTTGGTTGTTCATAAGCCCTAGGACTTCAGATACATACTGGCTCTATTGTACTCAGAAATTCTTAGCTTATTGGTTAGTTTGTAATCAAGCTGTGATTAGCCCCAGTGGCTTCATGATCCAAATAACTTGTTCTACATGACAGTAGAGAAAGTCAAGGTATTGGCTTAGAATTAAATCCAACTTTGTGACTCTAAGCCAAGGCAAGTAAAAGCATGCACAACATACTGTGAAGGGGCAACACATGGTTTTTAAAATATCATATGTACATGGATAGACATACAGACAGACAGATAGAGCACATGTGCAAGGAAGATGTTTTAGATACAGAAAAGACAGATATCCCTTACTGTAAAGAATCAAAATGATTGTACAGAACAGACATTGAGTAACTTATAATGTTATGGACACAAAACTGCCATTTAGAAAATAGAAATCAATATAACATTAAAATGATGATTATATAGATAGATTATATAAAAATTACTCTGCAAGATATAATAAGAAAAATTCATTATCCAAGTTGATGGCATTAACACTCCTCTCTCAGTAATTGATTGAACATGGAGATAAAAAAAAATAATTATATGGATTTGAATAACACTATCAAGAATTACTACATATATACATTCTTTTAACATGCACATAAAAATTCACCAAGAGAGACCTTTTTATGGACAATTAAATATCAATAAACTTAAAATGCTTGAAATATATATATTCTCTGACTACATGGACTTAAATTAGAAATCAATAACATACAAGACAATTAGAAAAGCTCCAAATACTTGAAAATTCAACAATGCATTTTAAAATAATTCAGTTCAAAGAATAAATAAGAGAGAACATTAGAAATATTTTGAACTACGTGCTAATAACCAAAACCTGCTGTCATCAAGTCAATTCTGACTCATAGTGACCCTGTAGGACAGGGTAGAACCGCTCCGTAGGGTTTCTAAGGCTGTAATCATTACAGAAGCAGACGGCCACATCTTTCTCCCTCAGAGTGACTGGTGTGTTTGAACTGCCAACCTTTAGGTTTGCAGCCACGCACTTTAAGTGCTGTGCCACCAGAGCTCCTACATAGTAATAAAAGCACAACATATTAAAACAAGTGATATGCAGCTAAAGCAATGATAAGAGGCATATTAATATCTTTAAATGATTATATTAGAAAACTAGAACTGTTTAAAATCAACATCTAATTTTCTACCTGATAAAACTATTAAAATAAAAGCAAAATAAACCCACAGTAAGTAGAATAAAGGAAATAATAAATACATGAGAAAAAAGTAATAAAATAAAAAAACAAATAAATGATAGAGAAAATCAACAAAGCCAAAAGTTGGCAATTTTAAAGGTTTAAAAAACTTGACAGACCTCTAGCAATATCAGTCAAAAGAAAGGAAGTCTATTCAATAAATGGTGCTGGAGAAATTGGATATCCATATGGAAAAAAATAAAACAAATCTTATTCATAGGTCACAGCATATCTTAAAATAAATCACAGAATGATCATCAACCTAATTATAAAATTAAAATTTTCAAGCTCATAGACTACATATGAAAATTTTCCAGCTTTGGGGAGGCAAAGATTTCTTAGAATGTAGAAAGAAATAAGCATTAAAAATACTGTGAGAAACTAAATTTCTTAAACACATAAATCTTTCACTCATTAAGAGTCACCATTAAGAAAATGAATAGGCAAGCCACAGTCTGAGAGCGAATATTTGCAATACATATATATGATAAAGACTCACATCCAGAATATATAAAGAATTCCTACAAGTCAATATTAAAATACAAATAACTCCAAAAATGGACAAAAGCCTTAGACAGGCACTTTACAAAAGTGGGAACACAAATGACCAACAGCAGGTAAATGATGTTCAACACGATTATTTATTAGAGAAATGCAAATTAAAGCCAGACTGAGATACAATTTTACATCTATTAGAATGGCTAAAATTAAAAAAAAGAGCAAAAATAGGTACAAAAATAGATATTATAGAAAAGGAGATTAAGATGGAATAAACTATTTTTAAGCAGTTTATTGTATTTATTATGGTAACAGAACTGTTTTCCTCTCATTAAAAACACTATTACTACTAATAGTATTTTAGCGAAGTAAAGTAAGGGTGGTACAATCACCTCATAATAAAGCTAAAAGAGGGCTCATACTTGCGATAGAGAAAAGTGTCAGCTCTGCCATTTCTTGCTATTCTGTGTTAGGATTGTCTTCAATCTACAGTTTCTTGGAATATTTTAAAGGCGTTTAACCATATTGTTAAGCTTAATTTATAAAATTAAAGAATATGATCGTTAACTCTTTTTAACCAGCACAAGTAACATGCTAGATGTTATAATATGCTAAAAACAAACCAAGAGTCAAAGCTGCAACTGCTAATCCTTCCATGTTGTAGAACTTCCCTTGGAATACTTGATTGTCTAACATACAGACAAAATCAAGGTACAACGATCAATCCATATATTAAATGTTAGTAAATCTTAATTACCTACTTATTTAATTATTATTATATGGGTGTTAGATTATTATTACATTGTTAGATTAAGAAATAAAGAGATGCTCTAATACTTTTTCCTGTACTCCAAGGGACCGTTTGCTCAATCTGTGGTATATCATTACCTCATTTTGGAGATCACTGCTATAGAAGTCAGTCCAGCTATAAAGTAACAATGCTTGATTATATCATGTTCTTGGGGTAAAAGTACACGTGTATCATTAGAATTGGGCTTTGCTACATGTTACAGAGAACCAAAAACAGAGTAATTGATAAAAGATAGAAGTTTATTTTCCTCGCACACAAAGTTTAGAGATAAGCAGCCAATAGCTCTCTTGGCAGTCCATGTTGTTAGACTCCTTCTGCCTCACTCCTCTGCCATCTCCACACATGCTTCCCCTCATGGTCCAAAATGGGTGCTTGAGCACCAGAAATCACGTCTGCATTCTAGTCATCAAAAAAGGTAAATGGAAAAAGGACACTTCCCATAAGTTGCACACAACACTTTGATGATAACTCAGTGGCAGAAATTAGTCAAAAGTCCAGGAAAAAATCAGGGGTTCTTTTATTAAAAGGTATACCCAAGATTCTTATCCACAATACACAATGATATACATATATACAGAAGCCCTGTTGGCGCCGTGGTTAAGAGCTCAGCTGCTAACCAAAAGGCGAGCAGGTCAAATCCACCAGCCGCTCCTTGGAAACCCTATGGGGCAGTTCGGCTCTGTCCTATAAGTTCAGTATGAGTTGGAACCAACTCGATGGCACGTAACAACAACAAATACACACACACATACACACAGAGACAGAGGAAGAGAGAGAGATGAGTTCCAGCCTTTCAGCATCATCTAAATCTGTGGTCTACCTAAAAAAAAATTATTTTGGTCTGCAAAGACTATCTAAATAAAACGGTCTATGGACAAGAATTCCTTTTCAAAATTATAATATAGCAATCCAGTTGTGAAGTAATAAAGTTCCATAAAATACATTTATTCTCTTGATTGTAGTGTAATTTAAGAACTACAGGATTATATGGTAACAAAAAAAAAAAAAATTCTCCTCAGATAAGTAACTATCTGCCTTCTAAGGAGAGTACAGAGCTTTGCCTTGCTAAGCACATGGCTGAGTGTGTGCACCGTATTTTACACAACGCACACACACTTGCCAGCCCCGCGGTCCCAGTGTATTTTCCTAAGTGTGCTGCGCTCCTTTTCTTTTACAGCAACATGTGGAAGAGAGCTGGCATGGCAGCACTTGTGAGGGTGCCTCACGGTGGGGGGGGCGCCTGACGGTGGGGAGGCCCCTCACGGTGGGGGGGTGCCGCACGGTGGGGGGGCGCCTCACGGTGGGGAGGCCCCTCACGGTGGGGGGGGCGCCGCACGGTGGGGGGGCGCCTCACGGTGGGGAGGCCCCTCACGGTGGGGGGGCGCCGCACGGTGGGGGGGCCCCTCACGGTGGGGGGGCCCTCACGGTGGGGGGGCCCTCACGGTGGGGGGGCCCTCACGGTGGGGAGGGCGCCTGACGGTGGGGGGGCGCCTCACGGTGGGGGGGCGCCGCACGGTGGGGGGGCCCCTCACGGGGGGGGCCCTCACGGTGGGGGGGCGCCTCACGGTGGGGAGGCCCCTCACGGTGGGGGGGCGCCTGACGGTGGGGAGGCCCCTCACGGTGGGGGAGCGCCTGACGGTGGGGGTGCCCTCACGGTGGGGGGCCCCTGACGGTGGGGGGGCGCCTGACGGTGGGGGGGCCCTCACGGTGGGGGGCCCCTGACGGTGGGGGGGCGCCTGACGGTGGGGGGCCCTCACGGTGGGGGGCCCCTGACGGTGGGGGGGCGCCTGACGGTGGGGGGCCCTCACGGTGGGGGGGCCCCTGACGGTGGGGGGGCGCCTCACGGTGGGGGGGCCCCTCACGGTGGGGAGGGCGCCACTGGCAAACAAACGCAGAAGGCTCCTGCTATTTGTATAAAAAATAGGGTAGCAAATTTACAGGGGGGAGCGGAGTTAGAACTCAATTGCTCCATATAATAGAAGGCAGAACTGTGAGCTGCAAGATGGCAGAGGGTAGAATCCAGTAGGGAAGGAAAGGTAGCATCAAAGCAGGTACTGACCAGGAAAGAGACAAAGAAAGCCACGCCCCAAGGCCGAGCTCCCGCGGAAGACTGTTCAGAACGGGCTTTTAAGTTGTTTTCTGTAGGGTGTGGACTATAAATCTCTTCCTTGCACCGCTCTGTACTTCTCACTCACGCATTGTTTTATGACTGACTTCTTGAGAAGACACGTGAAGTTCTGTATTCTGCGTCCAATTGATGTTAGGCCCTAAGGAGACAGCATTCATGGACGTAGAAATTAGAGGACGAGGAGGAGTAAATGCCAGGATAACAATAATGTGAAAATAAATAAAGGCCATCACATTCTCATTGAAGCCAAATTTATATAAAATTAGATAAAACTGATAAGAGATTTTCCTAACCTCCAAGATCCCTCAAATAGTAATGGAAATGATATATAGATCTACTTACATGACTTGATATGCTTCTAAATGCATTTCAAATTTACCCCACACTGTAAAAGCTTCAGACGTTATTATTAATAATCTAATTGTCATTACTAGTAGCAAAATAAGTCAGAAATGTAAGAGTGTATATGGCATTTCATCATGTGAAGTTGAAAAACACTTTAGTGCATCTGGGAAACCTGGTGATGATGGGGCAGGTGTGATATAAAAATGAAAGGAGATGGGACCCTCAGCAGAGGTGAAGGGATTTGTCTCTGATGGAACAAGAAAAGTCCACTGTCACAGGCAGGAAGGAGTGGGAGACTGTAGCTCTGTACATTTGATTAAAGTTGAGGGAGTTTTTATCTGATGGTTTTTATTTCTTTAATGAAGTATGGGACTAGGTATGACCCTGGGCAAGTCATTTAACTTCTGAGACTCACTTTTTCCATCTCTAAAGTGGGGTTAATTTTACCTACGTCATATGATTCTTGAAATTAAAAATTCAGAGCAACTCAGTCGTTCCACTTGTCAGAATTTGTCCTGCAGGGAATAATCGGAGCTGCACACTGGGCTTCTTTCCATTTTCCCAGCCCACTGAGCTCTTCCCTGAACCATCAGGATAGGCTGTTTTGCTGCAGTAACAAATCCCAAAGTATCAGACTAACAAGGTTGGTTTCAAGGTTGGTTTCTTGTTCACACAGAGATCACTCTGGGTACAGGGTTCACTGTGACAGCACAGAGAAACACACACAGGGAAGAAGGCCATGTGACCACGGAGGCAGAGACTGGAGTGATGTAGCTACAAGCCAAGGAATGCCAAGGACTGCCAGCAACCTCCAGGAGCTAAGAGAGAGGCATGGAATTGTTTCTTCCTCAGAACTTCTATAAGGAACCAACCCTGCCGACACCTCGATTTTGGAGTTCTGGTCTCCTGAACTGTGAGAGAATAAGTTTCCATTGTCATAACCAACAATAATAATATCCCTGATATGGAAATAACCTCCATGCCCATCAGCAGGAAAACAGTTAAACAGATCATAGTATATTTATAAAGTGAAAAATTACATGGTAATAAAAAGGAACACGTTCCTGATACTGTGTCTGTTTTGTAGAGTAGACTGGTGGCTGTTGGCAGTCCCACCTCCACCTTCTCATGGTCTTCTCTCTGCCTCTCTGTGTGTCTGACCTCTTCTTATGAGGACACCAGTTACTGGATTTAAGGCCCACCCTGATCCCTTATGACCTCATCTTAATTAATTATACCTGTGAAGTCCCTATTTCCAATTAAGGTCGGATTTTGAGGTTCTGGGTACACATAAATTTATAAACTCACTACCTGCCCTCAGTTCCCCCAAATTCATAGATTTCCCACATACAAAATGATGCACCTCATCCCAATATCCCTGCCTATCCCCGTATATGCAGTCATAAGGCATAAATTCATCTCTGGGACCTTCAGCTTTTGCTCTTTCAGCTTTTCAACTAATTGGATGAAGCGCAAACTATTCACAGCACACTCCTTTACTTAAAGTCAACTGATGGTGTGTGTTAACCACATTTACAAAATGTGTTCACAGCAACACCTAAATGAATGTTTGATTAAATAACTGGATACTATAGCCTAGTCCAGTTTACTCGCAAAACTAACCATCTCACTGAATCACAAAAACATTAATTTGAGGGAAAATAAGTCATTTACATGGAGTTCATGAACAGACAAATCTAATCTCTGTGGATAGAAATCAGAAATAGGTTTTTACCAGAGATGGGGGAGGACTGGCCCTAAATGGGCGGGAGAAACTTTCTGGAGTGACCATAATATTCTGTATCTTGCCTGCAGTGTTGGTTACCTGCTATATACAGAAGTCTAAACTTATAAAATTGTACACTTAAGAGCTATGCATTTTATAGTAAGTAATGTTACCTCAATTAAAAAAAAATCCATTACCGTTGTCATGGATTGAATTGTGTCCCCCCAAAAATATGGGAATCAATTTGGCTAGGCCATGATTCCCAGTATCGTATGGTTGTCCTCTATTTTGTGATTGTAATTTTATGTTAAAGAGGATTAGGGTGGGATTGCAACACCACCCTTATCCAGGTCACATCCCTGATCCAATGTAAAGGGAGTTTTCCTGGGGTGTGGCCTGCACCAACTTTTATCTCTCAAGAGATAACAGGAAAGGGAAGCAAGCAGAGACTTGGGGACCTCATACCACCAAGAAAGCAGTGCCAGGAGCAGAGCATGTCCTGTGGACCTGGTGTCCCCTTGCGGAGAAGCTCCTAGTCCGGGGGAACATTGATGAGTAGGCTGACAGACAGAAAGCCTTCCCCTGGAGCTGACACCCTGAATTTGGTCTTTCAGCCTACTTTACTGTAGGGAAATAAACTTCTCTCTGTTAAAACCATCCACTTATGGTATTTCTGTTATAGCAGCACTAGATGATTAAGGTAGCCGTCGAGTCAATTCCGACTCATAGTGAACCTATAAGACAGAATAGAACTGTTCCATGGGGTTTCCAAGGAGCAGCTGATGGATTCAATCCAACCTCTGACCTTTTGGTTAGCAGCCAAGCTCTTAACCACTGAGCCAGCAGGGCCCCCTAAGCTTTGTAATATTTTTGAAGGTGAGAGGCCGTGGATCTGAATGAGTGGGAAAAGGTCCAACGACAGTGAAAAGTAGAATTCAGTCTCAGAGAAAACAAAGACCAGTTAGAGTTATAGGAGGAGAGGTAAGGAACTACTGACTGAAGAAAGAGAGCTGAGGGCACATCTGGATGGTGGATTTACCAAGGTGGGGCCAGTCAGAGAAATGGAGGAGTTTTAACGGAACTGGGGAGGAAATATTAAAACAGCAAAGGTACTCTGGTACGGTACAAGTGATACTTGGAAATTGATAATCTGGGGCACAAATATTAAGATGAAGTGGAATGCTCTTGCTAGGAGTATCTTTTAGCGTGAAAACTGTAACAGAATACCTTCTATGCTCATAGGTCAATTATTGCATGAGGTCCCTTCAGCATCACATTTTTCTGTTAGTCAATTCCCTGCCCCAAAAAATGTTTCTTAAATGTAACCAAAAAAAAAAAAAAAAAAAATCAAATAAACAAAAAACAAAACCAGTTCCCTTGGGGTTGACTCTGACTCATGGCCACCCCGAACGTGTCAGAGTAGAACTGTGCTCCATAGCGTTTTCAATGGCTGATTTTTCAGAAGTAGATCACCTGGCTTTTCTTCTGAGGCACCTCTGGGTGGGCTCAAACCTCCAATCTTTTGGTTAGCAGCTGAGCTTGTTGACTGCTTGCACCACCACACACCCAGGGACAACTCCTCAAATATACAATAGGTTTAAGCAAGAACAATGAGCTTCTTATGTAAATACAGAATAAGTACAAGTCTTTTTTGTAGTTTCAAGTCAAACTTCTGAAACTAGACCCCTGTTATTTAGAAATTCTAGGAGCCACAACTGCCTTAAAACAAAACAAAATAAAAAGCAAACCATTGTCGTCAAGTCGATTTCGACTTGTAGTCACCCTATAGGACAGAGAACGGCTGGTGGATTCGAACTGCTGACTTTTGGTTAGCAGCCTTAGCTCTTAACCACTGTGCCACCACTGCCTTAGTTTTTATAAAATCCAGTGAGCTGTTAATCTCTGGAAAACTCAGACTGACAGTGTTTCGCTTCTTCATGTCTCTGGGTACCCAGCATTTCATTTTGGGCTATATGGAAAGTGTGAAGTTGAGTAACAGCAAGGAGTTTTCATCCAGTGTTATTGAGGTCTTTTCAGGAATACTGTGATGCACAGACTCTAAAGAAATCCACACTAATTGCTTTTCTCTATTTTTTAAATAGCTCAGAATTCTCAGTCTCATTCCAAAAAGCATGATTTTAAAAGTCCATAAACCTCAAAATAGAACCCTCCCCAAATTGCTCTGAATCAATTAATTCTATTGCAGCTGTGTTAAACTTTACATCCTTGGAAGTGACTAATCACACAGATTCCTAAAGTACATCAGCAGCTCAATTTCTGAACAGTATAGATCACTGTTTTTCAAATTTGGATTCATGGAAGCCAGGGGTTATTCTGGATCTCCTAAGGGTTTTTTCCACTACTCATCTGTCAGTTTGCCCTACTGTGGTGGCTTGTGTATTGCTGTGATGCTGGAAAGTGTGAACTTTCCAAATTAAGAAAGATTAGGAAGAAAGCCCTGGCCATCGACTTACAAAAATGAGCCAATGAAAACTCTGTGGATTGTGACAGAGCATTGTCCCACTGGCTTACTCTGGACACGTCATCGGGGAGCTCAGTCACTGGAGGAGGACATGATGTTTAGTGAAGTAGAGGGCCAGTGAGGGTGTGGGGGACCCTTGGCAAGATGGGTTGGCAGAATAGCTGCCATGATGGACTTGAACATGCTGGCACGGTGAGAAAACACCAGGCAAAGCAGTGTTTCATTCTGTTGTACACAAGGTCGTTGTAAGTCAGGGCTGGCTCGAAGGCAGCTATCTGTCTCTGTCTCTTTGTCTAAGAATTTGCTGTCTAGAAGAAGAGCGAGCCAGAGAATAGCCTCAGGAACTTGGCAAGATGAGGGACGTAGCCTTTCTCCTGGTTTCTGGGTTGCATGAACAGTTTGTGCTCAACCACCAACCTTAAGGTTGGTGGTTCAAACCTATCAGAGGCACTGCAGAAGAAAGTCCTGGCAATCTGTTTCTGTAAAGATTACAACCAACAAAACCTTATGGAGCAGTTCTGCCCAACACATGGAGTTGCCATGAGTTGACTCAACAGCCTTTTTTTAGTTTTTTGAGCCTTGCTCAGGGGCTCTTTATAGCTTCTGCTGGTCACGCCCAGTACAAGAACTGTGGAAACCCATTACTTAGGACGCAGCTGTGCTGTCAGTGCCTTAGAATTAAAGTGTTTTATTTGGGGAAAAATCCATTCCACTGTAAAATACATGAATGAATACATGAATAAATAAATGTGGAGCACAGCACTCGATGTTTGTTCTTTTATTCATGTGAGAAGTGAAGGAAGCAGATTCGGGCAAGAGGAGAAGCTGAACTGAGGTATAGAGGCAAGGAAAAACTCCCCACATCCTACAGAAAACTCTCTCTTTAGACTCAGGCAAACACCAGAGGCAGCTTTAGCTAACAATCCCACATCCTAAGGAGATGACGGGCTGCGATGGGGCTGGGTGGGGCATCACAGGGTCCATGGCAACAAAAATTGTAGCTGACATTCATTGAACCCTCTCAACTTACAAAAATGAAGTGTTGTGGGAGATGACATAACAATGTAACAAGAGCACCTGGAGCTGAATATCTGGGTTCATCTCCTTGTTTCCTTTTCCTCCCTTTGCCCATCAGCCTCCTTCCCAGCTCATCTCCAGACTCATCTCAGATACCACCTCCTTTGGATCAAGGTGTACTCTTTAAGCTTATACAGCGGCACATGTCCCTTTCTCCTTCATAGCATGAATCACATTGTAAAGTAAAATCGTATTTTCTAGTCTGTGTCCTCACTAAATTGGCAGGTCTTCTTTTAAGAGAGGTAGAGTACGCTACTCATACTTGGATTCCCAGCACTAAATCCAGTTCTGGTTATGGAGCTGCTAACAGTGTTAAGGTTCTGCAAGTCTCAGAGAGGGAGAAAGAGCACAAAAAGGGGGTGTTACAGGATTGGAATAGACAGAGGGCTGCGAATGTGAAGACACAGGTGTGTCTGGAGGTGGAAAGAAACAGACTGTGAGAATCTATCTAGCCTCTACGTTCTCTTTGAAGTCTGAAACTAGGTGACTACTGGTAACTGACTAGGATTTGGGGAAATTGGTTTTGAGAACACACTGGCAAAGATTTGAAAGAGCCACCTCAGGGAATGGAAAGAAGAGCCAATTAAAGGCTTATGGAATAATACCAAAAGCCCAACTCAGTAAAAATTAAAAAAAAAAAAAAAAAAAAAAAAAGGAAATAAATCCATAAATGTGTGGAGAGATGACTCAGAAGGATTATGTGATTTTTTCTCTAGTGCTTGGCTGCCCAAGAACAATAGCTGGAAAAAAAAAATAGTTGGCATTACATGGAGTTCAAAAGATAAGGAAAATTAAGGGTACTGATGAGAATGGAGCTACAATAATTAAGCCAATACAAGTCCTAGTATTGTTTTAGCATATGTTTCAATCCAAAGGTGATGTTGAATGGGAACCTCACTTTCTAGTTTCCTATTGATATGATAACAGGAATACAAAAAAACCTTCACAGATTTACTCAGAAGATGGCTTTTTAATAAGACAACTATGAGTTACTCTCTGTTTTTTAATTAACTGCAGTTGAACCCCCATGAGGCACCTTTGTTTATATAAGTGCCCATTTGGAATAAAATTGGAAGAAATCAGAGTAGTATGCAATAAACTAAACTTTTAAACCTTCTGAGTGTTACTGAAAGGGATTTTCTAAGGGAATTACTAAAAACAAATATAGAAACGAGATTTGCATTATCAAGATAAAATGCGAAGGAGAACATGCCTGTATTTGCTTTAGGTAGCTTAGTTCCAAGGCTAGCAGAAGCAACCATTTCCCTAGCCCGGAGTTATCACAGACAGTGAGTGTTATGCAGGACTTTAGTCTTTGAATATTACCAGACTTGGGAATCTCTAGGCATAATGAAAAGAAGTAAGAATCCACTTAAGCATTCAGTCCAGTAGGGACGATATGAAATGTTGCTTTCAGAATCTGGAGCAGAGTTACAGAAAACACTGTGAATAGTGGACAAATTCAGATGATATTGAGTAGAAAGTTGAGTTTACCTGAAAGGCTAAAGGAATGCTGTTACCAGCCAACGGACACGGGATTCAAGCACTGTGTTGCCAAGCAGAGATCTGTATAGCTTGCGTCTGGCTGTTTGGTGCCCATAGCCTGTACTGTATGTGATACTATATGACCAGTTGCTATTGAGTAGATCCTGACGCATAGTCACCCATGTGTGTCAGAGTAGAACTGTGCTCCATAGGGTTTTTGAAGGCTAATTTTTCAGAAGAAGAATGCCGGGCCTTTATTTCAAGGTACCTTTGGGTGGACTTGATCCTTCAACCTTTCGTTTAGTAGGTGAACGTGTTAACCATTTACACCACGCACGGACGCCACTGTGTATGAGAGCCTGATATGATTGTCACAGCAATATTGTTTACTCTTCAGTGTTGTGGCATGTACTGACATTTTCTTCTGTCCTAATATATGGTCTTTTTTTGTAGACATTTCATACGTATTTGAGAGGAAGGTATATTCTCTACTATCTGAGTATAATATTGAATATGTGTCTATAAAATCTACTGAATTGATTAATTCGTGCCTCCGACATATATGTGTGTGTGTGTGTGTGTGTGTGTGTGTGTGTGAGTGTGTGTGTGTGTGTGTGTGTGTGTGTGTGTGTGTGAGTGTGTGTGTGTGTGTGTGTGTATAGGGTTGCTATGAGTCGAAATGGGCTTGATGGTAACTGGTTTAGTTTATGTATACATATATATATATATATGTATATATATATATATATATACACACACACATATACATATATTGTTTAACTTATTTTTTTAGTTTTCTTGACCTGGGATTGAGAATGAAGTATTGGTCTGCTTTAATTAGTGTCTTTCTACTTGTTTCTTCTTGCATCTCCTGTAGTTTCTGCTTTATGATGGTGGTTTGCTTTCTATATTACTTGGTGTATATGTATTTACCAGTGTTATATCTTCTTTGTGAATTGGGTCTTTATCATTATAAACTGTCCTTTTTTCACTCATTTAAAGCTTTTTTAATAATGGTTTTATTGAGATATCATTCACACATCATACATTCACCCATTTAAAGTGTACAATTCAGTGGATTTTAGAATATTCACAGATGTGTGCAATCATTACCACGATCAGTTTTAGAACATTACCATCATCTCAGAAAAGAAACTGCTTCCTTCTATCTCTTCCTGCTCAGCCTCAGCAACCACCAATCTACTTTCTGACTCTATAGATTTCCCTAGTTTGGATCTTCAATTGAATGGAATCATACAGTATGTGCTATTTGGTGACTGGTTTCTTTCACTTATTATAATGCTTTCAAAATTCATCCATGCTGTAACATATATCAGTACTTCATCCTTTTTTTGGCTGAATAATATATCGTTGTATGGATATATTCCATTTTGTATCATTCATTTATTAGTTGATAGACATTTGAACTGTTTCTACCTTTTGGCAATTATAAATAATGTTGCTATAAACATCCATGCACAAGTTTTTGTGTAGACATATGTTTTCAGTTATCTTAGGCATATACATTGGAGTACAAATACTGGGTCATATGTAAATCTGTGTTTAATTGCTTGAGGAACTGCCAAACTGTTTCCAAAAGTGGCTGCACCATTTTTCATTCTAACCAGCAGTGTATGAGGGTGGTTTCTGATTTCTCTCCATCATTGCCAATACTTATCTTTTTCTTTTTTTTTTTTTTAATTCTAGCCATCCTAGTGGGCATAAAGTGATAGCTCATTGTGATTTTGATTGTGTTTCCCTATTGACTAGAGATGAGAATCTTTTCATGTACATTTGGCCATTTGTATATCTTCATTGGAGAAATTTCTACTTAGACTTTTTTTCCCCATTTTTAAATTGTGTTGTCTTCTTATTTTTAAGTCTTAAGAGTTATTTATACATTCTTCTCCTGTGGAGCGGCTGTTGAGTTTGAACTGCTCACCTTTGGGTTAGCCGCTGAATGCTTAACTGCTGCACCACTTTGCAGACTTCTTCCATAAAGATTTCAGCCTTGAAAACCCTATGAGGTAGTTATACCCTGTCCTATAAGATCGCTGAGTCAGAATCAATTCCACAACAATGAGTTTGTAATAGGTTTATATATTCTAGATACTAGTTCCTTATCAGATATTTGACTTGCAAATCTTTTCTCCCATTCTGGTGGCTTGCTTTTCACTTTCTTCTTGGTGTTCTTTGATGCACAAAAGTTTTTAATTTTAATGAGGTCCAGTTTATCTATTTTTGTTGTTGTTGTTGCTTGTGTTTTTTGTGTCATTTATAAGAATTTTTTTGCAAAATCCAAGGTTACTAAGATCTACCTCTGTGTTTTCTTCTAAGTGAAGTTCCTGGAT
Source organism: Dugong dugon (assembly GCA_030035585.1). Classification (NCBI taxonomy): domain Eukaryota; kingdom Metazoa; phylum Chordata; class Mammalia; order Sirenia; family Dugongidae; genus Dugong; species Dugong dugon. The sequence goes on along the minus strand of CM057473.1, from coordinate 113,436,695 downwards.
GGCATAAATGTTTAAAGCTCTTGGCAGCTAACCAAAAGGATAGACGTTTGAGTCCACCCAGAGGTGCCTTGGAAGAACGACTTGGCATTCTCTGCTGAAAAATCAACCACTGAAAACCCTGTGGAGCACAGTTCTACTCTGATACACATGGGGTTACCATGAGTTGGAGTTGGCTCGACGACAACTGGTTTACTTTATTTTTTCCTAAGAGTTTTATATTTTTAGCCCTTACGTTTAGATTTTGATTCATTTTGAGTGAATTTTACATATGGTATGAGGTAAGGGTTCAACTTTATTCTTTCTCATGTGGAAATACGGTTGTCCTAGCACCATTCCCTGAAAAGACTATTTTTTCCCCATTAAATGGTCTTGGAAAAATTGTCTAAAATCAGTTGACCATTGATGCTTGGGTTTATTTCTGTACTCTCTAGTCTATATCATTGATCTGTATGTCTATCCTGATGCCAATACCACATGGTCTTCGTGACCATTGCTTTGTAACTTTTGGAATCCGGAAGTGAGTCCTCTTATTGTTTTGGCTATTCTGAACCCTTTGCATTCCCACATGAATTTTAGGATCAGCTTATAAATTTCTATGAAGAAATCAGCTGGGATTAGGATAGAGATTGTGTTGAATCCATATAACAGTTCAAGAAGTATTGCCATCTTAACAATGTTAAGTCTTCTTATCATGAACATGGAATGTTTTTCCATTTATTTAGATCTTCTTTACTTTCTTTCAAAATGTTTTATAGTTTTCAAAGTATAAATTTTGCACTTCTTTTGTTTAATATATTTCTAAGTGTTTTAATTTATTTTATGATGCTATTGTGAATAGAATTGTTTTCTTAATTTATTTTTGAATTAATCATTGCAAGTGTTTGGAATTACAGTTGATTTTTGTGTATTGATCTTGTATCCCACACCCTTGCTAAACTCATTTATTGATTTGAATAATTTTTTAGTGGATTCCTTAGGATTTTCTATATTCAAGATCATGCCTATGGATAGACATCATTTTATTTCTTCTTTTCCAATCTGGATGCCTTTTATTTATTTATTTTTCTTTCATAATTGCCCTGGCTAAAGCCTCCAGTACAATTTTGAGTAAAGGGGCAAGAACAATATCCTTGCATTGTTCCTGATTTTATGAGGGATGCATTCAATGTTTCCTGTTAAGAATAATGTTAGCTGTGGTTTCTTCGTAGATGCCCTTTATCCGTTCAGGTAGTTCCCTTATAGTCTTAGTTTGTTGAGTGTGTTTATCATGAAAGGGTGCTGTATTTTGTCAAATGCATTTTCTGCATTTACTGAGATGAGCATATTGTTTTTGGTTTTTGTTCTATTCATATGATGTATTACAATAATTGATTTTGGGTATTAAACCAACCTTTCATCAATGGGTTAAGTCTCACTTGGAAGTGTATAATTCTTTTTATATGTTACCGGATTTGGTTTTCTGGTGTATCATTATTTTGCATCCATATTTTTAAGAGATACTGGTCAGTAGTTTTTTGTTTGTTCGTTTTTTTGTGATGTCTTTGATTGGTTTTTTATCACAGTAATACTGGCCTCATACAATGGGTTGGGAAGCATTCCCTTCATTTAAACTTTTTAGCCTGAGTTCTACTTTATCTTTTTCAACCATCTTTCTTATTGTTTGCGTTCGCTCTGTAATACCTATATCCATCCCTTTATTTTTGGTCTTCCCAAATCACTTTGCTTTTAGGTGAATCTCTTCTCTACAGTATAGAGTTAGGCTTTTTTTACTCAAACTATTCTGATAAAACTTTTAACAGTTGACTTATGATTATTTGTATTTAATTATATATCATATATTTATGCTACGTTTACTGTATGTTTTTATTATTTTTACTGTATGACTTTCTTTATGACGTCTTGTTTATTTGTAATTGTATTACTTAATATATCAGGAAGGATCAGTCCCTGGAGGACATCATGCTTGGTAGAGTAGAGGGTCAGTGAAAAAGAGGAAGACCCTCAACAAGATGGATTGACACAGTGGCTGCAACACTGAGCGCAAGCGTAACAACAATTGTGAGGATGGTGCAGGACCCAGCAGTGCTTTGTTCTGTTGTACATAGGGTTGCTGTGAGTCGGAACCGACTCTATGTCACCTAACAACAACAACAATATATTTAAAAGTTGTGCATTTCTGTTCTGCTGACCACCTTTATAGCAATATTTTTAATAATGGTCTTAGTCCTCTGTTATGGATTGAATCGTGTCCCCCCAAAAATATGTTATAAAATCCTAACCCCCATACTTGTGACTATAAACCCATCTGGGAATGGGTTTTTCTTGTTATTCTAATTGAGGCAGTATTAGTGTGGGGTATGTCTTAAGCCAGTCACCTTTGAGACATAAAAGGAGCAGAGAAGCATAGAGAAGTAAGCACAAATGGGGAAAAATAGGTGTCAAGCCACATGAAGATCATCAAGAAACCAAGGAACAAGGACATTCCTCTAGATCCGACAGAAAGAAAGCCTTCCTCTAGAACTGGTGTCCTGAATTTGGACTTCTAACCTCCTAATCTGTGAGAAAATAAATTCTGTTCTTTAAAGCTACCCACTTGTGGTATTTCTGTTACAGCAGCACTAGATAACTAAGGTACTCTCTTTTTCCTAACTTAACCATCTGCTCTGTGATTTGCCAGTTGTAAATGATGTCCTATGATTATTTTTATGATAAACAATGAGCTTAATATGTATTTTCATCCTCTCTCTCATTTATTTTCGTTTGTTATTCCTACCTTGTCAGATTATAAAGTGTTATATGAGACACTTTAAGTAGAGTGATTCAAAAAGAGTGAAAATAATGGATGGGTAAACATGTATCCAACAAATGCAAATATATAAATACACAGAAAAAGGTAGGTAGGTAGGTGGGTAGACAGACAGATAATAAAGTAACTTAGTAGAAGTCATGATCTTATAATCAAGTAAGGCTATATTTACATCTAATACACTGTTTAGAACAAAGAAAACACACTAAAATACTAAATAAGACAATTCACAATTAAAATAGAATATTTATGATTTTCCATGCACCAAATTCATAGCATAAATATTTATAAAGCAAAACTACAATTTATAAAAGTAGAAATAGATGCACAATGATTATATGAGACTTTGTTTTACCTCTCTCATTTTGAGAGATCAAGAAATGGAAGACCTTACTAAAGTAAAAGTCAAATTGTGCTCTGAATGTTGAAAACAGATACACCTTCATTTCAAATGTCTGTTGCTAAATTACAAAAGCTGATGACACATACCACACACACACACGCACAAAAGACACTCTCAAAAATTCTGAACAGTAGCTAAATTTCCTTCTTAAAAGAAGGAAGAAAAATGACTTTTGATTGGAACACAAACATTTTGTGTAAGTGTGGAACTATCTGTTCCTTACAATGTTTTGTTGAATTCATCTGCAAGACCATCAGACACTGTGTGGGAGGTGTTATATAATTACCAGTTTTATTTCCTCAATGGCTATAGATTTATTCAAACATTCTATTTCTTCTTGAGTCAGCACTTCTGAGATTTTAATTTTTCTGATGACCTATAAGAAGGAGCCACTCTTGTATTATTTAACTACACAAAAACCCACACGGCATTTTCTCAGCAAAACCAGGAATATGGCTGCTCTGGAGCAGAAATGAGCCCTTGTAGCACATTTACTAATGCAAATATCAGAAGGACTTGCTATGTAAAGATAGCATATTAAGTTCTTCACAAAAGGTAGAGTGTATACTTTTACAACGTTTTTGGCATGCAGTAGTCCTTCGTTTTCTTCCCACTGCTAATGTGGATGAGAGGTAGTAGTTAATTGACTGCTGTATGTACACTGAAGGAGCCCTGGTGGTGCAGTGGTTAAGCGTTCAGCTGATAATCAAAAGATCAGTGGTTTGAACCCACCAGACGCTCCATGGGAGGAAGATGTGGCAGTTTGCTGCCATAAAGATTACTTCCTTGGAAACCCCATGGTGCAGTTCTGCTCTGCATATAGGGTCACTATGAGTTAGAATCAACTCCACAGCAAATTTTTTATTTTTATTGTTTTAATGTGGTATGAGTAGGTGAAGAAGCACCGACTTGCTCAGGTAATTGATGGAAAGTGCTAGAGAACCAGGCACAGAACATGGTTGGGACCAAAAGAGGCTAGATGGAAAGACCAAAACATCGATGGAATCCAATCATTCATCCCTCTTCAAATCACATATTTGATGTTCCTGGATGGAATATTCAAAACGCTAAACCTTGTCCTAGATACCAGAAAGCGTGGGAGAAAAAGCGCCTGTTCCCAATCTCCTTCCTTGGTGTCTTTACAAAGAGGCTATGCCTTTTGTCTCTCAGAAGTTCATATACTGGGAAATTTCCCAAAAGAAAGGAAGTTTGGATGATAGACACTGAAAATGATGACAAACGTCTCATCTAGAAACCACTGAAAATACTGTGCAAAATGCTACATGATATGCTTTACATTTTGAAAACTTTCTCTAACTGTATTATAAATAATGAAGTTGGAAGCTGCTAGAGGCAGCGGGGTGAGTTAGAGGGCCGTTGCTATTGTCTGTGAGAGGCGATGTGGGTCTGCACGAACAGTGTTGGGTTAGGTAAGAGGTGCTGAAGAGCAGGTGAAGTGGGTAGCACATAGGGTCGCTATGAGTCGGAACCGACTCCACGGCACCTAACAACAGTGTAGGGAGCCCTGGTGGCGCAGTGGTTAAGAACTATGGCTGCTAACCAAAAGGTCAACAGTTCAAATCCACCAGCCACTCCTTAGAAACCCTATGGGGCAGTTCAGCTCTGTCTTATAGGGTCACTGAGTTGAAATTGACTCGAAGGCAGTGGGTTTGGCTTTTTTTGTAGGGTTGCTATGAGCCAGAATCAACTCAATGGCAATAAGTTTTTTTGTTGTTATTGCTTGGATTTGTTACAAAAGATGAAACTTAGGCAAAAAGAATTCCTTGACTCATGGTAAAAAAAAAAAACAAATAAAAAACTATGGATCAGTAAAACCGTGTTGTTGTTGCTGCTGTTAGATGCCGTCAAATCAGTTCTGACTCGTAGAGACCCTACGTACAACAGAAAGAAACACTGCCCGGTCCTGCGCCATCCTTACAATCATTGTTATGCTTGAACCCATTGTTGCAGCCACTGTGTAAATCCATTTCATTGAAGGTCTTCTTTTTCACTGACCCTCTGCTTTACCAAGCATGATGTCCTTCTCCAAGGACTGGTCCCTCCTGATAACTTGTCCAAAGTACGTGAGATGCAGTCTTGCCATCCTCACTTCTAAGGAGCATTCTGGATGTACTTATTCCAAGACAGATTTGTGTATTCTTTTGACAGTCCATGGCATATTCAATATTCTTCGCCAACACCCCAATTCAAAGGCGTCAATTCTTCTTCGGTCTTCCTTATTCATCGTCCAGCTTTCGCATACGTATGAGGCCACTGAAAACACCGCGGCTTGGGTCAGGCGCACCAGTCTTCAAAGTGACCTTCTTCCTTTTTAGCACTTTCAAGAGGTCTTTTGCAGCAGATTTGCCCAATGCAATGCGTCATTTGATTTTTTTTGTCTGCTGTTTCCATGGGTGTTGATTGTGGATCCAAGTGAAATGAAATCCTTGACAACTTCAATCTAAGTAAAGCCATAGAAAAGTAAAAAGATACGGATGGGCCTCAGGCAGAGCTGGAACCAGGGATCTGAGTGCCGACCGGGTCCTCTCGTTTCTCATCTCCCCTTTTCTGCACATCAGCACCATTCTTTACCCACGACAATCAGTTTTTCCGCACAGACAGTAGGTGCCCTGGAGGTTTCCAAACATCTCATGCATAGCTTCGACCTCCAAAGGTCAACTAACTTTCTTCCTTAGTTCCAGTTAAGAAAATCTTAGGGAAATACTCTGACAGAACCTGTGTGGGTCAGGTGCTTACGCCCAGACCAATCCACTGTGGCCCAGGCACTGAGATCCTGTGTGAAAGTGGTGTGGCCTTTTCTGAAACCATCATGTTCTGCTGGGGAAGATGCAGTTTTTAAAAAGAAGAGGGATACCAATCCTTGAAGAATGAACCATTGCTGGGCAAACAGAAGACAAATACCCAGTACTGATGGCAGATGCTAACTAGGATACGAAGATAATACTTACCTGTCAAAGCATGGCGGTGACTCATTATTAATGTTAAAATGAATAGTTAATTGATAGTTGATTGTGACTTACTCAATTTTTATTAAATGTTAAGTGTTTTGTGACAATCAGACTTAGGATAAATAGATATTATTCTAACTATTCAACAATAGACATATGAAATAAAAAATATTAAACAAATATAACTTTGAGCATCAGGGTAGATTTAGGACCTCTTGTATTTACTGATCATCCCCCCATCCTGATTTCCTATCAGTGAAACAATCAGTTCTACCTCTTTTCTTTTTTTTCTTGAACACCACACTAAGTAACGGTTATTAGAATTTAACCCCAAAATCTTGATGCTCCTGTCAGTTGTATAGGACATGGAACATTCCCTGGGAACTCTTGGTGCCTTTTCTGGTTTTCTGCTGCCATTGGGTTCCTCTCTTACCTTTTCTTCCTGTAATTTTTTGCTCTGCTTCACTGCTCTGGCTCCTCTGGTTAATCATCCACTGCCCCATGCCTCCTGGCTCTCTGCAATATTAGGATGCAGTGCAAAATGCAGTGTAATGTCTGCATGTTTGACTTGGGGTGTATGGTGTGGAATATGCTAGAGCATCTTTCGCCTTGTCCTTTCTTACTTGGTATTGAAGGATGAACTATGAGGCCTAATTTTAATTCTTCATTTATTCCATATAAAATACGATTCCTGGGACCTCTCTAATATTGTGAAATTCCTAAGGCAAGTACACCTGTGCTATGATCATTGCTCCATTAAGAGAAAGTAAAACCATAGTCAGTTACAAGCTATGCAAAATGTGGGTTATATCATTTGAATTATTCATCCGGAATACTTGATGATAAGTGATAAATAATAGTGATTTGATAAATTCTTTTGGAGGGATGGCTTATGGCAATGCATAAACAGCGGGAAAGCATTACATTTTAAATTGAGATCACTACTCCAATACAAAATAAACAGCTGCTGTGACTCGGCAGTTGCTGTTAACAACAAGAACCAATATCTAAAGCAAAGAACAATGTTAAAATTCAAGAGCAGCCGTTCTGCCTGGTGCTCTGAGCACAGTTTCAGTCGTTGAGAACAGAGAGAATCAATAATATTTTGGAGTTTGTGACCTAACTCAGCTCTCTCCAGTGGGAGACATGGTGTCTCATAGCCCACCTGCCATCAACAGTTATTGATGCTTACTCTAGGATGGGCATGATGCTGAAATAAAAGAATGAAAAGGACAGTTTAGGAAAATTATGAACTCATGAAACATTCCGGGAGCACAAGCATACAAAAACAAGACTACTGGACAGTGCTTAATATGTCACTGAGTCTCTGGAATTAATAGAAGATAATCATCTGAAAAATTATCCATGATCATGGTATTTCTGTGTTTGCTTTCTCTCTGAATAGCAGGGAGAGTACAGTGTAAAATCTTTAATAACTGTGTTAAGAGAAAGACATAATTTATGATAATCTATGTGAACAGTTGATATACTCTAATTATCAAAATTCATAGGCAGCCAGCTGGGCTAATTTTAATCTAAAAAATGTTTCTTAACAGAAAAAAAAAAGACAAAAAAAACCTGTTAAATAAATAGCCTATGAAATTTTTTTTTTTCACTCTTCTCTGTCAGTTTTTTCTTCTTTTTTTAATGCTCAATTCAAGTGCCACTTTCTCTGTGAAGTTTTCTCTCAAACGCCCTGTTGGAGTTAATGGTTTATTTCTTCCAAGCTACCCGACTGCAGTATCTCTTTGTGACATGAATCACTTGCTGCCTTGTATGGCAGCTAGCTGTGTGAAGGTTTGTTTCTCCCATGTCCCAATGTCATCTCCATATTCCACTTGCCCTGAATTCTTTCGACACTGATGGACCGATGCTGCTAGACCATTGCTACCATAAACTAAAATTCACTGCCCATCAGCTTTGTGCCACTCACTCAAGATTTAATATCTAAGGTAGGAACATGTGAATGACCAGGCTTAGTCTCAGGTTCCTGCTCCCTGGCAGACGGTGAGGGGGATATCTCTAATTATCTTCCATAATGGGAGGTGGGGACCCGCCTCCAACCATTGTCCAGAAAGTTGGGGCCCCCAAGGCAGAAAGCAGTGGGTTGGAAGCTAAGTAGCTGATAAAATATCAAATGCCATCTAGAGAAATATCCTTTTGGAAAATGATAAAAAATATTGGCTTAGACCAACAGTCAAGTTCATACTTAATAGTGAAACACTTAGAGATACTTGTATTAAGATCAGAAACAGAATAAAATTATACCATTTTTATACCATTACCATTTAACCTTATTTTAGGAATTTCTGCCAGTGTGATAGCACATCAAACATAAAGAAAACACCAAAGCCAAACTCATTGCCTTCAATTCGATGCCGACTCACAGTGACTGTACAGGACAGAGCAGAACTGCCCCATAGGGTTTCCAAGGCTATAAATCTTTACAGAAGCAGACTGCCACATCTTTCTCCCTTAGAGCAGCTGGTGGGTTTGAACCCCTGACCTTTTGGTTAGCAGCTGAGTGCTTTACCCACTGCACCACTAGGCTTCTTTTAACGAGTGGGTATAGTTAAAATAAAAATGGAAAAAGAATTGTGCTCATTTGCAGAAAACCTGATTTATGCCTAGAAGTCATAGAGAATAGATGAAAGTATGAGTTTGAGGGAATTCAGAACTGATTAACCGATATGATCACAAGATAGCACTGCACAATAATCTGTTTATTGTGGCAGACAGACAGATTCCTCGACAGTCTTCCACACTGACAGTCTTCCAGAGCAAGCTATGAACGTAGCCACCAGAGGGGAGGAGGGCATGAGAATCTCCCGAGAAGAGAACGGAGAGGCTTAGGTGTGCATGAGGTGGAGAGTCTCTGGGTCAGAGAACTCCAAAGGACAGCAGCATCTGAAGTCCTTGTAATTACAGGATTTTATCTTATCTTTGTCTAGCAGATGATGGGTGCAATTTTGTGGGGTATGTAAAGCAGGCAGGCTCTAAGTGGCTAAAAATCTGCTTATCTGGGCTATTTTTAAAACAATCGTGTATGTACAAATTTGAGTTTGGAGCTGGTGGGTTTTTTGGGCTAAGGGGCCTCAGCTTGCTATGTAGAAGTAAACAACCTGGGGTCAGTACACAGAGGCCCTTTTGATTCCTTTATACAACAATGAAAACACTCCTAGAATTAAGAGTAAAATTCAGCTAACTTTCTAAATTCAAAACAAATTCACAAAATTAAAAAAAAAGTTTTGTTAATTAGTAATTGCCATTTAGAATATGTAAAGAGAGAAGAGCTTATTCACAACAGCAAAATAAATGAATGAATAAATAAAGTAAGGAAATTGTTTACATATAAAGGTAAGGGTCTTCCATAAAAACAAACGAAAATATTGCGAGGCGTCCCTATAGAATTTGAACAAGTTTATAAAGGAGAATCACGGGATGGATCTTCTCTTCAAATCAGCGGATAGTCACAGTACAATGCAACTAGGATTCCAATATTACTGCTCTGGGAACGTGGCAACACAATTCTCAAGTTTAGCTAGAAGAAGAAGTACATGGCTAGACCATCAATTTCCCGAGGACAGGAACTCACGCTTGTATCTCTATCGCTTACTGTAAGTTTGAAAATTATTAAATTTTTTAATGATTGAAAGAATATATAAAGCATAAGAAAATGTAAGAATTTTTTCAAACTCCATGGTAATAGTTGCTGCAGACAAGAATTATGAATTATTGTTAAGTTTAGTGAGTGAATTTATCATGAGAAATAGGATATTTTCATAGTCATAAAGTATCTCCTCACAAAATACTCGTTGCAAAAAGAAAAAAAAAAGTAACTTTTCAGTGGAAAACTCTGGCAGATTCCGCTTTCACCACATAACACAAAAAAGTTCACACCAGTAATGAGACACCAGCAAGAAGGCTTCAGGCACCTCCTGATATCATGCACCAGGAAGGGCACAATGTCACCTCTCTGCGCTCTTGACAAAAATGCAAAGCTAAAATAATTCATGAGGAAACACCGTACAAAAACAGAGTGAGGGGCCTTCTAAAAAATACTGGTCAATACTTTTTAAAAGTGTTAAATTCATGAACAATAAAATCAGGAATTTTTCCAGATTGGGGTAGACTAAGGAGATAATGATAACTAAATACAATATGTGACCCTGGATTACATCTTGAACTATAAAAAAAGATACTATCATGACAATTTGCAAGATTTGATAAGGTATTTAGAAGGGTTAATACAATTATATAAATTTTATTTTCCTGGTTTTGCTAATTGTACTAAGGTCTGTAAGGTATTAACATTAGAATAAGCTTCATTAAATCTTTACATGATTTTTGAAACATTTATATGTCTGAAATTTCTTCAAAAACAGAAGTTAAAAATAAAATAACCTTTGGAGAAGGAATGTAATAATAAGGGGATTTTTCTCTAATAAATGTTAAAATGTTTTATAAAACTATAATAGTTAAAATAGTGCACATTCTTAGGGAAGAAATTACAAATTATTACACAGATACTTCTATCTAAAATTTATCCTGGTATATTTATACATTTAGTATGTGGACCATTAAGTACCAGTGGGGTAAGTATGGTTTACTCAGGGGTTGGTATTAAAAATCATATTTTTGTGATAAATTAAATTAGATTACTTTCCTATGAGTCAGATTCAACTAGATGGCAACGGGGTTTTTTTTTTTTTTTGGTTTTACTTTTAGTACACATCAGAATTAAAAATGTATGTGTAAGATATCTAAAACCAGTTGCCATCAAGTCAAATCTAACTCATGGAGTGTCAGAATAGAAATGTGCTTCATATGATTTTTAATGGCTGATATTTTGGAAGTAGATTGCCAGGCCTTTCTTCTGAGATATTTGTCCATAAATATAAACAATGCATAATAAATAAAACTGAGAGGGAATAATCGCTGCTAACATTTCAGTGTACCTTTGGCACATTTATATGATTTCTGTATTTTGTTTTTTAAGTCCTTTGATATTTTTCCACATTTTCTTCAAAAACATGTATTACTTTTATAATGAAATGAAAAATGAATTTAAAAAATCAAATGATTACGTTTTTCTTGTAAATGAAACTGATAAAAATTTGACGAGGTAAATGTTTTGTAGCCCTTTCCCAAATAATTCAGCCTGTAGTCATACATTTCACTTATTCTTTTAACAATATGTATGGAGTGCATTTATCAGATTAAAAATATTGTGTTACATAGTGGAAATAAAAAGGTTTACTAGGATACTATTCCAACACTGTAGTTACTCTATCAAAACTCGTCTAACTACAAGCTTATACTATGAGAATTTCTTTATTTGATTTTTACCTTTTTTTTTTTTGAAGTATGGTGGTGTGTACTGGGGTATGAAGTTGGTACCTGCAGGGGAGAAACCTGCTCATCTCCTATAACTCCTAACCAACTGGCTACTCCCTCACTTTAACCATTTCACCCCCAAAGGAAGGCAAAGGGAGAAGAAATGAAGAAATTTCCTTCAAATTTTATACAGATTAACCCCTAATTAATCTCTAATGTTGGAAAGTGAATTAAAAATGCCATGTGTGTGCCTGTCTTGATGTTACTCATGATTCTGTGTTTATAAAGTAAGCCTTTCTTATGAATTCCACCATATGTAAGAATTTAACAAGTGACTGATTTGTCAATAAATTTATTAATATTCTTAGCATGGCAATGTAATGAGAAAGATCTTTTTTTGTGACCAAGAAGGACACTTAAGTTTGTTTTGATCCAAAGAACCATGGAAGGTTGTGAGGGGCCATCTAAGATACTCTTCTGGTCTCACCCCTTCAGGAGCAAGGGAGAATGAAGAAAACTAAAGATACAAGGAAAAGATTAGTCCAAAGGACTAATGGACCACAACTGCTACAGCCTCCACCAGACTGAGTCGAGCACAGCTAGATGGTGCCTGGCTACCACCACTGACTGCTCTGACAGAGATCATAATAAAGGGTCCCGGACAGAGCTGGAGAAAAACGTAGAACAAAATTCTAACTCACACACAAAAAAAACCAGACTTACTGGCCTGACAGAGACTGGAGAAACCCCGAAAGTATGGCCCCCAGACACCTTTTTAGCTCAGTAATGAAGTCACTCCTGAGGTTCACCCTTCAACCAAAGATTAGACAGGCCCATAAAACAAAATGAGACTAAAGGGGCACGCCAGCCCAGGGACAAGGACGAGAAGGCAGGAGGGGACAAGAAAGGTGGTAATAGAGAACCCAAGGTTGAGAAGGGAGAGTGTTGACATGTGGGGTTGGTAACCAATGCCACAACACAATATGTGTATTAACTGTTTAATGAGAAGCTAGTTTGAGCTGTAAACCTTCATCTAAAGTACAGTAATAAAAAAATAAAGAAAAATTAAAAAAAAAAGAACCACGAAAGGAAACTTTTCCTAGATCTGAGAAAAGGGACAAAACTATGTTGCTTAGTATTTGTAATTACATGTTTGAGAAAGTAATGGCAGCTGTTTGAGAAGTAAGATATTGTTGCTGATGTCTGCTATTCGGCCCCTTGCTTAACACCTTTGTGGGAAGGAACTTGAGTTTACTACAGGGATGATTAACAGCAGCACAAGTAAATTAGTTATTATTTGTTGCTTGGTAGGTCTGATTAATACCCACAGATATATTGCTTATTATTACTGATCAATAATGTACTCCTGGCATCTACAGGAGATGTCTCTGGATTGTCATCTCTTGGTTTATTTCAAGGAGCCCTGGTTGCACAATGGTTAAAGCGCTCAGCTGCTGACCAAAATGTCAGCAGTTGGACTCCACCAGCCGGCTCCTTGGGAGAAAAATGTGACAGTCTGCTTTCATAAAGATTTATAGCCTTGGAAACTCTATCAGGCAATTCTACTCTGTCCTATAGAGCCGCTATGAGTGGGAATTGACTCAACAGCAATGAGTTTGTTTTTTTGTTTTTAGGTTTAACTCATGAACTTGGTAAAGAGGATAATTTTACAAGGCCTTGCACTAACCCTGTAGTTCACATCATTTCGTTTTTCTAGTGTACAAACTTCTCTACCCAGATCCTCTTTGAGCTGAAGTGCCTCTTGGAGGTGACTATTTCTCTATGAGCTCTGACACATGCTCACGATAATGTGTCCAAGACGTTTGCTCTGACACCCTCTTTTAGCTTAAGACTTTTATAGTCCTTAAATTAAGACTACTGTACTGTAATTGGTAAGCCTATTTCAGAATCTATACTATATGTTTTTAGCAAATATAACACTTGTGTATTTGAATTGGAGTTCAGCCTTCTTATTTCTCTTCCAGAAATCTGGCGCCTGTTATTCTATTAATTGGTTTCTACGGGTATGTCAGCAGTTATCTTAATTCCAATGTCAATGTTACACTGAAGAAATATTTTAAAATAGTATGTTATTATTATGGGATATGGTTTTTACTCATAACATTTAAAAGGCTCGTTTTGCAAAGGTAATGCATGTAGATAATATAAAGGTATATAGAGTATGTTTTCTTTGCCCCAAATCATCCATTTTGCCCTCCCAGTGACAAGTTGTAATGCAATTTTCTTATGTATGCTTCAAAAATATTTCATGCATATGCACATATTTATTTTTTTTAAATGCAAATATAATATACTATATGCAATATGAGCAGCCCCGGTGGCACAGTAGTTAAGCACTCAGCTGCTAACCGAAAGGCTGAGAGTTTGAACCCAGCAAAGAAAGATGTGGCAGTCTGCTTCTGTGAAGATTACAGCCTTGGAAATCCTATGGGGCGGTTCTACTCTGTCACATTGGGTCGCTATGAGTTGCAATATACTACAGCATGAATGTTTTTCTGTTAACTAACAACATACCTGGAGAATATTCCATAACAGAGACAGACTTTTTTCTTTTGAACGGATTCATTATGCCATTCTACGAATGTATTGAGATTTATTTATGTCTTGTTAGAGATTTAGATTGTTTTTAATTTTTCCCTATGGCTAGAAATGGATAGAATGAATATCCTTGTGTATATGTAATTTTACACAGATACATGTCTATCTGTAGAAAAAAATCCTAGAAGTAGAATTGCTGGATCAAAGTTATGGACAATTTAAATATTGAGAAATGCTGTTATAAATGTGATCTATTATTGATCTATTCATGTCATGGCCAATAGAAGGATTTCAGGGGCTCTGAGTCACATGCGCTTGTATTCCCCAAGCCTACTGGGTCACTAATATGAGTACATAAACTAGCTGGCTGCTGAACGTACATGATTTCAGGTTAAAATGAGTGAAAAACATGACTAGCCTCACATTCAACTTATGCGTCCTTGAAATTAAAAAACAAGAACTTTTTATAGCATAAGGTGTATATGGGTGAGAATACTGGCACCATGTAAACTCATAGTATCCGTTTAGACTTCTATTTGAAAACGGTTAACTACTCTTCCCCTGGCTTTTGTTAGACTGAACAGAGAGTCGTCTTGTCTAATACTCCCGTTGCACATTTGGGGAGCTGAGGCCCAAAAGCGGCTGTCATTTATCTTTGTTAGCTAGAATTAGATTGAAGAATGGTTTTGTGAATATTTATGTGCCTATGGACAGAGAAGGGAGAACAACATGGGAAGTGAGGATATTTGCAGAATGGAAAGCAACCATTTTGTTTACATCAATTGGCTCTGCTTGGTGAATATGCATGTATACACCTTGTTGTTATTGTTACTTGCTGTCAAGTCATTTCTAACTCACAGTGACCCCATGTGTTACAGAGATTTTCTTGGCTGTAGTCTTAACAGAAGTAGATAACCAGGCCTTTTCTTTTGCAGTTCCACTGGATGGTTTCGAACTACCAACCTTTAGGTTAGCAGTCGAGTGCAAATTGTCTGAGCCACCTAGGGACCTTAGGTGTATACACTTATTGTTGTTAGTTGCTGTTGTGTTGATTCTGACTCATGGAAACCCAATGTGTGCATAGTAGAACTGCTTCATACAATTTTCAAGGCTGTGACCTTTTGGAGGCAGATCACCACACTGTCTTCTGAGGTGCCTCTGGGTGCGTTTGAACCACCAACTTTTCGGCTAGTTGTTGAGCACTTAACCTTTGCGCCACACAGGGATTCCATACACTGTCTTTTTGTGCAAATAAAGTTTGCCTCCTGAGTTTGCTTGCTGGCCATGCTCTCCCCCCACAAGGTATTTTCTTAAGTGTGCTACACTGATTTATTTTTTTTACGGCAAAGCGTGGAAGAGGATTGGCATAGCGGCACTTGTGAGGGTGCCCTGGGGGGGGGGGAAGGCAAGGCCAGCAAACAAGCTCAGAAAGCATGCGCTATTTGTGTAAAACTACTATATACACCTTAACCTGTTGCCATTGATCGGACTCATAGTGACCCTATAGAACAGAGTAGAACTGCCCCATAGGGTTCCAAGGCTGTAATCTTTACAGAAGCAGACTGCCAGATCTGTCTCCTGCGAAGCAGCTGGTGGGTTTGAACCACTGACCTTTTGGTTAGCAGCCGAGTGATTGACTGTTGTGCCACCAAGGCTCCTTACATACACATTTAACCCATTGCCATCGGGTTGATTCTGACTCATAGCGACCCTGTACCAAAAAACAAACAAAAAACCCATTGCCATCGAGTGGATTCCAGCTCATAGCGACCCTATAGGACAGACTGGAACTGCTCCATAGAGTTTCCAAGGAGTACCTGGTGGATTCGAACTGCTGACCTTTTGGTTAGCAGCCGAGCTGTTAACCACTGCACCACCAGGGCTCCTGTAGACCCCCTTCAAATTTGAATTTTGCGTTTCTGTGAGTCAGGAGGGTGTAGCTGACTCTGACTAGTACTCCTTTATGGAGATCATCTCTGCTTCACACCCCGACATTCATTTATCCGTGAAAAGAACCACAGTGTTCTTATGGACATCAGTGCAGGCCTTATCAGGGAGGCCTTTTTGGAGACCATGTGACTACATTTTAACTCTTCAGTAGTAGCGGTTCAAGAATAAATTGCTTGTGGCCTGAGAAGTCAAGCTCTGAGAATTTCTAGATCTGACATAGGCAGTAGCCAGGTTTCCCAGTTTTCTGTTCATGGACCCCCCCCCCTTGAATGGCAGTTAATTAATTAATGCAAAGGGATCTCAAGAAAGTTAACTCCACGCGGTCTTTGGTACCATTGTCTAGTGTCCTAAGCATTAAGTTTTAACAGCTTTATTGAGATATAATTTACATATAATGAATTTTACTTTTTCAAATTGTATACTTTAATGTTGAAGTATGTTTACAGAATTGTGTAAACATCACCCTAATCTGATTTTGAATGTTTTCTTTATCCCAAAACCCCATACTGATCGGCAGTCACTCCTCATCCCCTCCCTCACTTACCCCAGCTCTAGGCAATCACTAATCTGGTTTATGTCTCTAGATTTCCTATTGTGGACATTTCTTATAAATATGATCGTATACTGAGGTCTTTTGTGACTGAGTTCTTTTGTTGTTTTACTTAGCACAATGTTTTTGAGATTTATCCAAATTGTAGTATATATAATTACTTTATTACTTTTTATTGACAAGTAATATTACATTTTATTTATCCGCTCATCAGTTGATGGACATTTGGGTTTTTTTTTCACTTTTTCACTATTATGAATAATAATGTCATGAACATTTTGCACAATGAAGCATTACTTTTTGAACCTGGGTCTCAGGAAGTTGCAGATAGAGAAGTTTTTTGCATAGTTGTTGTTGTTGTTAGGTGCCATCAAGTGGTTCTGACTCACAATGACCCTGTGCACAACAGAACGAAACACTGCCCGGTCCTGTGCCATCCTCACAATCGTTGTTATGCTTGAGCCATTGTTGCAGCCACTGTGTCAATCTATCTCATTGAGGGTCTTCCTCTTTTTCGCTGACCCTCTACTTTACAAAGCATGATGTCCTTCTCCAGGGACTGGTCCCTCCTGACAACAAGTCCAAAGTACGTGAGATGAAGTCTCACCATCCTTGCTTCCAAGGAGCATTCTGTTTGTACTTCTTCCAAGACAGATTTGTTTATTCTTTTGGCAGTCCATGGTATATTCAACACTCTTGGCGAACACCACAATTCAAAAGCGTCAGTGCTTCCTCAGTTTTCCTTATTCATTGTCCAGCTTTCATATGCATATGAGGTGATTGAAAACACCAAGGCTTGGATCAGGCACACCTTAGTCCTCAAGGTTACATTTTTGCTTTTTAACACTTTAAAAAGATCTCTTGCAGCCAATTTGCCCAGCGCAATGCGTCTTTTGATTTCTTGACTGCTGCTTTCATGGGTGTTGATTGTGGATCCAAGTAAAATGAAATCCTTGACAACCTCAATGTTTTCTCCCTTTATCATGATGTTGCTTACTGGTCCAGTTGTGAGGATTTTTGTTTTCTTTATGTTGAGGTACAAATCCATACTGAAGGCTGTGGTCTTTGATCTTCATCAGTAAATGCTTTAAGTCCTCTTCACTTTCAGCAAGCAAGGCAGTGTCACCTGCATATCGCAGGTTGTTAATGAGTCTTCCTCCAATCTGATGCCCCATTCTTCTTCATGTAGTCCAGCTTCTCTGACTATTTGCTCAGCATACAGATTGAATAGGTAAGGGTGAAAGGATACAACCCTGACGCACACCTTTCCTGACTTTAAACCATGCAGTATTCCCTTACTCTGTTAGAACGACTCCTCTCAATCCATGTACAGATTCCTCATGAGCACAATTAAGTGTTCTGGAATTCCCGTTCTTCTCAATGTTATCCATAATTTGTTATGATCCACACAGTCGAATGCCTTTGCATAGTCAATAAAACACAGGTAAACATCTTTCTGGTATTCTTCGCTTTCAGCCAGGATCCATCTGACATCAGCAGTGATATCTCTGTTTCCACATCCTCTTCTAAATCCAGCTTGAATTTCTGGCAGTTCCCTGTCAATATGTTGCTGCAGCTGCTTTTGAATGATCTTCAGCAGAATTTTTCTGGCATGTAATATTAATGATATTGTTAATTAATTTCCTCATTTGGCTGGATCACCTTTCTTGGAAATAGGCATAAATATGGATCTCTTCCAGTGGGTTGGCAGGTAGCTGTCTTCCAAATTTCTTGGCATAGATGAGTGAGCACTTCCAGCGCTGCATCCGTTTGCTGAAACATCTCAATTGGTATTCCATCAGTTCCCAAAGCCTTGTTTTTCGCCAATACCTTCAGTGCCACTTGGACTTCTTCCTTCAGTACCATTGGTTACTGATACCATGTTTAGCATAGCAGACCAGGTAAAGGCACAATGAATTTGTTTTGAGTTCCATGTCTGACCGGAGCTTGCTATATGACCTTAATCAAGTTATTTAATTTCCGAGCTTCACTTTTCTTTTTCAGTCTGAAAAATGGGTATTGTGAGGCTTATATTAAATTATCATATAAATTGCTACTATTGTGTCTAAGAGGACCTCGATATATGATAGCTCCAATTACATACATTTTTCTTTTCTCCCAATTTCTTTTATTCAACTTCAATCCTTGCTGATAAGTTGAAAAACTAAAATCAGAAAAAAAAAAAAAAAAATCCTGTTTTAAACAGTGTCTGAACCCTTTTGGGCTTCACTTCCCTGATCTTTAATACATGGGAACTGGCAGATCTCTAGGGTCCCTTTCTGGTTTTATTGACTTATGACTTTAAATGCATTTAAACTGCCTCCTACACACACGGTGAGTGTTAGATTATTTCTCCAGGGTCGTATAGCAAGACTGTTGCTGAGTCTGCATGTGAATTCAGTGGCCTTTGTTTCGGGTCTAAGGCAATAGTGATGAAAACTCATTCTCTGAGTTTTAAGGTGTAAAAGAAATGACTGTGGTGTCACTTAATCAACCTCCTAGTGAAGCAAAAATGAATGACAAATGTCCTAAGGTTTTGTGATTATCTAGTTTCCCATCTCTCTTTCTCTTATTAATTGAAAGATTCATTTGTTGTTTTGGCCTGAAGTTGTCTATTTTGTTATAGTTCTAAAAGTATTATAAACACTTCTTTACACTTTCTATAGTTAAGATGGAAGTGTTAATTTCAAAGTTTATTTATACTTATCTGACTAAAAAAAATTGAGTGATTTTTCCTGCTAAGTTCTTCTCTTTTGTGTCAAGAATTCGTAGCTCTTGAAATTGTGTGAAAGTTTGCAGTAGTCTTGCACATTTAATATGTCCTGTGTACATATTGCTACCCAGTCCCTCATTAGGTGTACATAATCTTAAATTGATGTTCTAAATATTCCACAGCTCCACACAGAACTGGTTTTGTTGTTTTTTTGTGTGTGAAAATAATCAGCTTCTTAAGTATCAAAATTTCAAACACCAGTTAGAGATATAATTGTGTCTCTCTATTATTGCAGTATAATCAGAGGTATTGTTTAGTGAAATGCTTTTGTTTGGATGTTAGGCAATGATTTTAATAGGTTTTATATGGGTATAGCTAATGGTTTATAATTTCTTGTAGAGTCAGGCCCTGCTGGAGGCCTCTGAAAGCCTGACAGTGGGAATCCAGAAGCTGGAAACAGCTTTTGAAAAGGAGAACAACAGGTTTTGTGCTACCATAAAACGTATTGTCAAAAACTGCAGTAATAAGCCTTAAGAGACACAAATGAAGCATTGAAGCTTTGTACTTCTGATAAGAAGACTTCATTGTTTCATAGTGTGATGCTGATGTCACCAGGGAGCTGCAATGGGAAGGAGTGCCTTGGAGATATCACTCCTACAAGCTGGCTCACCTGAAGTGGGTATGCTTGGATCCTGGGGCCACAAAGGGTGCCCAGCTAGAGGTCACTTCAGTCTGCTTGCTTCCTTCCATTTCCTAACCACCAGACTGACTCCTCCCTCTTTGTTCTCCATCTCAGGAGTCTATACCGGAATAAGAAGTTGGAAACCTCAGAGGGTATGGATTCAGTCTTCCTTCTATTACTTATGCATTCATCTTTGAGTCCAGAAAATTCTAAGTAGTAAACCGAAGTCTTATTTTATCTGCTCGCATTTGCATTCCTTCTATACAATGCTTTGACCCTCAAATTTCACTTAAGTGTGCTTATGGATTTTTAGTTTCAGAAAATAGGAGAAAGTATAAGCACATTTGTCCCAAATAAGCCATACGTATTTTGTTGGGAAGCAGTATAATATAGTAACTAATGGCAAAGGTTTTAAAAATCATAAAGATAAAGAATTGAATATAATCGACTCCATGGCAATGGGTTTGGAAACATGGTGGCACAGTGGTTAAGAGCTCGGCTGCTAACCAAACGTTTGGCAGTTTGAACCCACCAGCTGCTACTTGGAAACCCTATGGAGCAGTTCTGCTCTGTCCTATAGGGTTGCTATGAGTTGGAATCAACTTGACGGCAGTGGGTTTGTTTGGTTTGTTTATATATATAAAATTTCTACACATGCACACACACATATAAATTTATATATTTATTTTATGCTCTACAATAGGGCTAATAATATGGTCTTGAATATTAAAACAGTATTTCTTGATTATTTAGCTTGGTGTTTGTTAAATAGTAAGTTATTGATTTTTGTGTCCTAGTCTTCTATCCAGCCTCTGCTGCTGTAAAGCTGGAGGTCATCCATTATACCCACTCTCTCATCCTAGCCAAGTCTAAACCTTCTGCAGATTCTGACATTCCTAATTCCAAAATACATGTTAACATGCATTGAATGCATTGACTTCTTCAGGTCTCTGGTGCCACCACTGTAGTCCAAGCTATCGACAGCTTTAGCTTGGATTCCTCTAACGATCTCACAACATGTGCTCACCATGTCTGCTCTTAACCCCATCATCTTTCCTTCACACAGCAGCCAGAGAGACTTTTACATAACTTTAACCACACCATGCCCCTGCTTACATTACTTCACTGGCTTCTCATGGCACTTATTTAAAACTCTGCATCTTTTACCTGCTCGTGCCATAGCCTTGCTCATGGGTACTTCTCTTGTGCCATCCCCAGCCACTCTTCCCCTGGTACGCCAAGTTCAGATTACACCAGCCTTTATTTTAGTCCCTCTAAAGAACCAGGCACTTCTGTTTCTTGGGATTCCATACATACAGTTTTTTTCTGGCTGGAATAATTTCAACTGTACTCTTTTTATTTACCTTTTTTTTTTTCTTCTCATTTTATTATTTCCCCCTAACTTTTTACTTTGGAAAATTTCAAACTTAAATAAAAATTGCAAAAAATAGTATAATGAACCTCAATATTCTTTGTCTAGTTTTGCCAAATGCTAACCTTTTACACCTTTATTTCTGTGTAATGTGTGTTTTCTGTATTGTTTAAGAATATTCAAATCTGTTGTAGAAGAGAAACAAACAAATAAGGATGATAGATAAAACCAAGTATAGTAGCAAGGAGCTTATGAGACATATTAGACATAGATAATTGAGTAGCTGAATATAAATGGAAAGAATTAGAAGGATCAAGGGGCACCAGGTATGCTTAATACACTAAATATACCTGAAGCATCTGAGGCATCAAAAGCTCACGAGCCTCATGAGGCAGTCAATATTTATGAGGTCTTAAATTGGCCGCCTATCGTAATTTCTCCTCTGGACCCGTGTGTCTGCTGCTCAAGACCCACACACTTGATAGGCGCCCAGCAGGTTTTTAAATCAAGTAATGTGACAGGTGTATTAAAATCTCCAACTTCGACTGTGAATTTTTCAATTTATTCTTGTAGATCTATCTATAACTTGAAATGTATTTTGAGGCCATGATTTTAGGGACATCTGTATTTACAGTTATTGCATTTTTATGGCTGATGAAATCTTCATTTTTCCATTTTGAAGTAATCCTCTTTACATAACTATAGTTAGCACTTGAGCGCGTAACCGCCATAGGTATTGATCCCACTTGACAATTTTTATCATTTAGCTGAAATGGTTATTCCACTGAATGTTATTAATGGTAAATTTGAATTTAAATATACCATTATGATTGTTGGTAGCAGTAGTAGAAGGAAAAGTAGTACATGCTTCTTTTTCTTCTTGTTTTTCTCTTTCTTCTTCTTTGTTGCTCTCTTTTGGATTCTTTATTTTTTCACATTTGCCCCCTTTACCTTTGAAAGGAATATCCTCTACTTCTTTTATTTTTACTGCTTCTTCTAAATAGAATCATATACTTTTAAACCATTAATTTTTATCAGTAGCTCTACCTTCCTTTAGATGCTTGTGTTTTGTTTTTTTTTTTAAATTGTCCCTCTCCTCATTTATGCTATTGTGGTCATGTATAATATATACATTCTTTAAAAACTTTCAAAGAAGCAATATATATATACATAATATATATATATTTTTGAATATATGTATATTAATCAGTACTCATTTTCATAGAACATTCTTACCACTTTCTTTGCTCTTTGTTCATTCTTTTATCTCTGAAGTTACTATCTAAAATCAGTATCTTTTTTTTAGAATTTTTGCTAGTGCATGTCTGCACATGAGGAACACTTTTTTGGTCTGAAGTTTGTCTTCATTCTGTCTTCACTCTTTCAGGATGTTTATTCTAGCATAGAACTTTAACCTGGAAGTTACGTTTATTTCAAAACATTAAATATATTATTCCTGTACATTATGCCTCCCATTTTTGCTTTTCAAAATCAGCTGTTAATCTAGCTATGACTCAGTTTTAGTGATTTATTTTTTCTATTTGTCTTCAGTTTTCCAGGATTTCAGTATGCTGTATATAAAAGTGTTAATGGGATTTACAGGTCTTGAAATTAGGTGTTAGTTTCAACAGTTTTGGAAAGGCCTCAGACATTCTCTCTTCAAATATCTTTATTTAATCTCTTTGTTTTGCTGTTTAGACAATCTTTTCTAACACATTAGCTGTGTCTAATACGCTGTTAAACTTGTCCTTTCAATTCTTAGTTTCTAAGACTATATTTTTAATTTTCATCTCTCTTTTTATAATATAATATGTCATTTTACAGTTTTTCGTTCCCTTTGACAATTTTAAACTTGCCTTTTCTTTTATTTCTATATGGTAAAAGGTGTCCCCCAAAAGAATATGTTGAAGTCCTAACCTCTAGTACCTGTGAATGTAACCTTGTTTGAAAACAGGGTCTTTGCAGATGTTAACATGAGTTCAACTTGTATTTTGGCATGGCAGCTCTAGGAAACCAAAAGACTAAGCGTATATTCACAGTAATCTCTGTCTGATAATCCAATATCTTTCTGTGCATCTTTTTCTTTTGTCTTGTTTCTATTTATTCTTATACATGAAGGCTTGCTTTCCTGTGCTTGGTTACTTTTAAACTAATCTTTAAATATGTACTTATTTGTTAAAATAACTGAAAAATAAAGTTCAGGAATAACTTGAGGCTGAAGATGAGGCTTTTAATTTTCTTCTGTCCCCTGGTGTCAGGCAGGACCAGGGGACACTAAAAGTATAAGCAACGGCTGCCTGCAATTGCAAGGTTTATGTTCTCTGCACCACCCAGTTAGCACATTCTGGAAGTATGTGTTCACCTAAGTGTGGATTTACTTCT
Source organism: Dugong dugon (assembly GCA_030035585.1). Lineage (NCBI taxonomy): Eukaryota > Metazoa > Chordata > Mammalia > Sirenia > Dugongidae > Dugong > Dugong dugon. The sequence goes on along the minus strand of CM057473.1, from coordinate 113,412,972 downwards.
CTTTCTCCTTAGCAGTATCAGTTAGGAGTTAGGCAGGAAGGCAGAAACCACTGTATTAGTAAAGAGGAATGTATTCTTATAAAAACATTAGAAGGGCTTGTGGGATGAGAGTCAGGGAAAGCTGGAAGTAGCATGTGGAAATCAGGAAGTTTCAGGGCTCTCTGGAAACTGCTATTAGTAATCTAAGTTGCCCCCAGCAAAGACATGGGTAATTTCTAGAAGAAACCCTGAAGGTACTGGAAAACCTGTAGCCTCTGGAGGCACAATAATTCCTTCTGCTACTTTCTAGTACTGGCAGATGCTAAATGGAAAATACAAAGAATATTCTAGGAAATGAAGTTCTCAGGTTTCCTGGTTGTATACTATAAAGAAGAACCTAGAAGGGAGTAAGGATGAAGGCTGACAACAAAACCAAATCAAAACCTAATATCTGGCACACTTAAATTTGGGGGTAGTCTTTCTAGCTCATAGGTTAAATGATTCTCCCTAATTTGGGTAATCCCTTGCCCACCGTTTTCATTTCTTTCACCCTACAAAGTCAACAGATTCTTCATAGTTTCACCCTTTTTTCTTCAGGAATCTCAATTGTCCTCAAGGCAAAAGAAGCTTTCAGTGGAGAGCTGGGCTTGGTTCTTTTCTTCTCTGAGATTTGTTTCCATAATTTTGAATTATCTTGTAGCTCCTTGTTGCTTTTAACATTTTTTAAAAATTTTTCTTCAGTTGGAGTGTTGGTATGAATTACGCAGCTGCTTTTATAAATGGTGAAAATCCTGCATTTCTCTTTAAGAGGGAAATGTCATCTATTAGTGGAAGTAGAAAGAACAATTATGCTCTCTAATTCTCTCAAACAGATTAAAATTATTAGCACTAAATATATTTTTGAAGAGTCTCCATTGAAAATTTAATACACTGTAGGTGTCTTAGTCATCTAGTGCTGCTATAACAGAAATACCACAAGTGAATGGCTTTAACAAAGAGATATTTATTTCCTCACAGTCTAGTAGGCTTGAAGTCCAAATTCAGGGCATCAGCTCCAGGGGAAGGCTTTCTCTCTCTGTCGGCACTGGAGGAAGGCCCTTGTCATCAATCTTCCCCTGGACTAGGAACTTCTCCGTGCAGGAACCCTGGGTCCAAAAGACATGCTCTGCTCCAGGTGCTTCTTTCTTGGTGGTATGATATTCTGCCCCCTTGCTTTTCTTTTTATCGCTTGTAAGATAAAAGGTGGTGCAGGCCACACCCCAGGGAAACTCTGTTTACATCAGATCAAGGATGTGACTTTAGTAAGGGTGTTACAATCCCACCCTAATCCTCTTTAACATAAAATTGCAATCACAAAATGGAGGACAACCACACAATACTGGGAATCATGGCCTAACTAAGTTGACACAAATCAATCCACGACAGTAGGGAAATTGAAGAGTTTTGTTTTAATGAGTTCAAAATCTATGTCACTGTGTTTTTTGAGATGAAGAAGATCCAGATGCCAGCATTTCAGCACAATTTCTTCTTTGAGAAATGCTTCCCCAAACCTTCAAAATAAAGGCAAATGATGAGGAAAGAGAACTGAAATAATAAAATAATATAGAGAGGTTGGACTTTTCCATAAAAAAAAATCGAGCCCCATAATACAGCAAAATTATTTTTTAAATAAAAATAAGACAGACTTACCCTTGAGCAGGTCTGGGGAATCAGATTGTCATGACATAAACATATTTAAAGAATGACACAGAAATTCATGATTCTTCATGTCTAGAGCAGCTCCAAGTAACACCACACAGCTTCCAGAAGTGATGAAAAAAGAATCATTACACATTGAACCAGATAATTTCAATGCCAAATGGTTCTCAAAGCTGCATCATTTAATGCCAAAGAGAACTTTCGATCCTTGCAAAATCTGGTTCATTACAAGCAAAAACATTCTTATGCCCAAAATAGTTTTGCTTTTAAAAAACAAAATTCAACCTACCCAGAAAAAGTTGATAATGAGTTAAAGATGCTACAATATTGCATGCTAAATATATTCACTTCAGGAATGCTATAGCATGTTGAATACATTTTTCTCTTTTTATTCTAGCAATGTGGTTTTTGGGAAGTGAAATGCTAAAATTCACTGCCATAGAATTTTACATCTCTCTTTAAAAAGCTCATTGCCATGCTAAGAAATATCCAATGTATATTTTTAAACGGTAAATTAGATGAAACACTGACATGGAGCACAGTGTTTCCTTCGAAATGAAACATGACAAAATCAGTGACAGGGATGGAAATATGTTCACTTTTCTTGTTTAACACACATTTGTTAGTAACCTACTATGTTCCAGGTATTATGTTGTCTATATCATGTTGAAGAGAATAGATACAGTCCTTGCTTTCATGGAGCTTGACACCTGGCAAGGAAATATCACAGCTGTTTAGCCACCTATTTTTTATTTAAATATTAAAAACAGTTGCCATCGAGTCAATTCTGACTCATTGTGACCCCATGTTGTCACAGTAGAACTGTGCCCCAGAGGGCTTTCAATGACTGATTTTTTGAAAGTAGGTCACCAGGCCTTTCTTCTGAGGCACATCTGCTTAGACTTGAGCCACTAACATTTCACTATTTAGCCAATTGTGTTAACCATTTGCACTTTGCTATTGTTGTTAGATGCCTCTGAGTCGATTCCTACTCATAATGACCCTATGTACAACAGAACAAAACACTGCCCCGTCCTGGGCCATCCTCAAAATCATTGCTATGTTTGAGCCCATTGTTGAAGCCACTGTATCAATCCATCTCGCCAAGGGTCTTCCTCTTTTCCCTGACCCTCTACTTTACCAGCTATGATGTCCTTCTCCAGGGACTGGTCCCTCCTGATAACATGTCCAAAGCATGTGAGATGAAGTCTCCCCATCCTAGCTCCCAAGGAGCACGCTGGCTGAATTTCTTCCAAGACAGGTTTGTTTGTTCTTCTGGCAGTCCATGGTATATTCAATATTCTTTATCAACACCATAATTTAAAGCCATTAACTCTGCTTCTGTCTTCCTTATTCTTTGTTCAGCTTTCACATGCATATGAGGTGAAAATATCATGGCTTGGGTCAGGGGCACTTTAGTCCTCAAAGTGACATCTTTGTTTTTTAACAGGTGAAAGAGGTTTTCTGCAGCAGATTCCACAATGGGCATTGATTGTGGATCCAAGTAAAATGAAATCGTGACAACATCAATCTTTTCTCCATTTATCAGGATGTTGCTTATTGGCCCAGTTATGAGGATTTTTGTTTTGTTTATATTGAGGTGTAATCCATAGTGAAGGTTGTAGTTTTTGATCTTCATCAGTAAGTTCTTCAAGTCCTCTTTACTTTCATGTCATCTGCATATCACAGGTTGTTGATGAGTCTTCCACCAATCTTGATGCCAGATTCTTCTTCACATAGTCCAGTTTCTTGAATTATTTGCTCAGCATACTAGTTAATACGTATGGAGAAAGGATACAACCCTGATGCTCACGTTTCTTGATTTTAAATCATGCAGTATCGCCTTGCTCTGTTTGAATGCCTCTTGGTCTGTGTACAGGTTCTGCATGAACACAGTTAAGTGTTCTGGAATTCCCATTCTTAGCAATGTTACCCACAATTTGTTATGATCCACGCAGTCAAATGCTTTTGTATAGTCAATAAAACACAGGTAAACATCTTTCTGGTGTGCTCTGCCTTCAGCCAAGATCCATCTGACATCAGCCATTGTATCCCTCATTCCACATCCTTTTCTGAATCCAGCTTGAATTTCCAGCAGTCCCCTGCTGATGTACTGCTGCAACCACTTTTGAATGATCTTCAGCAAAATTTTACTTGCATGTGATGTTAATGATATTGTTCAGTAATTCCGCATTCTGTTGGATCACCTTTCTTTGGGATGGGCACAAATATGGGTCTCTTCCAGTCAGTTGGCCAGGTGCTGTCTTCCAAATTTCTTGACATAGACCAGTGAGCACCTCCAGTGTTGCATCCCTTTGTTGAAACATCTCAATTGGTACTCCATCAATTCCTGGATCCTTGTTTTTGCCAGTGCCTTCAGTACCAATTGGACATCTTCCTTCAGAACCATCGTTCTTGATCATATGCTACCTCCTGAAATGGTTGAATGTCAACCAATTCTTTTTGGTACAGTGACTGCGTGTATTCCTTCCATCTGCTTTTGATGCTCCCTGCATCGTTCAATATTTTACCCATAGACTCCTTCACTATTGCAACTCAAGGCTTGAATTTTTTCTTTGGTTCTTTCAGCTTGAGAAATGACAAGTATGTTCTATTCCTTTTGGTTTTCTAACTCCAGGTCTTTGCAGATTTCATTATATTATTATATTTTTTTCTTCTTGAGCTGCCTTTGAAATCTTCTGTTCAACTGTTTTACTTCATCATTTCTTCTGTTCGCTTTAACTACTCTACATTCAAGAGCAAGTTTCAGAGTCTCTTCTGACATCCATTTTGATCTTTTCTTTCTTTCTTGTCTTTTTAATGATCTCTTGCTTTCTTCATTTATGATGGCCTAGATGTCATCCCACAACTCATCTGGTCTTCGGTCATTAGTTTACAATGTGACAAATCTATTCTTGAGATGGTCTTCAAATTCGGGTGAGATATACTCAAGGTTGTATTTTGGCTGTCATGGACTTGTTTTAATTTTCTTCAGCTTCAACTTGAACTTGCACATGAGCAATTGATGGTCTGTTCTGCAGTCTGCCACTAGCCTTGTTCTGACAGATGATATTATCAGCAGAGCTCTTAATCTCTGTGCCACCAGAGCTCCGAAATGGGGTGTAGGAGTGAAAAAATATGTTCTTAACTGTTACGTATTTAGAACCTACTCCATTCTAGCTATTTTGGTAGGCATGGACATCCATATTCAAAAAACAGATATAACCATGGGTCTCCTGGATTTTATAATCTAATGTGCAAGAAAGGCAACAACAACAAAACCAAACAAGCAAACAGAAAACAAGGAAATGCACACATCATTGAAATAATTTCAAGTAGTGTACAACAAGTGTCAGGATGGCCAGGCATGGCTCCCGAGAAGGCAACATTAAGGCAGTTAAGTAAAGAGACCTTCATGAGAAGAACCTAGAGAGTAGAATTCTGAAAGGAATAACCAGAACGAAGTTAAAGAGAATGTTGACACATTGTGAAAAATGTGACTACGTCACTGAAAAATTTGTGCAGAAATTGTCAAACGGGAACCTAATTTGCTGTGTAAACTTTTGCCAAAAACACAATAAAATATTATTATTATTTTTTTAAAAGCATTCTAAGCATAAAAATCATCCCGTACAAGTGAATGGAGATAGGAAATAACTGGGCTGTTTTCAAGTAACTGAAAGATGAACAGTGTGCTGAGAAGGATGTGAGAATAGAGATGTAGGTGGGAGCCATTTCATACAGGATTTGTAGGCTGTGATTAGGATTTTAACCTAAGAGCAGGGGAACCTTTAAGGCCCTTCCTGTTCATGATGATTCTCTGATTTTGTGACTTCTTTTTTTTTTTTTTTCCCAATCTTATTTTGCCCTCATAAATACCTCTTCATTTCAATGCCTGAAAGTTGAGGTAAGTCTGCTGGAATGAGTATTAAAAACTTCATTTCTTCATTCAGGTAGCCAAGAAAACTTCTGGCCAGCCCTCACAGCCTGATTTTAGAGATTCAGAATCATGAGTGGGAGAAGTCAAAAAGCCAGGATGGGGTATTTGCAGGAGAATGAGCCAAAAATTTACTTGGCTTTGCCTGGCATTCTCCTTCACCCTTTTCTTCTTTTCCTTTCTCTCATCTGCTCTCTCCATGCTCTCTCATCCTTCTATCTTAATTAAGAGGTATTCAGGGTTAATTAAAAGCCTACTGAAAGCTCTGGTGGACTTAGGATAAGCCCTGGAGGGGTGTTGTGTTCATGTGTGCTGCACACTTTTGTGAGTGTGTGTCTGCATGTGTAAGTGTATTGAGCTGGTTTGGTGTGAAGGATTGAAGAAGAGGAAGACTCTGGAGTTACAACATTGTTAGATGCCGTTGAGTCAATTTCAACTCATGGTGACCTCATGTGACCCAGCAGAACTGCCCCATAAGACTTTCTAGGTGGTAGTCTTTACAAGAGCAGATTCCCAGGTCTTTCTCCCCCAAGGAGCCACTCGGTGGGTTCGAACCACAGACCTTTTGGTTAGCAGACAAGCACTTAACCATTGCACCACCGGCGCTTCTTGGAGGTAGAATAGGAAGGAAAAAATTCTTGCTTATAGACCTGATGTTTTGAACTGTGGTTTGAAAACAAATTTTCTTCCTGTGTCAAATTAAAAAAAAAAATTCTCATGAATTAATTTATGTATCATGCATGGATGAAAAGATAAATAGAATTATTGACTGCATAACCATATGTTTAGGTATGTGGGAGTCTAGAATTGGTGAGTGATGTGTCCATGACTTGCCCGAGTCATGAAGTAGATTAGTGGCAGATATGAGTTCAGAACCAGGGAGTCTTCAGTTCAGTATTCTTTACGTTCTCGTATGCTGCCTTTCAGCCCCAATGAATCAGCTCTTGATAAGGAAATTTAAATAGGCAGGCCAATCACACATATCTGATAAAAGAACATCAGGATTGAAATAAAGGCAAGATCCAGTATGTATCAGATTAACCAGACCAGGATTTAAAGCCAGACTCTGCAACTCAGAAAATTGCCTTTGGTACTTCTCCTTGAGCATAAACCTCCTTACCTGTAAAACAGCAGATCATGGAGAGCCTGAAGCAAGATAATCATGTGAATGCAGCCAGTACGCGATAGGTGTTTGGTACAACTTCATGTTGCACCTAAAGTTGTAGAAAAGGCATTTAAAATTTATGTCTGTAATTATAACCACACAAAATATTGTTCAAAAGCATTGGTAGATGTTACTGAAATACAGAAAGATTTTCTAAAGCGACGGTAAATGAAATCTCCCCCGTGAGCCTGCGCCTGACTAAGTGAGCTCAGGGGAGGGGTGGGAGTGAGAGAAGTGGTAGGTTCCAAGAAGAGAGCGGTTGACAGAGTCAAGCTAAGGCTCCCAGAATTCGGGGGCTGCACTCCTAGTCTTATCACTGTCACACAACGTTAATGAAAGCTATGGGGTTGCAGGAAAGTCCTCTCTGAAGGACAGAGAGAGACTAGCTGCAACTGCTTAATGGAAGACTCCAGATGGGCACGTGGGTGGGAAAATGCTCTGAGTAGCGACTTCCCAAGCCAGCAAGCTGTTTTTTTTTTTTTGCAGATTCTTTGTCCTTCTCTGTGTTCAAGAACTATTGTGTTGTTAGTTGCCGTTGAGTAAATTCCGATTTACAGCGACCCCATGTGTACAGAGTAGAACTGTTCCGTAGGGTTTTCAAGGCTGTGTGACCTTTCAGAAGCAAATCACCATGCTTGTCTTCGGAGGCATTGCAGAGTGGGTTTCTACCACCAACTTTCAGCTAGTAGTCAAGCACTTAACCGTTTGAGCCACCCAGGGACTCCTACAGACCTTATTTTTTGCTACGTTTTGAAGATGAATGTATATACTTAAAAGTAGTTCTGTTCTGACTTTATGAATTTCTGATCCCTGGCTCCAATAAATAGTTTCATAGGACAGACCCAATTCATAGGATAGACACAGAACTTTCAGATTAAGTCACCAAAATACATTCTGTGATCCTTGAGGAATCAAGACAAGTTATATCACTGCAAGCTGACTGGTTGTGAATAAATGGAGATCCTAGTTTCAAAAGTGGAAAGAAGATAGAATTTAAAACTTATAAATTAATAGCTTATCATTGGTTCTTAGCTTAAATTTGTAATAGATTAATAAAATGAAAACATGAGATTGAGAAATTATGTTTAAAAAAGGTGCATGTTCTAAATTCAATCCGTGTTTCTTCCTTGACATGTTAAGCAAAACTGTTAGTCAGTGAAATCAGGCCTATGTGAATTTTAACAATTTTAACTTACCTGGATGGTGGTGCCCTGGTGGCTCAGTGGTTAAGCGTTCAGCTGCTAACTGAAAAGTTAGCAATTTGAACCCACCAGCCACTCCGTGGGAGAAATATGTGCCAGTCTGCTTCTGTAAAGAATTACAGCCTTGGAAACCCTCTGGGGCAGTTCTTTGTCCTATAGGGTCATTATTAGTTGTATTTGACTCAATCGCAATGGGTTTAGTTTTTGGTTTGGATAGTGGATTTAGAACTGGTTAAGTGACAGTGTCCAAAGAGACTCGATTAATGGATCCTATCAGCCTAGAGAATGTTCTCTATGAGAGATCCTCAGAACTCTGTCCTGTGCCCCATCTTGTTGCTAACTTCAGCACTTAATTAAAAAGACAGAATAGAATATTCAACAAATCATTTTAGAACTGATTTTTATATACTATAGAAATAGCATATTTTGCATTGGGCAAGTCTGCTGCAAAGGACCTCTTTAAAGTGCTAAAAAGCGAAGATGTCACCTTGAGGACTAAGGCGTAACTAACGCAAGCCATAATATTTTCAGTCACCTCATGTGCATTCGGAAGCTGGACAATGAATAAGAAAAACCAAATAAAAATTGATGCTTTTGAATTATGGTATTGGCAAAGAATATTGAATATACCGTGGACTTCCGGAAGAAAGAACAAATCTGTCTTGGAAGAAGTACAGCCAGAATGCTCTTTAGAAGCTAGGATGTTGAGACTTTGTCCACATGTTTTGGACATGTTATCAGGAGTGACCAGTCCCTGGAGAAGGTTATCCTGCTTGGTAAAGTAGAAGGGCAGCAAAAAAGAAGAAGACCTTTAATGAAGTGGACTGACACAGTGGCTGCAACAATGGGTTCAAACATAGCGATGATTGTGAGGATGGTGCAGGACCAGGCAGTGTTTCGTTCTGTTTTACACAGGGTTGCCATGAGTCACAACCAACTTGATGGCACCTAACAACAACTTAACAATGCAATTTGCTAAGCATTGGCCATTTTAAAGTAAATAAGGACCAGTTCTGGACCTCAAATATCTGGTAGTTTATTAGATTAATTAAGAGTATGGAATGCAAAGCTACAAATATTTGAAATAATCCATATTAAATATATCACAAATAGTAATCAAATAAATTAAAACAAGCTTTTTTTCCCTAGCAACTTCCTTAGTTTGCATCTTTTATTTCAATAGCATTATAGCATCTCATTAAAAATGGACCCACAAATGCTGAAATTGAGGCACATCATTATTTTCATTTAGAGAGAGCATTTCAGTTATTTGGTGAGTTCAGTGTAAACTGACACCCTTTTGTAAAGAAAACAGCTTGTAGTAGTAAATACTGTAACAAAATTCTTCTTTCTCACTGTAGTGCACATTGTTAGGACTGTGGGCCACCGTCAGAGAATGCCCCTGAGAGAGAAGAGAGACAGAGAGAACCCTATATAGGCATTTATGTTTTGATGTTCCCCTGTAGATCTTCAATCACAAAGTGAAAGCCTAGATTTGGGTGTTCATTATTTAGTTATCACTTGAGGATCATGAAATGAGAATTATACACGTTTGTGTCTCATACTGAAGGTTTTCCTCAGTGTCCTGTCAATATAGCATTTATTCTATTACTTCATCCAGTGTGATGTTCTCTGTCTCTTAATGATGGGTGAGAGGATGAATGAATTAAGCAATAAAGACAAATCTCTCCCCTCTGTTTCTATGAATGAAACAAGATGCAAATTAATAAATCAACAGCTTCTGACTATAAACTATATTTCACAAGCCATTTTGTTTTGTTTCTAAGTTATTAGTTATATGGACAACTTCACAACACAGTCTGTATTACTTCATATGTCCCGTGACACAGGTCCGTATGAGATGATTTGATTTAACCTGAAACGCTAAAAAAAAAATAAAAATAAAGTTAAAGAAAATGGATTCCATAAAATGGATTCCACTGGAGTTTTCACTGGAATATTAATATCCCGTTTTCCTCAGATGAGACGCCTTTAGCTTGATTATGCCGCCCGCCTCCACCACCCTGACGCTCTGGTCTCCTTGCATGCTGCATATACCAATTCTTCACCTGGAGGCTTTGCTCTATCAGACCTGGGTGTTCTGGGACCTGGTGCAAAAGCAGAATCACTTCCTCACTTATTATTCCACGGAGAACAATCTGTATTTCTCTGCCTCTAAGTGTCAGAAGTCTTTTCCTATGAGAGAAAAAAGTTTCCCAGTTGCTCTGCATAAAAAGGAGAATATATTCCCTCCTTTTATTTTATTCTGGGGAATTCCAAGGATTTCTTGCATTCTTGTCCTCTTGGAGGCAGGGAAGGGGAGGTGGGACACCCCTTCTGGGAAAGGAGCAAAGATTCTCTTCTGTGGAATGAACTCCTCCTGATGGTGAGAAAATCACTCATTCTTTGACCATGTGCTTGACTTCAGGCTTTGTCTGCCCATTACTTTCTCACTGAAAGCAAACAAACAAACCCGTTGCCATCAAGTTGATTCCAACTCATAGTTGGAATCTTTCTCACTAGGCACTTTGAATTGTGGAGCTCTGGTGGAGCAGTAGTTAAGAGCTGGGCTGCTAACCAAAAGGTTGGTGGTTGGAATCCACCAGCAGCACCTTGGAAACCCTATGGGGCAGTTCTACTCATGTCCTATAGGGTCGCTATGAGTTGGAATCAACTTGACGGCAATAAGTTTGGTTTTGGTTAAATATTTTATCTTTCTAACAAAATCATTATCAAATTTTTCCTAAAGGGAAACTGACGCTAAAGAGCTTAAGTAAACTTGTAAGATCAGAGATTTTGTTCATTGGAAAGCTGGGATCTGAATGTAAGGTTTTCTGATTTCAAAGCATGTGCCCTTCCTATCATCCCAACTTTTGCAGATTTGAGCACCTTCTGCTGTTTTCTGAAGGTCTGTGCTTGTTCTATCCATTTAGTTGGTTACTGTGAGGGTATTTTCCCATTTTAAAACAAAATACATAAAAAACTTTTTTTACTATAAACTTAGATTTTATTTTGTTTTATTTTATACTAACCTCTTTAGAAAGCTTGAGCACAAGGTGCATTTATGACCAGAATGTGCTAAGTTTCCACCCCTTCTGAGCCCCCTCTGTAAACACCCACTTACACGCACACACTCACACACATATTCACACACATACTCGCACACGCACATACACTCACCCATACAAATGAGATGGCAAGTTTCTTCCATGGATTCTAGTGATCAGAAGGGAATTTTCATAATCACATGTGTGATTAGGTACCATCGAGTTGGTTTCAGCTGATAGCGGCCCTGTGCACAACAGAACAAAACACCGCCTGGTCCTGTGCCATCCTCACAATCCTTATGCTTGAGCCCATTGTTGCAGCCACTGTGTCAGTCCATCCGTCGAGGGTTTTCCTCTCTCTCTTGCTGACCCTCTTCTCTACCAAGCATGATGTCCTTCTCCAGGGACTGATCCTTCCCAATGAGATGTTCAAAGTATGTGTAGAGGACAGGACACAAAGGGGAAGGGAACCCCAACTGCTAGTCCTTCCAATGAGGTTTTGGCTTAGATAACATATGAATGCTGTGATCTAGGTGCCCAGTGAATGTGGTCAAATTAGCATGAGCCACTGCAACACATCAGCTGGCAGGAGTCTTTGTTCCAAGGAATGACAGCTCTGAAGAGCCACTCCAATTTTTCTCACACCCCAAGAGTGGGTGTTGACATTGTGTTACTGATGCTAGATGAGAAGCACTATTCTGATGGGTAAAGTCTGCAGCATGTAAGAGATCACATAGTGAATAACTGAAAAATCTCTGTTGCATGCATACTGAATTGCCAGTGACAGAGTGGTGGGGAATCTTGTCTTTTTTTTTTTTTTTTGATAATGTATGCTGTGTGTGCAACAGTGAGAGCCATCTAATTGAAAAAAAAATTTACATATATGTGAAATCTTTTTTTTCCCAGTTAGATGTCACTCACTGTCCTGGGCTAGCATAGCATACATTACAAATACATATATATATCCCCCACATATCTGTCAGTTTGTTGTACTGTGGGGGCTTGCGTATTGCTGTGATGCTGGACTGGAAGCTATGCTACCGGTACTGAGATACCAACAGGGTCAGCCATGGTGGACAAGTTTCAGCTGAGCCTCCAGACTAAGACAGACTAGGAAGAAGGACCTGGCAGTCTACTCCTGAAAAGAATGAGCCAGTGAACACCTTATGAATAGCAGCATAACGTTGTCTGATGTAGAGCTGGAAGATGAGCCCCCAGGTCGGAAGGCACTCAAAAGAGGGCTGGGGAAGAGCTGCCTCCTCAAAGTAAAGTCGACCTTAATGATGTGGATGGAGTCAAGCTTTTTGAACCTTCATTTACTAATGTGGCATGGTTCAAAATGAGAAGAAACAGCTGCAAACATCCGTTAATAATCAGAATGTGGAATGTATGAAGTATGAATCTAGGAAAATTGGAAATCAACAAAAATGAAATGGAATGCATGGACATTGATATCCTAGGCATTAGTGAGCTGAAACGGACTAGTATTGGCCATTTTGAGTCAGACAATCACATGGTCTATCATGCCAGGAATGACAACTTGAGGAATGGCATTGCATTCACCATCAAAAAGAACATTTCAAGAAATTTCTTGAAGTACAATGCTGTCAGTGATAGGATAATAGCCATACCCTTCAAGGAAGACACTTAATATGACTATTATTCAAATTTATCCACCAACCACTAAGACCAAAGATGAAGAAATTGAAGAAGTTTACCAGCTTCCGCAGTCTGAAATTGATCAAACACGCAGTCAGGATGCATTGATAAATACTGGTGACTGGAATGCAAAATTTGGAGACAAAGAAGATTGGTAGTTGGAAAACGTGGCCTCGGTGACAGAAACGATGCCGGAGATCGCATGATAGAATTGTGCAAGACCAATGACTTCTTCATTGCAAATACCTTTTTTCACCAAAATAGACGGGGACTGTACACATGGACTTCGCCAGATAGAATACACGGGAATCAAATCGACTACATTTGTGGAAAAAGATGATGGAAAATCTCAGTATCTTCAGTCAGAACAAGGCCAGGGGCCGGCTGTGGAACAAACCAGCAATTGTTCATATGCAAGTTTTGTGTTTCAAGAAAAAATGTTTAGTACTGAAAGCAATATCTATCTTTGTAGAAAGACTCAATATTCTTTCAGTGTTATGAACGATTTGACATGTTTTTGGAAATAACCTGTGGGTTACTGTGGCAATCCAATTGAATCCATCCCCATTTCTCTTTGCCTCCCCCACACTCCCACTTCAAATAACGGACACATTTCCATATAGTACTCACTATAAACCAGTGGACACTGGGACAGTGCTGCGCTATACAAAATATCAAACAAAGCGCAGAACAGAACCCCAGGAGCACAGAGCTGGGGCTCCCATGCCTACTCATGTAGCGTTTCACACTCGCCACTTTTCTGTCTTCTCCCTTTTAGTCATTTTTTTTCTCCTCCCCAAGTGTCATTGTTTTGAAACATTTCAAAATTTCTCATGAACACATTCATTTCACTTGATTTCTTCCTTCCTTTGAAATCACTAATGCTTCTTCCTCATTATCCTTGCTGAAAGAATGTTTGTGGAGTTTCAGCTACTCTAATCATGAATGTTTTCCAATGTTTAAAGATGTGCTTTTTATTTTTCCCTTTTACTCATCAACTCTCTGCCCCTGCTTCACACAATTTGGACAAATAGTTTTGTATTCGTTTTGTGATAATCTCAAGTTTCATCTAAAGTATTGAGTTACTTTGACAACCTGCTGTCTTTTGGATCCCTGGCGGCACAGTGGTTAAGAGCTTGGCTGCTAACCAAAAGGTTTGCAGTTGGAATTTACCAGCGGCTCCTTGGAAACCCTATGGGGCAGTTCTACTCTGTCCTATAGGAGGATCACTATGAGTCGGAATCGACTCAACAGCAACAGGTTTTTGGTTTGGTCTGTCTTTTGGAGCAGGGCACTGAAGATTCCCTTAGTCCATGAGTCCCTTGGGCCTTGATTCAGGCTCTCCTTAGACCTCATCTGAGCCCTTGGCTCTATTTCTGTCTTATTGTCCAGTCTCTTCTCACTCTAAATGCCATTAAGGCATCTTTAGGAGACATGAATAAGACTTTATGATTCCCTATTTTATAAGTTATTTTTGAATTCCCTTTACATAAAAGCAATAGTTCACCATTTGAGTACATAAGTTATCCAAAGAAATTCAAGAATTACACTATTTTATTTTTTTCAGGATAAAGCAGAAAAATTGAAGAGAAGTTTTACATTTTTTCACTTTGGGGCAGAAATTTATCCTTTGACTGTGGAAGTACTGATTATTTCATTCTGATCAGAAGCTCTGATGTGTGTGTGTGGATGTGTGTGTGTATCTATAGATATGGATATAGAGCTAAAGATATAAAGATTAATCCCAAGAGAAAAGACTAATAGAATTAATTTTAGAAAATTTAATATTTAAGTCGGTCATCAAAATATATCATAGCATGAAGTCTAAGAAAGAAAAATCAGAAGGATCTTTTGTGGATTTTGGAAGTGTTGAATCCACTGCTCTAAAGGATAATCCTCAATCTGACATATACGAAGAACTTCATCCCATCTTTTTTTTTCTGGAGAAATCTCACACAAGCTTCAAAGACAGAATCAGATGTTCTGACATCTGCGGATTTTCTCCCTGTCTACAGGCAATATGAACTGTTTCCCCCTCTATAACTGTACAACCCTTTGTGTACCCACTAACACACTGTATATATCATGCTGTAGAAAATCCTATATTCAACCTCCTCACCTCACAAGAATGCCCTAATAGCATTTATTTTTATATACCAACATGTGCACACCATAATCTGACTCAAAAATATATGTCTCCTAAAAAAAAAAAAAAAAAAGAGATAAACCTGCATACAGACATAGTAAGTGATGCAATAAGGAATTCAAATGTAGAATTATCTGGTTTTAATACCACGTCTAGTCCATGACCCGGAGACATAAATGTAAGGAGTAGCAACAATGGCGGCCAGGTGAAGCCAAAGGGAAGTTGAAGCCTCACGAAGACCTGAAGAGGAACCAAGGTGTAACTGTCAGGAGTCAGAGAAGGAAGTTCAGAGTCAGAGAGTGGGTAGGAATCAGGAAAGGGTGTTGAGATTCAAAGAGATAAGAATGAAGGCAAAGGCAATTGGCTGAAGTGTGGCAAGTCTTTGGCTATTTTTAACACCAGATGTTGGACTTCAAGTGCTTTAAATATTTCTCCCTCCCAGGGCTATTGCTGTTGTTAGGTGTCATGGAGTTGATTTAGCAACCCCATGTGACAGAGTAGAACTGCCCCATAGGGTTTCCTAGGCTGTAATCTTTACAGAAGCAGGGCTAGACCTGGATAAATGTAACTACTGCTATTAATATGAGATATACAATCATAAATTTCAGGAGAAAGGCAGGGTTTTTTCTTTCTGTTCTATTAGTGAATTGTCTGGGCAGAGTTTTGGTGCAGAATTTATTGTCTGAGTCATAAAATACTCCCAAATACTGGAAGTAAATTATGGAATTTTTTTTTTTTTTAAAAAGAGACTGTGTCCAAAATGGAGAAGTTTTTAACATGACCAAAACAGTCTCTTTCTTCTATTTTAATATTCCCCTTTTGTTCTTGAGTAATTTTTTGAAGAAAATATCATAGAACTGAGTGATAGTTAAAAATATACCATGCAAAAAAATTGGAGGAAACCATATCCTCTAGGATTTGACAATGTATCTCACTTCATAATGGTATATCTACATGTATATCAATAAATGCATTAATAGTATGGCTGAATTTTAGTATTACATATAGTTCGTTCTTTGATTCCAATAGAAATCTAACAAAGGCAGCTTTTGTTACTATTTTTCTGTTAGAGTCCTCCAAGAAACAAGTTCTGATCATAGATTTTAGAGGAAGTATTTCTGATTCAGTCAGTCATCATAATTATTTATATTAGCTCTCCCAGCTCTGCAATGTATTGGCTTTGGGTAGAGCCATTTTTCCTACTAAATCAGACTTTTTTTTTCCTCTAGGACCCATGGTCTTCTGACCTACCCAGTGTTCTGTGTCTACCCTTTTAAGTTAAACGTCTAAAAAAAAATCACATTTCCTAAAGGGCTCTTATACTCTCCTGTGGTTTATTGAATTTTTGCTTATTGATCTAATTTGAATACACAATCCCACAAGCCTTCAAATAATGATGCATTTTTTAAAGGGAAAGGATATAAAAAGAAAGTTTCTTTTTTTTGTTCTTATTGTTTTCCAAGTCAAAATTTGAACTAGGGAAAAATTTGACCTGGGGAACCAGTCTCTAGTAAAAGGAACATTTCTTTAAAAGAAGCAAAATAGTGCAAATGTGTTTGGGTGGCTATCAAATATTAAATGTATAGAATTTTGGACAAGAAAGGAAGCTACCATTAATTTATAATTTAGAGATGCTATGAACTAGATAAGTGTTGTAAGAAAATTAAGTACGATTATTCAAGTAAACACAAGTAAAATAATCATGACCAGTCTTAAGAAGTATGGACTGCCCTGATGAGTGACAACATAACATCTGTCATTGAATTGTGTCCCCCAAAAATATGTGTTAACCTGGTTAGGCCATGAGTCCCAGGATTGTGTGGTTGTCCTCCATTTTGTGACTGTAATTTTCCTATGTGTTGTAAATCCTAATCTCTGCCTGTGGTTAATGAGGCAAGATGAGATTATGTTAAAGAGGCTTGGGGCGAGACTGCAACACCCTTACTAAGGTCGCATTCCTGATCCAATGTAAAGGGAGTTTCCCTAGGGGTGTGGCCTGCACCACGTTTTATCTTACAAGAAATAAAAAGAAAGGGAAGCCAGCAGAGACTTGGGGACCTCATACCACCAAGAAAGCAGCACCGGGAGCAGAGCGCATCCTTTGGACCAAGGGTTCCTGGGCGAAGAAGCTCCTAGTCCAGGGGAAGATTGATGAGAAGGACCTTCTTCCAGAGCTGAGAGAGAGAGAAAGCCTTCCCCCGGAGCTGACACCCTGAATTTGGACTTTCTAGCCTGCTTTACTGTGAGGAGATACAATTCTCTTTGTTAAAGACATCCACTTGTGGTATATGTGTTATAGCAGCACTAGATAACTAAGACAACATCACTTCTGGGTAATGGGAAAGTGGGAAATCTTGTAACAGAGTGGGAGTGACCCTGATCACTTTGCTGATGAACAAAAGTGGACATGTGTCATAGCATAGTACCCCTTATGACACAGAAGTCTTAAATGCACATTGTGTCTGCAGAAATCCTGATCTAAGCAGTGAAAGAGGGTGTGAAATCGATACAGTGACCCATGAGACTCCATGGCCCTCTCCCAGGGTCCACAGTGGCCAGACTCACGTGTTTGAAGTTAGGAACTTGCAGTAGCAGTAGTATTGGTGCCGCTCAGTAGTGAGTGGGGAGGAAAGGAGAGAACCCAAGACAGATGGACTAAGAACCGCAAGTAACTTTTCTGGTAAAATTCCTCCTAATCCCCCTCCCAGACTCCATCTGAACACTGTTTGCCACCTGTAGCCAATGGAAAGATACTTGTTCATCAAAAAACAGAAAACTAACTGGAGTGCTTTAGGGACGTTGATTTTGGTGAAATGAATGTAATTATAAGGTCTCAGGAATGTGTCTTCAAATATAAACTTTATCTGAGGTTGTATACCCATAATAGTAAGGAGTCCCGGTGGCTCAGTGGAGAAGCCCTTGGCTGCTAACCTAAAGGTCAATGGTTTGCCTCACCAGCGGCTCTGTGGGAGAAATGTGACATTCTGCTTCAGTAAGGATTTCAGCCTTGGGAATTCTATGGGGCAGTTCCTCTCTGTCCTGTGGGGTTGCTATGAGTTGGAATCAACTCCACAGCAGCTGTATACCCTTAATGGTGGCAGTGAGAATATTTCCGTGGATAGTTTTCTAATTTCTACTAGGATGCCTACCGTGGCAAAGCAACTGGGTTTTCCAGAGTCAGCCCACTGGGAGGTGGTTTAAATTGTTGTTTTTGTTTATTCATCAGATGACTTTTGCCGACTTCTTTAATTTCTAACTTGACTCTAATTCTGATCTTGCAGCTACCTGCAGTAAATTTAAGCCCTTCATCACCTGATAATCTTTCTACATGGCAGGGAAGCCACTGGATCAGACATTGCTTTTATTTGCTTGAACAATGTAAGCTTTTTCATCCATCTCTGAGAAGCACAGAGAGTATCATAATGATTTCTATCTGCATTATTCTCTTCTAGAACCCACTCAATTATCCTAACCTGACTTAGGTTTTATGGCTCAAAAGATAGCACCATTGGTGATATTTTTACTCTTTTGAGAATGACATTATAGGCAGTGCTATGGGAAAGGAATTATGGAAGAGGACTGGCCTGGACGGATAGGGGGTGGGAAAGTCCTGCAACTCTGAATTTGGCGATTCTGTCTTTGCAGGTAGTTCACAGACTCATCTAAATCTTTTCCCCTCTGTTTGCAGGAGTATTTTTAATGTGTGGGAGATACCACCTGCTGCCCCTGCACTCCAGAGCAACAAGACTAAAATGATTTCACCACTGCCAAAACCCAAACCAAACCCATTGCTGTTGAGTTGATCCTGACTCATAGAGACCCTGTGGGACAGAGTAGAGTTGCCCTATAGGGTTTCCAAGGCGCGTCAAGCTCTTAATCACTGCGCCACCAGGGCTCCACCAGAGGGAAGGAAATCCCCATTACTGCATTTGGCTTCTCAGAGTCCCTGAAACAGGCTGTTCTTTTCTGTGGTGCCTGTATAAATGCCAACATATGCTGATTTATAATGGGTAATCAAGTAGCCAGAAAGATTGGCTGAATAATAATAATTCTAAAAAGGGTAAATCACCTGTCCCAGAAGAGAGGATGATTGAGCTTGAGTCAGCAGGAAGTTCTGTGGAGCTGGGATAGTGCTGCCAAATACGCATAGTTAGTCTCTGTGCAATGAACAAAGAAGGGAGTGTGTTTCCACCTGTTTCTTCCATTTCCCAAACATTAAAATATGCTTTTCTCTCATGAAGTCTAAAAGCTGCAAAGAAGTAGCCAAGAAAGTCTTAACTTCCCGTATGAAAATCATCTGATTCAGCGAGACGTTAAAGAGAGGTATCTTAAAATGAGGCACTAGGAAGTGCAATATTTTGTGATATATAAAGTCTAAGTAGTTGTATGGTGCCCTGGTAGTGCAGTGGATAAGAGCTCAGCTGCTAACCAAAAGGTCAGCAGTTTAAATCCACCAGCCGCTCCTTGGAAGCCCTGTGGGGGCAGTTCTACCCTGTCCTATAGGGTTGCTATGAGTCAGAGTGGACTCAAAGGCAATGGGTAAGTAGTTGTATGAGTTTTCAGTTTAACACATTTATACATCTGTAGGATAGTCATTTTCATTGCAGTCAAGGGTGATTTGAGAGAGTATTACAATTGATAGCATACTTGGCAACTGCCTTAAATCCCTTTTTCAATAATAGAATAAGGCACAAGGCACAGGATGGATGAATTGAGAAAAAAAGAGAGAGAGATGGAGATAGGGAGAGAGAGCGAGATGACAGATAGATAACAACAAAAACAAAATACAACAAATTGTCTAAGAAGAAGGCATGTTGAAAAGTGCAAAATTTCCAAGAATGGAATTACAGGAAAGAATACTATGTGTTTAGTAGAAAAGAATGAAAAAAGGAGCTAATGACAAATCCTTATTTTTTCTCAGATCCTATAATTCCCCAGAATCTTGGAACTTACTCAGGAGAATTTCCAGGACTAAGCACTGAGTCTTAGAAAGGAATCAGTATTAGGATTTCAGGGGACATTGGAAGGCACAGCAGTGGGGAGGCTGAGACACATGATAACCCTTTGCCATCTGGGAACACATTATCAGCCTCAACTTACTTAAGAAAATTGACCCATAAGGCATATAATTAAACCACTATAAGTTACACTTTAAGTAAAAATTACTAATCCTTACTAATTGAAGGTCTTAATATCAGGAAGCATTGGGAGGAGCCACAGAATTAGATATAACAGCATATTTGGCTCCAAGGTAACACTATTGTTAGAAAGCTTTTATGTTGAGCCAGAATCTAATTCTACCAATTGACCCAAATTCTGCCCTTTGCAGTTACATAGTAAGGCTGATGTCTCCCGCATGTGACATTCATTCTGAGGTTAAAAGATAGTATGGTGTTACCTGCTAAATGTTGATGGTATTGAACTAACATTCTACCTATACCCGCAGGTCAATTTGCCTAGGGGCTTTGTACTCTAATTTCTAATTCAGCCTCCTGAATTCTTGTCATTTCTGGAGTTCAGGTTCCCTGTGGCTGAGGTCCCTAGACACATATTTCTTCAGCTATGTGTCCTAAGCTCAGCCACTCCTAATCCATCCATTAGCCAACAAGGTGGCAGTTTCTGGAGGTGGTGAATCCCTACTTTCTGCTCTAGGAAAGGAAAGATTGTTTCATTTTAATGGTTAAAGAGTCTTACAGCAGAATACCAGGCCCTTAAGCTGCGTACTTGTTGGCTCAAGTCAAACTTGTCAGTACGAATCAAATCTGACCCTGCCGTGAGTTAGCTTCTAGATCTCATGGAGGGAGAAATCCAATGGGGACACCTCAGTAAAATTTTCTCTCATCTGGGTAACGTTTCCAGGAAACAATTCAGCAGGTAGATTTTGCTGAGCCCAATGAAGGGTATCCCAACTATTTTGGCCTCTTCCTAAGCCACAGAAGGTAGCCTCTTCAAGTGAGGATGGGCATTTTGCTGAGTGATTCAAGGAAGCCTCTGGCATCCCACAGAGAAAAGAAGCAGCTCATCAAAAGATGCAGTTGTTCTGTCAAAGGGAAGGATCAGTGACAGTTACATAAGATGCATCCAACTCTTGGCTGGCACTCACAGACCATTCCAGGAAGGCTTGGGAGACTCCACAGAGAGAAATGGATCTGATTGCACTCCACCCATTCTGCCAGGCTGAAAAGTGCCTGAATTGAGCCGCAGAAACCCCACATGCACCTATGAACAGAGATGGGGTGTACAAGCTTAGGAACCATAATCCATGTAGCTTGAAGTGACTACCCTAATTACTACATGAGTGCTAGGTCAGTCAGATTTATTGTGAAAAAATGCCCCCAAAGGAAGCAATTGCATTCTGCCTCCCATGTGGCCGCTGGTTTTAGGCAGTGACATGGATGCAGGGGAAACCCTGGTGGTGTAGTGGTTAAGTGCTATGGCTGCTAACCAAAGGGTCAGCCGTTCAAATCCACCAGGCACTCCTTGGAAACCCTATGGGGCAGCTCTACTCTGTCCTATAGGGTTGCTATGAGTTGGAATCCACTCGACGGCAATGGGTTTTTTTGGTTTGGTGTATGTGGGGGGCAGGAGTGGGAGGTCGTACGTCCTGATCTTGGTAATGAGAGGAGTCTGTCGACCTCCGTTTTTGTTTGTTTCCTCTTCACCAATAGCCAGCCCTTTCTGAAGAATACAACATGCACATTTCAGCTATATTGAATTCAGGAACCTCAACAACATTGCTAAATGAACATCAAGTGCTCCTGAAATCCTCCAGAAATTGTAATGAAAACGATTAGTGTATGATGGTTTAACTTTGATTTAAGAGCTATTAGGGCTGGATTATGAGCTACTCTAAGCCATAAGAACATGTGACCCATAGCTTCAGCTATGTCCCGGGAGAGTCAGGGTGTTGGTTTTTGTCTTTGTTTTTCCTTCAGCACCACCTAACTTCACTATTATAGGAAACATTTATTTATTCAACACATATTCATTGAGCACTTAGCACTCCCTCAGATTCGAGGTACAGTTCTAGGGACTGGCAGTGAGCAAACTTAAAAAAAAAAAAAAAATCCTTGTCATGTCTTACATTCTAGAAGGGTAGACAAACAAATGCCATTTGGTGATACCATTATAGAGAAAAAGAAATCAGGGAAGCGGTTAGAGGATGCATGGAAAAGAGTAGCAATTTTTCAATAGCGAGTTCAGGGAAGGCCACAATGAGAAGCAGATACTTCAGAAAAGAGCTAAAGAAGGAGGGAAATAATCCATGTTGATATCTGGGGAAGAATGTTCCAAGCAAAGATATATAAAATCTAGAGGCTCTGAAGTAAACATGCTTAGTGTTTTCCAGGAAAAATAAGATGACTAGTGTGCTGAACAAATAATCTGAGAAACTGTAATGCGTCATCAGGATTAGAGGAAGATTCATTAACAACCTGAGATATGCAGATGGTACA
Source organism: Dugong dugon (assembly GCA_030035585.1). NCBI lineage: Eukaryota > Metazoa > Chordata > Mammalia > Sirenia > Dugongidae > Dugong > Dugong dugon. The sequence goes on along the minus strand of CM057473.1, from coordinate 113,390,685 downwards.
GTTTTGCTTGCTGGAAATGAAGACATCTTGAAGCATTTACTGATGAAGGTCAAAGAGTATAGCCTTCAGTGTGGATTACACCTGAATGTGAAGAAAATGAAGATACAACTGGACCAATAAGCAGCACCATGATAAATGAAGACATTGAAGTTGTCGATTATTTTATTCTAGTTGGATCAACAGTCAACATCCATGGAAGCAGCAGTCAAGAAATAAAATGATGTATTGCATGGAGCAAATCTGCTGAAAAAGACCTCTTTAAAGTTTTAAAAAGCAAATATGTCACTTTGGTAACTAAAGTGGCTTGACACAAACCATGGTTTTTAGATTACCTCATACACATACACAAAGCTGGACAATGAAAAAGGAAGACAGAAGAAGAATTGGTGGGTTTGCTTTGTGTTGTTGGCAAAGAATATTGAGTATACCATAGACTGCCAGAATAAGGAACAAATCAGTCTTAGAAGGAATATAACCAGGGTGTACCTTAGAAGTGAGAATGCAAAGCTTTGGCTCACTTACTTTGGTCATGTTATCAGGAAAGATTGGCTAGAAAAGGACATCATAATTGTTAAAATAGGGTGTGAGTGAAAATGAGGGAAACCTTTATTGAGATGGATTGATGTACTAGCCAAAACGATGCACTCAGATATACCAACTATCATGAAGATGGTGCAGTACCAGGCAAGGTTTTGTTTGGTTATTTATTAAGGGACTATGAGTCAGAGCCGACTTGACGGCAACGAACAACAACATTGTGGTTGGAGTAGACTGAGCAAGAAAGAGAAGTAGGGATTAGGTCAGTGAGGCACGGGAAGGTGGGTGGCTGGGGTGGTGGTCAGATCACATAGGGTCTTGTAGTCATGAATATGCCCCTTTCGTTGGAGCGCTCTGAGCACAGGAATTGCGTTTATGTGGCTCCTATTTTAAAAAGGTAACTAGACTGTCAAATAACAAAGGGACAAGGGCAGAAGAAGGAAGATCAGTTAGGAGCTTTTTACAGTAAAGGTGGTGCCATGACCCGTGTGGTGAGCGTAGGGATTTGTAGAAAGGGTTGAATTCTGAATACATTTTTTTCTAACTTTCTATTTTGAAAAAAAAAACAGAAAAACTGAAAGAATGTTACAACAATATCCATATTGCCTTTTACCTAAATTATTATTTATGACATAACATCATTTAACATTCAATTTATGCAATTCTACCAAAAACGTCTTTTATAATTGTTCTCTGTTGTTATTTTTTTGGGAGGGGTTGTTTTAATAAATAAGACATTTTTTATTGTGTAGATATCCTCGGTGTGTTAAATATTTTCAAGACAGCACCAGCTAAGAAAAGAGAAGAGTTGGCCTTGGCCCTTCATTTTAGAGACATAGCTGATAGGACCTGCTGTAGGATTAGATGTGAGGTATGAGAGAAGGACAGGTGTCACAGGAGCGTGAAGGTTTTTGGCCTGAGCCAAACTGGACAGTGGGGTTGCTGTTTACGGAGGTGTCCATTAGACATCTAGAGTTCAAGGAGATATCTGGTCTAGAGATACAAGAATTGGGAATCACCAGCATATAACTGGTCTTAAGCCAGGCAAGGGAGTGAGTTTAGATGGAGACAAGGCCTAACCACCAAGGTCTAGGGCTATCTGAAATAAAAAGACAGACAAATAAGAAGGAATCAGCAAAGGAGACTAAGGATGAGTGGCTAGACCAAGAGCAAAAGAAAACCAAGTGAACATGTTCTGATTGTACTGAATACAAGAGAACAACAGTGATCAGAGGACAGTGTTCGTGTCAAATCCTTGTGAAAAAAAAAAAAAAATGAAGGGTAGTTTTTGACCTTTGGATTTGCCAAGATGAGGATATTAGTATCTTTGAAACAAAGTATTTTTTGGTGCAGTGGTGGGGGCAAAGGTCTGACGTAAGTGGACAAAGACTAGGATGAATGAAGTAAAATCATCAAGGAATTTTACTGTAAATGGGAAGAGAGAAATGGGGCAGTAGCTGGAGGCGGGTTTGGGATCAAACAATTATTTTTTCACTAACGGGAAAATTGATTTGGAAGAGAGGGAGTATATTGTTGGATCAGTATTCTTCAATAGATAATAAGGGATGGAATGGAATACAAAAATGGAGGCATTTTCTTTAGACAGGAGTGAAAAAACAGTTGTCATGGAGTTGATTTTGACTTCTGACAATCCCATGTGTGTCAGAGTAGAACCGTGCTCCGTAGTGTTCGCAATGGCTGATTTGTTTTCATAAGTAGATAGCCAGGGCTTTCTTCTGAGGCATTTCTGGTGGATTCAAACCAACAACCTTTCAGGTAGCAGCCAAGGTATAAGATTGTGGAATTGCTTTTTAGTAACAGGAATAAAGAGAGAATAGATGGATTGATGTAGTGGTAGAGTTTAAGGAAAGTCTCTGCCGATACCTTTGATGTATGGGCAGTACTGAAGATTCACTGAGGTTAAGTCATATATTTGAAGTAAGATATGTCAGCAACTTGTGTAGTTTTTCTCCATGAATATACAGCTGTGTTAATAGGAACCCAGAATGGCAGAAAGCTGGATTTAATGAGGGTTGAGGTATTGTCAAACAAGGACAGCAAAGCATATGAGGGCCAGGGTTTTAAAACTGAAGTTCACGTTCATAATTACGTGCCATGTAATTTAAGCTGAGAGAGGAAAGATGTGAGTGGCAATGAATGGATGACCGGCCAATGGACTGTAAATCTTGGCGGAGTTGACGTATTATCACTGTCAAGATATAGCTAAGAGTGTGATTGAAAGATGGAAGGAGGAAGTCAGGGAGTATGACTGAGATTATGAAGGGTTGGAGAATTTGGCAAGGTAAGGACTAGGACGTGACCATGGGGTTGGATAGTTTAGGAAGGATATGTGTCAAGACAATTAAAGGACAGTTCCGGGTCCTGAATGGAGAGTGAAGACTCATCTGTGTAGATGTTGATATCATCAAGAATTACGGCAAGAATTGGGATAGCAATCCAGGATATGAATTCTTCAAAAATTGAAAATGAGGTAGATGGCTGAATCCCATGTGGTCAGTTGTATTTCCCACTTATGCCTTGTTGAATATCTGGAAAGTGTTAAAAAGGAAGAAGAGAGGCTTATTTGGCACCAGCAATGAGGAGTAAGAAGTTGTGGTAAAAAAAATAATGCAACACTCCCTCCAGATATGCCATTCCCTAATGCCCTGAATATAATCCCTTATAAATATGTCACTTCATATGGCAAAAAGGACTTTGCAAACACGATCAAGTTTCTGAACAGTGACATGGGGCAAATATCCTGGATTATTGGAGTGAACCCAATCTAATCAAAAGGATCCTTAAAATCAAAGAATCTTTTGCAGCTGTTATTAGACGGAGATAGGACTTCAGAAATATGTCAGAAAGATGCAATGTTGTTGGCTTTGAAGATGGAGGAACGAGGCCAAGACCCAAGGACTGCAGCATCTTTTAAAATCTGGGAATGACCCTGGGGTGACTGTCAGCAAGAAAAAGGGCGCCTTTAGCCTCTAGCTGCAAGGAACAAAATTATGCCAACAACCCAAATGAGCAGCAAACAGATCCTCCCTTGTAGTGCCCAGGAAGGAACTTAGGCCACCAACACCTTGATTTTAGCCCAGTGAGACCCGTGTTGGACTTAAGGTCTGCAGCAATGGGAAACCAACACAGAAGTAATCCAATTCCACTAACAAGTCCATTGATACAAGGGGAACTTGAGAGAGCTGTGGGGAAGCAAATGACATTGTCCTCACATTTCTACTGCCCAGGAAGCTTGAGTTACTGTCAGCACCTTCACAGCCAGCTCTGACCCTGACTTCCTAAACGGATCCTAGAACTCTGAGAATACGGCCAGCCATGTAGAGGCTAACACCTGGCTTCCTGAGAATTAAAGGGTAAACTTGGAATTGAAAGGACTCAGTACATAAATTCAGACTCAACTGCTCAAACATGCTTCTCTTAGAGGATTAAATTAATGGAAGCCAGAATTTTGGGAGTCATTTAAAAACAATCTTCCTAATTTTTTTTTTTTCTGTTTTCTCTGTTTAATCTATGTCCATTGCCATTGTCTAAGGCATGCTTATCTCAAATTTCTGTCAGGACAATAGCCCCCAACTGGCCTATCTTTTCTCCACAGAGCTAACAGACCCATTATGGATCAATCCCTTCTTTTCTGATAAGACTTTTTAGTGGCTTTTTATTGGCATTTGGCACAAAAGATGTGGTCTTACCAACCTCATCTGGCACTACGCTCCCTTGCTCTGCCTGGAACATTCTTCTGCTCCCTCTTTCTCTAGTTCATTCATATTTATCTTTCAGGTCTTTGCTTAATCAGCATTCTCTCACATTAAGTATTTCCTGGTCTCCCTAAATATGGCAATCACTCCTATTATATGTTCTCATAGCATCACATAACTCTTTTTAAGCACTTATCATGAAATACCATGCCTATTTCACTCCTCTTTACTCAGTGTAGAACTTGGGAAGTGTCAGGTGCTAAAACTATAAATGAATGCATGTCCATGAGAAAGTTTGCCTCTGAGATGGAACGAACACGTCTGTAAGTCATGCAGTGAGAAAACCCATGAAGGGCTCTCAACCTAGTCTGAGAAATCCTCATTGTCATATTGAAGAATGACATCAAGGATCAGATTATACTCTAGATCCTGATGGAATACATCTCAAGATATATATATATATATATATATTTTTAACTAATATCCTTGTAAAAACATAGCTTTAACCAGGTTAGACTCACAGAAAACCTCATCATCTTGAGAATTTAAAGGAAGTATGTGTTATGAGCCTTGCAAGTGTACTGGAAAAAATGCAGGAAATATTTGGGCAATATCTCACCTATATTTCAACATTTCAGGAGCAGCATTTTTAGGACAGACATAATCAATTTGTTGTCGCTTAGATTTGTTATGACAGATAACAGGAAAAAATTATAAACAACAATGATAATAACTGCAGTAGCAACAACAGCTAATGTTTATTGTCTGTTTCCCAGGTATTACGCTATTATTTTCAAATGGCGTCTTCCATTTCATCCTCACAACCACATGATGAAGTAGATGTCACAATTAGCCACATTTTACACAACTGAGGACATTTAAGCTCAGAAACGTTAAGCAAACTTCCCAAGGTCATATAAGAGAGTAGGGAGCTCTAAGTGTTCCATTTCTCTTTCATCCCCATTCCCAACTCTAAACCAGATCAAATCCTCCAATCATTTAAGTCGATTCTTATTTTGAAAATGTTCAATCCAGTTGAGAATTAGGTAAGTGAGTGAGATAAATATAAAACTATTCCAGGATTGTTTGTTGTACCACTGAGGAGAAATATTTTTAGTAATAATTTCAATTCCTTGGAACAGGGCAAATTCTATGTTACTGTTTTAGGGAAATAATCTATAGGTAGAATCCGTAGATACGAATAAGGGCTATAGATGATGGAATAGGAAGCATGCAGATCATGTTTATCAAAAGCCAAAATCTGAGCTCTGAGAAGCACCTGCCAACCTGACTGGTAGCCAGTACAAAGCGCCCGGGGTAGCAAGTCCCTAGGAAGCCAGATAATGATGCGCATGGCCCATTTTTGAGGTAATAAACACATTTCCTGAGGTCTTTCCGATATGCGAAGGAAGGCAAGTCTCCTTGTAAACTTGCTTCTGCCTTTCTCCTTCCTTTGGCATGCTGACATTCTTACAGCAACTCCAGACTTGGTCTATGAAAGTTCTCTAATTCATTTGTCCTAGAAGGCCTTCATGGTAACTGCTGTTTGAAGAGATTATAAAATGTAGGCTTAAAAGAAACATGTCTGAAATGGCTAAATGTAGCTAATGAGATATCTTACAATTAAACTGTACAACTCACTGCCACAAGTTATTAAGACTCAAGAATCTTCAAACAAGGATTAGAACAAGGAGAGCATCAGCAATCCCATTAACAGAGGTAAAATTAGAAGGAAGATGAATCATTCTACTTTAGGGTCTATACTGAGGATAGATAAGGTTGAGAAAATTGTTCTTCATGTAGTAGGATATCATTAAAGCATTATAATATCACACATGAACAGCTTTGCTAATCTTAAATATGAGCATTTTTCCTTTTGATGCCTATTATGTATTTTTTATTTACTAATGTCCTTTACAATACTACATGTATCCCCTTTTCCATCTTTAAAATGGTTACAATATTCTGCTTTCCTTTAGGCCCACGGTGATATGAGAAATGGTTATTTAACATTGAAATGGTACAGTAAGATTACTGCTTTAAAATGAAGAAAAGATGCAGAGTTTTATGTTTTTGTCCTCCAGTAAATTTCATACAAAAAAGCCAAAAATAGCTAAACTTTGAAGTTTATTTTAATTTTTATCTGCTCCTTTTTGGATAACCTTAACCCTGTTTGTTACAGGATTTGCATTTGGTTATTTGTGTGTGTGTGTGTGTGTGTATTTATAATCAGCTCCATGGGCAGCAGGAAGTCCGGAGAAAGTAACTTTACCTCGTTTCTCATCTAAGACTCCAATCTGGTGAGAGGACCTTCCTAGAAATGATTCCACATTGACGACTTCTGTATCTACCTTGTCTCCAGCGTATCCTAATTAATTACACTTCCTCCAAGCAGTTGTCTTCTTTTCTAATGGGAAGTCATGACCCACATGATGACATATGAATCTACATTTTTTAAATGTAATTAGCACCTAAGTTTATTGAATACTTTGCAAATAAACATTTCAATAACTTGATTTGCAATCTTGTGACACAGACTTGGTAATCAAAAGCCAACAATACTGAAACTTTTTTATTACATTATTGAATAAAATGGTCTTTTAAAAATAATTTTTCATAGAGATAAATGACAGAGCTCTGAAAGAAAATTTTGATAAGACATCAGAAATTCAAGTGTGATTTTATTTCCCTCAGTTTTTGCATAGAGATTCTACCAGAATTTAGAATCCGGGATATATGTAAGGAATAATGTTGATAGGTATAATTATAAACTATGACTTAGAATCCTAGAATACTCTTAAATCTGGAGATAACCTTAATTTTAGATTTGCTTTGTTTGTCTGTGCAAGACAGTCCTACATACTGCAGAAGGGTTAGTATCCCTGACCAATCCAGTAAATGCCAATATCCGTGGTAACTGGGGCAAACCAATCCACCCTGCATTCCAGTCTGTTCCTGGGGGCGATAATCCTTTCAACTGAGGACTCTGGGATGAGAATGCTGAAAGCAGTAATGAGTATTCCCCACCCCTGCCCCAAGGTCACACAGGGCATCCGTGGGAGGCTGGAGCTGGAACGCTGTCCCCTGGGTCCCCACTGCAGCTCAGCTCTCTTGCCTAAACCAGGTTGCCTGCAATGACTGCAGTGAGAGCTAATAGCTAACACTCCGCAGAAAGAAACCATCTGCCTCAAAGAAGGACAAAGGAAAGTTTTCCAGGTCATTTCCAAATACACTTTTTCCTCTGGTATCTTAAGTGTTCTTATCACAGCAAAGAATATAACATTAGTAGCTTACAAAACTGGTTTCCTCTGTGAATAAGCACATGTATTTAAGTTACGTACCCAAGGTGCTACATAATTCCAAATAAAGGGCTGTCAGCAGAAAGGGGATATTACCTTACCGAAGAGCTAAAGCCCCATGCACTTTGTTGCAAAAAATAAATGAGTATTTTTCAACGATGGTTAGAAAATTCATGCAATCTCGAGGCAACTGTAATTTGTGTGCCATAAAGCCCATCTTACTGTGTGTTCAGTTTCCATGGCAAAGCAGACACTGAGGAAGTGAGACGAAGAGTTTAAAGATACCTCATTGTGACCTTCTACACTTTAGTTTTCTTAATAGGTCAGTTACCTGTTGCAATGAATTAATGTGTATTCATATATCTGTCTTATCTTAGTATCATAAACTTATTTTAAAGTTTGTAATTTCAAGGAATTTCTAGGAATCATTCAATAGTACCAGTGAGCTGGTGATCATAGAAATGAAAGAGGAAAAACAAAACATGTTTTGTGTTTTGGGGTGGTGTTTGTAGAAGTAGTTGAGAACAAAATATTTGACAATGTAAATTAAAAAATTGATTAATGTGATAGTCTAAAGGTGAATGTTCATCTCTGTGCTTTAGAATTTATATCTTTTTTTTTTTATGGTATTTATAAATCCATTTTCCCACTACCCCTGGGGAATTGTTATGATATTAATTTAGAATTGTTCCAAAAACTTACTCAAAATAGAAAATAAAAATTTCAATACTTTTTAAAAGGGTTCATTCCTTTTTTCCCCCTTTCTAGCCCTTCTTAGGACCCTGGTGACACAGTGGTTAAGAGCTACAGCAAGCTAGGGCTGCTAACTAAAAGGTCGGCAGTTCAAATCCACCAGCCAGTCCTAGGAAACCCTATGGGGCAGTTCTGCTCTCTCTTACAGGGTCACTATGAGTTTGAGTCCACTTGACAGCAACAGGCTTGGTTTTTGGTTAGCGCTTCTTAAGATCATAATTCCAAGAGATATCAAGAAGTTGCAATGTTGGAAATTTTAAGGTATTCTCGGGAAGTATATGATTTATTCCAGCTTGACCATGATAGCTCTGCTTCTTATAGAGAAGACGAAAGTAAATGCATCAAGTTGCGAAGTCTCTTTAGTGAACTTAGAACAGTATTTTGTTTTTCATGAATTAAATGGGCTAACTAGGATATTATGATGAAAGAGGAAATAGCGTTTGTGTGAAGGACTGTTTGGGCTCAAGACAAAGTTCGAAAATCAGAAAAGGTTCTTGAAAAGAGAAAGAAGAGAAACTGTAAATTTATGTTGACATGCAGCAAAGGTGAAAATTAGGTCAGTATTGTTGACAGGTGATTCTTGTAGACATTGTGCTCTGTTTTTATGTAATGTGAAATATTTCGCCATGGATAATTAGAATAAAGTCAGCTGGAGATATCTTCTAATAACTGTACTTTAACCACAAACCTAGGAGAGAATTTAAGACTACATACTCAATCTTTTAACAGTGTTTACATGATTTCCAAACTCATGGATGCATCAGTGAAGGTGACTACTGTCCTTAATGTTCCCCCTAAAGTGTAAATGTTGAGTCATGAAGCAGTGATGCAAGCACATAATGATATCACTTGCAATCATGCGGGATGGCATCTGGGAGAGGAGGAAATACCGCATCCACTTACAAACCTAAGCGCCATTTCCTCACGTTTGCTGTTAAGGTGAAGTGAAATGTGCATCACAGCTCAAAATAAACTTTCGTTTGTTTTGGTTTTAGTGTTACTATCTTGGGATACTATCCAAGTAGTTTTCACAAGCTCACAGAAGGATGTGGATCTATTATCCAACATACACATAGGACATCAAGGATTTTTTTTTAAATAGAAGCAATGAATACCATTTATATTTGGGCACATTAAAAATAATCTTAAAGTACTAAAAATATGGTAACATCCTATTTTTAATTATATTAAAACCAGAAGAATATGAATCAAATTTAAATTACCAGTTACAATTTATAAAAATATTAATGGTGAAATTATAGTTGGCTTTTAAAACTGTTTAAAAAAACTCAAGTGGGAGATTTCTGGAATGAGTGCCAGGTACTATTGAGAATGGGATTAACTCGTTGAAGAAATTTACAGGAGAGGGGTTTGTTAGGGCGTGCACCCATGAATTGAGCTCAGATAAATATCTGCCACCCAGTAATTCATTCTTACATAAAAATTAGAAGGTTATGTATCTATATGTTTAAAGAGAAACATATTCATTAGTAACATGATATTTAGTCATAAAGAGACTATATCGACATACTTGCATGGCAGTGAAATGTTTTGGATCAGCTCTTCTTCTCTTGAACAAGAATTACTGCTTCCCACAATGACCAGAGCATCTTCTTACAGCTGGAACTGCCTTTGTAGGAGAGAAATAAAAATGGACCTTATAATATTTTCTATAGCTAGACTGATGATTCTTGCTTTTGCTATTAAGTATACATACCTTCATTCCTGTCTCTTTCTTTCTTCAATATTTATTGACTTCCAAGTACATATAAGGTACAGTGTTAGCTCTGGGATCACAGAAATGAATCAGATACAGTGCCTGTCCTTAAATAGGTTGTGGTCTAATGGGTGTTTGGGGTCTTACATCTTACTTCAGTGCAATAGCCTGGGCTTCAGGGTCCAAAGAAATCAGAAAACAGTGAGGTTGCATGCTGGCTTTAAAAAATGAGGTTCTGGCTTTTTGAAACTGCCTTCTCTAGATTCTGTAATATTTCATGAAGGAGGAAATAAATTTCTTTCTTTGGTAGAATCAAGTAAAACATCAAGACAAGAATCTTAACACCCAGCCTCAATTAACCCCTGTGAACTGTTTCCTGAAACGGGATCTTCCCTCTCAGTGCTCATTCTTTACCAGGGAAGTGAGTCTACTTTTCCATATCATGGGCCGACGACCTTGGAGAGACCTCCCTCATAATTTGAAATTTAGCTGAGATAATAAAACTAGGTTTGTTTTTTTTTAACCTCTCTGTTTTTACCAATGTATTGCTCTGTAAAAACAACTCTACATTACCTGGTCTTTTGGACCGTGCCAAGACAAGGTCTGTTACTCCTGATAAGTGTGCCAGTTAAAGGCTCTGGTGAGCACAAGGGCACAACAATGGCAGCCAGGCTGGTTTTAACTCCTGGACATTTTTTGGAGAGTCAAGAAGGTCCACCTTCCCATTCTTCTTTTAGGCTTTTGGCCAGAGTTTGAAAATAAGGATAACTTTGGGCACACAATTTTATTATTGTGTCAAAACATAATATTTAAAGCCCCAAGATTTAATTATTTTATTCAAATGCAATTAATATTTTTTTGATTAACGATAAAAGGGAATGAAGAAGATCATTGCGTTCACCTTCAGGTTCACCTCTTAGAACTTGCTTACCTAACGTGTTGGAAGCTAGAGGATGGCTCGGGAGTCCGTGGTTGCCATACTTTGTTGTTATTGTTCTTCCAAAGGACACACTTGGCTCCCAAAGTCCTTTCCATGCTCAGATGCCCATGGCTGTCTATCTCACTTCATCTCCTACCACTCAGCCCTTGCTCCCTCTTCTCCATGACACTGGCCTCTGTGGTTTCCTCCAGTGAGCCAAGCATCCTCCTGCCTCAGAGCCTTTAAACATGTTCTTTTCTCTGCATGGCGCCTCTCTTTCCTCAGCTAAATCCATGACTCACTTTCTTGCTTTCTTCAGGTCTTTGCTAGAATGATACTTCTCAGAGAGGCCTCCCCTGACCATGCCATCAGACTTTGCAGCCCCTTATCCCTCTCTACCTTCTTATCCTGCTTTTTTGGTTTCTGTCATCTTGCATATCTCCCCAAAGGGAAGATAAGCACCACAGGGGGCAGGGACTTTGTTTTGCTCATTCCTGTATCCTCAGTACTTAGAACAGCCCTTGGCATATGACAAGACAGCAGTAAATATTTATTGAATGAATGAATGACTCATTTGTCTGTCAATATCTAGGTAGATAGATTCTGAGAAGCACATACACAGGAGAAGTAACCAGTAATATACCCCAGAGTGATCAAAGGAAGTCTAGGTGTCCTTTCATTTTATTTGCTTCAGTGGATCCCAACTTAGACTACGCAGACTACGTGAACCCATGAAGGTTTTAGTAAGGATCCACTTGCTATTTTAGATAAGTCAAACTCTAAATGGAAACCCACATCTCCTGGCCAGTCTAACTCTATTAGCTCCCTATGGCTTCTCTAATAAATTACCACAAACTCATTGGCTTGAAATAACAGAAATTTATTCACTCACATTTCTGGGGACCAGACGTCTGAAGTCAAGGTGATGTCGGTGGAGCTGCATTCTCTCCAGAGGTGGCAGGGGCTCATGTGTTCCTTGCCTCTTCCTGCTTCTGGTAGCTGTTGGTGTTCCTTAGTCTGTGGCTGCATCTCTCTCTCTCTCTCTCTGTTCTGTCCTATAAGAATACTTATGATGGAATTTGGGCTCCACCTGGATAATCCAGAATTATGTCCTCATTTCAAGATGCTTTGTTTAATGATGTCTGCAAAGACCCCTTTTCCAAATAAGATTACATTCATAGGTTCCAGGGATTTGACGTAGATATCTTTTGGAGGGGACATTATTTGGCCTACCGCACTTTATAAAACACTAAGTGTCAATAGCAACATATTTCAACACAACATAGAAAGACATGTTGGTCAGAAAGTCTCATTGTCAGATCTCAGTATTTTATTATCTCAATAAAGTAAAAAAAAAAAAAAAGAAGAAGAAGAAGAAGAATGTTTACCTATACATCTTTTGTTGTTGCAAGAGAAAAACCAGAAGGGTTATTTCTGACATCAGATTAACAAAGTTAGTAATCACATGGACTCTTAAAAATGTCAAAACCAGAACATATGTTTGATTTTGTCTTACTAGTCTCCTTTACTTCATAATTGAGGACACTGCACTCTGACAAAGCAAGGTCAGCCTTCAGTAAAAAGCAATATTTTCAGCCCACTTAGCAGTAACCCTCATCGTCCAGGAAGAAACACAAATGCAAAAAGAAAAGGAAAAACAGAAAAAAAAAAAAAAGCACTTCATTTTGTCATTTTGTGCTATGAGTAATGTGAGTTTGGACATGAACACCCAAATGTGTTAGAAAGCATGAAAAATAGAAATATTCTTTGGTGATAGACAGAGACAGATTCTTCCTGTGTTTTCTGTATATTTGAGAGTGACTTCAGAAAAAGTAATAACTTCTTGCTAAGGTATTATTTGGAACTAAACTAGAAGAGGATAAGCTGAGCTGCCATCAAGAGTTTTGGGAGCCAGAACAGTCAAGTGGCTTTTGCAATGGCACTCAAGAGGCAGTGAGGTTGATCAAATGTGTCAGGTGGTAACCTGAAGCCTCTGAAAACAGAAACCCCAAAGATTTATGAGAGGAGGGAAAGAGAAGACAGAAGAAAAAAAAAATCTTTCAGCTGTACTTCTCAAAAAAAGACACCTTTCACCTTTCCTTCTGACCCATACTTCTCTCTCTCTCTTTCTCTTAACCTCTCCATCTTTTCTATAAAGTTACATATTTAATTATGCCCAGAAGTTCTGTGTATTGTGAGAGAGCTATAGAGAGAAAAAAAAATCTATTTAAAATATTCCCATAAATTTGTTATATTGTACTGTATCCTAGCTTTTGCTTTGTGTGGTACATGTTTTTATTCAAGGACTACCCTTTAAAGATGTGTAATCTTTTTACAATTCAGGCATGAACTGATTATTGATAAATAATGTTATTAATATGGGCACTGGAATCTAAGACTTCAATGGGCCTGGAGTTGAAGCAGTGGATCATGTGAGTCAAGTCTAATGAGGGAGGGAATGAAGCCAACAGGCTCAGTTAGATCAGGAGACAAGAGAGTGGAGAACGTAGAGGTCCTAAGGAAGATAAAAAACATTGTTTTTTTTTTTTTTTTTAAAAAAACCAAAGGGATCTAGCATAGGTGGAAGGATAGAAAACCCATGCTGTAATTTCTTTAATGGAGGTTCAGTGATTTGGGATGATCATAAGGACCAAGATTCAGTTGAATATTGAGGAAAAGTGAAGAAGGGCTTGGATGTCTAGATGTCAAGGTTTGGTGGAAATGAAAGACTTTGAAGTCAAGGTAGCAAAGAAAGTGTGATGCAGGGTGCCAATTTGGGCTCCTTGTCTTGATAAATGCTGCCAAACATGATTGTGAAGAGTTAAGTGCCAAAGACCTCAAGGACCATGGAGAAGTGTCATAGAAATAAGAGATGCTAATTTAATATTGATCAGGGAATTACAGTGGAGCAAGATTGCAAAGTCTGCATTTCTTACTGGCCTCGAATTACATGGGGCTTAGGAAAATTGTCTCAAGTACCGAGGGTTGAAAAGGTAATAGTAATGCCAGGGTTTTCCAAGCTTAATCTAATATGTTGGAGAAAAGAAAAATAACAGACTTTAAAAGGAAATCTATCAACAATAAGACAATAAGGTCAAAATAGAAAGTTCTAGAAAATGATTCAGAATCAGAGAGAAGGCCCATGAAGTGATAAGAAGAGGGAGATAATACCTCTTCAGGAAGATTAACAGTCTGGTTAGTAACTGTGGGCATAGAGATGATGGATATGGGCTGGATATTGGTAGACCTGCTGCAAGATTCCAATGGAGACCTTTGTGTAAGAATGGAAGAGCTGATTCCAAGTTCCACCCTGGGGTCAGGTTTTGATATATCATTCTCTGGCAATCATAGCCAAGACAGTTGCTCAGGCTAGTGTTAAAAGTCACCCCAAAGTTTTAACTCCTTAAAAAAATAAATTATTTAAACCATTGGCATTGCCAGGGAGAGCATATACTTCGTGTATGATGAAAATCTTTCTGTCTTAAGTAGATCTAAACAAGATGACTGTCAATCATATAGAAGAATCCACTGTGATACAATGAAACGGAGCAAAGTCCTCACTGCTTTTGTGTTACTTGATATGTGTTCGCCAGTCATATCTTTCCATCTTTGAAAATTTATGGGAGATTGAATTTCCTTTAAGTGGGACTCTACTTCCCTGAGATACTCTCTTGCCCAGGTATATCTCAATGTGGTAAACACCTCCAGATTAACGTCACAGTTTTATGTATGAGCGAACAGATCTGCTTTAGAATTTTTTAGAATCTAGAATGGTAAAAGAAGCTGAAATTTAGTTTTAAAATACAAGTGTTCAGGTTATAACTATTCTGATTGTACAAAGGTAGCATGGTCACCCTTCCGTGAGGGAGTTGGGGAGTTCTTAGCTGCTGGGCGTCAGTACTTCGATACGTAAGTGCTCTCACCTGCATTGGTAATGGCACACAAGTTGTCAGACCAGATGCACAATTTGGAAGTGTGGACATTAGCCAAGAACTCACCTCTGCTCTCATCTTCAACTTCAGTTCTGTAGCCAAAAAGCAATTACTGAGAATAAGAACCATGATTTTTTCTGAGTGTAGCTGAGAATATCACACACCACCTGCATGTGGGCGGAAGAGAATCGTCACAGTCGGTGCAGGAGGCTCCCCATGGAGGGCTCTGGGTTCCTTGTGTGCTGCCGACACCAGGCGGTATCTTAGCTGATTCCCTTTCTGATACATCTCTTCTCTAAAAAAAAAAAAAAAATGTTATCTGTATGGGCCTTTGGAGTAGAGTGTCCATACGTAGAGGTGGCAGTGGAGTAATTTCTGGCCTGAATTTATCTGATTGACAAGCTCCAGATGTCTATATTGCAGGTACAGTGTTGTTTATAACATTGTATCTCAAAATGTTCTGATGATGAGAATAACATAGGGTACCTAAAATATACATTCCCAGCCTCTATTCAAGAATCACTGATAGAGCATCTTCAAGGGAGGAACCTGGTAGGTACATATTTTACAGGCACCATGATTATCGTTATCAAGGAAATTTGAGAAGCAATGGTTTTGTGAAAATTGCAGATACTGAAAGAACACCCTTATACTTGTCTCTAAAAGTGATGAGCGAAATCTTCTATCCCTGAGGTTTATGGAACTCCTAGTCTTCTTAAAGTTTTCATAACATCGCCTAAAATGCACACTTATATTTTATTGTTTTATCAGTAGGGATAGGAATACCATGGAGAATCGAAATCTAAAGGGAAAACGGAAAACAAAACAAGCAACTCCTCTCCCTAACCAAAATTCCTGGGGAATCACTGTCATTTGGAGGCTCCACAAGACCACAGAGCTTTGCTGTATCTTTGCCTAAGATCTATTCTTTTAAAAACATATAAGAGCAACAAACAGAGTCAGAGTTGCACAGAGAGGTGGAACCAGAATCATAGACAGTGTTACAGAGCAGAAAGAAACCTAGCATTCAAAGACCTGGGCTCAAACCCCCAGCTGCAACTACGTAATATATCCTTGGCCAGTCTCTTACCCGTCTCAGTAATTGTAACCATCCTGCTTACCTCCCAGGGTTTAAGGGGGGATGGAATGCAATGATGTATGTGGGTACTGCTTTGGGAACTACAATAATAGAAACCTTTTATTTAGTTCCCATCCAAGTTTCCCATTTTAAAACTAACATGGAAACCTATTACTATAGATTTGCTCTGAATATGTCTATTAAAGGAGAAGAGACTCAAAATTTGTAAGCTGGAGCTAGTTTTGGCTTCCACCAAACTATGGGACTCTGGCAGATGGGGATGAGTTACACACAGTAAGAAAGATGTGTAGAGAGGGTCAGGGGGCTGCTATTTGGGGTGGACACTCTGATTTACCAGAGAGAAGGGTATGGGGTAACAACTATGGTGCATTACTCATAGCTGACCTGAAAGAGAAAAACAGGCATCTTGTATACTTACTGCCTTTTCTAATGAGGTTACTGTCAAGTCTTCAAAATATACCAACATTAAGAACAAACAGAGATACTTCCTTTAGTATTTTTTCTATAGAATAATAGTGAGAATCTCTTTTCAGTCAAGCTCCATTGTCTGCCAGGAGGAGAAATCAATTGTGGGTCACACACAGATAAACAATCTGAATTTAACAAGTGTATTTACTAAGAAACATGCTTCCGTTTCATATCCTCCCAGTTAAGGTTAACTGGGAGAAAGATATGGGAAGGGTAAGCAAAAGAAAAAAAAAAACTGTTAAAAATTTACAAGACAGAAAGAGAGTAAAGAGAAAATAAGATTTGGTATTTGAGAAAGAAATACATTAAAAGTGAGAGAAATACCAGAGCTGGATTAGGTAGGAAGAAGAATAATGGACTCAAGAAGGTAAATTTCTCTGGAGATCCCTGCTGTTCACTTGAGCTATGGGCATAAGATTAATTATCACCTGTTGTCAGTCTCCTGTAAAATTCAGATGAGCTCTTTTGCAGTTTTGAATCACTCTGTAATGGGAGGCAGATTTCCCAGTTTTACTTCCAACTTTCATGGTTACTTTGAAAGAAAGGTTTATTTTCCCCATGAAATTCTTAAGGCTTTGCAAACATTGAAGCGATGAGTTAGTTTCAGAAATTCACTGTGGAAGTTCAGGGTTATTCATCAATTTACTAGCTATGAATGGGTTTTATTTGACTCAAAACATTTATTTTGCTTGCTTTCTTTAGCTTTTAATCCATTCTTCTAAATTGATTTTGAAATAAAATTTAATTTAAAAGATCTTTATTATTGCAAAGAATATAGCCAGAAGAACAACAATAGTTCCCAGTAAAAATATCTTTAAAACTAAATATTTGCAAGTATTGACCACCGTCCCTCTAACTCAGTACTGCTTGTCCTAAGTGTGATGGGGGAGAGGTAGAGCAGTATCCAGCTCATGGATTTTACTGAAGTAAATCAAGGAATGGACAACTGGGTCAAAGCTGGGCACCCTCTACTTGTCTAAAACCAAACCAGTTGCCTTTGAGTCAATTCCAACTTATGGTGACCCGATGTGTGTCAGAGTAGAACTGTGCTTCGTAGGGTTTTCAATGGCTGATTTTTCAGAAGTAGATCAGCAGGCCTTTCTTCAGAGACACCTCCGGGTAGACTTCAATCTCTAATCTTTCGATTTGCAGCCAAGCGCATTAACCATTCATACCACCCAGGAGCTCCTCTAATCGTCCATTATAAAAGTCAGTTAGATGAATTTAGTGTTTATATAAAAATGGGGATCCAATGGAATTTGTTTAATAAGAAGCATTATTAGGATGGTTTATTGATTTGGAAGACAGTTTGGGTGGAGAAAGCCTGGAGTCAAAGAAGTCAGTGAAAAGCTACTGCAATAGATTAGGTTTTAAGCAGATGAGCATTTCTATTAGGTGAAGAAAGGAATATAGTACATACATTTTAGTGAGAAAATGTAAAAAGGGTAAGTGGTTAACTCTCTACTGCCAATGGAGCAAAGGAATGAGCCATGGAATACTGAGACAGTGATGGCAGGACATCAGGAGAGTGAAGCAGAGGAATGGGAACTTGAAGAAAGACATTTGAGTTATATTTTAAATGGACTGACTACCCGGTGACAACCAAACAAGCCAGTAAAAGCAGCTAATTAAAATTGTGGGGCTAACATAAAATGTAAAAGGTGACCCTGTGTATTGGGCAAAAAATACACGTAGATGTCCAACAAAGCAGAAAGAAACATTTCAGCTGACATTGTTTTCCACTACATGTTTGAGCCAGACAAAGTGAAGACAAACAACCCATGTCCCCATTGTATACTGGGTGCTTAAGTCAGTGTCTGACACATTAGTCCACCCTTGATAAACATTCACTCTCTGAATAATTAAACAAAAATGTTAGCCAAGGTGATAGGACTGAATAAGGGTTTAGAGATGCTGACCAGCACTGATGGACTGAATCACACTATTCCGTAGGGTCTAGTGTGAGTTAGGAACGAAGGCCACAGTATCCTCTATTCTGGATAAAAATAAGGAGTACTAGAGAATCTCAGGTGTGTGTGTGTGTCTGTGTGTTTGTGTGTATGTTTTGTTGTTGTCATTATTGTTTTAGCAACATTTGTACACTAAATGCAAAAGTAAGGATGTCAAGTGTTTTTTCCTTATATGTTTCTGATATATTGTCTAGAGTTGGAAAAGCACATATGTGGAAGGAGTGCCGAGCTTGACGACTGGGTTCAGAAGGAGTTAGTCATTGAAATTTACAAAGAGGGACCCTCAAGGGTCTATTTGCTTGTTTGTGTGTATGTGTGTCTTAACTGGCAGGAAATGTGTGCCCCATATGTCATGTTTAATGGATTTCAGGTGACATCAAAACAAGCTGTTTGAAGAAAAGTTTATAAATAGAGAAGAGAATCGGACCAGTGTTTGATTCTTGTGTGAATGAGGCAATGTACACCAAAGTCCATACTAACTGAAGTAGAGATAAGGCATTTTCATTTTTTTCCCCCAGATTTTACATGATTATTTATCGAGAACATATTTTGTACTTAGAACTGTAAAAGTGCTGGTATGAACATTTTAGAAACCTAGGGTAAGTCAATGGTGATAGTGAAGTGTCTTCCAGTACATCCTTTTGCTATTGCAGCCTTGATCCTATGTGTGAGGTCTGTTAAGGCACAGTTGTGCAGTGGTTTAGTTTTATCTTTGGTGTTGACTCCCTTTTCAAAGCCTTTCTTTACTGGTCAGCCCTGACCCACGCTTGAGAATGCTTAGAATTTTTATGTTTGCAGCAGTGTCTCAAGGAAAAGATTCAGTAATATCATTGCAATAATACTCCAAAAAATGGAAAGAAATCATAGAATGATTCTTTTTTTAAATGCGACAGCAGAGAAGTAAACATAAGGTGAAGGCAATGCTCAAGGAAAAGGAGAAATTGTTGAGAAGCTCAGAATTCCGTAAAGAAAACAACCGAGGGCAAGAGCGTTTCCCAGCATTCTCCAGGCTGATCAGGACACTGTCGGGTCTTGGGTGGAATATAGCAACATCCCCCCACCAGCTCTCCACGCCTCCAGTGTGAGAACCATACGTCATCTTCTCTATCTCTCTCCCCGTCTCTCTCTCCTTCTCGTGCTTGAATCTCTTTGTTCTGACTACTGCTAGAAATATCAACTTAAACTACATAACTAATCTGATTTGTCTGATTAGAGATGGCTCCAATTATTCTCAATTGCTCTTAGGCTAAAATCCAAACTCTTTACAAGGCTCTGTATAATCTCTCTTCTGTTTAATCCTGTCCAGCCTCATCTTTTCACAATTTCCTGAATGATGATTGCTGTCCCTCCCCCTAGGGTTTTTACATATGCTTTTCCTATACCTGAATGTCCTCTTTTCATTTGACTTACTCCAACTAGCAGTAGGTAAATACGTACCCACTGCTGTCCAGACCATTCTACTCATGGCAACCCTATAGGACAGAGTAGAGCTGCTCCAAAGGGTTTCCAAGGTTGTAATCGTTATGCAAGCAGACTGCTACATCTGTCTCCCACAGAGCTGGTGGTGGGTTAGAACCACGGACCTTCAGGTTAGCAGGCGAATGCTTAACCACTGTGCAAATAGGGCTCCTTCCCAACTAGCAGTAGATCTTAACCAAGGCATTATTTCCAAGGTATGTGCTGCCACTGGTATTGCCGCTGTGATACCATCTACCATACTGTATTACAGAGCTCTAGATACGCCTCCATCCCACCCACTAACCATCTGCCATACTGTATTACAGAGCTCTGGATACGCCTCCATCCCACCCACTAACCATCTACCATACTGTATTACAGAGCTCTAGATACGCCTCCATCCCACCCACTAACCATCTACCATACTGTATGACAGAGCTCTGGATACGCCTCCATCCCACCCACTAACCATCTACCATACTGTATGACAGAGCTCTGGATACGCCTCCATCCCACCCACTAACCATCTACCATACTGTATTACAGAGCTCTGGATACGCCTCCATCCCACCCACTACACTGTGTGTTCCATAAAGACAAAAAACCAAAACTCCGTTGCCGTTGAGTCGATTCCAACTCATAGTGACTCTATAGGACAGAGTAGAACTGCCTCATAGTGTTTCCGAGGAGTGGCTGATGGGTTCAAACTGCCGGCCTCTTCATTAGCAGCTGAGCTCTTAATCACTGCACCACGAGGTCTCACCATAAGGCCAAGTGGGTGTTTATTGTGTTCACCTTTGTAAGCCTGATACTTAGCATACATAGGAAGTGAAAGACACAGAATACATTAAGGTATAACATCAGTGGAATTGTTGCAGGTTGACATAATTTATTTCTAGGTTTTGCTCAGTCAGAATAGATTGTCCTAGAAGAAACACTGGATTAACAGCCTGAAAAGTTAGAGTTTCTTCATGCCCCTGGTTTTAAATGACTGTGTCATGTGGAGGGAGTCTCTTTAGAGCTCTCAGCTTCAGGATTTAAATCTGTGAAATGAAGTTGCTAATAACCATTCTTCCAATGTTATAGATCTGTTGTGAATTATCTTTTTGATAATTTGAAAGTACTTTGCAAACTGTAATTCACTACAGAAATTTCAGTGTAATTTCAGATCAGGTCAGAAGCGAGTTATCAAAAAAAAAAAAAAAAAAATCCAGATACCCAAAGGCCGAACAGCCTGCATTTGTTACCCCTAAAAAGACTGTCCCAGTAGCTCTCAAGGGGATTAGGGGCCAGCCACTAGCCAGAGTCAAAGGCAGTCCCTTCCCAGCAAAGCAGGTGGAAGAAATAACCGTGTTGTTTAATACTACGCGGAGAAAATCTCAGTGAGGAAGGTAACCCTAGGTTTGCCTAGAAATTAGAACCCAGTTAGTGTTTTATTATCTTTTGATACAAAACTAAGTGAACAGAGGTCTGATGTGTGACACTGCCAGTTTACTCTGCACCTGGAATATCTGGTTTATAAATTACCGGCTAAATTGGTTGGTCTGTTTACATTTTCAGCAACAAATTGGCACTGTGTCGTTTAGATATCCTCTTTGATAATGTGATAATGCACTGTGACTAAACAATGAAGCATTGGTTCCTGTCCATGTGAAATGCTATGCCCGGAATCCTTTTTATAGTCAGAGAAGTTACCTTTAATGAATAATGAATTCTTGAACTTTCATAACTATTATACCTGTTAGCAGTAATTCCTTAATCCTTGTGATCACCTGAGAATAAGATGGGTGATTTATCTCCAAACTGTAGGTGGAGAGATGAAACCATGAGAAATGCCTGACCTAGAGGTCACATGAGTTTGATGCAGTGCTCAATAGTATTGACTTCGGTTGGGAGACCTGGTTTGAAATCCTGAATCTGACACTTACTAATTGTGGCACCTTCAGAAATTTGTTTAACCTCTTCATGCCCCAGCTACATCACCCAATAAGCCTATTTATTGAGTGAGGGTTAAATGGGTTAACGTATGTAAAGTACTTAGGACAAAATCTAACATATATTTAGTACTCAATAAATGCTAACATACTATTCTTTCTCATTTTTATCAACACCTGCCAGCAAAAGTGGAAAAAGCAAAAAAAATAGTATTTGTTATCTTGGCACTGTTTTAGTGCAATTCCATATCTGCAGAGAGACAAGGATTGCTCCACAGCGCACTAATGATGACGGCCAAGGGTAGCCATCTCCCAGAAGCCATATGCCGAGTCTGAATGTTCTCATCCTCTCATTGATGGTGGCGCGTGCCAGGGACTGATGGCTTTGCAGGATGATGGGATCTTTTAAACTCCAAGTGGAAGTTCACTCGCTGGGCAATCAGTTCATCCCTGTGCCCACGACTGTGGCAAATCCTACTGAGAAGTTCTAACTGAAACTGTTGTCCTTGGTTATGTTGGGAACTACAGATCGAGAAATAAAGCAACTCAGTGTCCAGGAGTCCTAGAGTGACAGTGAAGAGAAAGAAGGTGCCTGGGCTTGATTTTTTCTATTACTCCGCCACAGTGCTACTTACAGTCAGTTTACAAGCCAGCATTAGCCCTTGTGACTTGATTCTCTGACATCAACCACAACTCTGCAAGTTCTTTATTCCAACTTGTGTGCCCACTGAGGAAGGCGCCACTAAGACATTTTTTTCAAGTTAGAATTACTAGCAAAACCCTCTGAGTATTTAAGATGAGTAGCTCAATGTGTCACTTGGAGATTTGACAATTTTAAGAACATTCAAAGAGAAATGTTCTTGTACTATCTACTTATAATAACATAAAACACATCTGACTGGGCATCTTGGAAGGTGAGGTCTCATATACAACTGTGCATATTGGACACTACACAATTCCGGTTCCCACTGGCCAGTGTGCCACATGCGCCCACATATGGTGGCTATTTGGGTTTGGATTTATAAAAGGAGAAATTTCCTCAACTAAGAGCATATTTTATTGAAAAATATTTTGGGGTCAATCTTAAAGAGAAATAAAAGAAAACCATCATTTGTGGCTTTGCAATTATAATTGCAATTATCTGATCACATTAGAATAGTGTGTAATCTCAGGGAACAAATTCCGGCACGTCACAGAACATCATTTTCAGTGTCTACAAAATAAGTGATTTGGATTAATTCAGTAACAACATTCTAGGATCCTTTCACAGCTTAATTCTACATAAGGAAAATCTCTACACTGACCAAGGAGAGTTTTATATTTTTTAAATAAAATTAGCTTTCAGCTGATGATAGATATCTTACTTTATTTTAGTCCAAACCCAAATTTTTACATTTTAAAACTTGAATAATTATAATGAACAAATATGCATGTACAAGTTACCTTCTTTAGTTCAGTGCTTCCTCCCCTTCGGGTTTCCTTTTCTGCATCCAGACCCTGGGGCTGGCTCTTCCCTCCCTCGGTGTGGCATTCTGGTTTGTGTATGTATTTGTTTCCACAGCAGATATAAACTCGTAAGTGAAATCCCCAACTGTTTCCTCTGTGTACCCTCCAAAATGTGCAAGTACCTACTAGATTCTCAATAAATACTTATTGGACAATATTTATTGAACAAGTCAAGTTTATTTGCTAGATGATCCAAAGAAAGAATCTATTATGACCAGAATAGAGTAAGAAGACCTCAGAGAGGTGACAGGGTATGAACTAGGTTTTACACATAAGGAAGCTTTAGAAATAATTGCTTCCATTTGTTAAGAGCTTACTATGGGGAGGTGCATTTCATTAAATACTTCATTTAATTTAATCCTTATAATAAATCTGCAGTAGGTTTTGAGTCTCAATTTTCAGGTTCTCTCCTTTTTTTTTTTTTTTTTTTTTCCAGATAAGAAAACCAAAACTCAGAGTGGTTAAGTAACACATCCAGGGTCACATAACTATAGCTGACAGAGCTGGATCTGACACCGTTCTGTTTGAGGCCAAGGCCTGGGTACACTTCTGACCACTATCTTGTGCTTCTTTGTCTGTACAGACAAAGTTTTCCTCAAATTTAAAAATAGGACATAATGACTCCTGTTTTGCCTTCTCCTACGTTTGTTTTGAACAGAAAATAAACTTGCATCTAAGAAAATTTGAAAGTTGAAAAACACTGTGACTAGAGGTAGTCACTTGTAATGGTATTCAGAAATGAGTGAAATCATTCTACTACTAAGCAGTTGTGTGAATTTAAGTAAATCAGTTTCTCTAGGCCTCAGTTTCCTCATTTGTGAAATAAATGATAAACAATATTTCCACAATTAATATGTGACCTCTGAGTGCATGCTAAGCATTACCAGCATCAAAATTGCAGGGTCTTGAAGCTTTGTATATGGGTAGGAGGGACCAGTGCCAAGAGGCAGGAAGACATGAGTCAAATGTAAAGAAGTCAGAGAAAAAGATGAAGTTGTGATGATAAACATATACTAAAGCCTGATCTTTGTATGTTATGGTATTTATCACAAGAAACTCTACCAGTGTAAAATGACGCTGATGCCAGTGTTCTACCCACTAAACAAGGGTGTGAGAGTTCATGATCCATGAGATGTTCAGTCAAGGGTGGAGGCAGAGTTGGCGTTACCTCAAGCTTCTTAATTTTTAAGCTAAGTATGCCTTTCTTTTAGTTTGTTAAAAAGAACAAAAATATATAACTCATTTTAATAATTTCTACCACCTGTCCATCAGTTTGTCAAACTACGGTGGCTTGTGTGTTGCTGGAAGCTCTACCACTGGTACGTCAAATACAGACTGATGGACAGGTTTCAACAGAGCTTCCAGACTAAGATAGATTAGGAAGAAAGGTCTGACAATCTACATCCTAAGATTAGCCAGTTAAAATCTTATAAATCACAACAGAATATTGTCCGACTCGCTCGCTTTGGATATGTCATCAGGAGGGATCAATTGCTGGAAGGAGGCCATCATATCTGGTGAAATAGAGGGCCAGCCAGGGTGAGGGAGACCCGCAGTGAGACAGATTGGCACAGTAGCCGCAACAATGGACTCGAACGTGCTGGGGATGGGGAGTATGACACAGGCCCAGACAATGTCTTGTTCTGTTTTGCATAAAGTCTCCATGAGTCGGAGTTGACACAACAGTAGCTAACAACGATCATTACTTAATTGAATCTTGGGACTATTCATGGAATGTTCAAATATGAGCAGTAACTATATAGATACTGGCAGTGATATTTTTTCCCCTAAGAGATTTAGAGATTCTGTTTTTGTGTAAGTTTGTAGTTCTATATTGAATTCCTGGAACTTCATAGTAATGCAATGAATTCATTTTCAAACAGCTGAATACACCATCCAGGACAAGGTGCGATGGATAGACTTTCTGGCAGATACGTTGTCTGAACGTGGATATTAACTTACATGGCACCGTTCTTATGTTCCTCACCCATACAGCTAAGTTCTAAAATTCATCTTTATGAGCAATCTTACATTTTTGCACTGTAATTTTATCACGTGCCTTAGAGAGAAATTTTCTCTTCTCCCTGTTCAGAGAGCTCGCTTTATGAAAGTTGTTTTGATAAAGCAGGATATTGTGACAACAGCTCCAAATCTCGCGTCACTGAGATTCCAGGAACACCATTATTACTAATGTCTCAGTCCATTAATTCTAGACAGCAGAGCTCGGTCGGACCAGACAAACACAGTTGCCTATTTTCAGAGCACAGACAGATATACTGGGCTTGGGAAATTGCCAAAACAATGCCATGAAGATAAAGTAACGCAGTGCATACTGCTAAACACAAAGACGTTCTTGATGGCTTTGATTGCACCATGCCAGATGCTTTGTATGGTAGATTAATTGAAAAAAACATGAAATAAAGTAAACCTGTCCATGAAAACTTCTCATTTAAGCCCCAGTTTGAACTGGGCATCAGAGAAAGCTATATAGCTGCCGTGAGGATACACAGTGATGGGTTTGCTCAGCAGAATTGTTTTATTGAAGCATAATTTGGTGTTTTGCATTCTGATTGGTGGACGGCCATCTGTTAACATAACTTCCCTAAAGGCTACAAGTGCCCATTCAAATGTTTATTAGTAAGAGAGTAACACATTGGTTTAGCCTTATAAAATCCACTAAGTTGGGCCCATTTCTTGCATTGCATTATTTAAGAGCTGTTCACAGAATGTTAGAGATAATGATTGCTGTTACTGTCAGGTGGAATATTGCAATGAAGAGCCCACTAATACTGATCAACTCCTTATGAGGGAGACTGTACTTTTTGGGAATCACAAACACTTCGTTGTTAGCTGCCAAATAGTGTTTTTGGCAGACTACTGTCACAGAAAGCTCTCAGAAGTACTCTTTCGTAGACAGTAAAAAAATGCAATGGCAATCCCCTCACTGAGTGATCATTGCTTTGGATAGACCCTGAAGTGTAATGTATTGTAAACACTAAACTATCAGCTTTGCTTATAAGGCCAGGCTTCAGTCACTCACCAATTATCGAGATGACTGTTAGCGGGTTGTGTAGATGTGTGTCTTAATTTTATGTTACAGGTGTGGGTGATTGAACTTTATCTTTCCTAGATACAATACATATACGTGGGAGTTTGATGCATTCAAAAAAGAATGCGAGCTAACACAGTTGTCACTGTGAGGCACTGGGTGCAGAAGACCGGGCCTGTGATGCAGATGGGCACTTTATGGATAGTGGACCTTCTTCCAAGCAGACCTCACTGCAATGGACTTACAGGTTTTCCTTGCCCCAGTTCCCAGACCTTTCCACCTTGTCAGCTGCTGCCAGAGTTGACCCAGATTCGATCATAGACTCCGAGCCTCTTCTAAACTGTTCCTGCTACAGCAACATCCGACTCTGGCCTTCCTTTCATATCACTTATCTACCACCTCCGAGCTGTCTTGACCCCATCTTACTGTGATCTGCCCTCTGCCCACCCCTCATATCTATCTTCTATTCTGCTTCTCTCAACTGCTTATAGTGACTTGGTTGTGTTATGTGGTCTAGGTATGTAAGCCACACGTAACAAAATATCAAAACCACTGCACATACCTGTTAGTCATGAAAGACAACCCAATCTGAGATTTCTTTCAAAATGATATTGCATAGTGGTTACCAAGCCATGGAAATCATCTACAGCAAAAACCAAATAAGATGCTTTAAAACATTGTATATAACCAGTTGTCATGGAATGGATTCCAGCTCATGGCAATCCCCATGTGTGTCAGAGTAGAACTGTGCTCTATAGGGTTTTAAGTGGCTGACTTTTTGGAACTCATCACCAGGTTTTTCTTCTGAGGTGACACTGTATGGACTCGAACCCACAACCTTTCAGTTAGTAGCTGAGCATGCTAACCATTGCACCACCCGGGTGGTGGAAACAGTTAAGCTCGTAACTACTATTCAGAAGGTTGGTGGTTCAAACACACCCAACGACATCACAGAGGAAAGGCCTGGTGATCTGCCGCCTAAAAGTCACAGACTTGAAAACTCTATGGAGTAGTTTTCTGCGTGTACGGAGTTGCATGAGATGGAATCACTTGATGGCAACTAACAACAATAACATATTACTCTTTAAAACATCAGTGATGCTGTATAAGATAACACAGATGACACTTTCCTGGGGAAAATTCAGGTCTGCCATTATTTATTACCAAAAAGAGGAACACATTTTTATTTTTTTAAATTTTGGTTTATGAGTTATTCAGTATAAAATTGGAGATCTTCAAAAGTCCTTTGGCTTTTATTTCACTTTTTTTCTAAGTTCTTATCTTTACTCAGTTATCCTATAATGAACCACTGGTTAAGGTACCAATGATCTGTGCATAACAAAACCCGCTGCTGTCAAGTAGATTCCAACTCATGTTGTTGTTAGGTGCCATCAAGTCGGTTCCAACTCATAGAGACCCTATCTATGTACAACAGACTGAAACACCGCCCAGTCCTGTGCCATCATCACAATTGTTGTTACACTTGAGCCCATTGTTGCGGCCACTGGGTCAATCCATCTCATTGAGGGTCTTCCTCTTTTTTGCTGACCTTCTACTTTACCAAGCATGATGTCCTTCTCCAGGGACTGATCGCCCCTGATGACATGTCCAAAGTGTGTGAGATGTAGTCTCGCCATCCTTGCTTCTAAGGAGCATTCTGGTTGTATTTCTTCCGGGACAGATTTGTTTGTTCTTTTGGCAGTCCATGGAGTATTCAGTATTCTTTGCCAACACCACGATTCAAAGGCATCAATTCTTCTTCCATCTTCCTTATTCATCATCCAGCTTTCACATGCATATGAGTTGATTGAAAACACCATGGCTTGGGTCAGGTGCACCTTAGTCTTCAAGGTGACATCTTTGCTCTTCAACACTTTAAAGAGGTCTTTTGCTGCAGATTTTCCCAGTGCAATGCATCTTTTGATTTCTTGACTGCTGCTTCCATGGGTGTTGATTGTGGATCCAGGTAAAATGAAATCCTTGGCAACTTCAATCTTTTCTCCATTTATCATGATGTTGCTTACTGGTCCAGTTGTGAGGATTTTTGTTTTCTTTATGTTGAAGTGTAATCCATACTGAAGACTGTGGTTTCTGATCTTCAACAGTAAGTGCTTCAAGTCCTCTTCACTTTCAGCAAGCAAGGTTGTGTTGTTTGCATATAGCAGGCTGTTAATGAGTCTTCCTCCAAAACTGATGCCCCATTCTTCTTCATATAGTCCAGCTTCTCAGATTATTTGCTCAGCATACAGAATGAATAAAGAGTTGCTATGATCTGTCCATAGGCGCATTTAATTCTGAGAACTATACAATTAAAAAAAAAAAAATGCCTTCCCACATAGCCATGTGAGCTGGTCAGATGTAGATGGATAAGTGCATTAAGCAATTTAACACTTTCTTGTAACCTGCAGTGATTTTTTTTTTTTTTTCCTTTTTGAGTAAAATGTTCACCAAATGTCCTGTTGTAGTGGTAAACACCAAATAAAACTTCCTTCGTATGGTGAAAATGACTTCAGGGGACCTGCCTTATTTTAGAGATATTTTGCACAGGGTTAGGTTTTTTGCTGAAAATAAGTCATAATGTTGTTTTTCTTATACCGTGAGGTAAGGCACACTTACTAGAATAAGCTCTCTTTGCTCTAAGCCTCTTTGCTGGCTCCAAGAGACTTTTTTTTCCTCTTAAAATGAAAACCGGCTCAGAAATGGAGGTAAGGGAGAAACAAGGCTTATTGAAAGAGAAAAACATACAATAGGAAGGAAAAAAATAATCCTTTATAAGTCTTAGGAGATGCTTTCTTTATAGAGAGGAAAATCTACTTTCTGTTTCTGAAAGTTAAACTGTATGGGGCCTTCATTCTGCATTATAAAATTGTCAAAAGGGAGCCCATGTGTAATGAGAAATTAGAATCCAACCCCTTGTAAGGAATTTTCGTTTTTGTATGGACCACCAGGATGGAAACTTCCAAACCTCATTCCCCTGCTCCTGCCGAGATTGGAATTGAAATTTCTTCTCACAATTACTGAGCTGTGGGTGAGGTATCAGCCTCATACTCTATGGGCCTAGGGGAGCAGCATGGAACTGATTCAGGTTGGCTTGGTATGGATTTCCTTTCAGTGAATTAAAATCTACCTCCCTTAAACAGGGCAAAGAAGAATACACGGTCACATTTTGCCATATCTTACCAGGGTATCAATGATGTCTGTGACTCTCAAAAGTATTCTTCTTTCAAGTTTTTCAGATTTGAGAGATTCTGTTTAAGATTTGTCTGCATTTTAAATTTTCTAGGAAGAAAATTTCTCCTAAAAAGCAAAAATCAACTTGGGAGAGTAGGTGAACTCCCAAAGTTAAATAGTTTGTTTTCTGAAAAATATCTCAGATTATAACCGTTAATGGGGTTAGTTAGCTGAATTAAAAAAAAAAAAAATTTCACAAAAGAGTGTTTTAATCAATACCCATTTCGAATTTATTCATTCATCTCTTATAGGACATCTGCTGCGTACAAATTCTGGGCCAGATTCTGTGGTAGATTAAAAAAAAAACCAACAACAACAGAGAAAATCTATTCCACTGGTCCGCAAAATAAGATTTGTAACTGCTAGTGGGACAGAAGAAATCATCTGATATTTGAATGGCTATACGTTCTTTTTTTTTTTTTGCGCTAGAACAAAGGAACTCTATTGCACCAGATTCTGGAAATTGAAGTCTTCCATTGAAATCACTATGGAAATTAGAAGAGACATAACATCAGTGTTCAGGTAGAAAAATAAAACTAACAATAGTAATAACTAATATTTATTGTAAGCACTGTATATACGCCCTGGTGGAACAGTGCTTAAGAACTCAGGCTGCTAACCAAAAGGTTGGAGTTTGAATCTACCAGCTGCTCCTTGGAAACCCTATGGGGTAGTTCTACTCTGTCCTGTAGATGCACTGTGAGTTTGAATCGACTCAACAGCAATGAGTTCGGTTTGGTTTTAGTTATCTTATTAAAGGACCATACACTTTCAATGAAGTTTTTACTATTAAGAAGGAATTCCTTTTGTTGTAGCATTGGAATCACATGATGGGGCAGGAAAGAAAAGTTGAGTATAGATACTCTTGGATGAGATGGTGAAAGTCAATGCTGATATGGCTGTCTGGATGGCAACTTAGACATATCCTACCATTCTTTCGCCGAGTTTGTCTCAGTTCAAGATTTCTCAGCGATCGCTGAAAAGGAATGCTTGGAAAGTCTTACACGGTGATATGAGGGTATTGATCACCAGATATCTTTCGGCTGAAGACCCCTCAGTGCTTGGTTAAATTGAAGGTAGCAGAGAAAGAAAATATAAAGAAGAAACACTAAGAGATGTACCCTTGGCTCCTAGAGTCTTAAGGCTAGCTCAGAGACAAGGGCAAAGTTGTGGTATCCAGCATAGCGGTTTGGAATTGGGTTGGGGAACATGCACGGGCTTAATACGGAAATTATTAAGTGTAGCAGTGTGTAAGATAAAGAATATTAAGGTATTTTAAATAGGGGGCACAGAGAGACGGGCACAAAAAATGTCAAGGAAGGCAGAGTAAAGTTATCAAAGCTTTCTTAAAAAATGAGCCAATTATCTATGTTGTGACGGTTTCAGAGACCTGGGAACTTCAAGGTTATTAGAAGCAACAGAAAGAGAGGAACACATGAATAATCTATGAAATTATACGTTTATCAGAATATTACTAGCTCCTAGAAAAATACGTGTCCCTGAGGAAACCAGTCCATGTGTATCCTGAGAAGCTAAGTTTGTATGAAATTAGTGGGATCAGGACACTATTGCTGTAAGTGATTCTAAACTGTTCAGCTATACTCTGTATTATTAGTGTTTTGATCATGACAATTAATTTTATTATAAAATTATTATCTCATGTAATTTTAAAAAGGTTGCTATATTTTATATATTTTCATTCATTTGCTAACAATATTTTAATAGTAAAGAAGTCTTTGTTTTAATAACATAGTGGAGAAATGTTATTGCTCTGACTCATGACAACCTTATGTATAACACAACAAAATGTTGCCTGGTCCTGCACTGTCTTCATGATACTTGTATATTTGAGTCCATTTTTTGTGGCTATTGCATCAATCTACCTCACTGAGGGTTTCCCTCCTTTATGCCGACCCCCTACTTTACCAAACATGATGTCCTTTCCTAGCAAGTGGTCTTTCCTGATGACATGTCCAAAATAAGCAAGCTAAAGCCTTGCCTCTCTTCTAAGGAACGTTCTGGTTGTATTTTTTCTAAGACTGATTTGTTTGTCCTTTAGGAAGTTCACGGTATATTCAATATTCTTCACCAACACCGCAATTCCAATACATCAGTTGTTCTTCTGTCTTCCTTTTCCATGGTTCAGCTTTCACATTCGTATGAGGCAATTAAAAGAAACATGGCTTGAGTCAGTTACACCATAGTCCTCAGAGTGACATCTTTGCTTTTTAAACCTTTGAAGAAGTCTCTTGTAGCAGATTTGCCCAATGCAATCTATCATTTGATTTCTTGACTGCTGCTTCCATGGAGGTTGATTGTCGATCCAAGTAGAATGAAACTGTTGACGAATTCAATTTTTTCTCTATTTATCATGATGTGTTTATCGGTCCCATTGTGAGGATTTTCTTATTCTTCACAGTTAAGAGTAATCCATACATAAGGCTGTAGTCTTTGACCACCTTGTCTTCAAGTTGTCTTCATTTTTGGCAAGGAAGGTTGTGCCATCTGCAAATTGCAGGTTCTCAATGAGTCTTCCTCCAATCCTGAAACAATATCACTTAGATTTAATTTTTTAACATGGTTGGGATCACAGATCTATATACACATATATGATAGGGCATGGTCTAGTAAGTCTTGCAAGTGAAATACGGCAAACGGAGGCAGTTTCCTCCATAGGAGTGGGTCAAGGAAGAGGAAGAGATGACGCTGAGGGGATAAAAATGTTTCCAACAACTCTTCAGGAAGGACGTTTAGAAATGAGAACACAAGCTAAGCAATAGTATGGAGATGAAATATACTGAATATAGCAGGGGAATAACAAACACTTCAGCATGACTAAGGCGGTGGAAGATGACGCTAGGAAGTCATACTGGAGTTAGCTTGAGTATTTAGTGCGGGAGTTTAAACTTTATCCTGTAGAAATGGGGAGACACTTTTTAAAAGATTTATGGTATAGTATATGTACTCATATTATTCAAAAGATATACAGTATATCTTTCCCGTCTGCTCCTCAGCTCTCACAGCCAACATCCAGCTTCCACAGATATTATTATTTTTTCTCTTTTACATGCAAAGTAGCACATTACATACCCTGTTCTCGACCTTGCTTTTTTCACTTAAACTACATATCTTGGAGATTTTTCATATTCTTTTCATAAAAGCCAAGAGCTGTGAAAGTAGCAGAGTGTATTTCACCAGTCTCCTACCGGCAGCTCAGTTGTTTTCCATCTTTTCCTTTTGTAAACCATGTAAGATCATCAGTTTACATATTCCAAGAATACCTAGAGAATAAATTGCAAGAATTAGTATCGAGTTAGAAAGATATTTAATTTCTGATTTTGATAGCTATCAATGATTGTTAGTCATAGGAATGATGACAATTCATATTCTATGTGGTTCTTCAACAGCATCACCAACAGGGTTTGCATTCCATCATTCAAATTTTGACAATCTTATGGGTGACACCCAACAACAACATGGGTGAAATAAAAGAATGTTGGGGTAGTTTAATAAGCATTTTTCTTATTAAGAGTGGATTTGAGCTTTTTTTTTTTTGTATACTTCATTTCCTTTTGTATTTATTTGAGAGAAACATGCTATTTACAGTTTTGTCCATTTTTATTGTATTATTAGTATACTTATAAATTGAAAGATACTCATTATGTTAGTGACAGAGCCCTTAGTTTTTACTTGCAAATATTTTCTTCCAGTTGGGTATTTGCCTTTTGTCTTTGTGTATGGTGATTTGTTTCTTTCTTTTGCTCTTATATGCTCAGCTTAGTAATTAGAAAGGTCTACACTTTTCCAGCTTTATATATGCATTATGTCATTCTAATATTTTAAGGCTTTTGTTTATTATTCACTTTTAAACTTCGATCATTTTTTAAAGTTTATCTTGATGCAGAGTGTGAGATATTAATTATTACTGTGTGCTGTCGAGTCAGTTCCAACTCATAGCAACCCCATATGAGAGAGTAGGAAACCCAATTGGTTGTAATCTTTGTGGGAGCAAATCACCAGGTCTTTTCTCCCACAGAGTGGCTGGTGGGTTCAGACCACCCACCTCTGGTTAACCATTGTGACACCATGGCTTCTTGAGATAGTAATACAAATAACTTTTATAAACTATTAATACAAGTTTTTTTTCCATACATCTAGCAGTTGACTTGGCTCACCTTGAAGTTGTAATCTTTACAGCAAAAATTAATATGGATCAGAACAAGGAGGACTAGTTAGAGAAATTCTCTTAGATTCAGTTTGGTTCTGAAAAGAAAAAAAGAAGAGACTATCAAAAGAGTCATATGGAGGAGCTTATTTGAAATAACTGGCCCTTCTCTGGAGCAGCAGACGGGGAGAGGGACTTTGGGTTGTGAAGTCTAGAAGGCTGCTCTGCTCTTAAGGACTCCTCATGAAGAGCTGGTCCAGGAAAATACTTTAAAAAAATTCACTGAGATAGAATTGACATCTTTTCTTGATACATAATAAAAGTGACATGGTAAATCAATTGAGATATTAACACAACTGGGTGGATGTGTGGGAAAAATAACTTGTAGTAATAACTTATACAAATATTTCAAATAGGCTCCTCTGTATGACTCTTTTGATAGTCTCTTCTTTTTTTCTTCTCTGAACCAAACTGAATCTGAGAATTTCTCTAACTAGTCCTCCTTGCTCTGATCCATATTAATTATTGCCATAACGATTACAACTTCAGGGTAAGCCAAGTCAGTTTCTGGTATGTTCCAAGAATTGTCACCACTGGAACCACTTGATACTCCATTTACCTCTTTCCTTAACTAACATGGCACAGCTTTTACAGGACCTCAGATGCTCTTGGCATTCTTGACGTATGTCTGTGAGTTACACCTGTCTCCTACTTTCACTGAAAATGGAGTTTGCATTTCCTCCCATTCTCTTCAAGAGTTATATAATACTCTGGTGAAATGTAAAAATGAGAAGAGTAGTAGGACAAGCGAGAGTTGGTATAGTAACAGTACAGTGGTGGATGTGGTAGTGGGGGTGGTGGTAGTAATGGTGATAGTAGTTAATACTTTATGGTGCCTAATACGTGACAATGTTCTGCTGACATTCATAAGATTTTCACTGGCTGATTTTTCCAGAAGTAGACTGCCAGGTCCTTCTTCCTTGTCTGTCTTAGTCTGGAAAGTCAGCTGAAACCAGTCCACCATGGGTGACCCTGCTACTATTTGAAATACTGGTGGCATAACTTCCAGCATCATAGCAACAAGCAAGACAAACTGACAGACAATGAAACGATACAGTGGGCAAATCTGCTGCAAAAGATTTCTTTAAAGTGTTAAAAAGCAAAGACATCACTTTAAGAGCTAAGGTGCGCCTGACCCAAGTGATGGTGTTTTCAACTGCCTCATATGCATGTGAAAGCTGGACAATGAATAAGGCGGACAGAAGAAGATTCAATGCCTTTGAATTGTAGTATTGGTGAAGAATATTGAATATACCATGGACTGGCAGTAGAAAGAACAAATTTGTCTTGGAAGAAGTACAGCCGGAATGTTCCTTAGAAGCAAGAATGGCAAGACTTTGTCTCACATACTGTGGACGTGTTATCAGGAGGGACCAGTCCCTGGAGAAGAACATCATGTTTGGTAAAGTACAAGGTCAATGAAAAAGAGGAAGACCCTCGACAGGATGGATTGATGCAGTGGCTACAACAATGGGCTCAGACATAACAACAGTTGTGAGGATGGACAGGACTAAGCAGTGTTTTGTGCTGTTGTACGTGGGGTTGCTATGAGTTGGAACCGACTTGATGGCACCTAACAACAACAACAATAAGTGACAGATACTGTTATCCATATAATATACTCATTTAATCCTCACAAGACCCTATGAAGTAAATACAATGATTATCTCCATTTTACAGATAAGGAAACTGAGGTACAGTATATGGAAATGTAAGCAACTTGTCCATCTGCACTGAGCTGGTAAATGGATCAGGGAGGATATGAATCTAGGCAGTCTGGCTCCAATCTCCTTATTTTTAACTACCATGCTGCATGTAGTCATGTTTATGCTATAAGTCTCTTTTGAAGTTTTTTGAGCATGGAAGTTACTTGCATTAAAAAAAAAATGGCAACAAGGTGAGGGAGAAGTTTGTACAGAGGAATTATAGGCAGCCACAAGACCAGTTAGATTACGCTTCTCGAAGTTCAATTTGCAAAGAAAACACCTGGAGATCTTTTTAAAATGCAGATTCTGATTTAGTGGGTCCCAGATAGGGGCTCCCTATGAGTCAGAATAGACTCAAGTCAACTGCAACGGATTTAATTTTTTTTTTTTTTTTAGATAGGGGCTGACTCGTAGAGACCTTATAGGACAGAGTAGAGCTGCCCCACTGGGTTTTCAAGGAGCAGCTGGTATTTGAACAGCCTACCTTTTGGTTAGCAGCTGAGCCCTTGACAACTTCCACCAGGGCATGCTATGAGTAAGAATTCACTCGGTGGCAATGGATTTTTTGATTTAGATAGGGGCTGGATTTCTGCATGTCTATTAAGCTGTTCAGGTGATGCTAATGTACCCTAGTGGCTGGGGGTTAAGCTACTGCTTAGGCAGCTCAGAGTATATGAAGAGGAAGATAACTGAAAAGTGTAGCTGTGGAATCACAGAAGTTGTTGACGGAATGTGGGTAGTGACAGATAAGTGAAAAAAATGACTCAGAATTTTTTCTAGCCTAGGAGATGCTTTTGCTTATATAAGACACAAGTTGAAAAGGGAGATAATTAGTCAACTTTGGAAATGTTGTGTTTGAGTTTTCAATTTAAAGTAAGAGATAGGCACTTGGAAATCTGTATCATAACTCAAACATGGCAATGGTGTGACTATCCAGGATGTGTGGAGGGTGAAAAATGTCTAGGACTGAGAACAGAACTTTGAGACATGTAGGCATTTAAAATATGGAAAATGTGGACTAGTCAGAGACATAAGAAGAAAGTGAGGAGAAAATTCACTGGCTTCTCTCTATTCTCTTTTACTTCTTAGACTGAAGTAGTGAGTGACAGGATTGGGGGCACCCCACTCTTTGAATGACAAAGGCGGAGAAGTGACGGAGGTCCTGCCGTTTTTCAGAGTTCAGGAGAAAAGCCCAAGTGTATGGAAAGAGGGTCGAGTTCTTTGTTTTCTGATTTCTGTCGGGAAACGTAGCCTGTAATGGGCCCTAATCGTCCATGTTCTTTAACATTCAGCATCTCTCTGAGTATTTCCACCGGTTGCAAGGTCATGATTTCAACAACCTGCCTTTCCTTTGCTGGACAACCCTACCATTGTCTGTTTGCATCAATTAAAACCCAATGTCTCCCTCTACCTACCATTCCTTTGTTAGTTCTGTTCTCTAAAATTAATACACAGTAGAGCGATACAGACCATAATATTAACCTCTCCAGGCTCTCCTCTCAAGGCTGTTGCCAAGAACTGAAAAACAAAGCTTGAATAAACCTTGAGTTAATTTGAGAATGGATTCCTCTCTAGCAAGTTATCATGATATACCTTTTGAAGTGAGAGCTTGGAAACTATAGCAAGATGAGTCTACATCAGGGCTTGATAGCGTTTCAGAATTAGGAAGCCAAGACGCTGAGCTCCATCTTTTTCTGTCGTACAAGGTGTAGAGGTAAGACCATGGAGGAGTTCCCCTTTTCCAAAATAAGTCCTACACCATTCATCAGGACACACTTTTCTGGATCATGTTTCACCTTCATTTTTGGAGCCCCTGGGTGGTGGAAATGGTTAAGCACTCAACTACTAACTGAAAAGTTGGTGACTGGAACCCATTCAGAGACACCTTGGAAGAAAGGCCTGGCAATCTGCTTCTGAAAGGTCATAGCCTCGAGAACCCTGTGGAGTGGTTCTACCCTGCAACACATGGAGTCATCATGAGTCAGAATCAGCTCAATGGCAACGAGTTTGGCTTT
This sequence comes from Dugong dugon, assembly GCA_030035585.1. Taxonomy (NCBI): domain Eukaryota; kingdom Metazoa; phylum Chordata; class Mammalia; order Sirenia; family Dugongidae; genus Dugong; species Dugong dugon. The sequence goes on along the minus strand of CM057473.1, from coordinate 113,353,151 downwards.
TCAGTTTGTGCTTTAACTGGACCTGGGAGACCTCATTACTGTCCTAAGGGAATAGATGCTCTGTTAGACGAGAAAAGGGAGGGGCCTTTTTGGAATACTGGATATTTTCAAGAGAGGAAAGTAATTCAGGTTTAGTTGCCGAAGTAGTAAAATTTTGTTAATCAGAAGGCAGCGAAGAGTCACAAGTCATTAGGAAATTGGGGTTTCCGAGGGCACGGAGAGGAAGATAGAAAATTCCAGACTTGATTCTGGCAAGTATCCTTCTGGAAAACTCTCTCAGATATCTTCGTCTGCAGCAATATTATGAGTTTCTCATGAAGCTCTGTATGAGCACCAGAGTCGAAATATGACAGAGGTCTATTGTTTCACTGCTTTGGTTACCAACCTAGGCCGTCTGTCTTTTCTATTTGACTGGAGAATGGAATCAAATGCTGTAAGGTAAATCACTGTAGTTAATTCTGTTTTTCTTGCTCTTTCTGCTTTTCTCTTCTTCTTTAAACATATTCTCTGGTTTATTCTCCTCCTCTTTGCCTGAGAAGAGTACATAAATAACGTTTTAAGAGTGCATTAACAGTGAAGTCAGCTTATTTTGTATAAGCCCAAAATACACAGAAACATTTCAACATTTATGAAAAATATCACTGAACTGCAAGTATTTCTATGATTAAGTACATTTTCTTTTGTTTCTGTTAGACTCACTAGGTTGCTTCCATTAATATAATGTTCTTATGCATTATGTAACAGGCACTCCAGAGAGCAAAGAGTAAACTTTGAGAGTCCTGCATTTTACGAGGCTGGATCACTCTTCCCTTAAAAGGAGGGAAGGATTGTGTGCCAGATCCCCAAATGCCTCATTGAAACACACCTGTTATGCAACAGGGGTGCAGATAGCCTCATCTCCTACGGCAACTCAGATCAAACTGTCTCATGAATGCTAATTAAATTTCCCAATATTTCTTGAGAGAAGAACAAGGTATTGTGATTTTAAAAACAGATCTGTGAACAGAAGCAATAGAGAGTTTGGGAGACTGAAGTTAATGAAACAAGAAAGGGAAAAAATACCTTATAAAGAAATTATAATGAATCACAGGATGTTCGAGTTTAAGCAGTCCTCAGGGATCATCTGTTCCAAACCCTCATTTTAGAGATGTTATGTAAGGCCACACAGCACCATGATGGTCTGGACCTCCGTCTGCAAGCACAACTCTCTAGGAGCCGGTGAGGCACTCGTGAACATTTCATTCATTTTTTCCAGCCCACCAGGGTACTCCCAGGTGCACTCAAACAGTAATTTCCCCACAGTAATCCTGAAAGCAGAGGTGCTCAGACGGAGTGAAAATGAAGCTGGGCCCTAGGAATTACTCTAAATGGTCTACAATCTGGGATGCTCAAACTCATAGCTTCAGAAATTCAGTTTTGACCATTTACCCAAAGGTGAACAGGCTCTGGGGATTGGACATTTGCTAAACTGACATATGAATCATAAATATCACTTTGCTTGTACATTGAAAGTTGGAATCAGTGTGTGGATTCACTCTGTAAATTATGTGTAATTATATACATGGGAATTACGCTGGTAACAATGAAAATAATGATAATTATAACCGTTGTTTTTCATGTTTAGGTCCATGCGGAAAATCCAGTTATGTTAACATATTATCATTAATGTTATAGCCTGATAAGATATCCTTATCTTCTTCAGGGATATTGAGTTTCAAATAACTAATTCCTAGGATTACTCTCTTGGCAATAGTGGGGGAATTTAAACAATCTGTATTCTACACAAAATGATGTAGTGGAAGAAGCTCTGATTTAAGAATCCTGAGACATTGGTTCTAATATCATCTGTGCTATTGTGTATTTCTATAACCCTGTAAAAATCAAGAGGTTGTTCTGAGCTTCAACTTTCTCATCTCTAAAACGAGGAAGTTGATCTTGGTAAATTCCGAGTTTATTTCCAGTGCTCATATTCTCAAACTCCAAAGAACTTTCCCTGTCTAGACACCAAAACACTTCTGCCTCATTTTTGCTGACAGCAGTCACTTGCACTGGCTGGAAGGTGGCACAAACGGTCATGAGCTCAGCTGCTAACTGACTGGTTGGAGAAATGAGTCTACCCAGAGATGCCTCAGAAAAAAAGCCTGGCGATCTCTTTTGAAAGACTCAGCCACTGAAAACCCTGCTGAGCACAGTTCTATGCTAACACACGTGGGTCGCTACGAATCAGAATGAACGCGATGGCAACTGTTTCTTTGGTTTAGTCACAGTATTATCATTCTTTCTTTCATAATTTTATAATATATAACCGTTTCTAAGATAACTATTTTAGTCAGGATCCTCTAGAAAGCAAAACCCGAGGCACAGATCGAAATTCTGACACTTGATTTGCGCGGCCCAAGACTAGAGCAGTGAAGACGAGGAAAAGTGGGGCACCAGGCAAGGGAGGGTGGAAGGCCAGGCATGGGGCGGAGGGGGGCGGGGGAGGGTGGAAGGCCAGGCATGGGGCGGAGGGGGGCGGGGGAGGGTGGAAGGCCAGGCATGGGGCGGAGGGGGGTGAGAGAGGGTGGAAGACCAGGCAGTGAGAAGCTAGGTAGGAATGCAGCAGCCAAGGACTCGTGAATTGCTGTGACTAGAGACAGCAGGCTGCCTACTGGGCGAGTTTGCTCAGCAGGAGGAACGTGGTCAGAAAGATATGCAGGGAGAGCCCACACATTGGTGCAGTCCATGAAGGGAAAAGAGGGGGGACACATCTGCCCATGTCCCATTGCCCTTACAGGGAGCTCACTCTCCTGTATTTCTGGATTGTGTCACTTATCCCCATGGCAGACACTGAGGGAACCAGATGCCACGCTCGCATTTCATCCAAGGCCAGAAGTGAAGAGCTAGCTTGGGGCAGCGAGGGCTCAGTATGTGTCAGAGTTTAAGAAACCAAGCAAGAACATTGGTGGTGTTGGTAGGGATGTGACCCAGGAGGGGTCTGAGAAAGAAGGCAGAGACAGGGTGGCTAAGAAGCCATACTGGGCTAGTGTCCCATGGAGTCCATCCCACTGACCACTCTTAGATCTGCCTCTGTCCTTCTGGCTTGCATGCTGTGATATGGATCCTCCTTTTTCCCTGTGAGAATGGAAGTACCCTCACTCCTTCTCTGAGAGGAGTTTGACAAGTCCAGCCAGTCAAAGAGCTCTTCCGTCCCAGAACAGAGTGGCTAGTTGCCATCTCCTGTAAATCTTAGGCTAAAAGATTAGTGATCCAAGCTGCAACTCCCGTGCTGTGTCCTAAGACTGTAACTGATGTTCATCTTCTCTCTCCTTTACTACACACTCTAGATTTCATTTACCCTCACTTAGACTGGTCTGAGTTTATTACCGGGGCGGGGGGGGGGGGGGGTGACCTAGACTTTGATCCCTGAGGGTCTGAACCCTTAATTGCTCTCCCTTTGTTGGGTTGTAGTTGGTATATTTCTGCCAAACAGTCATTTCCTGGCCGAGGAAGTGCAAAGAGGTATCTGCATGGGTTGCAGCCATACTCCCCCTCTTAGTCAGGGTTCTCTAGAGAAAAAGAAGCAGTTATGTGTGTGTGTATGTGTGTGTGTGTGTTTGTGTGTGTATGAAGAAGAGAGAGAGAGAGATTTACTTTAAGGAATTGAGTCATGTGATTATGGGGGCCGACAAGTACATATCCGTATGTCAGGTGATAGGCTGGAGACTCCTGCAGGTTTGCATCCCCAAATCCATAGGTCAAGCGAGGTGAAGAGTGAAAATAAAACTGTTCTGGCAAAATATCCATTTCTAGTCTAGAGGAAAAACACATCCTAGGGAACTCCCTTTTTTCTCTTAAGACTTTCAACTGATTGATTAAGGTCCGCCAATATTATGGAAGGTAATCTACTTTACTTAAGGCAAACTGATTGAATCACATGTAATTATAACAGTAACTAGACTAGCATTTAACCAAATAACTGGGAACCATAGCCCAGCCAAGCTGACAGGTAAAATTAACCATCACATCCTTCCTGCATCCCTGCTGTGGCAACCCTAGTTCCTCGTGGTAGTTAGAATCAATATCCCAGCCAGGGCAATAACTCCCTTTCTGCTAATTGATCCTTTGGCATGAGAAGATAAGAGTGGCCAGGAGGTAGTTGGAGCTTCTACTTTAACAGAATTCAAATTGTGCCCCATGGCATTACATTCTCTCCTCGCTTACCAACATGGTTAGGTTGAAAGACCAGGTCATTATGCAATATCAGCGTTATGTGAAAATGGAGGATGACCACATCAGATCACAAAATGGAGAATGACTACGTTATTACCCAACTGCCAACTTACATCATTACATAACTGCCAAACCACTGAGAATCATGGTCCAGCCAAGTTGACACATAACCTTAACCATCAAAGCCAGCGTTACTCTCACCTGGCACCTCAGCGTTCATTACTGCCAAACATACGTCATTAATGTGCAAAATAGTTGCATAGTAGATTTTTTACTATTGTCATAAATGTGAAATGTGGGATAACAAGATAATCAATAAGTGAGGAGAAGGTGTAGTGTTTTCCTTCCCCCAGATTTAGAGCGTTAATCAGCAATCCTAGATTTTGGAAACAAGAAGTCCAGATACTGACAGTGAGTCATTGTGTGTGATGATGAGAGAGATCACCTCACACATTGGAACCTGGACCCTAACTATAGCAAGTTTATTGCATCCACCATGTCACAGATCTGTGTCAAAGCTCACTTTCACTTGGCCTCCCTAAGCTCTCAAGCTAACCTACTGTTGATGGTGATAATTTGGGTCCTCAATTATCAGTGTCATCTCAGACCCTATCTTTGAGAAGTCTGGACAGCTCTGCCCAGTGCATGGTTGCCCTGGAGTGTAGATGCAGGTCTCTTTAGAGAAGAGTAAGAGGGATGGTTATGGCATATACTTGCAGTAGATTTGCACAGCACTTCCTCAACAGGTAGAATCCCTGGATGGTGCAAATAGTTATTACTTGGCAGCTAATGGAAAGGTTAGAGGTTCAAGTCTATCCAGAGGTACCTCAAAAGAAAGACTTGGCAATCTACTTTCAAAAAATCAACCATTGAAAACCCTATAGAGTGCAGTTCTGCTGTTCCACACATGGGATCACCACCAGTTGGAGTCTACTTGACAACAACTGGTTTTTAGTCCTCAAGGAACAACTTTTCATCACAGTAGTTTCTGTAGGTTCGCTTTCTAGTTCTCATGATTATGAAATCAAGTAGCCCCTTACTCAGATACTCATCTGACTCCTAGGAAAATCTTGATGTATGAGTCATTGCCACAAATAGTTGGCATAAAGACACCTAGAGTGCCGTGCCAGTCTTGCTGCCCATTGAAGTCAGTAGCTCCATCTTGTCTCTGGTAGTTGAGAACTGCCACCAGGTCTCTGCTGGCTGTGATCCCGTGGTCCACAGTGGTAGTGAGGAGTCCAGTTTCAGGCTATACCTCTGTCCACCTGGCATGGGGGAGGACAGCAACTGTGTTTCACAAACATGATGGAGCCCCCTCACCAGTGAATCCCCACTGTCCTAGTAGTGTGTGTCCTCTGGGCCCTCTCAAGGGACAGTCAGATGGTGGGTGCTAGGCCCATACATTATAAATCCATTCTAACTTTTCTGCCTCCATCCTTTGAAATGATGCCAAGAAAATACTGGCAGATCCACTGCATTTACTCATCATCAAACCCATGTTTCGAGGAGCTATTTTCTCAAATTTTAGGGCCAGATCCAGGGATTCCTGACAACACACTAAATCCAAATCATAGGTGAGTGTCCCCACGTTGATTGTTATCTCCTGTTCAGCCTTATATTTCACTTCCTTCTGCACATCTTCCCAGCTGCTCCAGTCTCTAAGATCTAAGTATATTAATCCTTTGGGAATAAATGATGTTTTTTCCTGTACTTTGGCTTGTAATTCCTTACTCTGGTTTTTAGCCCAGAGTTAATGAGCAGGGGTGAGAATAGGTCCTGTGGAAAACAAGAATCCTATTTTGAAGTACCTGCTTCAGATGGGATCACCACGTGGTCTCCAGGGAAAGGGAATCTCTTCTCCTCTGGCCAGTGGTGAAGGGAAGCTTCCACCAATCAGGAGGGCTCAGGGAAACTTGGGGTTAAATATTTTGGGATTAATTTACCAAAATTTCTCCATTCTAAATCTCATGGCTGTTCTGTCTGGGCCTTTTCTGACTTTGGCCCGTGAGAGGCTGAGGATGCGGATCTAGTCTCTTTTGCACCTCTTCCACCCACATAACCATGTCTTGTCTTCAGTGACTTCCAGAGACAGAGTCCTCTTTTAAATATGCCACAGAAATCCAAAACTTTTTCGGCATGTTTTAAGTTGGAAATTGTCTGTCCTGTGCCTATCATTCCTGTTTTGCAGACTTTTTAGTGTCCAGAAGTGGCTGCCACACTCTACAGTCAATCCCAACTGTTGTCACATTGATTATGTTCCACAGACACTTGTTCTCACAACGATTTGCCCTCTACCTGCACTTTGCCCGCGTTAAGTATTGGTGAAAGCTTACGTAGTTTTGATGGTACTGCTTGCCAGAGGTTATAGCTACCCTACTTACTGTCCACAGAGGGTCTTAATGCTTTCAGAGGAGGCCCTGGGTGGCACAAACAGTTAAACGTGTGACCTCTAACAGAAACATGGGCAATTCGGACCCACCTAGAGGTGCCTCTAAAGAAAGACCTGGTGATTTACTTCCGAAAGATCACAGCCATGGAAAACTCTATGAAACACAGTCTTCTTTGAAACCTACAGTGTTGCCATGGGTTGAGATTTGACTTGACAGCAACCTTTTTTTTTTTTTTTTTGGTTTATTGCATTTAAAGAAATGAGAAATTCTACTGCAAATTCAATCTTGAGGGCCTTCTTTTGAGAAACACTTCTGGCACCAATTGTCTTAGACCTGGGTCCTCTATAAACCAAACTCCAAGGAAAATACCAATATATTCACAATATGTTTGGGAGTTTCAAGCTTAAGATGGTGTCTTGGTTATCTAGTGCTGCTACAACAGAAATACCACAAGTGAATAGCTTTAACAAAGAGAAATTTATTCTCTCACAGTTAAGTAGGCTAGAAGTCTGAATTCAGGGTGCCAGCTCCAGGGGAAGGCTTTCTCTCTCTGCCAGCTTTCGGGGAAGGTCTTTGGCATCAATCTTCCCCTTTCGAGAAGGTTCTCAGCACAGGGACCCCAGATTCAAAGGATGCACTATTCTCCTGGCTCTTGTTTTTTGATGGTATGAGGTCTCTCTATCTCTCCGCTCACTTCTCTCTTTTATGTCTCAAAAGATATTGACTTAAGACACAACCTAATCTTGTAGATTCAGTCCTGCCTCATTAACATAACTGGCTCTAATCCTGCCTTGTTAACGTCATAAGATAAGATTTACAACACATAGGAAAATAGTATCAGATCACAAAATGGTGGACAATAACATAGTACTGGGAATCATCGACTAGCCACGTTGACACACATTTTGGGGGGGACACAATTCAATCCATGACTAATAGAAAGGGTGTGGATAAAAGGGGAAGTGTGAGAGAGGGAAATATGTTCAGCAATAATCCTGTTTGTTACTGCACTGGCCACCACTTCACTAAGAGCCAGGACGAGACCGGTGGGTTTATCAGCAAGAGTGGAATTTTTAATGTATGCAAGAAGGAAAACACACACACACACAAACTCGGAGCAGTCCATAAAAGGGAAAAAGAAGTGGCTATTTATGTACTAGGTTTCCTCTTATCTCTCGTTTCTCATTGGCTAAGTTTTACCACATAGACTTAATTCCTCTGTCATTCTGCGTTGCACCTTCTTACACCTTAAGTGTCCTCAGGATGCCAGCTACCATAGCCTGTCGTGTGGCACCTCATCTAGATGCAGAAGTGGAGGGGGTAGACATGTAGAATGTGAGGGTCAAGAGGCAAAGCACTTAAGTCAGACTCAAGCCCCTTTGGGAAGCCTGGCAAGATGTGACAGAGGAGACAGTGCAGTTTGGAGTTTGAGTGGTATTATGGATTGAATTGTGTATCCCCAGAATGTGTGTCAACTTGGCCAGGCCGTGATCCCCAGTATTGAGTGATTGTCCACCATTTTGTCATCTGATGTGATTTTCCTATGTGTTGTAAATCCTACCTCTATGATGTTAATGAAGTAGGATTAGAGACAGTTATGTTAATGAGGCAGGACTGAATCTACAAGATTAGGTCGTATCCTGAGTCAATAGTCAATCTCTCTTGAGCTATAAAAGGGAGAAGTGAGCAGAGAGACAGAGGGATCTCATGCCACTAAGAATGAAGAACCAGGAGAGCAGCATGTTCTTTGGACCCAGGGTCCCTACACTGAGAAACTCCTAGACCAGGGGAAGACTGATGACAAGGACCTTCCCCCAGAGCTGATGGAGAGAGAAAGCCTTCCCCTGGAGCTGGCACCCTGAATGCAGACTTCTAGCCTCCTAGACTGTGAGGGAATACATTTCTGTTTATTAAAGGCACCCACTGGTGGTATTTGTTATGGCGGCATGAGATAACTAAGGCAGTGTTGGTGAAGAATATTGACTATACCACAGACTGCCAGAAAGAAGTACAGCCAGAATGCTCCTAGAAGCAAGGATGGTGAGACTTCATCTCATGCACTTTGGACATGTTATCAGGAGAAACCAGTCCCTGGAGAGGTCCATCATGCTTGATAAAGCAGATGGTCAGTAAAAAAGAGAAGACCCTCAGTAAGATGGACTGACACAGTGGCTGCAGCAATGGGCTTAAACATAGAAATGATTGTGAGGATGGCTCAGGACTGAGCAGCATTTTGTCCTGTTGTACATAGGGTTGCTGTGAGTTGGAACTGACTCAACGGCACCTCACAACAACAAAGGGATCTTACATGATCTAGTGTAAACCCTTCATTTGACAGAGTAGGATATAGAGGGCTATAGAATTTCTCACTGTCTAAAATGCACACAGAATTTCTCTTAGCAGATTCATCCTTTTCCTGTTTAGGGAGGAAAATATGCTAGCAACGTTCTCTAAGCAGCAAAGAACCAGTAACCTTTGATAAATGAACAAATGCCAGAGTCAAATTTTGCTTGCCTTTATAATCAGAAGACTGTCTTTTACCTAAATGTCTCACTTAATATTACTTAATTATTAAATAACAGGAATATGAAGTCTGAGGAAGGAGCTGGTGGCACATCAGTTAAGTGGTCTGCTCCTAACCAAAAGGTTGGAGGTTCAAATCCACCCAGCAGCTCTATGGCAGAAAGACCTGGCAATCTGCTTCCATAAAGATTACAGCCAAGAAAACTCTATGACCCTACTTTGTCATATGGGGACTTTCTGGATTCAACTTGAGGGTACCCAATATCAAAAACAACACAGGATTTAAAGAGTAAAGTAAAAGATAACGGCTATCTAGACAACATGAAATGAAATCTGCAGGAATGTTAAAACCATAAACCCCACAAATCCTACCAGATCAACTTTCCCTATGTTAACCCTTTCGTACCCAGTGGTACATGTAGCAACCATGAACTTTCTCAGCCTCTGGGGTTCATTGGGAATCTGCTGCACCCTGACAGGGGTGCTGCCACAAGGCAGGGGCCTTTATGACTGAAGCTGAAGAAACGGGGTGTGTCACAAATGACTGTTTCCACAGGGTGTTGTATGAGGTGTCTGAATTTTTGGCAGGAAAAATAGAAATTTTGAAAATGTTTATGTGTTACACATATGTACACATAGACCCCAGTGGTACTTCATATGTGAGTAACTAACACTAAACACTCAGGTAGGCTTGTGGAGGGGCAGCAGCAGCAATAAAAATCCATACGACCTACCAAAAACTCAAACACACTCCATGACTAAGCATGTTTCCATTAATGAAAACACATGGTATGAACAGAAAATTCAAAGCAGAAAATAATTGGGTCACCAAAGGGTTAATGTGTTCAGCACTGCGTTGGATGATTTTCAGGGAAACCAAATTAGATAATCTCATCTTCTTTCCACAGAGATAGCTATACATTTCCTCTAGCTAGAAATTCATGTCAGCCAATAGATTCTGTCAATATCAATATAGATAAGAAAGAAAATTATCCAAAACTTGACAGTTCTAGAAAATAAAAGAAGAATACTGAAAAACTGATTTTCAGGGCTTAGATTTGTGTGTTTGCTGTGGTGTGTGTATGTGGGTATAAAACGGGAAAGGGTATATACAGTTCTGACTATAACAGTAATGTCATCAAGTCACAGAATTTTTAGATTGAAAATGATCTTAGAGGTCATGTAGATGAATTCTCTAATTTTAGAGAGGATTAAAGTGAGACTCAGAGAAGTTAAGTGGCTTGATAATTAGGAACAGAAACAATCACCATTTAGTTTTCTAGTCTATAGGCTTTCTGCTTTAATGTATTCTTAGAGTGTGATAAGAGTCATTAATAAATGAACAGTAATAAATAAATTAATAAATGACAAAGTATAGGCATTGATTCTGCACACATTTTATAATTTCTTTATCTGACTTCCTTTGTTTCATTATTTAGATTGTAGAAACTGTCTGCCTAAGGGTTGGTGTATTGGATTCCTCTGTGTGCTCTGATAGCTGGAATTCATTTGATTCCTAATTCCTTGGTGCTACAAAGTATCCTAGAAAGAGATGAAGAGATAATTTCATTGAAGACCATAGCACCTATTTTAGTTATTCCTTTGAAATGCTCCTTGCTGCCTCCCAGCACAATGAGGCTTTCCAATGGGCTGAAAGTGAAAAGTCTGTTGTCAAAGCTCACAAACTTTACACTTGTGCAGGACAGGTTTACCACAAGGTTCAATGATCACAAAGTATAAAGGACCCAAGCAGTATACTCTGGGGAATTACACTACCTGAAACTGCATCCCTTTAGGTTGCAAAGTAGGTAGAGTAGCGGTGAGGTTGTGAGGAGGAGGCTGTATTGCAGAGTCAGACTGTCATAAATGAACTACTGTCTCTCTACTTGGCAATTTGCCACTGTTCGACAATTCCTGGATCTGATCCTTCAAGGTTGGAGAGCCTGCTCTGCAAATGCCTGTTGTCATTGACTCAGATATTATGTTTACGGTTTGTTGAAAAACAAACAAACCAACCCTATGAACACAGACTTCAATTCAGTCCTTTGCAAAGCCCCACCTCTCCATTGTAGCCAGTCACATCCGTTAAAAAGTGTTCTTAAATACTATATATACATATGTAGGTGTATATATATATATATATTTGTTGTTGTTAGTTGTCGTCCAGTCAATTATGACTCAGGGTGATCCCGTGTATTACAGAGAAGAACTGTTCCAGAGAGTTTTCTTGGCTGTAATCTCTACAGAAATAGATCACCAGGCCTTTTTCTTCAGTAGTACTGCTGGGTGATTTTGAACCGCTAACCTTTAGGGTAGCAGTTTAGGTTAGAAGTTGAGTGCAAATCATTTGCACCACCTAGGGACTACATGTATATATGCATGTATACACACACACACACAAACACACATACCCCAGTGGTGCAATGATTCATTGCTTGGCTGCTAACCAAAAGGTTGGCGGTTCGAACCCACCAAGTGCTCCACAGCAGAAAGATGTGGCAGTCTGCTTCTGTAAAGATTGCAGCCTTAGGAACACTATGGGGCAGTTCTACTCTGTCCTATGGGGTCACTAGGAGTCAGAATCAACTCCATGACACATAACAACAATTATATATGTATTTTATATATTATATATTTTATATATATGTGTGTGTGTGTATGCATATTCCACCAGTATTTCAAATACCAGAAGGGTTACCCATGGTGAACAGGTTTCAGTGGAGCTTCCAGACTAAGAAAGACTAGGAAGAATGACCTGGTGGTCTACTTCTGAAAAAACTGGCCAATGAAAACCTTATGAATACCAGTGGAACATTGTCTGATATAGTGCTGAATGACGAGCCCCTCAGGTTGGAGGGCAGTCAAAATACGAACGGGGAAGAGTTGCCTCCTCAAAGTAGTAGCTCTTGTTAGGTGCCGTTGAGTCGGTTCCAACTCTTAACAACCCTAGGTACAACAGAATGAAACACTGGCTGATCCTGTGCCATCCTCACAATCCTTGTTATGCTTGAGCCCATTGTTGCAGCCACTATGTCAATCCATCTTGTTGAGGGTCTTCCTCTTTTTCGCTGACCCTGTGCTTTACCAAGCATGATGTCCTTCTCCAGAAACTGATCCCTCCTGACAACTTCACCAAAATATATGAGACGTAGTCTACCATACTTGCTTCTAAGGAGCACTCTGGTTGTACTGCTTCCAAGACAGATTTGTTCGTTCTTTTGGCAGTCCATGGTATATTCAATATTTTTCACCAACACCACAATTCAAAGGCATCTATTCTTCTTCCGTCTTCCTTATTCACTGTCCAGCTTTTGAATGCATATGAGAAAATTGAAAACACCATGGCATGGGTCAGGAGCACCTTAGTCTTCAAAGTGGCATCTTTGCTTTTCAACGCTTTAAAGAGGTCTTTTATAGCAGATTTGCCCAATGCAATGCGTCTTTTGATTTCTCGACTGCTGCTTTCACGGGTGTTGATTGTGGACCCAGGTAAAATGAAATCCTTGACAACTTCAATCTTTTTATCATGATATTGCTTATTATCATGTTTATCATGATATTGCTTATTAGTCCAGTTGTGAGGATTTTGTTTTCTTTGTGCTGAAGTGTAATCCATACTGAAGGCTGTGGTCTTTGATCTTCATCAGTAAGTACTTCAAGTCCTCTTCACTTTCAGCAAGCAAGGTTGCGTCATCTGCATAATGCAGGTTGTTAATGGGTCTTCCTCCAATCCTAATGCCATGTTCTTCTTCATATTGTCCAGCTTCTCAGATTATTTGCTCAGCATATAGATTGAATAAGTATGGTGAAAGGATACAACCCTGACACACCTTTCCTGAATTTAAACTACACAGTATCCCCTTGTTCTGTCTGAACAATCGCCTGTTGGTTTTGTACAGGTTCTTTACGAGCACAATTAAGTGTTCTGGAATCCTCGTTCTCCTCACTGTTATCCATCATTTGTGTTATATATATTTATAGTAAATAGTATATATATATAGTGTGTGTGTATGTACATATATATATATAGTTTTTATTCGGTGCTACAGAGTGTCTTTTGACTTATAGTGACTCCATGTTACAGAGTAGAGCTATCTCACGGGGTTTTCTAGGCTGAAATCTTTAAAGAAGCAGACCAACACACCTTTTCTCCTGAGGAGGTGCTGGATGGATTTGAACTGCCAATTTCTGGGTGGGTTCAGTTACCAACTGAGTGCTCAGTCATTTTGCCACTAGGCACAACATATATACATATACATACATATATTTATACATACACATACACCTATATACACACATATACATATATATGCACACATATACGCATACATACATACGCATACACACACATATATATATGTTGTGTTGCTGTTAGATGCCGTCAAGTCGGTTCTAACTCATAGCGACCCTGTGTACTACAGAACGAAACACTGCCTGGTCCTGCGCCATCCTCACAATCGTTGTTATGTTTGAGCCCATTGCTGCAGCCACTGTGTCAATCCATCTCGTTGAGGGTCTTCCTCTTTTTCCCTGACCCTGTACTTTATCAAGCATGAGGTCCTTCTCCAGGGACTGACAGATATATATGTTGTTGTTAGTTACCATTGAGTTGGCCTCCTGCTCACGGTGACCCCATGTTGCAAAGTAAACCTGCTCATGGCCTGTTCTTGGCTGTAATCTTTACGGACGCAGATCACCAGGTATTGTCTTCCATGGAGCCCTGAGTAGGCTGGACTGTCAACCTTTAGGTTAACCACTGACGGCAAACCACTGGTTCCACCCAGGCTTTATCTCTCTCTCTCTGTCTACACACACACACACACACACACAGACATATACAAATACACACATATACACATACATATGTGTGTGTGTATATATATATAGTGCATGTCCTTGAGTAGCTTTGATAAAAGGTCGTAAGATAAAATATTCATGAATTTGGGACGACACTTAAAGACCCCAGGAGAGAGCAAGTGCGCAGCTGTGGTTTACATTGGGAGACATGGCAGAATTTGCCATCAGGAACATCAAAGAATGTAAAACTTTACAGTGAAATAACAAACTCTTAATTTTCCCATGCTTTTGATTTCTCCTTTAAAACTGCTGTCCATGAAATTGAATACTTTTCAGTTAACAATTCCTGCTGTAACGGTAGTTTATGAAAATAATTCATAAAGCTTGCATATCATTTACAGTCCCTTGCATGCATTGCTTTTACACAAATTGAGGATCTGATGTCTGTAGTATGCTGCTCTTTAGCACTGTTCCCTCTTAGTGATGTGGCTCCCTGCTGGTTGTTTTTCCTTACAAGAACCTGTTCACAGCATATGCCTTGGGGCATTGTCTATTAAAGAGAGAGGCATTTTGGGCCCCAGACATTCCATCCTGAGAGTAAAGAAACAATTACACAGCTGTCTGTGTGTGCCCAGTGAGTAATGTTGCTTGTAAGTGTGAATGCACTTTTCAGGTACAGTTTGCTGAACACGACCAAGCAGAATGGTGAGCAGAAGTACACTGTCAAATTTGAGCCATTGTCAGAAGCGTTTTGAGTGCTTAAAGCCACTGTTTCAGGTCAAAAAATGTTTCACAGAATGAGTAAAAAATAAGGCATGAAGGAAAGGTGGACAGGTTTGTTAACTATTCTAGAGTTTAGCCAACAATATCAGCAAGAAGGGCCACGCGGTCAAGCCAGGACTAATACAGCCTTCAGTTCTAACCCTTTGAACAGGCTAATGTTCTTTGCTCTAAAGTCTGCTAGAGAGATTCTGCTGCTTACATAATGGGCAAGTCTAGGTCAACCTGCTTGGTATTACCATACGTTCCACCCTCTCTGAGATCTCACAGCACTCAAAATGGCTCCATCATTGAACCTACCAAGCGGGGCTGTGATTTGTGTGATAATCTGGAAAGCTGTTTTTTAGTCAGCTTTGCATATTTAGTGTGAGCAGGGTATATGTGATTGAGTGAATGAATGAATGATTGTGAGACTGGTCACCTTTAGTCCCTGACCATGGAACCGCGTGGGATACATCAGGAAGAAGCACATTTGGGACCTGAGCCTGCACTGTCTTCATTGACTGTAAGTCTTCATCATATTGATCCTGATGTCCACTTTTCCTTTTAGCAGCAAGAGTACAATGTGTACATATTATTTCTTTACTTTCCATAATCCTTCTAAACTTATTAAAATAATAATACTTGTTTAAGCCAATCTTATAAATAAAAATGTTTAACAAAAAGGAAATGGTGGTGGTAGCCATTCTCAAAAATGAATCTGTGTTAATGTTTTTATAGAATTCTATTTGTATGTTTGGATATGTTGTCAGGAGGGATCAACGCCTGGAGAAGGACATCATGCTTGGTAAAGTAGGTCAGTGAAAAAGAGGAAGACCCTCGACGAAATGGATTGACACAGCGGCCGCAACAATGGGCTCAAACATAACGACGTTTGTGAGGACGGCACAGGCCCAGGCAGGGTTTCGTTCTCTTGTATACCGGGTCACTATGAGTCAGAACTGACTCAAGGGCACCTCACAACAACTTGTGTGCTATATGTAGGTAGTTCAAAAATATATTTAATATTATACTGTATGTAATTTTTAAATATTATTTTTCTGTTTTTTTGGGAACATCTTATTATCCACTGTTTCATGTCCAGCACTACCTATCTTGATATCAATACAGAGGCCTCTCTCTGAGAGAACAGTGTTTATTCATCTTCTGTATCAAAGTTTACTCTCCCTGTGTCCTCTTCCCTGTAAACGTTCACCACTTTTCATGGTGGCAGTTAGTTCTTATGAGTTAATCATATGATGGCATATTTATTCTTTAGTTGAGGAAGCGGTTTTGAGATAGAAGAATTGCACACAAAATGAAAGGACAATTAGGAATTTTGTTTGTTTGTGTATTTGTTTTTTAGCAGGATGGGGGAGTAATTTATGGTTTTCTTTGAATATGTCATTGTTCATGATTAAGTTCTGTACTTCAGTTTGAAGCATGAATTTATATTAGGTAACATAGCACTTTATATATATTTATATATACACACACACACACACACACAAACACCAAAAAAAAAAAAAACCAAACAAACCTAACCCTAACCTGTTGCCATTGAGTTGATTCCGACTCATAGCAACCCTAAAGGACAGGGGAGAACTGCCCCATAGGGTTTCCAAGGAGCACCTGGTAGATTCGAACTGCTGACCTTTTGGTTAGCAGTTGTAGCTCTTAGCTACTACGCCACCAGGATTTCCAAAACCATTGTCATCAAGTCGATTCTGACTCATATCAACCCTATACAAACAAGCCAAAAAAACCAGTTGCCACTGAGTTGACTCTGACTCATGGCGACCTCATATGTGTCAGATTAGAACTGTTCTCTATAGGGTTTTACACAAGCATATTGCAAGAATTTTATTCTGAGGAACCACTGGGTAGACTCAAACCTTCAGTCTTCGGGTTAGTAGCCAAAAGCTTAACCATTTTCACTACCCAGGCAACCTGTGCATGTATGTCGATTGTATATGTACATACAATCAATGCTAATTATACGCAAGTGTACTCAGGAAACCCCATGATCTATTTTTCATATTTAACCATTGAAACAGCAATTTAAGTGTATTTTGATAATTAACAACTCTTTTATGAAGCATAAAAGGGTGAAACTCCTTAATTAAAGATATAGGAAATTATTTCTATTACTTCTACCTTTCCATCTCCATAACTGGAGCACAATAAACGTGTGACACTGTGATATAATAAGCTATTGTGTACTGCTGGTGGGGAAAATCTGTAAGAACTTGCCAAAAGAAGAAGAGAGGGGATTTCTTCCAACAAATTGTCAAGTTGGAATTTCTTCATGCCTCACATATCTTACACGAGATAACAGATTTGAAGTGCCGATAACAATATTGGAACACATGTAGAGAACAAACAAACAAAAACCCTTCCAGATACAAGTCAGAAATCATCATTATCACCATGATCATCATCGTCAGTTGTTCATATTACGTCTGAAACTTCATTCTTCGGCAGAAGTCCAAGCCTCTTCAATAGTCCGTTCCACTTTCTCGTCCTCATTCTATACATACATCATCCCAGATGATTCCATCTTCCCATTCCCTTCATGTCTCGCATACACTTCCATTTCTCCTTCTGAAATTAACATTCCACAGTCAACAAAATCTCATATATTCCCTCCTTTTTTCTGAACACTCGCTCTCATCTTCCTTCAGATAAAGCCTAGCTGTTCCCTCAGATACAGGAAACTACTGACATACTCTTAAATAGACGCTGTTTTTATTTTCAAATCGCATGTAATTCAGAGTTGGATGTTGGGGGATGTCTTCTTGGATCCCAATTGCTGTTTCCAGACTGTTATTAATATCTGCAAGGTGTATACATACATTACATTTATATGCTATGTTTACATATAAAATAAAATTTTAATTATATAACACACAAATAATACATTAGATATATAATTATAAAACTGCTGGGTACCCTGGCGTACTGTACTTAATTGTTCTCATTGTCTCCATAGCTACTAGTAGACATAATAGCTTCTAATAGGAACAAAGTATGTGCCTTAGGGGAGATGATTGCCCTCTGAGAGACCCGGAAGTACCTCAGTGGATAAAGGAGGAAAGACTGTTCACTGACACCAGTAAGTCTAACACAGCCCTAACACTGCCGATCAGGAGATGGTCACCCGCTCTGAACAGGGGCTGTGGGTAATATTCATTTCCCGCAGGGGGCCTTCTCCTTTTCTGTGCATGCTTTTTGGCACACAATCATGGTTGCTTGCAAGTATATCGATCCCAGGAGAGAGGTACTTTTGGGTTCCTTACCCATGGTGCAGAGTGATACACGCTTGGATGGGAAGGTAATATCCCTCCCCGGAACAGGAATCTAACTTCAGGGACCCTTGGCTGATGATGTTTGTTGTTCTCTGAGTAGTAAATGCCTGTTGGCCACTCCATGAGAACGGTGTCTGGTCTGTGCTCTGCTCCAAACAGTCCCTCACACTAAGAGCTTGTGAACTCAGTACATTTCAAAACTCCATATAATAGTGCAATAAAAAAAATAAATATACATTACAATATTAAACAAAACCAAGTTACTTCCAGTTCTCCACTCCAGTCTTATTTTTAATTATTTCTGGGTTGTTTTTTGGTGTCATTCTTCTGATAAGTAATATAATGCTCCATAGCATCTATATGCCTTTATTTTATTTATTAATATTTGATGGTATCTATAGAGTGTCCACAATGAAAGATGAATAAATTATGCTACTTACGTCTTCTCCTCTATTCTTTTTCTCTTTTTTGTTAGTTGTATTATGATTTATAGTACCTTTGTTGATTATCTTTCCAACTTAAAAGATACTTAAATCTTAATTTCTCATTCAATGTACTTAAGACAGTACATCTGGATTTCCCACTGTCTAAGAAGAATAAATTCACATCCTAACATTTTTCTCTTCTCTCCATCTTTAAATTTCTGTGTAATTATTTCTACAATTTCAGAGTTCATAGTTTTATGTTAGGTACTACAAATTGTCAGTGCTTTAATGCTTTGTCTATGGATTTCAAAAACAACAAAATTATAACATTCTAATTATGTAACTATTAAACTAAAACCAAACCCACTGCCGGGTTCCAACTCATAGTGACTCAGTAGGACAGAGTAGAACTGCCCCATAGGGTTTCCAAGGCTGTAATCTTTTTAGTATTTTTGTTTTTGATAGTCTAGTTATTTTTTATTAAAACTATTTTAGGTTAGTTGGAAAAGCGTAGTCAATGTCACTGAACTGTGTATGTAGAAATTTTTGAAACGGTGTATCTTTGGCTATCTGTATTTTCATCAAAAAAAAAAAAAGGTTGAGAATTTAGAGGCTTAATATGTTGGTGGGGTTGTTAACCAATGTCATAAAACAACATGTGTACTACTGTTTCATGAGAAACTATTTGTTCTGTAAGCCTTCACCTGAAGTACAATAAAAAAAAAAATTTAGGTTAACATGTAATGGGTTTGCTGTTGTTTTTAAATGAATACACGAATATTTTAAAATGTTCTTCAGTTTTAATTTCTTTTTTTTTAATTGTGCTTTAAGTGAAAGTTTACAATTCTAGTTAGTTTCTCATACAAAAATTTATACGCACATTGTTACGTGATCCTAGTTGCTCTCCCTATACTGTGACAGCACCCTCCTCCTTACCATCCTGGAGTTCTCGTGTGCATTCAACCAGCTCCTGACACTTTCTGCCTTCTCATCTCACCTCTGAACAGGAGCTGCCCATTTAGTCTCTGGTATCTACTTGAGCTAAGAAGCACACTCTTCACGAGTATCACTTTATGCCCCACAGTCCAGTCTAATCTTTGTCTGAAGAGTTGGCCTTGGGAACGTTTTTAGTTTTGGGTTAACAGAGAGTCTGGGGGCCATGTCTTCCGGGGTCCCTCCAGTCAGACAATTAAGTCTGGTCTTTTTACTAGAATTTGAGTTATGCACCCCACTTTTCTCCTGCTCCATCAGGGACTCTCTGCTGTGTTCGCTGTCAGGGTGGTCATTGGTGGTAGCCAGGCACCATCTAGTTCTTCTGGTCTCAGGCTGATAGAGTCTCTGGTTTATGTGGCCCTTTCTGTCTCTTGGGCTAATACTTTCTTTGTGTCTTTGGTGTTCTTCATTCTCCTTTGCTCCAGGTGGGTTGGGACCAACTGATGCATCTTAGATGGCCTCTACCAAGCTTTTAAGATGCCAGATGCCACTCACCAAAGTGGGATGCAGAACATTTTCTTAATAAACTTGGTTATGCTAATTGACCTAGATGTCCCCTGAAACCATGGTCTCCAGACCCCTGCCCCTGCTACTCTGTCCCTCAAAGTGTTTGGTTGTAGTCAGGAAACTTCTTCGCTTCTGTTTTAGTCCAGTTGTGCTGAATTCCTCTGTATTGCGTGTTGTCCTTCCCTTCACCTAAGATAATTCTTGTCTACTATCTAGTTAGTGAATTCCCTCTCCTTCCCTCCCCACCCTCGTAACCATCAAAGAATGTTTTCTTCTGTGCTTAAACCTTATATTGAGTTCTTATAATAGTGATATTATACAATATTTGTCCTTTTGCGACTGACTAAATTCACTCAGCATAATACCTTCCAGATTCCTCCATGTTATGTTTCACAGATTTATCATTGTTCTTTATCGTTGTGTAGTATTCCATTCTGTGAATATTCCATAATTTTTTTTATCCATTAGTCCGTTGGTTGGCACCTAGGTTGTTTCTAACTTTTTGCTATCGTGAAAGGTACTGCAGTGAACATGGGTGTATATATATCTATTGGTGTGATGGCTGTTATTTCTCTAGGATATATTCCAAGGAGTGGGATTGCTGGGATGTATGATACTTCTATTTCTAGCTTTTTAAGGAAGTGCCAAATCGATTTCCAAAGTGGTTGTACCATTTTACATTCCCACCCACAGTGTATAAGTGTTTCAGTCTCTCCACAACCTCTCCAACATTTATTGTTTTGTGTTTTTTGGATTAATGCTAGCCTTGTTGGGGTGAGATGGTATCTCGTTTTAGTTTTGATTTGCATTTCTCTAATGGCTAATGATCGTGAGGATTTCCTCAGGTGTCTGTTAGCCGCCTGAATGTCTTCTTTGGCGAAGTGCCTGTTCACATCCTTTACTCATTTTTTAATTGGGTTATTTGTCTTGTTGTTGTTCAGGTTTTGCAGTATTTGTAGATTTTAGAGATTAGATGCTGACTGGATTTGTCATAGCCAAAAGTTTTTTCCCAGTCTGTAGGTTGTGTTTTTACTCTTTTGGTGAAGTCTTTTGATGAGCATAAGTGTTTGATTTTTAGGCACGCCCAGTTATCTAGTTTCTCTTCTGCTGTTTGTGCACTATTGCTTAGGGTTTGTACTCTGTTCATGCCATGTATTAGGGGTCCTAGTGTTGCCCCTATTTTTTCTTCCATCTTTATCATTTTGATTTTATATTTAGGGCTTTGATCCATTTTGAGTTAGTTTTTGTGCATGGTGTGAGGTATGAGTCTTGTGTTATTTTTTTGTGGATGGATATCCAGTTATGCCAGCACCATTTGTTAAAGAGACTGTCTTTTCCTCAATAACGGACTTTGAGCCTTTGTCAAATATCAGCTGCTCGTAGGTAGATGAATTTACGTCCAGATTCTCAACTGTATGCCATTGGTCTACGTATCTGTTGTTGTACCAGTACCAAGTTGTTTTGACTACCGTGGTGGTATAATAGGTTCTAAAATCAGATAGTGTGAGGCGTCCCCCTTTGTTCTTCTACTTGAGTAATGCTTTACTTATTTGGGAACTTTTCCCTTTCCATATGAAGTCGGTGATTTCCTTTGTTTTATTTATGTGATGGATTTCTCCAGTGAACCAAGGCTGTAATCTTTAAATTAAAAAATGTCATTGGAATTTGGATCGGGATTGCATTGTATCTGTAGATCGCTTTGGGTAGAACTGACATTTTAACAATGTTGAGTCTTCCTATCCATGAGCAAGGTAAGTTTTTCCACTTATGCAGGTCTCTTTTGGTTTCTTGCAGTAGTGTCTCGTAGTTTTCATTGTATAGGTCTTTTACATCTCTGATTAGATTTATTCCTAAATATTTTATCTTCTTGGGGGCTATTGTAAATGGTATTGATTTAGTGATTTCCTCTTCGAGGTTCTCTTTATTGGTGTAAAGGAATCTAACTGATTTTTGTATGTTTATCTTCTATCCTGATACTTTGCTGAAATCTTCTATTAGTTCCAGTAGTTCTCTTGTGGATTCTTTGGGGTTTTCTGTGTATAAGATCATATCATCTGCAAATAGAGATACTTTGACTTCTTCCTTACCAGTTTGGATGCCCTATATTTCTTTTTCTAGGGTAATTGCTCTGGCTAGGACCTCCAGCACAATGTTGAATAACAGTGGTGATAAAGGGCATCCTTGACTGATTCTCGTTCTCAAGAGGAATGCTTTCAAAGTCTCTCCATTTAGGATGATGTTGCTGTTGGCTTTGTATAAATGCCCTTTATTATGTTGAGGAATTTCCCTTCTATTCCTATTTCACTGAAAATTTTTATCACGAATGGGTGTTGGACTTTGTAAATGCCTTTTCTGCATCAATTGATCATGTAGTTCTTATCTTTTGTTTTATTTATGTGATGGATTTCATTGATTGTTTTTCTAATGTTGAACCATCCCTGCATACCTGGTATAAATCACACTTGATCATGGTGAATTATTTTTTTGATATGTTGTTAAATTCTATTGGCTAGAATTTTGTTGAGGATTTTTGTGTCTATGTTCATGAGGGATATTGGTCTGTAATTTTCTTTTTTGTGGTGTCTTTACCTGGTTTTGGTATCAGGGTTATGCTGGCTTCATAGAATGAGTTTGGGAGTATTCCATCCTTTTCTATACTCTGAAATACATTTAGTAGTAGTGGTGTTAACTCTTCTCTGAAAGTTTGGTAGAATTCTCCAGTGAACCAAGGCTGTAATCTTTATGGAAGCAGACTACCACATCTTTCTCCTGGGGAGCGGCTGGTTGGTTCAAACCACCAATCTTCAACCTTTCTGTTAGCAGCTGAGTGCTTAACCTCTGCTCTGCCAGGGCTCCTTCTGTAAATATTATTGATTGCAAAACTATGTAGCAGGAATGAACCTGTGGAATATCAAATACAGTTCTACATCACTAAATCCTTGATGTTTAATGTTGAACACTTGAGGCAGATCTCAAGGTTATATACTTGATTGGTTGCTCAAAAGCATGTGCGTGTTAGATTAAAAAAAAATTTAACTCTGCCTTTCTCTATTCATTTAGTTATCTCAAAAATATTTATTGAATTCCAATATGAAGCAGGTAGTCTCTAGACTCTGAGGATGCTGACAAGTATCCTAATCTCCTGGAGCTTATACTATCATGGGGTAAGAGTGACTATGGGGGGAGAAAGATACACGCATACAATTTTTCCTCAATTTTTGAATTGATCTTCTGTTTTTCTTCTAACATAAGAAGCATATACTTTTTCATCGTATGATATTTAAGCTTTTGAGTAATATCATTTCTTGAACATGCTCCCTTTTCTTTACAGAAACATTTTCATATGCCCTCTAATTTTCTGTTCTTTTCATTCACTGTTTTTTAGTCTTGCTTTTTAGCTCTTCTCCAGAAATTTCTTTTGCTCCTTCTTCTGGGACAGGCCCATTATTTCTTGAATTTAAATACTTCCTCTTTCTTAGATTGTCTTTTCATATTGGTATGATATCTCCTCAAAAGTGGACTGTACGTTTTCCTGCTTTGATTTATCCATGTGTAGGACCCCACATAGTTTCTATCTTTAAGAGTTTCATCCCTTGAAGCCCCCCTACCCCCAGATGCTCAATTTGTAGTCTTTAGCTGGAAGCCAACTCCTCAGTGTCTGTCCTCATAATGTGGCCGTGCAACTACTCCCCCTCCTCATCCCAATCATCTGTGTATTTCCTCATTGGTCTTCTCTATTTCTTGATTACTTTAACACCTGGCTGGCTGTCTTCCTTCCCTTTCTAATCTTCACATCGTTCTTGGGTCTCTAACATATATTTGGATGATCCATCTGTGGGTTCTCAGAGTCTTAAATTCCTCATTTCCAGTCACAGTGATGATGAGAACATGGTGCTCTGTGGCTAATGAGGAAAGAAGTCAGATGAAACACAGTATGAGAGACACTAATATTCATATTTCAAATATGACTTCCCTTTACAGGCATTGTATCAATTGGCCAACTGATACATTTTTGGTTTTAACAGTACTGCAGATGAGGTAGCTGAAGCTCAGAAGTTTAAGTGGTTTACTCTCCTCAATGCCTTGAATGCTTAATTGTGGAGCAAAGTAATTTTCTACTAAATTCGAAGCAGAGTCATTTCCTGGCAGTTGGTCCAAAGCTCTCTGATGTGGATATCCATCTGCCTCCCTGTAACTTGCCACACTGCATGTGCCCAAATTTCCTGTCATATTCTTTTATCATCTTAGAGGACACTTTAAATTTATAAAAATATGTATAAGATATTTTTTTAAGTATAGGAAGTACCTATAAAAAAGACATAAAAATCTCTCAAAGTTCCACCAGGCAGAGATAATCTGTAAATTCTTTGCATATCATTTTTCTTTGCATTTACATATTGATTCTTCCCTTAAAAATACAGTTTGACAATTTTCAGTTCAATATATTTTATAGTTTAACATGATTTAAATTATTTAAATAATTTCTTCTACTAGTTTAATTGAGAGTCTAATAAAAGTATAGTATTCTATCTTATGGATATGTCAAAAATTTTAACCAATATTTTACTGTTGGATATTTAAATTTTTAATAGTACTTAAAAAAATCCTACACAACATATTATTGTATTCAAATCCATTATTAACTCCTTAAATAAATTCCCAGGAGTAGAACTGCTGGTTGAAAAGGTTTTTTTTTTGTTTTCTTTTTTAAAGTATTATCAAACGACCCTTGAATTTAGATTCTTACCAGTGGAGTGTAAGAGTTTTCTTTCCTTTTTTTTAATCCCTGTGAACAATGAGCATTTAAGAACTATTTGCCAATCTTATAGAGAAAAATACAGTTACATTTTATTTGACAAATCATTGGTGTAGTGTCTTAGTTATCTAGTGCTGCCATAACAGAAATACCACAAGTGGATGGTTTTAACGAAGAGAAGTTTATTTCCTCACAGTCAGAGTAGGCTAAAAGTCCAAACTCAGGGCGTCAGCTCCAGGGGAAGGCTTTTTCTCTCTGTCGGCCTTCTTCTCTTCGGTGTTGCCTGGACTAGGAGTTTCTCTGCCCAGGGACCCCGGTCCAAAGGACGTGCTCTGCTCCGGGCACTGCTTTCTTGATGGTATGAGGTCCCCCTGTCTCACTGCTCACTTCTGTCTTTTATATCTCAAGAGATTGCCTCAGGACACAATCCAGTCTTGTAGATCAGGTCCTGCCTCACTAACACAACTGCCACCCATCCTCCCTCATTAACATCATCAAGGCAGGTTTACAACATACAGGAAAATCACACAGTACCAGGAATCATGGCCCAGCCAAACTGATACACACATTTTTGGAGGACATAATTCAAACCATGACATGTAGGTATTAAAGCTAATATTAGCTTACGTGGTTTTCTACTTTCCAAAATAAAAAATGACATTACAAATTATACCTGAGAAACGATCATTACCTGAGAGGGAGAGGAGGCAAACTGTGAACATGGGCTTTGGCTCTATGTTGATGTGTTCAGTATCCTTCTTTACCCCAACTCTTCTTCCTCGCCTACTTTGGGCATCCCTGGCACATTGAAAGTTCAATACTCTCAGGCTCTGAAGCATCCTGTAAACCCTTTCGGAGGGACAAGGACATACGGACCGACTAGTCTTCTTTGAAATTTTAACGTCACTGGTATTCTTTGTATCTGTTACTAGTACTGTTTGCATTTCAAGAAGCAGATAGAAGGCTTAACCAAGGGACTCTTACAGAAAGCACTTCCTCTCTAAAGCCTTACAACCAAACAGGGTATGTAGCAGCAAATTGCACCTACCTGGTGGGTCAGCCTTGCTTCCTTTGCTGTTGTTTGTTTATAGAGGACTTGTTCCGTCTTGTGGGCAATCGATAGCCTGGGCAGCAGGGGACACAATGCAGGCCAAGGAAGAGGAGTCACCAGCTTATTCGGGGATTTGAAAAAACCTTCAGGCACGTACCTAGGGACCTGTCTCTCTGGGTTATTGGAAATGTCATTTTGTCCACTCATTGACTAGAAGACCTCGTCTAGAACACTCCGAGGTAGGCTTTGGCTGACATACGTCTGAATGCACCTAGAAAGGAGGATTAACTGCAACTGGAAAGAACATATTCCATTCCAGGAAAACACGGACTAATTGAAAATGTATAAGCTAAAGCCCCTTACTTAATAGCATCCAATCATAATTTAAAATGATTGCATAGCACTTAAAATATACCAGGTGCTATTCTAGGCACTTTCCAAATTTTAGCTAATGTAATCTTTGTAACAATCTTATTGGGGGTTATTATTAACCCTGTTTTACAGATGAGAAAACTGAGACAGGGAGAGTTTAGAAAATTTTCCCAAGGTTAGCACAGCTAACAGGGTCACACCCGGGTAATCTGGCTCCAGGGTCTGTGAGTGACACTACACTAGGATGCCACTTTCATGCTTTGGGAGCTTCACAGAGACAACTAATAACAGGTCTTTTTCATGGGACTACAGACTCCAATCTTCTAGAAACTTAAACCAAATCCATTGCTATCGAGTTGATTCCAACTCATAGCAACCTTATAGGACAGAGTGAACTTCCCCATAGGGTTTCTAGGCTATCACATCTTTCTCCCACACAGCCGCCGGTGGGTTGGAACCATGGACCTTTCAGTTAGCAGCCGAAGGCTTAACCACTGCACCACCAGGGCTCCTTTCTGGGAAAGTAAAACATGCTCAATGGCAGTGCCACAGCATGCCTACTGAATTGGTAGGTGACCATAGACAAGTGAGGCAGAGGTTCTGAATGTATTAAAGCAAATGTCAGATTCCATTCATTCCTTGGCTACCTGATTCAATCGCTCTGGAAAAAATGGTTTGATTCACTAGTGTTTGCCCCCATGGGCCAGGATCATCTGGCGAGCTTAAAACCAGTCCAGATCACTAAATCCTACACCCTGCACATTTAGACTCAGTAGACCTGGACCGGGGTCAGGAATCTGCATTTTAAAAACTCCCTGGAGGAATCAAAGGGACTCTGGTTTGGAAACCATTAAGTTTCTGAACTCAGTAGTTCTCAAAGGCTAGTTCCCAGGCAGCAACATCAACTTCATCTGGGAACTTTCTAGAAATGCAGATTCTCAGGCCCTCTCTAGAATTAATTGATCTGTTTTAGCAGATCCTGCAGGTGATTTTGATGCTTTTTAAAATTGGAGAACCACTGTTCTACCTTAACTTTAAACCAAATCGTCATTAAACACAGAGTTTTCACCTAGGCATCAGTTCTCTGGAGAACAACGTCAGTGTTCAATGTTCAAAGTGAATTTGTATCACAGCTCCTTCTGGTATTCTTTTCTAAATCATGCTTCAGTATTTGTTCCCTCTGCACAGAAAGGAAGTTACTTTGAATATACAATTCCTCCAGGATAAAAAGCAGTTAAGAGAAAAGAAAACTTACTTTCATAAAGGGGAAAAAAATCAGTAGAGCCATTTCTGAATCATCCTTAAATTATTTAGTCATTGATAGTAGTTCTACTTTTGGTTAAAAAAAAAAAAAATTGATTTCCTTATTTGTCATTCAAATTAGACACCACTTGAAGAATCAGACACTATTTGTTACCTCTCTCTAAGCCAAGGCATTAAAAATTCTTCACAAATACTAATTAATCTCCTTGCTATTTCTGGGAAGTAGAGGTCAAGGATATTGCCCTCACATATGAAAGAAAACTGAGGTACATGAACAATTGTCATCCAATTTTTATTCACTTCCCAACAATTCAGTAATAGTGTTCTTCCATTTTTAGATGACTGTGTAGTAACACATAGTTGACTTTAGTCGCTAATTTCTTATATTTTTGGAAACACTAATTTGTAATTAAACTTTGGTCACATTTTAATATGTCATTTTGGTTTACAGCTCATAACAGGCTGTACCTAAGAATAAAACATTATTTTGTGTAATAATTTAAAATAAATACAGTAACTAACTGAAAAAAGATTCACCAATTGTCAGTGACCTTTTATCATTTGGCAAATAATTATGGAGAATGCTCTCTTAAGAAAACAAACTCTCTTCTAATTATCCAACCAAAAATTAATAATGCCAGTAGTTTAAGCTTCAGAAATTTTAAGTGCTTTTCATAAATTTACTCTTATTTACTACTTTTTGTACTATTAATTTAGAGTACACATATGTTACACGAAAAGTATGTAAGATGAAGTCTTGCCATCCTCACTTCTAAGGAGCGTTCTGGCTGTACTTATTCCAAGACAAATTTGTTCATTTTTCTGGCAGTCCATGGTATATTCAATATTCTTTGCCAACTCCATCAATTCTTCTTTAGTCTTCCTTATTCATTGTCCAGCTTTAGCATGCGTATGAGGTGATTGAAAATACCATGGCTTAGGTCAGGCACACCTTAGTCTTCAAGGTGACATCTTTGCTTTTTAACACTTTAAAGCGTTCTTTTGCAGAAGATTTGCCCAATGGAATATGTCATTTGATTTCTTGACTGCTGCTTCCATAGGCGTTGGTTGTGGATCAAAGTAAAATGAAATCGTTGACATCTTCAATCTTTTCTCCGTTTATCATGATGCTGCTTATTGGTCAGTTGTGAGGATTTTTGTTTTATGTTGAAGTGTAATCCATACTGAAGGCTGTGGTCTTTGATCTTTATCAGTAAGTGCTTCAAGTCCTCTTCACTTTCAGCAAGCAAGGTTGTGTCATTTGCATATTGCAGGTTGTTAGTAAGTCTGTCTCCACTAATCAGATATGCATTTTTGTTCCAAAATATAAGTCTATTAAAGTTGAGATGGTAAATTAATTTATTGGAGCTCAAATCACTCTGCCAAAAGGCCAAGCTCTTGAAGCAGCGTCCTAGGATGGTGAGGCAACTGTTCATGTTCTTTTAGGTCAACTGGTTCTACCTCTTCATCAACATCCTTATCGTGAAGGCTCCTCTCTGCACTGATTCATGCAACACACTTTTATTATTCCACCCACTATTGACCAGCCACTGTGCTAAGTGCCGAGCATTACAACATCAAGAGAGGTAATGCTACAATTTGCCAAACCACAATCAAACATCAGGCCCACAGACATTATTTCTTTTGCATAGTTCATCTTCTATTGCTCACGACTTTATCCATGTTATTGACATCCCATTACTCAATGCAGTTTGGGAGTTCAGAGGGTGGGCCCTGGAGCCAGACTGCCTTCTCCACATACTAGCTCTGTGGCCTTGGGCTACTTACTTAACTTCTTCATAGATAAAATGAGGAAAATCATAGTATCTACCACAATGTGCTGTTCTAAGGGTTTGCTGAGTTCATGCGTGGAGAGCTCTTGAAGAAGATTTCTATTAATGTTAGCTGTTGCCTTTATTTTGTAAAGATGCCCTGTGGCGTCGGTGACACTGAAGTGCAGACAAGAACAGGCTGCCCATTGTTTTGTGTGCCTGCTTTGAAGGCAGCATAGTAGAAAGGAACACAGCTTGTGTGTTTGGTGTTACTTCAAGGCACCAGGCTACTTTTGTTTTCAAAAGAGACTCTGAGAATGTCTTCTACTGACTAACTAAAACACCGAACTGATTGCCATTGAGTCCAGTCGATTCTGACTCATGGCAACCCCGTGTGTGCAGAGTAAAATTGTGCTCCATAGGGTTTTCATGACTAGACTTTTTGGAAGCAGATTGCCAGGCCTTTCTTCTGAACCTTTTGGTTAGTAGTCAAATTCTTAGCTGTTTGAGCCACCCAGGGACCCCTGCTTACTAGGATGGAGATTATTTTGATTTACGTTTGGTGAAAAGGTACTAGATTACGGATTCTGTGCAGTTCTTATATTGGAGTGGGCTGGGACAGCAAGTTTTCCCTACATACCAGACAAAAGGCCACATATCCCAGATCCCTATACCCATTTGCATTTCTTTAAAAAGGAAGAGTACTTTTTCTTAAAATTCCATTTAATTTCCTTTCTCATAAATTATTTTAGAAATATGCTTTTCAAACAGTGTTGGAATCTAAGAACGCAATTGTTCGAACTCAGTTTGGCAGCTGTAACTTATGCAGCTGGAGAGAGACTGCCTTCCTCCCTCCAGAATGATCAGGATCAATCCTGTCCTGCATGTACTTTCATGCGTCGCAGGAAGCTCCATTTTCACTACTGACAAGTCCATCTCAACCAGCTCAAACTGTGAGGAAAGAGAAGCTATTGCTGGGTCCTCTCTTGACAGGGAGACAGCTTCAGCAGGTAGTTAGGAAGGATGGCGGAAGTAGGTGCTTGTTTACAACTTTAAATTCAGTGAATCTGAATTTCAAAAAGTAAACATTTTAAGGCAATCTGTGAGAAGGGAATAAAGTTTGATTTTTGTAAGCAAGGAGTGAAGGGTTCTTAGCAATTCCACCTCCTTCCTCATCCTTCTCCTGGGGAGGTCCCCTGCCTGGGCCACTGCTTTCTCTGCACTTGCTGCCAAGTGCGGGAACCCAGCAATTTGAAGCACTCTGATTCACGGCCAGAGCCGGTGGAAATGGAGCTGTCAGCGCTGGAAACAGAGATGCTTTGGTAGAAATTAAATAATAGGCAACAGTTTACTGCTTTCTGTATATTCATGGTTGATAATGGCATTCATACCATCTTCTATTTACACTGGGCTGCAAACTCATTTTGAGAAACCATCGTCAACATACGTAGGGCTGCTGGAGCTAAATCTGCTACGAAGCCAGGATTCCATGTGGACAAAGCCTCTGCTTTCTGATTCCTCTATCTTTAAAGTGCACTAAAGTGAAAGGCCTCTTGCCCCTTCCAAGAGAAGTGCTTAGTGGCTTCTTATCTATGATTGTCAAGTTTCAGCAGGGGTTCTATCCGGCCCTCACACAGTGGGATTCATTGACTCTTGGCTCATTCAGTGTCGCCTGATGCCAGGTGGGTAGGTGAAGCACTTTCTGCAGCATTTCTGGTCAGTGGTTGTCTAGCGCCGCGTCGCAGCCCACAGTGAGCGGGAAAGTCTGAGAAAAAACATTTATGGGTTTCCCACTACATGGAAATCATAGCACTAGATGCTTTCAACCCATCATCTCACTGAGTCTCTGTGACCTCCAGGAGATGGATGGTGTGCTCACAGACCGTGGAACTGAAGCTCAGAACTTGAAGAACTTGAATGAGGTTATCCAGCTGGTGAGGAAAACCTCAGTGAACCCTAGATGCCTAGGATGCAGTGTGCTCTAAAGAAAATTAGGTGTTGCTTTGTTTTTATCTGAAACAATAGTCATTAAATTATAAGACAGTTTTTTTCTCAAGTTTTTTTTTCCAGTTTTTCTTTTTTTTTTAATTTTTGTTTGCATTCATGTTTTTCGGGTGTTCACTCTAAATAAATGGTCTACAGTCTTTATGACACTGAAAGCCTTTTATCTTAACCCCTCTGCACATACACCAACAACTCTCAGTGAAATATTTCATATTCTAGGCAGAGGGATTTATTAGGAACCAGTGGTTAACAGCTACGGCTGCTAACCAAAAGGTCAGCAGTTCGAATTCACCAGTCGTTCCTTGGAAACCCTATGGGTAGTTCTACTCTGCCCTATAAGGTCATTACGAGTCGGAATCAACTCATTGGTAGTGGGTTTGGTTTGGTTTTTCATATTGTTGATGGTACACAACAGTAACAAAAAATTGATATTTCCTTTTTAAAGAATTAATTATATGTAATAATATATCTGTCAAACTATATTGAATTAAAATAATTTTGGTAAAAAAAAAAGGGGGACATCTATACTGTGGAACTCAAGGTTAATATCCTTAAGAATTTTTGAGATATTGTAAATAAAGCAAGGACCTGCATTATTACTAGGTTTGAGATTTCCAAGGGATTTGGAAATATTACCATATAAGTTTGATTTTACATTCTTTCTTTTTTTGCACTCATTGGCTGTCTTTGTAATCTAAAATAAACTGTTGTCGTTGAACTAGCTTTATTTCCATCCCGTTTCTCTTTTCTCTTCCCCGTAGCCCCTCTCCTTCTTCCTTGTCCAGATTTACCATTCCGTTGATGCTTCACTCTTACTGCTTTACCACATCACCTCTCTCTTCCTCTACATGTTCTCTGCACTCCGGAAAATCAGACCATGCACCAGAATAATGTGAGATTAAAGATTAATTAAGGCATATTTACCACAGGCTATTCTGTGAGCATGCTGTTCACTTTTAACTACTATACCTTTACTTCATCACTTTCCACCAACTTAAATGTCCTCTCCCTTCCTGCCCACCTGAAAGAGCTATGTTCGGGCCAGTTCATTTATCAATACCTGTTAGAAGCCCTTGCTGACATGCTGTGTGGCAGAATGAATGGCTGTCTCATCTGTGTTTCTCTACCTCTTTATTGTAACACTTTATGCACTGTATTACCCATGAGGAAAGAGATTGTATTTTGTCTTTGTATTTCAAGAATCTATTGTGACATTGTTTGCTCAGTAAGAATTTACTGAATTGAATCCTTAGTAAGGTATTACTCTTTTCATGAATATTTGAATTTTAATGAGCAACTCTAAAACAAGGGAAGAAGTAAAGAAGGACAAGAAAGAGAGAGATGACAACTCTTCATACTGGACCGACTGAACCTTGAAGAGGGGTGGGCTGGGGTGGGGCTTACCCTAGGCTGGAGGGAACACACCAAGCCCACGGCTGGGAGCCCAGCACCCTTTCCTAGAATTCCTGAGATGTGCCACTATGTCAGCCCAGCCTCTGTGGGGAGCCTACCTCCCAGACTGTTGTACATAGTGTATTTGTGTATGCATCTGTAAATGTGATAGAAGACTTGGGGGAGTGAGAGTGGGGGCTGCCCTTAGCTAGGCCTTCGGTCCCTTCCCAAGCCCCCTCCTCTCTGCCTCAGGCCTTCCACACAGCCCCCTGCCCACTCGGCTGCTTGGGGCAGTCCTTAGAAGGGCTGGTTCCAGAGCTGTTGAAGTGTTGGGTTAGGCACCAATAAAGAATCATGGCTTACCTCGCTCTCTCGTAAACATTATTTCAGGTTTTGCCCCTGTGTAATTACTTTATCCCTCTTTTTCTGTAGAAACAGA
Organism: Dugong dugon; assembly: GCA_030035585.1. Classification (NCBI taxonomy): domain Eukaryota; kingdom Metazoa; phylum Chordata; class Mammalia; order Sirenia; family Dugongidae; genus Dugong; species Dugong dugon. The sequence continues at coordinate 113,320,188 of CM057473.1, read as the reverse complement.
TTCTTTTGTCATTTCTTATGTTCTCTTCTTGCCAAGTCTTGATCTGGGAATAGCAGAAATACCCCCTGCCCCGTGTATTACTGGGCACCTGTTTGTCTTCATACATAGCAGGGGCTTCTGCTTCTTGTCCAGTCTTGTCCCCAGAGATTTTACTTCTTCTGGCTGACCATTTTTCAAATAATCTGAACTTGGACCCAGATGCTTAGCCAGTCAGCTCCCCTTTTAAAAAACAAAAATCAAAAACATGCTGTCACCTCAGTGAGAGCCCGTCTCCTCAGAGAAAGCCCGTCTCCTCAGTGAGGGCCCGTCACCTCAGAGAGAGAGCCCATCACTTCAGAGAGGGTCCATCTCCTCAGTGAGAGGGCCGGTCTCCTCCGAGAGAGCCGGTCTCCTCCGAGAGAGCCCGTCTCCTCAGAGAGAGCCATCTGCAGGCAAGGGCTCTTCTACTCCAGTTGTCCTGAACCAGCTGGGCCACTGGTTTTCTCTTTTGCCCAAACTCCACCTAATAAAGGTGTGGGGAAAAAAAAAAAAAAAAAAAGCAAGAAAGAGACTGGGACATTGGTACTTTAAGGAATGACGTACTAATGGTATCGATAGATTATTGCTAGATTTGTATTGGGAAATAGTTTAGAGAAGGCACTTACCCTTTGAAAAGGCTGTCCTGTTAAGGTGGCTGTATTTGCTGTAATTACACAAGACCCAGATTCTGTCGGTTAAAGCATAATTAAATGAAAACTTACGATTTCTCAACCGTATCTCAGAAAAAGATGCAATCTATCATATCAGACTGAAGGATGAAAGAGCATAATGCTTGCCCCATCTCAGAAATCTCTGAGGCCATGCCAGTGTAACTTTCAGTAAAATGTGTTTAAGAATATTAATAGATTAATGCATTAAGATATTTATGCTTCAGGGTATTTGGTACAAAGTAAAACTTTTGAAAACTAAATTAAAATATTAGCTCTAATTCAAGTATTCTATATAATGTTGCAGAAGTCAGATAACAATTACTTTTCATTTTTATCATTTGGAAATTAGAAAAATGTAACATGTAAATTTATTCTAGAGTCATAAAATATGCTTTTAGATGCATTATTATAAAGTCAAAGTCGTTTATGAAATCTTAAAGATTGAGAAATATTTGTTGAGCACTTATTTTAGGCATTATAAGGAACTCAAAAATGTATCAGGCATGAGTCTTGCCCTCAGGGAGCTTTGTATACTAAGAAAGATAAAATATGTAGATAAATAAAGGTACTCAAGATATTTTTATTAGAGAAGGTCAGAGGAAGTGGTGTGGGGGAAGGGAGAGAGAGAGAGAATGATCTCCATGGATTTGGGAAGTCCTTCTGAATTGCTTTTGAAAGGGTTATGAAGAATTGATAACATGTGAAGTTGGAGGGAGAAAGCGGTCTTCCAGTGGGGCAGAAGTAACACAGGTGAGGTAAGAAGATGAGAATACATGAGATACAGAGCCCAGTAATAAAAAGTCATGATAGTGATGGTGGAGAGTCTTCGGAGGACTGGATGATTTTGTGAAGGGAAGTCGTGAATTTAAAGTTGAGCCTGGGAGATTAATCACACAAAGACAGAGAGACCACTTAGCTAGTAATTGTCAAAGTGTGGGGGAGACGTTAGGAGATCCTAAAGAAATGAAACGGCATTGTAAATGGAGAAGAGAAAACAGGTGTGTTAATTATTGAATAAATGACGATATCATTGAATTATGGCAAATTACTATAAGTCAGCTGGAATTGCTGTGTGTAAACAAAATATTCTATACTGGTAAACATTTTTTTCTTTGTCTTTTGTACTATGGTATATAAACCATAATAAAAACAAATACAAAACATTTGCCATTTCAACTTTTTTTTGTATGTACAATTCAGTGACATGAATGAAGCTTATCATGTGCACAACCTTCACCACCATCGATTTCCAGATTTTTCCATCACCTTTAACAGAAGCTCAGTGCCCCCTCAGCACTGAGTCCCTCCTTCCCTCCCCTGAAAACTACTAATAACCTTTATGAAACATCTGGAACGGGCAAACTGTCTTCTTTTTTAATTTATAAACTTCTCAGATATTACAGAAGAATTCACTGATAAAACAAGTCAGTTCTGAGTTCATAGTGCAATAAATTAATTTGTGAAAATTGTGAGTACCCAGTGAAATGGTGAGTTACTCGGAGAATTAAGCAAAGAAGAAATTTTTAATACAAATTTGGGAACCGTTATCAGAACAGGGCACTGATTTTGGTGTAAAACAGTGCTGCAGTGTTTAAATTTTTATTAGATTCTTTATGAAATTGCATTTCCACATATATCATTTTAAATACATTTTAAATACCTGTGCATCCTCTGTTTATTTTCCTTCCTTGGAAGAGAGTTATTGCCAGCAGAAATTATTTTTAAATTGAAAAAATTAAAGACTGCAGTCAGAGCTCTAGTTTTCCAGTAATAGTTGAAGTTTACAAAATTTATTTTAGGTGGATTTTTAGTCTTTGGTAGTGTGTATCTATATTTTTGTTTCTCTTTTCATGCTTTACAATTGAGATTTGATTATTTGAATGCCCTTCTTGAATGTGTTAGTACAATAGAATAAAAATCTATAAACCTTACTTTTCTATTGACCAGACATTATCTGAAAATAAAGACAGAAATGAAAAGTAAAGTCATGGTGGCCATGACATCACTTATGACACAGGAGCCCGTGGGGAACTGAAGACACTAGGATCAACTTTGCCCCTTTTGATATGTTTGCCTGGACACCCCTGGCACAGAAATGTGTTGGTCTTCAGTTTAATTTTCTTACTTTGAGGCATTTGATGCTGCTAAGCATTGAACAAAATCCTCCTGGCCTCAGAATATAGTGAAAATACAGCACATAAATACTCATTGCCGTCGAGTTGATTCTGACTCATAGCAACCCTATAGGACAGAGTAGAACTGCTTCATATGGTTTCCAAGGAGCAGCTGGTGGATTCGATCTGCCGACATTTTGGTTAGCAGCGGTAGTTCGCTGTAGCTCTTAACAATTGCGCCACCAAGGCACATATATAGCAAGGGGAAAAAGGTAAAAAAAAAAAAAAAAAAAAAAAACCTGTTTAAATGCTACCAAGTAACATTTTTTTAAAGGGTCATAAGAATAATTATACATTTATATCAAATGCTAGTGCTTAATGAAAAGCAGAGTTAAAAAGAGAATACAGGCAGACCCCAGATTTTGAAAAAGTTCTGTTCCTAAATCTATCTTTAAGTCGAATTTGTACATAAGTTGGACCAACTAGGTACGGTACATCTGTTAGTCAAATGTTCTTCTTAGTATATAGTATATAGTGTACCTTTCTATGCATAAAAACATTAAAGAAACACTTCCAGATACACCAAAACATCCTTAGCAAAATAACACAGTCATGAAAATAATAATGTTTTAATGCATGTCACAAAGTAGTGCCCATTTTTTATTAGGCACCATTGCATGTACCTTGAATTTTTACTATAATAGGCTTGACAGAGGTTGGATCATAAACGTAAGTCAGACGTTTGTAACCCAAGGACGGCCTGGGACGAGGAGAGAACTGGCGATTTTTAACACTGTAGTAGACATTTTCAAAACAATTAAAGTATCTTTACGTTAATCTCTTGTTGTCATTTGCTATCGAGTCAATTTCTTCTTATAGTGACCCCATGTGACAGAGTAGAACAGCCCCATAGGATTTTCTAGGCTGTAATCTTTATGGGAGAAGATCGCCAGGTCTTTCTCCTGCAGAGCTGCTGGCTGGGTTCGAACCACCAACCTTTCGGCTGTCAGCCAAGCACTTAATCATTGTGCACTTAGGGCTTCTTTAAAAAAGGATAAATAATATATATTGTATAAAAGAAAAAGTAAAAGCCCCTACTAGTCTCTCTACCAAGAATGCTAACCAAACTAAAAACAGTTAAACATTTCTTATGTATCTTCCCAGGGTTCCAATATATTTCTAAATATCTCTAACCAGTAAATCTCTATTTCTTTTGCTATTCTCACCTCTATTATTTCTATCAACACCACAAAACTGGTTTTCTTACTTAATTTGCATCATGGCTTATGTGTTGTTATTTGATCTACTAATTCATTTTATACTGTTTGGTGGTCATCTTTCGATATCTTCATGTACAGAGCTATCTTATTCTTTCCGACCATTGCATAGTATGCCATAATATTGCCATACCATAATTTAACCATTATTTTATTAATGAGGCTTAGATTTCTAATTGCTAGTATAACCAACAACAGGGCACTGTACATTAATACACATGTATATGTTTCCACACGTGTAATTATTACTTGAGAAGCCCTGGTGGTGCAGTGGTTAAATGCTCAGCTGCTAACTGAAAGGTTGGCAGTTCTAACCCACCAGCTTCTCCTCAGGAGAAAGATGTGGCAGTCTGCTTCCATAAAGATTTACAGCCTTGGAGACCCTGTGGGGCATTTCTACTCTGTCCTGTAGGATTACCATGAGTCAGAACTGACTTGACAGCAATGAGTTTTGTTTTTTTAATTATTACTTAGGGTGGGTTTTGATGAACACTGTAAAAAAAAAAAAAAAAAAAAAATCCCTCCAATACTCCATAGCAAGTAACACAAATACTGTCGGAGGGATTTTGGCTTACTCTAACCCACACAAGTTGTTAGCAATATTTGTTGTATTCCCAAACTTAACAAGTGAAAATTCTTTTATATTGTTATGTTAATCTGAATCTCTCTGTTAATTGGTGAGGTTGAACTCCTTTTTACATGTTCAATTGACCATTCATGTTTCTCATCCTGCGAAGAGCTGCCTTTACAATTTCTTTGCCCAGTTTTTGAAAATTCCATTAGCCACCCTTAGCTCTGCTTTTTTTTTTTTTTAGTATAACTGACGTCCAGTTCTATTTCACTCATGAGGTTCTATCCTTTAATATAGGTATTTACTATCCCTGTTCCTAAGTTTATCAGACAAACTTCTCCGTGTGTTGAAACAAAAATGGAAGAAAAGAAAAGTGGAGAGACAATATATTCAGGAAAAGTGGAAAATGTGGGAACAGGAGAGATGGAATGGGATCTGGGACACTGACACATAAACAGGGTAGAAAAGATCGGAAGTGAATTTGATTGAGCACTAATTACAGACACAAAAAGTAAGGAACGGGATTCTTATAAGGCTAAAGAGGAGAGGATAGAACAGTAAAACACACTGCAGTGGTCCCTGTCTGGGCAACAGGGAGCTCTGTTAGCATAGAGTAACTTGGCTTTGAGAAGGATGAGTGGAGAGAGCAGTAAAAAGAGCTTGCAACCTAGTAAGTTGATTAACTGACAGAAGCTGCCTCTGGTTTGAAGTGAGTCCTCAGCTTTAAAGCATTTTATTTCATTTTCCTCAGATTAGACAATGTATCATGAGATAGACGGATGGATAGAGAGAGAGAGAGAGAGAGAAACATTTTGAAAGTACAATGGAAAGTTTTATGGGTTTTCAAGGAGCAAGAGGTTCCTTTTAGTTTTCTGAATAATTATTTGGACTTCTCCAAGTGAATCAAGAGAGTATCACTTTAGAGATAATAAAACTCAGAATTCATAAAACTAAACTGTGGGTTTAATATCTATGTAGATACTCATTTTAATTAAATCTATCAAGTATTAAGCACAGAATCACGCAGAGAATTTTTTTTTTTTTTTTTAACAATTCTTACTCTCAAAAAATCAAATTGCTTTGGAATTACAAGACGTACATGTGGGAAACAAAACAGCACAGACAACTTTATGACTGGTGGCACAGAAAATATTAGCTAAAACAGTTTGAGCGAGGTGAGCTGATGGTGGGATGACTTGATCTGAGAAGGCCTCGGCTGGACTCTGAAGGCTGGTAACACATAATCTGAGAAGATGCCTGGGAAGAGTTTCCAAGTCTGGGAGAAAGCATAAGCAAAGGCTTGATGGTAGAATGATTATGCAATTTGTGTTATTTTAGGAAGATTAGGAAAAACAGACCAATCTGACAAAAATAAATAACTTTGCTCATGATTCCATAATTAATACATATAAAATGAATAAGTAATCACATTCCTAATATTTCAGATTTCTTTTACCTTCTTTATAGGTAAAAATACAGTCTGTAATTAGAATGCTAATACGGTCTTTATAACCAAACTATATTAATTAGGACAGATAAGAGCAAATTTGTCAACTCATATAAATGCCAATTAATATAAATGCCAATCAATATAAATGATCATTAGATTTAAGCCCAGTTGACTAATGGAAACATTAGCACACAAGATAACATGATTTATAACAAAGATGCTTCCAACTCTGTGCTAAGGACTTTGAAAATGCATATTTTACAGAATTTGTTTAGATGTTCCAACCATGCTCAACTGATAGCTACTAACGTTAAAATCTGTAGCAGCTTTCCTTTCACATAAAAAACTATAAAAACTAGCGCTGGAGTAGAATGAAATAGACATTCAAGCTGTATGTTGATTATTCTTTGGTGGATTTATACATCATAGGTTAAAAGTTAGGAATTTTGCTTAATCCACATAAAATATTATAGAATCCTAGAACCTAACACCAAAAAGGATTTATCCTATCTTTTGTTTCTGTTCATTGAAGAATAGAGTAGAAATAACACATTGTAGGGATATAAGCAGAAGATGCTGTGCTGGTATGCTGCCAAGGTACATCTTGAAAGGGAGCATCTGGCTTCTGACTCTTACCCTTCGAAGTCCAGAATCTTAGTCCCTTCCAATCTTTCCAGAGTCCTGGATTTGACTGCATTGCATAAAATTTCAAGCTAACCAATTTATAAGATTTTCAAATATAAAAAATAATAGAGTAGTAAGACTAATCCTACTCTATGTAACAATAATATGATATTGAGGGTTGCCTGGCTATTTCAAATACAGCATGATAAACCCTCGGGTGGCACAAATGGTTAAGTGTTCAGCTACTAACTGAAAAGTTGGCGGTTCAATTCTACCCAGAGGCTCCTCCAAAATAAGTTCTGGCTATCTACATCCAAAACAATCGGCCAGTTTTACTCTGACACACATGGGGACACCATTAGTTGGAGCTGACTTGGTGTCAACTGTTTTTTTGTTTTGCTTTTGTGAGAATTAGACCCAGTATATTAGTTGGAATAGCATAATAAAATTAATAATTAAAGATACACTAAATGTCTTTAATTCTGACAGCTTGGAGATACCAATTCCAATCTAAAGACGCACCAGCCAAGAGGACCTCTGCATTAGGGCTTAGGGTCCCAAAATCCACTGTGATAGTATTTAAGTTAAGCAAAAAAGGAAAAAAAGGGACTTTTGTGAAAAAATGGGGATAGGAAGATTGAAATGGTATATACAAGTGAATCTATGAAAACCCTAACAATAATAACACACAAGACAAAGCCATGGGTAATAGCAATTTCCTCATATTAAATTAGTAGGCCTAGTGCCCCACACTTCTTTAGTCTGGGTCTTGATGAGACGTTAGCCTTTCTCTTGGTGGAGTCTGACGGTGCTCTACCGGAAGCCCCTCCCACATAACAGCCTTGTGACGAAATCTCTAATCTTAAATCTTTGTGAACAGCGTAATAATAGCTGTCTAACTGAGGTTTACCGTGAGATTCAAATGAACTACTGCATGGAAAGACAGAAGCCCTCATGCCCTCCATAAAAGGTAGCTCTCAGTGACAATGTCTTATTATGATTATTTCCATTCTTATAATACTTCTGCTGCTAGACAAGTTTGGGTTTCTTTCTTCGCCACAGAGCCAGAGAGACGTTTGCATTTTTCCCTGAAAACACTGTGTAAACTGAGAGACTTTTATTATCCTTCACGTCATCTCAACCCAACACGGCAGCGGTCTCATCCTGTGCCCTAATGCTGGTTCCTTGGAAGGGCTGCCTGGACCTGCTGTGCTGAGAAGTCTGAGACTGAGTCCTGGAAGAGCGGATAATAGCCCTTCCCTGATAAATGGTGAGACATTCCTAAAGGCCCTGGATGAGAATGTGTCAGCTCACATGATGTGTATCTGTAGGTTCTGAGATTACACACACACACACACATTCATACACACACGTTCACACACACACATACACATATACACACAAACTATCACTCACATGCACACCCTCACATACACTCTCTCTCTCCTACACACACACACACACACACATACATGCTCAATGCTTTTCTAAATTTCTTATTTAGTTTCTGATCATGCCTGTTATAAATTTAGAGAATATCTTGGATACCTTGTTTGAAAAAGTAGCCTGAATAATTTCTGTTTTCCAAATTGTTATAGCTGAGGAGTTATTTCCACAAGCACCCTTCATAACCATTAGAACAGAAGCCCCTTCCCCACCAGAATATGAACTCCATAAGAGCAGAGTGATCTCATTGTGGTATCCTTAGTCCCCAGTTCCAAGTCTAGCTAAGTAGGCACATAGTAGGTATCACTGGGGTAGAAGAATTAAAGTCTTACAATTATAGCTCCATTGCTTAGCTCCTTGTCAAAACCTAGAACATCAGCCCTTTGTACACGTGGCAAAGCTCCTTCCTTTCTCAGCATAAAGGAGTGCTATGAGTTTTCTTAATCAAAACTTTTTTTTGATAGAAATTTTCACACTTTCTCTCCCTGATGGTTGATCTCTTTTGTTCTATTTTTAACTCTTTCTTTTACCTTTTCGTAGCTTTTGTAAATGAGATTGTGATATTTTTATATGTCACATCTACAGCATTCACCTCTAGGATTTTGATATAGAAAAATAAAACAGTGTTTGTCAGAATTTCAAGATAAGTCATGAAATTAGTATACTATCTATAATGTAACCTAAGAGTCATTGCTATTTCTTTTTCTGCCTGGGAATTATTTTGTCTCCAAGGTAAACTTTTACATTTATATCTACCATGTGTTGATTTTACGGTATAGATTTTAGAGTTTGGGAGATCTTATAGCCACTCCTGACTACAAAGAAATCAATACGTTAGTTAATGTATTTGACAGTATTTTATAAGCTATAAGGAACAATGAAAACGCTAGGTGATAATGTAGGTAATATTGTTTATGTCTTTACAGACGTGTGCCAAAGTTATTCTAGGTGTGATCCGTAGATGCATGTTCTATTTTTATTTAGGCAGACAGTTTAAAGCAAAATTCATAAAATCTACTTCAATCTCTTACAGAGATTTTCCCAATGTACCAGTAAAACCTGTGAATTTTGATCATGACCAGAAATTATATTGGAGTTTTCAAGTTTTAAATCTTTGTGAACTAGCAAAGCAAAGAAAATCAATTATTTGCTAAAGGCTATGACATACTTGAGTAGCTCTGTGACTGTTTAGGGTATTTGGTATTTAAACATAATGCAAATGGTCTGTGCTGGGCTACTAACCTAAAGGTTAGCAGTTCAAATCTACCCAGCAGTGCTGCAGAAGAAAGTCCTGGTGATCTGCTTCCATAAAGATTACAGCAAGAAAACCCTGAGGATCAGTTCTATTCTGTAACATATGGGATTGCCATGATTTGGAATTGACTCAACGACAATGTTTCTTTTTCTTTCCATTTATTTATCGGTATGTGAAACTTGTCATCCTCCTTGTCTTGTATTAATCTTTGAAAAAGTAGCAATTCAGATTCATTTGTATGAGCTTGTAACATTTCATATAAAATCTCTGAATTGGTATTAGCTTTTTAAATTCAGGATGCACATTTTTCATAAACAATTTTAGACAGAATTTCTAAAATATATTTAGGCTGCTCTTGTTTCATTAACATCTTCTCCTTAGTAATTAGTGTTCTAAGTTGAAAACTGTCCCAGTGATACTCCCAGATTAAAATCAGAAATACCACTCAGAATCCCAAGCTGCATCCTAAATCTGTTGCCCCTTCCTTATTGTGCCAACTGGTAGGAATGTATAACCCAGTTTTGAGTTTGAAATGCAGGCCTTTGTCAGAGCATTGTAACACGTTCTAGCACAGCACACGTTCACAGGGCTGACTTGCCCACTAGAACGTGTAACTCAAGGAGCGGCTCTGGGTCTCATGCCTCTTTGTAACCTCTGTGCTGTGTTTTGAAGTTACACTGAGTTCATCTTCTGAAGCCAGTGGTCCTGTTTTCTAAGGATGATTTGCGTGTATTTTGGAAAATTCTTTGTCTTTGAATATTCTTCTCAAATTTAGGGCCAGCTCTACCACAAACTCAGTTTACCCGCGGCTCTTGCTTCAGTATTTTCCCTAGAGGCAGCAGCTTGAATCCTGAATGAAATATGGGATCTCGCTTGTGTCTTTTCAGCCAGTGTTAGCTTCTGAGGTTCCTTTTCCTTTATCTTCTCCCCCACCTGGAAATCACCATGTCATTATGAGTATTTTGAGTTGATGCTTTACGGCTTTCTCCATCAAACTGATCTTTAAAGAAAAATTTTCTTAGGAATGTCTTTTTCCATTTTAAGTACCATAATGGTACTTTCTTTCTTTTTTTTTTAGTATAGCCCCATTCACTCTGTGAATAAAGACACAGTAATTTGTCAACAGAAATAAAATATAAAAATTACTATTAAAGAGAAAAATGTGTGCTACAAAGAAACAGGAAAAGCAATGAGAAAAGTATTTCTGCTTTTGTAGAAAGTAGAAAAAGCATCACAAAACAAGTCACATTTAAGTTGTAACATGAAAAGAAAAATTATTCCACGAAGTGAGAGCTAGGCCTTTCTAGACTGTACAAACACACAGGAGCTTTAAACGGCCCAGGAAGTTCAGAGGACTGTAAAATGTTTGCTGTGGTTTTGTGCATGAAAGGAATGTGAGAGACAAGCCTAGGAAAATAGGTCACGGCCATATTGACGGCTCTTGCTCCCCATGCCGAGTGACTTACAATTTATGCTGTAGGACGGCTTTAATAGAATGATGACATCATCAATTTTATGCTTTATAATGACAATGTTATTGACAGACTGAAGAATTCAGAAGAATGGGAAGAGACTTAAAGCAGATAATCAGGTAGAAATTATTACAACAGTACAGGAGAGAGATTCGATAGATTACACAAGGCCATTCCTACTGCGATCATTATTATTTATAAATAATCTTCAGGAATTAACTGTAGTGGAGTCTAGCATAAGTTAGACATGAACTGAGTATTTGACAGTTGGGTCAATTATCTTATTTTCTTGCATATTTCTCTGCTCTTAATAAGCAGTCAGCAGATACTTGAATAAAATGTCTGTAAGACACCAGGCTTTTGGAGACATAAAATACAAACACCAACCAAAGAAACCTCAAACAAACAAAATCAAGCAAAACAACCTAGAGCTTTGAGATATACTCTGATATGATTGAAAGAAAATTTATAGTCTGACTTCATTACTTAGTGGCAGTGAAATCTTGGGGAACTCGTACAACATTCATCTGTAAACACTGGAATTGTGGTTAGATGCCATGAAGTCGGTTCCAACTCATAGCGACCCTATATACAACAGAACAAAACACTGCCAGGTCTTGTGCCCCATCCTCAGAATCCTTTCTATGCTTGAGCCCATTGTTGCAGCCACTGTCTCAATCCACTTCATTGAGGGTCTTCCTCTTTTTGGCTGACTCTGTACTTTACCAAGCATGATGACATTCTCCAGGGACTGTCCCTCCTGATCACATGTCCAAAGTACATGAGATGAATTCTCCCCATCTTCACATCTAAGGAGCACCCTACTTGTACTTCTTCCAGGACAGATTTGTTCATTCTTCTGGCAGTCCATGGTATATTCAATATTCTTCATCAAAACCGTAATTAAAAGTTATCAATGCTGCTTCTTCAGTCTTTCTTTTCCATTGTCCAGCTTTCTCATGCGCACAAGACGATTGAAAATACCATGGCTTGGATCAAGGGCACCTTAGTTCTCAAAGTGACATCTTTGCTTTTTAACACTTTCAAGAGGTCGACATTGGAATAGTAAGTTATAAATTTCATATATTTGGGAGTAAGTTGTGGGTAGACAAATTGACAGAAGGAAAACTTCTACAGGATAGAAACTTTGTAGGTATTACAAATACAAGATTTCAGGATATCTCTCTTATCTTCCCCACTATCAGTGCCTTCAGGTAGGATGGGACACACAGGACTAAGGTGGAGTCCAGCAGAAAATAAAGAAATGGATTGTTTAAATCTGAATTAATGTTTTAAGTTAAAGGATATGTGGCTTAGTTCATCTCTCCAGGAAGGAGAGCTGAATAAGATATGAGCCTTAAGCCCTGGTATCTCTAAATAGATACACTTTTCTGAAGTACCCCCAATGTGTATATTCAGAAAATAAAGTGGTGATGGGCGGTCAAGTATGACGGAGGTCTAATGGAGAATAATTGTCGTGCAGTTCACCACTGTTAGTGTTTAGATTCTAAGTTGCAACTAGAAACCCACCTGTCTGCTATGGTTTATGAAGCTCTTCAATCGCATGTCTCCTCCACAGCCTTCTGGGAGAAGTATCAGATCCTAGTGCATTCATCTTTCATTTCTGCCAAGTAATTAGGGGGCAAGTATCCCCCTTTCATTCTTTATTAATCATACGCAGAATTAATAAGTAGTTTTTCATTTCTCAAAACTCTGAAAAGAAGCAATTTCTTGAGGAAGTTGAAAATTTTCTATCCCCTTTCACTCCACCCAGGAAGGAGCCAACTAGTTCTATGCATTGTTTAAGAGGTCCAGCAGGGAAATGGGTGAGTTTCTATCCCTATGGGAATCTCCTGAAACCCACACAGTCTAAGAAATTGGGCAGGGTCCATGAAAGACAAAATAATATTTTTGGGTAAAAGAGGTTGATTTGTCTAGAAGGATCATTTATAATGTGCTTAAGTCAGACTGAAGCTAATTGCATTAATTTTTTTTATGTTGCATATGAAGAATTGCACTAAGACTATCCATTGTCCAGGACCGGAAGGAATCTGATGTTTGTCTTTGTACCACTGACAATTTTTTATACTAGTTAATTCTTGGATTTGGACCTATTATGCCTTGCCTTTTGAAAAGTCATCTGGTGTCAACAGTTCTGTAGGGACATGATTTATCCTAGATTTGAAGATTTGCAGGGAAGCTGATTCCACAACCTTTATTGCTAACTCATTTTGATATTTAACAACCTTCCCTGCCAGCAAGTTATTTCTTGTATCTATGGCGTCAGCAGCCTGTGGCAGGGATTCTCAACCTTTTGATTATGAGAAGATTTTTTGTTTTTTTTTCCATCTCCCAAAGCTTTAAGATAACAGGGGAAATGAGGGTTGCCAAACACATTAGACAGGAGGGGTCATTCACATTTTCCCTGGTGGAGAGCATGAAAAGCATCTGGGGAAATGTCTCCATGTGGATGTATCTGAAAGGTAAGCCTTATGAATGTACCAGCAGGTCTGTCTGGCTTGGTGAGGGACCACTCGTCCGTGGCAGCCGTTCACTTAATGGCGGTTGGTGAAGGAAGGAGTATCCTTCTGGAATTAAAAGAGAGAGACAGGATGACTATCAAAAGAAAAAAAAATTACCAAAACCAGCTTCTCAGTGTTCTCTACTCCATTCTCATCTCCGTTGTTTTCTTAACTCTGGTTTTTGGCTTCAGTATCTCATTGAGACTTCTTATAATACGTGATGACTGGAAAACAGTCAACGTCTCTCTGACAGTCACTAGGCTCTTAGGATTTACGGGCTATCTCCATGAAGCACTCACAATTATATCTAAGTCTTCTTGTTATTTTCTGCATTTATTTCTTGCCTGCTTGTCTTAATTACAACAAAGCAAGCAAGCGTGGCAATCTGTACATATTCCCTGCAGAATGCTGGGTGCCTTTACTCATAAGACTCAGAAGGTGCCATAGCTGTCCATTAACATCACTTTCTCTTATTGCTTTCTTGGCTGTGGAAACCGGTAGGATTTAAATAGCTTCTAAATTACTTATTTAAAAACCAGTCATTACCTGCTGTGTGGAGAGGAGAATGGATTCAGCCACAAAACCATCATCAAATTTTTCACAAAGCTCAGTCCTTGGAGCCTGAGGGGGTGTAACTTCTCAGCTTGTTCACAGTGAAAACCAGTGAAGAGACCAGCAGATAACAACTGCTCTCTGATCACAAGCCAATGCATCGTCCAGGTTTTCTGTTTCTGTGTTCATTGAGTAAGAGCAGAAAAGACTATCGTGACACAAAATAAATGTTCTGGTTTGGGACGGTCACTGAATTTGTGATTAATTTTATTTTTATTCTTTTTCCAAGAACCTTACTTACGTTTAATATTTTCTCCCTTAGCATTTTCAAATGACATAGAATAAATATGTGACATTGTCCCTGTCTTCAAATAACTTTTTATTTTAGTTGAGAGAGATAAATAATGCACCGGGGATACAATCAGAATGCCGTGTGTAACAGTGACGATGTAATAAAGTGAGTGCTGCGGAGCATTAATTGTGACAGGTAAGACTGAGGAAGATTGTGTAGTTGCTAAAAGTTTTACGGAAAAGGCCTAAGTAGAGGGCTTAAGTTAGAACTGGTGAGAAAGAACAAATAGGGCATTAGACACCCGAGCTACAAACTCTGTTGAAGGACATGAGCTGTTTCAGAAGGAGCTCCCGTGTCTCTTTGTCCATGAAAGTTCAATGAAACCTGCTTGAATCATCACCCACTAACATCGCAGAACTGAGATCATTCACTTCCACTTGTACACTCATCTTTTAATGGCTGTCTTCTGTCCCAAACTAGCTATAGAAATTCAGAAAAAAGTTGTTCTAAGGATTTATGCAGGACTTCCATTTGATTCGGAGTTGATTTTCATGAAAAGTCAGCAGAAACCTGGCCATTGGTAACTCAGGGAGCTAAAATAAGCTGAGAAAACTCCATAACCTGAGCTCCCTTGATATTAAGCTGGAAAGTACATAGCCAAACAGCCCTGGCCCCAGGACTTCCATGCTTCTTTATAAGACCATTTATTACCCTCCATTTCTGCATTTTTGGGTTGCACTTTTGAATCAAAGTCACCTAATCTTTTGTAAAATTTTCCAAGTTTCTTTGTACTAGAGTACTCTGTATGCTAATTGTTATCATCATCATCAATAAATATAAACACTAATTAAACTCTTGTTGATGAGATATCTACCATATTGCCTGTAAACACTGGGGGAAAAAAAAGGAAGGAGGTGCAGGAGGAGGAGGAAGGAGAGGAGAAGGGGGCAGAAGGAGAAGAAGAAATAGCATTACTTTAGGTACCACTGGCTCTTTAAGATTAAATTGTGCCAATTTAATTCTTTTTCTTGTTCTTGATAGAACGAGAAAATAAATATACTTTGGATTTCAGCATGACATTAAAAAAAAAAATCGTGATATCTATTTTTATTTCTATCTGTTCATTTTAATGATTACAAATTAATACAGGTTAATTTCAGAAAATATTTAGAGAGGAGAAAAGCAAATTGTATTATCCCATACGTTGTAGTAACCACTTATATTTTTAATGTAGGCTTCACGTTTTCTCTCTAAGCACTTGATACATACATTCCTTTTCCCCCAAACAGGTCGATTTTATAAATAATTTTAATAAACTTTTACATTTCAGATATTATAAACATTTTTCATTAACATCCTCTTAAAATATTTAAAATATATGTATGGTAATCAATTACTTTTACGTCTTTAGGCTCTTTCCAATGATTTACTATGATAATGAACTCCAAATGGAACAAGTTTTGTGGATAAGATTTTGTGAATATCCATGAGGATTTGCTTAGGATAGAATCCCATAAGTGGAATTGCTAGGTCAAAAACTATCCTGAGTAAATGCTTTAGAGACATGAAATTAGTCAAAATATTCTAACCTTTGCCCTCAAACTGGTAGTGTATGAAGGTAACTTTTCCTAGTATTTGAATTACTAATGGATATTATCACAAAAAAGAAAAAAAATTGTGAAAAACCGCTTAAGTTTATATTTCTTCAAGTACTACTCTGATTATGTTGATTATATTTTAATTTAGCACTATAATGTTCCTTATTTAATGAAATAACTGTTCATATCCTTCGAACATTTTATAAGTTGAGTACATTTCCTTTTAGAAAAATAATATATAAGGACACTAAAAAAAAGTAGGAATTTAACTTTTTTAATATATCTTGTAGACATTTTATTCCCCCTCACGCCTCTCATTTTGTTGCTTGTTTTTTAATTTAGACTTTACTGTTTTTGACAAAGAGAACGTTTACATTTTGTGGAGACAAAATTAATAATTTTGTCTTTTACATTTTCTGACTTTAGTTTCATATTTAGAGAGGTTTTAGAATTATATATTTCCTATTTTTTCTAATAAATTGTGCTTTTTAAAATTATATTTATGCTTAATCCATCTAGAATTTATGTTGGTATATGACAAAAGGTCCTTGAGCCATTTACTAAACACACCATTTCTCCAGTGAATTGAAATACCAACTTTTCCCGCAGTAAATTCTTAAATACATTTAGACCTCCTTCTGGGCTTTCTCTTTAAGTCCATTGATCTGTCTGCTTACACCCATGTGAGCACAGAACAGTCTTAATTGTATTCGAACTTATAAGGTTTTATCATGTATGAATAGTTATAATGCAAGTTCTCCCTAATTATTCTTTGTAATCAAAATTGGTTTAGGTAGATTTAAATAGTTCCCTTCCCAGATAAATTTTAAAATGATTTCTTAAAGAAATTATTAATTGGTGGGGAAAATGGTATGCCTCTCCAATTACTCTGATAATATTTTGTCTCTCAATAAAATTTTGTGATTTTTATTTTTTTTCTTATAGGTCTTCCACCTTTGGGGTTTTTATTTATAGACATTTTAGTTTTCTGTTCAAATGTAATTTTCATTTCATTATCTTTTTTTCTGTTTAGTGTCATTATTTTGTAAAAACTATTGATTTTATCATTTAATTTGGATCTGGCAAATTTAATACAAACGCTTATAAAAGGAAATATAATATGATAATTAAAAAACAAAACATTGCAGTTGAGTCAATTCTGACTCATAACAAACCTTTAGGACAGAGTAGAACTGTCCCACAAGGTTTCCAAGACTGTAACCTTTATGGAAGCAGACCGCCACATCTTTCTCCCGTGAAGCATCTGGTGGATTTGAACCACCACCTACCTCTTGGTTAGCAGTAATAAAAAGAGGTATCATAGTGGTACTGGAGTTTGAGTTAATATTTTAAAATAGAGAAATGTAAGAAATAGGTTTCTCAGAGTTCAGAGATAAAATTTTACAATCTTGAATAAATTACCATTGCTTCTCCCTTTTAACATATATTCAACTAAGTTGTTTAAGGGACAGAGGAGTCCTGGGGTAGTGCAATTTGTTATGTGCTGGACTAGTAACCATAAGGTTGCCAGTTCAAATTCACCCAGACACACCTCAGAAGACAGGCCTGGTGATCTGCTTTCAAAACGTCACAGACTTGAAAACAGTATGGAGTGCAGTTGTACCCTGAACACACAGGGTCGCCATGAGTCCGAATAGACTGCACTGCACCTACCAACAACAGTAAAGTTATTTTGATGTCTAGAATATTTGATTAGAATATTCAGAAAGATGTTAAACAATGTGATGATAGAGGATGTTTTGTCTCATCCTTCACTTTAGAGGAAACACTCTCAAGGTTGAGTACAGTGTTTATATGGATATTTAACAGGTTTTAGCAACTCTTCAGAAAAAGCCAGAGAATTTAACTGATAGTAACACTTCAGGGGAAGAATACTGTTATTAATGACATATAAGGATGAATAGTTAAGCTAATACAGTATCAGTAACACATAGTTCATATGTCAATTCCAACTGAAGTTAACCATGAAACATTTAACAAAGGCAAGTTATAAAATTGTTTATTTACATTAAAAAAAAGCCTGAAGGTTGTGTGATATATTTACAAAAATGAAAAAAGAAAAAAAAAAAGCACAGCTGCTGAGGCTGCTTATGTACAACAAAACATCTTGGGATTTGGTTTCTGGGCTTGGAGGTTTAGTGATATGATCTTGTGGGACATTTCAGTTAATTGGCCTAACAACGTACTTAGTGCCTCTGTTCTAACTCCTAGTTTCTTGTGAGTGCCTAGGGTCTTAACAGCTTACAAGAAGCCATCCAAGGCACAACAATTGGTCTGTATTCATCTGGAGCAACAGAGGAAAAAGGAGAGTCAGGAATAGGAAGAGAATAAGGAACGTGTGGCTAATTGCCTCCATGAACAACAGTCTCCTTTGCTATGAGACCAGAACTGGATGGTGCCCAGCTACCATTACTGAATGTTTTGATCAAGTATTCCATAGAGGAATCCTGATCAAAAGGGGGAAAATGTAGAACAGAATTTCAAATATCATGGACTCTAGACTTCCTGAAGCCATGGAGGGTGGATGAATCCCCAAAACTATTGCCCTGAGATAATCTTTGAACCACAAACCAAAGATATTCCATGAAGTCTTCTTAAAACCAAACAGTAGTTTAGCTTAACTAGTAAAAAAGTTCTGCCTTATAGGATCACTATGAGTTGGAACCAACTCGGTGGCACCTAACAACAACACAACAGCAGTTAACACTATGCTCTTTTAAGAACTATCTATATGAGATCAAATTGACAACAACAACACAAAAGACTGGATTGGAGCTTTAGGGGGCAGTGATTTATGTTAATAAGGGAGGAACAACTAAGAAAAGGAGGGTGAGAATGATTGCACAACTCAAAGAATGTAATCAGTGTCACTAAATTGTACATATAGAAACTAATTGGTGTATGTCTTGCTGTGTATATTCTCAACAACAACAAAATAAGTAAAATTACATGTATATACAAGCCTTACAGTTTTTGGATATTATATTCTTGGCTATCTAACTCCATGTTAAAAAAAAAAAAAAGGAAATGAAGCTTAATGTAGATGTCAACACTTACTGTAGTTTAGATTGCATTGAGGTTGTTATTATTGTTAGGTGCTGTCCAGGCAGTTATGACTCATAGTATGACTCATATGTACATACACTATGTACGACAGAATGAAACACCGCCTGGTTCTGCTCCATCCTCACAATCATTGCTGTGTTTGAACCCATTCTTGCAGCCACTGTTTTGTTCCATCTTATTGAGGTCTTCCTCTTTTTCACTGACCCTCTACTTTTCCAGCCATGATGTCTTTCTCCCAGGACTTATCCGTACTGATAACATGCCCAAAATATGTAAGATGAAATCTCACCATCCTCCATTCTAAGAAGCTTTCTGGCAGTATTTCTTCCAAAACAGATTTGTTTGTTCTTCTGGCAGTCCATGTATATTCAATATTCTTCGTCAACACCATCATTCAAAGGCATTAATTCTTAGTTGGTCTTCTTTATTCTTTGTCCAGTTTTCACCTGAATGAGGTGATTGAAAATAGCATGGATTGGTCAGTCACATGTTAGTCCTCAAAGTGACATCTTTGTTTTTTAAAACTTTAAAGTGGTCTTTTGCTGCAGGTTTTCTCAATGCAATACATTGTTTGATTTCTTGACTGTTGCTTCCATGGGTGTTGACTGTGGATCCAAGATGAGTTGTGGTATGACATCAAGGACATCACACATGACGAAAGCAAATGGCCAATAAAAAGACAGGAAAGGAAGAAAAGACCAACATGGATGTCAGAAGAGACTCTGAAACTTGCTCTTGAACTTGGAGTAGCTAAAGTGAATGGAAGAGATGATGAAGTAAAAGAGCTGAACAGAAGACTTCAAAGGGTGGATCGAGAAGACAAGTAAATTATTATAATGAAATATGCAAAGAGCTGGAGTTAGAAAACCAAAAGGGAAGAACACACTTGGCATTTTTCAAGCTGAAAGAACTGAGGAAAAAATTCAAGCCTTGAGTTGCAACATTGAAGTGTTCTATGGGCAAAGTATTGAATGATGCAGAAGGCATCAAAAGAAGATGGAAGAAATACACAGAGTACTGTACCAAAAGAATTGTTTGACCTTCAACCATTTCAAGAGGTAGCATATGATCAAGAACTGATGGTACTGAAGGAAGAAGTTGAAGCTGAACTGAAGACACTGGTGAAAAACAAGGCTCCAGGAATTTACTGAAGGCCAGCTGAGACGTTTCAACAAATGGTTGCAACACTTATCCATGCCAAGAAATTTAGAAGACAGCTATTAGACCAACCAACCAGAAGAGATCCACATTTATGCCCATTCCAAAGAAAGGTGAGCCAACAAAATGAGGAAATTATCCTACAATATCATTAATATAACACACAAGTAAAATTTTGCTGAAGGTAATTAAAAAATAGTTGTACATTGCATTGATATACACATAATATGAAGAATATCTACTGATAAAATTACATATGGAAGATTGTCTAATCCTAAACGCCTCATTAACTGGTTACATGAAAAATACAGGGTTAACTCGTGAAGAGTGTGCTTCTTAGTTCAAGTAGATGCATGAGACTAAATGGGCAGCTCCTGTCCAGAGGTGAGATGAGAAGGCAGAGAGGGTCAGGAGCTGGTTGAATGGACACAGGAAATCAGGAGTGGAAAAGAGGAATGTGCTGTCACAGTATAGGGAGAGCAATTATGGTCACATAACAATGTATGTATAAATTTTTGTATGAGAGATTAACTTGAATTGTAAACTTTCACTTAAAGTACAACAATAAGAGAAATAATTTTAAAAAGCAAAAAAAAAAAAAAAAAAAAAAAAAAAAGGGTTAAGCCCATGGGCAATTAACTGAGAAAGTAAAATTAGTGGATAGTCTAGAACAAACTTCTTAAAATTTTAGTACAGTACTTTGAATTCTGAGTTATGTGGATTTCTTTCAGGTGTCATCTTTGTTGTTGTAGACCATAGGAAGACAGTCATTAGGGCTAGCAGAAATGCTGATGTTTTACTTGGAAACTCTGAAGGTGTCCAGGGATAAGAAAATAAGCCCTTAGAAGTATAATTGTCTTTATAATCAATATCCATTCTTCAACTTATTTTTTCTTTCCCTAGTGGTTTTCTCTCATCCCACCACTTGTTAGAATTGTTGAACAGATTTCTACAACTCAAATTTAGCTTCTAAATTGCTCTTTAGCTTCATATTACAATCTTATTTTTAAGTTAGTAAATGATTAGTAAAACTTCGGCTAACACTGACCGCTGATCTTTGTTGCAGTTCCCCAGTGTATGGTGCTGTGGAAACTAAAGGTACAATCCAATAGATGATTTTTCTGAAAAAAGTTTCTAAGGTAGAGTTTTGTACTCTCTCTAAAGGGATTTCTTGTTTACAGATCGACATTAGTTGTGTTTTCTCTCTAATTAACAAGAGTTTCTTTTCCCACTCCTAATTTTAGTAAAAGTGTAAATTCTTAGTTCAGTATGGAGAGTAGATTTAGTTTTCTTGATATATTGACCAGCCTTCAGATCAATTGAAATCTTCATGGATAGTAATATTAGTAACACTGAAAACTCAGTGGTCTTAAAAATTCATCATAAATATATTAAACACTGTGATTACTTAGACTGTGAATTATTTTTTTTAATTTTTTTTATTGTACTTTAGGTGAAAGTTTACAGAACAAATAATTTCTCATTAAATAGTCAATACAGAAGGGCAAGATGGCGCTCTAGGCAGAAACACCACGCCGTCCCTCCACAGCAAAGATCCGAAAAACTAAGCCTAACAGAGAATCAACAATCCTGAAACCCTAGAACACCAAATGAAGAGATAAAGAACTCAGCCAAACACCAAACGGAGTGAGAATACTAAAAGAGAACGGAGAGCGAGGAGAGACTCAGGCAGAGATTCCTTACCAGCTAACGCAGCGCGGATCCACCATCTTGGATTCCTATCGGAGACCAGCAAACGGGAGAGCAGCCTTGCAGAGCATCTGGTCGGAGACAGAACGACCGGTAAACTGCGGTGCGCGCTCTCC
Source organism: Dugong dugon (assembly GCA_030035585.1). Taxonomy (NCBI): domain Eukaryota; kingdom Metazoa; phylum Chordata; class Mammalia; order Sirenia; family Dugongidae; genus Dugong; species Dugong dugon. Next base: position 113,298,255 of record CM057473.1, on the reverse strand, counting down.
CACCACCCACCCCTCTCCGCCTCAGCTGGGGATCCCCTGCTTTCCGAGGCCAGGGTCTCTGGGCTGGGGGGTGCTGGTGCTTGGATTCCGCGCGCCTGGGCTGGCGGCTTTCTGAGAGCCGTTTGCTGGCAGCTAGCGAACCTTTCTCTGCCGCCTCCCCCTCCTTTTGCCTGGGTGCCTGGTTCCGAGTGCCGTCTCTGCTCTCTCCTGCGGGGCTGTAGGGCTGCGTGCGGGCGTGTGGCTGTTTCTAGGTCTGGGCCCCCGCGTGGGTGGGATCCCGGGGCCTTTGTTCGTTCGCCCCTCTGCTTTCCGTGGCCGGAGTCCCTGAGCAGGGGGGCGCCGGTGCTTGGATTCCGCGCGCCCGGGCTGGAGGCTTTCTGGGAGCCGTTTGCTGGGACCTAGCGAAACTTTTTCTTCCGCCTCCCCCTCCTTTTGCCTGGGTGCCTGGTTCCGAGTGCTGTCTCTGCTCTCTCCTGCGGGGCTGTAGGGCTGCGTGCGGGCGTGTGGCTGTTTCTAGGTCTGGGCCCCCGTGTGGGTGGGATCCCGGGGCCTTTGTTTGTTCGCCCCTCTGCTTTCCGTGGCCGGAGTCCCTGAGCAGGGGGGCACCGGTGCTTGGATTCCGCGCGCCCGGGCTGGAGGCTTTCTGGGAGCCATTTGCTGGCACCTAGCGAACCTTTTTCTGCCGCCTCCCCCTCCTTTTGCCTGGGTGCCTGGTTCCGAGGGCTGTCTCTGCTCTCTCCTGCGGGGCTGTAGGGCTGCGTTCGGGCGTGTGGCTGTTTCTAGGTCTGGGCTCCCGCGCGGGTGGGATCCTGGGGCCTTTGTTCGTTGGCCCCTCTGCTTCCCGTGGCCACGGTCACTTAACCCCGAGACTACCGGCTTCTTGGAATTCGCGCCCCTGAGTGGGGGCTCTCTGGGTCCCATTTGTAGGCACTGACTGCTGGTGTTGCCCTTTTTTTTTTTTTTTCTCTCAATTTTATTTTTCTTCCTTTTTTGATTAGTTTTGTCATCTTTTACCTCTTTTTTTCTTTTGTCTTTCTTAATTGCTTAATTTCTTGTCTCTCTATCTCTTCCTTCTCTTTCTGATCCCTGAATTCCAGGCGATGTATGCCTCTGTACCTTCTGGCCAGGCTGAGCTGTGAAAATTGAGACCGACTCCCCCAGACCTCATAGCTGCATCGGTGGGATCCCTGGGAACTTTGCAGTTCTTTAACTTTTCTGATTTTTATTTGGTCATTCTTTCCTTTTCTTTCTCTTCCCCCTTCTGGTTTCCTCCATCCCATAGTCTCTCATCTGTACATTCCAACGACAAGCTCCCCTAGCATTCTTTTATGTTTGTACACTTTTTGCTCCTCCTCCTCTCTCCTCTCTCCCATATCCAGCTTAGCTTCACACATAACCATCTTCCCGCTGCACCCTACCTACCTGCACCGTGCACTAGACATCACATCACCAAGCGGTGCAGGCACGCCCTATTGGAACCTGCCCAGCACTGACTACCGACCGTCCTGGTGGCTGCGGTGAGTGCCACAAGCAACCCATCCCAGTGGCTCCTCCTCAACTAGATCTGCCCAGCTGTACCACAAGAACGAAAAAAAAAAAAAAATCTACAATCAATAAACAAGAGAAATATCTACTGAATGCCCCGAAAACAGCAAACAATATCAAAACATTTACAAAAACAAGACAAGATGGCTCCAATAGGCGTCCAAATTAAAACACCAGATAACTCTCCTGTGGAAGAAAATGCACTAGAAGTACCTGATACGGAACTCAAATCACTAATACTCGGAATTTTCCAAGAACTGAGGCAAAAAGCTGACAAACATGAGGAAAAAATAGACAAATTTATGGAAAATACAGACAAAAAATTGGAAGAATTCAGGAAGATGATGCAAGAACAAAATGCCAAAATAAATTCACAACTCGAAATTATACAAAAACAACAATTAGAAATCCAAAAGATAAACAACAAGATTTCAGAAATGGACGGTGTCATAGAAGGGCTGAGAAGTAGATTTGAAACCATGGAAGACAGGATCAGTGGAACTGAAGACAAACACTTGGATACAACTCTGTTTCAGGAAAACTCAGAAAAAAGAACAAAGAAAAATGAAGAGACCCTGAGAGTTATGTGGGACACAATTAAAAGCAAAAACTTACGAGTGATTGGCATACCAGAACAGGGGGAGAAAACAGAAAACACAGAGAGGATCATTGAGGAACTGCTGACAGAAAACTTTCCCAATATCATGAAAGATGAAAAGCTGGTCATCCAAGAAGCTCAACGAACCCCATATAGAAGAGACCCCAAAAGAAAATCACCAAGACATATCATATTCACACTCGCTAAAACTAAAGACAAACAAAGAATCCTGAGAGCAGCTCGTGAAAAACAAGAAGTCACATACAGAGGAGAAACAATAAGACTAAGCTCAGATTATTCAGCAGAAACCATGCAGGCAAGAAGGCAATGGGATGACATATATAAAATCTTGAAAGAAAAAAATTGTCAGCCAAGAATAATATATCCTGCAAAACTCTCATTCAGATTTGATGGTGAAATTAGGTCATTTCCAGATAAACAGAAACTAAAGGAATATGCAAAAGTCAAACCAAACTTACAAGAATTATTAAAGGGAGTTCTTCGATCTGAGGACAAACAGCTTAAGCCCTCAGGCAGGACCTAGGACCTAGGACGCAGGTTAACATGAACCAGATACCATTCTAGGAACTGAACTACAGAGGACTTTCCAAAAACAAAAGATATACAACAGGGAATCAGAGAAATCAATCAAAGGATGACAACAACATCAAAACAATGAAAGAGGGAACAAACGGCATAGGTATAGAACCTTCTAAAGGAGAAGAAGGCAAGGCGATACCAAGTAACGGTAGACTGCTTCAAAATTATAAAGATAAGGGTAAAATTCATGGTAACCACAAAAAAAGTTAACAAACCAACTCATAAAAATAAAGACGAAAAACATAAAGTCTCAACAAAACCAAAACCTACAAAAACAAAAGAAATGAACACAAAATCCACAAACAAAAGGAACTCAGCACAAGAGAGTAAGAAGAACAAAGAAAACTTCAGCATCACAAAAAAAAGCACTACAAAATGACAGCAACAAATTCACATCTATCAATAATTACACTGAACGTAAATGGACTCAATGCACCCATAAAGCGACGGAGAGTGGCAGAATGGATAAGAAAACAGGATCCATCTATTTGCTGTCTACAAGAGACACATCTTAGAAACAAAGATGTGAATCTATTAAAAATCAAAGGTTGGAAAAAAATATATCAAGCTAACAACTACCAAAAAAGAGCAGGAGTGGCAATTCTAATCTCAGATAAAATAGACTTTAAAACAAAATCTACCATAAAAGACAAAGAAGGACACTATATAATGATTAAGGGGATGATCCATCATGAAGACATAACCATAATAAATATCTATGCACCCAATGACAGGGCTCCAAAATACATAAAAAAAACTCTAATAGCACTGAAAAGAGAAATTGACAGTTCCACAATAATAGTAGGAGACTTCAACACACCACTCTCAGTAAAGGACAGAACAACTAAAAAGAAACTCAGCAAAGATACAGAAGACCTAAAGGACACAATCAGCCAACTGGACCTCATAGACATATATAGAACAATCCATCCAACCGCTGCAAAGTACACATTCTTTTCCAATGCACATGGAACGTTCTCCAGAATAGACCACATCTTAGGCCACAGAGCAATCCTCAACAAGATCCAAAATGCTGAGATAATTCACAGTATCTTCTCTGACCACAATGCCATCAAGGTAGAAATTAACACTAGAAAGAGCAAGGAAAAAAAATCAAACACATGGAAACTGAATAATAATCTGCTTACACATCAATGGGTAATAGAAGAAATCAGAGATGGAATTAAAAAATTCCTAGAATCAAATGAAAATGAAAACACATCATACCAAAACCTTTGGGACACAGCAAAGGCAGTCCTCAGAGGACAATTTATAGCAATAGATGCACATATCAAAAAAGAAGAAAGGGACAAAATCAAAACATTAACTACAGAACTCAAACAAATAGAAAGAGAACAACAAAAAAAGCCTACAACCACCGGAAGAAAGGAAATAGTAAAGATCAGAGCAGAAATCAATGAATTAGAGAACAGAAAAACAATAGAAAGAATCAACAAAACCAAAAGTTGGTTCTTTGAAAGAATCAACAAAATCGACAAACCACTGGCCAGACTGACAAAAGAAAAACAGCAGAGGGCACAAATAACCCAAATAAGAAATGAAATGGGGGACATTACAACAGACCCAACTGAAATAAAAAGGATTATAACAGAATATTATGAAAAACTATATTCCAACAAATTTGAAAACCTAGAGGAAATGGATAAATTTCTAGAAACATACGGCCTACCCAAACTACAACAAAGTGATATTGAAAATCTGAACAGACCCATAACAAGAGAAGAGATTGAAAAGGTAATAAAAAAACTCCCAACCAAAAAAAGCCCTGGCCCAGATGGCTTCACTGGAGAATTCTACAAAACATTTACAGAAGAGCTCGTACCAGTTCTACTCAAGTTATTTCAGAGCATAGAAGAGGAAGCAACACTTCCAAATTCATTCTATGAAGCCAGCATAACGCTGATACCAAAACCAGGCAAAGACATCACAAAAAAAGAAAATTACAGACCAATATCTCTCATGAATATAGATGCAAAAATTCTGAACAAAATTCTAGCCAATAGAATTCAGTATCATATCAAAAAAATAATACACCACGACCAAGTAGGATTCATACCAGGTATGCAAGGATGGTTTAACATTAGAAAATCCATCAACGTAATCCACCACATAAATAAAAGGAAAGAAAAAAATCACATGATTATCTCAATTGATGCAGAAAAGGCATTTGACAAAGTCCAACACCCATTCCTGATAAAAGCTCTCAATAAAATAGGTATACAAGGGAAATTTCTCAACATAATAAAGGGCATCTATGCAAAACCAACAGCCAACATCATTCTTAATGGAGAAAGGCTGAAAACATTCCCCCTGAAAACAGGAACAAGACAAGGATGCCCTTTATCACCACTCCTATTTAACATTGTGCTGGAAGTTCTAGCTAGAGCAGTAAGGCAAGAGAAAGAAATAAAGGGCATCCAAATTGGTAATGAAGAAGTTAAACTCTCCCTGTTTGCAGATGATATGATACTATACATAGAAAACCCTAAAGACTCCACGAGAAATTTACTGGAATTAATAGAAAGATTCAGCAGAGTAGCAGGATACAAGATAAACATTCAAAAATCAGTTGGATTCCTATACACCGGTAAAGAGAACGATGAAAAGGAGATCAGGAAATCAATACCATTTTCAATAGCCCCTAAAACGATAAAATACTTAGGAATAAATCTGACCAGGAATATAAAAGACCTATACAAAGAAAACTACAAAACACTGCTGCATGAAACCCAAAGGGATCTACATAAACGGAAAAACATACCATGCTCATGGATAGGCAGACTCAACATTGTGAAAATGGCAATTCTACCTAAAGCAATCTACAAATACAATGCAATTCCGATACAAATACCAACAACATTCTTCAAAGAGATGGAAAAACTAATTATTAACTTTATATGGAAAGGGAAGAAACCTCGAATAAGTAAAGCACTACTGAAGAAGAAGAATAAAGTTGGAGGACTCACACTACCTGACTTGAGAACCTACTATACAGCTACAGTACTCAAAACAGCCTGGTACTGGTACAACAACAGAGACATTGACCAATGGAACAGAATTGAGAACTCAGATGTAAATCCATCCACCTACGGTCACCTGATTTTTGACAAGGGCCCAAAATACATCAAATGGGGAAAAGACAGTCTTTTTAACAAATGGTGCTGGCAAAACTGGATATCCATTTGTAGAAAAAAGAAACAGGACCCATACCTCACACCATATACAAAAACTACTTCAAAATGGATCAAAGACCTGAATATAAAGCCTCAAACTATAAAATTCATAGAAGAAAAAATAGGACCAACACTTCAGGCCTTAATACATGGCATTAACAGGATACAAACCATAAACATCAACACAAAAAACCCAACAGATAAACTAGATAATTGGGATCTTCTAAAAATCAAACATCTATGCTCTTCAAAAGATTTCACCAAAAGAGTTAAAAGAGAACCTACAGACTGGGAAAAAATTTTTGGACAGTACAAGTCAGACAAAGGTCTAATCTCCATAATCTACAAGAAAATCCAACACCTCTACAACAAAAAGACAACCAATCCTATCAAAAAATGGGCAAAGGAAATGAACAGACACTTCACCAAGGAAGACATTCAAATGGCCAACAGACACATGAGGAAATGCTCGCGATCACTAGCCATTAGAGAAATGCAAATTAAAACCACAATGAGATACCATCTCACCCCGGCATTACTGGCACGAATCAAAAACACTGGAAATAACAAATGTTGGAGGGGCTGCGGGGAGACGGGAACTCTTATACACTGCTGGTGGGAATGCAAAATGATACAGCCATTTTGGAAAATGATATGGCGTTTCCTCAGAAAGCTAGAAATAGACGTACCATTCGATCCAGCAATCCCACTCCTAGGAATATATCCTAGAGAAATAAGAGTCATCACTCGAATAGACATATGCACACCTATGTTCATGGCAGCATTATTCACAATAGCAAAACGATGGAAACAACCTCGATGTCCATCAACAGACGAATGGATACACAAACTATGGTACATACACACAATGGAGTACTATGCAACGAGAAAGAACAATGAATCGGTGAACCATCTCATAACATGGATGAAACTGGAGGACATCATGCTGAGTGAAATAAGTCAATCACAAAAGGACAAATATTGTATGAGACCTCTATTGTAAAAACCCATGAAAAAATTCACATGCAAAATGTAACAATCCTTGTTGGTTACCAGGGATGGGAGGGGTGGGGGATACTAAATAGGTAATAGGTAAGTGGTAACTTGGGTGAGAGATGAGATAGTACATAGTACAGCGGAAACTAACACAACCTGCACAAGGAAAGGTCATGAAGGCCCTAGAGACACATCCAAACCCCCCGAGGGACTGAGTTGTTGGACGGAGGGCTCTGGGGACCATGATCTCGGGGAACATCTAGCTCAATTGGCATGACACTACTTATAAAGATAATGCTCTACATTCTACCTTGGTGAGTAGTGTCTGGGGTCTTAAAAGCCTATGAGCGGCCATCTAAGATACTCCACTGATCTCATCCCTTCGGGAACAAGGGAGAATGAAGAGAACAGGATACAAGGAAAAGATTAGTCCAAAGGACTAATGGTCCACAGCTACCAAGGCCTCCACGGGACTGAGCCCAGTACAGCTGGATGGTGCCCGGCTACCACCAATGACTCCTTTGACCAGGATCACAACAGAGGGTTCTGGGCAGAGCTGGAGTAGGATGTAGAGCATAATTTTAACTCCCAAAAAAAAAAAAAAAAGACCAGATATACTGGCCTAAAGAATACTAGAGAAACCTCGAGAGTGTGGCCCCCAGACACCCTTTCAGCTCAGAGGGGAAGTTACCTTCAAGGTTCGATGTTAAGCCTGGGAATGGACACCCCAGTAAAACTAAATGGGACTAACGATGTACAGGAGTCCGGTGACAAGGGCCAGAAGGCAGAGGGAGAGTAGGAAACTGATGATAAGGAACACAAATTGAATAAGGACACTGTCGATGTATTGTGAGATTGTTGACCACTGCTATAGGGCAACATTTGTAGTAACTATTAAATGGGAGGCTGTTTTGTCCTGTAAGCCTTCATCTTGGGCGAGAATGGCAGCACAATTGGAAGAGCATAGTCAATATCACTTAAATGTGTAAGTAAAAAGTTCTGAAATGGTGTTTAAATAAAATAAAAATAAATAAATAAACAAACAAAGGAGACTAAAGAGGTACAATAATCCACTGACAAGGTCCAGAAGACAGAAGGGGACAAGGAAGCCCCCTGGTGATAGGGAACACAAGGTGGAGTAAGGATATTCTTGATGTGCTGTGAGATTGTTAACCATTGTCATAGGGCAACATGTGTAGTAACTGTTAAATGAAAAACTATTTTGTTCTGTAAGCCTTCATCTTAAGTGAGAATAACAGCACAGTTGGAAGAGCGTAGTCAATGTCACTGAACTGTGAATGTAGAAATTTTTGAAACGGTGTATCTTTGGCCATCTGTAATTTTCATCAAAAAAAAAGGTTGAGAATTTAGAGGCTTAATACGTTGTGGGGTTGTTAACCAATGTCAAAAAACAACATGTGTACTACTATTTCATGAGAAACTATTTGCTCTGTAAGCTTTCACCTGAAGTACAATAAAATATATATAAAAAAAAAAATAAATAAAATAAATAAATAAATAAATAAATAAATAGTCAATACACATATTGTTTTATGACATTGGTTAACAACCCCACGACATGTCAATACTCTCCTTCAAGACCCTGGAGGACCTTTTTTTGTTTGTTTTTGGTGAAAATATACTTAGCCAAAGATATACCATTTCAAGAAATTTCTACATGTACAATTCAGTGTCATCAATTACATGCTTCTAGTTGTGCTGCTATTCTCACTATCCTTTTCTAAGTTACTCCATCACCATTATCTTCAACCTACTGGCCCCTAAGCTTCCCGTCAAACCTTTTGAGTTACTGTTGTCAATTTGATCTCACATAGATAATTCTTTTTTTTTTTTTTTTTTTTTTGGGGTACCTTAGATGAAGATTTACAGAACAAATAGTTTCTCATTAAACAGTTAGTACACATTTTGCCTTATGACAATGGTTAATAACCTCACGACATGTCAACACTTCCTTCTCAACCTTGGGATCCTTATCGTCATCTTTCCTGTCCCCTTCTGCCTTCTAGTCCTTGTTCCTGGACTGCTGTGCCTCATTAGTCCTGTTTTGTTTTATGGGGCTGTCCAATCCTCAGCTGAACAGTGAACCTCAGGAGTGACTTCACCTCTGAGCTAAAAGGGTGTCCGGGGACCATATTCATGGGGTTTCTCCAGTCTGTCAGGCCAGTAAATCTGGTCTTTTTTGTGAGTTAGAATTTTGTTCTACATCCTTCTCCAGCTCTGTCCAGGATCCTCTGTTGCAATCCCAGTCAGAGCAATCAGTGGTGGTAGCTGGAAACCATCTAGCTGTACTGGACTCAGTCTGGTAGAGATTGTGGTAGCTGTGGTCCATTAGTCCTTCAGACTAATCTTTTCCTTGTGTCCTTTTCTCTTCATTCTCCCTTGCTCCCGAAGGGATGAGACCAGTGGAGCATCTTAGATGGCTGCTCACAGACTTTTAAGACCCCAGACGCTACTCACCAAGGTAGAAAGTAGAACATTGTCTTTATAAACTGTGTTATGCCAATTGAGCTAGATGTTTCCCGAGACCATGGCCCCCACAGCCCTCCGCCCAGCGATTCAGTCCCTCAGGGAGTTTGGATGTGTCTATGGAGCTTCCATGACCTTTCTTTGTACAAGTTGTGCTGGCTTCCCCAGTATTGTGTAGTCTTACCCTTCACCAAAGTTACCACTTATCCATTTAGACTGTGAATTATTTGATAGAATTGGGTATTTGATGGAAGCTCAGAATTAAAGAATTTCAATCTCTGCAGGGAAAAATAAAATCTGATTAAATATGTGTTTGCTAATTTTCCCTTTTCATATCTATGGCCTTGGGCTTTATTCATTTCTCTGACTGACTTTTTTCCACTAATTCCCAATTACAACGTCACTTGGGTACTTGTCAAACTCTCTCTTTATACTTCATTATCTGTTCAGCATGTATTTATTAAGCACTTACCCTCTTCCAGAACTGTGCCAGACCTTGCATTGCCAAGAAGAGCAAAATAAAGAATAAAACAGAGTCTCAGCATTCAAGGATTTTACAATTCTGTGGAGGTGATAAACACATTAAAAAATGAGAACAAAATTTAAAAAGTATTATCTGCCTTTCAGTTCCCAGCACTGAATCTGGCACATGCTAATCATTCCATAAATGAAAAAAATCACTGGACTTTTGTTGATAGAAATGGAAAGACCACAGCCCCTCGTAATGAGAGACTCAAACTAATATATTTTAAGCCACATATTTTGTTTTTCTGAACAGACCCATGGTATCACTGTCACTATAAGTCAATCTACTATATAGGACCTTCATCAGGCTTAAAACAAAAGGGTTTCCTAAGAGCGTTTTATTCAGATGGGAGTTGGGATTTTCTGTTTCTTCTCTGGTAATGCATGAGTGTGCTCATTTATTGTTTTTCTTCAGAGAACACACTGTGTTCCAAGTGTTCTTTGTATTAATAAACACCAAGCTGTTGACGCTCCTGTTATTTTTGTAACTTGATTAGGCAACACTTAAGATTAACTATTCTTGACTCACATTAATACATAGAATTTGCAAATTAGAGTCAACTATGATTTGCAAATTTCAGTTAATTAGAAAGTTCTAATACAGCATATCCTAAAAAGGCCAAAACACTTTGCATAGAAATAGTCAATTTAGACGTCACAATTTTCAGTTCCCTTTGGCAAGGACTTACTATTCCTCTGAGGTGTCCTAAAGACTGGAGTGAAGAGTGAAATCTTCACGAAGTTAGTGGAGACTCAGAGGAGACTGCAGGACTGTAGGACCTTACTTTCCTGGGCATTTTGGGACTGTGCTGCTACTCTATTACAGAGCTCATTTTTTTGTCCAGGGACAAAAGCCAATGATTGGAGACACTACAGCAACTAATCACTGAACAGATTGGTGATTTAGAGAAGCGTTTCATGAAGAATAAATGCATGATAATCTGTAAAGGTCCCCCTGTTATTGTTAGTCCTTATCCTTTCTACTTGTGGAATTTCAGTTTTCCAAAAAAAGAAAATGTAATTTATGACAATAAAAATCTTACAACTGACACAAATTTATTATTTAAAATATATAAGATCTATATTCATAAATCTATATTATGAATGATATCTGTATTATTATGAACTCGTTGTTGTTGAGTCAATTCCCACTCATAGTGACCCTATAGGACAGAGTAGAACTGACCCATAGCTCTCAACCACTGCGCCACCAGTGTTCCTCATGTTATGAATAGGTGCTTCTAATAATTAAGTATAATTATGCATTAGAAAATAATAAAATATAATTCTTCACATTAATGGAATAAATGATAAGAACAGCATAATCCTCTAAGTATACACTGAAAAGTATTTGATACAATTCAATATTATAATTAAATTCTCAGAAATTAAAAAAAAAGAACTTTAATATTATAGAGAGGACTATAAAATCTCACAACAAAAAGCATATCTAATATAGAAATTTTAGAGTCAGTATTTCTGAGAGCAAAAACAAGTCAAGAATGATTCAAAGATCAAGGGCAAGCTGAGAGTGTTCAACAAAGAACCAGAAGTTCTGGGCAAAGACATAAAAATGAATGAAAAAGTAGAAAGATTGTAATAAAGGGAAAAATCTCATAATTTTCATAAGATGTGATTATTTCCTTATGAAATTTAATATAATTTAAAAAGCTATTAGTGTATAGGCTATTAAAAAACTAAGAAGGGTTAGGCAAAGTTTCTGAATATATGGTCAATTTACAAAAAGACTTTCTCACTAACAAACTAGAAAATTACTCAGAAAATAACTCTTCACAAAAATACATAGAAAATGACATCATGAAGTATGCATTAGACATTTATGGAGAAAAAAATAAATTATGTTAAAGGATTTTAGAAATACTCTAATTAATAAGAATAATTACATCCATATTAATTTCTAAATTCAATGCAAAGCAAATGAAAATTTCTGCAATATATTTTTCTGGGGAAGTTGACAAACTGATCTTGTTGTTGTTATTGTTAAGTGCCTTGGAGTCCATTCTGACTCATAGTGACCCTATGTACAACAGAACAAAACAGTGCCTGGTCCTGTACCATTCTTACAATCCTTTGTATGCTTGAGCCCACCTTCGCAGACACTGTGTCAGTTCATCTCCTTGAGGGTCTTTCTCTCTTTCGCTGACCCTCTACTTTACCAAGCATAATGTCATTCTCCAGGGACTGGTCCCTCCTGTTAACATGGCCAAAGTATGTGGCCAAGGTCTTCCCATCATAGCTTCTAAGGAGCATTCTGGCTGTGCGTCTTCCAAGACAGATTTCTTGTTCTTCTGCAAGTCCATGGTATATTTAATATTCTTTGCCAACACCGTAATTTAGAAACATCGATTCTTCTTTGGTCTTCTTTATTCATTGTCCAGCTTTCACATGTATATGAGACAATTGAAAATCATGGCTGGGGTCAGGCGCCCTTTAGTCCTCAAAGTGATATCTCTGCTTTTTAACATTTTAAAGAGGTCTTTTACAGCAGATTTGCCCAAAGCAGTATGTCTTATGGTTTCTTGACTGCTGCTTCCGTGGACGTTGATTGTGGATCGAAGTAAAATGAAATCCTTGACAACTTCAGTATTTTCTCTGTTTATCATGATGTTGCTTATTGGTCCAGTTGTGAGGATTTTTGTTTTCTTTATGGTGAGGTGTGATTCATATTGAAGGCCACAGTCTTTGGTCTTCATCAGTAAGTCCTTCAAGTCCTCTTCACTTTCAGAAAGGAAGGTTGTATCATGGATGTATTGCACGTTGTTAATGAGTCTTCCTCCAATCCTCATGCTGTGTTCTTCTTCATACAGTCCACTTTCTCAGATTATTTGTTCATCATACAGGTTGAATATGCATGATGAAAGGATACACACAAGACACACACATTTCCTGATTTTAAACCATACAGTATTCCCTTGTTCTATTTGAATGACTGCCTCTTGGTCTCTGTAAAGGTTCAGCATTAGCACAATTAAGTGTTCTGGAATTTCCATTCTTCCCAATGTTATCCATGATTTGTTATGATCCAAATAGTTGAATGCCTTTGCAGAGTCAATAAAACACAGATAAACATCTTTCTGGTATTCTCTGCTTTCAACCAAGACCCATCTGACATCAGCAATGATATCCTTCATTCCATATCCTCTTCTGAATCCAGGTCGAATTTCTGGCAGTTCCCTGTCAATGTACTGCTGTAACTGTTTTTGAATGATCTTCAGCAAAATTTTACTTGTGTGTGATACCAATGATATTGTTCAATAATTTCTGCATTCGGTTGCATCATCTTTCTTTGGAATGGCCACAGATATGGATCTCTTCCAGTCGTTTGGCCAGGTAGCTGTCTTCCAAATTTCTTGGCATAGACAAGTGAGTGCTTCCAGAGTTGCATCCATTTGTTGAATCATCTTAATTGGTATTCTGACAATTCCTGGAGCCTTGTTTTTCACCAATGCCTTCGTTGCAGCTTGAACTTCTTCCTTTAATATCATTGGTTCTTGACCATATGTTACCTCCTGAAATAGTTGAACGTTGACCAATGCTTTTTGGGACAGCGACTTTGTGTATTCCTTCCATCTTCTTATGATGCTTCCTGCATCCTTCAACACTTCACCCATAGAATCCTTCAGTATTGAAGTTTTTCTTCAATTCTTTCAGGTTGAGATATATGAAGCATGTTCTTCCTTTTTGGTTTTCTAACTCCAGATCTTTCCACATTTTATTATAATACTTTACTTAGGCTTTTTGAGTAGCCCTTTGAAATCTTCTGTCCAGCTCTTTCACTTCATCATTTCCTCCATTCACTTTAGCTACTCTACATTCAAGAGCAAATTTCAGAGTCTCTTCTGATATCCATTTTGGTTTTTTCTTTCCTCTTTTCTTTTCTTTCCTTCATGTATGATGTCCTTGAAAGCATCCCAAAACTCATCTAGTCTTCGGTCATTAGTGCTCAGTGCTTCAAATCTGTTCTTGAGATGGTCTCTAAATTCAGGTCTGATATACTAGAGGGCATACTTTGACTCTCATGGACTTGTTCTAATTTTCTTCAGCTTCAACTTGAACTTGCATAGGCTCAATTGACAGTTTGTTCCTCAGTTGGCCTCTGGCCTCGTTATGATTGATGATATCAAGCTTCTCCTTGGCTGTTTCCACAGATGTAGTAAATTTGATTCCTGTGTATTCTGCCTGGCCAGGTCTACATGTATAGTTGCCATTTTTTGTTGTTGGAAAAAGGTATTTCCAGTGAATAGGTAGTTGGTCTTGCAAAATTCTATCATTTGATCTCTGGCGTTGTTTCTATCACCAAGGCCGTATTTTCCAACTACCGATCCTTCGTTTCCAACTTATGCATTACTATCACCAATAATTATCAATGCATCTGATTGCATGCTTAATAAATTTCAGACTTCAAGAATTGGTAAAAATCATCAATTTCTTCATCTTTGGCATTAGTGGTTGGGGGTAAATTTGAATAATAGTGTTTTAACTCGTCTTCCTTGTAGGTGTATGGATATTTTCCTTCCACTGATAGCACTGTACTTTAGGATAGATCTTGAAATGTTCTGTTTCATGATAATGTTACACCATTCCTCTTCAATTTTTCATTCCTGGTATAGTAGACCATATGATTGTACGATTTAAAATGGCCAATATCAGTCCACTTTAGCTCACTAATGCCTAGGATACTGATCTTCAAGAGTTCCATTTAATTTTTGATAACTTCCAATTTTCAAAGATTCATACTTCATGCATTCCATGTTCCAATTGCTAATGGATTTTTGCAGCTGTTTCTTCTTATTTTGAGTCTTGCCACATCAGCAAATGAAAGCCCTGAAAGCTTGACCCCATCCACATCATTAAGATCAACTCTGTTTTGAGGAGGCAGCTCTTCCTCAGTCATATTTTGAATGTCTTCCAACCTGAGGGGCTCCTCTTCTAGCACTGTATCAGATAATGTTTTGCTTCTTGTTGTAAGGGCTTCAGTGGACAACTTTTTCAGAAGTAGATTACCAGGTCCTTCTTCCCAGTCTGTTTTAGTCTGGAAGACGAGCTGAAACCTATCCACCATGAGTGGCTATGTTGGCATTTGAAATACTGGTGGCATAGTTTCCAGCATTACAGCAACGCACAAACCACCACAGTTAAAACAAACTGACAGGTGTATAGTGGCTTCTACTTCTACCTACTGAAAAAGGTAAAAAAACAAACAAAAAACAACTTTTGCTATCTTTGATTACATCTAAAAAAGGAAGAAGCAGAAACTGATCTTCCAACACTCAGATTTATTTATCTGATTACTTAATAAAATATGATTAACTATTTCTTCAAAAATGGTACCATTGTTGACCATATATTTAAGAGTCCTGTAAATTTGATTTTATCCATTAAACTTTGTCCTTTATTACTACATTGAGTTGGAAAAAACATTGCTAATTCTGTATCTGTATTAACAATCAGTTTTTTTTGCACATCAGCCATAGGTTTTGGCTTGTCAGATACTAGAGTTCAGTGGCTACCTTTGTGCTGATTAGATTTCAGTGGGAGATAAGCCTAAAAGCATGTTTGATGGTGTTCGCATTTCACACACATACGGTCACCTTGGTTTTCTTGGATGGTACATCATCTTTAAGTTCAGGTGCCTCCCTTCTGTCCTGAAATTGAGAGCAATGTGACCTTTTGTGTTGCAAAACTGTGTGGTCCTGGAGCAAGTTAGGATAGATATCCTTAGGAGTTTTAGTGGATAAGTCTCTCTGAGGAAAGGGATAATTGGATGGTATATTTTGAAAATTGAAAAGGAAAAGTATTTGTTCTCTATATGTACAGAAAAAAGGGAATCATTTTTCTTGGTTTTGTTTTTGTTCTCATCATACTTCTGCCTCGGGCCTGTGAGAGTCTGATATCTGTGTGTCTGCATCATTTCTGGTAGCCATTGTGACAGTTGAGTGGTATCATTTCAGAATAAATTATTCTAAAATCTTTTGGCCACTGATAACTTTCAAACAGCTAGTGCACATATCTCTAGGACCCAAACACCCTAAGGAGGGCAAGATGCAAGGCGATGGCTCATATAAGCCCTGTAATGGGCAGAGCTAAGGTGACTGTTCATATAAGTCCTGTAATCGGCAGACAGATCTAAGGAAATGGTCCATAGAAGCCCTGTAATGGGCAGACAGATCTAAGGAGATGGTTCATAGAAGCCCTGGAATGGGCAGACAGATCTAAGGAAATGGCCTATAGAAGCCCTGTAACAGGCAGACAGATCTAAGGAAATGGCCCATAGAAGCCCTGTGATGGGCAGACAGATCTAAGGAAATGGCTCATAGAAGCCCTGTGATAGACAGACAGATCTAAGGAGATAGCACATAGAAGCCTGTAATGGGCAGACAGATCTAAGGAAATGGCCCATAGAAGCCCTGTGATGGGCAGACAGATCTAAGGAAATGGCTCATAGAAGCCCTGTGATAGACAGACAGATCTAAGGAGATAGCACATAGAAGCCTGTAATGGGCAGACAGATCTAAGGAAATGGCCCATAGAAACCCTGTGATGGGCAGACAGATCTAAGGAAATGGCTCATAGAAACCCTGTGATAGACAGACAGATCTAAGGAGATAGCACATAGAAGCCTGTAATGGGCAGACAGATCTAAGGAAATGGCCCATAGAAACCCTGTGATGGGCAACAGATCTAAGGAAATGGCTCATAGAAACACTGTGATAGGCAGACAGATCTAAGGAAATGGCTCATAGAAACCCTGTGATGGGCAACAGATCTAAGGAAATGGCTCATAGAAGCCCTGTGATAGGCAGACAGATCTAAGGAAATGGCTCATAGAAACCCTGTGATGGGCAGACAGATTTAAGGAAATGGCTCATAGAAGCCCTGTGATAGACAGACAGATCTAAGGAAATAGCCCATAGAAGCCCTGTAATGGGCAGACAGATCTAAGGAAATGGCCCATAGAAGCCCTGTGATGGGCAGACAGATCTAAGGAAATGGCTCATAGAAGCCCTGTGATAGGCAGACAGATCTAAGGAAATGGCCCATAGAAGCCCTGTGATGGGCAGACAGATCTAAGGAAATGGCCCATAGAAGCCCTGTGATGGGCAGACAGATCTAAGGAAATAGCCCATAGAAGCCCTGTAATGGGCAGACAGATCTAAAGGAAATGGCCCATAGAAGCCCTGTGATGGGCAGACAGATCTAAGGAAATGGCTCATATAAGTCCTGTAATGGGCAGACAGATCTAAGGAAATGGCTCATATAAGTCCTGTGATGGGCAGACAGATCTAAGGAAATAGCCCATAGAAGCCCTGTAATGGGCAGACAGATCTAAGGAAATGGCCCATAGAAGCCCTGTGATGGGCAGACAGATCTAAGGAAATAGCCCATAGAAGCCCTGTAATGGGCAGACAGATCTAAGGAAATGGCCCATAGAAGCCCTGTGATGGGCAGACAGATCTAAGGAAATAGCCCATAGAAGCCCTGTAATGGGCAGACAGATCTAAGGAAATGGCCCATAGAAACCCTGTGATAGACAGACAGATCTAAGGAGATAGCACATAGAAGCCTGTAATGGGCAGACAGATCTAAGGAAATGGCCCATAGAAACCCTGTGATGGGCAACAGATCTAAGGAAATGGCTCATAGAAACACTGTGATAGGCAGACAGATCTAAGGAAATGGCTCATAGAAACCCTGTGATGGGCAGACAGATCTAAGGAAATAGCCCATAGAAGCCCTGTAATGGGCAGACAGATCTAAGGAAATGGCCCATAGAAGCCCTGTGATGGGCAGACAGATCTAAGGAAATGGCTCATAGAAGCCCTGTGATAGGCAGACAGATCTAAGGAAATGGCCCATAGAAGCCCTGTGATGGGCAGACAGATCTAAGGAAATGGCCCATAGAAGCCCTGTGATGGGCAGACAGATCTAAGGAAATAGCCCATAGAAGCCCTGTAATGGGCAGACAGATCTAAAGGAAATGGCCCATAGAAGCCCTGTGATGGGCAGACAGATCTAAGGAAATGGCTCATATAAGTCCTGTAATGGGCAGACAGATCTAAGGAAATGGCCTATAGAAGCCCTGTAACAGGCAGACAGATCTAAGGAAATGGCCCATAGAAACCCTGTGATGGGCAGACAGATCTAAGGAAATGGCTCATAGAAACCCTGTGATAGACAGACAGATCGAAGGAGATAGCACATAGAAGCCTGTAATGGGCAGACAGATCTAAGGAAATGGCCCATAGAAACCCTGTGATGGGCAACAGATCTAAGGAAATGGCTCATAGAAACACTGTGATAGGCAGACAGATCTAAGGAAATGGCTCATAGAAACCCTGTGATGGGCAGACAGATTTAAGGAAATGGCTCATAGAAGCCCTGTGATAGACAGACAGATCTAAGGAAATAGCCCATAGAAGCCCTGTAATGGGCAGACAGATCTAAGGAAATGGCCCATAGAAGCCCTGTGATGGGCAGACAGATCTAAGGAAATGGCTCATAGAAGCCCTGTGATAGGCAGACAGATCTAAGGAAATAGCCCATAGAAGCCCTGTAATGGGCAGACAGATCTAAAGGAAATGGCCCATAGAAGCCCTGTGATGGGCAGACAGATCTAAGGAAATGGCTCATATAGGTCCTGTAATGGGCAGACAGATCTAAGGAGATGGTTCATATAAGTCCTGTAATGGGCGGAGTCTTCGTTTCTTTTCACTGAGCAGACAACAATATCTGTTGCTTTTAGAAGCCACATGACTGTGGTAGCATTACAAGTGCCACATATATTCTCCATAGTTGATTGTAGGGATGTCGTTGCATTGTAATACAGGAAAATAGTATTTATTTAGAAGATGACAAAGAGTGCAATTTTTTTATGATTTAGACAACAAGAGGGAAATACTGTAGCATTTACGTAAATTTCTATCCAAATGACTAGTAAAAATACAATTTTACCTCTTAGTCTGTGAATCTTCAATTATTAAAAAAGTAAAAATACCTAGAAAAATCTACCTCCAATCTATCTGACCTAAAGAAACCTTATATAATTCAAATATTATATATTAAAAAAATCAACATACTAGAGAAGGTATTTAAATCAACTTCAGTGGATCCTTTTAATGACGATAAAATACATTTATTTTCTTTGTAAATTTTTCATAAAGGTTTTTCTTTGTTTTAAATGATTATAAAGATAATTATATAAGTGATACTTTATAAATAGAAAAAATATATATAGATAAACAAAAACAAGAAAACAAAAGCAATGTTAATTCTACCAGCCAGCAATAATCACTGTCAACATATGATGTGTATCACCTCAGAGTTACTTCGAATTCTATTTATGCACAGGTAAACACACATGAAAACTCTTTTAAAGGGCTTATACTGAACTGTGGAAACTCTGGTGGCACAGTGCTTAAGTGTTTGGCTGCTGACCAAGAGGTCGGCAGTTTGAATTCACCAGGTGCTCGTGGAAACTCTATCGGGCAGTTCTACTCTGTCTTATAGGGTCACTGAGAGACAGAATCGACTCGACGGCAGCGAATTTTTTATACTAAACTATTTTTAGCCAAACTTCCCCACTTAACAGTATATTATTAACTTGTACAGAGGTTTTTTGCTTGTTTTTTTTAAATGATTCTATCATCACAATTTAAGGTAATGGATTGTCCTATGGAAACTAAACATTTATTTGTTCTTAAGTTTCGGCCACATTTATAGTCTTTATTGAACTCAAAGTACTTCTTGGATGTTCTTGCATGAAAGTGTTCCATACAGGTGAATGTGCTTATGGAATTGTCCTTAACCGGCATTCATGAAGTAGTTAGTTGCTGAAGACCTAATCTCACATTTACAACTATAGATGCACTTGTCCTTGAAATAAGCGACTTACTGTAATTCTTGCTTTATTGCTAGAGATGATCTTTGTAGCTAGGAAGGTTCTTTAGTGCTTGAAAATGAATGATGCTCTTCCTTAGTTGGTGCCAACTTGGCATCCAAACTGAAGTCTTTTGTCAATTATACACTTAGAGTCACTGCTGGGTTATGAAGTTCTCCTTCTGTCTCCGTGAAGTCACGGTGGCTTTGTCAAATCTGCTTAGTCCAAAGGGTGTCTTCACTTGGATTACTTTTTCCCCTTGCAGTTAATTTCTAAAGATTTTACATAACTCTTTTGATATTATTGTTGTTACTATTTCAGTATTTTATATTTTCATATTATCAAAAATTTAAAAAAATTAATAATCATACATCATGATAGACAAATCTAACACATGGTACAGACAGATTTGATGAACTAAGCATGAAAATTACAGCAATTAAAAAAAAATCCCAGTCATAACACGTGAAATTATTTTATTTAGCTAAAGAAAAGTATATATCCAGAGATTAAATAAGATAGCTTAATGATATCTCAGACTTCATGAAAGGCATCATTTTTAAGATATAGTGAAAGTAACATTAAACACACCCAAACCTACTGCTGTCAAGTCAATTCTGACTCATAGCAACCCTATAGGACAGAGTAGAACTGCTCCATGGGGTTTCCAAGTTGCAGCTGGTGAACTCAAACTGTTGACATTTTGGTTAGCAGCCAAACACTTAACCACTGTGCCACCAGGGCTCCAAAGTAACATTAAGATTAGCTAAATCTTATTTTTATTCAGATTTTCACTTATTAGTTAAACAGAAGTCTCAGACTGGGTTTAGATAAAGGAGTAGTGTTAACATTAGAATTTAGCGATATTCTGTTTGGATAATTAAAAACGATTTATAAATTATCCAAACAATGTATATTAAAAAAAATTTCCAGTTAAAAATTTCAAGAGAAAATTAGCTATGGTTAGTTGTACATTTTTTTTAATTGTATAAAATATTTATGTTAAAATGCTAGTAAGTATTCAGGAACAGGTTGTCCAAAGAGATTAAATGACATTATTAGAAACTCTAAATATACAAATTTTTCTGTGATTGGAACTTCTTTAAATCAAATACTATTTGAAATAAATGGGACATTTATGGAAAACATATTCCTTTTTATTTGGTTTAGGAATTGTTGTGGTGAAAGCTTTGTTAGAATGGGATTTGAAGTGTGCAGAAATCACATTTGATGAACCCGTGGTATATCCAAATTATTGGTTCTAATAGCAGTTTATTAAAATCAGTGCATTATGCAAAATCACTTGTCCATGATTAGAAAAGCTCCAGATTAAATATGACAGACTATCTCCCTTTTTATAATGGATGAATTAGGAAGTAAACAATTATTTTGGATCCAAGAAAATAGGTGTCATTGCATGCTACACTTCCCCAGATACTGGACTTCATTGTGAACAAGTGGATGTAAGTATAAGTTCATGTTCCTATTGGTAGCTTGGCATGCTTGTAAGTGTGTGTGTGTGTGTGTGTGTGTGTGTGTGTGGTGGAGAAAGCTAAAATGCTAGACAAATGTAGTGTGAGGGCTCAATTAGAAATCATCGCACTTTATTTGTTGCTACTACAAGTATAATTTATGAGTAACACTTTCATTATCAAGAATATTTTAATAGGCAGAAAACAGAAAAACATCATTTCTTTTTTCATTAATTTAGTCATCAAATATTTTAGAGTTTCCAGTGTGTCATATATTAGGTATTGGAGATATCTAATAAGTAAATATTCCTTGACCTTGGTAAACTTACGTTCTAGTAGGGAGGTTATCAAACACTTGCATGGGATTAATTGTGGTTGATGCTAGGGTGGTGGTCCATACAGAGTGCTGTGGGGAAACAAAGCGGAAATTGAGCATTTCGTCTTGATCAGGAAAAGCTTTAACAAAGGATGTTACATTTGAACTGAGTGTTGTCAAGGCATGAAGTATTTATTAGGTGAGCAAGCTAAGTAAAGATATTCTAGTCAGAAGAAATAGCTTGAGCAAAGGCAGGGTTGGGTGTCAGGAGACACGACATGCCCAAGAGCAGTGTAAACTTCTGCGTGGTTAAGAGATGCAATGCAAAGAGGTATACGTAGGTATTTCATTCAGTCTCTTAAAGTGGCTTAGCCAATGAAAGATTTATTTCTTTTTCTCATGTGATAAGGTACTTGGGAGAGTCGGTTGCTGACATGGGTTTGGAAGCATAAATGTCAAAGCTTATCTCTCGCGATTCTTGTGGATTTACCTCACAAACACTGAGCACCAGTTTCTGTGTCCACATCTCAGACCAAAAAAAAAAAAAAAAAAAAAAAAGAGCAGCACCTCCATTTAGAAAGTAAGAATTAACCCAGAAATCCTTATCAGTATTCTGTTTCGTTCTCATTCACCAGATATATTGCACAGTGATGGTCCCACAAGGAGCTAGAAAATGTAGAGGTGTTTGTTTTGTTTGATTTGTTTTGTTTCTACTTTGTTTTAAAATTAGACTATTTCTTCTCCTAAGAAAATGCAGATTCTCTCAGTAATGAAGCAGGAGGGATTGGATATTGTTCAGGCAGAGGGTGGTGTCTACTAATTGGGGCAAGGAGATTCCAGTTCAGCCTCTATTAGTTTAATCTCTGAAAGCAAATGCATTTGTTTATTATAAAGGAAAAACATGCATTCAAAAAAATACTTTGGTCTCTGATGTAGGACATGGTAAAATTTTACTCGCACTTAATATAGGGAGGATGTAGACACAAGTTTCTCTAGGTACAGATTGAAAGGAAGAGTATTCCAAGACCAGAATCGTGGACATGAGCCAGCTGGACATAACAAGAAATGGTGCAATGTGGTGCACAGATCAAGAGGCTCATACGTGAATTCAAATCTTAGTTCTATCTGTTTACCTATGTGACCTCCAGCAGGTTACTTAACCTCTTTAAGCCATAAATAAATTTCTAGTTTGAAAAAACGAGGAGCATTTGTAAACGTTTTCCGTGGTTGTCCTGAGGCTTAAATGGCATGCCGTGCATAGCATACAGCACAATGAACATTTAGAGTAGACACTTAGTAAGTGACAGGAGTGACTGCAGTTTAAATAATCACATAAAAGTGTGCCAGGCACCGTGATTCATAGTTTGTTTGTTTGGAGAGGAGGGGAGGGAGTCAAACTAGATTTCCGAGACAGGAGCTTAAGAAGTTGCGAATTTTCAAGGTCCAGAATTTTCTCTTCAGGTTTTCAGGGTGCAAACCCTGATATTCCACATCTAAGAGGTAGTAGGGATGATGGCAAAGCATACAAGACTAATTTATGGATAATAACGTCCAGATGAGCACGCAGAGGCCACTACTTGGGAAAACAAATGATCAGGAACATGTTTGATAACTAAAGAATCAGAAGAAAGGCAGCTTTAATATCAGAGTTTACATCGGGGTCTGACAGTCCAATCAAACCTTTCCCTCAGCAGCAATGTAACTATCAAGAAAATTATATGTTCAAACTGTCCAGACAGGAACTTTTTCTTTGGGACAGATTATGAATGCCCTCTGCTCAAACTAGCTTCTCTGGCTCTTCTTTTTCTGCTTCCTTGGATGACCTACTCTTCTTTGAATGACAGATTCTATCTTTAGATATTTTAAATAATTTTAAGCATTTATAGAGAACTTTTGCTGGTCTAAGAAATATTCTCTGTCTTCAAGGTAATAACACATTAGTCCTTGGATTCATCCTATGTTGATTTTTGTATAGGTAGTCCCCAACTTAGGATGCGGTTCCCTTCCAACAACTCCATCGTTAAGTCTGTTCTGATGTAGGTCAAATACCTCATTTTTTTTTTTTTTTAGTTTTCATTATTATTGCCTTTTATTATCAGTATCTTTATAAATCCTATCTGTAGTTGTCTTTGGGGGTTGCAAACATTACATATAAACTTACAGATACATTTTAATTCATACATACATAAAAAATACACAAATCATAGAATAATGATGACCCTAAGTGCGGTTCATTGTGACTTGATACATTGTAGGTCGGGGACTACCTGCAGTTTCATTTAAAAGAAATAGCTCCTTTCCTTCTTTCCAGTTTCTTGGGGTGGTACCTGACTCTTTGCATAAAGCTTATCAACTAAATTTATTATCAAACAGCTTCCTATTTTTGGCAATGACAAGAGTTTGAGTGATTTGCATAGAAATGGCATTTTACTGGGAAGGAGAAAGGAGGGGTGGAGGTAGAGAGGGAGGAAGGAGTGTGAGACGTCCCCAAGGTCACAAAGTCACAGTCACTGACAGATTTAGAATGAAAACGAGGTCACAGAATTTTTAGCCTAAGCTTTTAGGTATTTGTTTGTTTTGTTTTTGCATCTTTTTGGCATTTTCTGGCTGTTGTTCGTGTGTTATTGTTTGCACTGCATATTATACCATAGTGATAGCTGCAATGATTACATTTTCTTAAAGTTCTGTGTTTTGAAAGAGGACATAAACAAGAAAAAAAAATTCCAAATACCATGGAGAGTACTGCACGTTCTTTGCAGACACATGTAATCCACCTCAGGGAATTAAGGCTGTTAACTCTTGGGTGTCATTGCTTCTGGGCCCTTTCAGATTACACAGAAGGGAATATATGTGCGGGTGCTAATGTTTTATATATACCCCATTTCTGCAGTCACCCTACAGGACAGGGGAGAACTGCCCCACAGGGCTTCCAAGGCTGTAAATCTTTATGGAAGCAGACTGCCACATCTTTCTCCCATGGAGCGGCTGGTGGATTTAGCAGCCAAGCACTTCACCACTGCACCACTGGTGCTTCTTTTCCTTTTATATATACATACTTATAAATATTCTATATGTAACCAGTTGTAGCGATATGAAGCCTAACCTGAGTTAATGCTAATGCCTCCAACTCTAAGTCATTACCACATGGATCATGTTAGCCTCCTCCCCTTGTAAATTGTAAGCTCACAAGCCAAAAGTGAGAAATATGGCTCTGCCTTCCATCCATTTGATTATTAATCACATATAGTGATACTGAATTGCCCATATCATACCACGTGGGAAACAGATTTATGGATTACAGTATAGTGCTATGTACTGCTCCTTTTGCCTTTAGTCTTACAGACTTTATTTCCAAAATTAATGTAGTTTAGCACCTTTTCCTCCACTTTGTCTTCTATACAATGATTTTATTTATTTACAATGCTGATTTCACCAAATAAAATAATATAATCTAAGAAATCGCTACAGCTAAACAGGTGAGAAGTATAGGGCCGTACAGCTCCGATTTACATACATTAGACACTTACTGTATCCTTAGATTAGCACTTATATCCTTAGTCAAATATTCTAGCATTTCTTTATATTTTCTCTAGTTGTTTGTTCATTTATTCATTCAATAAAGTTGGCATCTGTTATGTGCAGGCATTGCCTAAGAATAAATATGGCAGGTATTGTCTGCAGATAATGCAGTGAACATACTATTCTAAATACATGTTCATGTGGTATTTAAACTTACGACTTTTTTTTTTCCGACTCAACTGTGTATTGTTTGAAGGCAGTAAGCTCAGTTCTTCAAATGTTTCCCAGTGTTATTTGCCGTCTACACCATTCTTCGTTAAAAGACTAGAAAGGAAGCTCTCCCGAAATGTTAAGAGATCTTGAAAACCAAACTGTCATACTTCTCTGAATGGATCTGGTTAATTGAGAGGATTTTCAAAAGTAATGGGCCAAAAGCCAAGAAAACATTCCAGGAATTATGTGAGAAAGGTTTTCCATGTATTATATGTAAAAGGAAGATACAATGGTGCTGCAGAAATCTTCCATAGAATAACTCAGGACTCAGATGGACTGGACTTCAAAGTCCTGCTCAACATTTTTCTAACAGCATGCCTTGAGCAAAAAAATTAAACTTTCTAAGTTTTGGTCTCCACGTCTGCAAAGTAGGCATAAAAGTACAAATCTTAAAAGCGTGTTATAATGATTGCTATAATGATTAAAAGACATAATGTTCACAAGCCACTAGCTTAGCACACTGTGTAACATGTACGAAACTTGATCAAGTATAGCTATTCTTACGATATTCATTTTTATACTCTAATGAGTCCAGAAAAGAATCAAAGAGATAGACTCAAAAGAGTTCATTTTATACGCAAATATTGCTTACAAAAACTTGGCAATGTTGTGATTTTGGTATTTTCTCACATCTGTAACAGATGAACTTCTGTTGGATTCTCTTAGTCATTTTAGAACAGAACTTTTTGAATGAAGGAACATCGGTGTTTTATTTAGATAAAATAGCACCTCAAAATATGCAATGAGAGTGAGGAAAACACTTTAAAACAGAATATAGATGGGAAGCTGTGAAGTAGAGTGGACAACAGACTGTATTCTGTGGCATCTGAGGATAGAAACAAAAGGGTAACACATGAAGTGGACGTGGAGCAGCAGGTCAGTGAGTGACCCCTACAGGCTTCCGTGGCTCTTTTATGATCAACCCTTAAGACATTTTTAGTTTCTTAATGATGTTTTCTAAGTAAACAGTATTGAGGTATAATTTTCATTGAATAAAATGAACCAAATTTAAGTTTACATTTCAATGAGTTTTGATATACTTATAAGCCAATATAACTACCACACCAAGCAAGATACGGAATATTTTCATCAACTCAGAAATTTCCTTTATGCCTGTCATCAGTCAACTCTCATATGCCTGTTCTAGACAATAACAAATCTGCTTTCTATTCCTGTAGATTAAATTTGTTATATATATATGATAAAGTTTCATATGTAAGCAATTATAAGCTATGAGCTTTTTTTTCTTTTGCTTAACAAAATAATTTTGGAATTCATCCATATTGTTGTACCTGTTAGTCATTCATTCTTTTCATTTTTTGATAATTTTCCTTCTACGGGCATACAGCAGTTCACTCGTTTCCAGAGGTGGCTATTATACCTATAACTGCTGTGAATATTTATGAAGAAATCTTAGTACAGACATATGTTTTTTATGTCTCTAGAATGGACATGCTAGGCTGTATGGTAAGTAAAAAATTTAACTTTTTAAGAAATTTTATAATTGTTTTCCAAATTGCCTCTGACATTTTTCACTGCAAACAGTAAAATATCAGAGCTTCAGTTGTTCTTCATTCTCCTCAACCTTTGGTATTGTCATTCTTTTTAATTTTAACCATTTTAATAACCATATAGTGGTATTTCGTTGTAAATATATTTGCATATTCTTGATGAATATTAATGTTGAACATATATAAGGTACTCATTGACAAACTATATACATAAAAAAAAACCCCAACAAAAAACTCCACTGCTGTGGAGTCGATTCTGACTCATAGAGACCCTACAGGACAGAGTAGAACTGCCCCATAGGTTTTCAAGGCTATAATTTTTAGGGAAGCAGACTACCACATCTTTCTCCCATGAAGCAATGGTAAATTTGAACTACTGACCTTACAGTTAGCTACTGAGCTCTTAACCACTGTGCCACCAGGGCTTCTGACAATTTATGTCTTGTTTCATTAAGTGTTCCTATCTTTGCCTGTTTTCTTTCTATTAAGTTGTAAGAGTTCTTTATATATTCTGGACACAACTCTAGCATATTATATATGTATGTGTGTATATATATATATATACACACACAATATATTATCTTCTAGTTTATTGTTTACCTTTTAATTTTTTTTATTGTACTTCAAGTGAAGGTTTACAGAACAAATAGTTTCTCATGAAACAGTAGTACACATATTGTTTTATGACATTGGTTAACAACCACACAACATGTCAACTCTCTCCCTTCTCAACTTCTTTTTTTTTTTGGTGAAAATATACATAGCCAAAGATACACCATTTCAAAAATTTCTACATGAACAGTTCAGTGACATCGACTACGCTCTTCCAATTGTGCTGCTATTCTCACTTTCAATGAACGTTTACAGAACAAAATAGTTTCTCATTAAACAGTTAGTACACGTGATGCCCTATGACAATGGTTAACAACCTCACAACACATCAACACTATCCTTACCCAACCTTGGGTTCCCTATCACCAGCTTTCCTGTCCCCTTCTGCCTTCTAGTCCTTTTCCCTGGACTGCTGTGCCTCATTAGTCCCATTTGGTTTTATGGGGCTGTCCACTCCCCGGCTGAACGGTGAACCTGGGAAGTGACTTCACCACTGAGCTTAAAGGGTGTCTGGGGGGGGGTCCATATTCTCGGGGTTTCTCCAGTCTCCTTTAGGCCAGTAAATCTGATCTGTTTTTAATGGGTTAGAATTTTGTTCTACATCCTTCTCCACCTCTGTCCAGAACCCTCTGTTGTGATCCAGGTCAGAGCAGTTAGTGGTAGTAGCCGGGCCCCAACTAGCTGTACTGGACTCAGTCTGGTGGAGGCCTTGGTAGCTGTGGTCCGTTAGTCCTCCAGACTAATCTTTTCCTTGTATCCTGTTCTCTTCACACTCCCTTGCTCCTGAAGGGATGAGACCAGTGGAGCATCTTAGATGGCCGCTCACAGGCTTTTAAGACCCCAGATGCTACTCACCAAGATAGAATGTAGAACATTGTCTTTATAAACTGTGTTATGCCAGTTGAGCTAGCAGTTCCCCGAGACCATCGTCCCCACAGCCCTCCGCCCAGCAATTCAGTCCTTCAGGGAGTTTGGATATGTCTGTGGAGCTTCCATGACCTTTCCTTGTACAAGTTGTGGTGGTTTCCTCTGTATTGTGTACTGTCTCAGTCTTCACCCAAGATACCACTTATCTATTGCCTATTTAGTATTTCCCCCCTTACCCCTCCCACCCCTGGTAACCAACAAAGATTGTTACACTTTGTGTGTGAACTTTTTCATGGGTTTTTACAATAGAGGTCTCATACAATATTTGTCCTTTTGTGATTGACTTATTTCACTCAGCATAATGTCCTCCAGTTTCATCCATGTTATGAGATGCTTCACAGATTCATCATTGTTCTTCCTCATTGCATAGTACTCCATTGTGTGTATGTACCATAGTAGTTTATCCATTCATCTGTTGAAGGGCATCTAAGTTGTTTCCATCATTTTGCTGTTGTGAACAATGCTGCCATGAACATAAATGTGCATATGTCTATTCGAGTGATGATTCTTATTTCTTTAGGATATATTCCTAGGAGTAGGATTGCAGGATCTTATGGTATGTCTATTTCTACCGTTCTGAGGAAGCGCCATATCATTTTCCAAAATGGTTGTATCATTTTACATTCCCACCAGCAGCGCATAAGAGTTCCAATCTCCCCGCAGCCCCTCCAACATTTGTTATTTCCAGTGTTTTTGATTCATTCCAGTAATGCCGGGTGAGATGCTATCTCATTGTGGTTTTAATTTGCATTTCTCTAATGGCGAGTGATCGCGAACATTTCCTCATGTGTCTGTTGGCCGCTTGAATGTCTTCTTTGGTGAAGTGTCTGTTCATTTTCCTTCGCCCATTTTTTAATAGGATTATTTGTCTTTTTGTTGTAGAGGGGTTGGATTTTCTTGTAGATTATGGATATTAGAACTTTGTCTGACTTGTATTGTCCAAAAATTTTTTCCCAGTCTGTAGGTTTTCTTTTTACTCTTTTGGTGA
The DNA here is from genome assembly GCA_030035585.1 of Dugong dugon. NCBI lineage: Eukaryota > Metazoa > Chordata > Mammalia > Sirenia > Dugongidae > Dugong > Dugong dugon. The sequence continues at coordinate 113,268,794 of CM057473.1, read as the reverse complement.
AGTGTTTTGAAAAGCATAGGTATTTGATTTTTAGAAGATCCCAGTTATTTATCTTATCTTTTGGGGTTTGTGTGTTGATGGTTATGGTTTGTATCCTGTTAATGCTGTGTATTAGCACCTGAAGTGTTGGTCCTATTTTTTCTTCTATGAACTTTATAGCTTTAGGCTTTATATTCAGGTCTTTGATCCATTTTGAAGTAGTTTTTGTATACAGTGTGAGGTATGGATCCTGTTTCATTTTTTTGCAGATGGATATCCAGTTTTGCCAGCACCATTTGTTAAAAAGACTGTCTTTTCCCCATTTGATAGACTTTGGGCCCTTGTCGAAGATCAGGTGACCATAGGTGGATGGATTTACATCTGGGTTCTCAATTCTGTTCCATTGGTCAATGTATCTGTCGTTGTACCAGTACCAGGCTGTTTTGACTACTGTAGCTGTATAGTAGGTTCTCAAGTCAGGTAGTGTGAGTCCTCCCACTTTATTCTTCTTCTTCAGTAGTGCTTTACTTATTCGGGGCTTCTTCCCTTTCCATATAAAGTTAATTATTAGTTTTTTCGTCTCTTTGAAGAATGTTGCTGGTATTTGGATTGGGATTGCATTGTATTTGTAAATTGCTTTGGGTAGAATTGCCATTTTCACAATGTTGAGTCTACCTATCTGTGAGCATGGTGTGTTTTTCCATTTATGTAGATCCCTTTGGGTTTCATGTAGTAGTGTTTTGTAGTTTTCTTTGTATAGGTCTTTTACATCCCTGGTTAGATTTATTCCTAAGTATTTTATCTTTTTAGGGGCTATTGAAAATGGTATTGTTTTCCTGATTTCCTTTTCATCATTCTCCTTATTGGTGTATAGGAATCCAACTGATTTTTGTATGTTTATCTTGTATCCTGCTACTCTGCTGAATCTTTCTACTAGTTCTAGTAGATTTCTCGTGGAGTCTTTAGGGTTTTCTATGTATAGTATCATATCGTCTGCAAACAGGGACGGTTTAACTTCTTCATTACCAATTTGGATGCCCTTGATTTCTTTTTCTTGCCTTATTGCTCTAGCTAGAGTTCCAGCACAATGTTAAATAGGAGTGGTGATGAAGGGCATCCTTGTCTTATTCCTGTTTTCAAGGGGAATGTTTTCAGCCTCTCTCCATTAAGAATGATGTTGGCCATTGGTTTTGCGTAGATGCCCTTTTTTATGTTGAGAAATTTCCCTTCTATACCTATTTTATTAAGAGTTTTTATCAGGAATGGGTGTTGGACTTTGTCAAATGCCTTTTCTGCATCAATTGAGATGATCATGTGATTCTTTTCTTTCCTTTTATTTATGTGGAGGATTACATTGATTGATTTTCTAATGTTGAACCATCCTTGCATATCTGGTATGAATCCGAGTTGGTCATGGTGTATTATTTTTTTGGTATGCTGAATTCTATTGGCTAGAATTTTGTTCAGAATTTTTGCATATATATTCATGAGAGATATTTGTCTGTAATTTTCTTTTTTCGTGGCATCTTTGCCTGGTTTTGGTATCGGTGTTATGCTGGCTTCATAGAATGAATTTGGAAGTGTTGCTTCCTTTTCTAGGCTCTGAAATAGCTTAAGTAGTATTGGTACAAGCTCTTCTGTAAATGTTTTGTAGGATTCTCCAGTGAAGCCATCTGGGCCAGGGCTTTTTCCTGTTGGGAGTTTTTTTATTACCTTTTCAATCTCTTCTCTTGTTATGGGTCTGTTCAGATTTTCATCATCACTTTGTTGTAGTTTGGGTAGGCCATGTGTTTCTAGAAATTTATCCATTTCCTCTAGGTTTTCAAATTTGTTGGAGTATAATTTTTCATAATATTCTGTTATAATCCGTTTTATTTCAGTTGGGTCTCTTGTAATGTCACCCATTTCATTTCTTTTTTGGGTTATTTGCATCCTCTCCTATTTTTCTTTTGTCAGTCTGGCCAGTGGTTTGTCGATTTTGTTGATTCTTTTAAAGAACCAACTTTTGGTTTTGTTGATTCTTTCTATTGTTTTTCTGTTCTGTATTTCATTTTTTCTGCTCTGATCTTTACTATTTCCTTTCTTCTGGTGGCTGTGGGCTTTTTCTTCTGTTCTCTTTCTATTTGTTTGAGTTCTGTAGTTAATGTGTTGATTTTGTCCATGTCTTCTTTTTTGATATGTGCATCTATTGCTATAGATTGTCCTCTGAGGACTGCCTCTACTGTGTCCCAAAGGTTTTGGTATGATGTGTTTCCATTCTCATTTGATTATAGGAATTTTTTGATTCCGACTCTGATTTCTTCTATTACCTGGTGATGTGTAAGCAGGGTGTTATTCAGTTTCCATGTAATTGTTTTGTTTTTTTTTTTTTCCTTGCTCTTTCTGTTGTTAATTTCTGCCTTGATGGCATTGTGGTCAGAGAAGATACTTTGAATTATCTGAACGTTTTGGATCTTGTTGAGGATTGCTCTGTGGCCTATGATGTGGTCTATTCTGGAGAACGTTTCATGTGCATTGGAAAAGAATGTGTATTTTGCAGCTGTTGGGTGGTGTGTTCTATAGATGTCTATGAGGTCAAGTTGGCTGATTGTGCCCTTTAGGTCTTCTGTATCTTTTCTGAGTTTCTTTTTAGTTGTTCTGTCCTTTACTGAGAGTGGTGTGTTGAAGTCTCCTACTATTATTGCGGAACTCTCAGTTTCTCTTTTCAGTGTTGTTAGAGTTTGTTTTATGTATTTTGGACCCCTGTCATTGGGTGCGTGGATGTTTATTATGGTTATGTCTTCATGATGGATCATCCCCTTAATCATTCTCTAGTGTCCTTCTTTGTCTTTTATGGTCGACCTTGTTTTAAAGTCTATTTTATCTGAGATTAGTATTGCTACTCCTGATCTTTTTTGGTAGTTGTTAGCTTGATATTTTTTTTCCCAATCTTTGACTTTTAATAAATTCACATCTTTGTTTCTAAGGTGTGTCTCTTGTAGACAGCATATTGATGGATCCTGTTTTCTTATCCATTCTGTCACTCTCCGTCTCTTTATGGGTGCATTGATTCCATTTACATTCAGTGTAATTATTGATAGATGTGAGTTTGTTGCTGTCATTTTGTAGTGCTTTTTTTTGTGGTGTTGACGTTTGCTTTGTTCTTCTTACTCTCTTGTGCTGAGTTACTTTTGTTTGTGGATTTTTTTTTCATTTCTTTTGTTTTTGTTGAGACTTTTTGTTTTTCCTCTTTATTTTTACGAGTATGTTTGTTAACTTTCTTTGTAGTTACATAGCTTTTAATTTTTAAAAAATCAGTTTCATTAAACTTGATTTACACAGAATATACTTCAGTATAACTATCAGTGTAGATTTTGTTTGTTTGTTTTTTTTTTGGTCGTTTTGCATGGTCAAGAACACTCAGTGAATATTGAATATAAGTAGTGATATCAGATATGTTCCCCTCGTTCCTAAATTAAGAGTAAAAGCATTCAGTCTTTCACCATTTCTATGAAGTTGGCTTTACTCTCTTGATAGCTGTCAGTAATCAGGTCAATTTTATTCCCTCCTACATCTAGTGTTTTGAAAGTTTTTATCATGAATGCTTGTGGAATTTTGTCAAATATTTATTTCTGAATACAGTGAGATGATCATGACTTTTTTGTCATTTATTCTACCAGAACAGTTTATTTAATGATTGTTTTTGGATTTTTAACCAGCCATGCATAATGGAAATAAACCTTGTTTTATTAAGTTGAATAATCTGTTTTATATGTTGCTTTATGTTGAGGTATAATCCATACTGAAGACTGTAGTTTTATTTATTTATTTATTTTAATTTTTTTATTGTACTTTAGATGAAGACTTACAGAACAAATAGTTTCTCATTAAACAGTCAGTACACATATTGTTTTATGACATTGGTTAACAACCCCATGACATGTCAACACTCTCCCTTCTCAACTTTGGAGGACCTTTTTTTTTTTGGTGAAAATATACATAGCCAAACTTATACCATTTCAAAAGTTTCTACACATACAATTCATTGACATTGATTACATTCTTCCAGTTGTGCTGCTATTCTTACTATCCTTTTCCAAATTATTCCATCACCATTATCTTCAACTCACTGTCCCCTAGGCTTCCCATTAAACCTTTTGAGTTGCTGTTGTCAATTTGATCTCACATGGATAATTCTTTTTGAAGGCTGTAGTTTTTGATCTTCATGAATAAGTGCTTCAAGTCCTCTTCACTTTCAGCAAGCAAGGCTGTGTCATCTGCATATCACAGGTCGTTAATGAGTCTTCCTCCAATCCTGATGCCGCGGTCTTCTTCATATAGCCTGACTTCTCGAATTATTTACTCAGCAAACAGATTGAACAACCCAAAACCAAAGATAATTCCTGTTAATTTTTTTGAGTGCATCTTTGGTGACCTTTGAGCATCCCATAGATTTATGGAGCCAAAGGCCAGATGACTCTGGGTTGCAGAGTGAGTTTATAGTTATATTTTCATTTTTTTTAAAAATTTTGCATATGAATAGACATTTTCATGGAAATTGAACACTGTATATCAACAAATATATACTGAATTAATGCTATTGAGTTTTTGATGTTTGTTTTTATTTAAATGTTAAATTAAATATTTACTCAATGTTCTAATTTTTCCACCACATATCTATAGGTAGGTATTTCTATTTTCTAGTAGTAAATTAAAATTTACTTAAAACCCATTCAGACAGGTTGGTTGTACTGGACCATCTCCTCCTCTCTCCTACATCCTCAACCATTTTGTTATCAAGCAGCTTTTGTTCTCTATTATTACCTTGAACTTGACACATTATTAAACTTAGAATGAGGAGAAATCTAGTAGCGTCAAGGAAAAGTGTTTCTTTTGCTATTTCTTTCTGAGTAATTGCTTTCAGACGATATTTACAGAGGTTGGTTGTCTCTATATGTTATGTATCAAATGTTATACAACTTTTTTATTAGTAGATTTCAATATTACCCTTCAACACCTCTTCTTTATTTTTTTCTAATTCAGGATCTTTGAGAACTGTAGGTAGGGGGTCTGTATGTGGGGTGACTGTCAGCTCTTTAGTGTCTATCAGTCCATATGTGGGTTTGTTAATGATATCTGAGCAGACCAAGTTTGCAAGAGAGCTATTTTTCTTTCTAAAATTTAAACCCCATTGAACAATACTGAACAAAAATATCAGAAATATTTTCCAAAAAAAAAATGATCAAAGTTATTTTTTAAATATTATTTATAAGTTCCAAAAAAGATTGAATGAAGGAAGGGTAATGTGGAATATTAGGCCAACAAGTAAGTTTTACAATAAAAGGTTCAAATATGAAAGATCTGTTTGTTCCTTGCATTAAAACAAAACAGAGCATTTGTGGTAATAAACTAAGCTTCCTATTGAAATAACAAACCCAAGCATTAAAAAAACTAAGGAAAATTTTTTTTACAGGTACTGGTAAGTGTCTGGTTACAACTAATACAAATAGAGTATTATACAGTTAACAAAGGGGGATGTGCATTTAGTTATTACATTAATTCTGTAAAACAGCAATTTTCATCTCCATATAGACTAAGAAATCGATATCTACTATACTTACTATTACCTGTTTATACTCATGTGGCAAACCCATACTAAGGTCTCCTTACGTTTTGGGAGACGACTTTGTTGTAGACTTGTTTGTCTTGTTTATAATGGGAGCCCTTCTATGCCATATCTTGCCTGAACTAAATTAGCTAGTTTAAATGGGCTAAATAGAGCTTCTAGCCAGTAAGGCTGCATTGTTTCATGTCAGAGAAATTAAATGAGCCACTTTAAATAAAAATTCTGGCCACAGCACGCAGGTGCAGAGAAGTGATGCCAACAAGGTCAGCGTAACAGAGAAGCAACCTGCAGAATACTTCCAGAACAATTGAGACATACTGGGTTTGCAGAGACAAGGAAGAGAGGGAAAATTTTGCAAGGGAAAGAAAAATATCAGATGGTTATACCATCCAGATTGAAATCAGAAATCATCACAAGGCAGCTTAGAAATTATCACAATAATTTAGTTAATATTTTATGAAATTAAGTGGCTTAGAATTTTTTATATCTCAGTGAAACTTTACAAATGCATCATATCTGAAAAGATACAAAAATATACTACAGAATAAAGAAGTGTTTACAACCCAAACCACCAAACCCAACCCATTGCGTCAAGTTGATTCTGACTCATAGTGACCCTTATAGGACCCAGTAGAACTGCTCCATGGGGTTTCCAAGGAGCTGCTAGTGGATTCAAACTGCCAACCTTTTGATTAGCAGCCAAACACTTAACCAGTATGCTGGAAAAGTACTTATGAAACACCATATAAACATGGCCCTTGCCGATTACACTGAGTATAGCATAGTGTTATTATTGTAAGAATGTGGTTTAAAATGCCTTGGGAAGCACTATTTCCACCATTACTAGTCAGCATACAAGCATGCATACTCTCAGAATGCCCCAACTTCATTTAAATGTATTTTTTCTGAGGTCAACATTTATGACTGCTTATTTTTTTGCTAAGAGTTGTGCTAAGTATTTTATAGGTAGTATGTCATTAATCCTCATGAAAATTGTGCCAAGTAGTTACTATAATCCACTTTTCACGGAGAGAAAAAATGAGGCCTAGAGTTAATAAGTAGTTGGACAAATACAAATGGCTTGTAAGTGGGGAAAGAGGATTAAAAAAAAAATATCTCTCTGCCTTTATAATCTAAATTTCTTATCACTTGGGTAGAATACTACCATAATTTTGAACAGATTTACCATGCTATATCTGAGAAGACAAGAATCTGCAAAGGTAGGGTCACAGGCACCAGTTTTTACTTTAGTGCATTTCAAAGATACACACACACATAGTTTCAAAGAAAAGAAATTCAACAAAATTAGACATCCAATGAAATGGCATAAAATCAGTTATGTTCACTTAACAAGGTAGGTCTGAAGAGTAATAAGAAATGAGAGTGTTAGAGTTCTTGGTTTCAAAAAAGCATGACCGCCCTCTAGCTAGGCATTACAAATCTAGGTAGATATTAAATATATATAGTAAGGCAAGAGAACCAAGCTTGGAGGCCAAACAGGCGGGAACAAATGTAATACATACCACCGAGGCACAACTACAGTAGTGACCATTCACCTTTGCTGCTGGGTGCGATCATGGAAAACTTCACCTTTGACTGCACAGTAGGACCTACTGTTGGAGTTCTATGATGATGGCTCTCGAAAGTTGAAGGCTCCTCACTATGCTTTACCACCCTCACCAGAGGACATCCCAAGTGGCATTTCTTCTGTCATGTCACCCTCTTCCAAGTAAAAATCTCATGTGAGTACCTCTATATTTTGAAACTTGATCACATGACTGTGCTCTTGCTTCGAATGAATGACTATGCTCTCACTTCTACTTTTGCAAAGCAGAATGTACGAAGTGTGGTATTTCCCAATGAAATTCCTCTAGAAATTATACCACTGTAACACATCAATTTTAAAAGACATTCCACCGTGATCATAAATTCCAATAAAGTGGTCCAAGGTGAGTCATCACAGTAGATGGACCAATATCATCTACCAGTTATCACAAAGAGCCAGCTATTTTTTATATATTCTGTCAACTGTCACATCTGAGTCATTGGGTATACAATTATTTCTTGTGCTTGCCACATCTAGTGATGTAGAATCACTTGGCATCTCTATCCTCAATATCTACGCACAAAACTTCATAAAATAGTACTTTTTTTATCTGATTCAAGTACAGGTATTCAGATTTTTGGAAATGGCTGAGTAGTGAAGTGCTTGTGCAAGTTCTGCTATAGATTGTTTTAAAGCCACTGTTTAAATACAAGCGAAAGAATTGAAAAGCAGAAGTCAGAAGAAATTTTACTCTTACACAGCAAAAAACAGTGCAACTGGAAGAGTTAAGAATTGCAGGTTTGTGGCTTTCTAGTCTAAGAATCCTCACCAACTCCCATGACCATCTCTCCCTGTAGAGAATGTAGGTGAAAAGTGCAGCCTCACAGAATCAAGGTTTCAGAGATCAATTCCTAGGACTAGAAAAGCATTTGGAAATTTAAAGGTGAAATCATGGCAGAGGGAATTGAAGAAGGACTGAGACACAAATTCTCAGTATAAACACTGCTCACATTCCTGGCTGACAGCTAAGTTAGACTTGCGCAGGGAAGACTGCAGAGGCCATCAAAACCAGACAGGGAGGAGAGAAGAATAAAATCTTTCAAGAGCGATAAAGCCAATATCTCTGAGTTTCCTTCCTTTTTAAATAGATTGCTCTCCCCCTTCATACCTACCTTGGGTAGCAGACTTGAAGTGTTAGAGAACAGCCCAAGATTGACAGGGAGAGAGGGTGGGCTTCGTCTCTGCCCAGATGCCTGATGGACTGCCATATCACACATGATGAAAACTCCAAGCTACCTTGCTAAAAAAATAAAAATTAAAAAAAAAGAGCAGAAATGTGAAGTCATATGTAAAGAGATGTTATCAGCTACATATGATAGGAGAGAAAAAGTTTGTAGTATCATTCATTACAGATAAGTTAACCACTCATTAAAACAACAGTGGCAAAAATGTCAGAAAAAAAAATCAAAATATAAATTCTATACAATGTATTATCCACAATACTTGGTTTCAACAAAAAAAATTATTAGGCATTCAAGAAAACAGGAAAGTGTGACCCGTATTCAGGAAAAGAGGGCCATCAATGGAAACTTACTCTGAGAATGTCCAGATGTTGGGTTTAGCAATGAGAGGTACGTTCTCTCTCCATATAGTGATAGAGATAGAAACAGAGGTAGAGGTAGAAGTAGAGAAAGAAATATGTATGAAATTGTTCTAAGCAAAAAATTGTATATATGTTCAAACAATTAAGAGAGAATATATCCAAATAATTAAAGAGAATGTGGTATCGTAAATAAACAGAAACTCTCAACAAAGAAAGGGAAACTATTTTATGAAGGAAATTATAGTCATTAAATCTATAATGACTAAAATAAATATTGAACATATGAGACTAACAACAGTAGATTGGGCATAGAAAAAAAATTAGTAGACTTGCAAATATTTATTAGAAATCACCTGTTCCAAAAAAGAGGGAGAAAATTGTGTGTATGTATGTGTGCATATGTGTATATATATGTGTGTGGAGGGGGGGTGTCTTATCAAAGAGCCTGAGAGACCTGTGGAGCAGTGTCACTGCGATATACATAATCTCAGAAGGAAAGAAGAGAGAAAAGAAATTATTAGAAACAATATTAGAATAATAATGACTGAAATCTTCCCAAATTGAGTAGAAAATATTAACTTAAAGATCCAAGAAATTTAATAAACTCAACTAAGATAAACACAAAGAAACTACTCCTCGACATACACAAATTAAACTGTTCAAAATCAAACTTAAAAAGAAAATCTTAAAAGCATCCAGAAAAGAATGACACGTTACATACAGGAAATCAGTGAAAAAAAAAGATTGACATCTTATCAGAATCCATGGAAGTCAATAATACATTCAATATGCTGAAGGGAAAGAAAAAAGTACTTCTCTATGAGGAGTTTTATGCCCAGTGAAACTATGCTTTCAAAATAGATGGAATAAATATGTTTTGCCGTGAAGGAAAGTTGAAAGAATTTGTCTTCAGCAGAACTGAACTACAATAAACGCTAAGAAAAATTATTTAAGTTGAAGGGAAATGACTTCTAGAGAAGCATATGAAGAGCCTTCGAAAAGTGAAAATGTTTAAAATGTTGGTCAAGAGACATGACTAAAATCCCAAACGCTGACAACACCAAATGCTGGTGAGGAAATGGAGCAACAGAAGTTGTCATCCATTGCTGGAGGAAAAGTAAAACTGTAACAGAAATACCACATGCAGGTAGCTTTAAAGAATATAAATATATTTGCTCACAGTTTAGTAGGCTAGAAGCCCAAATTCAGGGCACCAGCTATATGAGAAAGCTCTCTCTCCCTCAGTTCTGAGGGAAGACCTTGTCTCAGCTTCATAGCCCAGCATGCCTCGGTTTCTCAGCTATCTTCATGTGGCATTTGTACTCCCCAAGTCTGTGCTTGCTTGTCTCCATATCTATACTGCTCCTTGCAATCAGAAGTGATTAGTTTAGGACACACCCCACACTGATAAGACCTCATTAACATAAAAAATAAAACTTCATTTCAAGACAGGGTTACATCCAGACGTGTGGTGGTTAGGATCTCACCACACATTTTCGGAGGACCCAGTTCAATCTGTAACAGACACGTAATTACAAATAATGATTGACAGTTTTTTTCAAGGTTACTTTAAATAACGCTGGTGGCTATTTGGGTTACAGAGCCCTCTTAGTGCTTTCACATCTGAAAAAGAAAGTCATGAACACCAGGCACTGGAAACCGATGGTTTCGATGGGGCAATGTTGTAGAAGGTCTTGCATTTTATTGGCAAGTATTTTTTTAAAGCCGTCTCAGCAAGGAATTCAAAGTCTAACAGTTTGGACTATTTTCCACCCTAGCCTCACTGATGATACAGTGAAGATTTTCATTATGCAATATCCATTTACCGATAATTAGGAGTTGAGTGACTCTAGACCTTTAGCTCTATGTATAAATACACTCCTTTATTAACTCCAAAGACATTATTTTCAGACATATATTCTACATCAGCATTCTTTGAAAGTAAATCACCACGTGGTGCTAAGCCATCAGAAAATAACTAGCCATGTACTAGTTAAGTGGTATGAAAAGTTGAAAAAAAAAGATCAACAGATAATGATAGGCAGTTGGGCTAGCTTTGCTGCATAGTAAATCCATGTCCCTTCTCAAGAAATAGATAAGGTCGTTGTACTTATCTAGTAATTAATTGTCTACTAATTTATATTCTCTCCGGGTAAGTTCATCATTCTCATTCAATTCATTATTCACAGGTGCTGGTGTCTATAACCTATCTCCATATGGCTGACTGGGGTCTTTGCCTCCTCTATGAATATGAGTGTGCCTGGCTCACAGTAGGTATTTGGTAAATATTTCTTTGATTATTGACTGCTGAATAATAGATAACAAGGTGATTATTAGAAAATAAATGATTTTTTATGCATCTGAAACACTCCAGAAAATCTAATCTATGAAAGTATACATCAAAAATCACTTTGCATTTTAAAGTGGTTATTGACTATGTGGGGGCATTCAACTGTGTGAATCATAAAAAATTACAGATAACACTGAGACAAATGGGAATTCCAGAATACTCCATTGTGCTGACGAGGAACCTGTACATAGATCAAGAGTCAGCCATTGGAACAGAACAGGGGATACTGTCCGGTTTAAATGCAATCCTGTTGCAACTGTGGTACAGCAAGGTTGTATCCTTTCACCCTACTGATTAAATCTATATGCTGAACAAATAATCTGAGAACCTGAAATATATGAAGAAGTCTGCATCAGAATTGGAGAAAAGACTCATTAACAATCCTGTATATGCAGATAACACAACCTTGCTTGCTGAAAGTGACGATGACTGAGGCACTTCCTGATGAAGGTGACAGACTACAGCCTTCGGTATGGATTACATCTAAATACAATGAAAATCCTCACCACTGGACCAATGAAAACATCACAGTAAATAGAGAAAGAAATAGAAGTTGTCAAGGATTCCATGATCAATAATCAACGCCCATGGAAGCAGCAGTCAAGAAATCAAAGAATATATTACACTGGGTGAATCTGCAGCAAACAGCTTCTTTAAACCATTAAAAAGCAAAGATGTCACTTTGATGACTAAATCACACTTGACACAAGCCATGGTATTTTCAATCGCTTCATATGCATGTGAAAGATGGACCATGAAAAAGGAAAGTTGAAGGGGAATTGACCCCTTTGGACTGTGGTGTTGGAGAAGAATATTGAATCCCATGGACTGAAGAAGAATGAACAAATCAGACTTGGAGGAAATACAGCCAGAATGCTCGTTAGAAGTAAGGACGTTGAGACTTTGTCTTGCTTACTTTGGGCATGTCGGAGACTTGGTTTCGTTTACTTTGGACATGACATCAGGAGGGAAGAATCACTGGAGAAAGACATCATACTTGGTAAAGTAGAGGGTCAACGAAAAAGAGAAAGACGCTCAGTGATCTGGATTGACACAGTAGTACAACAATGGGCCAAGACATAGCAACTATTGTGAGAATGATGCAGGACTGGGCAATGTTTGTTCTGTTGTACATAGGGTCACTATGAATCAGAACCTACTTGATGGCACTTAACAAAAACATGCTTTTTTTCCTATTTGGGGTTTTCTGTTTGTTTGTTTTGTTTTTAACTGCTTTGTCAATGATGCACAAATCACCATCAGTATAAATGTTTTCATTGTTTCAAGCTTTCAGATGGATCGGCTCATTTTTTGTTGTCCTCAGGTGATAAACATTTGATGGTATTCATCATAGAGAATTTTTTTTAAATTGTACTTCAGGTGAAGTTTTACAGAACAAATAGTTTCTCATGAAACAGTAGTAAACATATTGTTTTATGACATTGGTTAACAACCCCATGACATGTCAACACTCTCCCTTCCTGACCTTTTTTTTTTTTTTTTTGGTGAAAATATACGTAGCCAAAGATATACCATTTCAAAAATTTCTACATGCACAGTTCAGTGACATCAACTATGCTCTTCCAATTGTGCTGCTGTTCTCACTTTCAATGAAGGTTTACAGAACAAAATAGTTTCTCATTAAACAGTACACATGTTGCCCTATGACGATGATTAACAACCTCACAACACATCAACACTCTCCTTACTCAACCTTCGGTTCCCTGTCACCAGCTTTCCTGTCCCCTTCTGCCTTCTAGTTCTTGTCTCTGGACTGCTGTGCCTCATTAGTCCCATTTGGTTTTATGGGGCTGTCCACTCCCCGGCTGAACGGTGAACCTCGGAAGTGACTTCACCACTGAGCTTAAAGGGTGTCTGGGGGCCATATTCTTGGGTTTCTCCAGTCTCCTTTAGGCCAGTAAATCTGGTCTTTTTTTTGTGGGTTAGAATTTTGTTCTACATCCTTCTCCAGCTCTGTCCAGAACCCTCTGTTGTGATCCAGGTCAGAGCAGTCAGTGGTGGTAGCGAGGCCCCATCTAGCTGTACTGGACTCAGTCTGGTGGAGGTCTTGGTAGCTGTGGTCCATTAGTCCTTTGGACTAATCTTTCCCTTGTATCCTGCTCTTCACACTCACTTGCTCCCGAAGGGATAAGACCAGTGAAGTATCTTAGATGGCTCCTCACAGGCTTTTAAGATCCCAGACACTACTCACCAAGGTAGAATGTAGAACATTGCCTTCATAAACTGTGTTATGCCAACTGAGCTAGCTGTTCCCTGAGACCATGGTCCCCACAGCCCTCTGCCCAGCAATTCAGTCCCTACGGGAGTTTGGATGTGTCTATGGAGCTTCCATGACATTTCCTTGTACAAGTTGTGCTGGTTTCTCATCCCTCACCCAAGATACCACTTTTCTATTGCCTATTTAGTATTTCCACCCCACCCCCAACCCTAGTAACCGACAAAGATCGTTACTTTTTGTATGTGAACTTTTTCATGGGTTTTTATAATAGAGGTCTCATATAATATTTGTCCTTTTGTGATTGACTTACTTCACTCAGCATAATGTCCTCCAGTTTCATCCATGTTATGAGATGCTTCACAGATTCATTGTTGTTCTATCTCTTTGCATAGTACTCCATTGTGTGTATGTAGCATAGTTTGTTTATCCATTCATCTGTTGATGGGCATCTAGGTTGTTTCCATTGTTTTGCTATTGTGAACAATGCTGCCACAAACATAGGTGTGCATATGTCTATTCAAGTGACGACTTATTTCTCTAGGATATATTCCTAGGAGTGGGATTGCTGGATCAAATGGTATGTCTATTTCTAGCTTTCTAAGGAAGCACCATATCATTTTCCAAAATGGTTGTATCATTTTGCATTCCCACCAGCAGTGCATAAGAGTCCCGATTTCCCTGCAGGGCCTCCAACATTTGTTATTTCCAGTGTTTTTGATTCGTTCCAGTAATGCCGGGTGAGATGCTATCTCACTGTGGTTTTAATTTGCATTTCTCTAATGGCGAGTGATCCCGAACATTTCCTCATGTGTCTGTTGGCCGCTTGAATGTCTTCTTTGGTGAAGTGTCTGTTCATTTCCTTTGCCCATTTTTTAATAGGATTATTTATCTTTTTGTTGTAGAGGTGTTGGATTTTCTTGTAGATTATGGAGATTAGACCTTTGTCTGACTTGTACTGTCCAAAAATTTTTTCCCAGTCTGTAGGTTCTCTTTTTACTCTTTTGGTGAAGTCTTTTGAAAAGCTTAGGTGTTTGATTTTTAGAAGATCCCAGTTATTTATCTTATCTTTTGGGGTTTGTGTGTTGATGGTTATGGTTTGTATCCTGTTAATGCTGTGTAATAAGGCATGTAGTGTTGGTCCTATTTTTTCTTCTATGAACTTTATTGTTTTTGGCTTTATATTTAGGTCTTTGATCCATTTTGAATTAGTTTTTGTATATGGCGTGAGGTATGGGTCCTGTTTCATTTTTTGCAGATGGATATCAAGTTTTGCCAGCACCATTTGTTAAAAAGACTGTCTTTTCCCCATTTGATGGAATTTGGGCCCTTGTTGAAGATCAGGTGACCGTAGGTGGATGGATTTACATCTGGGTTCTCAATTCTGTTCCATTGGTCAATGTATCTGTCATGGTACCAGTACCAGGCTGTTTTGACTACCGTAGCTGTATAATAGGTTCTGAGGTCAGGTAGTGTGAGTCCTCCAACTTTCTTCTTCTTCAGTAGTGCTTTACTTATTCGGGGCTTCTTCCCTTTCCATATAAAGTTAATGATTAGTTTTTCCATCTCTTTGAAGAATGTTGTTGGTATGTAGATCGGGATTGCTTTGTATTTGTAAATTGCTTTGGGTAGAATTGTCATTTTCACAATGTTGAGTCTACGTATCCATGAGCGTGGTACGTTTTTCCATTTATGCAGATTCATTCGGGTTTCTTGCAGTAATGTTTTGTAGTTTTTTTTGTATAGGTCTTTTACATCCCTGGTTAGATTTATTCCTAAGTATTTTATCTTTTTAGGGGCTATTATAAATGGTATTGTTTTCCTCATTTTCTTTTCATTGTTCTCCTTATTGCTGTATAGGAATCCAACTGATTTTTGTATGTTTATCTTGTATCCTGCTACTCTGCTGAATTTTTCTATTAGTTCTTGTAGATTTCTCATGGACTCTTTAGGGTTTTCTAGGTATAGTATCATATCATCTGCAAACAGGGACAGTTTAACTTCTTCATTACAATTTGGATGCCCTTTATTTCTTTTTCTTGCCTTATTGCTCTAGCTAGAACTTCCAGCACAGTGTCAAAAGGAGTGGGGATACAGGGCATCCTTATCTTGTTCCTGTTCTCAAGGGGAATGTTTTCATCCTCTCTCCATTAAGAATGATGTTAGCGGTTGGTTTTGCATCGATGCCCTTTATTATGTTGAGAAATTTCCCTTCTATACTATTTTATTGAGAGTTTTTATCAGGAATGGGTGTTGGACTTCGTCAAATGCCTTTTCTGTGTCAATTGAGACGATCATGTGATTCTTTTCTTTCTTTTTATTTATGTGGTGGATTACGTTGATTGATTTTATAATGTTGTATCATCCTTGCATACGTGGTATGAATCCTAGTTGGTTGTGGTGTATTGTTTTTTTAATATGATACTGAATTCTACTGGCTAGAATTTTGTTGAGAGTTTTTGCGTCTATATTCATGAGAGATATTGGTCTGTAATTTTCTTTTTTTGTGGTGTCTGTGCCTGATTTTGGTATCAGCGTTATGCCGGCTTCATAAATGAATTTGGAAGTGTTGCTTTCTTTTCTATGCTCTGAAATAGCTTGAGTAGTACTGGTACAAGCTCTTCTGTGAATGTTTTGTAGAATTCTCCAGTGAAGCCATCTGGGCCAGGGCTTTTTTTTTTTGTTGGAAGTTTTTTTTTTAATTACCTTTTCAATCTCTTCTCTTTTTATGGGTCTGTTCAGATTTTCATCATCACTTTGTTGTAGTTTGGGTAGGTGGTGTGATTCTAGAAATTTTTCCATTTCCTCTAGGTTTTCAAATTTGTTGGAGTATAGTTTTTCATAATAATCTGTTATGATCCTTTCTATTTCAGTTGGGTCTGTTTTAATGTTACCCATTTCATTTCTATTTGGGTTATTGGTGTCCTCTCCTGTTTTTCTTTTGTCAGTCTGGCCAGTGGTTTTTCGATTTTGTTGATTCTTTCAAAGAACCAACTTTTGGTTTTGTTAATTCTATTGTTTTCTTTTCTGTATTTCATTTATTTCTTCTCTGATCTTCACTATTCCTTTCTTCCGGTGGCTGTGGGCTTTTTCTGCTGTTCTCTTTCTATTTGTTTGAGTTGTGTAGTTAATATTTTGATTTTGTCCCTTTCTTCTTTTTTGATGTGTGCATTTATTGCTATAAATTGTCCTCTGAGGACTGCCTTCACTATGTCACAAAGGTTTTGGTATGATGTGTTTTCATTCTCATTTGATTCTAGGAATTTTTTGATTCCATCTCTGATTTCTTCTATTACCCAGTGATGTGTAGGCAGGGTATTATTCAGTTTCCATGTAGTTGATTTTTTTCCTTGATCTTTCTGTTGTTAATTTCGACCTTGATGGCATTGTGGTCAGAGAAGATACTTTGAATTATCTCAGCGTTTTTGATCTTGTTGAGGATTGCTCTGTGGCTTAAGATGTGGTCTATTCTGGAGAACGTTCCATGTGCATTGGAAAAGAATGTGTACTTTGCAGTGGTTGGATGGTGTATTCTATATATGTCTATGAGATCAAGTTGGCTGATTGTCCGCTTTAGGTCTTCTGTATCTTTTCTGAGTTTCTTTTTAGTTGTTCTGTCCTTTACTAAGAGGGTGTGTTGAAGTCTCCTACTATTGTGGAACTGTCAATTTCTCTTTTCAGTGTTGTTAGAGTTTGTTTTATGCATTTTGGGCCCTGTCATTGGGTGCGTAGATGTTTATTATGGTTATGTCTTCATGACGGATCGTCCCCTTAATCATTATATAGTGTCCTTCTTTGTCTTTTATGGTGGGTTTTGTTGTAAAGTCTATTTTATCTGAGATTAGCATTGCCACTTCTGCTCTTTTTTGGTAGTTGTTAGCTTGATATAATTTTTTCCAATCTTTGACTTTTAATAAATTCACATCTTTGTTTCTAAGGTGTGTCTCTTGTAGACAGCATATTGATGGATCCTGTTTTCTTATCCATTCTGTCACTCTCCATCTCTTTATGGGTGCATTGAGTCTGTTTACATTCAGTGTAATTACTGATAGATGTGAGTTTATCGCTGTTATTTTGTAGTGCTTTTTTTTGTGGTGCTGACGTTTTCTTTGTTATTCTTACTCTCTTGTGCTGAGTTACTTTTGTTTGTTGATTTTTTTTTCATTTCTTTTGCTTTTGCTGAGACTTTCTGTTTTTCCTCTTTATTTTTATGAGTATGTTTATTAACTTTCTTTTTGGTTGCCATGAAATTTACCTTTACCTTTCTAAGTTTGAAGCAGTCTATTATTACTTGGTAGCACCTTGCCTTCCTCTCCATTTGAAGGTTCTCAACCTACACCATTTATTCCCTCTTTTCTTGTTCTGAGGCTGTTGTCATTTACTGATTAACTGCTTTGATTCCCTGTTGTATTTCTTTTGGTTTTGGATAGTCCTTGAGAGTTCATTTGCTAGATTGGTATCTGGCTGGTACGATCCTATGTCCTAGATTCTGCCTGTGAGCTGAAGGTGTTTGTTCTCAGATCGAAGAATTCCTTTTAATAATTCTTATAAGTTTGGTTTTTATTTTAAATATTCCCTTAATTTCTGTTTATCTGGGAATGTCCTAATTTCACCATCATATTTGAATGAGAGATTTGCAGGATATAGTATTTTTGGCTGGCAATTTTTTTCTTTGAAGGTTTCATATATGTCATCCCATTGCCTTCTTGCCTGCATGGTTTCTGCCGAATAAACAGAGCTTAGTCTTATTGTTTCTCCTTTGTATGTGACTTCTTGTTTTTCACGAGCTGCTGTGAGAATTCTTTGTTTGTCTTTGGTTTTGGCGAGTGTGATTATGATATGCCTTGGTGATTTTCTCTTGGTTTCAATCCTATATGGGGTTTGTTGAGCCTCTTGGATGGCCATCTTTTCATCTTTCATGATATTGGGGAAGTTTTCTGTCAGCAGTTCTTCAATTATCCTATCTGTGTTTTCTGTTTTCTCCCCCTGTTCTGGAACTCCAATCACTCGAAAATTTTTGCTTTTGATTGTATCCCACATAACTCTCAGAGTCTCTTCATTTTCTTTGTTCTTTTTTTCTGAGTTTTCCTGAAACAGAGTTGTATCTTCAATTTCACTGATCCTGTCTTCCACTGTTTCAAATCTGCCCCTCAGCCCTTCTATGACACCATCCATTTCTGAAATCTTGTTGTGTATCTTTTGGAATTCTAATTGTTGTTTTTGTATAATTTCTAGCTGTGAATTTATTTTAGGATTTTGTTCCTGCATTCTTTTCCTGAATTCTTCCAACTTTTTGTCTTTATTTTCCATGAATTTTTCCATTTTTTCCTCATTTTTGTCTGCTTTTTGCTTCAACTCTTGGAGAATTCTCAGTATTAGAGATTTGAATTCTGTATCAGGTAATTCTAGTGCCTTTTCTTCCACTGGAAAGTCATCTGGTGTTTTGTTTCGGATGCCTACTGGAACCATCCTGTCCTGTTTTTGTAAGTGTTTTGAAATTGTCTGCTGTCCTCAGGGCATTCAGTAGTTATTTTTCTCATTTGTTGATTGTAGATTTATTTGTTTTATCCTTTTTTTTATATTTGGCTATGTCTGAGCAGGTGGGCTGTGTGTTCTTTGTTGTTTCTTATTTGTGGGCATGATACTTTTCACCTCCTTCTTTAATTGGCAGATATGGTACAGCAGGGCAGGTCTAGCTGAAGAGGAGTTACTGGGATGGGTTGTTTGTGGCACTTACTACAGCCACCAGGGCGGGTGGGTAATCAGTGCAGGGCAGGTTCCAGTAGGCCCTGCCTGTGATGCTTGGTGGAGTGATGTTAAGCGCACGGTAAAGGTAGGCAGGATGTAGGAGGTAGACTGTTATGTGTGGAGCTAAGATGGATATGGGAGAGAGGAGAGAGGAACAGGGGCCAAAAACATACAAACAAACAAAAAAGAGTGCTAGGGGGAGCTTGCTGTTGGAGTGGAGAGATGAGAGACTATGACAAAAAGGGGAAGAAGAAGGAAAAAAAAAGAAAAGAATGAGTAAATAAAAATCAGAAAGGAAAAAGAACAGCAAAGCTCCCAGGGATCCCACCAGTGCAGCTATGTGGTCTGGGGAAGTTGTTCTCAGGTGTTGCAGTACAGCCTGGCTAGAAGGTGTAGAGGTATTCAGTGCTAGGTATTCAGGAAACAGAAAGAGAAGGAAGGTATAGAGAGATGAGAAACTGAGTAATGAAGAAAGACAAAAAGGGAAAAAGACGGAAAAGAAAACAAAATAAATTAAAAAAGAACAAGAAAAGCCCCCAAAAAACCCATCATATAGAATTTTTGCGACTACTCCTAAATTATGAATCTTAAACATAGATGTGGTGAGTCTGGATGACATTGTGGCTCTCTTTCACCTATGAAATGTTATATAATTCTGCATTCTTATTAGAATAGATATTCCTTAGTTTAATTAATTTTTATTTATTCTCTTTGTTTTTTTTTTTTTTTTTAATCATTTCACATTTAGTGGAGAATTTGAAGTGGTTATCATTAATTTATGCATTAACAAAGGACCAAAAAGGAAATAACAGTCAATATTCAATCACCTGCATGGATTCTAATTGCCAATTAATCATCCTTGTGGCACTGAAAGAGCCTGATTCAGGTTCATATTCTATACATCACTCATTGATTCAGCAGTGTACGATTACCAGTGATCCCCTGCAGGTAAAATAAAAGGGACGGATGTCGTACCTTGTGTTCTGAGGAAGGTCGGGGAAGGCTGAGACAAAGCCAGTCTCTGCTGTGCATTTACCATGATTGGTTAGCCATAAAAAATCAACAATTTTTAAAATTTCTGTTATGGGGCTATTTGTGGTATTCTTCTTATATTTACCAAGTTATAAAAAGTAGACTATAAATAGGTATAAGAACCTGAAAATCTATAGATATGATAGATAATGAAATTCACAAAGAAACTGAAAAAGAAATGAAAAAAATTGCATGATAATGAGTGCCTTTAAAGTTGCTCCTGGATTTCCTAGGGACTAAAAATAAAAAGAGACGTGTTCTATCATATGATTTGCATCCACAAAAAAATTACAGTCCTAGATCTTCAGATAAGCCATAGCTATACCTTCCACTTGGGTCTGAAAGAGGTTTGTCACATAGACCTTTCTGTAGAGGACACTGAACAGTGTCTTCAAAAGGAGGTATGACAACACTTTGGAGTACACAGAGATTTTCCAAAGGTTATCAAGCAGGAATATATATATATCTTTTTAAGCAAGAATATTTTTAAGGGAATCAATTTCAGCAACCTCAAATTTCATGAGTCCTCTTTGAGAAAATGACCTGAGGACGTGACATTCTAGTTCGTAATCTCCTTTCTTTCACCTTACCAACAAAAAGTATGTCTCTGATCCATTCTGAATCCTTAATCTTACTATGTATGTTTCCCAATGCATAAAAACTATGTGAGTTCCAGAAAGGGAAACATTGTTAAGTATTAGCATAGCTGTTCAGACTTTTATGTCATAAATAGGGATTTAAAAAATTCCTTTGCAAGTCAGGTGGCTCACAGTTCTTGGTTTTCAACAAAATTGAAGGAAGACCTAATCAAGTTATCAGTCAATAAATCATTAGAGTTATTCTTGATAATATATAACTACGTGATAAAACTGAAGTAATTCATATAATTTGATGACATTACTATAACTCCCCTTTCAGCTTCACCTATTTATTTTTGACAAGTTCTCTAGTATTGTTGCTGCTATATGCCCAACTCATAACGAGCTACCCCAGTTCTGCATCATCCTGTGCCCAGTCCTGCTCCATCCCCATGATTGGTTGTGGATCAAACCATTGTGACCGATAGGGTTCTTATTGGCTTATTTTTAGAAGTAGATTGCCAGGCCTTTCTCTCTACTCTGTCTTAGTCTGGAAGCTCCAGTGAAAACTTCTCAGCATCATAGCAACAGGAAAGCCTCCACTGATAGATAGACGGGTAGTGAATGAGCATGAGGTGCATTGGCTGGGAATCAAACCTGGGTCTCCTGCATGGAAGATGAGAATTCTACTACTGAACCACCAACATGTCCCCCTCTCAGTGTATACAGCTATAAAAATGGACAATAGTAATGGAATTGATGTTGGACGCCCATCTCAACAATATATGCTTGAACTATTTGGGGAGTATCGTGGATTGAATTGTGTCCCCCAAAAATATGTATATCAATTTGAGTAGGCCATGATTCCCAGAATTGTGTGAGTTCCACTGTTTTGTCATCTGATGTGATTTTCCTATATGTTGTAAATCTTATCACTATGATGTTAATGTTACACACCAACCACTAAGGCCAAAGATGAAGAAATTGAGGATTTTTACCAGTTTCTGCAGTCTGAAATTGATCGAACATGCAATCAGAATGCATTGATAATTACTGGTGATTGGAATTTGAAAGTTGAAAACAAAGAAGAAGGATCAGTAGTTGGAAAATACTGCCTTGGTGATAGAAACAATGCCGGAGATCGCATGATAGAATTTTACAAGACCAACAACTTCTTCATAGCAAATACCTTCTTTCAACAACATAAATGGCGACTATACATGTGGACCTCACCAGAAAGAATACACAGGAATCAAATCAACTACATCTGTGGAAAGAGACAATGGAAAAGCTCAATATCATCCGTCAGAACAAGACCAGGGGTCGACTGTGGAGTAGAGCATCAGTTGCTCATATGCAAGTTGAAGTTGACACTGAAGAAAATTAGAACAAATCCAGGAGAGCCAAACTACAACCTTGAGTATAGCTCACCTGAATTTATAGACCATTTCAAAAATAGATTTGATGTATTAAACACTAATGAATGAAGAGCAGATGAGTTGTGGAATGATATCAAGGACATCATACGTGAAAAAAGCAAGAGGTCATTAAAAAGACAAGAAAGAAAGACCAAAACAGATGACAGAAAAGACTCTGAAACTTGCTCTTGAATGTCGAGTAGCAAAAGCAAAAGGAAGAAATGATGAAGTAAAAGAACTGAGCAGAAGATTTCAAAGGGCAGCTCGAGAAGAGACAAAGTAAAGTATTATAATGACATGTGCAAAGAGCTGGATACAGAAAACTAAAAAGGAAGAACACGCTTGGCGTTTCTCAAGCTGAAAGAGCTGAAGAAAAAACTCGAGCCTGGAGTCGCAATAGTGAAGGATTCTATGGGGGAAAATTCTAAACGACGCAGGAAGCATCAAAAGAAGATGGAAGGAATACACCAAGTCACTATATCAAAAAGAATTTGTTGACATTCAACCATTTCAAGAGGTAGCATATGATCAGGAATTGATGGTACTGAAGGAAGAAGTTCAAGCTGCACTGAAGGCATTGGTGAAAAACAAGTCTCAAGGAATTGACAGACTATCAATTGAGATGTTTCAACAAACGGATGCAGCACTGGAAGTGCTTGCTCATCTATGCCAAGAAATTTGGACGACAGCTACCTGGCCAATCAACTGGAAGAGATCCATATTTATGCCTATTCCCAAGAAAGGTGATCCCACCGAATTATAAAATTACTGAATAATATCATTAATATCACACTCAAGTAAAATTTTGCTGAAGATCATTCAAAAGTGGCTGCAGCAGTATATCAACAGGGAACTGCCAGAAATTCAAGATGGATTCAGAAGAGGACGCGGAACCAGGGGTATCATTGCTTATGTCAGATGGATTCTAGCTGAAAGCAGAGACTACTGGCAAGATGTTTGCCTGGGTTTTATTGACTATGAGAAGGCATTCGATTGTGTGAATCATAACAAATTATGGATAACATTGCAAATAATGAGAATTCCAGAACACTTAATTGTGCTCATTAGGAACCTGAACATAGATCAAGAGGCAGTTGTTCGAACATAACAAGGGGATACTGCGTGGTTTAGTGGTTTAAAGTCAAGAAACGTGTGTGTCAAGGTTGTATCTTTCCACCATACCTATTCAATCTGTATGCTGACAAATAATTCAAGAAGCTGGACTATATGAAGAAAAACAGGGCATCAGGATTGGAGACAGACTCATTAACAACCAGCTATATAAATATGGCACAACCTTGCTTGCTGAAAGTGAAGAGAACTTGAAGCACTTACTGACGAAGATCAAAGACCACAGCCTTCAGTATGGATTACACTTCAACATAAAGAAAACAAAAATTCTCACAACTGGACCAATAAGCAACATCATGATAAATTGGGAAAAGATTGAAATTGTCAAGAATTTCATTTAACTTGGATTCGCAATCAACACCCATGGAAGCAGCAGTCAAGAAATCAAAAGACGCATTGCATTGGATAAATCCGCTTGAAAAGACCTTTTTAATGTGTTGAAAAGCAAAGATGCCACCTGGAAGACTAAGGTGCACCTGACCCAAGCCATGATATTTTTAATCGTGTCATATGCAAGTGAAAGCCGGACAATAAATAAGGAAGGCTGAAGAAGAATTGACGCCTTTGAATTGTGGGATTAGAGAATAATATTGAATATACTACGGACTGCCAAAAGAATGAACAAGTCTGTCTTGAAAGAAGTAAAACCAGAATGCTCTTTAGAAGCAGGGATGGTGAGACTGCATCTTACATACTTCGGACATGTTGTCAGGAAGGATCAGTCTCTGGAGAAGAACATCATACTTGGTAAAGTAGAGGGTCAGTGAAAAAGAGGAAGACTCTCAACGAGATGGAGTGACACAGTAGCTGCAACTATGAGCTCAAGCATAACAATGATCATGAGCATGGCACAGGACTGGGCAATGTTTGGTTCTGTGGTACATAGGGTCACTATGAGTGAGAACTGACTCGAAGGCATCTAACAACAGCGACAAAGATATTAATGAGATGGATTAGCGGCAGTTATGTTGATGAAATCTACAAGATTAGACTGTGTCTGAAGCCAATCTCTTTTGAGACATAAAAGACAGAAGCAAGCAGAGAGACAGTGGGACCTTGCACCACCAAGAGAGGAGCACTGGGAGCATAGAGTGTCCCTTGGACCTGAGGTCCCTGTGCTGAGAAGCTCCTCAGCTGGGGAAGATTAACAACAAGGACATTCCACCAAAGCTGACAGAGATGAGAAAGGCTTCCCCTGGAACTGACACCTTGAATCTGGACTTGTGGTCTACTAGACTGTGAAAAAATCGGTTTCTCTTTGTTAAAGCCATCCACTTGTGGTATTTCTATTATAGCAGCACTAGATAACCAAGATGGGGTGGCGGGGGCAGGGGGGTGGGGCTTGAAATCATCTCATTAATTCGTGCCTTTGCTTTCTGTGGTTAGTATTACTTATCAAAATTTTACTTTAATCTATTCTCTATAATAATGATAATTTAGTCCTGATGACTTCTTTTAATTTTAAAACCTTATGCATATGTAAGATATAAAATCACTTTGCAGAGTAGTATAATAGGGTAATCAATAAAAGCTTTAAAGCATAAAAGCATATTACATTAGGATAAAATCATGTGGGGTAAGAGAAATAGAGATCAGTGGGAAAAAGTAGCAATCTATAATTTCTTACTTTTTAAGAAGAACTTATTCCCCTTTGAAAGATATTGACTATCAAATTGCTATGGTATTTAGATTTCACTGAATGTATTTAAAAATAACAGTTTTATTTTAAAATGTCAATACATGTCAGAAGTTACATCCTTTGTAGTTATTTTAATTTATTATAAACGTTTTGGATTCAAATTAAAAATTGTGAGTGGATACACCATTTTTCAAAAATTATTTTTACAGGTTGTAAGAGCAAAAATTTTCGATAACCATTGTTACAGAAAATTGCTATCTCAACACTATCCCAATAATAAATGTGATGGCTGGTTTCTTATGCTTTTTGCGGTGTCACCAAGTTCTGTGAAAATAGCGGGACTTGAGAGAGAATGTGTTTGAGGATGTGTGTGTGTGTGTGTGTGTGTGTGTGTGTGTGTGTGCGCGCGCATGTTCACATCAGTAGAGAGAGAAGAAAGCAGTAGTTAAGATCAGGTAGTTTGAGTACATGGTTTCCCATGACCTATGCGATTAAAACCTAGAGTCTAGAGCTTCACTGTCAAATCCAATAGTCACTAGGCACATATGAACGTTTAAGTTTAAATTAACTAATATTAAACAGAATTGAAATTTACTTGCACTGTCACATTATTCAATTTCAAATGCTCAATAACCACCTGTACCCAGTGGCTACTATATTTGACAGCACAAAGACAGAATGTTTTCATCATTGCAGACAGCTTTATTGGACAGTAGTGATCTTCAGGGAAGGGTGGATTGCATTAATATCAAGTTTCTGAAATGGACTTTACCTCATATTTAGACAGTAGCGTACATCTATTTTTCCCTGACAAGGATCTGCATAGTATATATAACATAGTGTAGTATAGTATACCAAACCGAAAAACCAAGCGCATTGCTGCGGAGTCAATTCCACCTTATAGCAACCCTATGGGACAGAGCAGAACTGTCCCAGAGGGTTTCCAAGGCTGTAAATCTTTACAGAAGCAAATGGCCACATCTTTCTCCCTCACGGTAGCTGGTGCGTTCAAACCGCCAACCTTCTGATTAGCAGCTAAGTGATTTAAATATTGTGCCACCAGGGCTCCTTGAAGTATAGTATAGTAGATACTTTGTGTTAGACAGTGAGGCTGATTAATGCACTTCAAGATCATCTGAGCGTTTGGTGAGGTTGACAATGCAAGAAACTGCTAGTTGAGCAGATTTGGAGCCAGAATGTTCAAAATTGAACTTTACCTTAGACCTGTCCTTATCCACTGGGCTATTTCTCAACTTATAGCTCTTTCCATAGAGTCAGAAGAAACCCAGGCATTAAACCTCAACATTCACACATGTTTGTCACTGTTCAAAAACAGAAACGATCCTGGCCATGAAAAATCTAGCGTTTAGTTCCCTCATCTAAATGTGTAATGATTTAGTTTGTTATTAAATCATTTGCCTTGATGGAAATTTGTCTTAGGTTAAAGTGGTGTGATGTATTCCAATCTGACACAAATTGTACTCAGATATTTTTAGAGACATTTTTAAAACTTTTCGTGAGTTATTGTGAAAATTAGTTATTACTTAATAGTTGGAATGTTGAAATATTTATCTCATTTTGAAAGGCACAATTAAATTCAATTAATTTATTGAGAGTATTAACAGTGACTAGAGTGAAAAGCTTTTATTAGTCAGGAGAATGTAAATATAGTTTTTAAATGAATAAATTTGAACAAATATGATTTAAAATATAGAGAAATATAGAAAATTGATGGAGGAAATGTATTTGATTCATTAAAAACTATCTTGACTTGTGGTGAGATAAATACAGTTGCATTTATCCCAAATGGGGGGAAATTGATAGAGGTTATTAAGGTTAATATTTATTTCAAATGAAAAGTCTTGATTTTTTTGAATCAAAATGTCAATACACGTTTTGTTACAAAAACCCTAAAGACGTACTTTAGTCATATTTTAATATTTTCCTTTAACATACTGATTTTCAAGGGGAATGACTATTTGTCTTAAACATAGTTTATGCAAGAATTAGAATCTATTGATATAATCAGGCAAGGAATATATCACATCTAGTTTTGATGCTTCTTTCTTTGTTTTTCTTTTTTTTTTTTTAATCCCTCATGTGAGAGAAGACATTGTTGCCCACACCTCCGATTTAGCTATTTATTTTTAGTCTGGAAGGAGCACCTTTTAATTTTGTGAAAAGGAAAGACAAAATCCCACAGGTGACGCAATGGGCTTCAGGTTGCCGACTGACCTCTGATATGAGAAAGGGCCCTTTTGGGAGGTGTCTGCTGAAGTGTCAGTTGATTCCCTGGTTAGATGAAAGAGCAGAGAGAGGTCTGTGATTTTAAATTGTGCAGGATATCAGCTGCATCTAAGAGCAGATTGTCACTCCTTAGGGGGAGAAAAAAAACAAGCTGTGGGAAAGTTGCCATGTGCATTTATGAGGGTGGCTGGGCAATGGAAGGCCAGTGTGGAGGTAGAGGGATTAAAACAAGTGAAAAAGCTCCCTTTGCTTGCCACAGTCTCTTGGGGAGAGTTTAGGGGAAAGAAGTCACTTTTGCTACTTGGTTATCCGCTACGATAGGGCAAAGACTGCACAGCTTATAGTCATAGATGTGTTCTCCATAGCATGTTGTCCGTCCTCCGTGATATGTATGTCAGCCTTTATCCACAAACACGCGTATACTACTATACCAGTGTTTGGGCAGAGTCGGAGATGGTGGAGCGGCAAACCCTGAGGAGTATCTGGGCACTCGTCAAATAATCGGGTACACACCTTTGTTCAAGTCTCAAACTCCTCTGAGGAGTCTGGTGGTGTGCTTTGTAAATTAGGCAGCATTATTATATCTAGTGGAAGGGGCCCTAGTGGCGCAGTGGCTAAGTGCTTGGCTGCTAACCGATAAGTCTCCAGTTTGAACTCACCAGCAGCTCCTCAGGAGAACAGACTTGGCAATCTACTCCCATAAAGATTTACAGCCTAGGAAACCCTATGGGGCAGTTCTACTCTGTCCTGTAGGGTCACTGTGAGTCTGAATCAACTCAATGGCACATACCAAACAACAGCATATCAAGCAGATGAGCCCTGGTGGTGCAATGGTTAAGTGTTCAGCTGCTAACAGAAAGGTTGGCTGTTCAAACCCACCCAGTAGCTCTGCAGAAGAAAGACCTAGTGATCTGCTTCCATAAAGATTACAGCCCAGAAAACCCTGTGGGGCAGTTCTACTCTGTCACATAGGGTTGCTATGAGTTGGAATTGACTCAAAGGCACCCAACAACATATCAAGTGGGATCATATAAATACTGCAGGTACAAAGTAGGTATAAAGGCGTCATTACTGAGTTACACGAGCAGGTCTTCCAAACTCCTGTCTGGCTGCACTACCATCTCTTATTTAACCCACACTTATGATTTCATGGGGAGTTCAAATTCCTTAAAACCAGTGCGACATAGAGGAAAAAAAATCTGGTTTCGTATGACTTGGAATGGTCTGCCGATATCTGCTGGAAGTGGACTGTTGTGCCATTATGGTTCTATTCAGATGGAACCTTGAAGACTAGTGTAAATGGAAAATCCTCCTTGGCAAAACTCTAAGCTATGTTTATCACTGTACATTCTTAATATATATCCTATACTCTGGCTGTGCGCTCAAAGCCTTAGAAACAGTAAGATTGAAAGATTAGTAACACGGAGCTTTGAGTGAAAGTATGTTGATGGACCTCTCAGGATGATCCCAGAAGG
Source organism: Dugong dugon (assembly GCA_030035585.1). Lineage (NCBI taxonomy): Eukaryota > Metazoa > Chordata > Mammalia > Sirenia > Dugongidae > Dugong > Dugong dugon. The sequence goes on along the minus strand of CM057473.1, from coordinate 113,240,207 downwards.
ATTGAGTGACTGACTTGTCCCAATTTTCCTGGAACTTTCCTGATTTTAGAACTGAAAATCCTGAATCCTGGGGAACTTCTTAGTCTGTGGCACATTTTGAGGAGGTGAGGATATTTGTGTTCCACATGAATACCCATTATAAGGGTACTCCTATAGAAAATCCTCTCAAGGTCGACACTCAGCCTGTCAACAGTCAGCCAGCTCTGCTGGCCACAGCAATGCTTGCTCAGTGGGGTTGTGAACAAAGCAGCCTTGGTGGCAGGGCTGGAGGCACAGCCTGAGCTCAGTGAGAAGACACCCTGGAATGTCTGGCTGCTGTCACTGCAGAGTACCTTGTTTGCCAGTGGGAGAATTTAACATTCAGGTCTCAGGATGGCACCATAATCCAGGGGCCACTCATCTGTTGGCAGACGGATGATACCAGAAATGCTGGTTGGTCTCACAGGAGTAAACGTGGGTTCTGAGTTTGGGTCTACCTTCTCTCTCTGCCATGCTCGGGCAGCATCAGTCCCTGCGCATTAACAGAATCACTGAATAATGTCATGGTAACCTAATCAATATTTTATCTGACCATGAAGCCTGTTTCTCCAGAGAAAGCTGAGTTTATCCAACGGTGCCTTGGCCTACTGGAGATTCAGGCATGACCTCTTCCAGTAGCTGACACTTAATGAGGTTGGGATGTTGTTTGTAAGATGTGACGTCTGGGGCTCTTCTTTACATAGGCTGAGCATGGGGTGGACAGTCAAAGATTACTTGCATTAGCTCTAGTAGGGGATGCTAAGTATGCAAGGGTGATAGAGCCTGGCGTGAGGCAGTAATTGTCCAGAGTCAGTGAGTGCCAGAAGCACTACACAGAGCTTTTAGAAGCCCAGGCACACTCCTTCCTGGGGTAGGGTATTGATGTGCTTTGCCTCCATTGGGCCCGACCCAAACCTGGTTCTCCAGCCTTCCTAGCAATTCTGTTAGATGCCTGCTACTCTTACAACATTTTTCTTGTCTGCTTTATTTAACCAGAATCCTCTTTTTTTTTTTTTTTTTAACAGATGTCACTGACTATACCAAAAAAGTGGCTCCTTTCAACTCTCAGATGTCCATTCTACTTATAAAGGAACCAGGTCCTGTCTATTGCACTTAGAACACATTGGGCCTCAAGCCCAGCCTTGACTGAAACCCAGTTATGGCCCTGTTGTTGTTGTTGTTCTATGGCTGTGTGTCTTTGCAAATATGAATAAGTCATCTGTCCTCATCTTCTGGAGCTTCTCGTTTATAACACTGAAATAGTGCTTTTGTACATGAGTTCATTGTGAAAACAGCTAATGAGGAATTTCTATAGCTGTAGTATTCTATGATCCTCAATGGGGCCATGAATACTACCAGATGCGGGACTAACTCTTCCTCAGACCGTTTCCAGTTTTGGGTAACCCCATAAAGCAAATCCTGTACCTGACACCGCTTTTCTCACTGCTATCACATTTCCTAAATGTGCTCAGCAAGGTGTTAGGGAGATGTAGCTTGCTACAGTGTCCTAACTTGAGCATGGACTTTGAGTGAGAAGGCTTTTGCTTTGAGTTCAAGCTTATTAAAAAGTGGATCCTAACCAGTGGCATTTGTGTGGTACCAGTGTTCAGAAATTCAGGCCCAAATTCAGTCTTGAATGAATCTTCATCACTTGGAGCTTTACGTGTTGACGAGTTACAAGTAATCTGATATTTTATACTTCACGCTTTAATCACTGCTCTGTCCATTTGATAACAACCCCATATTATGCATTTTCCCATATCTCCTACGGCTTTTTGACTACCAAATAGGGCTGGAACCACCCTCCAGACACCACAGTCAGAAATGGATTGTCATCGACGAGGTTCATAGTAGTTGTTCATCATAGAAGTGCTTAATAGTGTTGCTCATCACAGTCATCAATGCAGTTATATTTTTCTGCCTATAATTGGTAAATTATTCATTTTGGAGTTTCTTTTGTAAAAACATTTTCAGCAAAGAAGAGTTTTATGCTTAATGCATAAGTAGAAAAATATAAACAAACTATTTGGCTTAATGAGGCCCATCAATTTTGGTGCATTGCTTTTCCCAGGACAATACCTAATTGCTTCTTGGATATCTCTTAATATTTTCTTTTGAAAAGTAGCCCATTGGCTTTGGGGAATATTTATTGTTTCATTTGTGAAAAACTGCTTTCTTATGTCTGATTTGAATTTTGGTTAACTTTTGTTTAAACCCTTTGGTATTATCATCTAACAATGTCTAATAGAGAGTCTCTCAGAGCAATTGTTGGCTCACAGTCTAGTATTCCTCTGAGTTACTGTAGTGTTCCAAGGCCATTTGCCCACTTCTAGCAGTGCATTGTAGTCCTTGCTGTTTTTCCTTGTGGAGAAAAGGTTGCTTTCATCACATAATGATAGCTTTATTCTGATATCAACTATAGTTTGGATGGTGTACCAGATGCTACTATTCCCTACCTTGATATTAATTTTCCCTCTTTCCTCTCCCCTCAGTTTTAGGTTGGTGTATGTCTGCGCAGAATGAAGTCCACGTTGCCCAGCCTCCCTTGTAGTTAGGTGGTGACGTGACTACTGCAGACAAGTGGATAGACGTGTAAGTATCGAATGGGAGCTTTCACAAGCTCTTTCTTGAAAGGAGACAGCTGATGTAAAGACTTTGCGCCTTCTTCATCGTACCTCCGTTGGCCTTCCTGGGATGAGTGTACAAGTGGGGAGGCCAGGAATTCTGGTTTAAAAGCTGGATTTCTAGAAGCCATCCTTAGCTGTGAGGACAAGAGTGAAACCCGAGGGATAGGAGAATGGCAAACTGAAAGGCCCAGGATCCTTAAATATTTAATCTAGAGTCCACACTAATCCACAGAGAGCCTATCTTCACACTTACATGGGTGGGTAAAAAATTTGTACTTTATTTACATCACTTTTATTGAGGATTTTCTCTCATAAGCAGCTGAACTTAAGCCTAGACAAGAAACAGATTAATTTTTTTTTCACTTGGATCAATCAAACAATAACAAGACTGGATTCTATCTTTATCCAATATTTCAAACCTTCCTGTAACATTTGCTGCAAGTGGTCTGCAAACTCTGAACATCTTCTCTTATATGGACATTCGATATGTCTGGTTAACCAGTCTGAACATCTCCCTTTAAGATAAAACAGAACACAGATGAACCATCTGATCCAAAGCAGAAATCTGAGAATCAAAGACAGTTATTACATCTTCATCAATGTGGTTTTCCAAGCTAAAAACTCAAAATAACTTTAACTTTTTCAGTTTCCTCTAACATTATAGCTACTCTTATATGGGCATATTACAGTTTGTCAACATCCCTTTCAATATCTGATAGTCAGAACTAAAAACCATTCTCTAGAGAAAATCTGATAAGAGCCAGGTAGAAAGGATATTTATCTTCTGTCTCATTATCACATTGTCATGTTGCTGAACTATAAACCCCTCTGGTTTCCTGAGGCAGACATTCATGACAAAAATAAGTGAATGGTAATGCACATTCAGGTATTTTTCTCTATAACCAACTGCTCTATGGCCTGATGGCAGCCACAGGCCTTGTCGTAGGGATGAGGGTTCTGTATTAGAAAAGCTGGGGTGTTAACCACTCCTCTCTAAGGCTCTTCACCATCTCGGGCTTCCACTTCTCCCTTTCATGATTGGTTTTCTGCTGGTTAGTTAGTTGGTTAATTAGATAGTTTTAGATTAGTTACCAGAAAGCATCATGTTTATTTAAAAGCAAATTGGATTGTTTTGAGATCTTTAAGAACTATCTGATTTTTTTTATGGGTTACAGTTTACCTTCTTTTCTATGATAGTAACCATCCTGGGGAAAATGTATGTGTGTCAAAATGGCAATTTCCTTTGGGAGTACCTTATCTTGGGCTTACATTGAATGGGCTTGCTAAATGGGTCACAGGTCATGGATAACCAGAAAGTATTAGGCATATATAATTAGAATCAGAAGGGAGGACATGTATTACAACATTCATGTTTGGCAGACAGGAAACTAAGGCCCAACAGATGAAGTGATGAAGCTCACATATTGTGTTAGAAAAAGATTCAAGCTAGAACAAAGAACCCTTGATCTCAAGTTCTTTCTCTTATGTAACCTCTTGGTCCACTTCAGATTGATTCCTTGTTTCTGTAACCTAAGGAGGCCAGAGCTATTGAAGTAATTTAGCAAGGTGTTTTCAAACTGTGTTCCACAGGGGGGTTGAAGAAGGTGATACCATGCCACCAAATGAGTCCTCTCACCTAATCCTTTAGTCAAACTGAGTATCTTCTTTTAGAAAATCTATTTTATGTTCTAAGACTGTCTTTAAGAATTTATTTGAAATTTTATATATATATGTATATCCATTGCCATCAAGTGGATTCTGACTCATACTGAGCCTATAGGACAGAGTAGAACTGCTCCCTAATGTTTCCAAGCAATGGCTGGTGGATTCAAACTTTGAACTGCCGACCTTTTGGTTAGCAGATGAACACTTAACCAGTGTGCCACCAGGGCTCCATATACATATATATATGTACACACACACATACATATATAGTTACACTGAAAAAACACTTGTTTGGTCAAATAAATATTCAAGCGAGATGCTTAGCAAAGTAACCTTTGCATGTACATAAGGGCATGGGTCACTAAAGAAGAATCTAGTCTCCTCAGCTACTAAAGTAATCAGAAGACTTTTTATGACGATATAAAAGGGAGCGGAATGCATTTGTATAGTTTTTTGGCACCAAAGGGAAAGACAGATGGGAACTGGGGTATTGCCGTTAAATGAACCTACAAAGGCACTGCTGTGATACAGGTGCAGAGCAGGTGATGTGTCACTAGAGAGCCTTGTGGCTCAGGCGATTCTGTGTGAATATGTGCTTCCATACAAGGAACTGGCAAAATAAGCAAGTGCCTGCTTCAGCCCGTGTCTTGTCTCTTTTTGCCTCCTGATAACTGATCTTACTGGGCAAACGTGGGCAGCTCTATCCACCACTCAGCCTGCTAATTAACATAGTAACATCTTGTACTCAAAAATATTATTAAACTAATTTTCACCAGGAGAACAAGTGATTATGCTAACTCCACTTTTCTTGACAATTAAAGTCTTGTTTCTATACTTTTATGTAAGAGAACCATGATTCTCATACAGTACCTGTGCAATTTCATGCTTTTACACTTGAAATATTTGTCTTGTCATATGTTGAGTACATGGGAAAAGCTGAAGTCAGTACACTGCAAGCAGAAAGAAAATTTACTGTTTCTCATGACTGTACCTACAGGATCTCTGTGGGCTCTTTCTCCATAACTTTGGTTGGAATCTAAAGGAGGTTTAGTCAGTGTTTAATCACTTTCAGATAACGTAACACTCACATCTGTCTAATATCAAAACTTTTTCATCTAATTTAAAACTTTTATCCTACTATAACTCAAATCTGGTTCAAAATAGGAAACCCACAAAAAGCAGCCTTAGTAATTCCCACCCACCAACCCATTTTACTCATATTTGGTGGATAGGAAACTGAGGCCCAGTAGATGAAGTGGTGGAGCTCACATATTGTGTTAGGAAAAGATTTACTTCATCTTGTACTAATTAGATGTTCTTTAAGGCCTTCCATTGTTGGGTAGAGGGGGAAAATAAGGAAAGGCATCCTGAAGAAAAGTTCTTGCATAACAAAGGGAGGGTCTTGCAAGCTGACTCTTCCACATAGGATGCTCTTGCAGGTTGCTCACATGTCCTCCCCTTGCTGGCGTCTTCCAAACGAAGTTGCCCACCAAGGGAAATGCCTCATCCCAATGGCAGGTTTGCATCCACCCAACTTCCACTTCTGTGACTGACTGATTTCACATCCTCAGTCTCTTCCGCTGAGGTCACCCCATCCCTGTTTTTTCAAAACAGCTCATGACAAAATCTTCTTCAAAGATTCCATATCAGGCTCACGAAAAGTATGTGTACATCTTTGGATGCTCAGGTCATTCATAATGTAATTATTCTCGACTGTCCCTTAGGTTGTTTACCTGACCTATTTGCGTTTCAACTATCAATGAGAAAATCAAGTACCAGTATCCATGGTTTTCAAATTCCAGGAAATTCGTGTTTAGCTGCCCAAGGCCTCTTTGAAGCACTTCCTTCATTTGGTTTAGGGTAAAGGTAAGCTAGTGTATCAGTTTCCTATTACTGTTGTAACAAATTACTACATACTTAAAACCAAAAAAAAAAAAAAAAAAAGTCACTGTCTAGTCAATTCCGACTCATAGCAACCTTATAAGACAGAGAAGTGCCCCATAGGGTTTCCAAGGAGTTACTGATGAATTCCAAATGTTGACCTTTTGTTTAGCAACCAAGTTCTTAACAACTGTGCCACCAGGGCTCCACTACATACTTACTGGTTTAAAAAACACAAATTTATTATCTTAAACAGTTCTGGAGGTTAAAAGTCCAAGGTGGGCGGGTAGGGCTGTTTTCCTTCTGAAAGGTCGAGGAGAGAATCTGCTTCAGCTTCTAGAGGCTGCCTGCATTTATTGCCTTGTGTCCCCTTCCTTCACCTTTAAAACCAGCAGCATTACATCTGCAAATCTCTCTTTCTTCCTCACTTACTCTGCTTCTGTCATCACATATCCTTCTCTGACTCTCCTTTCTGCCTCTTTCCCTCAAAAGGGCCCTGTGATTACATTGGACCCACTTGGATTATCCACTGGACTCCCTCTTCTCAAGATTCTTAACCTAACCACACATGCAAAGTTCCTTTTGACATGTAAGGCAACATAGTCACAGTTTCATGGGATTAAGACATGGACATGTTTAAAAAAATAACCAAACCCATTGCCATCGAGTCAATTCTGACTCAGGGAGACACCGTGTGTTACAGAGTAAAACTGCTTCATAAAGTTTTCTTGGCTGTGATCTTTATGAAGGCAAATTACCAGGCCATTCCTTCATGGTACTGGTGAGTGGGTTTGAACTGTCAACCTATAGGTTGGTAGAGTAAAAACCATTTGCACCACCCAGGAATCCGGACATATGGGTGAGGCTTTATTCTGTCTACCAGAGCATCCTTCCACTATTGGGCAGGAGCAAAGCACAACTCACTGACATTTTCCTCTGAGCTAGTTCTGAATATCACCTCTCCTACCTCACAGACCGATTCTGAACATCATCTCTCCTACCGCACAGACCCATTCTGATTATCATCTCTCCTACCCCACAGACCCATTCTGAGTATCATCTTTCTACCTCAGAGACCCCTTCTGAACATCATCTCTCCTACCTCACAGACCCCTTCTGAACATCATCTCTCCTACCTCACAGACCCATTCTAATTATTATCTCTCCCACCTCACAGACCCATTCTTAATATCATCTCTCCTACGTCACAGACCCGTTCTGAGTATCATCTCTTCTACTTCACAGACCCATTCTGAATGTCATCTCTTGTACCTCACAGATTCATTCTGAATATTCAAAAGTCACACAACTGGTTTCCTAATCTTTTAGCATGTACTGCATAGGAGCTGTGACAACTATTTATTGTTCTTAGCTTTGTAACATTTACTGAAACTGAGTCCTAAAGAGTCTCATATATAGCAAAATATGAAAAATCCTCTTAGTTTCATTGTTGGCTGAATCCAGTTTCTTCAAAACTGAGATGTGAGACCACCATGTAATACTCACTCAAAAAGGAGAAGAAACTTCATTGTTAATCCTAAGATATTCACATAGCTTTGTTGTTGTTGTTATTAGTTGCTGTCAAGTGGTTCCAACTCCTAGTGACCCCACGTACAACAGAACAAAACATTGCCTGGTCCTGTGCCATGCCCACAATCGTTGTTATGCTATGTGAGGGTCACATAGTTTTAGCCTTTAAAAAATGTTGAGAAGTCAAGAGAAGCATTGATGTAGATTAGAAGTTTTTAGACTTCATCGTTAGTATGCTGTAAGCTTCACTGCAACCCTTCAAGTGGAAAAGAATAACGAATACTTTTTCCCTTTACCTTAAGTCAAGTGAGATATTTGGAGTGTTTTAAATGTGTTCTCTGTAGTTTTGGAGACAGCACATGAGTGAATGACTGGTTAGATTTGCTGACCCTGGAATAAGAAGGGATTGCTGATGCATTGAGGCTGCCCTGCACCCACTGTGTTTGTTTGGGTAAAGAGTGTAAAAACAGTTCCCTTGGATCAAATGGAAGACTCTACTAATAGTGGTCTACCACATTCTTAAGGGCTGAGCTACAAACTTCCAGCTAGAAGAGAATACATATTAAGACTCAAATGGGCTGTCAACAAGACATTTTCAGTGATAGGCGGATAGAGGTCTCTAAAGATCACAAGAAAACATTCCATTAGAGAAACTCAAATTTAAACACCCACTAGCTCCAGAGAATGAGGTGCTAGCTCACTACAATAATCGATAAATACGACATTTTCAAGACTTTTCCAGTACCACCTGCTCTGACCACGAAAAGATTGGAATCATGGTTCTGAGCTCCTGGGAAGTGACAATAAACACTGTGAGGAAGAGACCAGGGGAAGCTAACTTAACTCCCAAGTGACCTGCTTACAGTAGTCTTGAGGTTATAAAGGGAAGACGTTGTAAATTTGCTTTAAAATTTTGATTACCATAGACTGAAGGTTTACTATTTTATTATGAACTGAGTATCTGTTTTCTAAATACAGCTGACTAGAAAACTATTTTTTAACCAGAAAGTTTATGGTATTTATCAATTTATCAAGATATAATCAAAATTCACAATAATGTTTATATGCATGTATATTTATACATGCAAAAATTGCATTTAAAAGTAGACTACATTCTAAGAAATCTTAAAGACTCTTTCAGCTCTAACTTCCTATGATTCTAATAATTTTCTTTTCACTTTTCTTACGGACTTCAAGTTTCATCTTCACAGAGAATTTTGGATGAGGAGAACTTTTTATTTCAGAGCCTCCTATAAGAAAATACTTGGCACAATTGCATAATGTTTAAATATGAGACCATTTATTTATATGCTTTTAAGTGCAATTTAAGGTTAAATTGTTATTATTTTTCCTGAAAACAAAGTTAAGCATTAAAAATGGGTAGACTTGTATTTACGATATTGCAGTAGATCTTAGTAAAGATAACTTTAGATGGATTGTCCAATTTTTTAATTAACACTCATGTTTAAGAAAGCCAAACAACAATATAGAAATAATCTTTTTCTGAAACTGAACAAAAATAATTTTTAGATACATTAAAGAATTTTATAGCTCCTTGTATCTGTATATACTTGTGTTTTTCAGAATGTAGGCTTTCGAGCTTTGAAGATAAAGACAACCAGAACTCTCTAAAATATTAAGTAAAGGATATTGAATGGAGCAAACCCTTGATACAATGACATTGTCAACATGAACAGGTGCTTAAATTCCGACTCATTTGTAATTTGCTCATAGCCAGACTGTGCTTAGTATTATTATTGGTAGTACTTTTATTATTTTTAGTTTTATAGATGCACAATAGAACCTTAACCTTTATGACTTAGGAAAATAAAGCATCTCAACAAAAGAGAAGATCAGAAAGAAAAATATCTACATTTTCAAACTATAACCTTTGAGCTTTGTCTGCAGCACAAAGCAAAAAGAAGGCTGATGGAAAACTCAAAACCACCTTGACAATTGCTACACATTTACTGTGTTCTTCATTACCAACATAAAACTATCTGATAAATGATAAAAGATGGTTCTTGAAACCCATGGAGTGAGTATTCTGTCTTTCCTTTAATGAGTTTCTCAGCAGCTCTTCTACTTTTAAAGCTGCTTAAAATGTGATTATTTCTTTTAATTATGAGCACACTTAAATTCATCCACATTAGAAAACCCTGAGACTGAATCAATCTTTCCCGCATTTTTTTCTATTTAATTATTTGTATTTGCATTTGTTAGTTACCTCTGTCTAGAGGTAAAACATAGATACAGTTAAGACCGCCCATATCATAATATTATAAGCTATATATATATATGTATACATATATATATATATATATACACATATTAAACAAACCAACCCATTGCTGTCGAGTTGATTCGGACTCATAATGACCCTATAGGGCAGAGCAGAACTGCCCCATAGGGTTTCCAAGGAGCAGCTGGTAGATTCGAACTGCTGACCTTTTGGTTAGCAGCTGATCTCTTAACTATTGTGCCACCAGGGCTCCATATAATATATAGTGTATAACATATAACAATATAATATATAATAATAATATATAAATATAATTGGTTTATTATTGCTGTTTTAAAGTAATGAGTAGTTAATATTTTTCTCAGTTTAATTTTTAATGCAGTACATATAGGTAGGCATAACCTCTATAAACAGAAGATCTTTGGGGACATCAATAATCTCTAAGGGTGTCAAGTATTCCTGAAACCAAGAAGTTTGAGAATCAGTGCCCTACCCTGTGATCCAGTTATTTCACTCCTGGTCTCAAACCCAGAAGAAATGAAGGTAAATGGCTACCAAAAGGCATTTAAGAGAATGCTGTTAAAAGGTTTGTTTTTTCTTTCCATAATAACCCAAAACTAGACACAACAACCCAAAAAGTTCATTGATAGAAAGATGGATAAATAATTGAGATATATTTATACAACGGACAAAACACTATTCTATGTGAAAGAACATGGATGACTGTCACAGAAAATACACTGAGCAAAAGAAAGCAACACACAAGAGAATGAATACTGCTTGATTCCATCCACAAAATGTCCGAGAAAGGCAAAACTAATCAATGGCGACAGGAATCAAAACCGTGTTTGTATTAGTTATCTTACTGTTGTTGTTAGATGCTGTCCAGTTGATTCAGACTCATTGTAACTCTATGTACAACAGAACAAAAAATGCTGCCCAGTCCTGAACCATCATCACAATCATTGCTTTGTTTGAGCTCATTGTTGCAACCACTGTGTCAATCCATCTCATTGAGGGTCTTCCTCTTTTTCTCTGACCCTTTACTTTAGCAAACATGTTGTCCTTCTCCAAGGACTGATCCTTCCGGATAGCATGTTCAAAGTACATGAGACAAAGTGTCGCCATACTCACTTCTAAGGAGCATTCTGATTGTAATTCTATCAAGACAGAGTTGTTCCTTCTTCTGGAAGTTCATGGTATAGTCAATATTCTTCACCAACACCATAATTCAAATGTATAAATTCTTCTTTGGTCTTCCTTATTCACGATCCAGCTTTTGCATGCATATGAGATGATTAAAAATATCATGGCTTGAGTCAGGCTTGCCTTAGTCGTCAAAGTGACATCTTTGATTTTTAACACTTTCAAGAGGTCTTTTGCAGCAAAGTAGCCCAGTGCAATACTTCCTTTGATTTCTTGACTGCTGCTTCCATAGGAATTGATTGTGGCTCCAAGTAAAATGAAATTCTTGACAACTTAAATATTTTGTCCATTTATCATGATGTTGCTTATTGGCCCTGTTGTGAGGATTTTTTGTTTTCTTTATGCCAACATGTAATCCTTACTGAAGGCTGTGGTCTTTGATCTTCATCAACAAGGGCTTCAAGTCCTCTTCGCTCCCAGAAAGCAAGGTTGTGTCATCTGCATATCACACGTTAATGAGTCTTCCTCCAATCCTGATGCCACATTCTTCTTCATATAGTCAAACTTCTACGATTATTTGATCAGCATACAGGTTGAATAAGTATTTTGAAAGGATACAACCCTGACACACACCTTTCTTGATTTTAAACCACACAGTATCCCCTTGTTCTATTCAAATAACTGCCTCTTGGTCTATGTACAGTTTCTTCATGAGCACAATTAAGTGTTCTGGAATTCCCATTCTTCGCAATGTTATCCAGAAGTTATAATCCAAACAGTCGAATGTCTTTGCATAGTCAATAAAACACAGGTGACCATCTTTCTGGTATTCTCTGCTTTCAGCCAGGATCCATCTGACATCAGCAGTGATATCCCTTGTTCCACGTCCTCTTCTGACTTGGACTTGAATTTCTGGCACTTCTATGTTGATGTACTGCTACAACTGTTTTTGAACTATCTTCAGCAAAATTTTACTTGCTTGTGATATTAATGATATTGTTTGATAATTTCTACATGCTTTTGGAAAACACAGCCTAAGACAGGGTGTGGACTTGAAAGGGACACAACAGTTTCTGGAGGGAGACTTTGTTATCACCACCACTGAAAGACTACGTAATGTGCTCTGGCCAAAATCTTATCCATTATTCTGGAATGGGAGAGGCAGCAAAAGTCAGGTAATTACAGTAAACATAAAATAAATATAATACATGAGAATACCAATTAACAATAGACACTAATATGACAATCAGAAGAGTATAAGGAATTCAGAACTAATAGACACCATTAATAAGTAGTATTCCAAGAAATGACATGGCTTGTAACTGAAGAATAGCTTCTGAAGAGACCTGCTACTATGTTTCCTTGTTTTTGTATTGTACACATTATTCTTCTTGACTGAACAATCTGTCTCCTTCTGTTAACTGGAAGACTCCTATTAATCCTGTGTGAAAATATTCAGTAGGGAAAAATGTTCATAAACGCTGTTAAAGCAAACATTGTGTTGTTGAGACTTATTGACCCTGTTGGCTGTCTCCCTTACTAGCCTCTGAACCCCTTGATGTAGGGACCACGATTATAAATCATTGCTTCCCAGTACCTAGCTCATTCTGGCACATAGTGGGCACCAATGTGTTAGATTTTCTTAAATAACTAGTTAAACTTATTAATTAGCTAACTATACACTTAATTATTATTCAAAATTTATAATGAATTCACATTTGAACACAGAAGGATAATGAAGGACTATGAAATAAGAATACACGAAGACTATGTGAGGTAAGAGGGCAGAATAAAGCTAAGGCCTAGAGCAGAAGAGACAGTGAGCCCTTCCTAGAGGTCCACTGCACAACCTATAGCAGATAGGTGACCTCCAGTGGAGGGCCTCCTCCATGCTCAGCGCTGGTATCTGGATCTAGGTGTCTGGTGGCCTAGAAGCTCAACCGGAGTATGTGCCAAACAGGCCATGGGACTGCAGATGGGGCTGGGATGGGCCCCACCACACATCACACCAAGATGTCATGGGGCATTCTTCCAGCCTACGTCCTTGTGTTCATGCTCATACCCTGATGAGGCTGAGGGAGGGTGGCAGTGGTCAATGGCCAGGCAGGAGGGGGAAGTTGGAAAGCTTTCCAGAGGGTAGGGGTGGGTACTCACCCTCCATTTTCCTATCACATTTCATTTACAAAACACAAATTCAAGGATAAAATAGTTAAGAATTTCAAGACTACAGCCACAGAGCATTACACTCCAAGTGTGGGGTTCTTCTGAGCACAGGGTCCTGTGCCACCACGCTGGTCACATCCACGTGAAGCAGTGCCTGCACCTGGGTGAGATGGAACTTCTGATGAGAGCTGAATGTGGTAAATCCTCAAAGATCGAACACCCAACTCCAGAAATTAGAGGTTGTTTATTTGTGAACAATCCTACCAATGGCCAGAACTGTCATGACAGGCATCCTTACACTACACGAGAAGCTGCAGAACCTGGTAGAACCGAAAGTACCCAGCACTTAACATTAGAATTAAGTGGCAAAAGGGAGTAATATCAATGATGGTTATTCCGTCTTTGTTCTCTTGGAACCACCTAAGCGCTGGACTTATTTTATGATCAAACCGAATAGTTAAAAAACCAAAAACAGCAAAAAAAACCCAAATGATACTAATATTTAATTTGCCATCTATGCTGAAACATTGGAGATTAATTGATTTAGGAAAGTAAAGGAATGAGACGTTTCTTCAACCTGAGTATTGCCAAACGAATTCACAGGAGTTACCTTTGTGTTTCTGTCTGACTCTACAGTTTGCTAATTATCAGAATCAGAATTTCAAGGGCTCCATCTACAGACTTCTGTCTGTTCTCAGATGCTACTGGCAAAGTACATCAGAACATATACAATCTAATTACATTTTGTTTTTATTTCCTCTGGCCCCAGACAGACTGGGACCACACCCAAATACTTGTATGAGCTTTCGGGAGGGTGGATATTATTACAATAGCAGTGAAGGAGTCCGTAGAGATAAATGAATGTCTCTAATAATAAATAGCTTTGAATGTTTTCTTTTTTTATTTCATGTTTTAAACAAGGAAAGGACAAATAAAATCTATACAGAATTAAATTACCCAGTAAAAGCAAAGTTAAATATGGTTAAAACATGAGTTATGCAATTATCAATGACGTCATTTATACGCAGAACGTCAGCCATCACAATGAGTTACTTTTATGTCTCACATATTTCCATATATGCTAGTATTTTTGATTACTTAAAATTTACTGTATAATTGTACCTGAAAAAAAATTAATGCCAGGGTTTTGAAAGTTTAAGTAGGCAAGATCTTGCTCTTTATAAATTCTTTTTTTCTTTTTAATTTTATTTTGTTGTTATTGTGAATATACACAGCAAAACACACTCCAATTCAAGTATCTACATGTGCAATTCAAAGACATTGATTACATTCTTCAAGTTGTGCAACTGTTCTCACCCTCCTTTTCTGAGTTTTCCTCCCTGATTAGCATAAACTCACTGCTCTCTAAATTTCCTAACTAAACTTTCTAGTTGCTATTGTCAGTTTGATCTCATATAAATAGTTCTTAAAAGAGTACAATGCTCAAGGCAGACTTTTTTTTTGGAACATTTTATTGTGCTTTAGGTGAAAGTTTACAGAGCAAGTTAGTTTCCCATTCAATAATTTATACACAGATTGTTCCGTGACATTGGTTGTAATTCCCGCAAAGTGTCAGCACTCTCCCTGTTTCCACCCTGAGTTCCCCGTTTTCATTCATCCAGTTTTCCTGCCCCTTCTTGCCTTCTCATCTTTGCTTTTGGGTAGATGTTGCCCTTTTGGTCTCATACGGTTGATTCTTCTAAGAAGCACTTTCTTCAAGGGTGTTACTGTTTATAGTCTTGTCTATTATTTGGCTAAAAAGTGATCTCTGGGAATGGCTTCATTTTCAAGTTAGAAGGGTGTCTAAGGTCCATAGTCCTGGGGGTTCCTCTGGTCTCTCTCAGACCAGTAAGTCTGGTCTTTTTTAAAATTTGAATTTTGTTCTACATCTTTCTCCCACTCTAACCAGGACCTTCTATTGTGATCCTGGTCAGAGTGGTCGGTAGTGGTAGTCAGGCACCGTCTAGTTCTTCTGGTCTTAGGCTTTTAGAGGCTGTAGTTCATGTGGGCCATTAGTCCTTTGGACTAATTGCTTCCTTGTGTCTTTGATTTTCTTCACTCGCCTTTGCTCCAGATGCTAAGAGACCGGTAGTTGTATCTTGGATGGCTGCTTGCAAGCTTTTGAAACCCCAGATGCTACTCACCAAAGTAGGATGCAGAACATTGTCTTTATGAATTATGCTATGCCAATTGACCTAGATGTCCCCCAAGACTATGATTCTCAGCCCTCTAGCCCAGTAACTCAGTCCCATGAAGTGCTTGGTTACGTCTAAGAAGTGTCTATGGCTGTGCCCCCTGTGTGCTCTATGGTATATACAAATATACATGCAACACGTACAAAAATGTATGTAGAAATATCCACAACATAATCTCTATATGCATGTGGATGTATATCTACCTATGTACCCACTTGTAAATTATTGTTTTTATTACGACTATTGCAGGATTGTGTATATTGTAGTATTTGCCACACCCACTCAAACTGATTGCCGTCGAGTTAAAACTGAACTCATAGTGACCCTATAGGACAGAGCAGAACTGCCCCATAGGGTTTCCAAGGAGCGGCTGGTGGATTCGAACTGCTGACCTTTTGGTTAGCAGTCATAGCTCTTAACCACTACTCTACCAGGGCTCCAGCATATACTGTAGTTGCTTTTTATTTCTGCCTACCTCTCAGTGTCTTCATTTGCATTGGTCATGCTGTGCTGACTTCCCCCATGTAGTGTATTGCCTTTCCCTTCACCAGAGTTAACACTCGTCTACTGTCTAGTTTGTGATTTTCACTCCCTTCTTCTCCCATCCCTGGTAACCATCAAAGAATGTTTCTTTCTGTGTGTAAACCTTTTCTTGACTTTTTATAATAGTGGCCGCATACAATATTTGTCCTTTCGAGATTGACTTATTTCATTCAGCATTGTGTCCTCCAGATTCATCCATGTTGTGAGATGTTTCATAGATTCATCATTTTTCTTTATCATTGCATAATATTCCATTGTGTGTATGTAACACAGTTTGTTTATCCATTATTTTCTTGATGGACACTTAGGTTGTTTCCATCTTTTTGCTATTATGAATCATGCTGAAATGAATATTGGTGTGCATATGTCTATTCCTGTTACAGCTCTTATTTCTCTAGGATATATACCTACGACTGGAATTGCTGGATTGTATGGTATTTCCATTTCTAGCATTTTAAGAAAGTGCCATACCGTTTTCCATATTGGTTGTACCATTGTACATTCTGTCTTGGTTATCTAGTGCTGCTGTAACAGAAATACCACAAGTGGATGGCTTTAACAAAGAAGAATTTATTTTCTCACAGTCTAGTAGGGTAGAAGTCCAAATTCAGGGTGTCAGCTCCAGGGGAAGGCTTTCTCTGTTAGCTGTGGAGGAAAGTCCTTGTCATCAGTCTTCCATTGGCTTGGGAGAATCTCAGCACAGGAACCTCAGGTCCAAAGGACGTGCTCTGCTCCCAGTGCTGCTTTCTTGGTGGTATGAGGTCCGCCTATCTCTCTGCTCAATTCTCTCTTTTATATCCCAAAAGAGATTGGCTTAAGACACTATCTAATCTTGTAAATCTCGTCAATATAACTGCCACTAATCCATCTCATTACATCATAGTGATAAGATTTACAACACATAGAGAAATCACATCAGGTGACAAAATGGTATACAATCATATAACACTGGGAATCATGACCTAGCCAAGTTGACAGATATTTTTGGGAGATACAATTCAATCCATGACACATCCCCACCAGCAGTGTATAAGACTTTCAATCTGCCCACAATCTTTCCAGCATTTGTTGTTTTCTGTTTTTCCTCATAAATTCTTAAAGAACTTACTCTTTGCATATGCATGAAAATAAATAAATAGGTGAATTGCAAAGACTGCATTTCAGCAATAGGTGAAAGGATTTATATTTCTTTGCTTAATTTGCTCAGTCTTGCTTTTTAAAAAGAGCTTCAGTCAGTCTTAGAAATATCCTGGCTTTCTCTGGCTCATCCTTGTCTCCCTTCATCCCACCCCCACCACACGCTTTTTTGATGAGAACTTTACAACTAACTTCTTAATATATCCAAATTTGTATTCTGTCTGTCCTTTCATTACTCTCCTCTCTGCCCTTACAATGCAATCCTTTAATGTTTTCGTGGGAAAAAAAAGATATTGACCTATTCTGTCCGACCTGCTCTGTCTACTTACAGTTGTTAGGTGCCGTCAAGTTGATTCTGACTCATAGCGACCCTATGTACAACAGAATGAAACACTGCTCAGTCCTGCGCCATCCTCACAACAATTGCTATGTTTGATCCCATTGTTGCAGCCACTGTGTCAATCCATCTTGTTGAGGGTCTTCCTCTTTTTCGCTGACCCTCTACTTTATCAAGCATGATGTCCTTCTCCAGGGACTGGTCCATCTTGATAACATGTCCAAAGTATGTGAGATGAAGTCTCGCCATTCTCACTTCTAAGAAGGATTCTGGATGTACTTCTTCCAAGAAAGATTTGTTCATTCTTCTGGCAGGCCATGGTATATTCAATATTCTTCGCCAACACCATAATTCAAAGACAGCAATTCTTCTTCAATATTCCTTACTCATTGTCCACATTTCACACGCTTATGAGGTGATTGAAAACACCATGGCTTGGATCAGGAGCACCTTATTCCTCAAAGTGACATCTTTGCTTTTTAACACTTTAAAGAGATCTCTTGCAGTAAATTTGCCCAATGTAATGCACTGTCTGATTTCTTGACTGCTGCTTCCATGGGTATTGATTGTGGATCCAAGTAAAATGAAATCCTTAACAACTTCAGTCTTTTCTCCATCTTTCACGATGTTGCTTATTGGTCCCGTTGTGAGGATTTTTTTGTTTTCTTTATGCTGAGGTGTAATCCATACTGAAGACTGTGGTCTTTGATCTTCACCAGTAAGTGCTTCAAGTTCTTTTCACTCTCAGCAGGCCAGGTTGTGTCATCTGCATAACACAAGTTGTTAAGGAGTCTTCCTCCAATCCTGAGGCCCCATTCTTCTCCATATAGTCCAGCTTGTTGGATTATTTGCTCAGCATACAGATTGAATAAGTAGGGTGACAGGATACAACCCTGACACACACCTTTCCTTACTTTAAGCCATGCACTATCCCATTGTTCTGTTCGAATGACTGCTTCTTGGTCTACTTACGGAGTGGTTGTAAATTATAAAGAGAAGCATGAATTGCTTTCTAGAAAGTCTTGCAAGATCCAGAGAAGTCCCAGATGAAGTAGAAAGGTATATGAGGAGCAGAGACAGGTGAATTAATAGAATAATGGAATACATATTGCATGTGTTGCCCAGCTAAACCTTCCTTGTCCCACTGGCAAACTTGAATCAGGTCAGATCTCCTTCTCCTCCTCCTTATCAGATAGGCCAGTGCTTGACACCAAACTGGTAGATACATCAAGTTGGTGAAATAAATCAGGGTTTAAAATTCTACATTCCCAATTCTTCTCTCTCTCTCTCACTTCCTCTCTGACCCTCTCTCTCTGTCTCGCTGTCTCTATCTGTATCTCTACCTGTCTGTCTTCTCTTTCTCTCCCCCTACTTTCTCTCTGTCTGTCTGTCTTTCTCTCTCTCTCTCACACACACACACTCTGTGAACTGTGAGCAAAAGTTGCCAAGAATTCCCACATTCAACCATTGTCCAACATTTTGTTTTGTTTTGCCTTATTTTGTTATTCACTTTCTGTTATTCAGTTCGTTAACTTACAAAAAGTGTGCATGTAACATATTGTTATCTTATTTGTTTAGCATTGTCAGGAAATGAGATGATCCATAGAAATACATTTTTTAAATAACTGGAAGTTATGCTTATAAGGAAGTTTATTTTATTTTCCTATTATGTATAGAAATATTCCTAATTTCTTTCATATACCACTCCTCATTCCATACAAGGTGCACTAGACGCAATTTCTTCTTGGTCAATAATTACTGTGCTAAGTTGCATGTGCAGATGCTTTTAGGAGCTACTTAAAGGTCCAGGATGATTAGCCTCATATCAAATAATCCCAGCATAATGAGTTTTTAAGAATACTTTTGTCTGTTTTTTAATAATATTTGGTCTCCTATGCTATCATACCCATTTCTTATTGCTCTCAGTGGTCTACCTTCTCCATCTCTCATGCTCCAAAGTGTTAACTTGTTTTGTTCAACCTTCTGAAGGCTCTGAAGCAAAATGATCAAAATGTCTGAAATTCCATTTGAAATGGATTTTAAAATTATTACATCAAAAATAAAGCAGTGAAGTATGTAGACTTTAGTGTGATTTAGTGTGACATTATTTTAATCCTCGTTGTTGTTGATCCACTCATTTTCTGTTTTTACTATCTCTTGGTAAAAGGTTCAGATCATAGTTCTATGAATCAATAGGTGTTTGACCTTGAGCAGGTAAGTTTATTTCTAAGGATTGTTTCCTTATCACTGGAATGAATAGATTTGATAGAATGATACCCAAAATTGCTGACATAAGTGAAAAAGTCTTCAAGTGAGATGTGTCTTTGCACATGAATATGAGTTAGAAGAAGATCATAATAGGAAACATAATAAAAAGTTAAATATAAATATAAAAATTTATGTCATTGATATGGACTTAAAAGAATGAAAATAAGAACACTGTTTATAGAGTCATATATTACATATTTTCTCTTTCATTATGAATATACTGAATCACATTAACTGCTTTTAGAGCAAGTATGATCCTACCAGAAAGATATATAAAATTTTATACTTTATTGTGTTTGAAATGAAAATATATAATACAGTATCTATATTTTATTTTATTTGAAATGTATGTCATATACATGAGCTAACGATTGGCAGGTATATCTCAGATTTTTTCCTAAAAATAGTCCAATAGGGATGTTTATTTTAAGCCATTTGGTGTGTGTTAGAACCTGTGGGATTTTTGGTGAGATAGTTTTTGTTGTCAGTAAGTTTTTTTTCTCAGCATCATTTAGCAAAGACAGTCATGATCATCTGTCAGTAGCAGATAGTAAAAATATGTAATTATTAAATCAACTTATCTACACTCTCTGATGGTAGAATTCTCACTGCACTCTTTGTGACAGAGGATATTTCCATAAAGATAAACTTAAGACACCTGAATAGGAAACACTTTCCACTCTTCATGAGTTCAGTTGGCTGTGGAAATGCTTTTGAGGATTTTATATTCAGAAGTGTGAGGAGGTGTTGTCTCGGAAACTAATATCATCATGCAATATGAATGTGTTTTTCACTGAAACCAACAATTTGAAAACATTCAGCAATGTGGATCTTCCATTTTGGCCCATTTTCAAAAGGGCTATAACACAAACAAGCAGTGAGGAAAGGCAAGTGAAACAACCGGCACTGAGTTTGCAAGTTGATGTGGTTACAGATAAATGGCTGCTACCTCAGAACTGGGAGAAAGATATTAAAATATAGAGATTTTTTGCTTGATCAATTCCTGTGAGAACTGTCTCATATTTGGCACCAATTGACAATGACCCAACAAGTGGTAAAACACAAACAAAAAGCTACCAAAACAAAGTTGTCTTTTCCAAGTGGCTTCTCTTGCTCTCTGCCTGCTGTGTTAGGCTTGAATCTGACGGCTAATGGTTGGAAGGCGTATGTTGCCTGTGAGTCTTGATCTTGCAGCAGTGAGGCTTACAGTCAAATTGGCAGTGATCACATTTTAAGTATCAGCTCAAGAATCCAAATGATATTTGCAGAAATATTGACCCCATGAAAACTAAAGTACTTTAACTATAACTACCTTTATCAACTCAAATTTACAGAATGTTTATCACGGAGCCAGAATCTGTGGTTTGCCCAGTTATGAAGGCCATGCACTTAAAAAATGGAGAGAGTCTGCCTTACTCTCTGTCATCTCATGGGTCAAATGAAGAATGTATTACTATAATGGAAGCATATTGTGGTAAATACTAAAAGAGATGGGAGATCAAAGTACTAAACTACTCTGGGGGAGGGATTGATCTGTTCCAGCTGGAAATAACAGGGAATGATTTATTAATGAGGTGGCATTTGAACTGGGTATTGAAACATCTGGTCTGGATATTGCCTGGAGATACAAGTAAGAGAATGATGCTAGTATACTTGGAAACGGATAAATGGAGATAAGAACGCATAGAGTAAGTATTAAAAAATACAAATAAAAGAAGTTGAGCTTGAATAAAGAACAGGCAAATAAAGGACAGAAATGCTGATATTGTTGAAAAAGCATGTTGGAGTTAGATTGAGAGATTTGAAAGCTATTATAAAGAATATATGTATATGTGAATATTAACACAACCTAACTAGAAGATTGAAAGGTATGTAAATAGGGGAGAGACAATAATCTGGTAATTATTTTACTTAATATTTATTACAACTATTTACATAGATATTGAAATTATACTCATTGTCCGAATGAGGCAGATGAGACTTAGGGGAGTTAAAGAATCTGAAAGGGCTAACAACTGACCTAAAAAAAAAAAAAAGAAAAGAAAAAAACCCTGTTGCCCTCTAGCCAATTCCGACTCATAGCGACCCTAATGGACAGAGTAGAACTGCCCCATAGGGTTTCCAAGGAGCGCCTGCTGGATTCAAACTGCTGACCTTTTGGTTAGCAGCCATAGCTCTTAACCACTATGCCACCAGGGTTTCCACAGCTGACCTAGCAGTATTCAAGTTTATTCTTTCTGACCCAGAGTCTGGGCAGTTTTACAACCATAGCATTCTGCCTTCTAGTACATAACAGTGTAAGACTAGTTGTACAGCAGTGATGTATTTAGCTACCTGAACATAGTTCCATGGGTCCTTAGAGTTCTGATTTAACCATAAAAAAGAAAAACAAACTCATTGTCGTCGAGTCAATTCCGACTCATAGTAACCCTATAGGACAGAGTAGAACTGCCCTATAGGGTTTCCAAAGAGCGTTTGGTGGATTTGAACTACTGACCTTTTCGTTAACAGCCACAGCTCTTAACCACTGTGCCACCAGGGCTCCAATTTAATTATAGACCCTAAATAAATATCCGTTTTACGTGAATATTTCTAGTATCAGAGTTCTCCTTGATCATTATACTTAATTATTTTTTAAATAAGTTTTTATTTTAGAATAGCTTTGGATGTACAGAAAAATTACAAAGATAGTACCAAGAGTTTCTGTATCTTTTCCCTAACATAAGTACGGTATCTTACGTTAGTGTGGTATATTTGCTAAAACGATCGAACCAATATAGATAAATTAGGATAAACTAGAGTCTATGCCTTAATCAAGGAGTCCCCGGATGCCACAAATGACTAAGCACTTGACTACTAGCTGAAAGGTTGATGGTTGGGAACCCACCAGCCTTGGAAGACAGGCCTGGCAATCTGCTTCAGAAAGGTCACAGCCTGAGAAACCCTGTGGAGAAATTCTGCTCTGCACACATGGGGTTGCCATATGCATCAGAGTCGACTCAACAGCAACTGACAACAACAACAAATACTTTATTCAGGTTTTCTTAGTTTTCACCTAATGTCATTTTTCGACTTTGTGATACGATTTGCCTCCTTCGTTGTCATGTCTCCCTAGGTTCCTCCAGAGGGTGACAATTTCTTAGAATTTTCTTGTTTTTGCGAACTTGACGGTTTTGAAGAGCACAGGTCAAGTAATTATATAGCATGTCCTTCAATTGGGATTTGTCCCTTCCCACACAAATCTTTCTCATGATTAGACTAAGGTTATGGATATTTGGAAGGAAGACCACAGAGAAAAATGCCATTTTTATCACATCTTATCAAGTGTATCAGCATGACTTATCAATTTGGTTGTTAACTTTGATAACGTGGCTAAGGTAGCGTTTGTAAGGTTTCTTCATTGTGAAGTTACCCTCCACCCATTTCCATACTACACTATGAGGAAAGAAGTCACTATTCAGAGCCCGCATTTAAGGAACAGGGACCTAAACTCTACCCCACTGAAGGTAGAATATCTACATTATATTTTTTTTTAATTCTTTTTTTTTTTTTAAGTATACTTCAGAGGAAGGTTTACAGAACAAACTAGCTTCTCATTAAACAGTTGCTACACATATTTTTTGTGACATTGGGTAACAATCCCACAACATGTCAACACTTTCCTTTCTTGAACTTCGGTTCCCTATTACCAGCTTTCCTGTCCCCCACTGCTTTCTTGTCCTTGCCTCTGGACAGGTGCGCCCCTTTAGTCTGGTTTTATTTTATGGGCCTGTCTAATTTTTGGCTAAAGTGTGAACCTCAGGAGTAACTTCATTACTTAGCTAAAAGGGTGTCCAGGGGCCATACTCTCGGGGTTTCTCCAGTCTCTGTCAGGCCAGTAAGTCTGGTCTTTCTTTGTGAGTTAGAATTTTGTTCTACATTTTTCTCCAGCTTTGTCCAGGACCCTCTATTGTGATCCCTATCAGAGCAGTCGGTGGTAGTAGCCGGGCACCATCTAGTTGTACTGGACTCAGTCTGGTGGAGGCCATGGTAGTTGTGGTCCAGTAGTCCTTTGGACTAATCTTTTCCTTGTATGTTTAGTTTTCTTCATTCTCCCTTGCTCAAGAAGGGGTGAGACCAGTGGAGTATCTTAGATGGCCACTCACAGGCTCTTAAGACCCCAGATGCTACTCACGGAAGTAGAACGTAGAACATTTTCTTTAGAAACTATGTTATGCCAATTAAGCTAGATGTTCCCTGAGACCATGGTCCCCACGGCCCTCAGCCTAGTAATTCCATCCCTCAGGGAGTTTGGATGTGTCTGTGGAGCTTTCTTGACCTTGCCTTGTAGAAGTTGTGCTGGATTCCCCAGTATCGTGTACTGTCTTACCCTTCACCAAAGTTATCTAATGTCTATTTAGTGTTTCCCCCCGACACCCCTCCCCTCTGTTGTAACCATCAAAGATTGTTTCTTTTTGTGTGTAAACTTTTTCATGAGCTTTTATAGTGGTGGTCTCATTCAATATTTTTCCTTTGGTGATTGACTTATTTCACGCAGCACAATGCCCTCCAGATTCAACCATGTTGTGAGATGCTTCACAGATTTATCATTGTTCTTTATCGTTGTGTAATATTCCATTGTGTGTACGTACCATAGTTTGTTTATCCATTCATCTGTTGATGGGCATCTAGGTTGTTTCCATCTTTTTGCTATTGTGAACAGTGCTGCAATGAACATGGGTGTGCATATGTCTATTCATGTGACAGCTCTTAATTCTCTAGGATATATTCCCAGGAGTGGGATTACTGGATCATATGGTATTTCTATTTCTAGCTTTCTAAGGAAGCACTATATAATTTTCCAAAATGGTTGTACCATTTTGCATTCCCACCAGCAGTGCATAAGAGTTCCAATCTCCCCGCAGCCTCTCCAACATTTGTTATTTTCTGTTTTTTGATTCATACCAGTAATGCCAGGATGAGATAGTATCTCATTGTGGTTTTGATTTGCATTTGTCTAATGGCTAGTGATCGAGGGCATTTCCTCATGTGTCTGTTAGCCACTTGAATATCTTCTTTGGTGAAGTGTCTGTTCATTTCCTTTCCCCATTTTTTAATTGGATTATTTGTCTTTTTGTTGTAGAGGTGTTGGAGTTTCCTGTAGATTTTAGAGATTAGACTTTTGTTGGATTTGTAATAGCCAAAATTTTTTTTTCCCACTCTGTAGGTTCTATTTTCACTCTTTCGGTGAAGTCTTTTGATGAGCATAAGTGTTTTATTTTTAGAAGATCCCAGTTATCGAGCTTATCTTCTGGAGTTTGTGTACTGTTAGTTATGGTTTGTGTCCTGTAAATGCCGTGTATTAGGGCCTGTAGCATTGATCCTGTTTTTTCTTCTATGAACTTTATGGTTTTGGGTTTTACAGTTAGGACTTTGATCCATTTTGAATTAGTTTTTGTGTCTGGTGTGAGGTATGGGTTCTGTTTCATTTTTTTGCAGATGTACAACCAGTTTTGCCAGCACCATTGTTAAAAAGAAGTTTTTTCCCCATTTGATGAACTTTGGGCCCTTGTCGAAGATCGGGTGGATGTATTTACATCTGGGTTTTCAATTCTGTTCCACTGGTCAATGTATCTGTCATTGTACCAGTACCAGGCTGTTTTGACTATCATAGCTGTATAGTAGGTTCTGAGATCAGGTAGAGCGAGTCCTCCTACTTTTTTCTTCTTCTTCAGTAGTGCTTTACTTATTCAGGGCTTATTCCCTATCCATATAAAGTGACTAATTAGTTTTTCCATCTCTTTAAAGAATATTGCTGGTATTTGGATCGAGATTGCATTATATTTGTAAATTGCTTTGGGTAGAATTGTCATTTTCACAATGTTGAGTCTACCTGTCTATGAGCAGGGTATGTTTTTCCATTTATGTAGATCTTTTTTGGTTTTTTGCAGTAGTGTTTTGTAGTTTTCTTTGTATAGGTCTTTTACATTGCTAGTTAGATTTATTCATAAGTATTTTTTTTTAAGGCCTATTATACATGGTGTTGTTTTCCTGATTTCCTTTTCATCATTCTCTTTATTGGTGTACAGGAATCCAACTGATTTTTGTATGTTTATCTTGTATCCTGCTACTCTGCTGAATCTTTCTATTAGTTCCGGTAGTTTTCTTGTGGAGTCTTTTGGGTTTTCTATGTATATTATCATATCATCCACAAATAGGACAGTTTTATTTCTTCATTACCAATCTGGGTGTCGTTTGTTTCTTTTTCTTGCCTTATTGCTCTAGATAGGACTTCCAGCACAGTGTTAAACAGGAGTGGTGATAAAAGACATTCTTGTCTTCTTCATATTCTCAAGGGCAATATTTTCAGCCTCTCTGCATTAAGAATGATGTTGGCTGTTGGTTTTGTATAAGTGTCCTTTATTATGTTGAGGAATTTCCCCTCTATACCTATTTTATTGAGAGTTTTTATCAGGAATGGGTGTTGGACTTTATCGAATGCCTTTTCTGCATCGATTGAGATGATAATTTGATTCTTTTCTCTTATTTTATTTACATGGTGGATTACACTGATTGATTTTCTAATGTTGAACCATTCTTGCATACCTGGTATGAATCCTACTTGGTCGTGGTATATTATTTTTTGATATGATGCTAAATTCTAATGGCTAGAATTTTGTTGAGAATTTTTACATCTATATTCATGAGAGATATTGGTCTGTAATTTTCTTTTTGAGTGGTGTCTTTGCCTGGTTTTGGTATTAGGGTTATGCTGGCTTCATAGAATGATTTTGGAAGTATCCCTTCCTTTTCTCTGTTCTGAAATAGTTTGAGTAGTACTGGTATTGGCTCTTCTCTGAATGTTTGGTAGAATTTTCCAGTGAAGCCAGGGCTTTTTGTTGTTGTTGTTGAGAGTTTTTTTTAACTACCTTTTCAATCTCTTCTCTTGCTGTGGGTCTGTTTAGATTTTCAACATCATTTTGTGTTAGTTTGGGTAAGTGTGTTTCTAGAAATTTGTCAATTTCCTCTAGGTTTTCAAATTTGTGGAAGTATAGTTTTTCATAATACTCTGTTATGATCCTTTTTATTTCAGTTGGCTCTATTGTAATGTCCCCCATTTCATTTCTTAGTTGGGTTATTTGCATCATCTCATGTTTTTCTTTTGTCAGTTTGGCCAGTGGTTTGCCAATTTTGTTGATCTTTTCAAAGAACCAACTTTCGGTTTTGTTGATTCTTTCTATTGTTTTTCTGTTCTCTATTTCATTTTTTTCTGCTCTGATCTTTATTTTTCCTTTCTTTTGGTGGCTGTGGGCTTCTTTTGCTGTTCTCTATTTGAGTTGTGTAGCTAGTGTTTTGATTTTATCCCTTTCTTCTTTTTTGAGTGTGCATCTATTGCTATAAATTGACCTCTGAGCACTGCCTTTGCTGTGTCCCAAAGGTTTTGGCATGATGTGTTGTCATTCTTGTTTGATTCTAGGAATTTTTTTATTCCATCTTTGATTTCTTCTATTACCCAGTGATTTTTAAGCAGGGTGTTATTCAGTTTCCATGTAATTGATTTTTTTTTCCTTACTCTTCCTGTTGTTAATTTCTACTTTGATAGTGTTGTGATCAGAGAAGTTACTTTGTATTATCTCAGTGTTCTGGATTCTGTTGAGGGTTGCTTTGTGGCCTAAGATGTGTTTATTCTGGAGAATGTTCTATGTGCATTGGAAAATAATGTGTACTTTGCAGCTATAGGGTGGAGTGTTTAATACATGTCTATGCGGTCAGGTTGGCTGATTGTGCCCTTTAGGTCTTCTGTATCTTTGCTGAGTTTCTTCTTAGTTGTTCTGTCCTTTACTGAGAGTGGTGTGTTGACGTCTCCTACTATTATTGTGCAGCTGTCAATTTCTCTTTTCAGTGCTGTTAGAGTTTGTTTTCTGTATTTTGGAGCCCTGTCATTGGATGCATAGATATTTATTATGGCTATGTCTTCGTGATGGATTGTTCCTTTAATCATTATATGCCCTTCTTTGTTTTTTATGGTGGATTTTGTTTTAAAGTCCATTTTCTCTGAAATTAGTATTGCCACAAAAGCTCTTTTTGGTAGCTGTTTGCTTGATATATTTTTTTTCCATCCTTTGATTTTTAATAAATTTACATCTTTGTTTCTAAGGTGTGTCTCTTGTAGACAACATATTGATGGATCTTGTTTTTTAATCCATTCTATGTCCAGTAGACTTGTCTATTATCCCTTGTTTATTTATTTGTTCAATCATTTATTTATGTCAGTATAGACTTATGGATACTGATTTTATGATTTGGTTTATAACCCAATACTGATTTATTTTATTGCTCAAATTGCTCCAACTTTGAACAAAAGTCTTGTGTCCCTTTGATATATCACCATCATTGTGTGTGTGAATTCTTTTTTTTTTTTTTTTTTGTAGCACTTTTCTTACTGGCACCATAAGATTCTCTAGGCTTATCGTGTATATTTCCTCACTCAGTTCTAATACTAAAACCTGTTGCCATTGAGTTGATTCCAACTCACAGTGACCTAGAATCAGCCATTTCGCCAAGGAGCCTTTGTTCCTTTTATTGGAGAATGATACTAGAAACCATATTTTGATAACCAAGTATGCCCATTGCTACTGAGGTGTCATTGCTTCTGGGTTCTCTTAACTGACAAAGCAAGGACAGATATATGTGTATTCTAACCCGTGTACATACACATATCTGTAAATATTACTATATGTAAACATTTACATCCATATTAAGCTAAACATGAGTTCATATTGATATCACCAAATCTATTGGTGCATTAATACATCTGTAACCTCTCATTCCAGTAGTGATAATCTTGGCTCCCACAATTCACCATCCATACTCAACTGTTCAATTCTAGTATACATGTAAAGTGGTATCAGAATTGTTAACCCCACTCCCATGGGAAACAACTTTATCAAGTAGAGTACAGTGTTTATGTTCAGTTTCTTTTGCTTTTACTCTTACAGATTTCACTAATTTCCAAAGGTACTTAGATCAGCATTGCTTTTTCTCAGGCCTTTCAGTTTGGTAATTTCACATTTGTAATATAGTTAGATTGATTTGTCATATTTTGCATTCCATCCCAGGCTGGATGTTAATGATATTTTGAAATGTGTCAATGTATGAAAATTTCTCATCTAATTTTTGCAACTCTAGTATTTAGACCAAGAGGCAGTTGTTCAAGCAGAACAAGGGGATTTTGCATGGATTAAAATAAGGAAAGATGTGTGACAGGATAGTATGCATTTACCATATTTATTCAATCTGTAGGTTGAGTAAATGGTCCGAGAAGCTGGACTATATGAAGAAGAAGGCGGCATCAGAATTGGAGGAAGACTCATTAACAGCCTGTGATATTCAGATAATAAATACAACCTTGCTTGCTGACAATGAAGAGAACTTGAATCACTTCCTGATCAAGATCAAATTCTACAGCCTTCAGTATGCTTTATACCTCAACCTAAAGAAAACAAAAATCCTCACGTCTGGACCAATAAGCAATGTTATGATAAATGGAGAAAAGATTGAAGTTGTCAAGGATTTCATTTTACTTGGATCCACAATCAACGCCCATGGAAGTAGCAGTCAAGAAATCAAAAGACGTATTACACTGGGCAAATGTGCTGCAAAAGACCTCTTTAAAGTGTTAAAAAGCAAGATATCACCTTGAGGACTAAGGAGTTTGTGACCCAATCCAGGATATTTTCTAAAGCTGGACAATGAATAAAAAAGATCAAAGAAGAATTGATGCCTTTGAATTATGGTATTGGCGAAGAATACTGAATATACCATGGACTGCCAGAAGAATGAACAAATCTGTCTTGGAAGAAGTATGGTCAGAATCCTTCTTACAAGTGAGAATGGGGAGACTTCATCTCACATACTTTGGACATGTTATCAAGATGGACAAGTCCCTCATCTCACATACTTTGGACATGTTACCAAGATGGACCAGTCCCTAGAGAAGGACGTCATGCTTGATAAAGTAGCAGGTCAGCGAAAAAGAGGAAGACCCTCAATGAGATGGATTGACACAGTGGCTGCAACAATGGGCTCAATCATAGCAATGATTGTGAGGATGGTGCAGGACCAGGCAGTGTTTCCTTCTGTTGTTATACATAGGGTCACTATGAGTTGGAACCAACCTGATGGCACCTAATAACAACAGTAATTAGATTTAAATTAATTGTAAACACCTCTTTGCCATTTACAGTCATTGAAATTATTTATTTGTGTCCTCTGCTGAACAAACTACTGTATATCTAGTCTTTTTACATATGATGATCGATCAAATATTGTTTGAGAGTTGCTGTCCTATCTTCCTAAATCTTCTCTGGAGCAGATAAACAGATCTCAGTCTTTTGACTGCCTCTACTGTAGTGTGATTCCCAATATTTTGTTAAAATACTTTGTTTTTACAGTAGTCTTCTTAAAATGTCTCAAATTGTGCACAGCATTGCAGACATCATCTTTCCAGTGGTGTTGGCTTATCCCTTCTCTTGACATAAGACCAGATGGGTTTTATGGTTTTTGTTGTAGTTGTTGTTCTTATTATTCTATGATATTGTTCCGTGTTTGGTCCCAAGTTCCTCTATCTTTTCAAGTTACATAATCCCTCTTAGCTTCAACTTCCTCACCTGTAAATGAATGTTTTGTATATAAAACATCTGGTATGTTACTGGCAAACACTGTTCCATCTCTTCCCTTTTCATTGGCACACACTATCTCAAATGCCAGACTGAGATTTTTAGACTTAATTCAGCATGAATGGAAAGCTGATGAAATACTTTGAGCAGAAGTTGGTTGATGCAGAATGTGTGCATTTGGGAGATTAATTTGACATCTGTTATGCAAAATGAATGAGTTAATTTATTCAACAAATATTTATTGAGCATCCATAAAGTACCAGACACTGTTACAGGCACCAGGATTACTGCAGTGTTAAAAACAGACAGAAAGACAAAGTCTCTTCTCTCATCTTAAATTCTATTGGGGGAACACAGCAGGTATACACACAGTAAAAAAAAATAAGCACATATGTCTATAGAAATAGACTTTATTAAGAAAATTAAGCAGGATAAATTAATCAAGATTGATCAAAATGAGAGCCTACTTTTTATAGGATGGTCACAGACAGGCTATTTAACAAGCTAACATTTAAGCAGGGACTGTAATGAAAATGCAGATATAAGGAGGAAGAATGTTTCAGTCTAAGATAGCAGTATGAACAGAGTTTCTCAGACAGGAGTGGAAATCAGACTGAGAAGCATAAAACAGGCTAACGTGTATGGAATAAAAGTGAGATAGTGGGAATATGGTGGAAAATAATGTCAAAGAGCTAGCTAATGGTACAATCAGGTAGGCCTGGTAGGCCAGGTAATGACTTTGTACGTCATTTTGGGTAACATGGAAAGCCTTTGGGAGATTTTAAACAGAGGACATAGTCTGATATGCTTTTTTATAAATGGTGGCTGCTAAGTGGAGAATAGATTGAAGGAGGCAGGATAGAACTGGAGTTCCAGTTAATATACTATTACAATAGTCCAGAAAAGAAGGAATGATGGAATTGACCAAAAGGTAGTAGTGCAATTGTTCAGAAGTGGTTGTATTTGTCAATTTATTTTAAAGATGGTACCAATAGCATTTATTTGAGTGGGACATAAGAGAATACAGGAATAAAGAAAGACTGCAAAGGCTTTGGCCTGGGTCACTGGTAAAATGGATATGCCATTTACAGTGGTGGGAACTATGGGGAAGAGGAAGCAGTGTAAATCAGGAGTCTGATTTTAGATCTGCTAAGCATAAATTGCCTATTAGAGTGCCAAGCAGAAATGCTAAGTAGATAACTAGATATACTAGTCAGGATTTCAGGAGACATGTTGAGGGTTAGAATTTAAATTTGGGATTTAATAGCATATAGACAATAATTGAAATAATGGAATCTTCCCAGGGATGAGTGAAGATAGAGAAGGATAAGAAGAATGAGCCCATGTTGAACATAAATGTATAGATGTTGGAAAGAAGACAAAACTCCCAAAAAAGAAAACTGAGAAGGCAGAGCCAGTGAAAACCCAGAGAGAGAAGTGCTCAGAGGCTTATGGAGGATGGCGTTTAATGAAGGAGGGAGTCAACTGTGTCCAGCGCTGCTAAGAGTTAAATCCGATGAGGACTGACAACCAACCATGCATGACTGGAGTGGGTTAAGGGAGGAGAGAATGTGAAGATCTCAAGACATATGACTCCTTAAGAAGTTTTCCTATAAATAAAGAGTAATCAATGAATGGAATAATAACCAACGGGAACCTGAGGAAAAAAAATTTAAGGGTGTTTGTTTTTTGAGGGAATTGGTCTAGTAAAAATGGAAAAAATGATGACGTACCATTGAAAGTTAGAAATTCAGAAGGGAAGTCCTTGAGGCAGGGGGAACTGGATCCAGTCCACAAGGGGAAGGGGATGGCTTCAGAGAGAGTTCAGACAGATCAGAAGAGTCAGAGAGAAAGGCAAACAGGAGGATAAAACTTGAACCAGGTTTGTCGCAAAGTGAAGTCCAAGAGCTTTTACAGTTTAGACTTCTTTCTACCTGGTCTTTGTCCACCACTTTCCACTAGGGTAAAAGTAATTTATCCCCTTTGGGATTTTAGATATCCTGGGTATTGCAGGAGGTATGGTATGTGGTTATCCAAAGGGACTGAGGTTCATCTCCTACCATGGACAGTATCATTCCTGCTGTGTGATCAAAGAATGAAATGCTTATGCACAACTGGAATCTACCCTGCTTCCTACAGGGAGGTTCTGCTTCAAGTACAGGGAAGGAGAGACTCCCACTTGACTGGAAGCTGATGATAATTCACCTCTTACCTGGTTTTTGGCAATCAAGCAGCGCCCTTAGTGCTCATCATCTGCTAGGTTCTCTCACTTGGCTCTTTCTAGGTAATGGGCCTTCTCCTTTTGCAGTCACTTTCCTGGGATATGCTTCCCAGAGTCTAGCATTCTACCTTGTAATGCTTCTCTTGGTATGCTTCTCATCTCCTCAGTCCTCTCGGGTTCTTACTCCACTGTGTCTTTACATCTGCCTAACATAGCACATAAAATGCTCTTCATGTTCTCCTTTTCAAAAAACCTTCTTAGCTAGGGTAAGCACATAATTTATAGTTTCAGCTAGGACAGTTTTGAAAGTGAAAGACAGCACAGGTAATAATTACACTGGAACAAAGCATAAATAGGACTGTGCTGGTCAAACTAGAATGTGTGGCCACTTCACTAATGGTCCATTAAATTTAGAGAGTTATAAGTAACCAGAAAATGGATTTATATTTCCTTAAAGCATGGAAGGCACAATCTTCTGATCCTTTTAAGAGAACAAGGTAAAGAATTGCACCGTCTTCCCTTAAAAAAGCAATGAAAAGGAAGAGATACCAAACGCTTTTGTTCCTATCAAAACAGATAGCATGTTCATATCCTGCTATGTGCAAGTTCGAAGCACCTCAGAACAAGTGATTAAACTTAACTGTGGATTACATATGGAGAATAAATAAAGAAGAACACAATGGGAATTCTGTAATTCATACCCTAAATATGTGGATGCCTTATGGTAACATTTTCAGAAACAGGCTTTAGTGGGTAGGAAGCAACAAGTGTGGCTTTCAACTTACGGTGTCATCCAAGTGGAGGTGACAGTTGACAATATTCAGTTAGATCTTCAGAGAGTAAGTAAAACTGGATATTCAAACTGGGCATTATTGGTTGACGCCAGAGTAGATGGTGAGATAATACAATAATACTTAGAAGGGAGAGAAAAAAGGAAGGGTTATTGAACAATGTTCACATTCACAGTGTGAAAAAAGATCTAATAACAGTGGAAAAGAAAGTATAGTCAAAGAGGTAGGATGGGAACCGGGATAGGATGGTGTCATCGAAGCCAAAGCATCAGGGTTCCCATAACTCTCCCGTTTTAACCCTGGCACCTCCTTTTCCTCAAAAAGTGGAACCAAAAATATCAAGCTTGCAAAATAGAGACAAATCTGAATTTAAAAAAAAAAAAGAAGAGACACATATACAGTGAAGATTTGTGAGTTTTCCTGTTGCTAATGTGTAGTCAGAAACTCTGGTGGCATAGTGGTTAAGAGCTAAGGCTGCTAACCAAAAGGCTGGCAGTTCGAATCCACCAGGTGCTCCTTGGAAACCCTATGGGGCAGTTCTACCCTGTTCTGTAGGGTCACTTATGAGTCAGAATCGACTTGATGGCACACAACAGCAACAATGATTTTATTGTAGTCAATAAAATTGAAGAGAAGGAGCTACAACAATTATATGAAATATTGGGGGCAAAATATTCTTTCTGAGCCCTTCTATCTTTAGGTCTGTCTGAACTGTAAACTCAAGGAGGGAAATGGGTGTTGTGTCTCCTTTGGAATTAGGGAGGGCACTGTGGAATGGGGAGCTGCTTCACCACTGGCCCTTCATCAAGTTTTCTCGAAAGGAGAAGCATGACGCCTGAGAAAAAATAATTTATGATTTAAAAGGGAAAAGAAAACCTTGAGATTTTCATATCTAAATATTCAAACTCAGACACCCAATCCTGCAGCTTTCAGGACTAGGCTACTTTCAGATGAGGCCACAGGCAAATCACTTTACCTTCCCTGGTCTTTACACCTTTAATTTAATGCAATAAAATGAGGGGAAGAAGAATACCCATACCCCCAACAGAGGTAATTGTGGGAGGTAATTAATATTTTTCATAGACTGTAAAATTTGTAGTAATAATAAAAAAAATTGTTTGAGGGCTTTATGGTGCTTCTGTGTATTATCCCATTTATTGAATGCTACAGTCTCCACTGTACAAAATGCACTTCTAAATTGAAATCTAGCATTCCTACCATAGGCAGTCTATTGTGACAACTTACTGAACTGTTTATTCACTCAGATTCATGAGATTTGCAAATTGTTCTTTAGAGTAACCATAGGCCATCCTCAATGTTCAGTTAATGTTACTCTCAGTTTGCCCTCTCTTTAAACCAGAGAAACTTAACATTTCCACTGCTGGGTGGCAGCTGAGAAATCTCAGACCCTACTTTGTTAGACTCAGCCTGAAAAACAAACTTCCTTAGCTTTGAACTCCATCCTCTTCAGCATCTCTTGCCACCCTTCTGCCACTTACCTTGGAAGGATGAATGCTGGGGCACCTAAGAAGGGGACAAGCCAGGCAGCATCCCGGAGGGCAGTGGTGGCTCCTGCCCTGCACCACCACAGCCCAGCTTCAGTGCAATGTCAACTGGAAGCGGCTAGGGTAAAGGCCAGAAGACACAGGTATTACTGGGCCTTTTCCAGGACTGGTAAAGACCGCAGCACTTTCAGAATCAAAGGCTGGACTGGGACTTCAAAATCAGCAAGACTCTTCCTGGAGCTGACCTCACATCAGCATTTTTATTGTTCATTTCTCACGTTTCCTGCTGGCCTGTGGATTCTTATGTACCATTATGTTCCTGTCTCTTAGCCAACCACCTATGTTATCCACATTTCTACTTTGAGGTCCATGAAGGGCAGGTGTCTTGTCTTCTTTGCCTTTGTATATTTCACAGTGTTTGGTATGTAGTAGGTGCTCTGTCATTGGTAAAAGAAGACTGAGTGGGGTGTTAGGAAGACAGGACAGAAAGGAAGGATGACCAGAAATAAGGAACAAGCAAGGACATTATTCTTGTTCAGGTGATACCAAACTCAACCACCATTCACAGGATCATAACACGTCCATAGTCTTGCTACACTTACCACCAAAGTGTGAGGGTCAGATTAAAATATTGCACAGTGAAACCTTTGAGAGCCGGAACTGGACGGGACTGCCTTGCTTTTTCTGGTCTCACAGGTTTTCTGCCTTCGACAGGGTGCAGTCTTACCGCTTTTCTACCACTCATTTTGGTGGAATATATTTGACTTTTCTGTCTATGACATGTTTCTGCCTCACAAAGTTTCCAGTTAGTGTGAGTTTTACTGTGTCTAGTTATTTTAGGTAGAAGAGTTAACTGTAGGGCAGGAAGATGTACTAGCCACTGGAAATTTTCAATAGTAACTGAAAAAAAATATTTTTCAGTGTGTGTGGCAGGTACATTTTAAATGTCCAAATCCCAACATCAGTGAACTGAGGCTATTTGCGTGGTTGCACTTGATTGTTTACGACACTGGGATATGAGGGGAAACCTGAGGATTTCTATGAGGCCGGGCTAGTTAAATCTGTGCTGAAGAACCATGTTGCATCCTCTGGCTATAGGGAGACACTTAGCTGGTTCACAAATGGGTTTCGACAGACACTTGAGGGACACGATAAGACACTGGGGATGGCCCAATGGAAAACCGTTTTCAATATGGAGAACACAGTGGGCAGTGGTATAGGGAATACGTGTGCATATAAACACTAATGATGTAGTAGTACTTAATATGCAAAACATTTCTAAAGTATTCCCATAATAAACAACAGCCACAAAATTAGATTAACTGTTCAGTGAGTTATTAAGTGCTTAGGGGAATCCCATGCCATAAGATAACATGCCATTTTTATATTATTAATGAAAAATAGAGGGGGGGCTTGTTTTGAATTACGCTATAATACTATAGAGCCCTACAGGAATGGGTAGGAAATCTCATGAATTATATACAGACATTTGGTTTCTAATTTATTTGTTTGAAAGTTCAGGAGAAGTCTTACGACAATGCCACATTTCTGCTGCTAGCTCCCAAATCAGCTAAATTCAGTAACTAGTTAACTTTGCTTTAGCATTTTGAAAAATGGGCTACCAACTAATTCTGTAGGAACAGTGTAGGCTTTTCTTAAATATCTCAACAAGGGATCTTTAAAAAAAAAAAAAGATAAAGAGAGAAGAATATGAATGATAAAAAATACTATGAGAGGATTATTGTATTTAGGAACTGTTCAGGTCATCACCAGTTTCTATAAAAAGTAAGTAGTTAAAGAAGACCTAGAAGAGAGAAAATATCTGGCAAAAGAAGTATACTTGATCTTAAACCCTTAAGAACATTGTATAAAGAAGCATAGTGTGTGTTTGTGTGTGCTGGCCGGGGTCGGGGGGACATTTGTACATGAGTGTCTGTATGAGCAGATGTATTAGAAGAACACAGACTGTTTGAGTGGCCAAGTGCAGAGGAAAGGGTGGTGTGCTAAAAATGTATAACTATTAGCAAATAAACCTTCCTGGACCTCTATTTCCTGACACATATAATGGATATAATATATGTCCTACACCTACCTGAAAGAGTTTCTGGAAGGAGTAAATGTGATGACAGATGCAAATTTTTGTTAAAACTGCTGGACAGTTCCAAGAAGAATGACACAAAACACAAGAAACTACTTGTTTCATAAATCACACCTCAGTTGTATCACTGCATTTTAAGAGAAATGATTTTTGCTGCTTTAGTATTCAAAGAAAGGAAGGGAGGGAGGGAGAGGGAGAAGGGGGAGCAAAGAAGAAATGGAAAAGAGAAATAGAGCAACTGCTTGTCAACCAATTGCCCTGTGATCTAGAACTTAGTTTCTGTTTTTGAATCTGACCTGGGGAAGCAGGACGGTAGTGGTGGTGCAGGGTGATATGATAATGTACCGTATTTTTATGCAAATAACCTGCCCTTTCTAGGTTTGTTTGCCAGCCACACCCTAGTCTGTCTGCAAGGTATTTATAAAAAATTAGCATAGCAAGAAAATTCCTAGAGGGGAGGGGTGGGAAGGTGAGGTTGGCAAACAAAAGTAATATGGAGCTCGCTGTCACAAGCTTCATTGCCTTACAGAGCCCTGTATTGTAGGTAAGCCTACCATGATAAATACATGAGCAGAAAGAACAAAGACAGCTGTTCTTCTCCTGTGTTGGTCTTCTTCCAGGTCTGCTTCTCTCTGACCAGAAACGTCAGGAATCTTGGGAGTGGCATAACGGAGGAGAGGATGAGACAAGGAGAGAATTATTGTTGGTATTTGGATTTTAACTTTCACAGTACAGATCATGGGTCTTCCGGTGAGCTCAAGAAGAAATGCATTAAAGCTCACCAGAGAGACCATACCCACTATTTTATAAATACGTACATTCATGAATTCATTGCCGTCAGTCGATTCTGACTGATAGATATGACTAAGGTGCACCTGACCCTACCCATGGAGCCCTCACGGCACAGTGGTTAAGAGCTTGGCTGCTAACCAAAAGGTAGGCTGGTTTGAGTCCACCAGCCACTCCCTGGAAACTCTATGGGGGCAGTTCTACTCCACAGCAATGGGTTTGGACCCTACCCATGGTATTTTCAATTGCTTCATATGCATGTAGAAGCTGGACAATGAATAAGGAAGACCAAAGAAGAATTGCCCTATCTGAATTACGATTTTGACAAAGAACACCTAATATACCATGGACTACCAGAAGAACAAATCTGTCTTGGAAGAAGTACAGCCAGAATGCTCCTTAGAAGCGAGGATGGTGAGACTTCGTCTTGCTTACTTAAGACATATTATTAGGAAGGACCAATCCCTGGAGAAGGACATCATGCTTGGTAAAATAGAGGGTCAGCAAAAGAGGGGAAGACCCTCAAGGAGATGGAT
Organism: Dugong dugon; assembly: GCA_030035585.1. Classification (NCBI taxonomy): domain Eukaryota; kingdom Metazoa; phylum Chordata; class Mammalia; order Sirenia; family Dugongidae; genus Dugong; species Dugong dugon. The sequence goes on along the minus strand of CM057473.1, from coordinate 113,201,857 downwards.
TGACACAGTGGCTGCAGCTATGGGCTCACACACACGTACTGTTGCGAGGACGGCGCAGGACTGAGCAATCATTCGTTCTGTTGTGCACCACCACCTGACAACAACAACGTATTTTTTTCCTCCTTATGTCAGGTGTGTGTGGTCACTGATTTCACACACACACACCTGACACAAAAGGGAAAAGTACACAAATAAGTCTAATTTTCTCTCAAACGTGTACTGTCGGTTCCTTTTCTCTTATATATGTAAGTAGACAGATACACTTGATCTCAAGTATTCTGACCCATTTCCTGACTGAACAGCAGACTTTTATGTTCTGATTTTAGCTACAGAAAATTCAATGTATTAATTTATGTACATTCTATTGCTATTTGTTCATTGGGTGTGGTGGGTACCTCCATAAGCCTAATCTATTAGAAGTCTCTGAGTGAATCTGCGTAAGTGGTTTCCTCATCTGCATACTAGGGCTTACTTGTGCCTGCCTTGCTCACCTCACAAGGAGCTTGGAGGCGCAGATAAAATAACAGCATCATTAGAGCATTGAGAACACTGTGGCACTGTACAACTTAAAGTGTTTGATTAGTCACCCTTATAGACTACGTTCAATTCTTGGAGGACTGCACACCATCATTTCTCTGTTGGTGTTGTCTACTGCCAGAGATTGTTTTTGTTTTTTAAGCACTAAACAAACCCTGGGGCCCTGGTCGTGCAGTGGTTACAAGCTCAGCTGCTAACCAAAAGGTCGGCAGTTGGAATCCACCAGCCGCTCCTTGGAAACCCTCTGGGGCAGTTCTGCTCTGTCCTATGAGGTCTCTATGAGTCAGAATTGACTGACAGAAATGGGTTTTATTGGAAACAGACCCTGAATTCTTTTCTTTTAATGGCTAAGGTGAAGAGTTTCCTAATATTTTTACTTTTATTAGATGAATTTATTCTACTCTAAGCAGTTGTGATATTCCAAAACTGGTATCTGATGAGGAGTCAGCACAGTATTGTGAAAAGATCCAAAGGTTCAATACCACCCCAGCAAGAAACTGACTGTGTAATCATAGGTGATCAAAATTTCTGGCTTTGGCTTCAATAGCATTAAAATTAAGATGTAGGAAAAGGAGCCCTGGTGGTGCACTGGTTAAGCGCTCAACTACTTACCAAAAGGTTGGCGGTTCTAACCCACCAGATGCTGTGTGGGAAAAAGATGTGGCAGTCTGCTTCCATAAAGACCATGGCGTTAGAAACCCTACGGGGCAGTTCTGCTCTGTTTTACTGGGTCGCTATTGTCAGAATCCACGCAACAGCAACAGATTTGGTTTTCATTTTAATGTCGTTCCAGTTTTTAAATTAAATGATGTTGGTGGTTTTTGAAAAAAAGTACCAGGTTGCCAAAATAGATTATTAACTGCTACTTTAGGAAAGGTTAATGATTTTAAACTTGAGATTTTAGAAAGTCTTACAGATTTTCTCAGTTGATTTATTAGTGATTTAAAACAATAACAGAAAAAGAAAAAAAAAACTTTTCCATAGACGTTTTCTAAAGAATATTCTTGCTTTTCATTCACTTTTGTCTTTATATTTCTGGATATGGATGTAATATAAATTACACATATAATATTTAGCATCAAAGTGAAAATAACCAATCTGTTAATATTGCCAGAATTGTTTAAAAAAAAATTAGATGGCACTCAACATTTGCTACTTAAAAAAAAAAAAGTACAAGATCCCCACTGACTTGCTGATTATGAGTGATGAGAGGCTTTGATTGGTGTCACGGAACTTTCTTTTATATTTCTGCCAGTGGGGAAAACCACACAGAACACTTTGCACTTAGTTTACACCTTTAAAATCCTTAGTGAGGGTTTATTCTTAAGATGCCCCTGTGAATTCGGTCAGCCTTTGGGTTCCCATTCTGTGGAAAAATTAAATGCACATACAATACATTTTCCCCAAGGTTCACATGTTAAATAGATATCAGAACCAAAAATAGATCGTCAAAAAGAATGCTCTGAGTCCAAGCTGGGAGTCAAGAAAACTTAAGAGGACAGATGGCAATGCCCAATCCCCCAATTTGTTAGACACTGAACTTTCGTGGCACAGCAAAGGGCTATCACAAGAAACAAAGAATTATAAAAGTTATCACCTCAACAGATATTTAAGATTTTTTTAATCTCATATCAATTTTGTCTTCTACAAATAATAACTTTCACTTCGGTGAAATACAGTAAAGTCCTTCAGGACATAAAGTGTTTAACCAACAAGACCTTGAATTATTATTATTGGTAAATCTATATCTACATAATCCTTTACTATATCCTATTAGGAAAACAACGAGTCTGTGCTATGAACAGATTTTTTTTTGAAATCAGATCAAGCTTTCAGATATCTAGATTTTTTTTTTTTAAAGCAAAACCAAAATGTATTCACCTGTGTTACTGATTTTGAGTTATCTGGTAAACAAGATGGTTTAGATGCCAGTTGATACATCAATATCTCTAGTTTTCTTTTGTTTTCATTTAGCCTCTTTGGCATATACAAATTGTAGAAGACTTGCCATAAATGGGATGTTGTTATTGTTAGTTGGTTCCAACTCAGAGTGACCCTAGGTACAAATGAATGAAGCACTACCGTCCTCCACCATCCTCACAATGCTTGCTATGCTTGAACCCATTGTTGCAGCCCCTGTGTCAATCCATCTCATAGAGGGCCTTCCTCTCTTTCACTGACCTTCTGCTTTACCAAGAGTGATGTCCTTCGGCAGGGACTGGTCCTTCCTAATAACCTGGCTGAAGTATGTAAGATGAAGTCTCGCCATCCTCACTTCCAAGGAGCATTCTGGTTGTACTTCCAAGACAGACAAATGGGACAGTGAAGGGGAAAAACGATTTAATTTGTCAGTAATTCAGATTTGAACAGATTTTCAAAAGTATTTCAGATGTGAAGGAGCCTCTGTGTTAAACAATTTGCTGTTTTCAGAGAGGGGGAAAATGAAAAGGAATGGGAAAGATAAACTTGGAAAACATTATGTAGTGTGTATTGTATATTTTAAATATACTTGTGTAGCCATCTGTCTAGTTTTAATAAAATGATAAAAAGACACTGAATTTAAAAGAAAGAGAGAAGTTCATATCATTTATAAGGAGAACTTATGCAGTATAGAAAAAGAGACTTCAAGTGACAACAGAGAAAGTATGTGTTAGAAGTGATGGAGGAAATGCAGCATCGCACAGAGAAAATGCTCTCGTCTGCTTACCAGAGGCTATTCCAATATCTTAAAACAAACCAACAACAGACAGGGGCCCAATGGATCCAGCAGCTTCGCAAGGACCAAACTGTCTCCAGTGCAGTTGTACTATGTGAGTTTAATTATTAGACATCGTCTTCCTGGGGTGGAAAGGAAGTGTTCAGAATATAGTTGACTTTATATAAAGTATAAAAGCTACCTTATTCGCCCAGCTTTGTCTTGCATAATTTAACATCCCACAGTAAGGTCATCTAAGTATTTGGAATCCCCCTGATACTTATTTATACACCATGCCTATTATTCTAGTGGTTCTTTGCTAAAAAAATAATTTTTTAAAAGATTTTAAACAACTAAAGAGTATTGAGAAATAGTGAACATTTAAAAATATAATGAAAGGAAAGATTTAAAATGGGTCAACAGCAGTTTTACTGCTATTTATATTATTTTATTTAAAATGTTAGCCATTTTACAGTTTAGCCCATTTTCAAACAGGATTTGGTAGGTGCTCAGTCAGCATGTTTAGCAGACTCTGTCTGCTCAATGAGAAAATAATTAGGAAGGTTCTACTAAAATACATTTTTTGTTGTTGTTGTGTATTTTTGAACTGAATCTGACTTATCGCAACCTTATAGGACGGAGTAGAATGGCCCCATAGGCTTTCCTAGGCTGTAATCTTTATGGAGGATCCCTGGTTGCTCAGTGGTTAAGCTCTTGGCTGCTAACCAAAAGATTGGCTGTTGAACCTACCAGCCGCTCTGTGGAAGAAAGATGTAGCAGTCTGCTCCCGTAAAGATTACAGCCTTAGGAACCTTATGGGGCAGTTCTGTTCTGCTCTAGGATATGTTGCTTTTTAAGGAGCCCTGGTGGCTTAATGATTAAGTGCTGGGCTGCTAACAGAAAGCTCGGCAGTTCGAACCCACCAGCCACTCTGTGGGAGAATACCTGGCAATCTGTTCAAGTAAAGACCATACCCCACATCCATTGCCATCAAGTAGATTCCGACTTATAGCAACCCTATATGGATTTCACGTTTGTAAGAAGAACCTACTCTTTTAGAGGTTGGTTAAATGGTTCAGAATCCATTCATCCCATAAATATATATTCCATGACCCAGGAATACCACTCTTATACCCAAGAGGTGTAAAAGCAGCAAACAGACACATGAACACCAATGTTCATTGCAACACTGTTCACAGTAACCAAAAGGTGGAAACAACGTAAATGCCCATCAACAGATGATAAACGAAACGTGGTATATACACACAATGGAATATTACTCTACCAAAAAAAAAAAAGAAATAAAGTCCTGAGACATGCAACAACATAGATGAACGTTATGCTTAGTCTCTTAGTTATCTAGTGCTGCTACATCAGAAATACCACAAGTGGATGGCTGCAACGAACAGAAATTTATTCTCTCACAGTCCAGTAGGCTGGAAGTCTGAACTCAGGGTCTCAGCTACAGGGGAAGGCTTTCTCTCTCCATCAGCTCTAGGGGAAGGTCCATGTCATCAATCTTCTCCAGTCGAGGAACTTCTCAGCCCAAGGACCCCAGATCCAAATGACCTGCTATTCTCCTGGCTCTTGTTTCTTGGTGGTATGAGGTTCTCCTGTCTCTTTGCTTGCTTCTCTCTCTTATATCTCAAAAGAGACTGCCTTAAGTACACAACCTAATTTTGTAGATTGAGCCCTGCCACATTAACGTAACTGCTGCTAATCCCACCTGAATTAATATAGAGATGGGATTTACAGTACATAGGAAAATCACATCAGATGACAAAATGGTGGACTATCACACAATACTGGGCATCATGGCCTAGCCAAGTTGATACACATTTATGGGATAAATAATTCAATCAATAATACTTAGTGAAATAATTCAACCACAAAATGACAAGGCGAAAAAGAAAAACCAAACCCATTGCCATCAAGTCAATTTCAACTCATAATGACCCTAAAGGACGGAGTAGAACAGCCTCATAGAGTTTCCAAGGCTGAAATCTTTATAAAAGCAGACTGGCCACGTCTTTCTCCTGTGAAGTGGTGGATACTGGGCATCATGGCCTAGCCAAGTTGATACACATTTATGGGATAAATAATTCAATCAATAATACTTAGTGAAATAATTCACCACAAAATGATAAATAATGTATGATTTCACCAATATGAAATCTATCTTTTCAGGTGTCATCAAGTCAGTTCCAACTCATAGCTACCCTATGTACAACAGAATGAAATACTGTCTGGTCCAGTGTCATCCTCACGATTGTTGCTATGCTATGCTTGAGCCATTGTTGCAGCCACTGTGTCAATCCATCTTGTTGAGGGTCTTCCTCTTTTTTGCTGACTCTCTACTTTACCAAGCATGATGTGCTTCTCCAGGGACTAATCCCTCCTGATAACATGTCGAGAGTATGTGAGACAAAGTCTCACCATCCTTGCTTTGAAGAAACATTCTGGCTGTACTTCATCCAAGACAGATTTGTTTATTGTTTTGGGAGTCTATGGTATACACAATATTCTTCGCCACCGCCACAATTCAAAGGCATCAATTCTTCTTCCATCTTCCCTACTCATTGTCCAGCTTTCACATGCGTATGAGACGGTTGAAAACACCATGGCTTGGGTCAAGTGCACCTTAGCCTTCCAGGTGACATCTTTGCTTTTTAACAAAGGGAGCTTTTGCAGCAGATTTGCTCCATGCAATGCGTCTTTTGATTTCTTGACTGCTGCTTCTGTGCGTGTTGACTGTGAGTCCTGGTACAGTGAAATCCTTGACAACTTCAATCTTTTCTCCGTTTATCATGGTGTTGCTTATTGGTCCAGTTGTGAGGATTTTTTTTTTATGTTGGGGTGTAATCCATAGTGAAGGCTGTGGTCTTTGATCTTCGTCAGTAAGTGCTTCAAGTCCTCTTCACTTCCAGCAAGAAGGTTGTGTCATCTGAATAATGCAGGTTGTTAATGAGTCTTCCTCCAATTCTGATGCCCTGTTCTTCATATAGTCCAGCTTCTCAGATTATTTGCTCAGCATACAGAGTGAATAAGTACGGTGAAAAAATACAACCCTGATGCACACCCTTCTTGACTTTAAATGAGGCAATATTCCCTTGTCCTGTTCGAACAACTGCCTCTTGATCTATGTACAGGTTCCTCATGAGCTCAATTAAGTGTTCTGGAATTCCCATGCTTGGCAATATTGTGCATAACTTGTTATGATCCACACAGTCGAATGCCTTAGCATATCCCACCTGAATTTAGAGACCATCTCAAGAATAACTTTGATAGGTTGAACACTAATGAAATGCATAGAATAGGCAAATAGAGATTAGAGTTTAATAATTGTTTCCAGGGGTGGAGGGACAAGGAAATGGGGAAATCTTTGTTTAGGGAGCATGGAGTTTTTGTTTATACGGATGAAAATTTTGGCAGTAGGTATTGGTGATGGTTGCACAACATTATTGATGTCATTGGTTTTATTGTACATGTGAAAAATGTGTATTGAAAGATGTGTTATGTAAATTTTCACAACAATAAACAAACAAATAAATAAATAGACAAACAAATATGAAACCTGCAATGTGTCCAGCACTGGTTTTGCACCAATGATTTTGACATAAAACCCTGGCTTTCTTGGATCATTCATTTGAGTATGGGTGTTAGATAAGATACAGAATAGTAAAAAATATACTATAAGATTACAATAAATGCTCTGGCGGAAAATAAAGACCAGTAAAGAGTATATTGAGTGCTATAGCAAGTAGGCATAATTTTAAATAAGGTAGTCAGTCACTGAGGAAACGGTCATTAGGTAAAAACCTGAAGGAGGAGAGGATCAAATGATGTGGATATGGATAGGGATGAAGAACATTCCTAACAGGAGACACAGCTAATGCAAAATCCTTAAGAGTCTGTAGATCAGCTAGAAACACAACGAGGCTGATTAGTGAACAAGTCAGTTACTAGCAGGACCTAAAGTCAGGAAGATAGTATGAGAGCTTAATAGACTATTGTAAGAATTTTGGCTTTTTCATAGAGTGAGATAGGGAGCCACTGGCAAGATTTGAGCAAGACCTAGGGATATGATCTTAATATTCTCGAAAAGATCATCCTGACAACCATCTGCATTTGATATGGCAGAGTAGCTGGTAGAAGACCAACACTCCTACTGAAAACAGCTGGAATATCAGGGTCAATTCAAAACAAATGAACAAAAAAAAAACAAATAATCACCACATGTATATCTTCTGTTTAGTGTTTGCATAGTATTTTCTTTTCCACTGTTTCATTTTCAATCTATTTGTGTCTTTGAATCTAAAGTTTGTCTCTTGAGGACCGCATGTAGTAGGATCTTGTTTCTTTATCCAGTCTGGAAACTTCTGCCTTTTGATTAGAGTGTTTAGCTTATTCATATTCAATGTAATTATCGATCTCATTAGAATTATGCCTACAATTTTGCTGTTTTCTATATTCGTATATCTTTTTTGTCCCTCTTTTACTTTCTTCTTATGTATTAGACATATACTTTTTGTTGTTGTTAGGTGTCCTTGAGTTGGTTCTGACTCGTAGTGACCCTATGAACAACAGAACAAAACACTGCCCGGTCCTGCGCCGTCCTCACAATCCTTGCTGTGCTTCAGCCCATTGTTGCAGCCACTGTGTCAGTCCGTCTCATTGAGGGTCTTTCTTTTGTCCGTTGACCCTCTACTTTTTCCATCATTAGGGAACAGCAGATTAAAACTTACCAAAATGGCTCAAATTTAAAGGCTGAAAAATACCAAGTGTCCCAGAACGATGGTGAGAGATAATTTGGTACAACCAATGAACAAGGTTGAATTTATTAATTTTATCTACTGGTTTTCTATTACCTTATTAATTTTTGTATTCATCTTTATTATTTTATTCCTTATACTTTCTTTTGACATTTTTTTTGAAGGTAGAAATTAAATTCTACTTTTAGTCTTTCTTTTTTATTGACAAATAACTTAAGACAAAATAGTTTCCACTGATCACTAATTTAAATGCACCCCATTGATTCTGATAAGTAATGTGTTCAAGGACATATATTTTTTTAATGTTTAAATTTTAGTTTGTAGCTCCTCTTTCACCCAGAAGTTATTTAATAGAAGGTTTTAAAATTTCCAGTTGGAAGTACCTTTGTGGTTTGTTTTTTTTTTTAAATTACATTTCAGGTTTCACTTTGATCAGTGTTGTTTCTAGTAATTCTACTTAATATAATTTACTTATATTTTCTTTGTGTTCTAATGTATTATTACTTTTTATGAGTGTGCCATGAGCACTTAAAATACTGTTGCTCAATCATCAATGTATATATTTCAATATGTCTTTATAAGGCTAACCCTATTGATTCTATTGTTTAAATATTATATCTCTTGACTTATTTTTTTCCCATTTGATCCGTCCCAAACTGAGAATGGCATATTAAACTCTTCTATTATAAATATAGGAATCTGGGTCGCCCCAGTGTTTGGCAATCGGCTGCTCACCTAAAGGTTGGAAGTCCAAACCCACCCAATGACTTTGCAGAAGGCCTGGCAAACTGCTTCAAGTGCCAGGTCAATAATGTAGAAGTGCGAGATGACATGTGTTGATTGATAAGTAGTCATGGGAGACTTGGTGTTGTTATTAGGCGCCCTCGAGTTGGTTCCAACTCATAAAGTCTCTATGTACAACACAAAGAAATACCGCCCAGTCCTGTGCCATCCTCACAATAAAATAATTCCCCAGTTAAAGCCATTCAAATTCAATTAAAAAAAAATTAGATCTGTTCCTCCAAAAACCCTCTGCCCTCGAGTAGTTCTCAACTCATAGTGACCTCATGGGGTTTCCAAGCCTATAAATCTTCATGGAAGCAGGCTGCCACATCTTTCTCCTGAGGAGCAGCTGGTGGTTTTGAATCCCCAACCTTTCGGTTAGTAGCCGATCACTTTAACTGCTGCGCCACCAGGGCTCCTCAGTTTCCTCATTTGTGAAGTGGAATTAATTATAATTTCCTCACAGGGGAATAGCTATAAAGGAATTCCCAGTGGCCAACATAGTACTCAACAAGAAATGTTAACACTTTGCTATTGTTATCAACATCATCATCATCATAGTTACCATTGTGAATATCCTTGACTTCTTCTTCTCACCCACTCCCCACATCCAAGCAGTCCTATTGATCCCGCACTGATTTTGGGAAAGATACCTCATTTCTCCCTTGGATTATCCCAACAACCTCTAAAGCAGTCTCCCTGATCCTATTCTAACCCTTGCGGTGTCCCACTGACCTTTTTAAAACACAAACTGGATTATGTTCTTTTCTTGCTAATACCTTCAGTGACTTCAGGAAAGGCTCATTACTGTGAAACATGGCAGTCCTTCATGACCTCACCTCTCCTATTCAGCACTCAATGCTCAGTTCACATTGTATCACGCCAGTCCTACTGCTCTACACCAGAGGTGTTAGACATGCCTTTCCATCTGCCTAGAAACTCATTAAATCCATTCTTCATCTTCCTGATTGGTTCTGTCCTTTGGCACAAATTTTAAGACTTTCTCTGGACCAAATCATGCATTAACATTTCCCCTGTACCTTTCAAAACTTCTTAATTTTTGTCCTAGTATGTATTATACCAAAGCCCCTGGTTGGTGCAAATGGTTAAACAGTGGACTACTAACCAAAAGGTTAGCTGTACAAACCCACCCAAAGGTGTCTCAGAAGATAGGCCTGGCAATCTGCTACCAAAAGATCACAGCCATGAAAACCCCATGGAATAGTTCCACTCTGCACACATGAGAACACCATGAGTCGGAATCAACTTGACGGCAACAGGCAACAGCACTTCTTATTCCCCCGGTAATCCTTGTCTTTTAGCACCTTCTCTCCCTCTACATTATAATCCAAATTCTTTCAGGGCAACAACTGTATTTTCTATATATTTATATCACTCCTTTTGGTATCGTTCCTGACACATATCAAGACCATACAGTGAAATCTATGGGAGTCGAAACTCAACGGACTGCCTTGTTTTTCTGGATTTCACAAGTTTTCCGCCTTTGACAGGGTGCGGTTTTACCACTTTTCTGTTGCTCTCTGTTAGTTGGAAATATTTGAGTTTTCCTTCTCTGACAGGTTTCCACCTTACCCGGTTTCTGGCTTTCGCAGGTTTTACTGTATGAGATTTTCTGGAGAAAGTTAAGAATACCGTATGTAAAGTTAAGCCACTAAAAGTTACAATCTCAATGAAGATTTTATAGTCAAAAATTCCAGTCAGGAAAATAAATAATAAAATAAGTAGACGTATAAGCAACAAACAAATTTGTACTTTTTATTCATTTTCTTGAAGGATCTCATTCATAAATCCCAGAAATCTTGAGTAGTGGTTTCTCTCTCTGTCACTCTCAAATACACACACACACACACACACACACACACACACACACACACACACAATTTTCCCAGACTTCTTCAAATTTAGCTCTTCTAAAGCCTTTCTAACACTCTGTCCCTTTGATGTTCATCCAGTCAAGGCAATCTATGATTACTTAATAATCCTCTCAGGCATTATCCTGATTCCACATTTTGAGGATCCAGAATTTAGTTGGATTAGGTTCACTATTCATTCACTCATTTATTTTTTCATTCATTTATTCAATCATTTTTAGTGAAAATATACAAAACAAAATATGTACCAATTCAACAATTTCCACATGTACAATTCAGTGACATTGGTAACATTCTTCAAGTTGTGACACCTTTCTCAACATCCTTTTCCAAATCATTTCACCAACATTAACATAAACTCACTGCCCCCTATGCTTCTTACCTAAGGATTAGGCTTACTTTTGCAAGTGTTAAGACTAAAAGTTTTGAATCTCAGAAGTTAATGTATTCTTGTCAAAAATAACTGAAAAAATATACATTTTTTATCCTTATTATTAATTCTACAGTAAATTTTTCTGATAATTAACTTGGCTGAAGCATAGTGTTTTCTACTTAATGAATTATTAAAACGGTTGCTTGAGTTCTTGGAATATTCAAAGAATTCAAATACAGCTATAATAATTTTGATGTAACCTAATAAACGTTAAATTTTGCTGAATAATTCTTCCTTGATGATTCAGAAGGTAAAATTTGCATTCAATAAAATTTACCACTTTTAGGTGCACAGTTCTATGAGGTTTTGACAAACACAGGCAGTTAAGTAGGAATGTTTTAATCATACCAAAAACTATTTTTCTGCTACTTTGAAATAACTCACCTCTTCCCACCAGCAGCTTCTGGCAGGCATTGATTTGATTTCTGTCCCTATCATTACATATATTTCAGAATGTCATATATATGGAATTATACAGCATGTGGCCTATAGAATCTGGCTTCTTTTACTTAGCATAATGCTTTTGAAATTCATCTATGCTGTTATATATGGTTCCTTGGTATCACTGAATGATATCCCATTGTCAAGTGTACCACATTTTATCTATTCACCACATTATGGACATTAAGTAGTGTCCAGTTTTTGACACTTAAAAATAAAGCTGCTATAACCACTCACTTATAGGTCTTTGTGTGGATATGTAGATTCATTTCTCTTAGGTAATTGCCTAAGAGTGGGATTGAATTCTTGCCTTCCAAGTGAGTTTGACTCTTGGCCAATCCACCTCCTGTGCAGCTACCATCTATAGAGGTCTATTTCGACTCATAGCGGCCCTATAGGACAGAGTAGAACAGCCCCATAGGGTTTCAAAAGCTGACAATTTTATTTTGATGAAGTCAGTTATATCTTTTTCTTTTCTTGTATTCTTCATGCATATTCTGTTCTATATGAGAAAATGTTGTCTAACTCAAGGTCAAGAAATTATTCTCCTGTGATTTCTCCTAGAATTTTATAGTTTTAAGATTTATATTTTGATCCATGATTTATTTCCAGTTAATTTACCCATATGATTTGAGTTATGGGTCAAAATTCTTTTTTTTTTTTTTTTTTTTTTGCATATAGTTAATTGTTTCACCTGTGTTTTATGGACCATGCAAAGGCATTCAACTGTGTGGATCATAACAAATTATGGATAACATTGTGAAGAATGGGAATTCCAGTACACCTACTTGTGCTCATGAGGAACCTGCACATAGATCAAGAGGCAGTTGTTCGAACAGAACAAGGGGATATTGCATGGTTTAAAGCCAGGAAAGGTGTGCGTCAGGGTTGTAGCCTTTCACCATACCTATTCAATCCGTACGCTGAACAAATAATTCGAAAAGCTGGACTGTATGAAGAAGAACAGGGCATCAGGATTGGAGGAAGACTCATTAACAGCTTCCGTTATGCAGATGACACAACCTTGCTTGCTGGAAGTGAAGAGGACTGAAGCACTTACTGATGAAGATCAAAGACCACCACCTTCAGAATGGATTACACCTCAACATAAAGAAAACAAAAATCCTCACAACTGGACCAGTAAGCAACATCATGATAAATGGAGAAGGAATTGAGATTGTCAAGGACTTCATTTTACTTGGATCCACAATCAACATCCATGGAAGCAGCAGTCAAGAAATCAAAAGATGCACTGCATTGGGCAAATCTGCTACAAAAGAGCTCTTTAGAATGTTGAAAAGCAAAGATGTCACCTTGAAGACTAAGGTGCACCTGACGCAAGCCATTGTGTTTTCAATGGCCTCATATGCATGCAAAAGATGGACAATGAATAAGGAAGACCAAAGAAGAATTGGCACCTTTGAACTGTGGTGTTGGCCAAGAATATTGAATATACCATGGACTGCCAAAAGAATGATCAAATTCTGTCTTGGAAGAGATACAGACAGAATGCTCCTTAGAAGCAATGATGGTGAGACTATGTCTTACATAGTTTGGACATGTCAGGAGAGATCAGTCCTTGGAGAAGGACATTATGCTTGGTAAAGTACAGCGTTGGCAAAAAAGAGGAAGATCCTCAATGAGACTGATGGACACAGTGGCTGCAACAATGGGCTTAAGCATAGCAACGATTGTTAGGATGGCACAGGAGCAGGCAGTGTTTGGTTCTGTAGTACACAGAATTGCGGTCAGTAGAACTGACTCAACAGCACCTAACTACAACAGCAACAATTGTTTCACTGCCTTTTGTTTTAAAGACTATCTTTTCTCCATTGAAAAATCTTGGCACCTTTATCAAAAATCAATTGATAATTATATATGTGTGTGTATATTTCTCTTCTGGACTCCTTTTACCAATACCACACTGTCTTGAATATTGTAGCTTTGTGGCAAAACTTGAAATCAGATAGTGTAAGTTCTCTAATTTTGTTCTTTTACAAAATTATTTGGCTAATCTCTTTCATAAAGACCCTGTAGGACAGAGTAGAACTGCCCCACAGGGTTTCCAAGGAGCAGCTGGTGGATTTGAACTGCCGATATTTTGGTCAGCAGCCCTAACTCTTAACCATTGCACCACCAGGGCTCCTGGCTAATCTAGGTCCTTATATTTCCAATATATATTTTAGAATCAGTTTTTTGATTCCTACAAAAAAAAAAAAAAAGAGGAATTTTGATTGGGATTGCATTGAATCTATACATAAATTTGAGTGGAAGAGAGATCTTTATATTAAGTTTCTCGATGAATAAATATAGTGTATCTATCCATTTATTTTAGTTCTTTGATTTCTCTCATTAATGTTTTATAGTTTTATGCATGCAAAAAACATGCGTTATACATTTTTATTAAATTTATCCCTAAGTATTTTATAGTTTCAATGCAAATTAAAATGTTACTGTGTAAGCATCCTAAGTCTGCCATAACAAACCACCACAAAATGGGTGGCTTTAAACAACAGAAACTTACCATCTCATAGTTCTGGAGGCTGGAAGTGTGAACTCAGGGTGTTGGCAGGACCATGCTCTCTCTGTGGGCTCTCGGGGAAGACCTTTGTCACTGCCAGCTTCTGGTGGCCTCAGGTGTTTACTGGTGGTGTTTGGTTTGTATTTGCATCTTCACATGGCTATCTTATCTCTGTACGTCTCTCCATGTCTGTTTTCCTCCCTCATAAGGACAGCACTCAGATTAGATTAGGGCCTACCCGACTCTGCTGTGGCCCCATGTTAACTCAGTCTTCAAACACCGTATTTCCAAACAAGGTCACATTCAGAGTTACATGGCTTAGGAGTTGAACATATTTTTTGAGGGATATAATTCAATCCATAGCAGTTACTCTTTTGTTTAAATTTTAATTTCCAATCATTCATTGCTAGCATAGAGAAATATAGTTGAATCTGTGTATTATATGTATTGACCTTGTATCCTGTGCACTTGCTTTGCTCACATATTAGCTCGAGATGCTTGTTTGCAGGTTCTTATGAATTTTTATACAGGCAAACATGTCAGCTGCAAATAAAGCCTTTTTTTTTTTTTCTTTCCTATTTGCTTGTCATTTATTTATTTTTCTTGCTTTCTTTCACTGGTTTAAGACCTTGTCTTTTTCTTATCCTAGAAGGCTTGAGTTCAGTCTTGTCTTTATTAGTTAGAGTTTGGTAATTTCTTTGTAGATGCCCTTTGTCAAGTTGACAAAGTTTTGTTGAGAACTTTTAATCATGAATGGGTGTTGAATTTTATCAAAAGCTTTTATCTGAATCTATTAACATGATCACAGAGGGTTTGTTTTTAGTTTGCTGGTATGGTGAATTAATTGTTTGATGTTCAAATACTGACCTAGCTGCAATGGGACTTTTCTTGTTTCCCAGGAAAGACAGAATTTGTTTTCCCTTCCCCAGAATCTTAAATCTTTTGTTTCCTGGGAAAGAGGAATTCAGGACAGTGCACTGTATTTCACTTCATATTTCCCTACTTCCAGTTGCCACTTCCACACCACTGCTGCTCAGGAGACCCTCTCCCATCTTTAGCAGACCTTTCCCGAAACTTCTTTGTGAATTGAGGCCCATGGAAAAGAGCTTGCAGGAGATTTTGGTTTGTCTTTTCCCATGGGTTAGAGTGAGTGTCACATTCTTTGCGGTATTCCTTAGTAAAGGGACCCCATCTGAGAGTTTGAATTGATAAAACATAGAGGTATCTTTTAATTGATTTCTTTTTTTTTGGGGGGGGGGGACAAATGCTCTAAGACCTGCAGTATTAATTCAGTAACTTCTATTGTAAACGTTATTTTTTAGTTTACTTTTAAGGGTCTAATAAATATCTCGTATCACTATTACTCTTCTGACTTTCAAGGAACTGCTTGAATATTTGCCTTGCCCATTGCCCACTCTTCAACCGTTTTGCTTTGTAAATCTCTTTTTTTTTGAGATTTTTGAAAATTTCTAAGTGTCTGCTTATACAGTAAATGCTGAGATAATTTGGACAGATGCTCTTCTTTGTAGGCCTTGTCTAATACTCTATTTCATAGTGTAATGAACTTCCTTCATCATTGAATTACTTCTTGTATGAGGTGAACTTAGAATTGAACAGTTTGTTGAAATGTCACCCTGCTTCTTTAACCTGTTTTATTTCCCTTTCTAGCTCTCCTTTTGTCTATGATTTCTCTGTGTTGTTTTACCATCTTTTCAGATAAAAATGGTACTGATTTTTTTTTTTCCTGAGTGAGGAAAAAAACAGTTATTTTATAGCCTTTTAAATTTCTTCTTCCTTTTTATATTGGTGTCATGATTCAGCAGCTATCTTTTCAAGAGTTTTATGATTTAAAATGTTGTTTCTGTTATTATGCTACAAATTTCCATATTATTAGCTTTATTTTTAGTTACTTTTCCTTAAGCTGTTCTCATGAGGTTATATTTGTTTATCTGTTGTTAGAAATGTGAACTGTAATTTTATTATCCAATAGACATTTGTGCTAACCAAAAAGTTCCATGATTTGAAATATCAAATTTTTGTGCATGTCGACCCTATTTCATTACTTTAATGTATTAGTAACACTCGAATTATATTTGTAGAGGAAAACTAAATTTTTTTCAGGTAGAAATATGACCCTATCTATATGCTCCAAATAAAAATGATCATATTTTCAGTATACATTACTATGCAAGGTACTTACCATGCGTCCTTTAACAATACAAGATGAATTATCTATATACAGAACTTGAATATTATTTTTGTTCCATATCCCTATAGGAAAGTGGATGAAAAATATATATATAAGCACCAAGAAGCCAGGCTTTAAAACAGAAAATATTTTAGAGGAATTGTAAAATATATCACTTTATACCAAAACAACAATTTTTTGATGTAGCAATTTCATTTTCTTTTTTTCCCCCCTTCTTTTATGTGAGTTGGATCATACTAAGAGAAAGAATTGAAGTGGGAGAGCTGATGATAGAGACAAATATTTCAAAAGGACATGTAATAAAAATCTTAGCTTAATATTGAAAGTAACCAGAAAAGATATAATCCAGAAAGGCAGAAAGACACTGATACATTTCAAACAGTACCACTCAATCTTGCTAAAAAAAAGTTCCATTTTACATATTTTATTGCTTAAATTTGTTTTTATGAAACTATATGGGAACATTAAATATATTATTATAATGTTTCCATATATTAACATAAAAAGTATTTTATATCAGTATGTATACTATATATATTTATAATTTAGCAGCGATACTATCTTTTATAACTTTAAATAATTTCTTTCTTTGACTGAATTGAGAATAAGAGACATAAAGCACGTCCTCACGGAGAACATGGTAACAAGACGTCGGGGGTATTTTCGGGGAAAAGTGCCAACGCCCTGAGAGTCCGCAGTAAACACTGGTTGACACTGCAAAGGCCTAATACTGAACCTGGGCTTTACTAGTCCTCCCCACAGGCTAGTAGCCAGCTCAACTCATCTAGTCCCATGGTAGATAGGAGAAATGCCATTTCTACCTAGTAATTTATTTTTATCAATGCATAATATATCTTGGCACATAAATTACTCAAATCAAGCTTTTTTTGCAATTAAAAGTATATTTTGGTATTGCATAAATAAGTCTGCCAAAAATAAGGCTCAGATTAATTTAACCATTTATGTTATTTCGTGGTAATTTAAAAAATAGACATTTCCAAAGGTGTGTGTGGGGGTGGGGGGGTGGGATATTTCCAAATCATCTACTTTCTGTCATCAGAGGGATATAGGCTGCCTGGGTTAGCATACTTTACGTGACTACTGCTCTTGGCCAGGAAGATGGGACAGAAACAGGCTGGATGGAGTCTTGTCACTGGTCCAAAGAAAGGTGGAGTCTAGAGAACATGAACAGACAGATCATAGCTAAGGATCTGAGCCTTTGGGAAGAGTACAAGGAGGTCCTTGCATAATAGTACAAAACAATATGGTATTTATTTCTTTAAACATAGATGTAAATATGCAAACAAATACAAGTTCTAGTTTCTTATACACAAAGTTAATATTTATGTGTGTTTTTGTAGGTATTTCCATGGAACCCTTCTTATAATGATTAATACTATACATCATCTTTTAGGGAGCCTTGGTGGTGCAGTGGTTAAGAGCTTGGCAGCTAAACAAAAGTTCGGCAGTTCGAATCCACCAGCTGCTCTTTGGAAACCTTATGGGGCAGTTCCGCTCTGTCCTCTAGGGTCACTATGAGTCAGAATTAACTCAGCGACAACGGGGTTGATGTTTTGAATTATCTTTTAGAGTTGACTCATTGACAAACACACATATGTTCTACGTATATGTACAATTATTTTCTTTATTGTTTTATTTTTCAAAATAGTTAATAGAAATGGAAGAAACTTCTAAATATATAACAATGAATGTAGTAAGTGGGAAGTCTTCTGTTTAAAAGAGCTTCTCCACAGACAATGCAAGACACAGGCAGTGGCGATAAGGGTTTGGACCTGGCCTAGCCTGCTTTTCTTTTTTGAAGACAACCAGATTGGCATGTGAGGATGTGTTGAGGTTAGTACATAATGCAGGTCTATATTTCTTTAGAGGGACAGATACATAAATGAGAAATGCCAAGATATATGTAATACATGCAAAATGAAACATTTTTATTGAAGTCAGTATTTCAACTCAAAATGAAAATGCAAGTAATTGAAAATAAAACAATTTTAAAAAAATATCAAGGATACAGAGTTTATTCAATTGAGCAAAAGAAGTGAAAATGAGTAATCAGAAAGTTTTTATAAAATTCTGTCAAAATAAATGAAACAAAATCAGTTAATTTCAGCTTTTAATGTAGTCAATGGTTGTTTATTTATCCCTGAGGTTTTGTGTTAAATACGCTGATTTTCTGAAAAAGAGAAATAAAAAAGATTTTAAAAATCTATGCCAATTATTCTCTTAAATACAAATTTTTCTCTATGGCAATTTTCTTTCTTCTACTTTAAATTGCTAGTCTTGTTCTGGAAAAGCCTCATTGTACTTTTAAAATACTTAGCTCTACATAAATGAACAACTCTCAAATAATTGCTCTATAATAAAAATTCAAAGCTAAAAATAGACTAATTATAATTGTTGCTTTAATGATTCAATAAGCTCTTTGGAAATTAAAGGATAAAGTCATAATCATTTATTGTCATTGCAGTACGTATATGTTACAGTTTTAATTGGACAATGAAAAAGGCAGACCAGAGAATTGATGCATTTGACTATATGATGGACTTGCCAGAAGAATGAACAAATAAGTCTTGCAGGAAGTGTAGCAAGAATGCTCCTTAGAAGCAAGGATGGACACGTCATCAGGAGTGACCAATCACTGGAGAAGGACATCATGGTTGGTAAAGTAGAGGGGTAGTGAAATAGAGGGAAACCCTTAATGAATTGGATTAACACAGTGGCTGCAACAATGGGCTCAAAAATAGCAATAATCATGAAGATGCCTCAGGACTGGGCAAGGTTTCCTTTTGATGAGTTGGAGCCAGCTCAGAGTTTTACTTAATGGTGAGTAGCATTTATAGAAATGGATGAATGTAATAAATAATACTTAATATACAACTTAAATACATATTTAAATACTGATTTTTAGAAGTCGTATTTTCTTATTATCAATCTTTTATTAGGAGCCCTGATAGAGCAATTGTTAACCACTCAGCTAGTAACGGAAAGATCTGTGGTTTGAACCCACCAGTGGCTCTGTGGGAGAGAAAAAAACCTAGTTATCTGCCCCTTAAAGAGTTCAGCCTAGGAAAACCTAAGGGGCAGTTCTACTCTGTCCTGTAGGGTTACTATGAGTTGGAATGACCTTGATGGCACACAGTAACAACAATACTGTCTCAGTTCTTAATTTTTAGAGATTACTTATTTTGTATTAGTCAAGATTTTCTTTTGTGATGAACAAACGCTAAGGTGACCTGAAATATTTCTCACCTACTTACTTGTATTTGTGCCTTTGTATAATCCTCTCTCTTTGATTATGAGCTGAACCTGTGCTTGTTTCTAACAAATAAACTACATCAGAAGCGATGGGTTGCCACTTCCATGACTATGGTACAGTCTTGCTAGCAGATTCTGTCCCTTGATGGCTTTATTAAAGCAAATTGCCATGTTGTGAAGGCTCACATGGCAAGGAATTAAGGGGGCCTCTAGCCAACAGCCAGCTAGGACCTGAGGTCCCCAGTCCAATACCCCCAAAGGAAATAGATGCCACCAACAACCATGTAAGTGAGCCTAGCAGATCTTTGCCTAGCTGAGCCCTCAGATAAGACCCTAGCCTTGGCTGACATATTAATTGCAGCATCATGAGACCCAGAAAAATGTGTGTGTAGGGGTATGTATATGCGTGTGTTTAACTTGGGGAAGGGTGTGTATTTTACCTACAAACAGAATTCTACTAGTGCTGGCAGACATTCTCAAAAATAAAGGCTGTCCGAATTTCCCAGGAGATGGATTAGGACGGAGAACAGGTAAAGCTGTATTTCCGAGGGCAAAGAATCTGAGCTAAGGCTGTCAGATGAAGAGAAATTACAATGATATTTTTTAAGAAAAAGGAGAAATACTTGCCGATATTAGTCAGGCAAATTGATTTTCTCAATTCTGAGATCACATTAAGAATAAATAATGTTTCCAAGTATTCTTATAGCTCAGAGCAGCAAGAACTGAGTCTACTCTTATTTCACAATAAACATTGTAGAACCAAAAAATAATTTCTTTCGATCTCTTTATACTCACTTTAAAAATGGACTTTTGTAGAAACTTACTTCTTCTATATCCTTTGGAAAAGTACAAATTTGAGAACTCTATACTTTTAGTTAATATGAAACCACATGGTGATGGGGAAGCACTTACCACAGTCAGAGTCTGCACACCCAGGATCAACCACATGAGTCAACCCCGCAAACGAGCAAAGTTGGCTGTGGCAGACACTGGCGCAGATTTGGGATATGCTGAAGGCACATTACAATCCAAACAGGAAAGCCACAAGCTGAAACTTGTTACCTATGAAAATAGAGTTTTATACTTACTCCTGGGGTCTCACCTCATTCTTCACACCTAGCAGGTTCCCGATCTGCAGCGATGTCTCTTTGTCTTGTCTGATACAAAGCTGGCTTTCTGAGAGGAAAGCTGTGAAAGAGAGCATAGCTGTTCATTAATAGCTCTCTCTCACTGACTGGTTCTTGTGATTTTATTTAGACTATTTAATGAAAACTCCCATTTCTAGGTTACCACATTGAGAGTTGTGTGTTAAATAATTTTAATTTTTAAAGCTGAAGTACTAAAATATGTTACTGTGAGACGTGGAAGCAAATATTTGCACAAATGAATATGTACAATAGATTAATGTACAGGCAAAAACCTTTATATGGAGAAACTGGTATCATTATTAAGATATGGATTTCTTACAAGTTAATAAATTCAGCTGTCAGGAAAACAAACCTGGTTTTGCCTTAAAAAAACAAAAATTGTCGTAGAGTCGATTCCAACTCATAGTGACCCTATAGAACAAAGTAAAACTGCCCCATAGGGTTTCCAAAGCTGTAACTCTTTACAGAAGCAGTCTGCCCCACCTTTCTCCTGCTGAGATGCTGATGGGTTTCCATTACCAACCTTTCGGTTAGCAGCTGAGCACTTTAACCACTGCACCACCAGTGCTCCCTTGGTTTTGCCTTAGGTTTTATAAAATCATTCATCTTCATTAAGGACATCTTAAGTCAGTATTTGAAATTCAGATCATACATCCACTTGACCCTCATAATCTTACTAAAAAACATTCCAAGAAATGAGAAGTAAATTATTTTTTTAAAATAAATCCTCTATAATGGTTTGATCTTTATTTGCACAGTGTTTTAAAATTTCTTCTTTTGTTTACATTCCTAAAACTGGATCCTCAGTGACTTTTTTTTTTCATAGTGTAAGCACAAAACTAAAGCTATAGGTTAAGTCACATCAAATGAAGGGAAAAAAAAAAAAACAGTCATTTTAAATTGCCAAAACTACAAGACAGGTCATTTTAAGGATCTAACCATTCCGTTGTAGCTTGAAAGCTTATAAAGCTTGCAAAGTGGGGAAGAAATTAATTGGAATTTGCAGTGGAAACAGCTGGTAGGATTCTCTCCTTTGCTGTCTTTTTGTGGCTGCTCAATGATGATTGGATGCTTGCCAAAGGCTAACACACTAGGTGTGGTCAGTGGGAGAAGACAAATTGAGTAAGGCTGCAGGATAGGGTGTCCTCATACCCAGGAAACAAGTTCCTGACACATGGCTCCCAGAAGCACATTCCACCCTTGCTGCATCTATCAAAAGGCAGAATTAGCTGGTGCAGAAAGGCTGTCAAAGATGAAGCAGAGCAGACCTGCAACAATAACCAAATCTGTGCTGAAATCCGAGACAATGAAGGAGGTAGCCTAAATTAACAAACAGTAGACAAGGTACGTGTATTTTTTCGTGCATTCCATAACATGGCTCTGAGAAAGGGCTCACAGGCTTCAAGGTGAAAAGTTCATAGCACAAAAGAAATTCTGATATCGAGGTTCACAAAAAAAGGAGATTAAACTCAAAAAGTAGAGTGTGGAGGAAGAAGAAATGTTGTACAAGTAAAGCATATTTAATACATCTAAATAAATCTCAAATGTAAGAAGGAACATTTATCATAATGAATAAAAAATAAATATGGCACAGTGGTTAAGAGCTTGGCAGCTAACCAAAAGGTCAGTAGTTTGAATTTGCTGGCTGCTCTTTGGAAACCCTATGGGGGCAGTTCTGCTCTGTCCTATAGGATCTCTGTGAGTCGGAATCGACTCGACGGCAACGAGTTTGGTTTGTGTTTTTGTTGCTATATTACAGAAATCCACAGTTTAAATTAAACTGTGTGTTATATACAAGCAGCATGATTAATAATAGTTGCTTAGAAGGAAAACCCAATCAAGGAAAACACAAATGAAAGCAAATATTAATATCAGCAAAAAGGGAATTTAAGGTGAAAACCATTCGTTTTTTCGTAAGAAAAATATTGCCGAGTACTAAAAAAACAACACAACCAGATCATGTAATAATTTGAAATGGTATGCCAAAAATATTGTAGAGGATAATCTGGCTGAATTTGTTAAATGAAGGAAGTGCATACACTGTGACATGCCAGTTCCACCCTTGAGTGTGGTGCTCAGAAAATAATTTCAAATGACTTTACAAGAGAGGATTTACAGGAACAGTTATCAGCATGCCGTGCATGGAGCTAATCACTTTGTCCTTTACTTGGGGTATGGATGAATTGAATGTGATGAATGGAAAGTATGAAATACTAGACAGTACTTAGAATAAAGAGGTTATATGTATATACTGCAATATAATTAGATGCTAAAAACAAATAGATAAATGCAAAAGAAGAAATAGAATGAGAACTGTTATACCATTACTTTTACATAAATTAAAGATGCGTGAATTCCAAATGACAATGCACGTTTTACAAGATCATGCATTTTATTTATGTTGCATACATATACAACACTTTTAGCTTGCCTGTGAGGAAGGATAGGAATAAGGAATGGGAATAGGGAATGGATATTAATTAATTAATTACTTTATCTATACAGAAACTTTTCACAGATCAGTGATGATAGTGTTTTGAGGTTACAAAAGCATGATGGACTCAATACCCTACACCTAAAGACAGAAAGTATAGTCACTTGCTGCTTAGTGTCCACAATACGTTCTGTGAAATAGAACATTACGCGATTTGGACATTGTGCGAGAACCATATTATATACAGGCAGTTCCATTCCTAAGTCTGTCTTTAAGTCAAATGTGTACATAAGTCGGAAAAGGTAGGTATGGTTCGTATCTAACGTCAGTTAGTAAGACGTTTGTATTAGTATATAGTATACCTTTCTATGCATAAAAAACGTTAAAGAAACACTTTCAGATACACTAAAACATCTTTAACATAATAATACAGTAATAATAATAATGTTTTGATGCGTGTCACAAAGTAGCTCCCATTTGTTATTGTGAACCATTGTATGTACCTCAAATTTGGTTCATTACTACAGGTTGTAGGTAGGTTGGCCGTTTCATAACCCAGGGACTACGACTTATATACAATTGAACGTTGCCCAAACAGACATTATGTAGAACATGACTGTATAATTAAAAAGTAGGCTGAGTTCTACTTCTGATATGGAGGAGCAAGCTCCTAGCATGGATATAATCTATGAACCAAAATCAAAACTAAATCCAAAAACTGCTTGAAGGTACTTGGAGTGAAAAGAACAGGTATAATTTTCTTCTTCTTCTTTTTTGGTGTAGGGGAGATTAGTCCAGGTTGAAGGAATCGGACTTCCTGGAGTGAGTTTTCCAATTTCTTGTGACTTCTCGTCTGAGGATATTCACAGGTACAGTATGGTCTGGGATGTGAAAAAACCAACTGGCAAAATCAGGAAAAGGAGCCCAGGGCCAATTTATAATACAACAAATAGTTCACAAAAGGAGATATAGAAACTGTTATAAGTACATAAAAAATGCTCATTATTATTATGTACTCTATCAGGGAGCAATTAAAACACAATGAAATGCTACTACACACCTAATGGTGTTATTGAAATTAATAAGACTGACAATATCAAGTATTGATAAAGATGAAACAAAAAAAAGTTACCAAAAAAACTTGCACTCAAACATCTGTAATAGCTTTATTCACTAGAATAAAAAACTGGCAGCAATCCAAAAGGCCATGAACAGGTTAATATTTTAATAAAGACGGCATACACATGCGCTAAAAATGAACTAACTGTAGCTACTGATAAGGAGCTCTTGTGGCACAATAGTTAAGCACCTGGCTGCTAACTGAAAGGTCTGCAGTTTGAATCCACCCACTACTCTGTGGGAGAAAAGACCTGGCCATCTTCTCCTGTAAAGGTAACAGCCTAGAAAACTCTAGAGACAGTTGTACTCTGTCACATGGTGTTGTTATGAGTCGGAATTGACTCGATGGCACACAACAGCAACAACATAACTGCTGATACATGCAACTGTATGAATAAATCTCAAAAACAACATAAAAGTATATTTCATATGATTTTATTTATATAAGATTCTAGAAAGTGAGAGCTAATCTATAGTGACAGAAGAAAATCACGTGTTGTTGGGGGGATTAGATGGTGAGATGAACAGCAGCGTAGAAGGACATGTGTTTGGGGTGACGGAAATATTGTTTCTGGATTATAATGGTGGTTTCAAAAGTGTATGCATTTGTCAAAACTAATCAATTTGTGCAATTTAAATAGCTATAACTTATTATACATAAGTTATGCCTCAGTAAATATATCTTTGAAGAGATGTAAGCCTGAGAACATGTAAGACAGATTTGACAGACATACAGGAATACATAGACATTGAGAGACAGAGATAGAACTTGTAAGTGATGAACTTGGATATTTGGCTGAGGAGATTTCTAAGCAATATCTTAAAGCAGCTGCATGGTTTCTCCTTGCTGCTTATAATAAAATGTGAGAGGAAAGAGACGGACTTAAACATGAACTGTGCAAAATGAAAACAAAACTTAAAGATCTGGAAAAGTCTGTTTTACAAATTAAGGACATGCATTCTAGAGTGTTCACCAAGAATGTGGCTACACAATCTTTTATTAAAGAGATTAAGCTTGTGACTGATGGATCTAACCAACTACCACAGCAGAAAACCCATCAGTTTAGACTGAAGGGAACACAGAAAGAATGAAAGGAAAGAACACTGTCTGCCTCTTGGAATTCTACAAGCAGGAATCAGGCCAGAGTAGCTACATCTGTTGTCCTCCAAGAAAAGAGAAGGATTATTCCTGGAGCAGCTTGGATATCATCAGAACTGTTGGAAAGAGCTCCAGGAACAGGGCCTTCTGGGTTCCAAAGGGTGGGGCCACATTCTCCTGCAACTCAAAAGGTGGGGCTCCATAGCTTCCTAGATTTCAAAGAGTCTGATCACCAGCTGGGTTCCAGAGTGTAAGGCTGCCATGACAAAGGGACAGAAGAACAGGGTCTGCCACAGCCAAGGGGGTAGAGTGGCCACTCATATGACTAGGAGAATGGGGCTCCCAAAGCCAAGGGAGCAGAGTGGCCATCCTAGAGGGCCTGGAAGGTGGAGCTGAAGCCCAGGGCTGAGGGGCCTCCACCCAGAATCCAGAGGGCGTGGCCAGCACCCAACGTCTGGAGGGCAGGGCTGTTGCCCAGATGATCTCAGAGAACAGAGGATTATGTTCAAGCCTTAAGAGCTAATGTAAATTGTTCTGCTGGGTTTGGATTTGCTTGGTACCCATTATCCCTTCTTTCCCTCCAGTTTGTCCCATTTGTAATGGCAATGTCTACCTGTGCCTGTTCCACCACTGTACTTTGGAAACAGAAAACTTGTAACCTAGATTCACAGATAAAGAGGAATTTTGCAGCAGGATGGAATAGGTCTAAAGTCTCACCCAGATTTGATTTAGATGATTCAGAGGATGAGATTTTGGATTTAGAGTTGATTTAAGACTTTTGGTTTAATGTGATGGGGTGAATGTGTTTTGCACATGAGAAAGACACAAATTTTGGGGGGTTAAATGGTGGAATGTTATGGATTTGTGTCTCCCAAAAATATATGTTGTAAATCCTAACCTCTGTGCCTGTGGTTATAGTCCCATTTGGGAATGAGTTGCCTTTGTTATGTTAATAAGGCAGGATTAGTGTAGGGTGTGTCTTAAATCAATCTTTTTTGAGATATAAAGAGATTAAACAAGTGTGGAAGAGGAGAAGAGATGGGGGAAGATGGATATCAAACCACTTGGAGATCTCCAAGGAACCAGGGAACAAGCTGAAGAGACAAGGACCATCCCCCAGAGCAGACAGAGAAGGAAAACCTTCCCCTAGAGCCAGCAGCCTTAATTCAGACTTCTAGCCTCCTAAACTGTGAGAAAATAAATTTCTGTTTGTTAACGCCATCCACTTGTGATATTTCTGTTATAGCAGCACTAGATAATAAGACAGTGGATAGTCTAAACTTATCTATATTAAGGTCGCTGGTTCTATCTTCTTCCAGACCAAATTTGCTGTTGAGCCCCTTTTGTAAATTTTTTATTGCAGTTATTGTATTTTTCAATTACAAAATGTCTAGTTCATTATATTTTACAATTTCTATCTCTTTATTAATAGTATCTATTTGATGAGATATTGTTCTTACATTTTCTTTTAATGTTTAGATATAGTTTCCTTTAGTTCTTTGAAAATACTTACAATATCTAATTTAAAGTCTTTAGTAAGTCTGATGTCTGGCCTTCTTCAGAGACAGTTCTCTGTATTTTGTCTGTTTTCCTGTGTATATGTTACACTTTGTTTCTTTGCATGTCTTATAATTTTTTTTTTTTTCAAAACTGGAAATTTTAAATAATATAATGTGACAACTCTGGAAATAAGATACCCTGATCCCCAGGATTTGTTAATGGTTATTGTTGTTACTTATGTTTGTTAGTTTGGTAACTTTCATGGACTAATTACGTGTGACCTGTATTCCCTGTAGTCTGTAGCCACTGAAGTCTCTGCTCAAATAATTTAGTGGTTAGCTAATTACTGATCAGAGATTTTCTTACATACCTTGAACCTTTTGTTGAACGGCACTGTGTGTGTGTCTAAGAACACCTTCTATGCTCAGGGCATTTACAATTTTGCCTTGGACTTCACTTGCTGGTGCAGGTAGAGGCAGCCAGAGGTGTGAAATTAGAGCTAACTCACATCGTTCCTGGGCATGTGCAGAGTCTCACACGTGCTAATGGCCTTCTATATCTGCAAGAAAGTGCCAGAGCCTTTCAAACCCCTGCGGACATCTCATTCCCCAAATCTTCTTTTTAAGTTTTTGTCCAGGTGCTTCTTCGCCCCAGTTAGTACTGCTCAGGCTGCTGTGATTTGATTGTTGTTAATTTATTTAGACAAACGCTCAGTGGGTAGGGCTTTTTAAAGGAGAGAGCACAAAGTCAGGTCAAATAATGACAATACCTTGTGAATTGGGCTTTTCCAGGAAGCTATGAGATCAAATAGTGAAAATACACCAAGGATGTTCTCTTTGAGGTTCTCTAAATCCAATCTGCTCCTTCCGTTGGCTTCAAGGCTGTTGATTTTCATATAGCTACCATGGTAGGAAGGTTGATGATTTTTAAGACTTACTGCAGAGCTGGGCAAAGCGAATGGCAATAAATCAAGTTACAATGCCACAAACCATGTTTTGCTTATAAAGATTGGACAGTTTTTCTTGAATAAGCACTCCTCAGATTACTGAAAATTTTTGGTTAATCTCTAGAGTTCTGAAAAAGTTAATTTTGAAAATTTATGCCAGTTTTTCTATTGCTTTTATGAAAAGATGCATTTATAGAGGTCCTTGGCTATTCTAGAAGTACCGCCAGAAAAATGTTTTTATATAGAACACAAAAAGACACACACACACCTACACACAAGAATCATAAAAAAGATTCATAGGCCTTAATCAAAATTAAAGTTTGCCCTTAAGAATATACAGTTAACAAAATAAAAAGCAGTTCATAGGACAGGAGATTTTCTTGTGTGCTTTAGGCAAAGGTTTATGGAGCAAATTATTTTCTCATTAAACAACTAATACACATACTGCTTTGTGACATTGGTTGCCAACCCTGCTATGTGTCAACATTCTCCCCTTCTCGACCTTGAGCTCATCGTTGCCATTCATCCAGCTCTTCTGTCCCTTCCTGCCTTCTCTGGAGGTTTCTTCAGTCTCTGTCAGACCAGCAAGTCAGGTTCTTTTTTGTGAATTTAATTTTGTTCTATATTTATCTCCAACTCTGTCCAGGACCCTCTATTGTGATCCCTGTCAGAGCAGTCAGTGGTGGTGGCCAGGCACCATCTAGTTGTTCTGGACTCAGTCTGGTGGAGGCTGTGGTAGTTGTGGTCCATTTGTCCTTTGGACTAATCTTTCCCTTGTGTCTTTGGTTTTCTTCATTTGGCTAGGAGACGTATTTGCAAAACATATCTGATAAAGGACTTGCATCCCATATTTATAACACAACTCTTATAATTCAAAAATAAGACAATCTGATTAAAAAAAGAGGAAAAATTGGAACAGACATTCCCTAAAGAATATATCTGAATGGTAAGTAAGTATGTGAAAAGATGCCAATATCATTAGTTGTTACAGAAATTCAAAATACAACTACAGTGAGATACCATCTACACATACTAGACTGGTAAAATTAACAGGACTCAAAATACCATACACTGACAAACACATAGAACAAATGGGTATTTCGTACATTCCTGTGAGGAATGTAATATGATGCGTTCACTGGGGACAGAAGGCTTGGCAATTCCTTACAAAGCTAAATACACACTTGGTTTGTAGCGGCTTTCCTTTATGACCATCTACTGATAATGCACAAACACATTGCCTACAACAGGACACATGTGTAAAAAGGAACCAACTACTCATATACATTACACTATGGGTGAATCTCAAAAGCTTATGCTAATTAAAACGAGTCAGACAGAGAAGATTATATTCTGTGTTAAACAATTTAGATAGAATTCTGCAAGAGGTAAAACTCTAGGGATAGAGAGCAGGTCAATGGCTGCAAATGGGTATGAGAAGGGGAGGAGTTTGATTGCAAAAGAGCATGAGGAAATTATCGGGGTGATGTAAATATTCTGTATGACGACTGTGGTGGTGATTACTGACTATACGATTGTCAAAACTTACTGAATTGTACACTTAAACTTGCCAAATTTTACTGTATGTAAATTGTATATAAAGGGAGCTGATTAAAGAATACATTTCTTCTCTACTGCAGCCTACCTGGTCTTGATCTTTTTTCTGAATTCGCCCTCTGTGCTTGTCCATCTATGTCTTTGCTGTAGGTGATGCCTCTGCTTGGACTGCCCGCTCCCCTTGGCTCTGATTGCTCTTCGAGAGCCCACCCTTCCATAGAGGCCCAGCTTCAGTGCCACCTGCCAGAGGCGAAAACTTCCTGCTCCCATCCCCGTTCTCCAAGCTCCATGCTGACTTCACTCCTCCCGTCAGAGACTGGTGTTTTCCTCTTCTCAGCTCTAACTACCACACTCGTGGAACATGCACATCTCTTTTTGTCCTCTTATGTCCAGTAAACAATAAGTCCTTACCCTTTGATTGGATAAAAGAGTTAACCCACTCATGTTACAGATGAGAAAACTAAGCCTTTTAGAGAAAGCAATGAATATAAGGAATAATTCGCCAGTGGTAGACCTAGAGCTGGGGCCCTGGACCCTACAGGGAGCCCTCGGCACTTTGTACAATGCATGTTAACAGCAGCTGCTACCAGTTACGTAGCACTCTGTGTCAGGTACGCTTCCAAGTTTCTTACGTGTATCAACTCACCATATTCTCAACACAATCCACAGTAGAATCATTCTGATTATTAGAAGGTGACACTGAGTTTTAGAAATTAAATGTCTTGCCCAAAGTCCTACAATCTCTGGTGTCAAGATTCTGCAATCTTGACCCGGGAGGCTGGGCGTGAGGAGGCCATGGGGGTATTCGGATGAACAAGTTCAGGTCCTCTGAGACGGTTTGGATTGACCTCCTCTCCTCATATGGACACCTATTAGACCAAGTGCACCAGCTTACACTCAGAAAATACAGTCACCTACTGAACCGATTCTCATCTTAGTGATCACTTTGTTTCATCAGCAAGAGAAACCAAGGCTGGAAATTAATACACTGCATGACTCATTCCTTTCCTCCAGCCTCCAGGTGACTACACATGGTTCATTCAGACCAGCTTACTCCCACTCAACCAAAAAACAAACCCATTGCCATCGAGTCGATTCTGGTCAGAGCAACCCTATAGGACAGAGTAGAACTGCCCCATAGGGTTCCCAAGGAGCAGCTGGTGGATTCGAACTGCTGACCTTTTGGTTAGCAGCTGAATGCTTAACCATAAGCAACCAGGGCCCCCTCCCACTCAGAGCCAGTCCAATTTTAGGGAAAGTGGTTTTGGCCTCTGAAGAAACTGCCAGATGCCAGAGTTGATACCAAGCATGGAACAGAGCCATCAGTGTGAAAAACCCTTTCACACTCAGAAGCTCAGGTCACCCCAGACAGGGCATGGTATCTCAACTAAAAATCAGAATCTACAAGCTGATAAAGTATCTGTTTTAAAGTTTGTGTATGAAGTGTTTTAAATTTGTTTTGTGAAATGTTTGTTCTGAATGTACTTATATGAAGACTCTTACAGAGCTCTACAGAATATGTCCCAATATCAAACAATACCTCTACATCAGACAAAACTAATGTATAGTAATATACACCTTCTTCTCACTTATTGACTATATCGTTACCTGATATTTTGCATTTACGACAATAGTAAAACATCTGCTATCTGACTACTTTGCGCATTAATGACGTATGTCTGGCAGTAATGGACATCAAGGTGCCAGGCAGGAGTAACACTGGCTTTGATGGTTAAGGTTATGTGTCAACTTGGCTGGGCCACTATTCTCAGTTATGTAATGATGTAATCTAGCAGTTTTGTAATGATGTAGTCATTCTCCATTTTGTGATCTGGTGTGGTTATCCTCCATTTTCACAAAAATGCCGATTTTGCATAATAACCTGGTCTTTGGCACGTAACCAAGTCAATAAGTGAGGAGAGAGTGTAATTCAAAATAGTAGTTACATCTGTGGACTACTGATGAGGGATAAGCACAAGGGAGCCTGCTCAGGCGTGGGAAATAATGTGTATCTTCTGTGGGTGGCATGGGTAAATGAATATATAAAAATTCATTGAACTACATGTAGACTTACAATTTTTACACATTGTATTTTTATTATATGTACACTACACCTTGATAAAATAATGAAAAAAATTCTTCAAGTAAAATTGCTATTATGTATTTCATTTTTCTTAATATTTAATTACTTTTAGTTGTAGAAAAACATCATGCTATACAGAGTAACCTCATTCTGTCCCATCTGTGTTGAATATCCATCTATATATATAAAAGAAAAAAAAACAGTGAAATTGGATCTCTAATATTTAGTGAAGTAGCATCTTTTCTTTCTCCAAAAACTTCATTGAGAATAACCCTCAACTGCCAGCTTTTCATTCTGAAATTTATTTGCTTTCTCTACCTAGACCTGCCAACATCATTCATTACCATTAGTAAGCTCATTGGGTCCATAAGTGGTATTTTCATATCACTGCCCCCAAAGTTTGGTGTGATCTATCCCTCAGCAGTTGCTCAGTGAGTATTAGAAATGGAGCTAGAAGGGAAACAGGTGAGAAGAGGAAGAGGAAAACGTGCCAAGGGTGTGTGGAGGGGCTGCACAACTAAGAGGAGTAAGTGGCGTGGTTGAGCCCAAAATTGGATGGCGGGAGAAAGGGAAGGTGAATTCCAACCTCTTGTGTTTTTGCTTTGGTAAATATCTCCAGTTATTTTAACAGTCTCCTAATTGCTAACCAGAAAACACTAAGGTTTCTTCAAAGCCCTCTACTTCCCATTTATTTTGCATCGTTTTCTTGGCTAGGTGTATCACTAACACCGCTGACACAAGGGGATGTATTTAGGGTGAAACCTTATGAAATTGTCATCATTCAACCAATTTTCTCCTAAAAAACACAATTCAATGAAATAAAACACCTGTCTTTTGTTGTCTGCTATTTTCAAACACTTTTCTAACCAACCCAGAGCCATCTTCCATTTGCTCTCCTGAGTCTTTATTCAAATCACCTACCATGAGTGTTTGCAACCTACCTACTGTCACCCTGACTCCAAGTTACACGCCTCTAAGTTCACGTTTCTGTTTTATTCCTCCATTTGCTTTCCAACTTTCTCAGTCGCCAAGCACAAAGGAGAACAATTTTCTTTTTAAATGAAATCACATCTCTACTATATTGAGTAAGCGTTCAGTCTTTGAAAGGGAAATCTTCTATCACCCAAAATTTTCTTCTGTTTTCCCTCCATTCTTTTTTTTTTTTTTTTTTTAGGGGGAGGATTCTCTGGGAATCAGTTTGTATTCTGTTCTTTGCTATATTACAACTTCACTAAATTTCTTAAATTGAGCCCTCATTTGCTAACTGTACTTCAGGTCTTTATTCCTTATAAACACTATCCCACTTGCCCACTGTCATAGTTCATGAGCTTCTTCTTAATGATTCGTTTACTAGAATAAAAGTCTGCTAAACCAGAAGGAAGAAAGTCAATCACTTCCGTGGTCTTGCCCCTTCTCTTCTAGTTGTTGCTTCTTCTTAAGAAGTATCTCCATGCAACTTTGCATTAAATAGAATTTAATTCTGGAATATTAAGTAATTCTTCTATAGCTCCTGATCTTTCCAACATAGAACTGTATATATTTAATTGGTAAAATTTCTTCCACGCAGTATTAATCCTAAAGACTTTAAAGAAATGTTATCTATAAGGATTCTGTTGAAACCACTACCTGAGCCTCTGTTT
Source organism: Dugong dugon (assembly GCA_030035585.1). Taxonomy (NCBI): domain Eukaryota; kingdom Metazoa; phylum Chordata; class Mammalia; order Sirenia; family Dugongidae; genus Dugong; species Dugong dugon. The sequence continues at coordinate 113,168,775 of CM057473.1, read as the reverse complement.
CCTCATCTGTAGTATGAGAATAAAAATGTTTTTCTTCATAAACCACAAAGCGAATGTGCGGGTCGATGCATATAAACAGGTAATGGTACTGTGAAAACCACACGGGATGTACAAATGTATTATACATGTCCACAGGTTATTTTTATGTTAAAATATATTATTTATTTATAAGCTATAATCCTATGTCCAGTTCTATTTTTCTGCATAAAAGCTAGCAGATTAGACCTTAGCAAAGTTAAAATAATTGCATTCACAAGTGAAAATACTTTTTTTCTGATATTCAATTTCACATATTGGGCCCATTTACCCATCACTCATACTAAGCCTCTTTTGGCTTTTAGAATCATTTTTAAAAGCCACAAAAAGCCCCTGTATAAATCATGTAAAACTGTTGTTCTGACAACATAAATGCCCCATGCATCAAAAACCACATTAAAATTATCCAAGGGGCTATGAACATGCATCCAGCAGAGGAGGCTTTAGTTTTTGATGAGGACTTATACAGCGATAAAAAGCATGGTGCCAACCAACCCTCAGAGAGACAATAAAGTCCCAGGACGCCAGTGCTAAAGAAGCTGGGAGTTTTTCATCGTGACAAAAAGCAAGAAACCAAGGGTGCAGGCTATGAGTAGGCAACTGCAGAGAGAGACTGAAGATCATGTTTGTAGAATGGATTACACTGTATCTGGACTAGGGCATGTTCATTTCAATATTAAGAAAAAAACACCTTTTGAACTGTACTTTTATTATTTCAAGGTAAGTTCCCTGCATTTGTTAATTTCAAAATCAGAACACCTTATTTAACATTGGCATAGTCTAAGTTTTTCACTTTCCGTGTTCCCCCCAAACGGAAGCCATTATGACAGAAATGGGCTTATATGTAAATCTCTTGATTTGTTATGCAGATCTGATTGCACCCACACCGGGCATTATCACATATATGCATGCTACTTATTCATATATATGACTACTTCTATTGTTAAATGAGTATTTTACCACAAAACCCAGATGTAGAAGTATGTGGCAGCTGTATCACCTTTGGAGCCCTGGTGGGCCAACGGTTAAGAACTTGGCTGCTAACCAAAAGGTCAGCAGTTCAAATCCACCAGCCACTCCCTGGAAACCACATGGAGGCAGTTCTACTCTGCCTTATAGAGTCGCTATGGGTCGGAAGCGACTAGATAGCACATAACAACGGTAATAACAATGTATTACTCGCTGTTACCCTTACCTTTAGGGTTGGGGCTTGTGAAAACCTGTGTGAATTGAAAATCAGACACCATAATTAAGAATGTTAAGAAGAATAAGATCGTGTACTTTGGTCTTCAAGAACCCAAGGAACTAAATATTCTCATAATGTAACATATTTGCATCAGTCAGCAATAAAACAAACCCAAACCCATTGCGGTCGATTCGATTCTGACTCAGCAATCTTCCAGGACTGAGTAAAACTGCCCCATAGGGTTTCCAAGGAGCGGCTGGTAGATTTGAACTACTGACCTTTCGGTTAGCAGCCTGACTCTTAACCACTGCGCTACCAGGGCTCCTGGGTCAGCAATATATACATCCATATCAGCAGAATAAAATATTGGAACTGTTTCTATACAAACATAATGCCAATTTGCTGTTTAATATCCTATTAATTCCCGTTGAACCCTATATTTTCCCTCCTTGCACTGTATTCAAACAGTCTGAGCACACTCTGTTCCAAAGCACCAAATAAAAAGCCTGAGGAAAATAAAATGATTCATACATGAAGACCCTAAATTATATATATATATACTAAATATTTAAAATTTATTAAACTCACTAACAAACCACAACTAATATGAGTCTTTTCTGTCACTTTCGCTAGTCCCTTGGCTCTGATTGCTACAGGAAAGTTTCTAGTCGTGCGTCTTCAAAGTACTTTCTCATGAAACGGTGCATGGACACTTAGAATTGTAATGTCATCATTAAATTGTATAAAAATGTTTCAGGGAAGTTATGACTGCTAGTGTTTTGGTTTTACATCCTTTCTTTTAGCTAACTGAAGTATCTGGATTTTGTTATGTCAAAACATCAATTCTAATACATCAGCATTTTACTTCTGAAAAGAGCTTGAGTGTGTTTGGGAAAGTACCTGACAGGGTGCTGCAGAAGGAGAAGGAGGCCTTCCAAAGTCTCAAGATCTTCAACTAGTATATACATTGTTTCAAGATAATGGTGTGTATATAGAAGAATTCTGAAAAAGTTCTGTAATTTCAATTTTGAAATTCCCCCCTCCCACCCAACCATATGCAATGTATCAGAATTTCCTCTGAGTCCATGCCCTTTTCAAGAACACACATGTAAACTCCATCCTTGTTGTTGATGTTCTTAAGTGGCTTTGAGGAGATTCCAACTCAAAGAGACCCTGTGTGGCAGAGTAGACCTGCCCCACAGTGTTTTCTAGGCTGTAATCTTTACGGGAACAGATTGCCAGGTCTTTCTTGAGTAGACCAGTGGGTGGATCTGAAACCCATCTTTTGAGGCAAAACTTAAGAGTAGCTTTTAATCGACTGTTTCACATAGAAGAAAACCTCCCCAGACATGCTCTGGGCATAAATGAAGCAGCTCATCATAGTACTCTAGGTTCTGCCTCTGTACCAACGAGCACAGCTAACGTGCATGGACCGAGACTACAGTCATTGCTCAGCAGCCAGCAGCCTCCTTGGGGTGTGAATGCGGATTCCATGAACGGCCACAAAGTGAGCAGATACACTTACATCAATGGAGAGCAAAAGGGAGGAGGACAAGTTCAAAATACTAGTGAGGTTTAGATGATAAGAAACTGTTTTTGAAATATACTTGACAATACCAAAAAACAAAACAAACCCACTGCTGTTGAGTAGTTTCTGACTCACAGCCACCCTATAGGACAGAGCAGAACAGCCCCATAGGGTTTCCAAGGCTATAAATCTTTATGGACGCAGACTGCCACATCTTTCTCCTGAGGAGCGGCTGGCGCTTTTGAAACATCAACCTTTTCGTTAGCAGCTGAGCACTTTAAACCACTGTGCCACCAGTGTTCCTTCGTACTGACAATAAAGTCTCCATATTCCTTTTCTTAGGAAATCAGCCCCAGGACTTCACATTGTAGAATATATCATTGAACACATGCTGTACCAGGAGTGTTTTGACACGTATTTTACCCCCAACGTAGGGTGACAAACCTTCCTGATTTTTCTGAGACTGCTCTAGTCTTTGCACTAACAAATCCATATTCTGGGAAACCCCTCCCTGGGGTGAGAAAATTCCCAGTTTCAGGTGATAAGGGCAGAAATTTGATGAAAAGCACAAAAACGTGCATAATGGTCAAAAAGTAGGGCTTGAACGCAACACCAATTTTAATGTCAAATGCATAGGCAGATATTACCTTCCTATGATCTCCCATGGTCACTGAACTGTTTGCCCCTCCCCACTGATGTTGACAACCTTGATTCTGAGTTCTCTGAGTGAAGCAACTTAAGCTCACAATTTATGAGCTTTGTAATTGTATTAACAGGACATGTTTGATTTTGCTGTGGATTAACTATTGTGCTTTGCATTGAGATAGTGATAGTTTAATTTTCAGTATTGCAAATATTGTTACCATGTTTTCAAATAATGAAAATGGGAACAATTACAATACCAATGCTAGCAAAAAGATCACTCAACAAGAATTCTAAACAACCTGCTACTTTAATGACAGATGGAAGGACACGTGTGACTGATTAGGGAGGCAAATTACCAAAGTAGAGCATGCTACACTGTATACAGAGAAGAATTTGGGATTGGATATGGTGTGGAAGGAGATGTACGAGCACATATGGAGACCAGATCTCACAAGTCTGGTATGAGACAGACAAGTATTTCTAAATAAATCACGTTTTTCAATCTCCCTTAAAGACATCAGTGCTCAGTTGAAAATAGCACTTGCTGAACTAGCTTGAGCATACCCCATGAATACACATTATCATACCATTCCTTTGATTGCTCTATAAAACTGAGTAAAGTTACATTTCTTGATTCAGAGGTTGCAACTACAATCCCGGTGGGTGAACAACAGGGACAGTGTGATAACAGATGTGTTGGTCTCTTAAAGTGTAGAGCAGATTCTGTTGGCTCTTAGCAACCATCATGCTTTCAACAGTATATCATTGCAATAAAAAAAGTCCCCCTTATTTACTTTGATTAGAAAAATGTACTTACAAATTGTTTTCTGGATTTCAATGAAGATTTATAATGAAACTATAAAAAAAAGTAGAAGATTGTTGATATCTTGTCTAAATACTCATATATTTGCTCATATATCTGTATATCCAGCAGATAATACAAAGGTAAATTTCAACAAATTCCACTCAGCCTATAAACTTTGTATCAAACAAAACAAATCGATGTTACTTGCTAAGTATTCTGCACGTTTCTCACACAATACTGTTAAAAGAAGTGTGATCTGCCTATCTGTGATATTGAGCGTTTCATAAAAAAATATTTTTGCTCACTTTTCAGGTTTCTCAGAATGAGCAGAAACACTTGGTGAGATTTTTGACTTTATAGAAATGGAAGAAGATGACCTCCTTTTACATGTGCTTACAAGCAGATTATCATTGTTGCAGGTTGTAGAAACGATGTTAAAAGGCTGGTCTGCCATAAAATCATATATAATCAAAGTGTGGGACAAGAAGAATATCCTTTAACTTGGAAATACATTGAGGATGAGAATGGAAATAAGAATTCTAGAAAATCAGAAATTTATATGCCATTTCTTCAGAACTGCTTAGTGATCTTTGGAGAGATCATAATGAATGTAGAAAGGAATGATCTGATTGCACCAAAGTTGTTTGATGTTCGGGGTTGGTTGCAAGCAAAACTCATACAGAAAAAAATCACTCATTCATTTTGGAAATAAGAATGCTTCAGAACTCAAAAAAATTATGTGAAAAGGGCAGGCAAATTAAACAAGACATTCTAGACTTATTTACTAAACCTGTGAAATATTTGGAAATCTACTTCAATTTCACAAGTTCAGATTACATCTTTGAAACCATTTTCCCCGAGAAAGGTGGGTTCAGCTTTTGATGATACCCAATTTGCTTGGAAGTGTTTCCAAACAATGAACATTTTAGACATGGATAATACATATGATGGATTTATAAATGCAAAAGACTTGATTAACAAACAGCTGGTCAACCAAAACAAGCCCATAGATACAAAATGGATGGGCATTTTTTGAGAGCTGGAAACTAATCCCAGTCAAAAATCAGATGTTGGTAATAACTAAGATCCTAAGGATTCCATGCTCAAATGCTTTTGTCAAGAGGATATTTAGCTTGATATCATCCCACTGGATTGACACCAGGAATCAGTGTGAAGTGGGCTTGATAAGAGCAAAGCTGCAGGTCAAAGTGAATATTACATTTGATGGTATTCAATTTTGCCACTACATCAAAGAAAAGGTTTCCTAACTCACTAAAAAAGAAAACAGAACCAGTAAAACATATCCTGCTGTATTATAGGACAGAAAGAAATATTCCATTGTTATTTTTTATTGAATATAGTAATATCTGTTTAATCAATCCTACTGTATTTATGTCCTTTTAAAACAACTTACATTTATGTATCTTAAGAATGCACAATAATATAGTTGACAAATTTGAATATTCAATAAAGATTTAAAAAGAGTTAAAATAAGTAGCTGTATCCCAAGACAGAAATATAAAAATGTAGTAATATTTTTCTCACAAATGTTTTAGTTAGTCCTATGATTATTACCACCGTTAACTATTCCTATTATTTTGTTTAAATAATAACATTTATGTACAGAAAAGTAAATAATACAGACTAATATATAATTTCCAATAAAACTCCATTTTCCATTGTTGTTAGGTGCCATCAAGTTGGCACTCAACTCACGGCCACGCAACGCACAACAGACTTGGACCACTGTAAGTCATACAGTTTTCATTGACTGATTATTTAGAAGTAGATGTCCAGGCCTTTATTCCTAGTTAATCTAAGTCTGGAAGCTCTGCTGAAACCTGCTCACCATCATAGCAACAAGCAGGTCTCCACTGACAGACAGGTGGTGGCTGCAGTTGAGGTGCATTGGCCAGGAATCAAACCTGGGTCTGCCTCATGGAATACGCAAATTCTACCACTGCACCAACACGACCCTCCAACTTTTCATATTTTATTTTACTCATAGCGTAGCTATGAGTCAGAACTGACTTGACGGCACTTAGCAACATTTTCAATTAATGATGCACGTGTATAATTTTTTATTAGGGGTCCCTAGGTGGGAAAAACAGTTAACTGAATGGTGGGTGGTTTGAATCCACACAAAGGAAGGAACGCCTGTCTATATGCTTCGAAAGACCACAGCCATTGAAAACCCTACAGATTGTAGTTCTGCTCTGCAACACATGGGGTCGCCATGAGTCAGAATCAACTCCATGACAACTATTTTTTATTCTTAATTATTTACTTTATATTATATTATTATGGTTTGTCTGTTACATTGTGAGATTATCATTAACTATTACTAATTTTTCCTAATTGCTTGCTTGGTATTTTTCAGATCATCCAGTTAGAATTAAGGTCAACTCATCAATGGCTATAGCATTGGAGTGGGTAGGCGGCTCCAAGCCTTAACTGACCTCTGATGGTGCTTGCTTATATGCCTCTCACACCCTACATTGGATATGTTGGAAAAATTCAAATGGAGTCAGTACGTTCTTGGATTGTCCCTTAACGCATACCCGGAGTTTCTGGCGGTGTTCCCACTACCTGACTTCCTCAACTCCTCCTCTCCATTGGGTCAGGAGAGCTGCAGAGCCTCGAGTCCGCTCAAGGACCCAGCCAGTGTCTCTATGTGCATCCTGTGCTATTGCTTATTTTAAAACTACATTCAGATCTCTGACATTGTCACATGGTATGTAAAGCAAAACATGGAATCCAGGCATTGACTTGCTTTCTTAACAAATTCTGGCTTTAGATTTCTCCTTAAAAAGACTGAATGCTAAACTTAGGGATTTTTTTAATAGGCAACGTACATCTGAGTCAAAGCATGCCACTGATTCTTTGGTGGGAGCCATAGTGACTCATGACCTAAAGTATCATACTCTTAGTTTTTCAGAGGACAATTACCTAGGGAATAGCAGAGCCATGAAAATATCACTGCCCAATCATAACTTCTGACATTTTTCTATCAGAACACATTTTTAATTTTCTTTTATACATTATGATAATGTATAAAAAGGACCACAGATTATCACCAATTCTTTCTTTCTAAAGTTTAGAAAAAAGCATGTCCCTCAAAGTGATAAGAAATAAGTTTTCTTTCTTTTTAACTTATAACTGTGAGAAGCTAAGCATATATTCTAATCACTACATGTTAGGTCAATATAATGGAGATAAGGCTTCTATTTTTTACAATCCATATTTATATATTCCCAAAGTATATCAATAATTAATTGTTGACACCTGGTGGAATCCATCTGGTAATATCTTTGGAATTTCAGTTAGATGGAACTTATGTAAATCATCTGATTTTAATGCAGGATCATGAGCTGAATGTCTCTACTGCATATGCAATATCATGAATATCTGTACATCTATATCAAACGCCAGGTGTTTCTCTGATATAAAATTTTTGTTAGTGGCCAGTTTAACTATTATCGAAATTGACACCTGGCAAAGCAAAATGTATTTAAAAATATCCTTTGCTAAGAAAAAAAAATTATCTTTATTTCATTAAGCTATTTTATTTTATTTTCTTAAGTATGAAAAATAGATAACTTTCGGGAAAAATATGCCTTTAAATATGACATCTTAATTACAGTTCTGAACTACCGTTAGATAATAACATCAGTGCTAATAAATTGGACTCAGACAGATAGGGTTGTACGTTTTTCTTGAGAAAATAATTGTGTTACCCAGGAGATGGCACCTTTCTCTAATGAATTAATGCTAATTATGCATTTTCTAGTTAAAGATGGACTGATTGCCTAGGGCACTTCAATAATAAGTCTGAAAAATTAAAGGCATTCCTGCTATTCCTGGAATGTAAATTCATGACAATCTCTAGCATTTAGTACTTTAGATTAATGAGGATGTTTGGGAACTTGAAAGAATATATTAATTTAGATTACGATATCCATGATGCTTTTTGGACTTACTTCTGAAATGTTAAATGTGCTAAATGACATGTAAAGAGAACAGGTCAACACATTAAAAAACATGAATTTCATTTTCATTTTTTCTACACTTATTCTGTGCCTAATTAATTTTTAAATTTTATTTTATTTACTTATTTTTTAAATTAGTAATACATTTGCATGGTTCAAAAGGATATTGAGGGAGAAGTCTTCATCCAACTTTTACCTACTATCACAAAATTCCTTTCCTGAAGGCTCCTGATGGTAATCACATTTTGTTATATTCTTTGAGAAACAAAGAATATAACACTTAAAAATTCATATATATATTCATATGAATAATATATGTGTGTGTGTGTATATATATATATATATATATATATATATATATATATATATATAATTTTCCCTATTTAAAAAAAGATAACATACCATAAAACTGTTCTTGATCTTGATATGTTCAATCAGCAAATCTTGGAGATCATTTCATTTCAGTACATGAACTTCCTTATTATTTTCTTCAAGGGCAGAGCATTTCTTGGCAGAGATGTTCCATGCCTTATGTCACTAGTTCTCTATTAATGTGCATTCTAGTTTCCAGTCTTGCTATCGCATCCAATACTGCAATGATAACCCTGTACATGTGGTTTCCCCCCAACACACATTTGCAATGATATTGTATGATTTGGACACTTTATCACCTGGTAGCACAGAGGTTAACATTTCAGCTGCTAACCAAAATGTTGACAGTTCAAATCCACCAGCCGCTCCTTGGAAATCCCACGGGGCAGTTCTACTCTGTCCAACAGGGTCATTATGCATTGGAAACGACTCAAAGGCAATGGGTTTTTGGTGTTTTGCTTTCCTCATTCATAAAATGGGGATAACAATACCCACTTTATATATTTGTTGTAAAGCTGAAAAATAGTATAAAATGTCTATAAAAGTTTATGGCTAGAATATTCTTAATAAATAGTACAATTATTAAAATTAATATTTATTATTCAGAATAATTTAAATATGTATTTATATATCCTAACTTTGTTAGAATAATTAAAACAGAATTTGAGACTTTTTAAGAGTTTGAGTCTAGTCTGGAACTTGAATTCACCGTGGATAAACTACTTCAATTTTTACACCAAACCATATGTGTGGCTGAGTACTACAGAACAATAGTAGAGAGCAGAAGCACTATGCAGGGACGGGTTTCCTTATCCTGCATATATGATCTTATTCACTCTCAGATTATCTTAATTCCTGATTTTTCCTTCCTGTTCTTCAATGAATTAAATATTTCTCTGCTTCACATGTAATGCTTAATATTTACATAAGTAATGTTTCTGAATGTGGTCATTGATTTTCTCAGAAGTACAGGTAGCTAAAATAAGAAGAGCAAACAGAATATTGAAGTTAAAAAAATATATAAGAGAAGTTGGTGATGGATTCTTAACAAGGTAATAGACTTTAAAAGACCTATTAAATCTCTGGTTTGCTTCTTTTCAATTTTGTATGACTGATTGGTGTAAGCTTAGTATCCATATGAAGAGATAACTTGCTGATAAAAAATCATTTAGAAAGACTACTAAAATGAGTCTGTATTTTTCAGGTCCTCCTTAATATCCTCTGAAAGGATAAAAAAGAAAAGTCCTACAGCATTCTGATAACCAGCTAGATATCAAATTATTGTCTTAGGCTGGGTTCTCTATAGAAGCAAAGCCAGTAAAGTGTATAAATATATATATAGAGAGAGATTATATCAAGGAAACAGCTCATGTGATTGTAGAGGCTAAAAGGTCCCAAGTCCATGGATCAGGGTAGAGGCCTCTCCCAAGTCACACAGCTGCAGAAGCTGGCAAGCTCAAGATCGGAAGGTTGGAGAGCAGGGCTCCCACATGCAGGCTGTACAGATCAACGAATTCCAGGTTCGGCAGATAAGCTGACAGCTCAAGTCCCAAGAACGGGAGATGAGATGACAGGAAGCAGCTGCAGGATCCAGAGAGGGCAAATAGCCAGAACGTCTGCTTATATACAGATGCGGGCCACACCCCCAAGGAGACTCCCTTTCATCTGATTGGCTACTCACAGTACATTCAATCATGGGGGTGATTACATTAAAACACAAAGAATCATGGCCCAGCCAAGTTGACACACAATCTTAACCATCACAGTTATTAAGGATTAATAGTTTCATAACTATAATATTTGAATGTTTTTGTAAATATATAAACGAATTTTTCAAATCCGTTCTTTTCTTTTTTGTTAGTGGCAGAGAACCAATTTAATTCTAAGAATCACTGGAAGGCAGTATGTAATAATTCCTTTTATTGTGAGTTGAAATTAAAAATCATAAAATGTTTCATATTACATTGATATTCAATGAACAAAGACATTTTATGGAATTGTATTTTGTGTGTAAAATTATATAATTTCCTTATAATAAATTACAAACACTAGACATATAAGGTTATAAAACGTGTGTATTACATATACATATGTACGTATGTATACATATACACACATATATATACATATACACATATACACACGAATTTTAAAGTCCTTTTGGTAAATATTGCCCAATCAATCTTCAAAAACTTGCACCAATAAAATGACCAACGCTGTGTGTGAAGTTTTCTGTTTTCCTATACTTTCACCAGATCTTGGTATTAGTTTTTTAAATGTTTCATTATTTTATCTACATATTTTATTACCCATGTTATCAACTATTGTTTCCCTTGAGATTTGAATATTCTAATTTAGAACTGGAATCCTAATTTTTTGCAAAAAGCCTGCTGATGTTACTATCAGGATTGTACTCAATCTATAAATCAATTTATGTTATTACCTTTTAGATTGATTCCATGATGGTCAGAAAATATTTACAGTATGATTTCAAATATGTGGAATGTATTAAAGACTGCAGTATGCAACTGCACGTGATCACATAGATGGTTTCCATCTGAAGACTTAATTCAGCTCCAGGAAATCGTTGATTATTCCTTTAATCTCTCCCAGGTAGTCTCTGCTTTACTCAAGGCTGTGAATCCTTGGTCTATCTCCTGTGGCTTAACTATGACAACTAGTGGGGGAAGGAGAAACATGCTTCCAAGTGAGGTGTGCTTTTATTTGTTTGCTGTTTGTTTCAGATAAGCTTTTATTCTGGAAGTTAGTTGCTACTTGGAGCACTTCTCCACCTTTTAGTCCTCAGTGCCTACACTCCCTTTTTTAAACTGAGTGCATGTAACTGGCACTGATCCTCCTGCTTGCTCAAGCAAAGGAGAGATCATCTAAGTAGCTGCTCTCAATTCTTTCCCACAGTCAATCATCTTGAGAACGACCCTGGAAAAATCTCTCCTTCCTTATATCCTTTGACCTTACTCAGCATGAAGCCTTTGCAAAATCTTCTTCTAAAGAAACCTTCTCCTATCTGTCTTTTGAGCAGCGAGTAATTCGAAGTAGATTTTGCTTTGTATTTGAGTCCATTCTCTCTTTTTAATTACTAACTCATTCATTTTTGAGGAAATTTTTGTAAGAAGCAGTACTTAACAACCAATTTAGAGATTGGCCACATATGTTTGAGACATAAGTGAATGTCTAAATATAACAATGAATAAGGCTGAACTGGACTCAGTCTTTCAATAATCTGTATATGCCATGAGGAATTCTTTTACTTCAGGTACACGAAGCTTAAAAATTCTAGAATATTTTGTAATAATGCAAACAGACATTTCTGACATTATTCTACCTTTGAACAAAATGATGGTGTTGCTTTGTTTTAAATAAAATATTACTACATTTTAAGAAAATGCATAGTAAACCAAAAGTATTTCAGAGGAAATCATGGTGGACAGACAGAAAAATCTCTGGGAAGAAAAGAAAATAAAGACTTACAGAGAAAATGTGATGTGAAGTATGTTGGTCTGATAAGGTTAATGAGGGCTCATTCACCTAATCCTACTTACTAGACTGTAGGGTGTCCCTTGAGTTCTCAATATCACAGTTTCAGTAACATAACAAAAGGTGTGCACCTTGATTTGTGCAACTAATCTTAGGATCTCTGGTTTTTTTAGGACTTTACTTCACAGATTATCTTCTCTCTTTTGTCTTCAATCTTTCACTCTCTACTGGCTACATCTTCTCAACCTATAATCATGATCATGTCTTGCCCGTGATCAAACAGTAAGAGCTCCCTTGACCCTGTAACTACCATTTGGTTCTCCACTTCTGTTTTTATTTCAAGTTTATAGAAGAATAATTGGAGCTCAATATATTCACCCTGTCATCATCAGTTCTCTCTCTAACCTATTGCATCAGGATGTCTGACCTCCATCTCCCTAATGAAATTGCTTTCCTTAAGATTATAAGCATTCTTTAATAGCTAAGTGTAATGGAATATTTTCAGTGCTTATCTTTTTAGATTTCTCTGCAACATGTGAAGCTATTAATTGCTTCCTTCTCCAAGACCTCTTTACTATCTATTTCCTCATATTATTTGTATCTTCACCTATCCCTTAATTATTTTTACTCCCCAGCATTTGGGCATCAACTTTCTAATAGTATACACTCTTCCTTGCTAATCTCATTCACCCTCATGCTAAAATTTCTCAAATGTCTGTCTCAATCCCAGAGCTATCTTTAGATAATTATATTTCATTGCCCATTTGTTTTATCTACTTAAAATTTACAAACTTACTTCTGCCTAATTTCTATTGCTTTTTAAATATATTTGTATATAATGACTTATCAATATCAGGAAAAACATTAATATAATTTTCCATTATTTTATTCTGGTTTCTCCCAAAAATGAGCAGTTTATATAGGAATCTAGTATCAGGAGCCTTGGTGACTCAGTGGTGAAAGCACTTGGCTGCTAACTGAAAGGTCAGTGGTTCGAACCCACCAGCCACTCTGCAGAAGACAGATGTGGTAGTTTGTGTCCATAAAGATTTACAGCTTGGAAATCGCAGGGGACCATTCTACTCTGTTCCATAGGGTCACTATGAGTTGGAATTGACTCAATGGCAACAGGTTAATCTCATAGACCAGAAGTGAGGAAGAGCGGGATGGAAAATGGAAGGGGTACAGCCATGTTCTTATTGATCTAGTCACTGCTTTTGATGACTGATTGTTTGATCCCTCAAGACCTTTCGATGAATCTCAAAAATCAAAGGACGTATTGCATTGGGCAAATCTGCTGCAAAAGACCTCTTTAAAGTGTTAAAAAGCAAACATATCACTTTGAGGACTAAGGTGTGCCCGAACGAAGCCATGGTATTTTCAGTCTCCTCATATGCATTAAAAAATCTGGACAATGAATAAGGAAGACCAAAGAGAATTGATGCCTTTGAATCACGGTACTGGAAAAGAATACTGAACATACCATGGACTGTCAGAAGAATGAAAACAATCTGTCTTGAGAGAAGCACAGCCAGAATCCTCCTTAGAAGCAATGATGGGGAAACTTCATCTCACTTACTTTGGACGTGCTATCAGGAGGGACCTGTCTCTGGAGAAGGACATCATGCTTGGTAAAGTAGAGGGTCAGTGAAAAAGAGGAAGACTCTTAATGAAAGGAAGTGACACAATCGCTTCAATAATAATTTGAACATAATAATTGTGAGGATTTCACATGATTGGGCAGTGTTTCGTTCTGTTGTCTGTACTGTCACTATGAGTCAGAACCTACTAGACAGCACCTAACAACAAGAACACATTACCATGAGACGTTTGTCCAAATTAAGAAATCAGCATTGATATATCATTGAACACCAGGCTTTATTTAGATTTCACCAGTTTTTCATTAATGTTCTTTTTCTGTTCCAGGATCCAGTCCAGGTACCACATGGCATTTTGCCATTGTGTCTTCTTAGTAGCTTCTGGTTTGTGACAATTTCTAAATCTTTCTCTGTTTTTCTGACTTTTCTTAACAGTTTTGAAGAATTTTGGTGGGATATTTTGTAGAATATCCTACAATTTGGGCTTGTTTGATGTTTATCTCCTGATTAGACTGGGTTTATGGGTATTGAGCAATAATACCCCAGATATCAAATGCCCTTCTCATCACATCATATCAGGGAGTAATATTTCTCCCCTGAAAAGTTAGTGTTTTCTTCTTTCCATGTTATATTCTTTGGACACAAGTCACTAAGTTCAGCCCACACTCAAAGAGGGAGGTTAGAACTCCATTTTTTTGAGGGGGTTATCTCAACATTATTATTTAGAATTCTATTGTAAGGAAAAGTTGTCTTTTCTCCCCAATTTATTTATTAAATCATTTATTTATATTACTTATGGACTCATGGATATTTATTTTATACAACTGAAAAGCCATCTGCAACAGAAGAATAAGGTTAGATCCAAAATTATACATGAATCATTTCAAACATTTAAATTTAAAATGAAAATTTACTGTAAGTTAATATGGGCTAACTCTTATTTATTTTTTGTTGAAGAAGTAAAGGTCTGTAACGGTTAAGATAGTGTGTCAACTTGGCTGGTCTATGATTCTCAGTGTTTTGGCAGTTGTATAATGTTGTGATCACTTCCCTATTGAAAGTTGATATGTGATAACCTCCATGACAGGATCTGCTGTGAGTAGCCAATCAGTTGAAAGGGAGTTTCCTTGGGCGTGTGGCCTGCATAGAATATAAGCAGACATTCTGGCAAGACTTGGGGGCCTTTTGCTCGTGCTGGATCCTGCAGCTGTCTTCTGCTCATCTGACCTCCGGTTCTAGGGACTTGAGCTAGGAGCTTGCCTGTAGTCTTGCCTGCCGATCTTGGGATTCATCAAACTTCACAGCCTGTGAGCAAAAGCCTGCTCTCTGACCTGCCAGTGGGTTTACCAGCCCCTGTGGCTACGTGAATCAAGAGAAGCTTCTATCCTAACCAATAGGCTTGGGACTTTATAGCCCCTACAACTACATGAGCTATTTCCTTGATAAATCTCTCTCTATATATAGATTTATATGCATTACTGGTTTTACTTCTTTAGAGAACACAGCCTAAGACAAGGTCTCCTGAAGTAGAAACCAAATTCTAGATGATATTAAAAAATATATATATTTCTCAATATACCAAAATGATTAAAAAATAAGATTTACAACAATACCATATGCAAAGTAAAAGAAAAATTCAACGAAGTGGGAAAATATGTGCACCATGTTACACAAAAATCTCATCTCCTTAATGTATATTAATATATTTTCAAGATAGAGAAGTAAAAGTAAAATATTATAAAGAAGTCAACAACAAACATGAAAAATATTTCACAGAGAAAATGCTTCTTTAAGCATTTCATTATATGAATATTTGCCCATATTCATTTATTAAGACAGAAATTCTAAAATGACAGTGAGCTTTTATTTTCCAACAATCATATTGATAAAAATTCAAAATTTGACGGCATGCTCTGTTAACAAGGGTGTGGATAAATAAGCACTCTCATACAGTTTTGCTGGGAGTACAAAACTGCATCTCCCAAATGTGAAGAAATTCATCAGTGTTAATGAAAATTTGACAGTGCATTTACCCCTTGGCACAAAGACCCCCTTTCTGGGACTTATTCTGCAAATATACCTTTGCAAATAAAAAGTGACATATAAGCAAGCCTAGTTTTTGCAGCATTTCTGTTATTTAAAAAGATGGAAAATAAAATAAGCTATGAAGTATTTACAAGTCCCACAAAGAAATACCATTCAAAGATACAATGCAGATTTTATATCGAGCTTGTTAATATTTCAGTTCATTTGCTACAATTTCACTCATAGTGTGTCAGCATTATCTTTTTAAAACAGAGAAAGCTGTGTTTAAATCTCTTGCTAAATTAATAGTTTACACTTTGGGGGCATGGAAATACAAGGAAATTTTTTAAATAATTAAATTATCCTGCCAAATTGTCTTATTAACCTAATAACCAATGGAATACATCGGAGTTACTATATAGTAATATATAAAGACTGTTTTTTTTTTTCTCACTAATTTTCATAACGTTATGGGAATAGGCTGTCTTTACTTGTTTCTGATTTAAAAAAAGAAGTGCCTAAAATATTTTACCATTAATAATTAAGCTTGCATCATATTTTTAATTTTTTTTCAGGTTTTAGAAACTTCAAGCATTTTCTTCCTTATGTCATATTTTGTTTCAGGAGTATCTTTGGAAGATTGCATATATGAGTTGTAGCTTTGAAATAACACCAAGTTTCTTGGTGTTATACCTCTCTAAGTAGGATCCACCATGACACGATATTAGTAAAATTCAGCATGATATTTTAACTTTTTTCTTTTGCTGTTGCTATTATTTTTTATGATTTTGCAATGCATTATGGAGAGCCACCTCACAAATAAAAAATGGATTTCTAAATGACATTGACTGTAGTGGGATTTGACTAGGTGAAGGAGACCTAGCCATATCTTCCCTTTAGGCTATGCATATAATAAAAATGAAGTGCAATTGATTCTATAAATTGCCTGATTGCTGATATTGTTGTAACTATTACTGGTTTAAAATTTATTGTACTTCATTCTGGACTTTCTTTTTAAACAAAATGTTAGACCATGATAGAAATATTATTTAATGTTTTATTGTTAATTAAATTCATCAAAAGATAAACTTAAATGCATTTGTTTGTTGCATATAGTATATTCCCATTATATAGACTCAATGATATATTTAAAATATTATTTAATTTGATTTTTTAGTCCCCTATAATGCTGAAAGTATCATATAATGAAGTTTAAAAAACACATTTTTTAGAATCTTTGGAATATTCTACTTACAATGCAGTTGACTTATTTTTTAATTATTCTTATTCTAAATAGTTTGACCTTATGTTCTCTTTTGTATTTTGTATTCTACTAAGATCGCTTGACTGTCTAGTTATTTATCTTGAAGAAAGTCTCTTGAGAAAAATCTTTTGAAAGTAACTAATGGAGAAATTATTCTATAAGTTTAAAGCTGTTTTTGCAAATATAATTTAATTCAGATGCACGTCAAAAATTTCATGAATAGTTTTATCTGATCATATACATAATTATTATTTTCATTATAATCATCATCATGATAATTACTCATCTAGACTAATTATTCACATACTAAAGACTATGTTCAGTCTTTGATTGCATCATCTCTTTTAATTTTCAAAACAGTTCTGTGAATTAGACACTTATTTTTCTAATTCTCAGAAGAACTTGAGACAGAGAAAATGAGGCATTTTGTCCAACATCAGACACTTAATAAGTGGTAAGAGGTATTTGAGTCCAGAATTGTGTGAGTCCATAGACAGAGCTTCTAGCCATGACCTTATGCAGTCGATCAAAATACCCTGATCATTGTTCCCACCCACATTCCCATTAGAAAATTTTCTTGGTCCAATCCAGGAAGCATCAGCATTTTTTTTCCTGTAAACCACCCTTGTTTGTTTAGTATGAACCTTAATCCTCTCTCCTACTTGTCAAAAACAAGTAATTGATTAACTGAAAAACTGTCAGTGGTACGCTGCTTTAAAAAAAAAGGTGAGGGGGCAAGGTGGACTCATAACAGAGAATAAACTAAAATTGAGGATAAAGCTATGAGTATCGAGAAAGTTCAGTCTTCAGAGAGTAGCTTGGAAGGGAGGCCAGTCAGCCCTGCTGGTAATTTGGGGTTTGCTGTAAGTCAGTACTTCCCTGTGACAGTAAACAGATAACCAGGATTAACTTGTTTCTTGTTTTGAAGATCTATGGTATCTATAGCCTTGAAAACACTATTAATTTTCAGCTGTTTTATTACTAATTTTTATGAATAGAATACAATCTTTTGCCTATATCAAATACTTTCATTTAAAATTAATTGGAATGATTCCTAAAATTCACCAAAAAAACCTCCTGTAACTAATAAACAATTACAGCAAGGTTGCAAGATATAAGGTTAAAATAAAAAAGTCAATTGTTTTTCTATATACCAACCCTAAAAACTTGGAATATGAAATTAGTAACACAATGCCATTTACTATAGCACCAAAAAAAAAAAAAAAAAAGCAAAAGGAAAGAACTATTTAGGTATAAATCTAACATAGTATGTACAAGATTTATATGAGGAAAACTACAAAACTCTGATAAAAGAATTCAAAGAGGATCTAAACAAACGAGAGATATCCCATGCTCATGGACAAAAAACTCAATATTAAGATACGTAGTGTCAGAGGACTGACGATACTCTACTTCAAGCTTCCTATGAATCTCTAGTGAACAAGACAGGGTGGTATTGGTGAAAATATAGACAAATAGATGGATGCAACAGAATAGAGAGCACAGAAAGAAACCTGCACAAATGCAGTCAATTGATTTTTGACACAGGAAAAAGGACAGCTAAATAGAGAAAGGATAGTCTTCAATAAACGGTGCTGAGGCAACTGGACTTCCACGTGAAAAAAAATTAAAAAAAGAAAGAATCTAGACACATAAATTACACTTTTCCCAAAAATTATTTCAAACAGATTACAGATTTAAACATATAATACAAATCCTTTAGAAGATAATATATTAGGAAATCTAGGTGACATTGGGTTTGGCAATGAGTTTTTAGATACAGCATCAAAAGCAGGATCCATGAAAAAAAATTGACAAATGTGATTTCGTTAAAAGTACAAACTTCTGCTGAACAAATGATGTTGTTATATAACTAAAAAAAACAAGTCACAGGGAGAAAATGTTGCAAAACACATACCTGATAAAGAACTTGTATCCCAAATATACAAAGAATTCTTAAACTTCAACAATAAGAAAACCCAATTTTAAAATAGGCAAAAGACCTAAATCAGTGTCTCACTCAAGAAAATAGATAAATGACAAACAAGCACATGAAAAGACTCTCAACATCATATGTCATAAATGAATTTCAGATTAAAACAGCAATGAAATGTCATTGCACATCTATTAGAATGACTAAAATTTAAAACACTAACAATACCAAATTCTAGTAAAGATATGGAGTGACAGCAACTCTAATTCATTGCTGGTGGAAACGAAAATGTTACAGCCTCTTTGATAGACAGTATAGCAGTTGTTACAAAGCTAAATACAGGCTAACCATATGGTCCAGTAATTTTGTTCCTTGGTATTTGCCCCTCAAAATTAAAAAAATGCATCTACACAAAAACTTGCCTACTAACATTTATAGAAGCTCTATTCATAATTGCCAAAACTTGGAAGGAACCAAGATGTCTTTCCATACATGAACGGATTAACAAGCTGTGGTACATCTATATAATGGAATATTATTTACTGATAAAAAGAAATGAGCTAACAAACCATGAAAAGACATGGAGCAGTCTTAAATCATACTGCAAAGTGAAAGAGCCAGTCTGAAAAGGCTACGTGTTCTGTGCTTCCAACTATAATACAGCCAGGAAAAAGGTAAAAGTATGTTGTTCGGTGCTGTCCAGTCAGTTCTGACTCATAGTGACCCAAGTAAAACAGAAGGAAACACTGCCCGGTCCTGTGCCATCTTCACAATCGTCGCTATGTTTGAGCCCGTCGTTGCAGCCACTATGTCAATCCATCTCTTTAAGGGTCTTTCTCTTTTTCTCTGGCCCTCTAATTTACCAAGCATGATGTCCTTCTCCAGGGACTGGTCCCTCCTGATAACATGGCCATCCTGGCTTCTAAGGAGCATTCTGTCTATACTTCTTCCAAGACAGATTTGTTCATTCTTCTGGCAGTCCATGGTATATTCAATATTCTTCACCAACACCATAATTCAAATTCAACAATTCTTCTTCGGTCTTCTTTATTCATTGTTCAGATTTCCCACGCATATGAGGTGATTGAAAATACCACAGCTTCGGTCAGGCTCACCTTAGTTCTCAAAGTGACACTTTTGCTTTTTAACACCTTGAAGAGTTCTTTTGCAACAGATTTGTCCAGTGGAGTATGTCGTTTGGTTTCTCGACTGCTGCTTCTATGGGCATTGATTGTGGATCAAATGAAACAAAATCCTTGACAACTTCAATATTTTCTCCATTATCATGATGTTGCTTATTGGTCCAGTTGTGACTATTTTTTTTTTTATTTTTTATGTTGAGGTGCAATCCATACAGAAGGCTGTAGTCTTTGATCTTCATCAGTAAGAGCTTTAAGTCCTCTGCTTTCAGCCTGCAAGGTTGTGTCATCTGCACATTACAAGTTGTTAATGAACCTTCCTCTGATCCTGATGTCCCATTCTTCTTCATACAGTCCAGCTTCTCGAATTATCTGATCAGCATACAGACTGAATAAGTATAGCAAAAGGATACAACCCTGACGCACATCTTTCCTGATTTTCAACCATGCAATATCCCCTTGTTCTGTTTAAAAGATTGCCTCTTGGTCTATGCACAGGTTCTGCATGAGTACAATCAAGTGTTCTGGAATTCGCATTCTTTGAAATGTTATCCATACTTTATTATGATCCACACAGTTGAATACCTTTGCATTGTCAATAAAATATAGGTAAACATCTTTCTGGAATTCTCTGCTTTCGGCCAAGAACCATCTAACATGAGCAATTGTATCACTCGTTCCATGTCCTCTTAAGAATCCAGCTTGAATTTCTGGCAGTTCTCCGTCAATACATTGATGCAACTGGTTTTGAATTATCTTCAGCAAATTTTACTTGTGTGTGTTATTAATGATATTGTTCAATAATTTCCTCCTTTTTTGGATCACTTTTCTTTGGAATAGGCATAAATATGGATCACTTCCAGTTGGTTGGCCAGGTAGCTGTCTTCCAAATTTCTTGGCATAGTGGAGTGAGCACATCTAGCGATGCATCTGTTTGTTGAAATATTTCAGTTGGTATTATGTCCATTCTTGGAGCCTTGTTTTTCACCAATGCCTTCAGTGCAGCTTGGATTTCTTCCTTCAATACTAACAATTTTTGATCATATGCTACCCCCTGAAATAGTTGAATGTTGACCAATTCTTCTTGGTCCAGTGATTCTGTGTATTCTTTCCATCTTCTTTTAATGCTTCCTGCATCATTCAGTATTTTGCCGATAGAATCCTTCAGTATTGCAACTCAAGGTTTGAATGTTTTCTTCAGTTCTTTCAGCTTCTCAAATGCCAAGAGTGTTCTTCCCTTTTGGTTTTCTAACTTCAGATCTTTCCACATTTCGTTTTAATACTTTACTTTGTCTTCTTGAGCTGCCCTTGGAAATCTTCTGTTCAACTCTTTTATTTCATCATTTCTTCCATTCACTTTAGCTACTCTGCATTCAAGAGCAAGTTTCAGAGTCTCTTCTGACATCCATTTTGGCCTTTTCTTTCTTTCCTCTCTTTTTAATTACCTTTTGTTTTCTTCATGCATGATGTCCTTAATGTCATTCCACAACTTGTCTGGTCTTCGGTCATTAGTGTTCCGATGTGTCAAATCTATTTTTGAGATGGTCTCTAAATTCAGGAGGGATACATTCAAGGTTGTATGTGACATTCTGGGAAAAGGAAAAAGCATAAGGACAGTAAAAAAGATTAGTGGTTGACAATATTTCAGGAGGAGGAGGGATGAATAGGTGGAGTATAGGGCATTTTTAAAGCAGTGAAATGATTTTGTATATTACTACAGTGATGTATATATGATATTATAGATTTATCAAAACCTATGGGACTATATTGGACAAAGAGTGAACCTTGATGTAAACTATGGACTTTGGTTAATAATGTATAACTATTAATTCACAGCCTGTAACAAATGTATCACTCTAATGCAAGTTGTTAATAACTGGAGAAACTGTGTGGGGAAGAGGGGGTGAATGATGGGAGCTCTCTGTATTTCTGTTCAATTTTTCCGTAAAGCTAAAACTGCTTTAAAAAGATATAGTCTATTAATTTCAAAAAAATCATGGGGCTGTGTCTTAGCTTGGGTTCTCTAGAGAAAAAAAACCAGTGAGATGTGTGTGTGTGAGTGTGTGTGTGTGTGTGTGTGTGTGTGCGCATGTGTATGTGTATACACATGTAAAGAAACAGAGAGAGATTTACTTCATGGGATTGGCTCATGCAGTTGTGGGACTGCCAGGTCCAAAATTCATACGTCAGGCAGCAGGCCATGGACTTCTGCAGATTTATCTCCCAACATCCATAGGTAAGGCAATGAGAAGAATGAAGGGTCAAAAACAAGAGAGGGAGACAGCTCTGCAAGCATGTTCATTTGTATTCTGGAGGCAGACAACACCTCCAAGAAAATGTTCCTTTCATCTGATTAATTGCTCACATCAGATCACATTATGGAAAGTGATTACATTACATTACATTATAGGTATAGCAACCATCCCAGTGTCTGGCCAAACCACTAGGAGTCAGCTTAACCAAGCTGACACATAAAACTAATCATCACAGGTTATTTCATTATTGAATACCACAAGGAAAGAACGGGAAAAGGGAAATAATGTTAAGCCTAAAAACAGAAATTATAGACTTATTTCTAAAATACTTTTAGCAGAACTAGAAGGAGGTCTTAAGGAATACGTTTATGGAAGTTTTGCCCATGTGCAAGCACAAGGGTGGAATGTGACTTATTTCTCTGGATCCTGTCATATTAGGCTTCTTATAGCTACCATGTTCCATAACACATCTCTATCTTATATTTTAAGTTCTTGTTTTTACTGGCTCTTTCATATCAGCATTTAAATAATGCCAACTCTTTTTCATCTTCAGGTAAACAAGAACAGCAACAAACATAAATTTAAATCCTGAAATTACTGCTGACTTCTGCCTTAAACCCACTCACAACAAATCTTTTGAAAAACTTATTTACACTCATTTCACTATTTTCTTTTTACCTCCTATATTTTGGGGGGATACAATTCAATCTGTAACAGTGACCTTTCAAAAGCAGTTGAACAAGCCTTTCCTCTGAGGCAACTCTGGGGGGGTTCAAGCTGCCAACCATTGGTTAGTAGCCCAGCTATTAACCTTTTGCACCAGCTTAGAATACAAAGGGTACTATCCTATAATACAAAGGGTACTATCATATAATACAAAGGGTACTATCTTATAATACAATGAGTACTATCTTATAATACAAAGGGTACTAATTATGGGGAAAAATTGATAAATTGGACTTCATCAAAATAAAAACTAAAAACTTTCTGTTTATCAAAAAGACACCATTAAGAATATAAAGAGATAAGTCATTGCCTGGGGGGAAAAATATATCCTACTAATCAATAACAAAAAAGATAAACATTCAATTAAAATGGGCAAAAATTTCTAAGCAGACACATCAAAGATGACTTATTTATCAAGGGAATGTTAATTAAAACCAAAATAAAATATCATTATTCACTAATTAAAATGGCTAAAACTAAAAAAAAAGACTGACAATATCAAGTGAGTGTGGGTGAGGATGAAGAGCAACCAAGAACTACTCTAAATTGCCAGTGAAGGTGTAAACTATTATAAATATTTAAAATATTCTGGAAACTTTTAAACTTTCCTATAATTCAGCAATTCTACTCTTAGGTATTTACCCAAATAAATGAGAGCAGAAGTCCACAAGAAGACTTGTACAAGAATGCTCATAAGACCTTTAGTCGTAGTAGCCTAAAATTGAAAAAATTCTGATGTCGATCAAAAAGAATAAATAATGAAAATGTTCTGTATGCTATACTCATACAATGGAATACGATTCAGCAAAAAAAGAACACGTTACTAATACATGCAAACACACAGGTAAATCTCAAATCAGCAACTTTTGTTGGATGAAGGAAATTCACATGCAGATAAAACTAATCTGTCTTGATAGAAGTTCAAATAGCATTGCTTCTGGTCTGTTGGTTTTAACTAGAAAGAGACATTAGAGAATATTTAGAACTGATAAAAATGTTCTATATCTTGATTTCAATTATGGTCACATGGGTTAATATATTTGTCAAAACTCATTGCAATGTATACTATACTTAATTGTGCATTTTACTGAATATAAAATACATCACAATGAAATATTTGTAAATACAAAATTCCACAAGTAAATTTTAAAAATAATTTAGATATGCCATGCAAATTACAATTAAAAAAAATTTTGTACAACATGATAGACAGTAAATACTGAAGTTGTCAAGGATTTCATTTTACTTGGATCCACAATCAACATTCATGGAAGCAGCAGTCAAGAACTCAAACAACGTACTGCATTGGGAAAATCTGCTGCAAAAGACCTCTTTAAAGTGTTCAAAAGTAAGGCTGTCACCTTGAAGACTAAAGTGAGCCTGATCCAAGCTATGATATTTTCAATCACCTCATATCCATGTGAAAACTGGACAATAAATAAAAAAAGACCAAAGAAGCATTGATCCATTTGAATAGTGGTTTTGGTGAGGAATATTGAATATACACCCTCTTCTTAGTTATCAATATGATTAGGTTCCAAAAGCCAGGTCATTATGAGAAATCTGAGTTATGCAAAAATGTAGGATGCCTATACCAGTTCACAAAATGGAGGATGACTACATAATTGCATAGCTGCCAAATTACATCAGTACGTAACTGCCAAGTTACATCATTACATAACTGCCAAGTACATTCTTACATAACTGTCAAACCACTGAGACTCATGGTCCAGCCAAGTTAACACATAACCTTAGCCATCAAAGTCAGCATTACTCCTGCCTCATGCCTCAGCGTTCATTACTGCAGGTATATGTTTTTAATGAGCAAAATAGTCAGATAGCAGATTTTTTACTATTGTTGTAAATGTGGAATGTTGGATAATGAGATAGTCAATAAGTGAAGGTGTACCATGGACTGCTAGAAGAAAGAACAAATCTGTCTTGGAAAAAGTACAACCAAAATGCTCCTTAGAAGCAAGGATGGTGAGACTTTGTCTTATGTACTTTAGGCACTTTATCAGGAGAGACCAGTCCCTAGAGAAGGACATCATGCTTGATAGAGTGTCAGCAAAAAGAGGAAGAACTGAACAAAATGGATTGACACAGTGGCTGCAACAATAGGCTCAAATAGAGCAATGATTACGGCATAGTACCAAGCAGTGTTTCGTTCTGTTGAACGTAGGGTTGCTATGAGTCAGAACCAACTTGACGGCACCTAACAACAACAACAACAATTACTATCTAAGTTAACAAAAATATATTTATTTAACTTAAAAAAAAAAAGGTACAACAGATATATCGAAGACCATGTATTTTCACTTTCGGCTTAGAGCTTTTAGTCTGAATATCTTCCAATTAACTCTCTTATCAATTAGTACTGATAATGCTAAATATTCATGTGTAAAATATGGCAGAAAATAACGAGACTGAGTCCATTATTAAAAACTGCATCGTACAGTGGCATTTCCGTTTTTAACTGCAAAGACTTTACTTTGCAATCTTCCTTTTGCCTGTAAACTCAGGAACCAATAATATATTGAACTAAGTGTATTGCTTAACGAATGTTAGCTCTTCTTTCCTACTGACAAAAAACTAACACTATTTAACAGCTATAAATGGTAGCCAATAGTGATAGATAGCCAATTACTGCTGAATAGTGTGCAGGTTTATCTGTTCAGAATGCACACTGGTGCCTTCCCATTAAATTACTGCATTCATTTATCAGCTTGTATGTATCTTCCTTTCATCACAAAAAAAGAGAAGGTTAAACTGGTCTCTACGTATCAGCTATAGGTGAAGGATACTACTCCAACGGAAACAAGTCTAGGTATGAGGCAGATAAAATGTGTACTCAACCTGTTTTCAATTTCTCCTCTCAGTGTGTCTCAACGGGCCATCCAATTCACTTCCGCAAACATGTATTCAGCACCTGCTGACTAGAGAGTGCATTTTGAGCTCGATGAACTGAGAAACAAACAAGAAAGACCCCAATATTGAACTCAATACAATATAAACGTTGGAATGGTAATGACAGCGAGATAATTATGTCCTAAGGAATCTATGAAAACTTCACAAAAGAAATGGCATTGACTTGGAGAGGAATTGGCTCATGACTTTTCTAGAAAGAATGTCCCCTTCTCCCCTACTTTCTGACTTTGTGCTGCTCAGCAGGGTGGCAGAAGCATGGACATGTGATCTATGTTTGAAAATGTCAATTTGTCCATGTCACCACAGCACATAGCAGGGTATACTTGAGAGCTGTAGAGGATGAGGTTGGAGAGGCAGTTATGATCTTGAATAGATCCTAAAAGACCAATCTTTTTTAAAAAATTTCATCTGTTTCCATGATTCACATTGAAATGTCTAATCCTAGTCTCCTACCTTAAACTTAGATTTCATATGAGAAAATAACACTGTTTTTCTTTCTTTGTTTTGGATTGGTCATTTGCAAAACAGTCAAAGATAGTCTCTTCATTCTTAAGAGGCTCTTTTTCTCCCACCCACCCATCCTTACCTCACCCTTCTTACCCTGGCTCTGAGCCTTAACCCTTTCAGGACCAGTGGTATATGTAGCTACCACTTGCTTTTTGTACCTTTGGAGTTCATTGGGAAGCTACTGTCCCACTGTCAGTATGTGCTGCTAGCAGCCAAAAAACCCATTTCTGTCAAGTGGATTCAGACTCATAGTGACCCTATAGGACAGAGTAGAACTGCCCAATGGGGTTTCCAAGGAGTGGCTGGTGGATTTGAGCTGCCGACCTTTTGGTTAGCGGCCAAGCTCTTAACCACTGTGCAACCAGGACTCTGCTGTCAGCAGGCAGGGCTCTATATAACACTTTGGAATGGAAAAAGCAGACGTGTGCTGCTAGTTACTGTTTTTATAGGATATTGTATGAGGTGGTACTGAATCATCAAATTTTTGGTAGGAAAAACATGAATTTTGAAAATTTGTATTTCTTACATGTACGTATCTCTGGATTTTGGGGGTACAACTTGCATTCACAAGAGGTGCACTAATGCACCTCTGGACTCCAAGGGTATGATTTGTGGAATGAGGCATAAAACCTACCAAAAATACAGATACACTCAATGATTCAGCATGCCCTCCGTTACTGAAAACACATAGTATCAACAAAAAATCAAAACAAAAAAACTAGGTCACAAATTAACAGAGTCATTTCTTATTTTGCTTGATCTTCTCAGTTGGATCTGCCGTATTTCAAAGTGTTTGTGTTCTGTTTCTCTTTTCCCTCCTCAGAACTTACCTATCATGTGTCCTGTCCTCTTAAGACTACGTGTTTTGCAGGCTAATCTAGAAATAGATTTAATTATTAGACATGAAGATCTTCAATAACTTAATTTATCCTATCCTGACATTGGTTGCTACTGTTTTAGGAACCCAGAGCATGCCTAATAACCAAAGTTTTGAAGAGTGAGGGGTAGAAACCGTAGCCAGTCCTGGGTGGGTGTAAGGGGCTTCTTTTGCATCACACCCCACAAAATCCTTCGATGCTCACCGCTCAAGTGGCTGTGTCTTGTGTGTGGAGAATATTGCCCCACCTATTTACCAAGGAAAGTGACTACCAACTCTGTTATAATTTGGAATTATTTTTAGACTGCCAGTCTATTTTTTTTGTTTAGTAGTAGATCTCAATAAAACTAATCTTTGATGTGAAACATGGAATGTGTTAGGTGCCATTTATTGTTACAGTCCAGCACTCCAGACAGTATGAATATGCTGATTAATGACCACGGTGGAATCCACGTCCTGGGCTTTGCTACTTACTTCATGTAGCAGGGACACATCATCCATCAGCAGTGACCACATGGTCTGCTGTATTTTATTTCTTAATTACATTTCAGCTTTTGCAAGCTTAGAGTGTAAGTCAAGAGAAATTTGAAATTAGAAACTTTCAGATCATATAAAAACGACTTTGATTCGCATTCAGAATCCATCTGGCCATCTTCGGAAACAATAAAACATACTTTAGAAACTCAAGAGACTGAAGTACATATCTCTAAATTTTTCTGTTTCTTGAAATTATTAGCACTCACACAAGGATGGCGCAGGACCCGGCTGTGTTTTGTTCTGTTGTACATAGGATCCCTATGAGTCAGAACTGACTCAACTGACCGCACCTAACAACAATACAATATGAAAATATTTCTTCTTATAATTAGGTCACCGGTTTTTCTATGCTTGCGTACTAGAGTCATTTAACTGGAATAATAACCTTAACAAAAGCAATATTAAACACAAGTTACTGTATTGTAAGGCACCATTATTAACCTCTGAACTAATTTTCTTTGCAAAACTATTGAGTATGTGCTTACTTAAAATGTTAATTTTGGTTAACTGTGTAAACAAGTACTGCCTTTGGGGCTATATTTAATGTTGGATGGATGAAGTTCAGTTACTTTAATTAAAAATATTCAATTAACTCAAACCCAGTTGACTGTGAGTCCAGACAACATTAAATTTTTGATTAATAATTACTAAGAAAATAAATATTAAATGGAGAATGATTGATTTTCCCCCTGGAAACCTAAAGTCAAATACAATTACTCTTTACATTTTCTTTTCAAGTAATTAGTCAGTTAAGAAAAGACTTAATTTATAAACAGATGTTTTAAAATTAAAGGACTAACTTGTAAATACCAGGAGAGGATGGGGATTCTACTTTCAAATATTGTTAAATTAGAAAAAGGAATGTTTTCTTTTTAAAACACATTTTATTCTATTTCTAATAGATTAAAACAAAATAAACTTTTGTGTACATCAAATAGTTACCAATTAAAATAGTGTAATTGATATGAGAAAATCCTACTGTCGCATGTATTTTTTTTTTTAATTTTATTGTGTTTTAGGTGAAAGTTTACACAACAAATTAGGTTGCCATTTAATATGTATTTTTATTGCTTAATCCGGAATATATGACCATGGGGAAAAAAATCCGACGATATTGAATTAAATATATGAGAAAGGTCGTGATTAAAGTGAGGTCATTTAGTGCTAAGAATATTTTCATATTCCTGAAAACTGAGAGCTGATAGTACTCATCATCATAATGGTTTATAATTAATATATGACTTTCTCCATATTTGAGATATTATTCAATTTTTGTAAAATGTGTCCATTACCTTTTCAATAGATGTATTCGATTACGTGCATATTCTGTGTGGGCACTAAGTCTTAACATAAGTAGTGTGAGCTTGTTTTAAGATGAGAGGCATAGTGGAGATGGAAGAGCATATTATTATTTAACTTAAATTTATTTTTCATTAAGAGACTTTTAATTACAAAAGCAGCACTAATACAGTAGAAAGGGCACAGGACAATGATTTAGGTTGTAAATTATTAATTTATTCACAAATGTATTTGCCAGTGGACATCCAGTAACATCTCTCTATTTGTGACAACCAAAAATATCTCTAGACCTTGTCAAACCCTGGGGGCCTTTGACTAGGGGTGGGGTTACTGCCAACGTATCTCTAGGTTACCGTACCATTCAGCATAATTTGATTGAATTTTTTATGGTGGTGGATTGCCAAGCATAACATTTCAATTAGTTTAAAAAATCTCCTTGTGGAACATTTGCTATTCCATCCAAGTATCTGGGATGATTAAATCTTAAGGCTTCTAAAAGTGAGCACTTTTTTGTTTTTTAACTAAAAAGTGTTAAGTGAATGGAGCCAATTTTAGGCACTCTGAACTGATGCTAAAAGATGTAAAGAAAAACATAAACATAATAAAAAGGAAATGAGACAGATAAGAAAAAGAACCAAATGCAATTCTGAGAGTGGAAAATGACATATGAAATGAAATTTTAACACTGGATAGGATTAAAAGCAGGTTAGACACCGCAGAATAAAAGATGAGTTACTTTAAAGACATTAAAATACAACCTATTTAAATTAAAGCACATAAAACAGACAGACGGGAAAGAAGGAAGGGAAGGAGGGAGGGAGGGAAGAAGGGAGGAAGAAAAAGGGAACTTCAGAGAACTATGGGAAAATCTCAAGCAGTGTAACATATGTACAAAACCTGTTGTCGTCCAGTCAATTCCAACTCATAGTGCCCATATATAAATACTCTAATTAAAAGATAGGCTAGATTAAAAGTGAAATTCAACCATATACTTGCCAAAAGAAAACCAGTTAGTTTAAAATACAGTAAGGTTAATTACTACAAGATAGAAAAATTTACACCATGCAAATAGCAATTATGAGAAAGTTTACATGGCTATGTTAATATCAGACAGAATAGAATTCAGAACTGGGAATGGATTCTCGTTTCACAAAGTATGTTTCATAACAATAAAGCAGTCTGTTCATCATGAAGGCATACCTAAACAAACACCTCAAAACAGAGCAAAATAATTATTCCATGTGAAAGAAATCGGGCAAAATAAGTGTGCATACTACATAATTTCATTTGTATTAAAGTCCTGAAAATAAAAAATGATCTCTAGTGACAGAAATAGATCAGAGGTTACCCAAAGCTGGGGTGAAAGTAAGGATAGATTAAAAAGGGCACAAGGAAAATTTTGGGAATGATAGGAATATTTATTATTTTAACTATGGTGATGAAATATGTTAAAAAGTATACTATACATTTTAAATATATGCAGTTTATTGAATGTTAATTATACCTAAATAAAGTTTAAAGTTATTTTAAAGAAACTATAATGAGATACCATTGCACGCCCATTTGGAAAGGCTAAAATTAAAAATACCGACAATACCTAGTATTGGTAAAGATGCAAGCAACTAGAAGTTTTGTACTGTTGAGAATGTAAAATAGTATGAACTCTTTGTAAAAAAGGTCGATAGTTTCTTTTAAAAATAAACACACACTTACTACACAATTCAGCAATTCTACTCCCAGGTTGTAGCAGTCATGAAAATTGCCTGTCAAATCTCCAGCTCTGAAGAGCGTGATTACCAATGGTCCCAGCGGCTGCGCTCAGAAATCCAGCTCTGTGCAGGCAGGCATCAATGTTCCCCATAGGTTGCTCCCACCAGTGTCGGGTATGACAGAGATATTAAGGCAGGCTTGTTTCTGGGAGAAGTGGAACTCCTGGGAGGTACAGGAATCCTATCATGGGTGATTCAGGTTCAAAAATTTCCTGTTAGCTTTCTCAAGACCATCTTAGAACTTCACTGCAGATCTAGACCCTCTTTCATCCCTTCCACTCTTTTGCATGGAGATCAGAAATGTATCGCCTTCCGATGGCTTTTCAGGCCTTTTAGGTGTCCTCCTTATTTTCCCTCAAATGTGTTTTCCCAATAAATCTCTTGTATGTCTAACTTCATTCTGCTTCTCAGGGACCTGGATTACTACAGGTATTTTCTCAAGAGAAATAAATATAGTTACACAAAGACTTGTACATGAATATTTATAGAAGTGTTGTTCATAAGTCCTGAGTGGTGCATGTGGAGAACACGCTTGGTTGCTAACAAAAAGGTTGGGGTTCAAGTCCACCTGAAGTACCTCTGAAGAAAAATCTGGTGATCTAAATCTGAAAAATCAATCATTAAAAACACTATGAAGCATGGGGTCTCCAAGAGCCATAACTGACTCAATGGTCACTGGTTTTAGTGATGATTTATAATAAGTGAAAACTAGAAACAACCCAAACATACATAATCATGTGAATGGATAAACAATTTATGACATGTTCATACAATGGAATAGCATTAAACTATGGGGATAAGTGGAATTAATTACTGATACATGTAGAGAAACAGAGAAGATATGTTAGTGTAGAATCTAGAGTTCTGGTGAATACACCCGATTTCAGTGAGGGTTAACAATGTGTCAAGTAATATACTAAATGCTTTACATGCAATGATTTAACCAGAAACGGACATTGTGATTGTGACAAGGATTTGTTGTTGTTAGGTGCCACTGAGTCAGTTCCAACTCATAGCAACCCTACGTACAATAGCGTGAAACACTGCCCGTTCCCGCGCCATTCTCACAATCATTGCTGTGTTTGAGCCCATTGTTGCAGCCACTGTGTCAATCCATCTTGTTAAGGATCTTCCTCTTTTTCACTGACCCTCTACCTTACCAAGCATGATATCCTTCTCCAGGGACTGGTCCTTCCTGACAATATGTCCAAAGTACTTAAGATGAAATCTTGCCATCTTTCAAGGAGCACTCTGGCTATACTTCCAAGAAAGACTTGTTTGTTCTTCTGGCAGTCCATGAAGAATATTCACTATTATTCGCCAACAGCATAATTCAAAGGCATCAATTCTTCTCTGGTCTTACTTATTTATAGTCTAGCTTTCCATGCATATGAGATGATCGAGAATACCATGGCTTGGGTCAGGCACGCCTTAGTCCTCAAAGTGACATCTTCACTTTAAAGAGGTCTTTTGCAGCCGATTTGCCCTGTGCAATGCATTGTTTGATTTCTTGACTGCTGCTTCCATGGACCGGGATGCTTGATGCAACAGTCAGTTTGGAAGAATTATTACAAATAGTAATCAATCAGTGGAAAAAGATTTCACTTGACATTCTTTAAAAGGAGTTCACGTTTTAAGAAAGTAGACATTTTTATTATTGAATAGCTTTATTGCTGTAGGAAGAAAAGTTACTTTGTATATTGAAAATATTTATAAATTCCAAAAAGTGGTCAGTCCTTGTGCTGCCCTCTGAAATGCTATACGTTCCCTTTGTGATTTCATATTCTTTTTTAGCATTCTCATTTTTTTTCTGTATGGTTATCTGAACTACATAGTTTACAAACTCTCCAAACACAGCACTGCCTTCCTAGTTATTTTAGTCTCTGGCTAGAAAGAGTCTTTCTCAAAGGCTCACTGTCTCTTTGCGTTCCTTTGTCTGCTTCGTTTGTCACTAGAGAAGGTTTCATTTAAAATTACATACCTCCAACTTACCTTATTTTCCTTCATTTTTCTTCACCTTGCTTTACTCTTCTCAATACCAGTTACTGTGGCATGGCATATTATACACAAACGTAAGTTATACAATATATAAGTCAAATATTATACTATGGAAATCATTACTGGTTATGTGTGTCCCAAAGAGAATGTGAGTTCTAAGAGTGTGGGAACTTTGTTTTGATCATTGTTGTATCTTTATGCCTGTGATGATGTCTGGGATGTTGAATTTATTTAATGAAAGTGTTTTGTAAATTAATATTAAAAGAAAAAGAAAAGCATTGTTGTTGAGTTGATTGCAGCTCACAGTGACCCTATAGGACAGAGTAGAAATGCCCCATAGGGTTTCCAAGCAGCGCCTGGTTGATTTTAACTGCTGACCTTTTGGTTAGCAGCCGTAGCACTTAACCACTATGCCACCAGGGTTTCCAAATGAAGCCCTGGTGGAACAGTGGTTATATTAATATAAAGAATACATAGCCTTATAAACATTTTGGCTATTCCTTTCCCTGCATTATGCAAAACAGTTCTAATTTTTTCAACACAGATATATCATGTTCAAAATGAATGTTTACAGTAAAGCCAAGATTCATTTTGAAATAATTTCTACATCATCAATTAAAATAATTATATTAATTTTGGTCAGTATTGTATCTTAACAAAATTCTGACTGCCTTGTAGAAAACTTCTATATTGAATTAATAAAAAACCCTTTTCTCATTATACCAGTCTTTAAGTGTCAATGTTTCCAAATTTCTGTTCTTGTTACTCCTCTTTTTCATAGAATCTCATTTTTTTCTCCACATTTAACAACTATACACCTAAATCTTTCTTGTCTGCCTAGAATTCTCTTGTAAATTACAGATGACTGGGGCTGATTTCCTTCTGATAAAAGATAGAATATAAAAATTTACACTTATGTTTCTCATAGCCTCCTGTGATCCTTACTTTATTCATGACCCCATTATCTATCTAGTTTTGCAAGTCAGAAACACAGGGGAAACCCTAATATCCTCAAGTACTTCTCATCATAGCCATTTGACCTCATCCCATCCATTCTTTCTTCTTCCTAAATATTCTCATGAGTCCATTTCCTCTCTGTTTTTAATTTCCATGTTTTAATCTAGGCCTTTGTCATCTTTAAACTATTACTTCCTCCACTCCAAAGTCCTCTAATCAAAATACTTCAGCACCTCATCATAAACTTTCCAAAGGTTTACCATGGCAAGGAAGGCTCGTTGGGATCTTGATTATTGACCAGCCTAACTTGACATCTGTGAGCTTCTCAGTAGCTGCAGCTTTGGCTCTTTCATCTCTGTCACCCCAGCGGGTAGGATAATGTCTGATAAATAATAGCTATTACAAAAAAGTTCAATGAAAGAATAACATATAAACAAATAAATAAATAGATACTAATAGGACAGAACAAACATCTAATTATTTCTTGGCAGTCTTTTATTGGGACTTGTTTGGGAAAAACTCAACAAGACTTCAAGCAAGTAAATAATACACCTCACCTAATCAACCTTTTAAAGAGAATTTATTATATAAGTATATTGTCACAGGTAATTCTCAACAGTCTATAAACCGTAAAATCACATGACATGGGATAAAATCAATGCATCTACTATAATAGAAAAACATGTCCAAGCATCTGCTTGCCATGAATTTAGAGAAGAGTATGAATTGAACTAACATCTTAGCTGCTTCATACATCTGACCACTCACATATAATCATAGAATATACATTTCTGAAGTCCAACTTCTTACTCAACCTCATAGTCTCAGTGTCCCAAAAGGCTACAAAAGTTTATGTTCCCTTCTCTTTGGAAGAAAAGAATTATAACCCCAGATAGACGGCCTCTTTTGCAACCAGTCATCTGAAGTCTTCATTTAACATGGGGAGTCAGAGGTATGGAGCATGTAGTAATTCTACTTTACGGACCACCATGGACATGTAATTTATTCATTTATTCAACAAAATTTGGTAAATGATTGGAGACCAAGGACTTGATGGATTATGGGCATTAAGAGAAGGATAAGAAACAATTGCTTTAAACACTTGGCTTTAGAGAAAGATGAAAGACTTGCTAAAACCTGCTGGCAAAAA
This sequence comes from Dugong dugon, assembly GCA_030035585.1. Classification (NCBI taxonomy): domain Eukaryota; kingdom Metazoa; phylum Chordata; class Mammalia; order Sirenia; family Dugongidae; genus Dugong; species Dugong dugon. The sequence continues at coordinate 113,133,757 of CM057473.1, read as the reverse complement.
GGTGATTGTAGTCAAGGTTGTAATGGGAACAATGCATATAATAGGCTCTTTTTAGAGGTTCATGATGAACATCGACATATTAAAATTCTGAGAAGTGGTAAATTGAGAAACCAGTATGGCTCTTTTTAACCCACTCCTTCTAATGTTTATTTGATGATAGAAATATTTTTTGTTGTTCTTATTTTTGAAACTTTTTACACCTCGTAGAATTAGGTCTGTTCAACAGCCACTGGAATAGGATAATGGGTAAGAGCACCTAAAATTAATAATTGAGGCCCCTGATTAATAGGAAAGAGATACTGTCTTGTCAAAGTCAGACTCCATTTTGATTTTTTGCACAGATTCTGCATCAAAACTACAGCCTGTCATTTCTGTACGTTTTCACTGTGTTTTGCTGAAACTGATAGATAAGTAACTTCTAGAAAAGAATGAGGGGACTTTAACCATCCTCAACAAATAGAATGATAGGGTCATCACGCATTCTCAGGAAACAAAAGGTCAGGATGTAAAATCATTTAGGAAGAGTATGTCAAGATGTAAATGATTGTTCTCAGGAAGAATATGTTCATAACTGACCAAACCAGTCAGGACGTAAACCATTTGAGCAGAATATGTGAACAGTTTGCTCCCAGAAATTACTAGAATCATCAGTAAAAACCAAAAACTCGTTGGTGGTACAGTCATCTGACTCATGGCAACCCTATAGGACAGAGTAGCGCTGCCCCACAGGGTTTCAAGGAGGAGCTGTTGGATTCAAGCAGCCGACCTTTTGGTTAGCAGCCAAGATCTTAATCACTGCACCACAGCGAAACACAGTGTCCTCAACTCTGTGTTTTCCCAATTCACGAATTATTTTTTTTTTCCATAAAACTCTTTGCTTTTACTTTAAGTAGACTGGGTAGCTTGAGCTGTACAACAAGAATAAACCTTAAATTACTCTGTAACAACAGTGACACTTGATACATTTGTTGGTGGTGAGTAAAATGTATCACAATTGTGCAGTTATTAAAAGCAATTTTATTTTATCTCAAATAAGCTTGGGTCTCTACTGCTTTTCCATAAAACTGTAAGTGAATGAGATTAAAATACGCGTTGTATATCTGAGTAGAAGCAAGCAAAACAAACCAAAAAAAAAACCTATTTCTAATGAACTATACTTTTATTGGAGCCCTGGTGGCGCGATGGCAAGATCTTGGCTGCTTAAAAAAAAGGTTAGTAGTTCAGTTGAATCCACTAGCGGCTCATTGGAAACCCTATAGGGCAGTTCTACTCTGTCCTATAGGGTCACTAAGTCGGAATCGACTCGATGGCTATGGGTCTCGTTTTCTTTTTTTAAGCCTTTATTAGCATTAATACATTAGATTTATTTTAAGAAATCTAATGGATTTGAAATTAGATCAGCAGAAAAGTATCCGAAAGAGATGAGGAATATGGAGAGTGATGGATATCTTCAGCTCTGAAGCTAGAGCCATGAATTACATGCTATTTTCTGAACACTAGTTTTACTTTTTATGTTCTAAGTTTATGCCTTTCATAGCTAATATCTTTTTTCTGTTCGTTTGAGATAGAGACAGTTGTTATGAATATCATAAATCTACATGTTCAAATGCACAGTGTTTATAAAATGTGTAGGTCATGCTGGCGTATAATATATTGAACATTGACTTCCACTGCAGCATTTTCTTTTGACTTGCTTAGAACCTTCTGAAAAATTATCCAGTTAGAATTCAGGATATTTGTCTTCTAACAATTTAATATATTCTTCTTTAAAAACAATTTAAGATTCTTAAGGCTTGCATAATTCAAAGCTAATGGGAAGTTTTAACTGTCAAATCCTAGGAAGATATCATAAAAATTGCATTATTAATTATAGAAATTACAGTTTATTCCGAACTACACTTGTGCTCAGCAATATACACAACCTTAAAAAGAGATATCCTCATAGAATGTTATAGCATATACACGTTGACGTACTGTGTATATCCTTAGAAATATCTTTGATATATTTCTTTTCCAAACAAGTTAATTGAAATTCAGAATGCTTAAACATGAACTTTTATTTTTCTTCCCTTGTTTTTTCCATTTTTTCTCTTTTACTTGATGTGTCATTAGAAAAATAATGATTATTTTGTTATGATTATTGAAATGTCTGGATAGTCTTATATTGTAAACCATGTTTCCTCCTTTTTGTATGCAGTAAAATATTAATAGGATAAAAAATAAAATTTAGAAACTACACATATGCAATAAGATAAAATCTTATGTGATTCCCTTATGTAGAAATAACAATCACTGCCAATTTGCAGATGTCACCAGCTGTTCAGCTGTTTGGAACTCAATCTCTACCTATCCATATATTACCTGTCTCTCTAATGCTCCAAACATTTTTTTTAAAAAGATAAAATTGTTCACAACATCTTTTTCTTAATATAGTATGTGTAACCTTTTATGTATTGTGGTAGCTTATTCCACTGTATACAGGTAACGTAATATATTGAGTTGTCTTTTTATCTCTGCTTTAATATCTTCTTTCTCCCACTTCCCCTTTCTTTCTCTATTTCTCCCTCTCATATCTTAGTTATTTCACTGATAAACAAAACAGAGGCAGAACTGAAGATTGAAGATAAAGATTTCAATTCGATGTTACCTTTGGCAGTTTTGGGTAAAATGTGATGGAAGAGCATAATAAATATTTTTTATTTTTTCCCTCTGTCAGATGGTTGTATATTATTTATTCAAATTATTCAAATCCCCAATTAGTTCAGGAAAGTGTACCACTAATTTAAAAAAGAATCATGCAAAAACAAACAAAAAAAGACTTTAATACATAGGAAGATGGCAGCAAGAAGGGTTTAGAAAAAAAGGATGGTAAATATTCCATGTGTGGCAAGAAGGACACAGAGTGAAGGATAGTACATATCCCATTGGTAGCCAGGGGTAACCCAGCTACCTGGCTGCATAAAATAATTCTTCCTCAGTTGTGCCAAACAGAAGATGAACACTGAGTTAAATAGAAATATTCCAAATAAAGCCTAATATTTTATAATAAAAACAATATTTTATTTCAGTTATTAGAACCCTAAAGAAAGTATCCTGGATTCAATAGGGATGGTTTGGTAAATCTTTCATCTGCCTAAATTTATGTTTGTTTTTAATTTAGTGATAGCAATTTCTGGGTCAGGATTTCACATACTTCCTCAAATTCTCAACAGCCGAGTATCAAATAAAGGTTAGGAATGAGAACAATAAAGGAAAAATTTAGCACTTTGGGAAAATCATTTGATGTAGTCTTAGGCGGAATCATAAAAAGGAAGTCAGCATCAGTAAAAAGTAAATTAAAGTTTCTGTCTAATTTTGAGATAACTCTATACTTACTTCCATGTCTGAATTGTGTTTTGTCTGCAGTAATTCTTTATCACAAATGTTTGTTTCAGGTAGCTAATTGCTTCTTGTTTTCCATGAAACAACTATTATGAATTATATTACTTCTCAGGTTTGGTCTGCCTTAAATTACTTGAAGAATGCCCCAAAACGTTCATATTTTCAACTTTTGCAAGATCTTTCTAAACGTTCTATTTTAAGCCTTTGATTTTATGCATATGCACTACATTTTTCCACTGAAACTTTCTTTTCTAAAATTCATGCTATTTGCAAAAGGCATTTTGTTTTTCTCACATGCTTGGAAAATTAACTTTGAAGATTTACAGTAGAAACATCAACTTAAATATATCAATCATTTGTTTTAAGCATTGTTACACAATTTTTCTAACTTTTTGAGTATGTGAAACTTCTTATACTTTATCACTAGTGATTCTGTTAACCTATGGACATCAAGTAACTTTTGGCAGTAAGTGAAGTCCTGTTGAGGCACTTAGGACTATTAGCCTGTGCAGTAAATGATTCCAGACAACAGATTTCTCATTCCTTAGTTGGGTAATTTACCTGTTTCATCTCTTACAGCTGGTTTGTTACCTCTTGCTGTTACCATAACCCTCCTGGCTGTTAGTCTTCTCTGAGCTGGGAAATGAAGTCAACAAGCATACTTCCATTGCCAAGCATACTTCCATTGCATAAAATAAGAATAAATAGATGTAAAGTGAAACAATGTGGGCATCAGTATAAATAAAATGCATGGAATTTATTACATAGTGTGATACAAAGAAAACTATGTGATAAATCATAGTTTAATTCTGATGCTAAAACTTTTAAATAAGATTTCAAAATCCATAATACAATTTATTCCTTCAAGAAAATATTTGATTGTCTTTTTAAACAGTTTAACATTCATGCAAAGATTTTAAAACTGCAAAATCAAACTATGTTTTATGTAGGTATAAATCAAATATTGCCAACATATAAAATTATGGGTGGGAAAGACACACACCATCCTCCTGACAACAGCCGTTCTAAAGTGGGTGAAGAAAAGGGTCCTTAAAAGTATCTGTAAGATAATTTTTTTATTTTATTTTATTGTACTTCAGGTGAAGGCTTACAGAACAAATAGTTTCTCATGAAACAGTAGTACACATGTTGTTTTATGACATTGGTTAACAACCCCACAACATGTCAACCCTCTAAATTCTCAACTTTTTTTTTTTTTTGGTGAAAATACACATAGCCAAAGATACACCGTTTCAAAAATTTCTGCATACACAGTTCAGTGACATTGACTACGCTCTTCCAATTGTGCTGTTATTCTCACTTAAGATGAAGGCTTACAAAACAAAATAGTTTCTCATTTAACAGTTATTACACATGTTGCCCTATGATAATGGTTAACAAGCTCACAACACATCAACAATATCCTTACTCAACCTTGGGTTCCCTATCACCAGCTTCCTTGTCCCCTTCTGCCTTCTGGCCCTTGTCACTGGACTCCTGTACCTCATTAGTCTCATTTGGTTTTACCGGGCTGTCCACTCCCAGTCTGAACAGTGAACCTTGGAGGTAACTTCACCACTGAGCTAAAAGGGTGTCTGGGGGCCATACTCTCAAGGTTTCTCCAGTCTCCTTTAGGCAGTAAATCTGGTCTTTTTTTGTGTGTGTGAGTTAGAATTATGTTCTACATCCTTCTCCAGCTCTGTCCAGAACCGTCTGTTGTCATCCTGGTCAGAGCAGTCAGTGGTGGTAGCCGGGCACCATCTAGCTGTACTGGACTCAGTCCAGTGGAGGCCTTGGTAGCTGTGGACAATTAGTCCTTTGGACTAATCTTTTCCTTGTATCCTGTTCTCTTCATTCTCCCTTGTCCCGAAGGGATGAGACCAGTGGAGTATCTTAGATGACCGCTCACAGGCTTTTAAGACCCCAGACACTACACACCAAGGTAGAACGTACAGCATTGTCTTTATAAAAACTGTGTTATGCCAATTGAGCTAGATGTTCCCCGAGACCATGGTCCCCAGAGCCCTCCGCCCAGCAATTCAGTCCCTCAGGGAGTTTGGATGTATCTATGGGGCTTCCATGACCTTTCCTTGTACAGGTTGTGTTAGTTTCCCCTGTATTGTGTACTGTCTCACATTTCACCCAAGATACCACTTATCTATTGCCTATTTAGTATTCCCCCCCCACCCCTCCCATCCCTGGTAACCAATAAAGATTGTTACATTTTGCGTGTGAACTTTTTCATGGGTTTTTACAATAGAGGTCTCATACAACATTGTCCTTTTGTGATTTACTTATTTCACTCAGCATAATGTCCTCCAGTTTCATCCATGTTATGAGATGGTTCACAGATTCATTGTTGTTCTTTCTCGTTGCATAGTACTGCATTGTGTCTATGTACCATAGTTTGTTTATCCATTCATCTGTTGATGGGCACCTACGTTGTTTCCGTCGTTTTGCTGTTGTGAACAATGCTGCCATGAACATAGGTGTGCATATGTCTATTCGAGTGACGACTCTTCTTTCTCTAGGATATATTCCTAGGAGTGGGATTGCTGGATCCAATGGTATGTCAATTTCTAGCTTTCTGAGGAAGCACCATATCATTTTCCAAAATGGTTGTATCATTTTGCATTCCCACCAGCAGCGCATAAGCGTTCCGATCTCCCCGCAGCCCCTCCAACATTTGCTATTTCCAGTGTTTTTGATTCATGCCAGTAATGCCGGGGTGAGATGATATCTCATTGTGGTTTTAATTTGAATTTCTCTAACGGCTAGTGATCGTGAGCATTTCCTCATGTGTCTGTTGGCCATGTGAATGTCTTCTTTGGTGAAGTGTCTGTTCATTTCCTTTGCCAATTTTTTAATAGGATTATCTGTCTTTTTGGTGTAGAGGTGTTGGACTTTCTTATAGATTATGGAGATTAGACTTTTGTCTGACTTGTACTGTTCAAAAATTTTTTCCCAGTCTGTAGGTTCTCTTTTTACTCTTTTGGTGAAGTCTTTTGAAGAGCATAGGTGTTTGATTTTTAGAAGATCCCAGTTATCTAGCTTATCTGTTGGGTTTTGTGCGTTGATGATTATGGTTTGTATCCTGTTAATGCCATGTATTAAGGCCTGAAGTGTTGGTCCTATTTTTTCTTCTATGAACTTTGTAGTTTTAGGCTTTATATTCAGGTCTTTGATCCATTTTGAAGTAGTTTTTGTATACGGTGTGAGGTATGGGTCCTGTTTCATTTCTTTGCAGATGGATATCCAGTTTTGCCAGCACCATTTGTTAAAAAGACTGCCTTTTCCCCATTTGATGGACTTTGGGCCCTTGTTGAAGATCAGGTGACCGTAGGTGGATGGATTTACATCTGGGTTCTCAATGCTGTTCCATTGGTCAGTGTCTCTGTCATTGTACCAGTACCAGGCTGTTTTGACTACTGTAGCTGTATAGTAGGTTCTCAAGTCAGGTAGTGTGAGTCCTCCCACTTTATTCTTCTTCTTCAGTAGCGCTTTACTTATTCGGGGCTTCTTCCCTTTCCATATAAACGTAATGATTAGTTTTTTCATCTCTTTGAAGAATGTTGTTGGTATTTGGATTGGGATTGCACTGTATTTGTAAATTGCTTTGGGTAGAATTGCCATTTTCACAATGTTGAGTCTGCCTATCCGTGAGCATGGTGTGTTTTTCCATTTATGTAGATCCCTTTAGGTTTCATGCAGTAGTGTTTTATAGTTTTCTTTGTATAGGTCTTTTACATCCCTGGTCAGATTTATTCCTAAGTATTTTATCTTTTTAGGGGCTATTGAAAATGATACCGATTTCCTGATTTCCTTTTCATCGTTCTCTTTACTGGTGTATAGGAATCCAACTGATTTTTGAATGTTTATCTTGTATCCTGCTACTCTGCTGAATCTTTCTATTAGTTTCAGTAGATTTCTCGTGGAGTCTTTAGGGTTTTCTAGGTATAGTATCATATCATCTGCAAACAGGGACAGTTTAACTTCTTCATTACCCATTTGGATGCCCTTTATTTCTTTTTCTTGCCTTATTGCTCTAGCTAGAACATCCAGCACAATGTTAAATACGAGTGGTGATAAAGGGCATCCTTGTCTTGTTCCTGTTCTCAAGGGGAATGTTTTCAGCCTCTCTCCATTAAGAATGATGTTGGCCGTTGGTTTTGCATAGATGCCCTTTATTATGTTGAGAAATTTCCCTTCTATACCTATTTGATTGAGAGTTTTTATCAGGAATGGGTGTTGGACTTTGTCAAATGCCTTTTCTGCGTCAATTGAGATGCTCATGTGATTCTTTTCTTTCCTTTTATTTATGTGGTGGATTATGTTGATTGATTTTCTAATGTTAAACCATCCTTGCATACCTGGTATGAATCCTACTTGGTCGTGGTGTATTGTTTTTTTGATATGATGCTGAATTCTATTGGCTAGAATTTTGTTCAGAATTTTTGCATCTATATTCATGAGAGATATTGGTCTGTAATTTTCTTTTTTTGTGGTGTCTTTGCCTGGTTTTGGTATCAGCATTATGCTGGCTTCATAGAATGAATTTGGAAGTGTTGCTTCGTCTTCTATGCTCTGAAATAGCTTGAGTAGAACTGGTAAAGCTCTTCTGTAAATGTTTTGTAGAATTCTCCAGCGAAGCAATCTGGGCCAGGGCTTTTTTTGTTGGGAGTTTTTTTATTTCCTTTTCAATCTCTTCTCCTGTTATGGGTCTATTCAGATATTCAACATCACTTTGTTGTAGTTTGGGTAGGCCGTGTGTTTCTAGAAATTTATCCATTTCCTCTAAGTTTTCAAATTTGTTGGAGTATAGTTTTTCATAGTATTCTGTTATAATCCTTTTTATTTCAGTTGGGTCTGTTGTAATGTCTCCCATTTCATTTCTTATTTGGGTTATTTGTGTCCTCTCCTGTTTTTCTTTTGTCAGTCTGGCCAGTGGTTTTTCGATTTTGTTGATTCTTTCAAAGAACCAACTTTTGATTTTGTTGATTCTTTCTATTGTTTTTCTGTTCTCTAGTTCATTTATTTCTGCTCTGATCTTTACTATTTCCTTTCTTCCAGTGGTTGTAGGCTTTTTTTTTTTTTTGCTGTTCTCTTTCTATTTGTTTGAGTTCTGTAGTTAATGTTTTGATTTTTTCCCTTTATTCTTTTTTGATATTTGCATCTATTGCTATAAATTGTCCTCTGAGGATTGCCTTTGCTGCGTCACAAAGGTTTTGGTATGATGTGTTTTCATTCTCATTTGATTCTAGGACTTTTTTGATTCCAGGACTTTTTTGATTCCGTCTCTGATTTCTTCTATTACCCGGTGATGTGTAAGCAGGGTATTATTCAGTTTCCATGTAGTTGATTTTTTTTCCTTGCTCTTTCTAGTGTTAATTTCTACCTTGATGGCATTGTGGTCAGAGAAGATACTGTGAATTATCTCATCGTTTTGGATCTTGTTGAGGATTGCTCTGTGGCCTAAGATGTGGTCTATTCTGGAGAACGTTCCATGTGCATTGGAAAAGAATGTGTACTTTGCAGCGGTTGGATGGATTGTTCTGTATATGTCTATGAGGTCCAGTTGGCTGATTGTGCCCTTTAGGTCTTCTGTATCTTTGCTGAGTTTCTTCTTAGTTGTTCTGTCCTTTACTGAGAGTGGTGTGTTGAAGTCTCCTACCATTATTGTGGAACTGTCAATTTCTCTTTTCAGTGCTGTTAGAGTTTGTTTTATGTATTTTGGAGCCCTGTCATTGGGTGCGTAGATGTTTATTATGGTTATGTCTTCATGATGGATCATCCCCTTAATCATTATATAGTGTCCTTCTTTGTCTTTTATGGTAGATTTTGGTTTAAAGTCTATTTTATCTGAGATTAGAATTGCCACTCCTGCTCTTTTTTGGTAGTTGTTAGCTTAATATATTTTTTTCCAACCTTTGACTTTTAATAAATTCACATCTTTCTTTCTAAGGTGTGTCTCTTGTAGACAGCATATTGATAGATCCTGTTTTCTTATCCATTCTGTCACTCTCCGTCTCTTTATGGCTGCATTGAGTCCATTTACGTTCAGTGTAATTATTGATAGATGTGAGTTTGTTGCTGTCATTTTGTAGTGCTTTTTTTTGTGGTGCTGAAGTTTTCTTTGTTCTTCTTACTCTCTTGTGCTGGGTTACTTTTGTTTGTGGATTTTGTGTTCATTTCTTTTGTTTTTGTAGGTTTTGTTTTTGCTGAGACTTTATATTTTTCGTCTTTATTTTTATGAGTTGGTTTGTTAACATTCTTTGTGGTTACCATGAATTTTAACCTTATCTTTCTAAGTTTGAAGCAGTCTACCCTTACTTGGTATCGCCTTGCTTTCCTCTCCATTAAAAGGTTCTATACCTATGCCGTTTATTCCCTCTTTCATTGTTTTGATGTTGTTGTCATCCATCAATTGACTGCTCTGATTCCCTTTTGTATTACTTTTGGTTTTGGATAGTCCTCGAGAGTTCATTTCCTAGATTGGTATCTGGCTCGTACGATCCTGCGTCCTAGGTCCTGCCTGAGGGCTGAAGCTGTTTGTCCTCAATTCTAAGAACTCCCTTTAATAATTCTTGTAAATTTGGTTTGACTTTTAGATATTCCCTTAGTTTCTGTTTATCTGGAAATGACCTAATTTCACCATCAAATTTGAGTAAGAGTTTTGCAGGATATATTATTCTTGGCTGGCAATCTTTTTCTTTCAAGATTTTATATATGTCATCCCACTGCCTTCTTGCCTGCATGGTTTCTGCCGAATAATCTGAGCTTAGTCTTATTGTTTCTCCTCTGTATGTGACTTCTTGTTTTTCACGAGCTGCTCTCAGCATTCTTTGTTTGTCTTTGGTTTTGGTGAGTGTGAATATGATATGCCTTGGTGATTTTCTTCTATATGAGGTTCGTTGAGCTTCTTGGATGGCCAGTTTTTCATCTTTCATGATATTGGGAAAGTTTTCTGTCAGCAGTTCCTCAATGATCCTCTCTGTGTTTTCTGTTTTCTCCCCCTGTTCTGGAATGCCAATCACTTGTAAATTTTTGCTTTTAATTGTGTCCCACATAACTCTCAGGGTCTCTTCATTTTTCTTTGTTCTTTTTTCTGAGTTTTCCTGAAACAAAGTTGTATCCAAGTGTTTGTCTTCAGTTCCACTGATCCTGTCTTCCACGGTTTCAAATCTACTTCTCAGCCCTTCTATGACATCATCCATTTCTGAAATCTTGTTGTTTATCTTTTGGATTTCTAATTGTTGTTTTTGTATAATTTCTAGTTGTGAATTTATTTTGGCATTTTGTTCCTGCATCATCTTCCTGAATTCTTCCAATTTTTTGTCTGTATTTTCCATAAATTTGTTTATTTTTTCCTCATGTTTGTCAGCTTTTTGCCTCAGTTCTTGGAAAATTCTGAGTATTAGTGATTTGAATTCCCTATCAGGTACTTGTAGTGCATTTTCTTCCACAGGAGAGTTATCTGGTGTTTTAATTTGGACTCCTACTAGAGCCATCCTATCCTGTTTTTGTAAATGTTTTGATATTGTTTGCTGTTTTCGGGGCATTCAGTAGAAATTTCTCTCTTTTATTGATTGTAGATTTTTTTTGTTTCGTCCCTTTTTAAAAAAAGAAAAATTTGAGTATATCTGAGCAGGCGGACTGCATGCCCCGTGTTGTTCGCTCGTCTGTGAGCTCAATACTTTTCACCTCCTTCTCCAACTGGCAGTTTCAGTCACTCATATGTGGTACAGCAGGGCAGGTCTAGCTGAAGAGGAGCCACTGGGACGGGTTGTTTGTGGCACTCACCACAGCCACCAGGGTGGTCGGTAATCAGTGCTGGGCAGGTTCCAATAGGCCATGCCTGCACAGCTTGGTGGTGTGATGTCAAGTGCATGGTGCAGGTAGGCAGGATGCAGCGGGGAGATGGTTATGTGTGAAGCTAAGCTGGATATGGGAGAGAGGAGAGAGGAACAGGAGCCAAAAAACATACAAACAAAAAAGAATGCTAGGGGAGCTTGCCATTGGAATGGAGAGATGAGAGACTATGGAATGGAGAAAAACAGAAGGGGGAAGAGAAAGAAAAGAAAAGAATGAACAAATAAAAATCAGAAAGGTCAAAGAACCGCTAAGTTCCCAGGGATCCCACCAATGCAGCTATGAGGTCTGGGGAAGTCGCTCTCAGGTTTCACAGCACAGCCTGGCCAGAAGGCACAGAGGCATACAACGCCTGGTATTCAGGGATCAGAAAGAGAAGGAAGAGATAGAGAGACGAGAAATTGAGCAATGAAGAAAGACAAAAAGGAAAAGAGGGAAAAGAAAACAAAACAAATCAAAAAAAAAAAAAAAAAAAGGAACAAGAAAGGCCACCCAGAAAAATAGAAAAAAACAATGAGAAAAAGAAATGCGTTCAGGGATCCCTCTGCACATCTATGGAAGCCGAAGGGGAGTCTCCCTGGCACATAGCTCTGCCTGGCCAGAAAGGGATCCCAACTCAAGAAAAGGAAAAGAAAACAGACAAACATTTCAAAATAAACAAACGAACAAAAGCCCCAGGATCCCACCAGCGCGGTAGCCCAGACCGGAGAGCAGCTCCACACTCGAATGGAGCTCTGCAGCCCCTCAGGAAAAAGCAAAGATGGTGCACGGAGCCAGGCACTCAAGCGAAAAGAGGGGGAGGTGGCGAGAGGCAAGCAAGAAATCCAAGGAAGCAGGAAAAAAAAAAAAAAAAAAGCAACACCAGCAGCCAACAAATGGCACTCAGAGAGCCGCCCGCCCAGGCGTGCGGAATCCAAGCAGCTGGCGACCCCCAGCCAAGAGACAGCAGCCACGGGAAGCAGAGGAGCCCAAGCCGGGGTGAAGAAGGGTGGTGAGTGGGAAAGCGCACACCGCAAATTACCAGCTGTTTTGTCTTCCACTGGATGCTCCGTGAGGCTGCTTTCTCGTACCCCTGTTTGCTGGTCTCCGATAGGAGTCCAAGATGGTGGATCTGCGCTGCGTTAGCTGGTAGGGGACCTCTGCATGAATCTCTCCTCGCTCACCATTCTCTTTCAGTATTCTCACTCCATTTGGTGCTCGGCTGAGTTCTTTATCTCTTCATTTGATGTTCTAGGGTTTCAGGTTTGTTGATTCTCTGTTTGGCTTAGTTTTTCGGATCTTTGCTGTGGAGGGATGGTGTGGTGCTTCTGCCTAGAGCGCCATCTTGCTGGACTCCTATCTGTAAGATTTTATTTCTTGAAAACAAAATAAACAAGCAAAACTATGTGTATATATACATATCTAAACAAAAATGTAAAAACTATCCAATTCTGGGGGAAGGTGTGTATTTCTTTCCAGCTTTTCCATTTTCAGTACTTTTTTTCACTTTTACCCTTCACCAAATACATAAAGACACATAGATGTAAGAGTCAAATACTTACAAAAAGCACATAATAAAAAACACTTCTCTCCCAGGCCTCCCCACACCCAATTTCAGAGGCAACTCATTTCAACTCTGCTAGCTGTTTCTTTTGCTATGTATGCATCCATATTTCTAGGACATGAGTATACTTTAATTTTTTTAGGTATTAGTGTTAGCAATTGACCTCCGAATGTTACAGATAAGGACTTAGCTCTCTTGCACCCTTCCCCACCAGCACATGCATATTAACATGCATCTTCTTTAATCCCATACCTATCGTATTTAACATTAATTTCGGCTAAAACCAATTCAATATTTTTACCATTAAAAAAAAAAAAGTTGCTGTCAACTCATTCCAACTTATGCGGTCCTAAAAAAAAAAAACGCTCATTGCCGTGGAGTCGATTCTGACTCATAGCGACCCTACTGGACAGAGTAGAACTGTCCCACAGGGTCTCTCCAAGGAGCATCGGGTGGATTTGAACTGCTGACCTTTCGGTTAGCAGCTGAGCTACTTAATCACTGTGCCACGAGGGCTCCTTATTATAGAAATAGTTGATCGTATCTTGGCTTCTGGAGAAAGACAGAGGACCAGAGGGAACACAGGAATCACAGGTCCCTTCCCCTTGGGAGTGAGCGGAGCACAGATCATCACCATCATCGTTATTGTCACCCTCATGCTTGGCTCCATCGTCCCCTGATCTTTCATTACAGAGTCCTTTATAATACACTGTGTTGTCTCACAACATCAAGCACCTGATATGCCGAAATTTTAAATTAAGTGGGACAGTTATCAAGCTGTCATTGTTCCTGTTTCACAGATGAAGAAATGTGAGGCGTAGAGTGCTTAAAGTCACCTGCCCTATAAGTGTAGGTGATAGAACCTAACTGTGCCCATAGACTTCTGACTTCAAAGCAAGACTTGGTTTCACTTGAAAATCATCTTTTCAAAAGATTAACCAGTCAGTATACACATTTTCCCAAGAACGCTGAGAGGTCAATTTTTTTTAAAGTATTTTATGATTCCCCAAGGCGTAATAATGTTAAGTATTTACACTGTTTCTCTTCTTAGAGGATCTTTCAGTGTTCAGACTATTCAAATTCTCATCCTACATGAAAATCAGAGACTTGGTTATGTTATTTGGTAAAATATTTATTTACAGTTGGTTTAAAAAGTAAATTAACCAGATTAATTATTTCTATATTAAGCATTGCACAAACAAATTTGTCAGAAATTGCCAGTATTTTATTGTTGCATCTCCACGGTGGAAACTGGGTCTTTTATAACTATGTAATGCAGTAATCTTTATCTCTTTTGACAAATGGTGTGTCCTGGACCCTTAAAACTGTGACTGGAACATATTAGGTCCTCAAGAAATATCTACTGAATAAAATAATTTGATATGTCTTTAGTTATTTGATTTTTTACATGCCCTTTCTCCTAGACAGTATGCTTCCAAGGCAAAGTCAATACCATGGTTCAATGTTCACATTCACATAGTACAGATGTTACATATTGATCACCAGCAAGTGTTTGTAAAGACATGCTTTCAATTATGGAATCGAATCAGTCACACTGGGGCATAAAGAGCAATGAAACAGAAAATGCAGAGTGGTCCTTTGCCTAGTAAAGCAGAAAAGGTTCAGATTCCAAGATACTGCCAGCTAATGAGAATCCATACACTTGACAGGATTTGAAATATCAAATTATTGTTTTTCTAACATTTTGCTATTTTGCCACTGCAAATTACTTCATGCTGAATCTCCTAAAAATAAGAACATATATAAGCACCATACCATTATTACAACTAAAAAAATAACTTAATTCAATAATATTCTTATAATGATATAGAACTCATATTCAAATTTTCCAAGATGCTCCAAAACTATATGTTATAATATTTTATAATCCAGGATGCAATCAAATCTCCTACGTTGTGGTGGATATGCTACTCCCGATCCTGCTTTAGAATTGAAAGACAATCCCCCTACCTACCAGGAATACTCCCAGCGGACAACCCCTCCTGAGAATTGTTCCTGGTTTAAAAAGACATTTCCCAATACACTCTGCACGCTCATCAGTTCAGAGTTAGGTTCTGGGGGAATTCCACCAGTAACACATTTTGCCTTGGGCTTACGTCCTATAGTGTCATGATCTTTTGTAATATTTCTAACTTTTCTCTGCTGTTAATGGAATTGATACTTTTTAATAGTCCAGACTATTCAGTTATAAAATTTCTCTCTTCTGGGATTTTCCCTTATGAATAGATTCAGATTAAACATTCTAAATAAATGCACTGTATAGGTGACAGCATGTACTTCTTTTTCCATAACTTTGGGGGGAACATAATGTCAGATTGCTTCATGATCGGCGATGCTAAATTGATCACGAGGTTAAAATGGCCAAGATGGTGACCTTCAGATCTTCCCATTTTAAAGATTCACGTTAATCTGTGGGGTGGTACTTTGAAAAACATTGGTATCTTTTTCCCCAACAACGTTCACCCAGTGGTTTTGGCATCTGTGGGTGAGCCTTATCTGAAATATTTATTACTTTGAGAAGGTTGAAAAAAATTAGGAAAATTTTTCCTAATTGTATTAATTTTTCTGCATTGAGAGACTCACGTTCCTCTGTAAACCAGAGCTTTCTCTTTTCTTCTTCGGTCTCTCTTGCTTTTGGTCTCACTGTGGTCTTTTCAGTATTTGTACCTTGGATTCATTTTTCTTATTCAATTTATTATGCTCCATTAACAAAACAATTATCTTTGTTGCTTAAATTGGCCCACATCAATGTAATGAAACTGCCTGAAGCCACGTCCTATGTCCTTTACTTTCAGGGAAAACAATCTCTTCCGTGCTTACTTTGTACATTGAACATAGAGTCAGCCATTTTGAAAAGAAATCATGCTTATTTTATTGGACTATTTTATGTCAAGACCAAAATTCAGCTGGTCATTTTTCCTAGTCCTTTTTAGTGCAATATTACCAAAATTAAAAATTTTGAATAAAATGTTTCATGAATTTCTTTATCTTACGAACTGCGAGAGTTTATATGTGTCAGTAACACAGATGAAGATACAAAGGCCTAGAACTTACTTTGTGGGAAGGTTATTATTTACACCTTTACAATATTTAGTGTTTATATGCCACTGAGATTTACCATGTTTTCCTGCACATGATTTTGGAAGTTACATTTTCTTTTGGAAAAAATATATTTGTATCCAAATTTTCAATGTATTAATGCAAATTAGTTCTAACAGTCTATTTTTTTAATTGTAGGATGCAAAGCAATGTTATTTCACATTCCTGGTGGGTTTTTTTTGGGTTTTTTTTGCTGTTTCTATTTTATTTGTGATTAATTATGCTAGGAATTTATAAATGTTATTAATTTTGTCAAAGAACAATATTTTGACTTTATTATATATAACTTAATTTTTTTAGTATCTGTTCTTATTTTTAGTATTTCCTTTATAGTAATTTCTTTAGGTTTAATTGGTTCTTCTTTTTTTAAGTTTTTCAAATGAATACTCAGAAAGGAAAAGTGAAAAATTCAGGGACCTAATGCATGTATTTTAGGTTTTAAACTCCCATCCAAGCACAGTATTATCTGCATCGCGTACACTCTGACATATTGTATTTTCATTAAAATTTGTATATCATCAGCATTCATTTTAAATACTGTAATTAGTGTTGTGATTTCTCACTGACACCTACATTATTTACAAATATATTGCTTAATTTCAAGTTTTTGTAATTCCTTATTTGTCTTTTCATTACTGAATTCCAGCTTAAGTACACTGGTGTCAAAAAATAGATGGTGAATTTTTTCAGGCTTTTGCAGTTTATGTACACTTGCTTTATGGCCCACTGGCTGCTGCTTTTACTTCTCAACACATAAAAATCTATCCATCTCTCCAAAGAATTGCCCACACCTTACTCCGCATGGCCGTCACCACCTTGCTAATCTCACTGCACTTAGACTTGGTGCTTTCACACCTGTCCCTCACACTGTAGCCAAGTGACTTTATCAAATATAAATAAGATTACTTAGGGTCTTGGAGCAAATGTTAAATTAATAAATTTAACAAATTCTAATGATAAAAGGAAACCATTGAAATTTTTTAATTACTTATTTTTTTTTGTCATGGGTATTTCTGACTTACTAATTAAAATAGAAGTTTAATGAAAGCAGGGACCATATCCGTCTGTCACTTGTATTCCCAGCACCTAGCATGGTATCGTGCAAAGAGAAGGTGCTGAATAGTTTACAACTAGATAAATGAATGAGTAATAGGTGGATAATTTCATTAATGATCTTTCATTAATACCTTTGTGATAGTTTTCTTGCTAATTCTTAGCTTTCAGGGCAAAATTGACTCTTGAAAGCTCTGTTTTATGTGCAGGGATGAGCATTATATTACTGTGTGCTATGATCAGCATAATCCCTTTCTTCTAGCTGCAAGGACTACCTGGGGCAAGATATACCACCTCTCCTAGCTGCCCCAAATTGCACATTACTCATACCTACGTACACATTGTTTATTATACTTCGCTTTGACAGAAGCTGTAGTATTTCAAACAATTGTTTAGTCTAGGAAGGCTGGTGCCACAATGGGATCAATTACTTCTTTGCAGAAATTTACAGGTGAATCACACTGCTTTAGTCACTTCTTTAATTTGACATTTGTTCTAGGGTAAAGTTTTTGCTACATCTAAATTTGAAGATACTTCTTACAAAGTTTGATGCAGATGATTATTTTAAGGATATACTCCTTTTTACTCTAGGGCTGGTCATATATAATGATGACTTAGCTCAGGAATTTAGGAAAAATATCATGTTTTGTAAAGTGAATTTGATTTTCTAAACCTAGGTGTTTATAATCAATTCTAAAATGATTTTAATTCACAGTTGCCTGAAAACATAAAAACATAAAGTTAGATTATGTTAACATTCATGTCTCTTCTAACACCAAGTGTTATGAGTCTACATTAGGAATCCCGTAGCAAGACATGTCTTTCTTATAAATAAATATGGTGTGTTCCATTTTTATGTGAGACTAAATTTTAATACAGTACATAATACATAGCTATTTTGAATCTATCGAAGGTTCTTAAGAGACTATAACTTTGAGTTTCTCGACTTCTGCAGAATGAACATCATAACACCAAAAAACCCTGGGTGTTAATTAATAATCTTAGCATAGGAAAAAACACTATTATAACTTCTGTCTAGCATAATAATTGGGAAAAATTATCTAGAGACATTTCTGTCTCTTAAATAATCAAGAGAGATTGTGGTCTCTTCAAGGATTTGTTAGTGCTTGAATTACTTGGGAAACAAGATAGATAAATATCTGCCTTCAGGTCAACTCCAACTCATGGCAACTCTATGTACAACAGAAAGAAACATTGCCCAGTCCTACATGATTCTCATGATCAATGTCATGTTCGAGTCCATAGTTGTGGCTACTGAGCCATTCCATCTCACCAAAGGGCTCACCCTCCATCTTTGGTCCTCTACTTCATCAAACTTCATGTTCTCTTATTGCAGTTGATCCCTCCTGATGATGTGTAGTAAGCAAGTTGGACAATGTTCTTTTTTGATACTGTCTTAGTCATCTAGTGCTGCTATAACCGAAAATACCACACGTGGATGACTTTAACAAAGACAGATTTATTCTCTAACAGTCTAGTAGGCTACAGGTCCAAATTCAGGGCGTCATCTCCAGGGGAAGGTTTACTCTCTCTGTCAGCACTGGAGGAATGTCCTTGTCATCAATCTTCCCCTGGCTGAGGAGCTTCTTAGGCACAGGGACCCCGGGCCCAAAGGACGAGCTCTGTACCTGGTGCTGCTTTCTTGGTGGTATAAAGTCCCCATGTCTCTCTGCTTGCTTCTCTCTTTTATATCTCAAAAGAGATTGGCTTAAGTAAGACACAACCTAATCTTGTAGATTGAGTTCTACTCATTAACATGACTTGTCATGTTTTCTTTCTGCATTTTCTTTAGGTGATGACGTCTCCACAAATTTCTCCTTTGATGACACATTTATTCTTTAAGAGTAAACACATTCCTAAGGCTCAGTTTCAGGTCGTATGACTGGGATGTCAGGGCTCTACTCCCTTTCTGTCACTAACTACTTGTTATCTTCAGGCAAGTTGTTGCTCAAAATGTCTTTACCAAAATTCGGTGTTTCTTTACCCAAAAAATAGGTGCCTTATTCAGTAAGGGAAACCCTGGTGGCGTAGTGGTTAAGAGCTGTGGTTGCTAACCAAAAGTTCAGCAGTTCGAATCCACGAGGTGCTCTTTGCAAACTCTATGGGGCAGTTCTACTCTGTCCTGTAGGGTGACTATGAGTTGGCATTGACTCAATGGCAATGGGTTTGGTTTTTGGTTTTTTATTCAATTAGTGTCTTACTCAGAAAGCCAATGTTCAACTTAGTAATTTTTTATTTGTAAAATGTTTTAAAATGTGAAGTAGAATGTAGTGTACTATTTAAGTTTTTGGATTCCAAGGAAGTTCTACTCTCTCTGTGTTAAGACTGTATTGAATTGCATATGTGCTCTCTCTGTTAGCGGACTGTGGTTGTATAATAGGTAGAATTTTCTAAATAAATTCATGTACTTCATCTGGCCATGGCAAAAAAATTCCAGTCATTTTATCACTTTATTTTCCTATTGGACTGAACAAAGCACAATTGTCATAAATCTGTCTTCTACTGGTCATTGATAGAAGGCACATGGTTGTTTTATTTCTTACTATATATATTCAAAAACACAAAAACACAGCCACATATTATTGCTGTTTGCCCTCACTAAAGAATAAATAAATGAGCAAGCACCTATAACCAAGGAAACTGGTGCAGCTTTCAGTTTCAGACATAAGAGGGCAGACACCCAGATTAAGGATCTTCTTTGTGTTCTCTCTGACACGTTAACCTTCCTCCATGTATCTCCCCTACATCTTGCTTGTTAGTGACTGGCTGTATATTCACATTTTCTTCCAAGTTTTACCTGCCATGACAAACACAATTGCAGAAAATCTCATAATTTAAATATAATTAAGCTGCTACCTACTATCAGGGAAGACAAATAGTTATCCAAACCAAACAAGTGTTTTGTTGTATATAAGTGTCTTCCTATTAGGTATTTACTTTGTTTCTGGAAAAATATCATTGGTCACAGCAAAAATGGAAATCGTCATCAAAGTTAGTCACCTGACTACCTAAGATAATCCCAATTGAAATAATTTATATTACATTGTAATATAAATTATTACATTTATATGTACATATTTATATTTATATATACTACCTTGCAGCAAGTCCTTTAAGACTTAGACCAATATAAATATGATTATAAAAAGATTGTATATTCAATAAAACTAGCTGCAATTTGCTAGAAATCTGGTAAGTCCACATTTGAAAGTCTTTGAAAGGACATATTCTTACTTAGAAAAGTGAAAACTTGGAATTAAGTTATTGTAGGCTAGGAATGGCTCCCCAAAGGTGTCAATGTCCAAATTCTCATAAACTGAATATGTTAATTTACATGGTTAAAGGGATTTAGCAAATTTGATTAAGTTCAGGATGTTGAAATAAGGTGATTATCCTAGATTATGTGAATGGGGCCAACGTACCCCCAAGTGTCTTTATAAGACGGAGCCAGAGGGAGATTTGACTACAGAAAAGGAATATTGAAGTGATGCATCATGAGAAAGACTCCATCAGCCGTTACTGGTTTAGAAGATGGCCATAAGCCAGGGAATGTAGACAACTCCTAGTGACCCTGTAGGACAGAGTAGAACTACCCCATAGGGTTTCCAAGGAGCAGCTGGTGGATTCCAACTGCCGACTGTTGGTTAGCAGTCAAACGCTTAACCACCGCTCCATCAGTGCCCCAGATAACCTCTAGAAACTGGAAAAAGCAAGGAAATGGATTCTTTCTTAGAGCTGTGGGAACTCAGGCCTATAGAACCTTTCATTTTAGCCCAGACCTCTGGAACTGTAAGATAATAAATTTGTTTGGAACCGCAGCCCCTAATGACTTTTGTTCCACTGGCACACACAAGTGTTCTAACCCATAATGGATTTATAATACCTTATCTCATGAAAACCATACACTGCATGCTCTTTGGCACATGGGTCTGAATTTATGGCCCACAGAAGGGAGAGTTTTGGAGATTCTGGATCTGACCAACCTAGACATGGGAGCAGTTGTGCAACAGTGTCAGAGAAGGAGTGTCTGAACATGTCATATATCTGAACTACAGAGGGACAGCATTGCCTTTGCACACCTACCCTAAAATGATATGTTTTAACATTTCTATTAACCCAATAGATAGCCTTTTCTCTTATAAAAAATCAATGCGTAACTACCAAGATGCCATAAGGCCAGTTTACAGCCCGTATAGTTTGCTGCCTTGGCACCCAACGTGGCATATACTATGTTATCACATAGCCTCTCAACCACTGCGGTTTCTAACTGACCCTCTCAAGCATGCCCCATAAGGTTTCCTGGGATAAGAATCCATTACTATCTTATAACCCAATCTCTCAATGGCTGTAGTTACTTCTCCTGGCCATGCTCCATCTGGCTTCTCTTGATTAAAACGTCTCCCTTGTCCAGCTCGAATGCACTAGAAACTTTTAAACTGACTGATAAGACTTGAGCCGTACACACTAACTCAGAGAACTCAGCCGGCTTGCTGTACACGATCCCTCTTCTACAGTTCCAACTTGTTGTCACTTTGTCCCTGAGCACAACCCCTGTGCAGCCCTGCGTGCTGTGGCTTCCTCTCTGGGACCTGAGAGCGCTGAATTCTACTTGTTTTCTGTGTAAGACTTACTTTCTTGTGCTGTACCTGACAGACTAACCCAAGACTCCTTTGGGTCAAACTTAGCACACAAGACTAACTAACTGATGAATGGAGACTAAATTAGACATGATGGATAGCATTTCACCTTCTACAACTGTGTTCTGTGCTAAATGTATGACAGTTACTCTTTTTCCCCTTCTAGCAACCAACTGTTCAGGAAAATGTTTCCATCTTGTTATCATCCTACATGCATTTTGAACTAAATATGTTTTAAATTTAACTTATTCATTGATTCATTTTTTTTTTTTTTTAAAGGATTTAATCCTAACCACCTGTCAGGCATTCTGCTAAGAACCGGGACTGTGATGTTAAAATGATAGGCACATCTCCACACTCCTGGAGTTTACGATCTATTAAGGGTTACAAAAGACAAACGAGAGGATCCCACTGTGATACTCTGTAATTGTATCAGTGATACATTGTGTAATTTTTTTATGATATATGGCACATAGGGTACAATGAGAATACTTAGCTCTACCTTCTCATCCAGAATTGGTGAATAAAGAACTACTCCCTCGAGAAAGTCTAAACTGAGATTTGAGGATGCATTGGAATTGGACAGATGAGAATAAAATTGGGGGAATATAGGGAAAAAATGGGAGCAATGGGGGTACGTATGGCAGAATTTTCGGAGAAAGTGAACACAGTCTGTGCAGATCTATCCGTGGTATACATGACAAGATAAAAAAATAATTTCGACAGCACTTTTATAGATTGGAGGTGTATCTGGAGATTGTGAGAGGAAGGAAGATCAGTTAGACAATTACTAAAGTCATTAACATAGAGAAACAGTAGTGATCTAAACTTACATGACATCCTTGGAGTTAGTAAAAAGTGCATCAGCGGGAGATATCTGGCCAGTAGACTTAAGTCCCCGGTGATTGCTTAGCTTTGAGGGGGTGAGGAAAAATAAGAAGTCTACAATTACATTAAGATTCAAACTTGAGGTACTTAGCAAATGATGGTATGATTTATTGTAACAGAAAACACAACTCCAGAGGAAACATATTGGGGAAGGGGGAAGGATACACTTTCTTCAAGCTTTTACATTCCTATGGATGATCTATTTGGTAGAAGGGCAGTAGGGACTCATATGACGTTTCAGTAATGAAACTCGGTTTGGGGAAATACATTGGGTGCTATCTGCATACAGATAATTTTTAAAGTCATGAATGTGAAAAAGAATACTCAGAGTACGCCAATGGAGATGAGAGTAGAGATAGACTAGGCGATATTCTTGGAGGAAATTAAAGAAGGAAAAGCCCAGAAATGAGATTGGAAAGAAACGGGGAGAGAAGAGAAAAGAAAATCAGGAATATCATCAGGGATGGTAAAAGAGAAGCTCTGGCAAGGAGGTCAGTAATGACAAGTGATACAGAGAAGTCAGTTAAGATAAAGACTGAAAAGTGTTCATTTGCTTTGGCAACAAGAAAGTTGTTAGACTTTAGATACATCAGTTTCAACGGGAGTTATAGTCAGAGTCTCATTACAATTGGTTGAAGAATGAATGGTAGAGCACAGCGATAGGGAGATCTTTGAAGTAGGGCTCAGATCTATTTAAGTATGCACTTATAGAGGTATGTGGAGTCAAAGGAGGGTGTTTTTAAACTTGAGAAAGATTTGAACATATTTGAAAGTGATACCAATGAGTTCAATAGGAAATGTTGAAAATAGGATGAAGACATGGAATGATCAGTAGAGTGAAGCCCCTGAGAGGGTATGGGATAGAGATCAGGCGTTATCATCAGCTTTAGACAGAAGAGAGATGCTGTTTTCGTTGTAATAGGAAAAAAAGTAATTCTTCAATGTAAAAAAAATTGACAGAGTTCTTATCTGATGACCTCTTTTGTGGGTGCATGTGAAGAGAAAACAAAACCATTTGCTGAATGTAAGAAGAAAGAAAGGTGCCTGGAGTTGAAGGTACATGTAGAGAGGGGTAGGTTTGAAATAGCTATTCTAGGAAAAAGGACCTGGTGTCAGGAAAACCGAGAAAGAGGCAGTGCTGCACACAATGACTTTATTTTGCCATCAATCTACAAAAATTGTGCATTTTTTTCTAGTAGGAATCGAAGTGTGGATATAGACATGAAGAAGCCACACTGTATTTTTTTTTTTTTACTGTTTTTTTCATTTTTTCCGTGTGAGTGTGCAGCAGGATGACAGGGAAATGGGGCTTAGTGTATTGACCACAGTGTAGTTGATGTCCATCCTATGATCTCTAATATGAGTAAAAAAGGAAGTTCAAACATGAAGGAGTTGATGTTCACATAAAAGAGAAAGGGATATGTAAATGGGAATCTCACAGAAGTTAAAATATAAAATAAAACAAACAAGAACGGAAGTAACAGATACACTAGGAATGATAGAAGAGAAATAGGAAGGATTGGAGGCTGTCGTTCTGTTTCCAGCAAAAGCTGCTGGCCCTCCATGATTCTTTATGGTGAAAGCTTTCTCTTACTTATTCTAGTCACCATTTAATAAAATTAAGCTTTTACACTGCTACCGTATTTATCTTTTTAAAACATAAATTTGAAGGTAGGTGTCTTCTTGGTAAAAACTCTTTGTGAATTATCATTGCCTTCATTGTCTTTAGAAGCAAGGTATAACCCTTTAGAAGCTTTCCTAACCCATATCCAATTAAGAAATTCACTGGATTAACCAAAATACACTATTTCCTCCATAAACTTTTGACTGATTTTCCATAGTACACGTTATCTTGTCCACCAAAAGAATTGCAAATGCATTCCAGGAATAAGCTGTTCCCAAACCTGTTTAATTGTCCATGTTAATTAAAATTTTCTAATTTAAATAAGCATGGGATAAACATTATTTTCATGGAGATTATGTTAAATTTTGAAATAATATCTGATGCACGTAAGTATGATGTTTGCAAACACACATACACTCACGCAAACATACCCAAATCACAATTGTTGTTGTTGGCTGCCATCCAGTCAATTCTGACTCATAGAGACCCATGTAACAGAGGAGAACTGCCCCCAGGGTTTTCTTGCCTGTAATCTTTGTGGAAGCAAAGCTGGCTAGGTTCAAACCACCAAGCAGATGAGCATTTAACTGGTCACAATTACATTCAATAACGCTAAATTCAAGAAAAGCCCTTACTTTAAAGAGTAATAAATTAGCATACATTATATATTTTAAGTTAAGATAAAGTGTTGAAACCATAAGTCTTCTTAAAATTTCATTTCTGGCTTTAACCTTATTTATGATTAACTACCTAACTAACAATCTTTCCCGAGTGACGTAAAAGACTATCTGCATTATTGTATGCTAACTTATAAAGGTCCTTTCAGGCTGACTCCATCTCTCTTGAAATCTGTCATTTTCTCTTACACGACCCCCTTTCCTTAGCTCCCCTTCACCCCAGCACACACCATCTGTCCGCTCTTCTCCACAAGGCACCTTTGGCACCGGTTTCATGAAACTACTTGATTTCTGCTTAAGTTCTCCCTTCACGTCTACATGTAGTTGCATATTCTTTTCCCTCTGCATTAACTTCTCTTTATCCTTCTATTTGCCTGTATATAGACTTTGAATAGTGTCCCTACCCTTACTACAAGGAGCCCTGATGGCAGCCAACTGAAAGGTTGGTAGTTCAAACCCACCAGCTACTGTGCAGGTGAAAGATGTAGCAGTCTGCTTCCATAAAGATTTACAGCCTTGGAAACCCTATGGAGCAATTCTACTTTGTCCTATAGCATCACTATGTGTTGGAATCCATGGGATTTTGGTTTTGACCTCTGTGAGTTGGAACCTACTTGATGGCAACGGGTTTGGTTTTTTGGTTTGTTTTACCCTTACTACCCCAAACTGATTTACTCTTTTTTGTCTCCAATGTTTCTCAGCAATTCTGCATATTTATTTAACCTTGATATGGCACTTGACATGTGTGTTGTAACTATTTTTTACATATCTTTAACACCACTAGAGTGTTAGTTCATTTTCTTTGATTATAACGAAACACATCCCTTGTTTCCTACACTGATTTCTCATATATAATTGTCAATCACTAGTGTTATGCATCATGGATGAATGAAGACATGACTGAAATGTATGAACACCTTCTCTACTAGACTGTAAAACTCCTTTAGGTCTTCATGCACCTAGACCTTAGCCAAGCTCTCTGTACATATTGGATATGCAACACTTTTTGTTGAATGAATAAATCAACGATGAAAGGGACCACTCCACTATTTCCTCTTATCGTGGGCTTTTTCCTTGTTGGCGAGGGCTATCATGCTGCCCCTGCTTTCCCAGGATCCTACATGAGAATCCCAGTATAGGTGTTATCAGTAGCTTACTTTCCACCTATATTCAGTTGACTGACAACCTTGTATCATCTGCTCCAATCTCTCTGTGCTCTAGAGCCATATATCTAACTTAAACCCATTACGTACAAACAGAAGCCTAAAATCTTCCCCACTAAATAAGGTTGTCTCTTAGAATGTTTTTGTTAGTAAATGGTCCCACCATCCACTGAGTTGCCATGATGCCTTCTTTTACCAAATCTCACATATCCAATATATAACAAGTTCCTTTTGATTTTAAATTCCTGTATAACTCTCAATGTCATTCTCTTTTCTCCTCTACCACGATATATCTTAAAAGAATTGTTATCGTTCCTCATTTGGAATATCGCATGCAGTATCCTCTTAACTGGTGTGCCTTCATCCACTATGCTCCGCCCCCCTCCCTAGTTTAGCCAGCAGTTGACACAGTAGGCAGATCTGGCTTTAGAAACATGTATCGTGAACACAATTCTGTGAATTCTGTGAATTCCCTTAACTTCTCTCCTGAACTTTGCTCATAGGCAAAGATTTTTAATTGTCCGAAAATATCATTGTGGTAACTTTTCAAGAGAATATAGCATTTGAACTGAAAGGAGGCACACTGATTTTGGAAATTTACGGTCTGTGGAAGCAGTTTACCAGAATGGTTTAGACAGCATTTGGAAGGGAGACTTCGAGCCGCCACTTACTACTTGTGCCATCTTGAAGAAATCGATTTCCAGCCTGAAAAGGAGACACAGCTTTTTGTTGGTGGTGTTTTTTTTTGTTTGTTTTTTTGTTTGTTTGTTTTTAAAGAATTTCATTAAAATAAAATAAATAATGCATGGAAATTGTTTAAAGTAGTAAATAACTCCTAGTGATTACTTAGTAAATGAATAGTAATGGGAAGGTGTGTGATTTGGGAAAGATTTTAATACTTTGTGGCCATTGTTAAAAATAACCAAAACTCAAAAAAATCAAAACAACGCCGTTTATTCTGAGCAGTTATTTTATAAGCATATAGGAAGACCATTATGATTTCAAAAAAAGCAAATAGCTCCATATAGGCTGGTTACAATAAAGCTTACAAAGAGGAAGTAGAATAGAAGATCAACCGTTGTTAAGGTTAACGTGACTGACTGAATCCTGCCCTCCCCTTTTACTGAGATCAGTTGATATTTCTGGCTCTCCATCTACCAGCAGCCATAATACTTTTTGAAATTTAAATTAAGTAAGCCTGGCTTTGAACAGGAAAGAAAAGATCAGCAACTTTTGGTGAAAAAAAGTGCTAGCAGGGTGAATTTAGGGTTAGGAATTTTTACTGTTAATATTTGGTTTCATGGGTAAGAAAAAAACCCTGAAAATCAAAGTAAGATGTCTGTTATTAATTTTTCTCTTTGACATCATGTTAGACAAATAAACCACACTCTTTCTTGTGTCTCATTTCCAGAGAGTATAGTTTTTAGGTTACTGAAAGGTGAAATAAGTGATTTCTAATTGAAGCAAATAGTAGAGAAAAGTAAAAATGCTTTAAAAGTTAAGGGGGAAAAAACTATCTTCAACCTCTTTCTCTGGAATGTTTCACCTTTGTGGTCAAAAGGGAAGTCATACTGTCCTGAAATCGTGTTTTACTGGACTGAAGAGACCTTGGTTAGAAGACAATTACATCCTTTCTCAGGAGTCCATCACCAAGTGATAATGAGGTGTGAACACTTTCCTCAGAAACCACACACACGCCAAAAGGGCAATTTAACACCTCTTCAAAAGATAGATGAGACATGAATTGTTCATAATGAGCTCAGGCCAGGCTCCCCATCCTACAGACTAGTTCAGAACATTGACTGGAGTGACAGGAACTATCTTACGTGGGAATGTGTATCCTTCCCCCAGGGAAAGATCATGTTCTTTAACATAGTTAATACTTTCACAGAAGGAGTGCGGAAAGAAGTTTCTCTCTCAATCTCACTATTTATTCCCTCTACTGTTTTAACTAGGACTTTGTTTTATTATGTGTCCCACGTGAACTTCATTTAGATGTAGCCTACTTTTGAGCCAAGAGATTAGTAAACAATTTGTTTCATATTTCATTTTTCAAATCTGCCTGTTGCATGTTCTTGAGTCATGATTTCTGTACACATGATGCTACTGACTTAATACACAACCGTTGGTTCCCACTGGCGTGGCTAGATGGTGCTACAGTTCATCCAGAGTGACGCAGGAGAGGGCTAAGATGTTCGTGAGATGGCTGGTTGCTGCAAGATTTCTAAGCAAGGGAAAACAGTTTGACTATTAAGCATAGAGTCATGACCTACACCTACTTGCTCTAAACTAGTGCTTGTCAAGTGTTTTAAGGAGACTCAATCCAGTCCTGCAAATCTGAGTTCCTAGAATTGTTTTGCAAATGAAGATCAGGTTTTGTTTGTTTGTGTATTTAATTTTATTGTGTGTTAGGTGCAAGTTTTGAAGTTAGTTTTAAGTGAGTATGTGAAATTCTTCATTTCCTTCCTAAATAACATTTTGAGCTTAATTTATGAATTAAGTTCTATTTCCTTCTCCCTCCAAATCACATATTCATCTTTATCCAGTATTTTTACATTGGTGAAATTGGTAAGTATGCCAGTATATACATTGAAAAAGGTCGCACCACTAGGAAGAACATTCATGCCTCTTACTGAGATGTGACTATTACAAGCAATACTGAAATGCTCATTGAACAACACATTTTATCTTCAATAATACATAAAATTGACGCTGTATTTTTCTCTTTTAAGAGTCTTATTATTTTTAATGCTATTACATTTTGCACAATTGACTTAGAACATGTTCTAATTTAAACTCTCATTAGTAAAGTTGATAGAAAATAGAGAGGGAAGAAGATACGCAAAAAATAGCTGGGCGGTGTAATAAAGTAGCAATCGAGTCAAACAAAATGCCAGCGCTTGCTGCGACAATGCCTACAGTTTCTTTCGAACAAGGACAGCCTTTCCATAAGCATGTATTTCTCTTTTTTGTTTCTGTTTTCCCTATAACAATGTTTCCTTGCATCGAATTCTAATTTCATATGTAGCCAGAGTGAATTTATTTCTTGAAACTAATTTCTTACCAAAACTCTATAAATTTCTTGTTTCTCCCATATTTGATTTTGTGTATTCTATTTTTTTAATTATACATAGCAATTGTATGACACACCCAGATTGCTGAAAAATAATCTTTAGTGAGAAAACTTGCTTCTTACAATTTCTAATGCAGAGATTGCTAGAAGTTTGACTGTTTTACTAATTCATAATTTTAAAAAGATAAATTATGATGATAATTTTTCGATGATTTTTTTTATATTGCCAAAAATATTTTGAAGATATTATTCTATTTTTATGACTTTTTTTTAGCTTGGTTCATTCTTTATCTAGCCTCTTACCTGGACACTTCAACTGATTAATTTGCACTCATATAATTAAGAAAGCAATTTAAAAAATGCTTGCCTCTGAGTAAAATATTTCCTGGATTTCAAAAGTGTTGATATGAAGTCTCTCAATTATAAACAATTAAGATAAAAAATAGTATATTCATGTATTTATTTTAAAAAAAAAAAAGGTCTCTACCTCCACATGGCAGTCACTAAGCTAGGTGTCTGGAATAAACGGGGAGCAAACATGAAATTCTTACCTTATAGTGAGACAGATAGATAATAAACAAATTATCACTCAAAATAATGTAACATTGCAAGGGTGACAAGCATTATAATTAAGATATATATGACACTTAAGGACTATTAATAACTGGAGTTAGACCTAGGTGCTGAGATTTAGGGAAGGATCTTGAGTGTTTGAATTTGAGCTGAGATTTAAATATAAATATAATTAAAAAGTGAATAAAGACAAAAATATTTTAGGTCAGTGGTTTGTAAACTTTTTGTGTAAAGTTCCAGATAGTAAAGACTTTGTGGGCTGTGTGGTCCCAACTATTTAAATCTGTCATTTTAGTGGGAAAGCAGACATAGAAGGAGCATAAATGAATAGGCTGAATATGGATTTAAGCAGTGGATATAGTTTACTGATCCCTGCCATGTAAGTAGAAAGAACTGGATTCTCAAAACCCCTTAATGAAAACAACAGAGAACATGAGAGACTAAAAGTCAGTACAGCTGCATATTGATCTGTAGGTTGTACTCTGCACAATCTTATTTTGCACTCCTGGTCAGGCTTGCTGAAGCAGAAGGAACATGGTGAGCATGGTTTAAAATTAGAGATGCTAAGTGTGAGTTAAACATTGTAGGCTATATCGAGATAAATGGGGTGTGATGGTTAGTGTTATGTGTCAACTTGGCTAAGCTATGATTCTTAGTGTTTTGGCCAACACTGGAGTGGTTGCTCTTCCATAATGCGATATAATGTAATCATCTTCTGTAATGTGATCTGATGGGATCAGCCAATCAGTTGAAAGGGGAGTTTCCTTGGAAGTGTGGCCTGTCTTTAGAGTATAAATGGATGTTCTGGCAAAGCTTGCTCTCTCTTGATCCTGCATCTTTCTCATCCCCTGACTACCAGTTCCTGGGACATAAGCCTGTAGAACTATCCTTCCTGCCACCTGACCTGCAGATTTTGGATTCACCATCCTCCCCGCAATCCTGTAAGCCACCAGAGGTCTCTAGCCTGCTGCCTGAACTGTGGCTTTGGGACTTGCCAGCCCCCATATGTGTGAACCATTTCTTTGAAGTAAATCTCTTCGTCTCTTTCTCTCATTCTCTCTCTCTCTCGTTGTGTTTGTCTGTGTGTGTGTACAGGCAACAGGCAGTCCTCAGGTTACTAATGTCTGACTTACATACAACCCAACCCCAACTCC
This sequence comes from Dugong dugon, assembly GCA_030035585.1. NCBI lineage: Eukaryota > Metazoa > Chordata > Mammalia > Sirenia > Dugongidae > Dugong > Dugong dugon. Next base: position 113,102,981 of record CM057473.1, on the reverse strand, counting down.
AGAAAGCCTATTAAAAATTTGAGGTACATACAATGGTTTGTAATAACAAATGGGTGCTACTTTGTGACACGCATCAAAACATTACTATTATTACTGTATTATTATGTTAAAGATTTTTTGTGTATCTGGAATGTTTCTTTAATTTTTTTTTATGCCTAGAAAGCTACCCTATATACAAATACAAACATTTGACTAACGTTAGATATGAACCATACTTAACTGTTTCAACTTACATACAAATTCAATTTAAAGACAGATTTAGGAATGCAATTCCCTGTAATCTGGGAATCTGGGAACTGCCTGTATATATATATATATGTCTCATTGATTTCCCTCTCCTACAGAACTCAGACTAGGACATGGGAATTCACCAAATTATTTTAAAATGTTTGATGTCCTATTTTTTATTAACATTTTGGAATGATTAATTATAGCATGGAAGATGTACCAGCAGAGATCATAGTAGTGACTATATTGGTTTCATAGGAATAATACATACTTATTTGTCAAAATAAATTTGAGCAGTAAAAAAGGTTTTGTAATTCATTCCAATCCCAGCATCCAGAAAGAGTTTCCACTGATTACATTATGTGAATGTTAATAGAATTAATTTCAATGAATAAATACAGATAGAAAATTAAAAATAATTTCATAAAATTGTATATACATTCCATTTTAATAAGAGTACACAGTTTATTTTTACTTGACTTAAAAAATAAACAAAAGGAAATTGAACTAAAACTAAATTTTTAAAGTGGAATACGATTTACCTACTTCCCATTCCCTACGCACATCCCCAGCCTTTCTTTACCCTTTTACATATTTTAACCTTGGTCATTTGAAGTAAATTATAAAATTGGTAAATTTTGGAAGAATAAAATATTAGGGTTTTCTAGATCAACAGAGCTGCAAGAATAGAAATATACATATTAGAGACAGAGATGAGAGGGAGAGAGAGAAAGAGAGAAATTCATTTTGAGGAATCAGCTCATGAAATTTTGGGGGCTGGCAATTCCCAAATCCCTAGTTCAGGTAACAGGTTGGAACTTCCGGCAATCTTAACTATTTAGAGTCTTGAAACAGAATCCTTTTCCTCAGGAAACCTCGGTTTTTGCTCTTTAGACCTTCATGTGATTGGGCAAGGCCCACCCAAACCATGGAGGGTAAGCTACTCAACGTAAGGTCAGTTGATTTAAATGTTAATCCCATATAAATATCATAGCAACATTTAGGCCAGTATTTGGCAAACAATTGGGCTTCACAGCCTAGCCAAGTTAACACAGAAAATTAACCATCAGATATAACTTGGCACACTTTTGTCAGTTTTCTTCTTCTCTTTGTGGATGGGTTGAGGCAAGTGTACACACTCAGGTTGTCTGTGAAGGGATGACCAGCTCTCCAATTCTGTGTCTTAAGACCCCTATTCCAATCTGGCCTTACTCAGCAATGAATGCAATTTTAAGAGTTAATATATAATATTAATTTTATTTCTACTGATTCAGAATGAAGGTGTGGAATAATCCACTATAGATTGTTGGAAAATGGTTAGTCCTGGACTTTTCTCTTTCTCTACCTAGGTAATGCAGAGCTAGGTGGGAATTTTACACTAGAGAATTTTACCACGGTTTCCCAGTAAGTGCTTGAAGCAACTAATATTTTGCCTGAAATAGATGTTGCCACGGAGAGACACAGAGGGAAGATGGCCGTGGGAAGACAGTCAGATTTGGAGTGATACAGCTACAAGTCAAGAATGCCAAAAATCATAGGTCATCACTAGGAGAGGTATAACACAGGTTATCTCTCAGAGCCCTCAGAAGGAATTGACGTGGCAAATACCCTAATCGCAGACTCCTGTTCTCCAGAAGGGAGCCCTGGTGGCACAGCGGTTAAGTGCCTGGATGCTAAAAGAAAGGTGGGTGGTTGGAACCCACCAGCCACTCTGTGGGAGAAGGATATGGCAGTCTGCTTCCGTAAAGATTACAGACTTGGAAACCCTTTGGGACAGTTCTACTCTGTCCTATAGGGCTGCTATGAGTTAGAATCAACTAGACTGCAACAGTTTTTTGTTGTTGGTATTTTTAGGAACTAGGGACAATAAATTTCTGTTCCTGTATGCCACCCAGCTTATCATTCTTTGTTATGGTACCCCAAAGAAGCCGATAACAATCCTTTTTATTTCTGTAAGGTCCTTAGTGATGTACCCTCTTTCATTCCTGATATTAGTAATTTGACTTTTCTCTCTTTTTCTCTTGGTTCGTCTAAATAAGATTTGTTTGGTTGTTTGATTTTCTATATATTTGATTGTTGATTTTCTTGATTATTTTCTATATATTTTATATGTGTTTTATTTATCTGCTCTTCCTTTACTGTTTTATTTTGCATTACATGAACATTTTCTAGTGTAATATTTTAATAACTTTAATGATTTTTTTCACTATATTTTTCCAGTTTTTTTTTTTAGTAATTGGTCTATATCTTACAATACCTCTTAACCTGTCAGAATCTAGTTCAGACTTATACTAACTTAATTCTAGTGATATATAGGAACTTTGTGTATGTATAGCTCTATTCTCTCCCCCCATTTCATGCTATCATTGTTATACTACTACATATATATATGCTACAAACCCCCAACATATAACATTGTCATACTTATCACTTTATATAATCATGTCTTTCAATGACACTAAGGGAAGAAAGGTGAACAAGTATATATTTATGGAGCTTGTTATAATAACTATCTTATTTCCATTTCTGATTCTTTTCACTTCTTTCTGTCTATTCACCTTATTTTCTAGTATTGTTTTTTTAATTCCAATACAGCTTTACCACTTGATCCTTTATGATGCTAATGTTAAATATATTACATTTTTATTCATTAGCAGACCAACAATACAATTACATGCATTTTGTTTTACGCCATTGCTTTTTAACTCAGTTAAGGAAAGAAAGGAAATGTGCAATTATACTTTCTTTTAGAATTACTTACTAATAACCTTGTTGTTAGTTGCACTTGAGTTGGTACTAGCTCCTGGAGGCCCCATGTACAACATAATAAAACACTGCCCGGCCCTGTGCCGTCCAAGATCACTGGAACACTAGAGTCCATTGTTGTGACCAGTGTGTATTTTCAATGTCTTCCAGCCTAAGTTGCTCTACTGAAACCTCTCCACCATGGATGACCCTGCTAGTACTTGAAATACTGATGGGACAGCTTCCAGCATCATGGCCGCACACAAGCCAGCACTGTACAGCAAACTGTTAAATGGGAGGTGGAATTCACTTTAGTGGCATTCTTTTTTTTATGTTGATTCCAATTGCTATCTGGTGTCACTTTTCAGTCTGAAGAACTTCCTTTAGTAGTCTAAATTTCTTGTAATGTGGATTTGCTAGCAACAAATCCTCTCACTTTTTATTTATGTGGGAATGCCTTTATTTAATCTTCATTTTTGAAAGATAGTTTTACTGTACGTAAAAATCTCGGGTAATAGTTTTTGTTTCTTTGTTTTTTCCTTTAGCACTTTCAATATGTCATCCCATTGCCTTCTGGCCTCAATTTGTTTCTGAGAAGAAGCAAGCTGTTAATAGGGGTTCTCTTGTAAATGATGAGTCATTTTTTTATTGCTGCTCCCAAGATTTTCTCTTTTTCTGTGTGTTACAAAATTTAAACTATGATGCATTTTGTCGTGGTTCACCGTGTGTTTATCCTACTTGGAGTTCCTGAGCTTCTTGGATATATAGTTTTATGTTTTTCATCACGTTTGTTAAGTTTATGGCCATCATTTTAAAAAATATTCCTTTGCTTCTTTCCTCTCTTTCTGGTACTCCCACTACATGGAAGTTGGTGAGCTTAATGGCGTCCCATGTTTCTCTGAGTCTCTGTTCATATTTCTTCCTTCCTTATTCTGTTTTTCAGATTGCATAATTTCTATCATTTTATCTCCAAATTTGCTGATTTTTTTCTTTTGCCAGTTCAAATGTACTTTTGCGTTCATATGGTGAAGTTTTTCATTTTAGTTATTGTACTTTTCAATTCAAAATTATTCTCTTAAAATACTTTCTGTTTCTTTATTCGATAAAACATTATCATCATATCTTTCTCTACTGCTTTAAGGGTAGTTTCCTTTAGTTCTCTGAATGTATTTGTAATACTGCTTTGAAGTCTTTGTGTGCTAAGTCCAATATCTGGCCCTTTTCAAAGGCGGTTTCTGTTGACTGTTTTTGCTTTTCCCTTTGTATGGGTTACACTTTTTTATTTCTTTGTAGATGTCATAATATTTTATTGAAATTGGGTATTTTAGATAATATATTGTAACAGCTTTGGATGTGGACCCTCTCTCCCCAGAATTTGTTTTTGTCTGGAATAGTTTAATAAAGTCTATTTCATTTCTTCCACAGTGTACATCCTCTGATGTCACTCCTCAGAGGATGCAGCCTGGGCATGCCCTGAGTCTCCCTGCCCATCCCTCAGAGATAGCTCTGGTTTTAGTTGAGCTTTCCTTGGTCATCTCTTTCCTGATCTCCTCTTAAGCTTTTGGCTGCTCTATCCCTATTGCTATCACACCCAACTCTTCTACTAATTTCTAGTTCATTGCTCTATTTTTTTAAACAATGCTCTAGGGGAATAAATTGTTCCACAGTCTTATACAGTTAAAGTCCAGCTCTTCTGCAGAGGTAGTCTCTGATCCCAGTGTTTGGGCTTGATCTAATTCCAGGAGGGCTCTTCTTAGCTGTCTCTTTCCCTAGTTCTCCCCGTTAAACTTCCAGCTGGCTTACCATTTCACTTGTTGCTGGTATGGAGCTCTCAGACTCTTATTAATTGCTCACCATCTAGAGCTATGTTGTTTTTGACAGTACCCTTAGGTTGGAAATTCCCCAAACCCTGTTCCAAATACAGTCAGTCTACTTGGGGATATCTATGAGCTCTCTGCTCTTATGGACTACCTCTCTCCCTGGGCATTCCTGCTCTGTACTACTGATCCAGAGTGGGGACAGGCACATCAGTCAACTTCTCTTGGAGTAATACCTCTGCTCTATGAATGAAGTTCTGGGGAGAATGATAGCCACTTGTCTTCCTGACACCCATCATCATGAAAACTGTGTCCTATGAGTGAGGAGGAGAAGGAGAAAGCAGCTTTCAGTGTTCTCAGCCTGCCATGTTTTCATTAGTGCTTCTGCTCTGTGAGTGGGGATGAGCTGGAGGATGAGAACCCCAGACCTCTTGGCCATTGTGATGGTTAAGAGTTTGTGTCAGCTTGGCTAGGCCATGAATCTCAGTGTTTATATGTGATCACTCCAATGATGGGAGCTGCTGTGAGTAGCCAATCAGTTGGAAGGGAGTTTCCTTGGGCATGTGGCCTGCATCCAAATATAAGCAGACATTCTGGCTTTTTGCTCTCTCTGGATCCTGCAGCTGGCTCCCATTTGTCTGACATCTGGGTCTTGGGATTTGAGCTAGCAGCTTACCTGCTGAACTTAGAATTCATGGCTCTTCACAGCCTGTGAGCAAGAGCCCTGCTCTCTGACCTGCCAATTTGGGTTCACCAGCCTTTGTCGCTAGGTGAATCAGGAGATGCCTCTATCCTAATCCACAGACTTGGGATGTTCCAGCCTCTACAATCTCATGAGCCATTTCCTTGATATAAATCTCTCTTTCTATATATATTTATACACTCTACTTGGTTTTGCTTCTCTAGAGAACCCAGCCTAAGACAGCCACACTTCTCTGGAACAGAGTTTCTGCAACTTGGAGCTGAGAAATGCTGACATCCTGCCCCTCCCTGGGAGAAACCCTAGCCCTAGACTGGGAGTAAGGTGAGTGAGAGTCTTCTCTTAACCGCAAACACTGGGAGTAGAGTGTCCATTACATTTACATGGAGAATGAAGGGAGGAAGCAAGTCATGGCTCCAATGCCACAGATTCTTGCTGTTCCTACTGAGATTTGGTAGAGTTTATTAAATATTTCTCTGCTTGTGGCATACAAAAACATCCTTAGGATAATATCCAGAGACTTTAAATGTGTGGGTTTTAAAAATAATAATAATTTGAACAAGTTATAGCTGATTCTATGAGTCACAATGGCAATGGGTTTGGTTTTTGTTTATAGATGTTTCACTGGGGAGGTGGTCTAGCTCTGCTTACTGTTATTATAGAGTACTTCCTCTCTTCTATTTTTATCTTTTTTTCCTTTTCATCTGTAATCACCAGTCTCCTTTCCGTGTCCTGCTAAAACTCACAACATCATATCTTGTGCGTTTACTTGTTTATGCATGTAACACAAAATTATATGTAATTTTATTCTGTAGTATTATATATGCTTGTTTTGAAATTTTATATGAAAGATAATATTGTATATACATGCTCATACACAAATACACATATACATACACATGTACTCACAATATGTATATATATATTTAAATTCTACACTAGGTATTTAAGATCTGTTATGTAGGTTTCTAAAATTCCAGCTCACTATTTCTAATAACTGCAAAATTCACCATCAGCATCAGCCCAAAGCTGATTCCTATGAGGTGGAGGTCAGACATACCTCCACCCTCCAAACTTTTTTATCAATTTGACACCAGCTGTCCCTCCCACTGCACTCTCTACTTCTCTTCCAGGTTCATTAATTTTTTGCAATGGCCACACAGAACTCATAAACAATACTCACGATTATGGGGTTTATTAGGGAAGTACCAGGATACAACAAGAGATCAGGATCAGCATGCTACAACTCGGGGTCATGACGAGGAAGCATGTAGGCAAAGTCTTCTTTCTTTAGTGAAGGACAGCTCTCTCAGTTCCTCTTGGCCATGCAGGACTCCTCTTGACCCGTGAGGACAGGCTTGGCCTTTGATCTTCAGCCCATCCTCAGCCCTGCTCAGGCAAGTGTTTGCAAAGATCTTTTAGCTCTGTCTGTAAGTGCCCAGAGGCACCCTACTCCACCAGGAAAACTTACACCCTAAATGCTCAGCTCTCTTGCTCTGTGGGTTGGCAAGTGCACTGTAGCTGCCTCTCTCGGTGGGCCAGGAAGCCCACTGCAGCTGACTGTAGTAGGTCTCCTGGTTCTGCTGCTGCCACCACTTCTCTGCTGCTGGATTCTGCTATACTTGCCACCACTTCTTCCTGTCTCTGGTGTTACACCTCTGTCTGTCTCTTGGATCTAGGAGGTTCTTAGTACAGAGATCCTGGGTCCAAAGGACATGCTCTGCTCTTGTCTCTTCTTCTTGGTGGTAGTGAGGTCCCCACTTTCTACCTCTAGGATGGCTTGTTTTAAGCTTAGCAGGATGGCAAAACTGACCAATCTCCTCATTAGGGCTCCACACACCTTATTTGCATGGTCCCACGCCCATAAAATGCTGGTGGCATAGTGGTTAAGAGCTACAGCTGCTAACCAAAAGGTCAGCAGTTCAAATCCACCAGGCACTACTTGGAAACTCTATGAGACAGCCCTACTCTGTCCTATAGGGTCACTATGTGTCGGAATCAACTCGATGGCAACGGCAACCGGTATACCCACAAAGGTCCCATGCACCTTACTTGCATAGTCCCACCCAATCATTTTGTAGGAGTCACAAGACCATGCATGGCTAGAAGGGCCATGTTCGGTAATTCACTGCACCACAATAATTTTATCATATACAAATGTAAAGTGTTTTTCGTTTTATACTTCTCATTTATTTTTATTGTATCATTGCACTGGCCAGAGCCTTCAGTTCTATACTGAAAAATCACAGTGATATTAAATACAGTCAAACTGAGCTTGTCCTCAAAATGTGTAATTTTAAAGTGTTTCTGTAGAGATTGTTTTTCTTTTGAGATTTTGGTACAAAGCTTTTATGAAGTTAAGTAACATTTCTTGAATTCCTATTTTTCCTGAGAGTTTTAATCATAAAAAAATTTGAACTTTATGAGATGATTTCTATGTGTCTGCTGAAGTAATAATATAAATCTATTAAATAATTAATATATTTAATTGTATTGATAGAATTCTTATATTAAACTTCTCTTGCATTTCTGGAGTATATCTAACTATATATTTCAACACTCACTGTCAGATGAAAATATTACAGATAAAATATTAGCAAATCAAATTGAAGCTCAAAAGTGAAATAGGCTTATGATTTTGCTTTGTTCTTTTAAAAATTAATTTTATTCTATCTAAGCTGTATAGAAATAGGATACACTGCCACCTAATTATTCTATTTTTTTAATGATAAATTATATCTGACAAAAAGTAAAAAGCAATGCAATGTCCCTTAAGACATTGTGTGTGTGTGTGTGTGTGAAGTGAGATATCTTTAGCATTTTAATTGCTGTGGGGATATTTTTCTATTCATATGTTTTCAAAATACATTGATGTATATTTGATTATTTTTGGCATGTCTATTTTATCTGTAGTTCTTAAATATTTTAAGTTTTATATTTTGTTTATTTCTCTATTTCCTGCTTTTTTTCTTGAATAGTGTTGTCAGATGTTTGGCTCTCCTATTAATCTACTTGGAAAAAATCTTTTGGCTTTACCTTAGTCATCCAGTGCTGCTACAACAGAAATACCACACGTGGATGGCTTTAACAAAGAGAAATTTATTTCTTCACAGTAAAGTAGGCTAAAAGTCCAAATTCAGGGCGTCAGCCCCAGAGGAAGGCTTTCTCTCTCTGTCGGCCTTCTCATTAATGTTCCCTGGGACTAGGCGCTTCTCCGCACAGGGAGCCCGGGTCCAAAGGACACGCTCTGTTCCTGGCACTGCTTTCTTGATGGTATGAGGTCCCCTTGTCTCTCTGCTCACTTTTCTCTTTTATATCTCAAGAGATTGATTTAGGACACAGTCCAATCTTGTAGACTGAGTCCTGCCTCACCAGCACAACTGCTGCCCGTCCTCCCTCATTAACATCACAGAGGCAGGATTTACAAAATGCAGGAAAATCACACAATACCAGGAATCCTGGTCCAGCCAAATTGATACACACATTTTTGGGGGGACATACTTCAATCCATGACAGGGTTTGTTAGCCTTGTATCTTGTGTGTGTATGTGTGTTAAACCACATTAATGTCCCTTATTTCATTGCTTTTTCCCCTCTTCATTATCCCCTTCTTTCCTTCTGTGGGTTAACTATATAGTTCCTGTTTTAGATTTTCATTTGAACGGTTTGCCTATTCATTTTTATTCATTCAATTTTTCTGAAAGATGTATTTAAAGTTATAAATTTCCTTTTAAAGTACTGCTTTAGTACCACATTTTCTGGCACCTTTTACTGCATTACAGTTTTAGGCATTTTATAATTTTTCTTATGAATTCTTCTTTAATCCAAGTAGTGTAAAAATTACTTTCTAGACATGTGGCTTTTTAAAGCTCTCCTTTGTTACTGATTTCAATAGTGAGAGAATATATTCTGTATGGTGGTTCTTCTGAATTCAAGGCTTTCTTTGCTAGCTAGTATATGATTATATTTGTCAATGTGCCACATGCTGTCAAAAGAATATTCTCTTTTGAATTTAAAATTCTCTTTCTCTCTTTCTCATTCTCTGTATAAAATATACAGTTTAAATTGTATAGTTCAAAGTTCTGTATGTTTGTTTATTTATTTTTGTCTATTTTGATTTATCAGTTTCCTAGAGAATATTTAAGGAGATCTGGTAACACAATGGTTAAAAGTTCGGCTGCTAACCGAAAGGTCACCCAGTGACTGCAGGAGAAAAGACCTGGCTATCTACTCCTGTAAAGATTATAGCCTAGGAAACCCTATGGGGCAGTGTTACTCTGTTAGATAGGGTCGAATCAACTCAACAGCACACAACAGCAGCAAATAATATTTTAAAATATTTAACTATCATTCGTAATCTATCTATGGTTCCATGCTCTGGAACCTGAGTGCCTCCTCTTGCTCACTTGTCCCACTTGTATTGGTCTGATAGAGCTCACACTCTTGCTCTCAGCTCCATGGCCACCCCAACAATGAGCAAGAGAGGCAGGCAGCTGCCCATGCTTATTTTTCACCTTATTTGGAAACAAAAGCCTCTTACTCTTAAGTATTCAAACATTTTAAAAAATCTTTCAGACTTCATATGCTTTGTTGATTTCGATATTACTGCCGGTCATTGTATGTAACAACTTTAAAATTTTATCTTTTAGTTTTATTTTTGATGTAAGGAAAGATTTTTTTAAGTACCTTTTTTACTTGAATAACAAGAGATTGTTTTCTGAGTGCTTGCCTATCTAACATTATCTTTCCATTGCCTACAGCAAGATCAACTCTTATAAACACACCCACGTACAATGAATTTCAACCTTTTTCGTTTTTCTCCCATTATATCAAAGAATAGTTCCTGTAGGAGTTATTGTTTCTGCAATGTTTTGTTACAGACAGAGTTGAAGTGATTCTCATTTTGTGTCATGTATAGGTGGCATTTTGGCTTTTAACCTCAACGTTTAGACTCTTATTTTATGTACTCTTCTGGAATTTGATTTATTTGCTTTTTTTTTTTTTCCTGTTTACTAACACTTAATTAATTTGAAATCATTCCAAGACTGATTTTTTTTCACAAAAATAAAGCTGTGGATTGTTTGCAATCCTTGGTCTCAATGATAGTCCCAGCTGCTGTCCGAAATGCTTTACGTCTCACGGGGGGCTGATAGGCGTCCATTCTAGGACAGCTCTCTTCTCGGCAGCAAAGTAAGCGTTCATAATTTGAAAGTTTGCTATTTTTACGTAAGAATGGCTGCTCTTGTAGAGTTCTTTCGCTTTTCTCCCTCATCGTCTATAGTGTTTGGAGAAACAGCCAAGGAAATATTTTCCAGAATTCAAAAAACAAGAGACATGCAAAGGAAGGACTATGGATGGGTTTCCTGTTTAGTAAAAATCTGGGTTTTTAAAACAGGGAGCACATCCCTTGGAAGGAAAGCGATGGAATGTGTTTCAATTTTGTTTTGGTGTGCACGGCTTCGCTATGATTTAAAGCAATTTTTTTTTTTTTGTCTCGGTTTGGTTTCTGTGACATTCAGAGAACATATTCCTGATGTAGAGTCTTCGCAATAGTTTGTCGATATTTGTGTTCATCCAATTTCCATTCTATTCTGAATTATATATACATTTTGGTGGGTAATGGGAAAGTGCTGGCATTTTCAACCATGACATATGAAAATATTACTTTAAATCATAAAATTATATTCACCATTTGAAGGGAAATAATTCCCAATTTCACATCTGTCTTGAGAACAGTTGGTTTTGAATAAATCCATGCAGAGAAGTATTTCCTAAAGTAACTGAACACTGTGAAGACTAGCCACAATTTCGAATCTTTGTGGTAATGGCAGAATATTCTCAGTGCCAACGCAAATTAGAGAGCAACCTCAGTGGTAGGATAGCTGGCGAGGCATAGGAAATAAAATATTATGTCTGTTTCAAATGAAGAATCAATAGATCTTCAGGAGGCAACCCTCTTAAGATTTCATGTCAATAATTAATGGTAAAGCACTCGTTTTCCTGGCCTTTTGACTTCTCTCTGGAGGATGTGAGACACAGCCAGCGCACTAAAATTTTATCTGCACACCCATTTTACCTGAGCTTCCTCTCAGGCCCCCGGTATTCTGTTCTCAACACGATGCTTCGTTTTAAACCATAAGATAAAGAAAATACTGGAGACATTATACTAGAGACTAAACCTGGGATGTAAGTAAACGCAAGAAATCTCAATGGGTCACTTTTCCTTTGCATGAAATATCAGTTACAATCTCATAATTACACTGTGTTATGGATTTTTTTTTTTAAAACTGGAATAAAGAAAATGATGCATTTTCTATGCATTGGTAGCAGTTATTCTCTCTTAGCACAAACTGTAACTCCATAGAAATACTCAGATTATAATTTGATGTTACAGTATCAAGATGTTCAAAAGGGAGCAAAGCCCCCAGCTCAGTAGTCAAAGCAGGAATGAAAATGCCTGGGAAGGAAGAACAAATCTTATCCCAGAGTTAATTTTAGCAAATGCCTTGAAAACCCAGGTAGACAACTGGGAACCAGCTGAAACTCCATCAGGGAATCCCCAGAGAAGTCTTGTGGGGCTGAATTTATGCTGTTTAAGGTGTCACTGTTACTTCTCCAAAACATTTCCAATAGAAACTGAATTGAGAAGATAGAGAGGAGGAACACAAAGTGGTGTCTGGCATTTTCCCATCTGGAAAAGCACATGCCCTTGCTTTAAGACAATCTTTAAATAAGAATCAATTTAGGGTCTTCTTTTTGTTTTATTTTCCTTGAGTAAGACTTCACTGAAATTTTATTTAAATCATAATCTCTTCTTAGATTTTTTTGACAAGTGTTTAACTTTTTGAAGCAGAGATTGTTTTTCATCATGGGTTCAATACACCCAGGATTGAACAGTCTAAATAAAAAGAAACCAATGATGAATGAGTAATACTGTATGTTCTTGGGTATACCACAATGCATAGCAGAAAAAGAAACGAGGAATAGATTTGTTTTCTTTTTTTCTATTTCAGATGTCAGAAAAAAAATCTTAATATTATGCTATTATTCAGAGATTTTTTGTTTAAATGACATTGTCAAGACTAATTTTCTTGAAAACGTGAAATATACCTCACGGCTAACAGAAGACATAGAAATTAAGGTTTATTTATGTGTGTATGCATTTATTTATGTGTATATGCACCAGGAGTCCTGGTGGCACAGTGGTTAAGAGCGCGGCTGCTAACTGAAAGGTAGTGGTTCAAAACCACCAGCCGCTTCTTGGAAACCCTGTGGAGCAATTCTACTCTGTCCTGTAAGATTGCTATGAGTAGGAATCAACTTGAAGCCAATGGGTTTGGTGTTTGGTTTTTTGTTTTATACACATTTAAGGAAGACTTTTACATGGAGTTTTGTCAGGGAAATTGAGTGTCTTTTATCCAATTTAGTGTTACCATTGTTTTTCTGTTTCCCCCCTGCTCTACGTATGGCCCTCCAGATCTTTTTTGTTTCTACTCTAAGATCTCTAACAAATCCCCTTATACTATAAACAAGGTTACTAAGATAAAGGAGAGCTTTGAGCTGACGATCTGTAACATCAGCTCTAATTTTAATAGTCTATGAAGTAATGTTTTATATCTCTCAATTTTAAAACATATAGTTATGTGTTTGTATGCATTTTCAGTACTTTAAAAAATTTATGTATAAATAAATTATGAATTAATAGATATTATGTCCATAAAATATAAATAAAATGACAAATGTATTAAAAAGAGCTACTCTCCTATTCTCTTTGAGTGGTAATACATTATGACTAGTGACCATCAGCGGTCTTTCTGGATGAGTGGCTAGCCTGAAGGTTCTGACCAATGTCTTCCACTGCCTGATGAAGCAGAAATGACACTGATGAGTAATTGGGAGATCTGTGTTCTTAAAGCAGATATACCTGTCAATAGCTTTGGACAGTCATCATTCTGGGACTCAGTTTCTTCCTCTGTGCATCAGGGAGTTGAGTTAGATGGTTTCTAAGGCCTCTTCTTATTCTGTATTTCTGAGACTCTATGTAATATTCACTGATTCAAAGGTTATTCATCTACATAGAATGAACAATTATATACCAGTGTCTTCAAGGTTCTGCTCATAGAACTAAGTGCAATAGAAATTTACTTTAACTGTCATATATATAAGTTGGAGAGAGCAAATGAAATGGAAAACATTGGCCTAAATTCCAAAGTCAGATAAAACTAAAGTTTAAATTTAGATTTTTCTTTATTAGCTGTATTAGCTTGACTTTCTTTCTTTATTATATTTGCAGTAATTCTATCTGACATTAGTAATGGGAAGTGAACTTAAAATAGTATTAGTTCAGCTAAGAGTCAGATTCTTGTTAGACTGGAGTCTAAGGAGTTCAGGCAGAAAAAGGATGAGGAAAGAAGTCGCCATCATTTCTAGAAATAAGAGCTATATACTCAAAGGGTGCATTTGCTTAAGCAGAGTGTTAATCTCAACAAGAGAATGAATAAGTAGCTACCACCTAAGTAGTTACTTGAATACAGTATTAAGGACTAACCTAAGTATCACAAAACATACAACAAATTCAAGATTTTAATTCCACAAGTAGTTTTGCAAGCCAAGACTGGCAGTGATGACTCCAGATAAGAGACAGTGCCAACAGATGAAGTGAAAAATGATTAGGCCCTGAGCTAAGACTTTGACAATAAGGACAATAAGAACTAACATTTATTGAGTGTTTAATATGTGCCAGGCACTTTTTTATGTACTATACATCCACTGATTAATTTAATCTATTTTAAATTCTTTTGTGTAAGCATCATTAACCTCTCTAATCTCAGCTGTAAAATGAAGATTTTGTGTCTGACTCTAGAGCCCACATCCTTAACCTCTATCTTATTCTGCTACTTCAAGTAGAGAAGGTCAAGGAGGGATATATTTGATAAACAATCTAGTGTTGGAAATGATAAGCCTTTAGGTTTCAGTCCATGAGATGGATTAACACAGTGGCTGCAGCAATGAGCTCAAACATAGCAATGATTGTGAAGGTGGTGCAGGACCGGGCAGCGTTCTGTTTTGTTGTACAAAGGGTCGCTATGAGTCGGAACGAACTCAATGGCACCTAACAACAATATGTCACATTTAGTGTCACATTTTGTGTCATGCAAAACTGCCTTGAGCAAAGTATGAAATCTCTGTTTCAAAAATCTTCCGACTAGTAATTATGATACAGATATGTATGTTAGTTTATCAGTCTATATAGGATTTCACAAGAAACTCACTGATGCTTCAAAAAGTCCTGTGACAAATTTATTGTGTGTCTAAGATACTAGATCGACCATCTAACACTAGGGTTCAAACACAAACCCACTTGCCCTCCATTGATTTACAGATTAACGAGATTTGTAGGGGTAAGAGAATGAGATAGCATCCACTCTGTTGACCTATTTAAATTTCAAATAACATGACATCAGAGTGATGTTCCTGACTTTTTTTTTTTTTTTTTTTAGTAATTTCACAGTTTTCAGTCATGTAAATTGTGATCTGACTAAATGTTTGATACTTATGGCTCCATTGTTACTCATGAACCTCAATTTTTAGTAGCTAATCATTAAAGTTCAAAGATGGACATTTAAATATCAGCCTTGTAGGTCCCTGAAAATATAGACACTATAATGTTATATGACTATTGTGAAAAAAGAATTATTTCTCCTACTATTGATAATGGATCAATTCCCAGAGTTTTCACGAACATATGGTATTCAGAATTTGAAGTTTGATTGAACTTTTTTGTTTGTCTCTAGAAAGAATAATATAAAAGAGTAGCAATGTATCCATTAGACTTCAATAATTGGCTACAGACACTCTGTCATCTAGTTAAGTAGGTAAAAATCTGAAAAAAAAAAAAGAAATGCAGAAATGCATTAAAATTGTTTTATGTGTGAGAAAGAACTCTTTGAGTCAGTCATCATAGCTAAGTATGCTTTTAGCACTTAAAACAAATTCAAAAGGCATGAACTAGCTAAATAATTTAAACAGACTTTATTCTTGATTCATGCATTTCCCTTCTAATAATGTAACGACAGGGCACCTACTCTGGTCTATACTAATTAGCTAGAAATAAATATCTTGGCCTACCTCCTTCAAATCTTTCGATTTTTCTTCTTAATCAAGACAGCACCCTAGTTCTCTTGGAGCCTTACTTGAGTTCACCTAGATCTGAGAAATAAATAGCACCTATTCAAATCTGAATTGCACACAGTGGACAAAGCAACGCTGGAATACTAATGACCACTCTAGACAGATTTAGTTAGCATACGTAATAACAAAGATAGAACCAAATAGATAATGGTGGAGAAGTAGCTCAGGGTAGGCTCCAGAAATTAACCCTAGGATTCAAGGGCAACTGTGGGCACTTTAGTGTTACAGAAATATTCAACAATTTTGTGCAGTTTTTAGTAGACAAATGCAGGCAGTTTTGAAATGAAGCATCAGAGGGCAGTTGAAGTAAAATGGTAGTCAGGAAGAGACAGATTAGGATAATGTTGTAAAATACATAGGAAATATAAATAGCTTGGCAATTGGAAATGAGAAGAGTGTGTCTGTTTTTCCTATCTCGTTGGTTTCAGCAGAGATGAACTGACTTCACTGGTTTGTAGTTTGTACTTGTGGTTGTAAGTACTATGCATGTGAGGAGGAAGGGCTGATACACAACTGATAAATCAACATCTGAATTCAGGGAGACTAGGGTTTATGGAATTCATAAAATTGTGGTGTTGGCAAAGAACACTGAATATCCCATGGAGTGCCAGAAGAATGAACAAGTCTGTCTTGGAAGAAGTACAGCTAGAATGCTCCTTAGAAGCAAGGATGGCTGGACTTCGTCTCACGTACTTTGAACATCTTATCAGGAGGGACCAGTTCCTGGAAAAGGATATCACGCTTGGTAAAGTAGAGGGTCAGTCAAAAAAAGGAAGACTCTAGACAAGATGGATTGACACAGTGGCTTCAACACTTGGCTCAAACATAATGATTGTGAGGATGGTGCAGGACCGGGCAGTGTTTTGTTCTGTTGTACGTAGGGTTGCTTTGTGTCAGAATGGACTCAACAGTACCTAACAACAACAACAACAAAGAATCCAGATAGTTGACTGAGAAAGAGTGGACAACAGGGAAGGAGGAAAATTATATACTCTATTAAATAGAGTACTGCATTCTGTAAGCCAAAGAAAGTGTTTCAAAAAACAGGGAATAATCTGCATAAAGGATTTTGAGAGTTCTAAGAAGAAGACGTCTGAGAATTACTTTAACAATGTGAAGATTTTTGGTGGCTGAGGAAGGAACAGTGTGAAGGATGAAAGTCTAATAAGAGTGAATTTAAGAGAGGAGAGGAAGGAAGGGGGGATAAGTGGAAGTCGAGAGCATGAGTACAGACAATATTTTCTAGAATTTTTGTTTTAAATGAGAGCAGATAAATGATGTGGCTGTTGAGGAAGATTTGAAACATAAGGATAGCTTTTACAATTAAATCTAATATTTGTTAAGACAGAATATATTGTTTCATGTTGATTTGCTAATGGGAATAATCTAGTAAAGAAGAAAAACGATGATGCAAGAGACAAGAAGAGAAAATTACTGGGGTGTGAGTTATCTGAGTAGAGAAGAAGGGATCTGATCCAATAGATAAGTGGAGGCACTGACATTAGATACAATTTATGGAGTAATATATCTGACACTGGAGGATTGAGATGCTTTACATAAATGAATTTCTCTAAGAAGTGAAATTCGCCTCTGTTATTTACAGTGATTATTTATAGGATTTTGTAGTCAAACCCTTCTAAAAGTGATTATGTATCCAAATGTGTAATTTATTTTTTCCCTTAAATGGCTCAGGATCCCTAATGTGAACTCAATATAACATGCAACCTACAGGTGGTAGACTGATGGACTATTTTCTCTCTTGGAGTTATCTTTATAAGAATCTTAGCTACTGTTTTGTTCTTATTGATACTAGAGATTTTCACATTATAGATAATGTATCAGTCAGGGCTGTCAGGAGACAGAAGTCACACAGCAATTTGAATAGCGAAAGTTTAATATAAAAAATTAACTATTTACAGGGGATTAGATACTAAGAACTGCCCTATGTGGCAATTCTACTCTATTCTACAGGATCCTATGAGTTGGAATCAACTGGACAGCAGTGTCGTCGTTTTCCTTAGATGCTAAGAACGCATCAAAGGAATGTCCTAGGACTAGGCGGGAATACCCAAGGATGAAAAGGTGCCCTGTCCCTCCCCCACGGGTAGGCCCATCTCTCTAAAGCAGGGATTCAGACCTCAATGAACAAGGTGCGGCTACATCTCAATGGATAGCAGAGTTCACTACCCGAGACCAGAGCTGGTCCTAGATATTGGTCTGAGCTGGCAGGTAGGGAAATGCAAGCCAGGACTACAGTCTGGAAGTGTTTCTCTGGGGTGCAGTGAGTTGAGGCTGGTGGGCTTGGGACACTGGGCTTGGACTGGCAAGCAGGAAACCTGTACCAGGGTACATACAGGCAAGCTGAGATAAATGTCCCTAGGTGTCCCCCCAAAATGTGTGTCAACTTGCTAGACCATGATTCCCAGTATCGTGCGTTTTACACCTAAATTGGCTCAACAAATATTAGTGTAACATAATAATGTGTTCATTCACGTTAGACATATACTATTGCTACAGAGTGTGGATAGGCTAACTATGATCGTCAGGCCTAGTCCATCCTGCCACTTGTTTTTGTAAATAAACTTTTATTAGAACACAGTCAAGTCTATTAGTTTATGTATTGGTCTATGGTGGCTTTTGCACTTCAACAGAGTTCAAAGGCCATGTTACCCTCCTGGTTCTTGATCAAGAGTCCCCCTCTGAGCTTCTGTGTTCTAAGGTTTTATCAGTCACCTGGCAGACTCCCCAGCCAATCTGAATGAAGATCAACTACTTGGTAGTGCCCTCTAGCTAATCCCAGTAAAAGTCAGTTCCTGGGAGGGCCTTCCCAGCCAAACCTGGTAAAAGTCAGATTGGGTGGGGCTCCCCAGCAAATCCGGATGAAGATCAGTTTCTGAGCAGAGCTCCCCAGCCAATCCTTGTAAAGGTCAACTACAGGGTGGTATCTCCCAGCCCCCGCTAATCCTGGTAAAGGTCAGAGTGATGGGGGAGGACAGCCATTCTAGGTAAAGATCAGACTGGGTGGGGCTTCAGAACCAGTACCAAGATGCCAAATTGCTTTTTTAGTAAGGTGGTTCCACACTGTGCAATAACTTTAAAAATTAAATAAAAGTAATGGGACGTTGTTACTCTTCCGTACTATGTGGGAGCAAAATTCTCATTAAAGTCATTAAGTAAGGGTTTTCACCTATAACTAACACCAAATTATCTTACAAATTATCTCTTTCTCTGCCTCACGTGGACAATGGAAACTTACCTCAGTATGAGATAAAATTAAATTCTAACCAGCATCAACGTCATTATCATTACAAGTAAGTCATTTGAAAAAATATTATGTATTAGTTTTCTATTGTGGTGGTAACTAATTACCATAAACTTAGTGGCTTAAAATAGAATCCATTCAATTGCTCACAGTTCTGGAGGTCAGAAGTTCAGGAGGTTTGGCTGGGAACTATGCCCAAACCAACAGGTCTGCCATTTGGAGGCCCTGGGGAAGAATCGGCCTCTAAGCTCATTCAGGTCGTTGGCAGAATTCAGTTCCTTGAGGCTGTAGGAATGAGGTCCGCCTTTCCTTGGTGGCAGCCAGACTAGGCGCTCTCAGCTTCTATAGGCCACCTGTACTCTTAGTAACATGGTCCCTCCAGTTCAGCACCAGGAGATGAAACTTTCTCATGCTTCAAACTTTTTTACTTCCAGTTCTGTTACCAGAAGGAGGAAGCTATCTTCTTTTAAAGGATCTGTGTGATTATGTAAGGCTAGTCAAGTTAATCTTCCTTTTGCAATATAAAGTAATATAATGAGGGGAGTAATAGCAGGGATATGGGTAATGGGGGCAATCTTAAAATTCTACCCACCATACGTATACAAAAGGTGATTTGCTTATTATGTGGGCATGGAGGGGGTATTACCTATACAATTTAAGTATCAATAATTCCTAGTGTTCAATGTTGTAAATTAGCAATGAAATTTATATGAACTTGTAATGGCTTTCCTAACGTTGAAAATGCTCATGCTGACTCAAGGGTTGCCATGCATGCTAAGCACCAGGACTACAGGGATAAGCATGACCCTGTCTTTGCCCTTAAGTCACTAGAGGGGGTCAAGTGCATAAACAGGCACTGCAATGCTATCTGGAATATGCTGCAATAAGGATAAGGTTAGAAGGTTACAGGAGCAGTTGTGAACGGACAAATGTTAGAGAAGATTTTCAGAGAAGATGATGTCAGAGGTGAAGTAAACGGTGTATATGACTTTCCCATTTAGGTAGGAAATTGCATCTATTTGAAATAATCTAGAGGTGAAAGAGAGTTTGGCACATTGTTCATTAACTTCAAGTGGTAGATTTAGCTGGAACCGGAGGAAGATGGTGGTGTCAGTCATGAGGTAAGGAACATATATGTAGGAATGATTTTGAGTGAAAGATATTGGATTCAATCCCCGCCATGCTGAATTCAAGGATCAGATAGAACCCCATGGTGAAGGCACCTAGACAGCAGTTAGATAAGTGCACAGGTCTGGATTAAAAGATGAACTAGAAGTACAGAACTGAAAGTGATTGACATGGGCATGGGAGTGGTTGATGTCGGAAGAATCTGTAGAGAGTAACGAGAGGAGACAAAGGTGGGGTTTTGTTGACAGCCATAAAATAGTGTTGCCTTTTCATTGTACAGTATATGGTTTAAGCTATGAGGTAACATAGCTCATGGTCTTCACATGAGGGAGAAGATATTTTTGGGATAAAATATAACAAAACTTTTAGGGAGATCTTAAAAATGTGTTTTCTATCTACAAAATAAAGCGTTTCTCTGTTATCCTATAATGTGACACTGCTAGTCAGATTTTCCACAGCTTAAGAGGATCTGATTTAATACACGTGCTCTGTGGCATACTCTAAATCCCGTATATGGGGCACACGGGGGAACTCTTAAGTAGAGAGAATTATACATGGCAGATGACACTGATTTACAAAGAGAGGTCACTGAGACCACTGATAGGAAAAGCTTGGGCATTCGGATAATGCTCTGGACTGAGGAGACAACCATCTAGGTTCCACAACCAAAGTCACAGATACGAACTTCAAATTAAAAGTGTGCAGGTGCACGGAATAGCAGACTTCAAATGCTGCAGCCATACTTACAATGTGCTTCAGCAAGTACCAACAGAAATTATTTCATTAAGTGAAGGTTAATGATTCATCCAAGCAATACTGGATAGGTCATCTAGCATTTTTGAAGTTTTATGTTTAGAAAACTAGCAAGAAGAAAAACAAAACTATTTTTCAAAGAAAATCTGCAAAATGAAGCTTACCAAATTTTCCAAGCCCAATGAGTTCTAGTTAAACCTTCAGTGTAGGAATGCTGATGTCAGTGGCTAGCTTTGCTGAGCATTTCCGTATCAATTCTAAACCAGAAATAAGACTTGCCCATTCCAAAGAAGTTACAGAGATTTCAAAACTATAAAAATGATAAAAATTAGATTAACATACAATTAGAATAATGATACCATTAAAATAACATTCATTTTTGGAACTTTAGCTCATTAGAAACCTCTCACATTTGAGGCAATTCATCTTCCATGTGCTGTTTCGTGCTTTGTTATGACATTATTTATCAGATTTTTATAAGTACTTATCAGCAAACAGTAGAAAAAGTGATTCAACTGATGTAGTATATCAGATGTAGTTAATCAGAATTTCCCCAGTGGTTTCACCTTCACATCCACTGTGCTTTTAAGCTCTTCTGTGATATAAAGTATGCTATGATATTTGTCCATCTGTTGAACAAGAATCTATTTGACTCATATTTCATAGTTTGGTGTGAGGAAAAGACATGCAGACGAGTAACTCAAGAGGATAATTATTGTAATACAGAGATCTGGAGAGTGTAGTACAGAGGAGGTAAACTTTAGTCCATCTAGGGTTCAAAGATTAGGTAGCGGTTAAGATTAGGCTCAGAGAAGAGAGAATGAGTAAGATTGCTTATGTTGGAAAGTTAGGAAGGAATTTCAAAAAGACAATGCTCAAATGTTTTATAAGCTGCCAATTTACAGTATTTTTTATTATGGCATCCCAAGGAACTAATACAGTAAGCAATCAGCTTTCTGCATTAGTAGTGATCCATGAATCCAGGACCCTTCTGTTTTGTAGCTTTGACATTCTCTAAGGATTCAAAACCATCCAGATTCACCTGGTAGTATGAGAAAGAATAAAACTGCTTGCCTGTTGTAGGTTCACATGAGCCATGCCTGTAAGTAGGATCTACCCTTCTGCTCATACTATGTGACTTAGTTATCTAGTGCTGCTATAACAGAAATGCCACAAATGAATGGTTTTAACAAACAGGTTATTCTTTCACAGCCTAGTAAGCTAGAAGTCCATATTCAGGGTGTCAGCTCCAGGAGAAGGCTTACTCTTTCTGTTAGCTCTGGAGGAAGGTTCTTGTCATCAATCTTCCCCTGGACTAGGAGCTTCTTAGCACAGGGAGCCCAGGTCCAAAGGAAGCACTATTCTCCTGGTTTTTGTTTCTTGATAGTAGGAGGTCCCCCACGTCTCTCTGCTTGTTTCTCTCTTTTATATCTCAAAAGAAATTGGCTTAAGACAATATCTAATCTTGTAGATTGAGTCCTGCTCCATTAACGTAACTATCACTAATCCCATCTCATTAACATCATAGAGATAGGATTTACAACACGTAGGAAAATTACATCAGATGACAAAATGTTGGACAATCACATAATACTGGAAATCATGGCATAGCCAAGTTGACAAATATTTTTGGGAGACACAGTTCAACCCATGACATTACGTTACTCACATTTCTATATCTAACTGAGTGAAAGAGTAGGAAACATAGTATAGTTGTTTCCAGGGAAAAATAGAAATGAACTTTGCCTAACAGCCAGCAGCTTCAGCAACAACAAATTTAAAAGACTTTAAAATTTGCCTAATGAAGGGTATTTTTTGAGGGGTAGAGATTAGGAGAAAAGAATACTTGATATAATAATATTTGCAAGTGCATGGAAATGGAAGGCAGAATGCAAAATAATTTTCTTAATTACAGCACAGTAGTTTATTGGGTAAGTTGTGCAACAATTAAATCATCAAGAAGTAGAAGTGCAGATAAGTAGAGTGACGCAAGTTATGTGTTCCTGATTCGTTCTAAGGCATAAATAATAATCTATCAACAAATTACAGGCTAATGAATTATTATTCATCTCTGTGAAAATCTCATGATACAGTTATATTTTATAACCAATTACTGAATAACTGTGATTATTTTGGAGCCCTGGTGGGCTGACGAGTTGTTAAGACCCCAGCTGCTAACCAAAACGTCGGCAGTTCAAATCCACCAGCCTCTCCTTAGAAACCCTATTGCACAGTTCTACTCTGTTCTATAAGGTTGATATGAGTCAGAATTGACTCACAGCAATGGGTTTTTTTTTTTTTTTTTTGGTCGTTATTTTATAGAGTAGAAATCTCAACCAGATTTTTCATACCACCCAGTCTACACACACTTTATTATATTCATGGACAAACTGAGAGCAATGCATGTGAAGTGACATTCCTAAGGACACATAGCTAGGTAGTGGCAGATGTAGGATTTAAACTCGTATGTCTTGAGCTCTGATCTTTTTTGTTCTAGCATGTTAGAAGTTGTAGAGAAGTAGTCTTTACAGAACCCAAAACTGCTGGAAGCAGAGGTGTTGTTCAGTAATATTTGCACACCGGCCCCACATTTTCTTGCAAGAATCAGCACAGTTGTGCAATGACACACTGTGACCAAAGGAACAGACTCGAGAACCCAAATGTAAATTCATCCACCTATGGTCACCTGATCTTTGACAAAGACCCAAATCAATTAAATGGGGGAAAATGCAATCTTTTTAACAAATGGTGCTAGCAAAACTGGATGTCAATTTGTAAAAAAGTGGAAACAAAACCCACACCTCACACTATACACAAAAACTAATTCAAAATGGATCAAAGACCTAAATATAAAAGTAAAAACTATAAAGATCATGGAAGAAAAAATAGGGTGAATGCTAGAGTCCCTAATATATGGCATAAATAGGATACAAACCATAATTAACAATACACAAACAGCAGAAGATAAGCTAGATAACTTAGATCTTCTAAAAATTAAACACTTACTCTCATCAAAAGACTTCACTAAAAGAGTAAAAGAGAACCTACAGACTGGGAAAAAACTTTGGCTATGAAAAGTCCAATGAAGTTCTAGTTTCTAAAATCTACAGGAAAATCCAGTACTTCTACAACAAAAAGGCAAATAATCCAGTTAAACAACGGGAAAGGATATGAACAGATGCTTCATCAAAGAAGACATTCAGGCAGCTAACGTACACATGAGAAAATGCTTGCGATCACTAGTCATTAGAGACATGCAGATCAAAACTACAATGAGATATCATCTTACCCTGACATTAGTGGCACTAATTAAAAAAATTTGAACAAAAAACAGAAAATAACAAATGTTGGAGAGGCTGTGGAGAGATTGGAACTCTTATGCACTGCTGGTGGGGATGCAAAATGGTACAAGCATTTTTGAACATGATATGGTACTTCCTTAAAAAGCTAGAACTAGAAATACCATACAATCCAGCAATCCCTTTCCTAGGAATATATCCTAGAGAAATAAGAGTTGTCACACGAGTAGACATATGCACACTCATGTTCATTGCAGCATTATTTGCAATAGCAAAAAGATGGAAACAGCCTAAGTGCCCATGAACAGATGAATGGATAAACTATAGTACATACACACAATGGAATACTACGCAATAGTAAAGAACAATGGAGAATCTGTGAAACATCCCAACATGGATGAATCTGGAGGGCATTATGCTGAGTGAAGTAAGTCAATCATAAAACGACAAATACTGTATGAGACCACTATTTTAAAAACTCATGAAAGATTTACACACAAAAAGAAAGAATATTTGATGGTTACAACGGAGTCGAAGGGTGCGGAGGGAAAAACACTAACTAGACAATAGATAAGTGGTAACTTTTGTGAAGGGTAAGACAGTACACAATACTGGGGAAGTCAGCTCAACTTGACCAAGGCAAAGTCATAGAAGCTTCATAGACAGATCCAAACACCCTGAAGGCCCACGTTACTGGGCTGAGGGCTGGGGACCATGGTCTCAGGGGACATTTAGTTCAATTAGCATAACATCGTTTATAAAGAAAATGTTCTACATTTGACTATGGTGAGTAGCTCTGGGGTCTTAAAAGCTTGAGAGCGGCAATCGAAGATAAATCTACTGGTCCCACCCTGTCTGGAGCAAAGGACAATGAAGAAAACCAAAGACACAAGAGAAAGATTATTCCAAAGGACTAATGGACCACAACTAACCACTGTCTCCACCAGACTGAGTCAGGAACAAATAGATTGTGCCCAGCCACCACCACTGACTGCTCTGACAGGGGTCACAATAGAGGGTTCCGGACAGAGCTGGAGAAAAAAGTAGAACAAAATTCAAACTCGCAAAAAAAGACCAGACTTACCGGTCTGATAGACACTGGAAAAACCCCAAGATCCCCAGAAGCCCCTGGAAACCCCAGAAACCCTTTTAACTAAGTACTGAAGTCATTCCTAAAGTTCACTCTTTAGCCAAAGCTCACACAGGACTGTAAAATAAGCATTAACACACATAGTTCAACTGTGTATATGAGACTAAATGGGCACACCAGCCCAAAAGCAAAGATGGGAAGGCAGGAAGGGACAGAAAAACTGGAAGAATGGAAATGAGAAAACTAAGGTCGGAAGGGGAGAGTGTAATACATCAGGGAGTTGGCAACCAATGTCACAAAACAATTTGCGTATTAATTGTTTAATGAGAAACTAATTTGCTCTGTGGACTTTCACCTAAAGCACAATTAAAAAAAAAAAAAAAAAAAAGAATCAGCCAGTTGGTGCTCATTTTGTTTCAAGAATCAGGGGTATCTGATATTTGTAAAATTTTCTTTACATAAAGCTGCTCAGATTGTGGAAGTTGTTCTAGCATGTACGGAAGGGCACGAATGCAGAAATATTGCGGATTTCCAGATCTAGTGAGACTCTCCCAAAGACAATCAATGTCTCTGACAGCTGCAGACCCCTTAAGGTTTCTGGGGACCCAGGCATAGCCATATGCTGGCACCCACTCTTGTTCTGATGTAGCTAAGTCACTGATGAAATTTTAATTTTTTGACTAATTAAATTGCAAACAAATCTAACATTGTTTGGGTGTGCATGAAATCTTTTGTTTTCATAATAATATTTTATTGTGTTTTTGGTGAAAGTTTGCACAGCAAATTAGGTTCCCATTTGACCATTTCTGTACCTATTGTTCAGTGACATTGGTTATATTAGTCACAACGTGTCAACGTTCTCATTATTTCTGTTTTGTTCTGTTTCCATTAATATAGCTTCCCTCCTCTCCCTCCTTCCCCCCTTACCGTCTCATTTTTGCTTTAGGATAAATGTTGACTGTTTGGTCTCATATAGATGATTTTTTTTTTTTAAAGAGCACAGTACTCATGGGCGTATTGTTTATTTTATGAGCCAATCTGTTATTTAACTGAAAGGTGAACTCTAGGTGTGGTTTCAGTACAAAGTTTAAAGGGTATCTCAGGCGATAGTCTTGGGGGATCCTCTAGTCTCTAGTGGTCCAATAAGTCTGGCCTTTTTAAAAAGAATTTGAGTTTTTGTCTACATTTTTCTCCCATTTTATCCAGGGCCATCTACTGTGTCCCTGGTCAGAATGGTCAGTTGTGGTAGCCAGTCACTATTTACTTCTTTTGGTTTCAGAATAGATGAGGTCATGGTTCTTATAGACTATTAGTCCTGTAGATTAGCTTCTTCTTTGAGTCTTTGGTTTCATTCTTTCTCTTTTGCTCCAGATGAATAGAGACCAATAATTGTATCTTAGATGGCTGCTTGTAAGCTTTTAAGACCCTAGATGCTACTCACCAAACTAAGATGTAGAACATAAAGTTTATGAACTATGTTACGCCAATTGACTGAGGAGTACCAGGAGACCATTGTCCTAAGCCTTCAAATCCAGTAAACCAATCCCACGAGGTGTTTGGTTATGCCTAGGAAGTATCCATAACTCTGCCCCCTATGTGCTGTATTATACATATGAAATGCAAACAAACATGCAAGCCTACAGGTATGCCTATATGTGTACCTGTATATACACACATATACCTTCACATGTACATATATGGGTACATATCTACCTATGTAACCACACACATATTTTTTGGTTGTTATTGCTCTTGTTGCAGAATTACATGTATGATAGCATTTACCAAAAACTTCCCTTATTCTTGTGTACTTCTTATGTCATCGTTAACCTTGGTCAAATTGTGCTGACTTCACCCACATTGGGTATTGCCTTCCTTATCACCCAAAATAACAGGTGTCTAATGTCTAGAGAGTGATTCCTCTCCATCCCCATCACATCCCTGGCATCCACCAATGAACACTGTTTTCTCTATATATACCTATTCTTGTCTTCTTATAAAAGTGCTATCATACAGTATTTGCCCTTTCGTGACTGCCTTATTTCACTCAGCATAATGTCCTCCATATTCATCCATGTTATAATATATTTTGAGAACTCATTTTTATTCTTTATAGCTGCATAGTATTCATGGTATGTATGTACCACATTTTGTTCATCCATTCATCTGTCGATGGGCACTTAGGTTATTTCCATCTTTTTACTGTTGTGAATAATGCTGCAGTGAACATAGGTATGCACGAGTCTATTCATGTCACTGCTATCAGGAGAGAATTGCTGGGTCATAAGGTATTTCTATTTCTAGCTTTTTGAGGAAGCACCTTCCTGTTTTCCACAGTGGTTTACCATTTTACAATCCCACCAGCAGTGGATAAGGCTTTCAATCTCCCTACAACATTGCCAGCATTCATTGGTTTTTGTTGTGCATGGAATCTTTATCATGATATATAGCTCGTTACAAATAAGGTGCAATCATAACATAAATGGCTTTTTTAAAACAATTTTTTAAATTGCGGTAAATACATAAATAACAAAACCTTTGCCATTTCAACAATCTTCACATGTAGTTCAATGACGTTAAATATGTTCATCATGTTGTTTAACCATCGCTATTAATCATTCTTAAAATTTTCATCACTCTTAACTGAAGCTTAGTGTCCCCTATGTTTTGTGTCTTCCTTTCCCCCTCTCTCCCACCGGCCATTGGTAACCACTAACAAACTTTAGTCTCTACACACTTGCCTATTCTAGGTATTTTTTATGTAAGTAGGATCACACAATATTTGTCCTCTTGTGACTGACTTATTTCACTCAGCATAAGATTTCCAAGGTTCATCTGTGTTATAGCACATGTTGGAACTTCATTTCTCTTTATGGCTAAGTAGTATTCCATTGCATGTATGTACTACATTTTGTTTATCCATTCAACTCTTAATGGATATTTAACCTGTTTCCACCTTTTGACTATTATGAATAGTGTTACAATCAACACGGGTGTACAAGTATCTGTGTTTCTGATTTTGCTTCTTTTGTTTGCTGGATCGTATGGTAATTCTGTTTAAATTTCTTTAAAAAAATGCTAGAGTATTTTCCACAGCAGCTGTAACATTTTTATAATTCCACCAGTGATCAATTAGGGTTTCAATTTCTCTACAACCTCATCAACACCTGTTGTTTTCTTTTCTTTTTTTTTTTGAATGATAGTAACTCTAGTGGGTGTGAAGTGAGTTCTCATTGTGGTTTAGACATGCATTTTTCTAATAACTAATGATGCTGAACATCTTTTCGTGTGCTTTTTAGCCATTTGAGTTTCTTCTTTGGTGAAATGTCTGTTCAAGTCATTTGCCCATTTTTTATTAAGTTATCTGCCTTTTTGTTATTAAGTAGTAAGAATACTTTTTTATATTCTAGATATTAAACCCTTACTTGATACACGACTTCCAATAATTTTCTCCCCATTTTTAGGTTGTCTCTTCTCTTTCTGGGTAAAGTCCACTGATGAACAAACATCATTTTATGTTATTTTCGTGAGGTTGCATTTATCTATTTTGTCTTTTGTTGCTTTCACTTTTGGTGTCATGCCTAAAAATTGGGTCCCAAAGCATTACCCCTACATTTTCACCTTGAGTTTTATTTGTTTTACCTCTTACATTTAGGTCTTTAATCCATTTTTAATTAATTTTTGTATATGGTGTGAGGTATGGGTCCAGGTTCATTGTTTTGCTTGTAGATATCCAGTTTTCCCAGCACCATTTACTAAAGAGACTGTTCCTTCTCCATTGGATGGGCTTAGCATTCTTGTCAAAATTGATTGACTATAGATGTGAGGATTTATTTCTGGATTTTCAATTCTATTCCATTGGTATATATGTATATCATTATACCCGTACCAGACTGTTTTGATTACTGTAACTCTATAACATGTTTCGAGGTTGGGAATTGAAGATCCTCCTACTCTGTTCTTCTTTTTCAAGAATGCTTTGGCTATTTTGGGCCCGTTGTGTTTCCATATAAATTTGAGGATTGGCTTTTCCATTTCTGCAAAGAAGGCTGTAAGATTTTTGATGGTTACTGTG
Organism: Dugong dugon; assembly: GCA_030035585.1. Taxonomy (NCBI): domain Eukaryota; kingdom Metazoa; phylum Chordata; class Mammalia; order Sirenia; family Dugongidae; genus Dugong; species Dugong dugon. The sequence continues at coordinate 113,073,694 of CM057473.1, read as the reverse complement.
CTGAGTCTACAGACTGCTTTAAGTAGTACTGATAGCTTAACAATATAAAGTCTTCTGATCCATGAACGTGGAGTATTTTTCCATTTGTTTAGGTCTTCTTTAGTTCCCTTCAGTACTGATTAATAGTTTTCAATGTACAAGGCTTTTACCTCTCTGGTTATTATTAGATACTTTATTCTTTTAGCTGCTATTGTAAAGGGAATTGTTTTATTAATTCCCTTTCCTGCTTACTCATTGCTAATGTAGTAAAACCTGACTGATTTTTGTTTATTGACCTTGTACCTGCCACCTTGTTGAATTCACTTATTCTAGTAGTGAATAGCTCTAGTAGCTTTCCTGTGGATTCTTTTTGAGCTTATGTATATAGGATTATGTCATCAATGAAGAAGAATAGCTTTACTTCTTCTGTCCCAATTTGAATATCCTTTATTTATTTTTCTTACCTAATTGCTCTGCCTTGGCTGTTTATTTTTCCTAAGTATTTTCTCTGTAGTTAATGCACACAGAGAAGTGGTATGGCAGATACTGTTAGCTGTCAACCAAATCTTTTTCCCCTCAACAGATTCTCTGGTTTGCTCAGGGAGATTGTATAACCAGTTAAAAAAAAATGATTTTGGGGGTACCTTCTTACCTAAAGGTGTACATTTGAAAAAGATCCATCCTTTTTGATGAGTTGGAGGTCTACTGAATAGTCTTTTGGGAAAGCAGCTGTTTACCTGACAGAGAGTATTAGGCTCTCCCTGGACTATGGATGTAATACCTGTTGTACGTGCATCAGTCTTGCAAACATGAGGACGCAAACTGCATGTGGAGTATGGTAGACTGATTTTTTACTTATAATTTCACTGTGTTTACATATCTTCTTGTTGCATAATGAATTAAACCCCTACTTGATACAGCCATAGTAGACAGATCTTTGTTGTACGTTGCAATCATCAATGGAAAAATGTACATACGTGATATTTGCCTATTGCCTTGTGAGAAAAAAAAATTCTTTCAATGATTCAAGTTGTTTAAGGGAATGTGGATTTTTTTCCAGACAATAGTGCTTTACTTTTTAAAGAAATTTTTGATTTTAGGGTAGTTTTAGATTTACAGAAAATTGTGAACATAGTAACAAGAACCTCTGTATATTGATACATTATTAGTCACTGAAATCCTTGCTTTTTCAGATTTTCTTTTCTTATTTTTTTAACATAATATCCTTTTTTCTGTTCGAAGATACTATCCAGGATACTACGTTATCTTCAGAACCCACATCTCCTTAAGCCTTTCTTGGCAGCAACAATTTTTCACATTTGCAGATTTTCTCGTTTTTGAAGAGTGCTGGTCAGGTGTTTTGCAGAATACCTCTCAATGATGATTTTTCTGATGTTTTTCTCATGATTAGACTGCGGTTTTGGGTTTTAGGGAGTAAGACCATGGAGGTAAAGTGCCATATTAGCAATATGATTTATGACTGTTGATGCTGATCTTCATCACATGACTAAAGTAGGTTTCTCCACTGTGAATTTACTCCTTTCCCATTTTTTTCATACTTTACTCTTTGGAAGGAAATCATTATGCACAGCCCATGCTTAAAGTGAGTGAAGTTGTGCTTTATCTCACTGAGGTTGAAATAGTTACATATTCTTCAGCCTTGAATATTTTTCATTTCCTTCCATTTAAAAAAACATATTTTTAATCATTTATTTATATCTGTATGGGCTCATGGATATTATTTTACACTTTGGGTTATAATTCAGACTACTTTATTTATTTTTTGCTCAAGTTGCCCCAGTTTTGGCCATTGGGAACTTTATCAATGGGCTCCAGTATTCCTTTCACGTATTCCCATCATTGTGAGTATTTTTTTGCTTTGTTTTGTTTTCCACACTTCTTACTTTCTGGTACTGCAAGACGCTCCAGGTCCTTCTTGTTTATTTCCTGCCCCAGCTCGACAATCAGTGATTTAGCCAAGGACTCTGGTTTATTATATTGAATAATGGTATTAGAAATCAAGATCTGGCATTAGGTGTGCAGGTTGCTACTGATCGGTCATTGTTTTTAGGACTTCTCAGCTGACAGGGCAAAAAAAAAAAAAAAAATGTGTGGGTATATCCCATTGCTGTCGAGTCAATTCCAGCTCTTAGTGACCCTATAGAACAGAGTAGAACTGCCCCATAGGGTTTCCAAGGAGCAGCGGGTAGATTCAAACCATTTTGAGGCTAGATATTGTTTCAAAACAAGTCTCAAAGAGTCACAACAAGTCTGGACTTAGGACTTCCACTCAAGGGTTACAAAGAGGAATCTCATTCTTGAGAGAAAGATGGAGGAGTTTATCTGCCTAAGGTTTTCCTATCACCTGTTTCCCCTAGGGCATTGTTCACTTCAAGTTTGTATTATAGAACCTGTCAGCAGATGCTCAGGATTCAAATGCCACGTCTCAGATGAAGTGTTTTCTCAAGACCCTGGAGTGTAAGTGTGATTCTGCAAAGGTTAGACACTGCCCAAAAGAGAAAAGGGGGAGACATCTGAGAGAATATGAGATAGCACACAAAGTTTATATCTTAATACCTTACTTCAAGGCCAAAAGGTACACGAAGCATACTTCAGAGATTAAAAAGATAATTTTATGTCAAAGTCCTTGGAAATAGCTATTCTCATTTACCAGTGTCTTCATTCCACCTAACCAGAAATGTCCTATTTGTGTATTTTTCCCAGCCCTGGCTGAACAGTGGTTAAGAGCTTGGCTGCTAACCGAAAGGTTAGCACTTGGAGTTCACCAGCCACTCCTTAGAAATCCTATGGGGCAGTTCTACTCTGTCCTATAGGGTCACTGAGTCAGAATCGACTCTATGGTAACAGGTTTGGTCTTTGGTTTGGCATTAAAGCTATTGACTCTAATTTTGCTCTTGTCTATATAGTGTCTTGTCCCTACCACCATGGACATACCTAAAACAAGAATATCTTCAAATAAACCTGCTACCCCTTATTATTTTCCTTTGCAAACGAGTACAAGATAATTTTACTTTTTTCCTTAGATAAAAACTTTTTCTAAATGACTTTTAGCAGAAATAGAGAGAAGTTTATTCTCATTAAATAGTTAATAGTTAAAAACAAAAATTTTAGCTGTCACTGCATATCCCTTCCGAAAGTATGTATATTATTTTAGAAGAACTGTAAAATGACTTTTTCCACAGTTTTATATGATATTGCAACACTGTTTTCCATTAATTATAGGAGTATAAATGGGTCATGGGTAAAAAAATAATAATAATTAAAAAAAAGAAAAACACACTATAGCAGTAAGCTTAAAAAATATAGGTGCCAGTGAAGTGAAATGGTGAGGCAGAAATGGACTGTGGATGTGTTCAACTAATATGTCGCCTAACTGATGGTGAGGCTTTTTTTTTTTTTTTCCCCTTAAAGTTCTAGAACTTTCCTTGTGTTAAACCTGGGCACATAAATATCGTTTAGTGTGGACTAAAAGTCTAAATAATCTAAATAATTCCAAATGGCTCCTGCATGCTTCACAAAATTAGTATTCTTGCTAGACATTATATCACAAAGGACCATCAGAGAAGCCATGTACTAGTGTAACCTTTGCAGGAAAATTGTTTGCAAGTTTAGCTCAATCAATATAAATATATTTCTATTGTCTCTTTTCAAAAATCACTATTTTGTGCAGCCTTGTACTTTACTTAAAAATTGTATAGAGCTTAAGCAATATACTGTGCCATTCATACAAAACAAAACAGAAAAAAATTGAATAATTCTAGCTAAAAATGTATAAAACTTTTACTGTTTTCAAAGTACTGTCAGTTGAAGGGCGTTACTTGTGTCTCACCAAGCCCCAAGCACCCTGTGAGTTTAGTAAGGAAGTAATATAATCTGGTTTTCTTGATGAAGACACTCGGACTTAAAGGTATTGTGGGAATAACTGATTAACGGTAATAATGAGACTGTAATCTTGGTCTTAAGATAGTCATTCCAACATTTTATATAACATTACATTTTTTGGTTCCATGTAATAATAATATGACTTAAAATTACTACTATCATTTTATTCTACTATCATTTAAATTACATGAATTATTATAATTTATTTTTAAATTCTGTCCTCTTAAAAGACAACTAAAACTTTTTTTTTTTTTACTGTGGCTAGAACCAAGGATCATTAGAAAACAACTGATTTTTCTCCTAAAGCTGAAATTCAATGGAAAAAGCAGTCTACCCACTTTTATTGTTGGAGCCGTTTCTATCAACATTAGTAACTTCTCTCTAGATACCTTATGTGATATTTTCTGAATTTGTATTTCAGGTGAGCATTACAATCTATCAGAGCAACTTGAATTAACACATTGAATTCGTACATTGTGTTTATTTTGTGAAATTCAGAGATGTTAGTTAAAAATTTTTAAGAATATTATTAATATTTTTCCTACTATTAATATTTTTTTTTCAAAGTGTTTTAGATGTACCAATTGTAGTGATATTCAGTGATCGAAAACTATTCACAAATATAAAAATATTAGGCATAAGAGCAATGTCTGAAAATACAAACCTATTAATAAAATAATAAATACAGCCTCAGGAAAGTACTGCCCCTCATATGTATCTCCCAATCTAAAATGTTTTTATTTTTCTTTTCTTACTATGAGGTAATGGCATGTTTCCGTAAAACTTTGTAAAATATGAAAAAAAAAAACAAAACACAAAGAAACATTTCATCCTTTAAAATCGTAAATTAAAGAAAGCACTTCTACTTTTCCTGCTCAAAAATTAACCCCCCTAAAAAACAAGAGGAGTAAGAAACCTTTCCACTCAGAGCAGAGTCTGTGTTTCTTGGATACATTATAGGAAGAGAAGCTTAAAACAGTTAAGGACAAATCAGATTTTAGGGAGAAATAGACCTTGGTGGAGGCCCTGGGTAGTGCTGAATGTTAAGTGCTCAGCTGCTAATGGAAAGGTTACAGGTTTGTGTCCACTAGGAGGCATGTTAGAAGAAAGGCCTGGTGATCTACTTCTGAAAAATCAGCCACCGAAAACCCTCTGGAGCACAGTTCTTCTCTGACCCACATGGGGTGGCCATGAGTCAGAGTCGACTGCACAGCAACTGTTTGTTGTGTGTGAGTGTGTGTGGCTGCAAATGGCAGAGAAAGCCAGCATACGGTGGTTCTCCAAATCAAGTGGTGCACCCTGAGGCGCAGTCTTTCTTCATAACAATCCAGTGGGTTGAATGGGCTGGCAGGGACGTTTCCTTGGACTTAGTTTGCCATTCACTCTATAAACTCTGGAATGTGTCCCTGTTTTCAAGAATGAGGGCAGGAGGAGACTCCATATTGTGAATGAACCAGCAGTGCTATTCTTCAGCCTGGGGAAGCGCAAAGGTTAACACGTCATACAGGAAAATCTGTGGGAAAGTAAGAATTCTCCACCCAAAGACACAGCCCTTCCCTGTTTCCTCACCTATGCCTTTTTTTTTTTTGTAAATAACTCATTCAAGAAGGACTGAAAAAGAAAACAAACAAGAGCTAGCCGAATCACCGCAAAGACAGAGCCACACGAAAGGAGGAAAGACGTAGGAAAAAACACGACGGCAAAAACCACGCAACGGGCAGCTCTTGCCACAGAGCAAATAATCATCAGGCCCAAATGTAAAACTTAATAAAGCATTTACTTTCATAAAACAAGAGGAAGATGAGCCGTGCCAATGCTGAGTTAAGGAAGACATGGTGAGAAAAAGAAACTGAGACATCCCTGGACGAGCTCAGGAAGAGTTTGAAAGAGAAAAATATAATTGTGACGAAGGTCATGTTGAAAGTTACACAAACAGATGAAAAAGAAAAACACCGCTGTAAATACAGAGAATGATGAAGAGGAAAGGACCGGGAAGCCTGAGTAAAACAAACTAAACACTGATTTGCAAATATTGCGAAGGATTACAAATAGAGAAGATAGACCAAGGATACTCATCATGCCCATGTTTGGTGCTCACTGGGGAAAGAATTAATGTAACAGCAAAAAGAAATATATAAAATTGTGATTTAAAGATTATTCTCAGAAATACAAGAATATTTCATGTCATACGTTGAAAAGGTACAATGTCCCCCGGAAAAACAATGCGAAAATAATCTAGCAAAGGTGCTGCTCATCAAAGTTAAAGAAAAATCATTTGGGCATCAAGGCCAAATGAACATCTCCCCCTGTGGGGAAAAATACCAGTCTGGCTTCAAAGTTCTTGGCAGCAGCCCTCAATGTTCCAAGGGCAATGGTGCTTACAATAACATCGAGAAAAATGTCATTCAGTAATTCTACAGCCAATCTAACAGTCATTCAATTAAAAAGATCAACCCGAAAATACTGAAAGCACTCAGGGAATATAGTCGCTAGACATCCTTCTCGTGTAAAGTACTAGGAGGAAAACTATACTAACAAACAAGCAATTGGAAAAAAAAAATAATCTGGGGGGGCATTAAAATATTTAACTGTAGGTTAAGATTAATGCAAATAGGCATTCATGTTACAGTGTACAATGCAAATGTTATGAATACTTAAAAAGGTGCAAGTAACAAAAGCTGAGAGAGAAAAAATACAAGTTACAGTCATATAAATTTATTTATCTTAAAAAGGAAAATAATGAAAAGTCTACACAATGGAGAGAGTGGAGGGTAGGGAAAAACGACCGAGAAGTATTTGAATGCCCTCATTACTCATAAAAGTGATAGAAGATAAAGAGTTAAGTAGACTTATACAAAGCTATTATTATAGAGACAATTATTTTAATGAAAGTAAATGTTCAGCAATTAGAACATGTAACAGACCATAAAATAAAACTAATACAAAAACAAAACTCACAGGAAAACAGATTATAAAGTGAACATTTAAAAGAAAAAAACCGAAGCTTAAAAAAGTCTTATAAAATTTACACCAATGGTTAAGTGTCTAATCTGTAAAAATAAACTGCCTAGATAGAACTATTAGATGTGAAAATTGTCAGGTTATATTCCAAAGCAAAATTCGTCCATTAACTTGATAAAATAGATATATCTAAAAAGTGATCCATGGTTGCTGAAAAAATGCATACTTGGCAAAATAAAAACAAAGGAGAAATCAGTTTCAATGCCATGAAAGTCTGAGTTCATAGCTAAATATAAAACATTAAAATGGTTGCTTAGCTTTACGTTCAGATAATAGCTATCTTAAAGAAGAAATAAAGCATCTATAGGGGGCAAAATGTGAATGATTTAATATTCAGATTATAGTTATTGTAGTATAAAAAAAGCATCTTACATTAAGGAACACCATAAGAGTGTTAAATGTTCATGAGGTCTAATACATTTGCATACTTGATATTAAACATTTATAAACCACTTTATATCTGCAAAAGGCTTCACTAGTAACTAGATTAGCACACACATAGAGTCTCTTTTTATTAAAGTAACTAAAGGAGGAAATTTTTGTCTGAATAAATAGCAGAATTCATGACCAAACTTACATTTTAGATTTTATGCTTATATTACCTGACAGAGACTCTGTATACAGACACTGTGAAATTCCATATGCCATTTCTGAAACTTGCTTTAACATTAGAAGGAGGAATGAGACGTAGTTCAGTTTCACCTAAATTATTTCAGGATTTAGAGCTTTAAAGCACTTGTCTAAAGCTTTCTAGATTTGAATAGGTTTGATAACAGATATGCTGTTTTCTAGCAGGGGAACTAAAATTCTCCCGTGCCAGGAATGACATAAAGAAAAGTCGTCCGTTTGTTGAAAAAGCCCGCAGACAGCCTTGCTATTGTGAGAGTAACTGCTGAGTTTCTTACTTTTCAAGAATTAACTTTAAAAAATATATATTTTCTTAGTTTGTCTTCATAACTCATTTCAAAGAAGTTGAAATAGGCTTTATTTGCCTCTATGAACTTGGGTAAAAGGAAAATGTTCCTAATTTAAGTGCCTAGCCTAATTTCCTACAGAACATTAGCAAAAACATCGATCTAGAACCCAAGATTCCTGAATTTAAGCTAAGTGCTTTTCCAAATGGAGTGCTTTTCCAAATAACTTTTTTTTGTTTTCTCCTTTTGGGAGGAAAATAGGAGAACTGAATTAAGGAAAAGGAAGGCAATAAAAGAGTAAGTCTTTCTCAGGCTCTGAGAAGGTTTTGGGCAGATTGGAGATGCGCATTTCTGCAGAAGGTTCAGCACATACGGAGACATTTGCATGCAAAAGCTTGGGGCAGTGAAGGGCTTTCCTACATGCCTTAGACCATGCAAAAAACACGAGTCGGCCAAAGACAGAAGAGAGCACTCAAAAAGGAGAGCAGAGATTGTTGAGTGACGGTAAGAATCACAGCCTCCTCCCTTTCTTGTAGGACTCTGAAATGGCTCACTATCTTAAAAAATATATGCGTGTTTGCATTTTAAAATAATACAGAAGATAATTTTACAAAGAACAAAAGGCTTCATATACCCTCTTTCTTCCTAATCTAATCTATTTCTCTTTTTCCCACTTATAAAACCATTGACCCTGGATTTCCCTCCTTGAGTTCCGTTTTTCTACTTTTATGTTCTATGATTATTCTTACCTCATATAGAATATTGAGACATGGGGATTACACAGTGGTATAAACGGACAGTATTTATAAGGTTACTTCAGAGAATATAGACATGGTGTTGGGGGGAAGATTTTTCAAAGCTGAAAACATTCTGCATTTTGCATATTTAAGTAAAAGTAAAATGTTGTCTGCTTCAGTGAACACAAGTGCTTAATCTGTAGTTAGTATCATTTGCACATGGACAGAGAAGCAGAATGCTGATCCTAACAAAGTAACAGCATCTCTTACATTCACTATATTTCATGAATAATTAATTTTCAAAAGTGCTCTCATTTAAATATGCTCTGTACATGTTTCTTTGTCCCAGTACTCACCTAATGCTCTATCATCAGACTCTTTCCTCTTTGTTTTATGATCTCTCTTAATATCAACCCATCATTCCAAGAACATTAATGATCATATCTATTTAGTTGATTTGCATTTTTTGCTCAGGGGTTTCTAGAATCTGCAGTTATCCAACAGATACATGGATTCTTACAATATCTAAAAAAGCTCCATTTCTCTCCCCTAGATCTGATGCTCAGTATTCTCTACCTGTCTCAGTTATTGATGCCATCTTCATCGTCCCATTGATCAGGACACCAGGACCATCCATCACCCTTTCTCCCTCATTCCCATAACTTACATGTTACTGAGTTTTTCTAGTTCAGTGACAATAGTTGTTGTTGTTAGCTGCCTTTGAGTCAGCTCGGACTCTTTGTGACCTTACGTACAACAAAATGAAATGTCGCCTGGTCCTGCCTATCCTCACAATCGCCAGCATGTTCAAGTCCATCCTTGCAGCTCTTGTGCCAATCCATCTCACCCAGGGTCTCCGTCACCCTCGTTGGCCCCCTACATCACCAAACATGATGCCCTCCTCTAGTGACTGATCCCTCCTCATGATGTGTACAAAACAGTGAAGTCCAACGATGTTCATTTGTGATCCGTAAGTTTTTCACCTGCTAATTTTTGGAACTAGATTGCCAGGTCTTTCTTCCTAGTCTGTCTTAGTCTGGAAGCTCTGCTGAAACCTGTCCACCATGGGTGACCCTGCTGGTATTTGAAATACCGGTGGCATAGCTTCCAGCATCACAGCAACACACAAGCCACCACAGTATGACAAACTGACAGGTGGTAGATGACAATAATTAAAGGGCTTAAAATAGAAATGATTATGATGAACTGGATAAGTGTTAGTGGGGTGGGAACAGCACAAGTGAGCTAGGAAGTGGTGACTGGCATATCACCACGGCGACCAGGGTGAGCACACACCTGATCATTCCCAGGAGGAAGCAAGATTTCTGTGGTGACTTATCTACATCCAACCCTGGGAAGATTGAAAAACATTAGCGGCCCATCTACATGTGTTAATAATAATATTGTGTATCGGCAAGTCATTTCATGTTTATAGTTTACAAAATTTACAATATACTCTAATGTTATTGTGACTTGAGCTTTGCACAAAACACTTTTATGTATTGTGGTGTTGGATCCTCACCACCATCCCATTAAGTAGGCTGAGAAACTGTGCTAATTAAATAGAAGTGACTAAAATGACTTGCTCAGAAGCTCTCAGTATGACTGAAAATTAAAACTCAAATTTGCTGACTGCCAGAGGCACTATAAGGAACGAAATTAAGACACAGAGTCATTACACTTTGGGAGTATCTTTACAATTTAACTGAAAATTTGGAAATTCAATTTTCAGCATGAGATTCAGAGATTACATATGTTGATGATATGGGACAGACTCTCGATGAGCTCTGGGAAATTAAAGTAAGGCAAAGATCTCTTGAGGAAGGATTGATTAAGAGAAATTCTTGGAAGAGTTTAGTTTGAAATATAGTTACCTCTTAATTATTCATTCTTGCCTTTGACAAATATTTATTAAAACCCTGCTACGCTCAGAGCCCTGGGATAGGTACTACCTGTGCTACCGGAGCGAAGCAGGAATGGGGATAATCTAAACTGGCATCCAATCAAAAAATCAATTAGAACTAAAAAGTAAATCTATGAATTTAAGATGCATTGGATACATTACTTCACACCTGAGAGCAAATCCTCCTTCACAGGATTGAATTCATAACCAGTGGAACTTCCTGGTGGTCACATTTATCCTGTCACCCCCTCATCTGGGGTAGTGAAGGTCTCACCTGTGTGAGGTCACCTCTCAAGTCTGTCTTGTAGGAAGAAACAATGCCCTGAGATAAAAGAGATATTGAGAACTGGATTCAAGTTTTCACACAAAACAACAGTGGGAACAAACCAAATCATTAAGTATAATACAATGAAAGGAGTCCCACGCACCTCAGACTTTTCTCACCTCCCCCCTGCTGGCTCACTCAAGCTTCACAGTCCTACTCAAGTTTTACCCCAACCATGAGGAACTTCCCAGTAATTAGGCCATATGATGTCTCCATCTCAGGCTTTCTCTAATTCTTACCGAGCTACAAATATTGCTGTTCAAAGGTGATTTTTAGCTAATAATGCTTGGAAACAACACGGCATTGATTCATTCATTGATTACAATAATGGTATTTTTTGGGTAAGATTTTATAAAATTCCACAATCTTACATAAAATAACTGTGCTTATTTGACATTTGACATATCCTCAATGGAAAGCAGGAAGCTCTCTTGTATTTCCTGTACTTCCATAGTAACTGATGCATGAAGAAGGAATAATGTTACAGGCCAAGTACTAAGAATTTGGCATAGATCACATGTACAATATCTATGTTGTTGTCAGACACCACTGAGCCGGTTCCAGCTCATAGCGACCCTATGTAAAACAGAACAAAACATCACCCGGTCCTGTGCCATCCTGCACCACGCATAACTATAAAACCATATCTGTAAAATAGGCATAATAAATTGATGAGGATTAGAGAGGATAAATAATCTGAACAATATCTCCCATATATTAAGTAATAAAACTGGGATTCAGGCTGTATTTATCTACTGTATTGAACTTATTTTATTACATATTTGTTGGGGTTATATAATAACAGTTATGAACTATACATCATATTTATAAATGTTAATAATTTTGGGATGTCTCCTGTATTCATCTGTTTCGTTTATATTTTAATCATCCAATAGGTTATTAATTTTATATGAATCCTACCATGAAAATAAAAGCCTTATTTGAAAAACCGTGTTTCTGATACTTTTGAATCTACTGACCTCTCTCCCATTTTATAAACAATGAAAGAGTCATCTTTCAATAAAAACCAGTTAAGTGAAATGTCTCCTTAAATATAATGATAACTTTATGGAGTAGGAGACAAGAGCTCAAGGAAAGGAAATTAGACTTAAAATGTAATAATAGTAATAACCTCTCCAGAACATCTGAGAAAGTAGAGTACCTTATAAATTATACTCATAACTGCTCCATTCTATTAGCATATAGAGCACGTAAATGTCTGATTAATCATGTCACAGACTGCTATTTCTGTTGTTGATGATTTGTTCCAGTCAACATATCAATTTCAAATTTAGATACAGCTAAGTTACTGTTAGGGGCCCTGGTGGCACAGTGGTTAAGAGTTCAGCTGCTAACTAAAAGGTCTGCAGTTCAAATCCACCAGCTGCTCCTTGGAAACCCTGTGGGGCTGTTTACTCTGTCTTGTAGGGTTGCTATGAGTTGGAATCGACTCCACAGCAACAGGTTCAGTGTTTTGGTTTTGGTAAGTTATTGCTAAATTCCTTTACTACCAAAATCTAGTAAAAACTGAATCAAAATTGAAATGATAATTGGAATGTTCTAAGTTTTTTTGTTGTTGTTAGCTGCAGTCAAATTGATTCCAACTCATGGCCACCCATGTGCCATGTGTGCAGAGTAGAACTGCTCCATAGGGGTTTCAAGGCTGTGACATTTCGGAAGCAGATCACCAGGCCTGTCTTCCGAGACACCTCTGGGTGGGTTCAAACTGCCAATCTTTTGGCTAGTAGTCAAACGCTTACCCATTTGTGACACCCAGGACTCACTTTACACATCTTACACTTATATTTTTCTTTACTGTTTAGTTTTTTTTATGTTTTCTTTAAATTCTGTTTATTTTTTGCTTTGGTATCTAATTTTATCCTTATCCAATTATAGACTCAATACTTATTTCTCTCATTGACCCCATAGAATAAGCACTTTTAAAAACTTGATCTATAATATTTGTTTCATTTCCAGTAGATCAATTTACAAATAAGCTGTCTAGATAATCACATGCAACTAATTTATAGGTAAAGTGAGCCCATAAGGTCTACAAGTATTCATCATTTAGAATTTATGATGATAAAGAACCGAGTATGCACAATAAATAGCACATATCACCACGGTACAACAATATAAAAAATAAAAGAACAACTTTACTTTCAAGTGTGACCATTACCACAAGCTATAAATGAAACTCGTGTACCTCCATTTGGGTAGATAGTCTAAGAGAATGACTGTAGTAAAAGTTTGCATTAACAGAACAATTCTAGATATATGGTACATATTTATAGTTTCTTTTTTTTTTAATCTCATTGGATCTTTATGACTTTCTCATACAGTAAAGGGGGAATAGTTGGTATATCATTTTTTTAGTAAGAAGCTGAGATATTGAGTGTAAAAATGCCGTCCAGATAATCACGTGTGACTAATTTAAAGGTACCGTGAGCCTAGAAAGGAATGCCCTGGCTCTTAGTTCTAGGCCCTTTGGTGGATCATTTACTCCTCTAACTTTTTCTCTAATGGAATTTTTTTTTTCTTTTTTTAGAATATTAGAAAATCATGTAAATGTGTTTATCCTCTCTGGCCTAAATTTCAACATCTGTGAAATGGAGATAACAATGACTCCTAAATTACAGGCTATTGTGAGGATTACTGAGGGGAACATGTATAAAGTATGTAGATGAAGAACTCACATTCAGCACTTGGTGAACATACGATACTTGTAGTTACTGAAGTAACTCTGCAAGCATGAAATAAAATTACTGGTGCAGTTGTTCTTGTTCTATAATAAGTGCTACATATTTTCTCCTAATTCGCTTTCTGAAGGAGGATTTTGATTTTGAATAAGGTTGTTTTTCAAGTGAAAAATTCGTTTATACTTTTAGGGGGGGCTTGACTTTGCCATTTTGAGGAGGGTATAGAGATAATTCATGACCTCACTAAACTTACACAAAACTCTGGGAAGTAAGAAGGTTTAGTTTCATATAAAAAAATGAAAAACAAAACAAAATTCTGAAATGCAGAGAAATAACTCCTAGTAAAAGGATGAACAGAGAGCGACACTGTGTTCTTTTCAGTACTCCAAGTGGATACGAGAGTCAGGCTTACACTGCTTTGCTGTGAGCGAATGCAGTTGTGTCAAATGATTGTACGTCAAATTGGAGACATTGAGAGTGTGAATGACCGAATGGAAATCTGGATGAGAAACACTTCCTTGCACCTGTGAGCCTATGGGTTCATTACTTCATTGGTTTGTGGCTGGATAGTATCGCTAAACCTTGACTTGTAATTTACCCTGATCTGTTTGATTACAAAATTATGTAAACTATCAACTCAGCCAGTATAAAGAGATGTGAATTACTTACCGAAAGAAATGCTGCAGAGGCAAACACATTGAAAGATTCACCAGGACTTATAGTAACAACACGTGGTGCCATCAGAGACTGAAAAAGAGAAAAATAAAGAGGAGAGCACGTGGAACAAAGAGGAGGAGCAGAGAAACCTTAATGGTGACAATGGTCACTGATGTAGAGAGTGTAATAGACACTGTGTCCTAAGTACCAACGAGCCACATCAAGGAGAGTGGAGACGGTCAGAGGACGAGCAGAGAAACCTTAATGCTGTCAACGATCACAGATGTAGGGAGTGTAACAGACACTGTGTCCTAAGTACCAACGAGCCACATTGAGGAGAGTGAAGACGGTCAGAGAATGAGCGCCAACGGCCAGCAGTGAGCGCTGAACCATGCGGTTGTTTGGACTGACTCCGGGTACAACTTGTCCCCTGAGTAATCTGCCTATCCTGGGCACTCCTCAACCCTTAAACATTGGAAGCAAAGAAGAAGCATGTGTAGTTGGAAAATATGGCCTTGGTGATAGAAATGATGCTGGAGATCATATGATAGGATTTTGCAAGACAAATGACTTATTCATTGCAGATACCTTTTCTCCACAACATAAATGGTGACTGAATGTGTGGATCTCGTGTGTCTCCCTGTCTCTCTGTTTCTCTCTTTTATATCTAAAAAGGGATTGATTTAAGACACAACCTAATCTTACAGATTGAATCCTGCTTCATTAACATCATAGAGGTAGGATTGACAACACATAGGAAAATCACATCAGATGACAAAATGGTGGACAATCACACACTAGAAGGAATCATGGCCTAGCCATGGTGACACACGTTTTGGGGAGGGGGCACAATGCAATCCATAATGAGCCTTAATGTTTATCACTTTTGTTAGCTCAGGCTTCCACTAACAAAAAATTTTCCTTGTAGGCAACTGCTGGTTCTTAGTTAGTTGCATTCAAATGAGCTTTGAGACATTGGATTATTATTATTATTTTTTTGGTAGCCATGTTAACATATGACCACTGCTCATTCACCTTGTTTGAACGTGACAAGACACTGGTAAAATTTCTCACATATCATGTATTTTGCTTTGATTAAAGAAACATAATGACAGTGACTCTTTATCCCAAGATAGTCTTCCTCTGATGCCGAGAAGATAGGAAGGAAAGAGGGCTGGGAGATTCCTGAACAGACTGAATATTTACCCAGAAGGAAGATTAAACTGAACCAAAAAAATGACTGGATTTACCTTGGATTAACACGGTTGGTTTCCACTACCAACCTGACATGACCCAAGAGTTAAACTAACTGTAGTTACAGAGAAATTACATGAGTGATATTTTGCATACTCAAGTGTTATGACTTGACATTCATTTCTGCTATAGAAAACTAATATATTTAAAGCACCCGCATTATGTCAAGGTCTATTTTAAAAAGATATAAGTAGACAAATTATTTTTCAATTGCAAATGTATTATGTAACTCAGAAATATGAGAAGCAGAGAAATACTAGAGCAGATCCTAATCCATTTCTATGCAACTGTATATGAAGCATCAGTTCCTCTGCTACTACAAGTTTTTCATTAGTTTTTCACTCCACATTGTCACTCTTACCCTAACCACCAACACTGCCTCCTTCCTAGTTCTCCCTCCTCATCCACTTTACCTGCCATAATGATCACTATTCCATCAGTCATTGCTCCTACCAATTGTTCCTCTGGTAGCCCCGTTTCTTTAAGTCCACCCACTATTGTCCTGCACTTTATCACTCCTGCCCTCATTGACTACAACTGAGAGATTTGCAAGACTTTTTTTTTTTTTGTCCAATAATGTTCCCATTTCTCTACTTAATATTCGTGGCCTCAAGAATATATGTATATACGTGCTCATGCGTAAACACATACACACACACATTGAAGGCTGAGTAAAATTCACTACAAGGATAATTTAGTCCCAGAAGTTTTGGTAAATGAAGAAGATAAGTTGTTAAAGAACAAACTAATCATATTAATATTATTGTAGTTTGGACCTAGACTTTGTTGTTTTATTTTGGTTTTTATTCTGTAAATCATAGTACTGGTTTTATTCTGTATTCATCTCTGAATTTCTCTTCCATTTTTGGCCTCATTTTCTTGATGAATTAAAATTACTGTAATGCATGAGTCAGCAATCTATTACACATTCCGGACTGTTCTTCTTAGGAAAACTTGTAACACCACTCTGAAAATTATTGTCTTTTCAGAAATAAGCATCAGATCCAAAATTTGCAGCTACCACCCATCTGTTATTGGAGGCTTGCATGTGTTGCTATGATGCTGAACAGGTTTCACCAGAGCTTCCAGACTAAGATGGACTAGGAAGAAAGGCCTGGTGATCTACTTCTAAAAGCAGCCAGTGAAAACCCTGTGGATCACAACGATCCAATCTGCAAGTGTTCATGGGGATGGTACAGGACCAGGCAGTGTTTAGTTCCGTTAGGCATGGAAATCGCCATGAGTCAGGGGCCAGCTCAATGGCAGCTAACAAGAACAATATCTTAGTCGGCATATTACTGCTTTTTAAATACAGAATAATTCATCAAAGTGCCTTAAAATCTAGTTCCTGAAATATTGATTTGTGATATGAGCAGAAGGTACTATATTCTCAGGTAAAGGAAGGCTGGGCCTAATATTCTGGAAATGGAAGACATAGTTTATGTGAGCCTAGTAAGAGAAAAGACAGAGGAATGAACAAAACCCACCTCTGTAACACTCAGTACTGACAGCCATGGGCCCGTGGGCACCATGCTATTTCACTGAAATCCCTCTCACCTAGACTGCTGTAATAACTTTTTAAAAATGGTCTCTACCTTCGTCCATTCTGGCCACTGTTCTAACACGTTTT
This sequence comes from Dugong dugon, assembly GCA_030035585.1. NCBI lineage: Eukaryota > Metazoa > Chordata > Mammalia > Sirenia > Dugongidae > Dugong > Dugong dugon. The sequence goes on along the minus strand of CM057473.1, from coordinate 113,056,672 downwards.
CCACATCACTGCCAATCCATTCATGTATAAAACCTATTTCTCTCAGGATAAGTACAGAGCTTTTTAACACGGCCTGCTGAGCCTGACTTGGTGAGACTTTGCTATCCTTCTCCAGTTTATGCTGACCTTCCTCTGTACCCCAGGGCACAGAAGCTTTCGTTCAGTGCCACGTATTTGCCTGGGTCTCTTTGATTATTTATGCCTGCTGTTTCCTCTCGTTGGAGGATTGTTCTTTCCCAATTCCTGGAAATGATTCCTACCCAAACTTCAGATGGCAGATCAAGTATCACTTCCTCCATGATCGGACGGAAAAAAAAACAACAAAGACAACCAATTACAGACTCTCAGTGGGTCAGGTATTTATCTCTCACATTACTGGTCACAGATGAAATGCTACAGTTGTTTAACTCATATACATTTCAGTTAATTTGATTGATGTATGTCCTTCCCTCTGGACTGTGAGCTCCACTGGGGCAAGTACTGTTCCTTTCTTTGCACAGTCTGACACCTAACAGCTCCTGGAATAAAGTAGGTATTCAATACTATTACTAGGTAAGTGAGTAAATGAAGGATTTGAAAACTACTCAGGGAGCAAACTGGCTTCATACGTCCTCTAGGCTGAGGAGTGAATTTCTATAATCTTGTCGTATTTAACTTGGAGAAATCTTTCTGCTAAACATGAAATCTGACACCTCCCTCATCAAGACAGCATTTGTTTCTGGACCACATCTTTGCCATATCTCTGTTATGTACTTGCTCCTACAGTGTTTATCAGACTCTAGTTTTGTCTATTTATTGTATACCAATTTTCCTACTTGACTCTGAGCTCAAAATAGCAGAAACTGTTGGAGCTATCTCCAGTTTCCCAACTACTACCACATTTCCTGGCAAATATTGCAGGCACGAAAGCTATGCGTTAATTAAATAAAGGTAAACATACATTTATGATAAATGAAATGCCCTAATTTTAGTGCACAGAATTTCTACATACACGCCTTCCAGTGCTGTGATCCTCACAGGGTCAGACAGACAGACATGCTGAGAGAACCTTAACTCTCTGCATCCCAGTTGTGAATAGGTCCTGGGAAGGGACTCTGGACAGAAGGAAAGTGAGAAGACCACCTCCTCTAATGCTGGGAAGTGTATTTAAGTAGAAAATTTACTGATTTGAAAGCCAATGACATTAGCTGGCTCTTTGGCTAAGAGTAAATCAACTTCTCTGCTGTAATATCTGGAAAGTTGAAAGCAATGAGTTATAATGAAAATAGTATGGATTTTTAAGATATAAGACTTGATTCAAATTCCATTTTTGCTACCAGTGAATTGGGCAAGTTACTCAGCCTCTCTGAGCATCAATGTTCTCAAGTGCTCAGCTAGATAATACTTAACTTGCAGAGTTCTCTTATAAACTATATTCTTGTTGTTGTTAGGTGCCATTGAGTCAGTTCCAACTCATAGCGACCCTATGCACAACGGAATGAAATACTTCCCGGTCCTGCGCCATCATCATAATCATTGTTGTTAATATCTTATTAATAACAATCAATCCTACACTTGAAACATATAGGAGAATATATATTCTGTCATGTGTTATAAAGATAAAGTGAAATAATATTTAATAATAATAAATTAATTGCTAAAGATATAGAAGGAATATATATAAAATGATATGGACAGTAACAAGTAGATCTTGTACACAGACACTGTATTGTTTGATAGAAAAGAGACCTATTGGCCCTTGGCCGATACTTAGAGATAACTGAACACTGTAGCTCACACATTCAGAAAGAAGCAAATTTAGCTGGATGTAATTATCAGCGTGAAAGTGGACTGTTCACAGGTACACAGTCTCCCAAGACAAAGCAGAGATATCAGTCACACTGTTAATGGTAGCTTAGTCATGTGTGAAGAAGAAAACAAGCAATTTTCTAACACTTGTGGAGAGCTTCAAGAGAGTAACTATTCAATTCCGCTTTTCTCACTATTGATAATAGAAACCCACATATTCTGCAATGTATTTTATAAGAGAGAGAGAAAAAAATCTTTATTAAACAGAAGAATTTAAGGATGCCTCAAGAATCTTGTCCACATATTTGTGAGACTGATATACATTACAGACGAGACAGTTCAATGTAAGGGACTAAACTGACGTGAATGACTCACTTTTTCTTCCAAACACATAAAAATGTTTGGTAAAATGTAAGATAGCTCGAATCAAAAGAAGGAGAATGAATTTGTCAAGTGTATACCTCGAGCGTGTTTGAAAAGCTTAATGAAGAAGTATCTGCTGAAAGGAAGGTTTGGACCACATATAGGCATTAGAGGAGCCCAGGTGGCACAATGGTTTAGCGTTCGGCTACTGACCAAAATGTTGGCAGTTCGAATCCACCAGCTCCTCCTTGGAAACCCAATGGGGCAGTTCTACTCTGTGATATAGGGTTGCTATGAGTTGGAATAGACTCAGCAGCAACGGGTATAGGCATTAGAGGAAGTGGTTTTACTACTAAAGTGGGTCCATGAAATGGGACCTCAGTTTGTGTGGGCAGGGAGCTGGAAACGATGCCCAAGTAGAAAAGTTTACACCTCTGAGGACTATATCATTCATGAAGCTAGGAATTGGAAAACTATGTTGTTGTTAGGTGCTGTCCAGTTGCTTCAGACTCATAGCGACCCTAGGCACAACAGAAGAAAACACTGCCCGGTCCTGTGTCATCCTCACAATCAGTTCTATACTAGAACCCATTGTTGCAGCCACTGTATCACTTCATCTCGTTGAAGGTCTTCCTCTCTTTCCTTGCTGACTCTCTACTTTACCAAGCATGATCTTCTTCTCCAGGAACTAGTCCCTTCTGATTAACATGTCCAAAGTACATGAGATGAAGTCTCATCATCCTCATTTCTAAGGGGCATTCTGACTGTACTTCTTCCAAGACAGATTTGTTTGTTCTTCTGGAAGTCCATTGTATATTTCATATTCTTCAACAACACCATAAAAGGCATCAATTCTTCTTCTGTCTTCCTAATTCATTGCCCAGCTTTCACAGGCATATGAGACGATTGAAAATACCACAGCCTGGGTATTTTCACCGTAGTCCTTAAAGTGACATCTTCGCGTTTGAACGCTTTAAAGAGGCCTTTTGCAACAGATTTGCTCAGTGCAATTCATCATTGATTTCTTGAATGTTGCTTCCATGGACATTGCGGATGCACATAAAATGAAATCCTTGACAATTTCAATCTCGTCTCTGTTTATCTGGTGTTCTTATTGGTCCAGTTGTGAGGATTTTTATTTTCTTTATGTTGAGGTGTAATGCATACTGAAGGCTGTAGTCTTTGATCTTCACCAGTAAGATCTTCAAGTCCTTTTCACTTTCAGCAAGAAAAGGTTGAGTCATCTGCATATCACAGGATGTTAATGAGTCTTCCTCCAATTCTAATGCTGTGTTCTTCTTCATACAGTCCAGCTTCTTGGATTATTTGCTCAGCATACAGATTAAATAAGTATGGTGAAAGGATACAACCCTGACACACACCTTTCCTGATTTTAAACCACGCAGTATCCCCTTGTTCTGTTGAAATGGCTTCCTCTTAGCCTATATACAGGTTCCACATGAGCACAAGTAAGTGTTCTAGAATTCCCATTCTTGGCAATGTTATCCATTTTCACTGTCCAATTTTTTTAGAAGTATATCACCATGTCCTTATTCCATTCTGTCTTATTCTGGAAGCTCTGATGAAACCTGTCCACCATGGGTGACCCTGCTGGTATTTGAAATACTGGTGGCATAGGTTCCAGCATGACAGCAACACACAGGCTACCACAGTATGGCAAACTGACAGAGGAGTGGTGGACTTTGTTGATAAAGTCCGTTAATGTACAGAAGTTTTTATTTCCTTTTTTTTTTAATGAGATCCCATTGATCTATTTTGTCTTTTGTTGCTTGTGCTTTTGGAGTCATATCTAAGAATCCATTGTTGAAGACTAGTCCCAAAGCATCACCCTTGGTTTTTTTTTTTTTTTGGTAGCAGTTTTAAGGTTTTAGATCATACGTTTAAGTCTCTGATCTATTTTTAGTTAGTTTTTGTATATGGTGTGAGATATGAGCCTAACTTAATTATTTTTCATCCAGTTGTAGCACCATTTACTAAGAGTGATATTCTTTCCCCATTTGATGAGTTTAGCATCCTTGTCAAAATTATTGATCACAGATATGCAGGCAGGCTAATCTCTGGATTCTCGGTTCTATTCCATCGGTCTATATGTCTGTCATTATACCAGTAACAGACTGTTTTGGTAACTGTAGCTCTATAATATGTTTTGAGATCTACTTCTGAAAATCAAACATTGAGAACTCTATGGATCACAATGGTCCAATCGCCAGCCAATCATGGGGATGGTACAGGACTAGGCAGTGTTTCATTCCACTGCATGTGTAGTTGTCATGAATCAGGGGCCAATTCTGTGTAACCACAATAATAATCTAGGGAGATAGTTTTCACTTTGGAAGAAAAAGAAAATAGAGTATTTACACCCTCCTGTACAGAAGCCCTGGTGGCACAGTGCTTAAGTGCTCAACCACTAACCCAAAAGTTTGGAGGTTGAAACCCACCAGCAGCTCCATGGGAGAAAGATGTGGTAGTCTGCTTCTGTAAAGATTTACAGCCTTGGAAACCCTATATGGCAGTTCTACCCCATCCTACAGGGTCGCTATGAGTTGGAATCGACTCCACAGCAGTGGGTTTTGTTTTCTGGATTCAGTGCTTTAATACAGGAATGTTTAAATGCTCTCTCTCTCTAAGTGTATATATATATATATATATATATATATATATATATAAATACAATGAATCCTGGTAGCATGATTAAGCACTCAGCTGCTAACCAAAAAGTCAGGGGTTCAAACTCTTCAGCCTCTCCATAAGAGGAAGATGTGACAGTCAGCTTTGTAAAGATTACAGCCTCGGAAACCCTATAGGGGCAGTTCTACTCTGTCCCATAGGGTTATTATGAGTGAGAATCAACCTGATGGCAATGAATTTGGCTTTTTTTTTTTTTTTTTTTTGGTGCTTTAATACAATGCTAAATGCAACACAAAGAATCAAAACAGGCCAAAAAAAAGAGAAAAAAAAAAAAAACCTCAAAACATCAAATTTTAGGGCCCCATAATCTGAATTAGAAGCTACTTCTTTAAAAAGCAAATTGAAGTCATGATTTTACTGACTGAAGAAACTAAACTCTACCTAGCCGTACAATTTATGAATGCTCTTGGTATAGCTTTTCATAGAACTTTATTAGTAGAGAATAAATAAATAAGAAATCACTGAAATATGATTAAGAACCTTGATAAAAGTAAGTGTCCAACCAGAAGAAGACCAAGTAGAATAGAGTCTAGACACCTGGAAAAAGATTAGCTGAACTTTGTCCAGATAGGAAGACAACTCTGAAGTGTAAAATACCAAGAATTATTTTGTAGCTGAACAAAACTAAGAGATTTAAAAGATGCTCAGTGAGGAGGAACTGTAATGTCAGGACTCTGTAGAATAGGTACAATTATTATGCAGTTATATAGTGGCTAACTGTATACTCAACTGTTTACTCATCCCATTTCAGAGCAAGAGGCCAGTCATTTTCATATAATCTGTCTAGTTTTTTTTCCCCCCCTAAAACCTCATGTTGCCCACCTTCCTGACCTGAAGAAAGGTATTGTTAGATTTCAGAGAGACTCTTCAGAAGCAGAAAATTTTTTCAGTCTTAGAATGAGTTGCCCAGAATCGACGTAACAGATGAGATGCCTCTCTCATGTTCTGGTGATTTAACAAGCCCCACCTCTATCCAAGAGGCTGTGTTTAATTTCCAATGTACCTGCTCTAACATAGCAGTGAACATTCTCGTCTATACATTCATACAGTTCATTCTATGGATACCTGGTAACTGTGCTTTGTATTCCTGCAATGCCTGAAAGGAAAAAAAAAAAAAAAAACAAGACAAAAAACAGAATTTGTGATAATAGGAAAACAGAAATAATTCTTCATATTAGTATCTAAACTACTAAAAACCTCACTACCGCTTTAATTTATAGATTACTTTTTTACCCACTAGCATATAGGATCACTATGAGTCCGAATAGACTTGATGGCAAAGGGTTTGGGCTTTTTTTTAGCACAGCATAGTTGAATGCTGTTCTTTCAGCCTCACTAATGACTTGTTTGAAAGTAAATTATTTTCTTTAATATTTGATTAATTGATCTGTTCTTCAAACGCAACAGACAATTTTCTGTACAGAACATTGAAAGTCAGAATGACCTATGATAATGTGCAAAATAGGGAAATGAAAGGAAATTCAGTATGATGAAAATGAATACTAATGCATGGGAAATAAACTTTTATGCTTTAAATTATAAACCCATCTGTGTATTTGTTGAGAGAGAGGGAGAGAAAAAGAGTTAGACAGACAGAAAGTGTTTGTTTATTTTTTCAGTGTAAGTTTTCTGTATATTTTACACAGCTTTTAAAACTCTGCACTTGCTTAGAAAACTTAGAAAAAAGTTCGAAATAATTTAACTTTCAAAATATTTTTCTTATTTTAACAGTAGTGATGTGTACTAGAAAATGTAGAAGTTAAATGGAAAAATAAATAAATAAATTTATCCATAATTTAGCCACTCTGAGTTATTCGCCTTAACTTCTGATATACATTTTTAGAATTGTGAAATAATTTCAAATATTTAGAGAAATTACAGACTAATACAACAATTTGCCCATCATCCAGGCCACACAATTGACAACTTTTTTTCTCTATTTGCTTCAAATAATGTCTGACCAAATAAAACTTTAAATATATTATTGAAATGTGCTTTAATCCCTGCTTAATTCCAAGGCTGCCTTCTCTCTGTGAGATTGGTGTGTATCCTTCCCTCTCACACTTTCATGCTTTCACCACATACAGACTGTACTTCTTTTTAAACAATATATTTATTATTATTTTGTGTGCTTTTAAGGCAAACAATCAATTGTAACAGACTGGACCTAACTTTTGCAATATTTTGCTTTTTGAATTAACATAAGACAAATCACAGGACCAATTTATTGAGATCCAATTTATTTTTAATTGCCTACTGTTTCTTTGTCGGTTTATGCACTGCATATACTCTCTAATTTATTTATGTTTATGTGTTTGTCTTTGTCAGCATGCTTTAAATTATAATGTATGTAATTTATCCATTTTTGATTACACTTTGTACAAAAAGATTCTTTCATATTCTGAGTTTGAGCATGTAACATTCTATATTGTCTCCTCTTAGTCTTGAAGTTTTATGTTTGTCATGTAGGTGTTTGATTTACCAGGAACGTATTTTCTGAATTGTGGGAATTAGGGGTCTAATTTTATTTTTTTCACCTTAAGCCTGTTGATGCCAACTCATGGCAACCTCATATGTTGCAGAGTAGAACTGCCTAATGGGGTTTTCTTGGCTACAGTTTTTATGGAAGATCACTAGGCCTTTCTTTCATGGAGCTGCTGGGTGTGTTCAAACTGCCAACCTTTAGGTTAGTATTTGAGCACAAACCCAGGGGCTTTTTGTGCCACCAAAGACTTAGTTGGCCAAGTATCCCATTGTCGTGGATTGAATTGTGTCCCCCCAAAATAAGCATCAACTTGGTCAGGCCATGTTTCCCGGTATTGTGCTGTTGTCCTCCATTTTGTGATTTTCCCATGTGTTATAAATCATAATCTCTGCCTGTGGTTAAAGAGGATTAGGGTGGGATTGTAACACCCTTACTGAGGTCAAATCCTTGATCCAATGTAACGGGAGTTTCCCTGGAGTGTGGCCTACACCACCTTTTATCTTACAAGAGATAAAAAGAAAGGGAAGCAAGCAGAGAGTGGGGACCTCATACCACCAAGAAAGCAACACTGAGATCAGAGCACGTCCTTTGGACCTGAGGATCCAGTGAAGAGAAGCTTCCAAACCAGGGGAAGATTGATGACAAAGACCTTCCTCCAGAGCCGAGAGAGAAAACCTTTCCTTGGAGCTGACACCCTGAATTTGGACTTCTAGCCTACTAGACTGTGAGAAAATGAACTTCTGTTTGTTAAAGCCATCCACTTGTGGTATTTCTGTTACAGCAGCACTAGATGACTAAGACACCCATCATAAGTAATCCAATCCATTCCCACAGATTGGTAATCCCACCTCTGTTCTTACAAGTTTCTATGAGTTCCTATTTATGAAAGCATCTGATTAGAATCTCCTTATTATATTTTAGTGGTCTGCATAGTACCACTTAAACAATATGCTTTTGATTACCATATTTTAATAACAGTTTAGGTATCTGATGATACATATTCTCCCTCATTTTTCTTTAAGATATGTTTATCTATTGTTCTGTTTTTCGGGAGACTTACAGGTAGGAGGAAAAGCAGCGAATGAATGCTGCAGGACAAGGCAGCAGGTGTCAGCAGCCTTAGTGTGCAGGCAGCTCAGAGACAAGAATCACATTATAACTAGCTGGTATGTGAGTACCCTACAAAACAGACATGGCTACCTCAAGCTGCAGGTGTCGCAGTTAAATTTTATAATTATAGCTGTCAAAAGGCATAGATGAGGTCAAGATTCTATTGTAGGCAAAGGAGAGTTTTTGCAGCTCTTTTACTTACTGGTGTGAAGAAAAATATCGCTCCTCTAAAACCACTAGACAGCTGAGTTCTGACAAGGTATTAAGGGAAACTAATAAGGTGATTGAGTCAGTTGTGTCAGTTCAGTCATGGAGAGCCAGTGCTAGATGGCTGCCCCAAATACCTTCCTGCAAGCAAGGTTAAGTAGGTAACCCTAGGGATTCGTTTTGCATTCATGTGGCTTGTTCTCAGCATTTAGATCAGTGATTCTCAACACTGGTCAGAATAGAACATTCAGAACACCGGGGAAATTTTAAAAAAGGTTTTGCACAGATGAATTTTGGTATCAAAAGAAGATTAAAAAATGTATTAAATAAAAGGGGAGTTATTCCATGTTCATCATTTGGAAGACTCAATATCATTCAGATGTCAATTCTTCCCAACTTGTTCTATACATTCACAGAAGTCCCAATAAAAATCCCATCAATCCATTTTGAATCAAAACAAACACTAAGTAATTTCAAACTTACTATAAATCTATAATAATAAAGACAGCATAGAATTGGTGAAAGAATAGACATGTAAATTATTGGAATAGAATAGAGCGCTCAGAAGTAGACCCACAAAAATATTCTCAGCTGATTTTTTGACAAAAGAACAAAGGCAACTCAGTTAAGAAAGAATAGTTGTTCCAACAAATGGTTATGAAATAATTGGATAGCCATACTAAAAAAAAAAAAAAAAGACAAACCTAGAAAAAGAACTTACACTGTTCACAAATATTAACTCAAAATGAATCACAGATTTAAATGTAAAATTCAAAGCTCTAAAACTTCTAGAAGAAAATGTAGGACACATGCATGATTTTGGGTTTGGTGATGAGTTTTTAGTTATAACATCACATAAAAGCATAATACATGAAAAAATAACTGGACTTTATTATAATTAAAAACATCTTCCCAGCAAAAGACACTATTAGGAGAATGAAAAGACAACCCACAGACTAAGAGAAAATATTTGTAAAACAAATATGTGATCAAGGCCTTGTGTCCCGAATATACAATGAACAATGAAAATTCAACAATAATAAGCAAACCCAATTGAAAAAGTGGGCAAAAGTTTGGAAACTTGACCAAAGAAGATATAGTGATGACAAGTAATCATATGTAAAAATATTATACATAATTTGTCTTTAGGGAAATGTGAATTAAAACAAAATATGATATCACTACATACATATTAGACTGGCTAAAACCAAAAAATGACATATCCCACATGAATTTAGGGACCATCTCAAGAATAGATTTGATGCATTGAACACTAATGACTGAAGACCAGGTGAGCTGTGGAATGACATCAAAGACATCATACATTAAGAAAGCAAGAGGTCATTGAAAAGACAGGAAAGAAAGAAAAGACCAAAATGGATGTCAGAAGAGACTCTGAAACTTGCTCTTGAATATCAAGTAGCTAAAGCGAACGGAGGAAATGATGAAGTAAAAGAGCTGAACAGAAGATTTCAAAGGGTGACTTGAGAAGACAAAGTAAAGTATTATACATGAGTTAAACCAAAAAAAAAAAGCAAACCTGTTGCTGTCGAGTCGATTACACAAATTCATTTCTTTGCTTTTTTAGCTGTTAAGACCTAGAAGCAATAACCCAGTAAAGATTTCAGCCTAGGAACCCTTGAGCTCTACTCTGCCGTTATAGGGTTGCTGTGAGTTGCAATGGACTTGACAGCACACAGCAACAACATCAGCAATGATAGCATCTAATGCCCTGATCTTGGTTTATAATAATATTCTTCTATAAAACGACCAGAGCTCCCTGGAAAAATGGCTGATTCTAGGACGGGGGCAAGGAAATACACAAGATCAGCGGGGGCCGTCTTATAATGCTAAAAAGCAGCTGTCAACACTTCCTCTTTCCCCACACAAAATATCAGGACATGCCAAAGGGATAGAGGAGTCAACTGAAAGAGTTTTTAATGGCCAAAACTGGAATAATTTGAAGAACAAAATAAATAAAGTAGTGATAAACTATAACTCACAATATAAAGTAAATATTTACGACTCCTTTTTAAGTAAATGGTTGAATAAATTGCCTTCGAGTCAATTCTGACTCACTGCGACCTTATCTTTAAGGAGGTTGGACAATGACGCTCTACCCCTTAAGTTCTGGCTGCACAGAGTAACTTCTTTCCAAAGATTACAGTATGGAAATTTGTCATGGGGAGGGTGGGGGGAGGTAAGGGGGTTATCTTCACAGTGAATAACCCTGACAAACACTATCTTATCCAGGTGATCAAGGTTATATCCACAGTTTACCAGTCATGTAGATGTAGATAGTGATAAATAAAGTCAATCATTTCTCATCATGAATGTATAAGCTAGTTTGTATTAACTTGAGTCTCAGCCAATTTAATTATGGAGATTTTAACTGTGAGCTTTACTGAACCAGTGCCTTGATATGATATGATGAGAATGCACTTTACCTCTGTGATCTTCCCCCCACAAAATCCATAACCCCAGTCTAATCATGGGAAAAACATCAAACAAATCCTAATGGGAGCACATTATGCAAAATACCTGATCAGTTCCCCTCAAAACTACCAAGGTCAATGAAGCTTTGAGAAGCTATCATAACCAAGAGGAGCCTAAGAAGATATGACCACTAAATGTAACTTGGTGTCTTGGATGATATCATGCAACAGAACAAGGACCTTAGGAAACTAAGGAAATCTGAATACAGTATTGACTTTTGCTAATAGTAGCAATAATAAAATAACTAGCTAGAAATGCCATGTGCATTGGAACACTAGAAAATACTTAAGTTTATTGGATTCGTAGTTACCTGAAAAGGAATACAGTGAATTTTCCATATTTGTTTCTATTTTGGTAGGTAAAAAAAATTTAAAATATTTACAGACCATTCTCATAATCCCAGTGAGTATATAATATCATATAGGACATGTGTAGGTTGTTTAGAAAGTATGAAGTGCTACATGGAAAACAGTGTGAATGAACAAAGGTATTTTTAGATTTCACGCAAACTTCAGCAACTTTCAACTCTTTTGCCTTCTGCTTAAAACATTGTTAACTGACGGTTTATGGAAATAAACTTTCTATAATTTGAAGCATATCACTAGTTATTGTCAAATTCTGTAAGATAAATACAATTTCAAATGGAAAAATGACGATTCTCACCCAGGCTGTCTCTTACCCGTCTGACTGTCAAGTGCAGAGTTAACTTGTTCCACTTTACAGAGCAGTAGATTCCTTCTTTCACAGCTGGGCTTAATGATCACCTTGATCAAAATGTTAATTTATGTTGATTTATCAAGTTGTGATGATTGTAGTGATAAGCTTTCACGATTGGTACTTCCAAAGTAAATGTACTGAAAGGATAAATGTGTGTTTCCCTAGCCACAGAAATGGATTTTGCTCTGCAGTTAAGGTTTCATATAACCCAACTTCATTAGACAGAACTTAGCTAATGACATCATGAATTTGTTCCATTTTATCAAATTGCATTAATTAGGGAAATGTGCTGAGTGTTGATTGTGAAGAAATATACTTTTTTCCCTTGGAATAAGGAAAGAAAAAACAAGGTAATTGGATTAATTTGCCCTTTCTTTTCTCTCTCTCTTTTTTTTTAACCTCACTTAAGTAGGAATGTGAAGATCCTTTTTCAACATGAAACCATGAGCTATTTTGTGTCAACATGATTCTCATTAGCCAATTTAATTGTAGAAATTTTAAGTGACAGTCCTATTGGACCAGTGCCAAACTCTGACAACCATATAAGTACTGTTTTTCCAGGGTCTTAGACATTTTATAGCAAAAGCTTGAGGTTGCCATTTTCCTACAATGGCTAAAAAAAAAAAAGCTGCAAATATTCAGCTCTTTCTCACAGTTCTCTAAATTGTCTATACTTGATCTATTGCATCCCCCTTTCTGCCCTCAAAGCTTAGAAAATATTATTTGTGTCCTAGAAGTTTTATTTCTAATGGTAGACTGTGTGAGTTGTTTAAAATATTGTACTGCACTTAATTATTAGAGTAAATTATCACAACAGTTGAAAAATCACATCATTTGCATGTAATTATGGGTATTCTGTAGATTGGGTGGGGATGGATAGCTTTCTTTAATGAGAAAACACAAGTATTTTGTTGTCTTTATTCCCTAGAGGACTTTAGTCCTCATCCGTTTTGGAAAACATACTTCATGAATACTGCCATTTGCAGCCCAGTAGTTGCTCTGCATTTAAACCTAGCAAGAACTTGCCCATTGGGGCATAAAACAAATCACACCACTTAGAGCAAGTACCTATGGGATCAAGGCTAAGGTCATTCTCATCCTTAAGCTGTAAGTAAGCAAGGAAGCTGTATTTTGAACTTGGGGCTAGCAATTGCTTCATGTGCATAAATGCCAACATCAGAAGCAAGGTAAACAAATAAAATAAATCATAAAAAAAAATACTCAGATACATATATATTTAACCTTCTGAGTAAAATGGCTCATTAGTCCCTTTTCTACTGTTTTAAGGAAGAGATTTTAACAAGCATCCAATGGAATATTTTTCAAAGAAAAATTGCATAGCTAATTTTCAATTTAAAACTTCGAGTGTGCATTGGTGACTAAAAATTTCATGCTCTCCTCCCACTAATTCAGTAAATTCGCATTCTCTTCTCCCTTTCTGGGATTCAGTCTTCTCATCTATAAAATAGCTCAGTCTCACCCTGATATTTTATGATTTGAAAACAAAACAAAACAAAAAACTTGTATCCAAGAGATGAAAAGAACTCTTTAAACTTAAGGATAGAAAAAGGAACAACCCAATTAAAAAGTAGGCAAATGATCTGAATAGACACCTCATCAAAGAAACTATGATGATGGAAAACAAACATATGAAAAGATGCTCAATATCATATGTCATTAGGGAATTGAAAACCGAAACAAGGAGATAGGACAAGACACTTATTAGGATGGATAAAATCTAAAACACTGACAACATCAAATGCTAGTGAGGATGTTGAACAACAGGAATTCTCATTCATTGCTGGTGGGAATGCAAAATGGTACAACCACTTTGGAACATAGTTTGGCAATTTCCTGCAAAGCTAAATATGATCTTACCATATGATCCAGCAATCACACTTTCAGGTATTTACTCAAATGAGTTGAAAACTTATGTCCACAAACAAATCTATACACCATTGTATATAGCAACTTTATTCATAATTGCCAACAATTGGAATCAACCAAATGTCTTTCAATAGATAAATGGGTAAACAAACTGTAATATCAATGATAAAAAGAAATGAACTTGGTTGGGGGGAAGGGAATGAGGAGTTATTTTTTAATAGGCACTGAGTTTCTGGTGTGACGACAATGTTTTAGAAACAGATGTGATGGTTGCACAACATTTTGAATATTATTTATGTCACTGAATTGCATACTTTAAAATAGTTAAAATGACAAAGTTTATGTTTTATGTATTTTACTACAATAGAATTTACTCAACAAAAGGGAAAGAAATGAGCTATGAAGCCATGAAAAGACATGGTGGAACTTAAACTCGTGTTGCTAAGTGAAAGAAGCCCATCTGAAAAGGTTACATATTATATGGTTTCAACTATATGACATTCTAGAAAAGGTGAAACTATAGAAACAGTAAAAAGATCAGTGGTTTCAACAGTTCAGGGAGAGGTAGAGAAGCATGAATAAGTGAAGCAGAGGTTCATTTAAGGGCAGAGAAGCTTCTGCATGCTTACTGTAACGGTGGGCTCTTGTAGATGACATGTATGCTCCATTATCCTAATACTTTCATTCTCTCTCTCTCTTAGATCTGTCTTTCCTCAATATATCTGATCTACCTTCCATGCATCCTCCTATCTCATGCTCCCTTCCACTTGCCCACTGGATTTTCTGCCCTCTTACCAACATAAAGAAATATTAATTTTCCCCATCTGCTTCATCATCAGTTTTCCCTTCTCTATCCTATGATTCACTTCAGCATATGGGCATATTGTAATTTCTCTCATATTAGATCCAAAACCAACCAACCAACCAAACAAACAAAAAAAATAGTCCTTACAATCTATAGTTAGTTACTGACCATTTCTCTACTGACTTTACAGAAAAACTGCTTGAAAAATTGGTATATATATTTTCCCTGGCTCCAATTCCTCCCCTCTTTTCTCTCTTGAACCCACTTGAATATGGGTCACACCATCGTCATCTCTTAAATCAAAAAGAGCCATTTAAATTTTGACACTTTTTAATATAAAGGAAGGTGTGTTAAAGTTACTAATTGGTCTTAATTGTCCACAAGCACAAATCAGTATTCAGCTTCACTTTATCAACTATTTTCACCTGACTAAATCCAATAGTCAATTGAAAGCCCTCTTCATAGTTGAACTAATACCAGCTATTGACCCTTTCCGTTTTTCTTGAAACAGATATTTCACATACACTCTGAGCCACCCACACTGTCTTAGATTTGATCATTCTCCTATTTGACCAATCTTTCTTGATCTCTTTGCTGTTCCTTACTACTTTTTCAAATTCTAAATAGACACTGTTCATAAAATGTTCATAAAATGATGAAAATGTTCATATTCTGAGTTGTCCAATATTGTAGCCACTAGCTAACAAATTTTATGCTTTTTTTCTAAAATACACAGCATGAAATATATTGTCTTAACCATTTGTAAGTAGATTTAAGTGACATTAATTATATTTAAAATGTGTAACATCACCACTATTTCCAAAAATTTTTTATCATCCCAAGTGGAAACTGTACACATTAAACAAAAAATCCCCATTACCTCCTAACTCCACCACTCGTCTGTCAGTTTGTCGTTCTGTGGGAGCTGGCGTGTTGCTGTGATGCTGGAAGCTATGCCACTGGTATTTCAAATACCAGCAGGGTAACCCTTGGTGGACAGGTTTCAACAGAGCTTCCAGACTAAGACAGACTAGGAAGAAAGATCTTGTAATCCACTTCTGAGAAAATTGGCCAGTGAAAACCTTACGAAGGGCAGTGGAACATTGTCTGATACAGTGCCAGAAAATGAGCCCCTCAGGTTGGAAGGCACTGAAAATATTACCAGCGAAAAGTTGCCTTCTCAAAGTGGAGTTGACCTTAATGACATGGATGGGCTAAAGCTTACAGGACCTTCATTTGCTGATGTGGCATGACTGGAAATGAGAAGAAATAGCTGCAAATATCATTAATAATAGGAACATGGAATGTATAAAGTATGGATCTATGAAATTCAGAAGTTGTCAAAAATGAAACAGAGCACATGAATATCAATATCCCAGGCATTAGTGAACTAAAATGAACTGGCCTTGGCCATTTTGAATCAGACAATCTACTATACTGGGAAAGACAAATTGAAGAGTAACGGTGTCACATTCATCATCAAAGAGAACATTTCAAGATCTATCCTGAAGTACAACACAATCAGTGATAAGTTAATATCCATATGCCTACAGGAAGACCAGTTAATATGATCATTATTCAAATTTACGCAAAAACCATTAACACCAAAGTTGAAGAAATAGAAGATTTTTTACCAACTTCTGCAGTCTGAAACTGATCAAACAATGAAATCAAGATGCATCGTTAATTACTGGTACTTGGAATGCGAAAGTTGGAAACAAAGAAGAAGGATCTGTGGTTGGAAAATACGGCCTTGGTGATAGAAACAGTACCAGAGATGAATGATAGAATTTTGCAAGACCAACGACTTATTGATTGCAAATACCTTTTTTCTCAACAATATAAAGGGTGACAATACATACGGACATCACCTGATGGACTGCACAGGAATCAAATGGACTACATCTGAGGAAAAAGACAATGGAGAAGCTCAATATCATCGGTCAGAACAAGGCCAGGGGCCGACTGAAGAACAGACCATCAACTGCTCACATGTAAGTTCAAGCTGAAGCTGAAGAATATTACAGCAAGTCCACAAGAGCCAAAATATGACCTTGAGTATATGCCACCTTAATTTAGAGACCATCTCAAGAATGGATTTAATGCATTGAACACTAATGATCAAAGACCAGATGAGTTGTGGGATGACATCAAGGATGGCATACATGAAGAAAGGAAGAAGTCATTAAAAAAAAAAAAAAAAAAGATGGGAAAGAAAGAAAAGACCAAAATGCATGTCAGAAGAGACTCTGAAACTTGCTCTTGAACGTTAAATAGCTAATGTGAATGGAAGAAATAATAAAGTAAAAGAACTAAATAGAAAGGGCGGCTCGAGAAGACAAAATAAAGTATTATAACAAAATGTGCACATACCTTGAGTTAGAAAACCAAGACAGCTCAGCATTTTTCAAACTAAAAGAACTAAAGAAAAAATTCAAGCCTCGAATTGAAGTTCGAAGGATTCAGTGGGGAAAATATTGCACTATGTGGACAGCTTCAAAAGAAGATGGAAGGAATACACAAAATCACCATACCAAAAAGAATCTGTCAACATTCAACTATTTCAGGAGGTAGCCTTTGTCAATAACCGATGATATTAAAGTAAGAAGTTCAAGCTGCACTGAAGGCATTGGCAAAAAACAAAGCTCCAGGAATTGACTGAATACCAGCTGAGATGTTTCAACAAACAAATGCAGTGCTGGAAGACAACTACCTGGTCAATCAACTGGAAGAGATTCATATTTGCGCCTATTCCAAAGAAAGGTGATCCAACAGAATGCAGAAATTACTGAACAATATCATTAATATCACACACAAGTAAAACTTTTTCTGAAGATCATTCAAAAACGGTTGTAGCAGTAGTACATAGGGAATTGGCAAAAGTTCAAGCAGAATTCAGAAGAGGACATGGAATGAGAAATATCATTGCTGTTATCAGATGGTTCTTGGCTGAAAGCAGAGAATACCAGAAAGACGTTTACCTGTATTTTATTGACTATGCAAAGGCATTAGACTGTGTGGATCATAACAAAGTATGGAGAACACTGGGAAGAATGGAAATTCCGAACACTTAATTGTGCTCGCATTGAACCTTTACATAGACCAAGAGGCAGTCATTCGAACAGAACAAGGGACTACTGCATGGTTTAAAATCAGGGAAGGTGTGTGTCTGGTGTGTCCTTTCACCATACAATCTGTATGTAGAGCAAATAATCAGAGAAGCTGGACTATATGAAGAAGAATGGGGCATCAGGATTAGAGGAAGATTCATTAACAACTTAGCTTGCTGAAAGTGAAGAGGACTTGAAGCACTTACTGATGAAGATTAAAGACTACAGCCTTCAGTGTGGATTACACCTCAACATAAAGAAAACAAAAATCCTCACAACTGGACCAATAAGTAACATCACAATAAACAGAGAAAATATTGATGTTGTCAAGAATTTAATTTACTTGGATCCACAATCAATGCCCATAGAAGCAGCAGTCAAGAAATCAAACGATGTATTGCATCGAGCAAATCTGCTGCAAAACACTTCTTGAAAGTGCTAAAAAGCAAAGATGTCATCTTGAGGACTAAGGTGTGCCTGACCCAAACCATGATATTTTCAATTTGTATTTAGATGCAAAAGCTGGACAATGAATAAAGAAGACAGAAGAACAATTGATGCCTTTGAAGTAAGCTGTTGGCAAAGAATGTTGAATATACCATGGGTTGCCAGAAGAATGAACAATTCTGTCTTAAAGGAAGTACAACCACAATGCTATGAGGAAGCCAGCATGGGGAAACTTCCTCTCATGTACTTTGAACACGTTATCAGGAGTGACCAGTGCCTGGAAAAGAACATCATACTGTAAGGTTGAGGGTCAGCAAAAAAGAGGAAGACCCTCAATGAGATAGACTGACACAGTGGCTGCAACCACGGAGTCAAACATAGCAATGATTGAAGGGATGGCGTAGGGCAGCGCATTGTTTAATTCTGTTGTTCATAGGGCAGCTGAGCTGACAACCAACTTGAAGGTACCTAACAACAACAACAACATAGATGCTCCTTTTTGTTCTCACCTATGCATACACGTGAACCTAACAGTATACCAGTATGCCTATACTCATCCATATGTGCCCAAAGACTCTTTTTCACTTTGGCTTTGCTGTGCTCACTACAACCACATTCAGTGCCATTTTTTCTATCACCGAACATAACAAGTCTGTATGACCTAAAGTGTACTTTGCCCTCCCCTGCTCCTCTCCCTGGTAAACACTAATGAACATAGGTCTCTCTGTATATATCTATACTTGTCTTCTTATAAAAGAGGGATAATACAATGTGAACTTGAATGGTTTAAGAGCTTGAATGCTAACCAAAAGGTCGACAGTTTGAATCCACCAGCTGCTCCTTGGAAACTCTATGGGGGCAGTTCTACTCTGTCCTAGAGGGTTCCTATAAGCTGGAATTGACTTGATGGCAATGGATTTGTTTTTTGGTTTGGTCCTTGTATGGTTGACTTATTTCACTCAGCATTATGTCCTCCCAGGTTCATCCATGTTATAATGTGTTTTTCCAAACTCATCATTGTTCTTTATGGTTGTGGAGTATTCCACTGTATGTATGTACCACAATTTACATATCCATGCATCTGTTTATGGGCACTTCAGTTGTTTCCATATTTTTGCTGTTGTGAATAAAGCAGCAATGAACACAGGTGTGCATATGTCTGTTCATGTCATTGTTTTTGGGTGTCTAGGGTATATACCTAGGAGTGGGGTTGCTGGATAATAGAGTTTTTTGAAACAGATTCTAGTTTTCTGAGACAAAGTGCCATACCATTTTCCATATTGGTTGTACCATTTTACAGTCCCACGAGCAGTGGATAAGGGTTCTAATTTCTCCATATCCTTGCCAAATTTGTTGTCATATACATATATATATATGTATGTATGCCATTTACCCGGGGTAAGATGGTGCCTCATTGTAGTTTTGATTTGCAACTCTCTAATGGCTAATGAAAGTGAACCTCTTTTCATATGTCTGTTGGCAAATTCCCAGAGCTTCTGTTTGTTTGGGAATATATTGATTTCACTCTCATTTTTGAATAACAACTTTGCTGGGTAAAGTATTCTTGGTTGGTAATTGCGTTCATTCAGTATTTTATATATGGAACCCCATTGTCTTCTGACCTCTAGAATTTCTGGGGAGAAATCCATACTGATTCTTATGAAAGACATTTGGTATGTTATATTGTGTTTTACTGCTTTCAGAATTCTCTCCTTGTTTTCAAGAATTTTATTAGAGTATCATGTGGAGTTGATTTTTTTGTGTGTGTTTCTTCTAAATAGGGTTTGTGTAGCTTCCTGTATTTGTAGACTTGGTTCTTTGTTCAGGTCTGGGAAATTCTCTGTGATTATCTCCTAGATAATTGTATCTATGCTTTTATTGTTGTCATGGTGCTCTGGAATCCTGATAATCTTAATGTTAGATTTCTTAATTCAATCCCATATTTCTATTTTAGTTTGTTCACTTTTATTTGTTCTTTTCTCGTTTTTCTTGATATTTGATAAGTTCAGTTATTTTGTCTTCTAGTTCACTTATTCTCTTTTGTCTGTCCTACTCTCTTGTTGACTATTTCTCTTACTTTTCCTAATTCAGTTGCTTTATCTTTCAGTTCCAGTAGTTCTGTTTTTTTTTATGTTTTCAATTTCCTTGTTGAGTCTCTCATTTTGTTCCTCCATTTGTTTCCTAATCTCTGCTAGCTTGTTTTCTGTTTTTGTTTTCCTTGAACAGTTCAGCACTGCAGTCTAAATATTTTCAACTCATTCTGTTAGTCTAGATTCCATAAAAGAAATTTTCTCTTCTTTATGTTTTGCTTTTGATTCATCCTTCTTTTCCTGTGATTTTTGGGTTTTAATATTTTTTGTTGAACTTGGGCCATTTTGTTATTTATTTATTTTACTTTAAATTTTGTACTCTAGTTTTTGTGGGAAAATTATCTGATTGGGCACAGAGCAGTGGCCAAGCATCTGGCTGCCAGCTGAAAGACTGGGGCTCGTACCCATCAGCAGCTCTGTGGAAGAAAGATGCAGCAGCCTGCTGCCACAAAGGGAACACCATGGGGCAGCTCCACTCTGTCCTAGTGTCTCCAGGAGTCAGAATGGACCTTGTGGAAGTGGGCCTGGTATCTTCTGCTGAGAACCACTGGAGGGCACTCTTATCCTTAGGTTTTTTTCCTGTGCTGATTCAGGAGTTCTGGATGCTTGATCTCTGGAATTCAATACGCATTATGGAGAGGGGTTAGCTGGTAGCAGACACTCATGTAAGCGGTGGCACTCAACTTTCCTGTGCAAAGGTGTGGTGCTATCTATATTTTCTCCTCATTTGTGCCCCTGCACCAACTCACCCATGGGGTCTCAGTGTAAGCAAGGAGCCAGCCATTTCCCTCTGTGATGTCTGTCCACTCAAAGTACCCCCCTCGCCCTGCTGCCCTTGCAGCTCCTCCTGGTCCTAGTGCCCTCAGCGAGATTCAGCATCACTGTCTTATGATACCACAGACTCCCTTTGCCCCCTCCCAATTGTGTGGCCCACAAACGCCCATGGCCAATCTGCACCACCTTAAAAAATTGGGTTACAGCTTTCTCAGATTAGCTCCCTTTCTGTATTCCTTGTTTCTGGTGTTGCTCAGCTCCGTTCCAAAATGGCTGTGATGAGCGAGTGCTCCAGACATTAGTGGGTAGGTTCCCCCAGCTTCTGTGCTGTCCTTCCTTCTCTCCTCCACTTCTGGACTCACCCCCACTCTCCAACACCTCAGATGCCATCTGGAATTCTGAGATCTCAGTTTATGCTTGTTATTATTCATTTTTCAGTGGGTTAGTTGCTTGGAGAGTGTCTTAGTTATCTAGTGCTGTTATAACAGAAATACCACAAGTAGATGGCTTTAAAAAACAGAAATTTATTCTCTCACAGTTTAGGAGGCTAGAAGTCTGAATTCAGGACACTGGCTCCAAGGGAAGGCATTCTTTCTCTGTCAGCTCTGGGGGAAGGTCCTTGTCATCAATTTTCCCCTGGTCAAGGAGCTTCTCAGGGCAGGGACTCCAGATCCAAAGGACCTGCTCCACTCCTGCCTCTTCTTGCTTGGTGGTAATGCCCTCTCATCTCTGTTTGATTCTCTCTTTTATATCTCAGAAGAGATTGATTCAAGATACAACCTAATTCTGTAGATTGAGTCCTGCCTCATTAACATAACTGCCTCTAATCCTGCCTCATTAACATCACAGAGGTTTTTACAAGACGTAGGATAATCACATCAGATCACAAAATGGTGTATGACCACACAATACTAGCAATCATGACCTAGCCAAGTTTACACGCATTTTTTGGGGACACAATTCAATCCATAGCAGACAGTAAACGGAAGCCTCCACTCACTTCGCCATTTTGCTTCACACCTATTTTTATGTTCTTGGTGGTGTCCTTTGAGGCACAAAAATTTTTAATTTAGATAAAACCCAATTTATCTAATTTTTCTTTTGTTACTCATGCTTTTGATGTCATACCTAAGAATCTATTACCAACTCCAATGTCACAAAGATTTACTCCTATGTTTTCTTCTAAGAGTTTTATGTTTTAGCCCTTATATTAAGGTTGTTGATCCATTTTGAGTTAATTTTTGTATACGGTGAGAGGTAGGGATCCAATTTCATTCTTCAGCATATGGAAATATTGTTGTCCCAGCACCACTAACAGAATCTGACTTGACACACTTGTCAAATATCAACTGGCCATAGATATATGGGTATATTTCTAAAATCTTAATTCTATTCCATTGGTCTGCATTATATGTCTATTCTTTTTTTTTTTTAATTGTGCTTTAAGTGAAAGTTACCAATTCAACTTAGTCTCTCATGCAAAAATTTATACACACATTGTTATGTGACCCTAGTTGCTCTCCCTATGCGGTGACAGCACACTCCTCCTTTCCACCCTGGATTTCCTGTGTCCATTCAATCAGTTCCTGACCGTCTCTGCCTTCTCATCTCACCTCTGGACAGGAGCTGCCCATTTAGTCTCATGTAGCTACTTGAGCTAAGAAGCACACTCTTCACGAGTATCATTTTATGTTCCATAGCCCAGTCTAATCTTTGTCTGAAGAGTTGGCCTCGAGAATGGTTTTAGTTTTGGGCTAACTGAGTCCAAGGGTGTATGCCTATTCTTACGCCAGTAGCAAACTGTATGGTAACTACCATTTTGTGGCAAGTTTTTAAACCTAGAAATGATAATCCTCCAATTTTGTTCTTCTTTTTCTAGCTCATTTTGGCTATTCAAGGCCTTTTATAATTCCATATGAATTTGAAGATCAGCTTTTCCAGTTCTGCAAACAAAAGCTGCTAGAATTTTGATAGGGATTGCATTGAATCTGTAGATTCCTTTTGGTAGGTTTGACATCTTAACAATATAGTCTTCAATTAACGAAGAAGGGATGTTTTTCCGTTTTTTCAGATTTTTAATTTCTTTCCACACTGTTTCATAATTTCAAGTGCACAAGGCCTTCACTTCCTTGATTAAATTTATTCCTATGCATTGTATTCTTTTAGATGCTATTGTAAATATAATTACTTTGTAAATTTCCTTTTCCTCTTGCCACTGCTGCTGGATAGAAACAACTCATTTTTTCATGTTGATTTTGTACCCTGTGACTTTGCTGAATATATTAGTTTTAGTAGCTTTGTTGTGGATTCCTTATGAATTTCTATATCTACAGGCTAATTCACAGGTAGAGATAATGTGACTTATTCCTTTCTAATCTGAATGCATTATATTTATTTTTCTTATCTAATTGTTCTAGTTGAATGTCCAATACAATGTTGAATAACAGTGGTGAAAGGGTACATCCTTGTCTTGTTTCTGATCTTAGGGATAAAGCTTTTCAGTTTCTCACTATTGAGCTAGGGAGTGGGGAACAGGTAAGTAAGGTAGCCACGAAGCTTTCCATCCATTTTAAAGTTGCTTTTTCTTATTCAGCATTCCCTTGTTCACTGTAAACCTTTGTTATCCAGATTTTAGCCAAAGTTAGTTCTAATAGTTTCTGCTTATTTTTATTTTTCTGTGGGGGCTATGGGATCTTGGAGCTGCCTACTCCATGATCTTGTTGATGGCTCTCTACCTTTTTTATGTTAATCAGTCATATTTCCCCCTTATATTCCAGATTAATATAAGTGATATATCCACTTGCATGTCTAATAAAAATCTCAAGCTAGAAATGTCTAAAAATTGTACCTATCACATATCTTCACAACTTATCCCTCTTTCATCCCTCCTTATTTAGTAAATGGATAACTTCATCCTTCCAGATACTCAGGGAAAAACGTTGGAGTCATCTTGGACAGCCATGTTTTTCTGATTCCTTACATCTAATCTATCAGAAAATCCTGTGTAATTTATCTTCGTTTTAACTTTTCACTATGTTCTCTGCTCCCACCCTATTTAAAGCCGCTATCACCTATTCCATCAAGTCAGTTCTGACTCATAGCCACCCTATGTACAACAGAAGAAAACATTGCCTGGTCCTGTGGCAACCTCACAATCATTGCTATGTTTTAGCCCATTGTTGTAGTCACTGTGCCAATCCAACTCACTGAGGATCTTTCTCTCTTTCCTTGTTGACCCTCTATGTCCTTCTCCAGGGACTAGTCCCTACTGAAAACATGTCCAAATTACGAGACAAAGTCTTGCTTCTAAGGGGTGTTCTGACTGTACTTCTTCCAAGACAGATCTGTTCATTCATCTGGCAGTTCACGGTATATTCAATATCCTTCACCAACACCATAATTCAGTTATCAACTCTTCTTCAGTCTTCCTTATTGATCATTCAGCTTTTGCACGCACATGAGGTGACTGAAATACCATGGCTTGGGTCAGGTGCACTTCAGTCCTCAAAGTCACATCTTTGCTTTTTAACACTTTAAAGAGGTCTTTTGTAGAAGATTTGCCCAGTGCAACATGTCCTTTGATTTCTTGACCGCTGCTTTCATGAACGTTGATTGTGGACACAAGTAAAATGAAATCCTTGATAACTTCAATACTTTCTCTGTTTATCATGATGTTGCTTATTGGTCCAGTTGTGAGAATTTTTGTTTCCTTTATGTTAAGGTGTAATCCATACTGAAGGCTGTACTCTTTAATCTTCATTAGTAAGTGCTTCAAGTCCTCTTCACTTTCAGCAAGCAAGGTTGTGCTGTCTGCATATTGCAGGTTGTTAATGAGTCTTCCTCCAATCCTGATGCAGTGTTCTTCTTCATATATCCCAGCTTCTCTTATTATTTGCTCAGCATACAGATTAAGTATGGTGAAGGCATACAACCCTGACACACCTTTCCTAATTTTAAACCATATAGTATTGCCTAGTTCTGTTCGAATGACTGCCTCTTGGTCTATGCACAAGTTCCACATAAGCACAATTAAGTTTTCTGGAATTCCCATTGTTATGAGACAGCCTAATTTACCCCCTTAGACGTCATCTCTAATGGCTCCTCTGCTCCAGCCATGCTGATTGCTTTCTCCATCTTGGTAATACCACTGAATCCCCACTGCAGGAATCTTTAATTGCTGTTCCTCTGTCTAGACTGCCTTTCATTCGGAGAACTGCACGACTTGTTCCTTTATTCAGATCTTCGCTCAAATCTCACGTTTTGGTAAGACCTTTCCTGAATGCAGTAATTAAAATTGTACCTGATTCCTCAGACTCTGTGTGATGTGGCATCACCTTACCAAAAAGCAACGCAATCTTTTGGTCCTGGTTCCTGAGTCCCTTCTGGGTTGACCTTTGGCTGAGAAGCCCGGCCTAGAAACTGACCTTTACCCAGATTGGCTGGGGTGGGGGAGGGGGGAGGGATATAATAGTTGGCTTTAATGAGATTGGCTCTCTTGGTCTGACCTTTACCACGATTGGCTGGTGGGCTCAGCTTTTGTTGACCTTTACTGTGATTGGCTGCCCTCCTGCCTTGGTGACTGGTAAAAACACTACCCGGAAGCTCACGTGGAATTGCCTGATCAGTGAGAGCAGGAGGCGAGCACGCTTTTTCAGACTGTCTCTGGGTTGATGACCCTCCCAGACCAAGTGAACGTGTGATGGCTGTGGAGACAGCGACTGTAAAGGTACCAGGTGAGGCAGAGACAACGGGGAAACCCTGACAGTGGCAGCAGAGTGTGAAGGCTGCATCTCAGCTGAGGGAGCCAGTGGAGAGGGGCGGCCACAGGGAGCCCATGAGTGACGTCAGCTCCTGCGGAAAGGTTTCCGGGTTGACGGGAATGGACACCGGCTTTCGAGAAGGGTAAGCAGGCCCCTCTGAGATATTAGTGGGTCCCCTTTCAGATACAGAGGCCCCGTGCTGGGACCCTTTCCGAACCTCACTGTATGCGTATTTCATTTCTGTTAATGTCCTCTGTTATTGAAATTGCTGTTGCTGTTGTGGTATTTCCATGAGTTCTCTGTGACTGTTACAATGAATTAACGAACCCAACAGAGGCTGGGGGCTGGGGGAAGGAGCTGGTGTCAGAAATAGCGGAAAACCTGGAGAATTGGGGGTATGTTTGACTCCCGCCTCACAGGAACCAGCTTTGTCCTGATTCTTAGAGTCAGAGTTACTGCTTCGCACTCTGCTTTGTTTTTGCCTAACTTAGTAGTATTTGGTTTGTGCAGATTTTTATTTATATTCTGTGTCTCCACTATATGAGTATCAGCATTGTGAGAGAGGATTTTTTCCTCTGTTTTATTCACTGGTGTGTCTTGAGCGCTGTTGTTGAACGAATTAATGGATTTACGTTCACTCTGAAGGGAGGCCAAGTTGCTTCAACACATGGAATGTGATCAGTCTCCAAACTGCTCATCAACTTTGCCTACACTCAGGTGCTTGGTAAACTTTTTGGATTTCAAGTCACCTGGGCTTTGTAACCTAAAAAAGAGTCTCTTTACAGAAAGGCTTTCTGAAAAACTATTTACTGTCATCTTTTCTGCCAAAGAGACAGGCAGGTGGGGTCAGTAGTCAACCCAGGGGTGTAGAGACCGGAAGACCTGTGCTCTGATGGTGACTCACTCTCACTTCTTAGCTTTATAAGGGATCAGTTACTGAACGCTCTTCCGGGTCAGCTTCATTATCCATTAAATGGAGGTGATGATTCTTGTCCTGGATAACTCAAAACTATTGAAAAGATCAAATGGAAGAATGTACAATGCACACTAACGTATCACCTAAAATAAAAATGTGAATGTGTCTTATGAGGGCCTAAATTTTTTCCCACCGCCTGTCAGTTTGTTTACTGTGGTGGGCTGTGTGTTGCTGTGATGCTGTAAGCTGTGCTACAGACATTTCAAATACCACCTGTGTCATCCATGGAGGACAGGTTTCAGCAGTGCTTTCAGACTAAGACTAGGAAGAAAGAACGGGTGATCTACTTCTGAAAATTAGCCAGTGAGAACCCTGTGGATCACAACAGAATATTGCCAGTGTAGTGCCAGGAGATGAGTCCCCTAGGTTGAATGGAACTCAAGATACACAGGGCCGCAGCAATGGACTCACACATACCAACATGTAGGTAATAATGAAGATGGTGGGAGACTGGGCAAAGTTTTTTTTTTTTTTTGTTGCACATGTGGACAGCATCAGTCAGAGTTGACTCCACAGCAGCTAACAACAGCAGTTTCATTTAGAAATGGTATTTTCTAGTTATGATAAGTATTTTACAATGGAATGAGAATATAAGAGCAAAGAAAAATTGTTCCTGTTGGGTGATGTGGAGTCGATTCTGACTTGTAGTAACCCCATGTGACAGAGTAACAATGCCCCAGAGGGTTTTCTGGGATATAATTTGCCAGGTCTTCCCCCCACAGAGCTGCTTGGTGAGTTCAGACTGCCAGCCTTTCAGTTAGCAGCCAAGCACTTAATCGCTGCACCACCAGGGCTCCTTCAAAGAAAAATATACAACTTAATTTCCAAATGTCTTTTCCTTACTGTTTATACCTTTCCTCACATCATTTTTTAACTCAAATCCAAAAGAGTTGTGACTTCACCTGTAAGACATTTCTTTGAATTTTCACGAGAGTTTATTATACCTTTGAAATGTAAACACATTTTATCATAATTTTATTAAAATTTTAAGAATCTGTGTTGGGAGAATGAGTTCCAAGGAAGACAAAGTTTGGAAGTATAATACAAAAAATGAAGATCACTGTTGATGAGAGGGAAATAAACACTGAGAGGAGATATGCTTGTCTTTGGATGACTGTGTTTTGTTAGAATTTACATTGAATTACTTGGCTTTGTTTTTTTTTTTTTTTTTTTTTCCCCCTTTTATAGATGTTCCATAATGGAATTAAGGAATTCATCTGTTTAAGAGATGCTACAATTATGGGGCCAGTATCGATATAATATTTGCATCTGAAATCTAGCGTTGTAGCTTGCTCTCTCTCTGATATTGTTCTCACTGCCAGACATCTCAGAACGTAGTTCTTTGCCTGTTAAATAAAGACAATGCCGGAGTCTACCTGATGGAGTTGTGGTGAGGATAAAATTACATGTGCAAAGACACTAGAGCAGTGGTGCCTTGATTAAAATCCTGGCCCACTATTTACCACGAGTGTGAACTCGGCCATGAGACCCAAACTCTGTGTTTTTCTGTCTTTTCTGTAAAACTCATGGAAAACAATAATAATAACAAAATAATAACTTTGCTATAGATATTTCATAAATTAATAGATGTGAGTAAAGAGTTCAGCTGCTAACCAAAAGGTTGGCAGTTCAAATTCACCAGCTGCTCATTGGCTCCTTGGAAACCCTATGGGGCAGTTTTGCTCTGTCCTAGAGGGTCGCTGTGAGTCAGAAACAACTCAGTGGCAACGATTTTGTTTTTTGTTTTTTAAGTACTTAGAATAGTGCTTGGCACAAAGTGCGTACCGTGTAAACACTAGCTGCCATTATTGTCAGACGTAACAGATCATTCTAGATATTTATAGTATAAGTTAATTTTAAAGTAATCAGCTTAGAGTTCTTAGAATTTACTGTAAAATATAATTTACTGTAGCTTTTATTAAGAAAGTTAGCAAGATTTTAAGATTTTAACTAATTGATTAGTTAAAAACACAAATCCGACCTTCTCTAGCCTGTTGCAGTTATTGGTTTCGGTATTATCATGTCATCCTGCAGAGCTGTCTCATGCTGAGTGCTGAAGGTGCTTGGCATAGTCTTTTTTGAAACAATTGTTTTCAGATAGCTTTAAATGAGCCACTTTAGCAACAGAATCTTCTGATTCTCAGTGAGTTAATTCTATGTTATAAGCACAAAGAATTCATAGTCAATAGCAAATAGAATAATTGTTTCTAATATTTTAATTTTCTTACATGCAAAGTGAAAGGAAAGTTCTGTTTCTATATCCACAGGAGATACTGTTTATACCCTGTCACAGGAACAAAATTCGGGGAGAGTAAGTTTTAAAAATCTGTCATCGTTCACATGTTCCAGCAAGCTCAGCAAGTGGCTGTCACTGACAGCCTAAGTGGGTTAGAAGTTCCAAGTACGTTCAGGCAGAAGGCATCTCATGGGCGCCCAACACGCCATCTGACCACTTGGCTGATTTTGGTTGTTTGTGGCTGGTTGATGTTTACATACCTGCTGTCAATTATTTGCTGCACAGAAAGGGTTAATTTTAAAATAAAAGGGCTTCTCCAAACTGTGACACATTCCTCAACTTATTTCCAAACATTATTTTAAAAATACATTGAAGGAGATTTCAGTATCTTTATTCTTGTATCCTCATCATCATCGTCAGGAGCCCCAGCACCCGCTTCTTAACTGAGTGAAGTGAAAACAGTAGCTGTAGATAAATTATTAAATATTTTTCACCTTCTCCTTTTACTTCTCTCCCTTTCCTAACTCTGCTAGCACATCATTATTTCTTCTTCTAACCAGGATCTTTGCTGGGACCTTCTTCAGACCTAAGTGACAAGCAAATCCTATACTGAAAAAAGGGCAGAAGTTACTGGGGCACATTCTCATCCTACCTCTGCCACTTAGTGGCTGTGTGACTTTGGAGAGTTACAATTTCTGTGAAATAAATATACTATCATCACTTTCATACTTTTTTAAGGATTAATTGAAATAATTAATGTAAAAATTTTCTACAAATAGTAGTTATTATCATTGGTGTTCATTTGCAACTGATGAACAGGCACAAACATTTCTTCTGCTCCAAAGGATTTTCTTTTTATAAGAAATCGAATTTTTAAGCTGAAGAGATGAAGCATTAAAGTGGGGGTTTAAATATCATAGCACAGAAGTATTGGAATTTTTCTGGCACTATTTAAATCATGCGTATCTAGAGAGAAGAAACTGTCTTATATGGCGTTCATATATGTAAGTCCTAGAAATGAATGCAGTCCAGATGACTCAGCTCAAGAAAACAAAGGGAATTCATCTAAGGCACCCTGGTTTAAATTTTTTTTCTTGTCAAATTCTCTCTCCCTGGACTCTTATTGAGACAGGAATTTTCTGTTTTGCCAATGTATGCCCTCATGTAAGCAGAACTACTGGGCTGGTTTGTCTGAAATGAATAACAGGAGCAAACGTGTTGCCGGTTTTGTTTTCCTGTGCTTCATCGCCATTGCAGGAGGTACACGCTCATTCTGAAAGGCATAGAAGGTCATGCTGGAGCACGCACACGGTTAACAGGAGTGATTTTCCAGAGTTTTTCTTTTCATTCCTTTGTGACAAAAATGATTCCCTATTATGTCATTATGGTTTGCCTTTGAGCCAGAATTTCAGTACAGTAGATGAAATTACAGTCTACCACCATGTTCATTCAGACAGCTCCCTGCAGTCAGCAGGGGCATGCGTTCTGGTGTCCACAGCTACAGGGAAGTTCAGTACCAACTAGAGAAAGGTCTGCTCCCCTAGCTACAGTGCACACGCAGACTGGGGCCGAGATGTGCTCCCAGCCACAGCGCACACGCAGACGAGGGCCAAGATGTCCTCCCAGCCAAAGCGGACACGTGGACTGGGGCTGAGATGTGCTCTTTGTGAGTCACGTTGCTAAGTGGGAACATACTGATTCTCCCAAAATTTCAGCCACTTCTAAAAAGAGCAACCCTGCAATTTCACAGGAGTTGCATCAGCTTTCACAAATGTACTTTGCACCTATATATAAAGTAGATGAAGAACTTGAGGAATGCTTCCAAAAATGGACAGTCTTTCCTATGTAAATTAAATGTGGGGCTGGAGTGTGGTTCCAGGCTGTTTAATTTCATTAATTTTAGAGATGTTTCCTGAACTGGAACCCAGCGCCTTAAGGGATTAAAAACAGGTATCATTGCCTAATCATAAAATACCGTATTTCTTGGAAGCATCCCTGTAGCCTGGATACAGAGGATATCATCTGCTCTGCAGATTATAAAGCCTTAGCAAAGTCTATGACATATGTTTCCTGACCTCTAGCACACAGTGGACACAAGGGCAGCCAAGAAGAGTAGATGATGTCAGCAAAGGCTATGGGGGGATAGAAAGTATGGTAGACACAGGAAGTAGGTGATCATTGCTTAAGAAATAAGCTCTTTTTGCTGAGTATGTGTGTGAATATTAGAGGAATAATGTGGCTGCTTCTTAATCTTGTTGATTTGAACTGTATTATAAGAGAGTATTGAGGAGCTATTCTACTTTTTTAACCCTTAGCTTATCTGATCTATCTTTAGCTTTCATCTAGTTGAAAACTCTTCCTCCTTCAGCCACGTTTTAATCTTGGCTATCATATCTCTAGAATGTCGTTCTCTTCTATAAGAAATTTCATGAGTGTTCCTGTTGTTCCTCTTTACAATACACAAAAAACATGTTACTGTAAACTTTTCGCCTACGTATCTATGCATGAACAATGCGGTTACCCCCGTCATAGATTGAATTGTGTCCCACAAAAATGTGTGCCAACTTGGCTAGGCCATGATTTCCAGTGTTGTGTGGTTGTCCACAATTTTGTCGTCTGATGTGATTTTTCTGTGTGTTGTAAATCTTACCTCTATGATGTTAATGAGGTGGGATTAGTGGCAGTTATGTTAATGAGGCAGGACTCAACCTACAAGATTAGGTTTTGTTTTCAGTCCATCTCTTTTGAGATATAAAAGAGAATTGTGCAGACAGGAGGACCTCACACCACCAAGAAACAAGAGCCAGGAGAATAGCATGTCCTTTGGACCCGAGGTCCCTGTAGTGAGAAACTCCTCAACCAGGGAAGATTGATGACAAAGACCTGCCCCCAGAGCCAACAGAGAGAGAAAGCCTTCCCCTGGAGCTGGCACCTGAATTTGGACTTCTAGCCTACTAGAGTGCGAAAGAATAAATTTCTGTTTGTTAAAGCTGTCCACTTGTGGTATTTCTGTTATAGCAGCACTAGATAACTAAGACAGCCCCTTTATCAGGTACTCCCTGACTCCATTATCCTGACCTACTTCTGTTCCATAATACTTAACACCCTCTGAAGTTACCTTCGAGGTTCACTGTTCAGCCTGGGAGTGGACAGCCCAGTAAAACCAAATGAGACTAACGAGGTACAGGAGTCCAGTGACAAGGGCCAGAAGGCAGAAGGGGAGTAGGAAGCTGATGATAGGGAACACAAGGTTGAGTAAGGATACTGTTGATGTGTTGTGAGATTGTTAACCATTGTTATAGGGCAACATTTGTAGTAACTGTTAAATGGGAGGCTGTTTTGTCCTGTAAGCCTTCATCTTAAGTGAGAATAACAGCACAATTAGAAGAGCGTAGTCAATGTCACTTAAATGTGTACGTAAAATGTTTTGAAATTGGGTATCTTTGGCTATGTGTATTTTCACCAAGAAAAAAAAAAGCTGAAAATTTAGAGGGTTAAAATGTTGTGGGGTTGTTAACCAAAGTCATAAAACAGCATGTGTACTACTGTTACATGAGAAACTGTTCTGTAAGCCTTCACCTGAAGTACAATAAAATATTATTTAAAAAAAAAATACTTAACACCCTCTAAAACACTGTATGATTTATTTATTTAATACGTTTGTCATCTATTTCACCAAGTCAGATCCACCAAAGCATGCAATTTTTCCCCACTGATGTGTGTCCCTAGAACCTACAACTGTGCCTGACAGAGCAAGTAGGTGCTCAGCAGTTATTTTTTTGAATTAGTGAATGGATGTCGAAGGATCCCTAATTATAGTTCCACTTCAGTCTCCTGTTCTCCAATCTCATATATCCAACTGCTTACTGGATACAACTGTTCCAGTGATGGAATGCCACATCTGAAACTCCAGCTCTATAAAACATATCCTCGTTCAGTATCTCAGAAAACACTACTGCAGTCTATCCAGATGTTGAGTACAGAAGTCTGGTAGGGTATTTGAAGTCTAAATGCCAGTAGGAGCCCCAGTGGTGTGGTGATTAAGAGCTCAGCTGCTAACCAAAAGGTTAGCAGTTTGGGTCCACCAGCTGCTCCCTGGAAACCCTATGGGACACTTCCACTCTGTCTTAAAGGGTCACTATGTCAGAATCGACTTGATGACAACAGGTTTGGGTTTTTTTTTTTTTTTGTGGGGGGGGTTTGGTAGAGTATCTTGGTCCCATCCTCTTTTTGACTTGTAACATTTAACATTTAATCATAGTCTATTAACTTTATAACCCATCCATTTCTCACATCTGTACCCTTATGTTCACTGCAAGCACTACCACTGTAGTTGAGAACGTTATCATTTCTTGACTGATCAATTATGGGAACCATCTAAATACTCGTTATGGAGCCAGTATAAAGCCCCAACATCATGTAATCTCAATTTACACCATCCCCACTTCTTTTTTTCCTCAAAATTGAATAGGCCACTTCAGTATTTATAGGAAAAGCAGCTTCCATGGAATGATGGAGGTAGAATTTAGGTAACAGTGGGTCAAGATGCAGTAGTAAAGAGCTGATGAATAAATACAGATTATCTTTTGAAGACTTTTGCACAGAAAGGGAATAGTGTAAAGGTGATAGATTCAAGTGATTTGATTCTTTACAGGTTAGGGAGGAGATTTGGCTATTGATGAGCCCTAGGGTACTACTGGGGTATGAAGTAAGATGAGGAATTAAAATATTTATTAGAATTAGCAACATGAGGTTCATGTTGCTTTGCTAAAACTCATATTGAAGTGATGGGATCAGAAGGAAGATGGAATGATTTGAAAGGTGGGTGATTTGGAAATGTAAAACAATATAAAAAAAATTGGCTATAAAAAGTAGGAGATACATACGATGGTAGGTGGAACGATATATTGATTCAAAGAACCTTGTGTTGTGTCTGTGTGTATTGTATGTGTGTGTTTAAGAAAGGCACATAATCATGGTGGTTTGATGAGCTATAAGAATAGAAGGCACAATTGCTAATGTAAGATGTTTAAGAGTAAAGAAGGAAATACCTGTTACCCGTTGCTGTCGAGTTGATTTCGACTCACAGTGACCCTATAGGACAGAGTAGAACTGCCCCACAGGGTTTCCAAGGAGCGCCTGGTGGATTCAAACTGCTGATCTTTTGGTTAGCAGTTGAACTCTTAACCACTGTGCTACCAGGATTTCCAAAGAAGGAAATCTTATGCTGTAAATAGAAGTGATACTTTCTTTTGGAATCACAAGAAGAGAATGAATGCAGCAAAAGGTGAATATATATATATTTTTGAAACAAGAAGTTGACTTCAATTTTTTAAGCTGTTTTAGCGAATGAGGTCACCTATTGAGAATGAGTAGAGAAACTGTCAGATTTTTGAAGAGGGGAAGAAACAATTTATAACAGTGGCAGAAAATGGAAGAGGAAATTGATCAGAAAACTTTGTTGAATTGCCTTATAGTTGAAGGACTTGATAATATGTATTTATAGCTAATACTTTAGCAGTGTGACTTGAGGCGAAGTGTTTCCTTTCTCTGGCCTCCTCTTCCTTTTCGTAAAATTAGAGCATTTGACTAGATGTTCCCTGTGATCCTTTATATTTCTAAAATTAGAGCATTTCAGGATCTTCATTTAATCAGGGAAACTTCAAGCTTCAAAGTAATTCATCTCAATTCATTGAATATAAGACAGTTTTATGTCATTACATTGTTGAAGAAAGTGTTGTTAGATACGTATGTGTTAGAGATAGATTAGGAGAGCCAGACTTGCAGGGTATCTTATCCCCCTCCCTCCTCACCTTCCAATTTACACTTGCTGACAGTGATGGTGTGTCTAGTGGACAGAACCTAGTAAAATACTAGATGATATTTACTCTGTTGCGACGTGAGGAGCTTCAGACAAGCTTATATTGCCTTAGATTATTGCCTTCATCACTCATCATGAGCACTTGAAGCAAGAAATTAAAAATTAATTGAATGTGCATGCACAGTACAAAACCAATTTAAGATAGTAAGTGGAATTAAGGTCTATATCTAACTTGTTTTTGACTTGCTTGACTCCTAGCTACTTGTTTTTTTTAATCTTTATCAGATTACCTTTTAGCCCTACTGCTAACTGGTTTTCCTTGTTTCTTCCTCTTTTTTGTATTCTGTTTTACAATTATTTAGTGGTATTTTTTTTTAGAGAGTTGTTGGGAAAATATGATTCTGCCTTTCCCCCTGCCTTTATGAAATAACTAGTGAATCTAAATAATTTAACTAGCTTGGAGGTCTTTGGAAACCCTGTGATGTAGTGGTTAAGAGCTGTGGCTGCTAACCAAAAGGTCTACAGTTCAAATCATCCAGGCGCTCCTTGGAAACTGTCTAGTCATCTAGTGCTGCTACAACAGAAATATCACAAGTGGGTGGCTTTAACAAAGAGAAATGTTTTTGTTCACAGTAAAGTAGGCTAACAGTCCAAATTCAGGGTGTCAGCTCCAGGGGAAGGCTTTCTCTCTCTATTGGGCTTCTCATCAATGTTCCCCTGGACTAGCAGCTTCTCCACGCAGGGACCCCAGGTCCAAAGGACACCCTTTGTCCTGGCACTGCTTTCTTGGTGGTATGAGATCCCCCTGTCTCTTTGCTCACTTCTCTCTTCTATATCTCATGAGATTGCCTCAGGACACGATTCAATCTTGTTGAGTCCTGCCTTACTAACACAACTGCCACCCATCCTCCCTCATTAACATCATAGAGGTAGGTTTACAACATATAGGAAAATCACACAATACCAGGAGTCATGCCCCAACCAAACTGATACACACATTTTTTTGGGGAATAATTCAATCCGTGACAGAAACTCTATGGGGCAGTTGTACTCTGTCCTATGGAGTTGCCATGAGTCAGAATCGACTTGATGGCAACGGTGGCAGTCCTTTACTAAGCAACAAATGTGCTGGCCATTAAAGGCTGTTGCAGTATGATGCTTGGAATCGTCATCACTCGTTTGTCACTGCCACGTGGGATGCTTCCATAAACCAGTAACTTCTTCACAAAATAATGAGCAGGATATCAAAGCTATGATAGGTACTCTGCCAAAGGGGAAGGTGTTCATTGTTTCAGTGTTAGTTTAGATTATATTATCTCTGAAAAGAAACAAATATGTGTCCTTACAAAATATTGTCACACAAAAACATTGGACTTGTGGGGTAGGAACTGGAAGAACAATATTCTTCCCAGCCTAGGGGACTGGGGTCCATTTCTTCTCTAACTTCTTGTGGACACATGGACAGTGGTGACAACAGAGCCCATCTGGCTGAAGCCTCACATGGTACAAGTAGCCTTGCCCAGATGTGGGGCATTGTACAAGGGCTAGGGAGCACACAGAACTGCCTTTTGCCAACCCTGATAGTAACAAGATTGTTCCTGGAGTACTGAGACAATACTTCAGCGACTGTGATTCCAAGCTCCAAATCTCAGTAGAACCTTTGTAGCACTTCAAGTACTTCATAGACATATTTGCTGCCACTATGCCAGGGTTCAGCTGGTGCAATCCATTTAGAATAGTTAAGATTTGTGATCCTGATAATCAGAGCTAATCATGAAAACACCACCATGGCCTTCACAATATACACGCTCTTAGCACGGCTGTAATTCCCTGAATTCTAGTTGTGCCTGGGCATATTTTATCAGGCTGTCCAGTTAATCCGCCCACAAGGTAGTGAGACTGTCAAACGCAAGGAAGCTGTTCCCTTGGAGGCTATAAAACCACATGAAAAGTGATTGCAAATGGTTTGAGTGTATAAATTATGCATGATAGTAATTGAAAATTAAAAAGGAAAGGATTTGGCCCAGTCTTATCAATCAAGGAGAACCTTAGCTGAGTGTTTTGGAAAACCTTTCCAGCATTTTGGATTGTTGCAAATTTAATATTTATTACTCTGTGAAACTTAGGTGACACAAATTTTCTTTCTCTGTGTAGAAAATAATATGCAAAGGTAAAATGAATCACATCGAAACATAATTTATCGGAAAAAATAAGCAGTTATGTATTATGATGGATTACAAAGCAAGCTAGAATGAATAAGACATCAATATGTACTGTAATTTTTTTGTCTTGCAGTAGTTACAGTCCAAAAAAATCTCAAAACCAAACTCATTGCCATTGAGTCAATTCCGACTCATAGCACCCCTATGAGACAGAGTAGTACTGCCCAGTAGGGTTTCCAAGGCTGTAATCTTTATGGAAGCTGACTGCCACATCTTTCACCCACGAAGCAGCTGGGTAGGTTCCAGCTGCCGACCTTTTGGTTCGCAGCCAAGCGCTTAACCACTGCGCCACCAGGGCTCCTTGTAGTTACATTAGACTTTTTTAAAAACGTCTATAGCTCTGCCCAAGTTCTTGTTTCTTGAAGAACTTTCTTTGGCTAAAACTCAGATATATTTGATACAGCCTACATCTGTTAGTGTAATTATAAATGCTAGTTCCAAAACATAGCATTATTGGAATATGATACAATGGAATATAATCAAAATGCTGTTATTAACCAACTGAGTGATTTTGGACAATACATTTCACACCTACCAGGACTACGTTAACTCGTTCATAAAATGAAAGTGTGGACGATTCTTCTGAAGTCTCACTGTTCTGTTTTTATGCCTGTTCTCTTCTTGTAGCTCACTGATACACAGACAAAAACGAGATTTGCTATTTTATTTTTACTTAAGCGTGGACGATTCTTCTGAAGTCTCACTGTTCTGTTTTTATGCCTGTTCTCTTCTTGTAGCTCACTGATACACAGACGAAAACGAGATTTGCTATTTTATTTTTACTTAAAGTATAGTTTATAGGCATGACGTTTGAATGGGTTTGAGCTGCATATATTGGAAACGTAGTCAGCCAAACTTGCAGCTTTG
Organism: Dugong dugon; assembly: GCA_030035585.1. Lineage (NCBI taxonomy): Eukaryota > Metazoa > Chordata > Mammalia > Sirenia > Dugongidae > Dugong > Dugong dugon. Next base: position 113,018,802 of record CM057473.1, on the reverse strand, counting down.
TTTTAGCACATTTTTTATTTATTTATTTTTTGGCTTTCACAAAGAGGAATTTATTTTCTCACAGTCTAGTAGGCTAGAACTCCAAATTCAGGGCGTCAGCTCCAGGGGAAGGCTTTCTTCTCTGTTGGCTCTGGAGGAAAGTCCTCATTATCATCAGTCTTCCCCCGGACTAAGAGCTTCTCTGCGCAGGAACCTTGGGTCCAAAGGACGCGCTCTGCTCCAGCTGCTTCTTTCTTGGTGGTATGAGGTCCCCTTTAGCACGTTTTTTAAGGTTCTGTTTATGATGTTGTCGTTTAGGGAGCAACATCATGATAAACCGGGAAAATCTTGAAGTTTTCAAAGATTTCATTTTACTTGGATACACAGTCAACACCTATGGAAGCAGCAGTCAAGAAAGCAATGTATTGCATTGGGCAAATCTGCTGCAAAAGACCTCTTTAAAGTGTTAAAATGCAAAGATGTAACTTTAAGGACTAAGGTGTGCCTGACCCAAGCCATGATGTTTTCAGTGGCCTCATATGCATGTGAAAGCTGGACAATGAATAAGGAAGACGGAAGAAGAATCGATGCCTTTGAATTATGGTGTTGACAAAGAATATTGAATATACCATGGACTGCCAGAAAAACAAACAAATGTGTCTTGGAAGAAGTACAGCTACAATGTTCTCAGAGGCAAGGATGACGAGACTTCCTCATATATTTTGGACGTCATCAGGTGGGACCAGTCCCTGGAAAAGGACATCATGCCTGGTAAAGTAGAGGGTCAATGAAAAAGAGGAAGACCCTCAGAGAGACAGATTGACACAGTGGCTGCAACGATGGGCTCAAGCATAGCAACCATGATGAGGGTGGTGCAGGACTCGGCAGTGTTTCCTTTTGTCATTCATTGCTATAAGTCGGAATCGACTCAATGGCACCTAACAACAACGACAACATATATGATTTTTTTGTATGTATAAGTACTTCATGGAGCCTTGGTGGCACAGTGGTTAAGAGCTACACCTGCTAACCAAAAGGCTGGCATTTCGAATCCACCAACTGCTCCTTGGAAACCCTATGGGGCAGTTCTGCTCTGTCCTATTGAGTTATTATGAGTCCAGATCCACTTGAGACAACGGGTTTAAGTATTTCATGCTAACAACATTTTTGTCTTACATAGCAGTTCAAAGTATATTTACTAAGGAAGCACACTAGTATTAATAAAAGCTAACATCCCTTGAGTCCTTACAGTATGCTCATGGTTTTACATGTATTATCTCAATATAATCTTTAAAATACTATAATGTAGATCTGTATTAAACTTATTTTATAATGGGAATGTTGCAATTTAGGAAGACTACAGACTTGCAAATTTTACAAAACAAGTAGGTGAATAAGAACAAATTTAAAGTTTCATTTCAGAATCACAACTCCCCAATATTTGTTTTAAAATCCTGTTGCAGTCAGGTTGATTCTGACTCATAGTGACCCTATGGGACAAAGTAGAACTGCCTTTATAGGTTTTCCAAGGCTGTAATGTTTACAGAAGCATATTGCCACATCTTTCTACCACGGAGTGGCTGCTAGTTTCAAATCACCGACCTTTCAGTTAGCAGCCAAGTGCTTAACCACTGCACCACCAGGTATATGTACTTGTGTAACTGATAATCTAGATGGGGGTGAGAACCTACTCTTATTATCAAATAAGTAGACAAGATAGGAAAATGTTACAATATAGGGAATGTGTTCAGTATATAGGAAAATATAATTTGAATTTAATACCTTTATAAACTCATACAAGGAGCCCTGGTGGCACAGTGATTAAAGCACTCGGCTGCTAACCAAAAGGTAGGCGGTTTGAACCCACCAGCTGCTCCGTGGGAGGAAGATATGGCAGTCGGCTTCCATAAAGATTTATAGCCTTGGAAACCCTCTGAGGCTCTTCTCCTCTGCCCTATAGGGTTGCTATGAATCAGGATTGACTCGACGGCAGTGGGTATAAACTCATATGATTATATTCTCAACTAGGGAAAATTGTGTGCTAAGACTAAGCATCCTGAGTTTTTGTTTGGGAAATATGATCACCCTCTCAACCATGTATTATGGACTATATAAAATAAAATGCAAAGTAAGAGTTCTCATAACATACACTGAGTCCAGTTGTAAATCATGTAAAATGGACTTGTCAAGGCCTTCCTAGCTGGGATGGGAAATGAACTAAGATGTGAAGAAGCAGTGGCTGACTATGCTGTGTCACAGAGGTGGGATAGAGACACAACAGAGTTGACCTGCAATGAAGGCAGTGATAGACAGTGGAGCCAGGGAATGAAGAGTGTTCACAGCAGTTCTCTGAAGGAGGGGAAGATTGGGGAGAGAGAGGGATAGGCTGTCCCAGGCACTGAAGATACCAGCAGTGGTGGGAGAGGACCAGAACATGTGTGCATACAGGTATAGATGTTCCCACTTTTCTGTCTGAAGATTTATTTTCTCTTCAGAAGTCTCCTGCAGTGCTCTTGGAAGGACTGGTCCCAAGAGCTTCTCTCTCTAAGCCCCAAGGTCAGCCCAGCATTCACCATTCCTTGGTTACTGCTCTGGTAGCTTTTTTGGTCTCCCTTAATAGGTGAATAAATAAATGAAATAGGAATAGTTTTACTCAACAAAAATCACTGTTCAATATATTCATGAAGAATTCAACATGGTACAGTGAAAAAAGGATTTGAATCCTGGGAGCTGAGTCCAGTCAACTGCAGGATTACAAAGATGAAAAAAATCACTGTGAATGCTTTGTGTTCTCTGAGTGTGAGCCTTTGGGTAAATTAGGTAGATTAAAGGTTTTCATTTGTAAAAATACAGTAATAAAATTTTATTTAATCTTTCTTATGTCATATGTATAATATGCAGTGTCCTGGAAAGAACATAAGTAATGGATTCAGAATGATTCCAAACTTCCTTTCTACTGATTACTGACTGGTTATTGGGGACATTGTATCTTATTGTAATTTTTAGTACAATTATTTATTCTCATCCTTCTCATCTACAGTATGGGAACAAAGCCCAAAACAGTGTAAGTTTGATAGGAAGATTAAATAATTAATAAAAGTTTTAAATAGAGCGTACAATTTTCACTCTATAAAACTTAGTAACTTTTTCTCCTCTGTTAAATTAAGTCATTTTCATTTTTTGCAGGGTTGTTTTAACTATCTTTTGGTAGTTAAAAGGTTGACAATTAACATGCCCATCCCATCTATTAGAAATATAATTGTATGTACAAGGTAATATTTGTAGATTGATAAAATATTATAAAACTCTGGAAAAAAAAAGTTGAAGGAGATAATATAACTTGTAAGCATCCTAAGCCTAAAGCTTCTTATTTTAATTATGGAATTGATTTAAGAATTATTTGGAATTTTTATAGGCTGCACTTAGATGTCAGTATCAATAGAAAAATGACATCTTTTGAAGGCTGTATGCCGTTTTTATTTTTTATATGAGAAGATTTGAGTATTGTTCTTGTTGTTTAAGAGAGAAATGCTTTATTTATGCTGTTGGTAGCTGTCACACTTTGTGCAAAGTGGAACCAACTCTGAGTTACGTGACAGCTAGAGCAGGGAAATTAATCAACAGTGAGGGAGTTCAGATGCTGGAAGATGTATGTTTTTTTTGAGGCTTTTTTTTTTTTTAAACATATTTTACTTTTTTTCCCTTTGGCTAAATTACCTTTAAATCAGTTGCAGTATGCTTGTAATGTACCTATTTAATTTCTATAAGAAGGAAAGAGCAGTAAAGGCTAATCTTCAAGAACATTGTTTTTCTGATTATACATTTATTATCCAGTGAGTCAGTTTAGTCTTCAGTTTCAAACAGTGCATAAGTGGTTTCATAAATAGCTTTTTTGCTTAAGCAAATACCAGGGACCATAAGATACATATTGTTCTATGATTTATCATTGATGGTTCAACTCTTCTCTTGAAGGTGGTAATTCTCAACTCTACTGAGGAGGTCAAGAACCTGTTACCATAAGAATAAATCTTACTCATACAAGAGAAGCCTGTTTCTACTTGGTGTGTCCTCTATCCAAGATGACACACATAGGAATACACTATTGCACCTTTCTGGTCAAGCATCCCCATGCAAGGACTGTTCTGTGTCCGTCATTTGCAGTTCATGCTAGCGGGAGAAGTGCATGGACTTTGGAGTCCAGTCTGGGCTTTAATCCCCTTCTTGAGGCATTGGTACTTCAGTGGTAAGTTTTCTCACCTTCCATACTAGAGACCTGTGTTCAGTTATGGCCAGTGTACCTCACGCACAGCCATCACCCATTTGTCAGTGGGGGCCTTTGTGTTGCTATGATGCTGAACAGGACTCAGCAGACCCGATCCACACCTCTCACGGAGACAGCACAGGACCAGGCAGCATTTCATTCCATTGTGCCAGAACTCACCATTAGCCAGGGGCTAATTCCACTGCAGTTAACAACAACTGCTCACTTACTATGTGCCTTAACTGGAACAAGTGACATGATTTTTCTGACTCCCTTTTTTCTTACGTGAGAGACAAGAATAATAACATAAAATTATAGCGTAATTGTAATAAAGCTATATATAAACAAGGTAATAAACGCAAAGTGTTGAACAAATCTTCAGGCACGTGGAGAAAGGGAAAAAAATAAAACATGTATTCAGTGCCTATTTCGTGTCTTCTTACCCTATAGAACTTTCTATTATGTTTAAGATGCTCTGGAAGGTGCAATGGGATATACAAAAAATTAAGTCTTATTTTCTGCCACATTATGCAATTGTATAAATGTGAAAATAGTTTTCTAAACTACACGAGAAAAATTAGAAATATGCCATGTGGATTTATTGCATGGAAATTCACAATGAGAACTCAGGGAAGGTTGTGTAAGAGAGATGGCATTTGATCAGGGCCATGGAGGATTGGTAGTTTTTTAAAAGATAGGTAGGCATTCACCTTGTTCTACGTAAGATCACTGCATAAATTAAAACACGGAAGATGAGAATCCTGGGAAGTTTTTTTTTAAGAACAAAGGGTAATCAATGGCTCATAAACGGGGTACATGTAGATGAGTAGCAGAAAAATACTGGGAAAAGTAGGGGAGAGAGAGAAAACAAAGACGCTGGCTGAAAGTGTTGCGTTAATCTGGGGAAGGGCAATCTAATGAGAAGAAATCCAATAGATAACCTGTGTTAATAAACACTATCTTTCAAGCTCCTTTTGAAGTTCACCTCTTCTATGAAACTTTCCTTAGTCCCCTACCTGTAAGCCCCCTTCCTCTAACTCCCCATTTTGGTGCTTGTGTGCACAAATCAGGGCACAACTAGATAGAAAATAAAGCCTTATTTGCCAACTAAATCTTCAAGCTGTTTGTGGTTATCACAATAGCCTTACCAAGTAAAGTGACTTGTGAACATTATATTGTCAGTAAATATTTGGGAGACTAGTTGTTGACTAAATCTGTCTATAAATAGTACCCAAATATATTTACCTCAGATCCCATCATGATCATGTATCACAGACACAGAATAATATTTTTTCATGCTCAATTATCTCCCTAAAAACAATACTCAATAATTATGAGAGATAGATTTTAAATATACCGTATTCTTTTCAGTTCTAAACCTCTGTATGTTTATTATACACAGAGATATCAGGCAGAGGTGTCTTATTTGAAAAACAACTGTTTTAATTGTTTTTATGATTCAGAAGACAGTCTTTTTTTAATTAATATTTGAAGTTTATTCTTGTGGTAAAATGTAAATAACACAAAATTTGACATTTTAGCCATTTTTAAATATGCAATTCAGTGGCATTAATTACATGCACAAGGTTATGCAGCCTTCACCACTGTCTGCTTCCAAACCTTTTTGATCACCCCAAACGGAAGCGCTGCCCCTTTGAACAATGACCCCCCACTACCCTCTGCCCTAAGGCCCTGGTAACATCTAGTCTACTTTCTGTCCTATGAATTTGCCTATTCTAGATATTTCATATAAGTGGAATCCTACAATATTTGTCCTATTTTGTCTGACTTATTTCACTTAGTATAATGTTGTAATATGTATCACAAATTCCTTCAGTTTTATGGCTGAATAATATTCCATTGTCTGTTTATTTCACATTTGGTAATGGACACCTGGTTGTTTTCAACTTTTGGCTACTCTGAATGATGCTGGTATGAACACTTGTGCATGAGTATCTGATTCACTTCCTGCTATCAATTCTTCTCATGCCTATACCTATGAGTGGAATTGCTGGATCATATGGTAATTATGTGTTTAACCTTTTGAGGAACCGCCAGGAGTTTTGCAGAGCAGCTGTACCATTTTACATTCCACCAGCTATGGATGAGGGATCCAACTTCTCCATGCCCTCCCCAACACTTACTATTTTCAATTTGATTTCTCTCTCCCTCCCTTTCTTCCTTTCTTTTTTTCTTTCATTTCCTTTATAATAACCATCCTAGTGGAATGAAGTGGCATCTCATTGTGTTTTTGATTTCCATTTCCCTGATGACTAATAATGTTGAGCATATTTTCACTTACTTATGGAACATTTATGTATCTTGTTTGGAGAAATTTCTATTCATACACTTTGACTGTTTTTCAGTTGGGTTGTTTGTATTTTGTCGAGTTGTATGAGTTTATTCTGGAGACTAAAGCATTATCAGATATATGATTTTCAAATATTTTATCCCATTCCTAGTTTTTTAAATTTCTTGATAGTGTCCTCTGATGCACAGAAGTTTTTTAATTTTGATACAGTCCAGTTTATCTCTTTTTTTTTTCTATTGTTCCTCATTCTTTAGGTGCCATATCTAAGAATCCATTGGCAAATCCAAAGTCATGATTTTTTCCTATGATTTTTATGATTTTGCTCTTATGTGTAGGACATTAATAAATTTTGAGTTAATTTTTTGAACAGAGTGTGAGATAGAAGTCTAACCTTATTCTTTTACTTGAGGAAGTTCAGTTGTCCCAGAGCCATTTGTTGAAGAGACAGTTCTTTCCGGACAAAAGAAAACAAATCTCCATAAAGACGCACTGTAGTAAAAGTCAAGGCTTCAAATACAAAAAGACGACCTACAAAGACACATAGAACAGACAGAATATCACCAGGCGTATAACTCGGTATTATAAAGATGACGCTTTTTCTCACATTGATTTTTGGTTTAATTAATCTCAATTAAAATTGCAACATTGTGTGTGTGTGTGCACATGTGTGCACATGTGTGTGTATGTGGGTTGTGATATTTCACACACTGATTGAAAATTTACATGGCTGTGCACAGGTGCAGGAGCAGATAGTATACTCTCGAGTAAGATCATGCAGAGGGAACTTGTCTAACTACACGTCAAATTTACAACAGACTCTGATTGTTTAAAATGGTGTGTTTTTATTACAGAAAAAGAAAAATAGACCAGTATCACGATACCAATACCCAAACCCATTGCTGTTGAGTCGATTCTGACTCATAGTATCATGATAGAGAGCCCCAAAATAGACCACGCATATATGAAACCTCTATGGACAAAGGTATATTTTATCCAGAAGTGCAGAAAGAATGAATTAGTATATGATTTTATGACAAGTAGTTATCCAGCAGGGAGGATAAATGAAACTGAATCCCTTGTACATAACACATGAAGAAGTTATTTTGAGGTCCATTAAATCTTCAAGATGAGTGGCAAAATTATAGAATTTTACAACACAAATTAAAATATTTTTATTACCTCATAATATGGAAATATGTATTTCTAATCAGACATAAAGATTCCAAACCATACTGAAATACAGTTTTAAATGCAACCACATTAAAATTAAAATAGTCTCTAGATCAAAATCTTACGTAACGAAGGTAAAATGTGAAGTCACATACTAGGGAGAATTAGTTCTCAAGCTTATAATTCACAAAGGGATTTACATCCAGGGTATTTAAAACAAGCTTACAAATCAGTAAAAAATAGGCAGAATACTTAAAAAAAAAAAAAAAGATTTGCAACCTAATTAGTTCTCAAGGAAATGCAAATTAAATATGCAATGAAAAACACTTTAGCACTGACTTAATTTGTGAAAAATACAAAGCTGGACGACAGTATGAGGTGTTGGAAAGAAAATAGTGCCCCTGGAACTGTTACAGAGTTCTGGAGTTTGGGGGAGGAAACGAAAGAAAAGATGGTATAGTCACTTTTGAATAGAATCTGGCGTTGTCCGTAAGGTTGAAATTGTGCGCGTGACTCGACTCACCCTCTTAGGAATATAACCCAGAGAGACATGTACTCTAGGTGACAATATCATGCTATTAGTAGCTGCAAAATGTGTAAAAGCAGAACGGTAGAAAGAATACAAATGTTTATCAACAGTATAAGAGCTACATAATATAGAGTATAGGTGATATAATTGAAAAAATGCAATAATGAAAATGTTGCTATAGGCAATAACATGGAGAAATCTGTAACATAAAACAGTGAAAAAAATCAAGATTCAGGGGAATGCATATGGTACTAATCTATTTATGAAAAGTTAAAAACATAAAAAAGAAGCCGTAGAAATGTCATGATACTAATATTAAAATGTAAAGGAGGAACAAATAATACATTGAGGATAGAGATTTCCTCTGGCAAGCAAAGGCAGGAGTATGAGATTAGTGTTGTGCTTTAAATGTATGTTCTATGTCTTTAGCAGCGGTAGATTCATTATGTTAGTGATTTTTCCAGTAGACAACAGATTGTGCTCTCGAATGGCTTTTATTTGTGAATGGACTATTTAGAGTATTGTAGGCATAGGTAATATAATGGTTAAGTGCTAAGCTGCTAACTGAAATGGTGGTTCAAACCACCCAGTAGCTCTGCAGTAGAAAGACCTGGCAATCTGCTTCCATAAAGATTACAGCCTAGAAAACCCTATGGGGCAGTTCTGCTCTGTCACATGGGTTTGCAGTGAGTTGAAGATCTACTCAACAGCACAGAACAACGTAACAACATGAGGTGTCGGGAAACAACAAATAGTGTATATAGCTGGCCCGGAGTAGCCAAGCTGGGGCGATCCCTGGGATGAAGGGGAAAGAGAGATGAGAGCAGTAACTGGAATCTGGAAAGAAAGAGGCAAATAGAGGACATAACCTTGAGAGGAATGGCTGCTTTTACTCAAGTGACAGAGGCAACATCAAGCGGAAAGAGGCAGCATAATAAGTAACCTGTCCTGAATAACCTCTAATAATCTAAGGAGCCCTGGTGGCATAGTGGTTAAAGCACTCAGTTGCTGACCAAAAGGTCAGTGGTTCAAACCCACCAGCCACTCTGAGGGAGAATGCTGTGGCAACCTTCTTCCATAAAGATTTACAGCCTGGGAAACCCTATGGGGCGGTTCTACTCTGTCCTGTAGGGTCGCTATGAGTCGGAATCTACTCAGCAGCAGTGGGTTTGGCTTTTTGGTTTGGATCTAATAATCTCTTCAAGCAACTTCCAGGTTGGTGAAATTCAACCACCAGCTGAGAGAGCAGGAGAGCCTGTTGATGGCGGTCAGGCAGGTCAGTTTTATGGAGTAGGAAGTAGAGGGAGCAGCAGTCTGAGGGCTAAACAGAAGACTTAGGCACAATTTTAGATACTCATTTGTATGTACCCAAAATGCGATGCATTTTCTAAGTAATGTTACGCTGTGCAAAGGAAAGGAAACAAATACAGGGTGAGCTATACACTGTTAAGGATGGGACCCAAGTGAATGAAGAGCTAGAAGAAAGGACAAGAACAAGGAGGCACGAGGAGGTGAGGTCACGAAGTAAGAAGGGTGAACACGGAGGATGTTTTCCAAGGAGCTGGTTACAGCCGTTAGCTCTACTTTCCATTAAGATTCCTCACCTCTTAGGAACTCTGTTTCTCCCATGGTAGTATTGAACTGTTTTCTATGAACAACTTCGCTCCTACTAGAAATATATCTCATAGATTTTGACAGATGTATCCTTTTAAAAAGATCACGTTGCTCCATGCAGAACATCAGAAACCAGGTTAATACATTTCAATGTAGCAGCGTCGTCATGGTAATTTTACTCTGAACGAGCTGAATTAACCATTTTATAGAGGTCTTGGACGTATTAAAATGTTATTCTCTTATAGACTAAGAGGTCTTCATGAAGTTGGAAGAATTATTTTTATAATACTCATTTCAGAGTTTGGAGTGTCCACCAGTAGTTAAATGTTCCTCGTTATCTCTGATTAGATGTGAAGAAGGGGCAAGGGAAGAGTTTTTCTCATTATTTTATTTCAAATATATTCCAGTTAGCAGGTTTATGAGACTAAAGTGTATTATCTCTAAAAGTGTGCTAAATTACAATGTCAGAATTCTTACATGAATGAATACAATAGTTTTGCTTGCAAATGCATAAAATTAAATGATTTAAAAAGGTTTTACTTTTAAGTAACAATCCTCATTCAGTAGATGTATCGAATCTGAATTCAATAGTGATGCAACATGTTTACCACAGATTTGTACATTAATATGCTTTATCTTTGAATTAAATTATCATGATGCCTAAAAAGGAGTTTCAGGTGAGCTTTAATTGGGTGGGTAATTTTTGCACATCTACTGTGGTAATAGTCCTGGACTAGGGGAGTCATAAACAAGAACAAGACGGACTCTAGCTCATCTCTTCACGTTTCAAGTTTTTATTTTCTTTTATAAGAGTTACATTCACTGACAGAAAGTAACACACATGTTAGTCATTTATAAAGTCTTCAGGATAGTACAATATTCCAGAGCGTTTAAAGATTGCGTATCAAGAAATTAATTTCACCTATTGCTTGCCTCCTCTCTTTTTTTCTCTTACCTTTCCTGCTTTCTACTTCTCCCAATCACAAAGTGTACTGCAGTTCGCACTGAATGTCTGCTTGGGCCCCAGTGACAATAGCACACTTGCCCAGACATTTGACAACAGAGTCCTCAGGAGCTATGATCCCAGTAAATCCAACAGAAGTACGTCACTGGTCATGTCGTTGAGATCGATTTGGATCAACTGAGACAGACTAAGTCAATAGTTCTGATCGTTTTTCTCAATATGGCAGTGGACAGTAAAGGGCTAGTTGCCTTTGCCACTTCAAGGGCTGACGTGGTTGGCTAAGTGGGAAAAGGCCATGGAAGAAAAATGCTCCTTTCTTTTGTGGAGCTATGTCATCAAGTCAGGACATTCTGTAGACCCTTAGATTACTCACTTGCTGAAATGGAGAGTACACAGAAGAAAGAAAGGAAGGAAAGAAAGATGGGAAGGGAGAAATGCACGATAGAATAAAAATATAAAGAAGTAGGAAAAAATCAGCAACAAATAAAGAAAGGAAATTTTTTAAAAAGCTGTCCGTCTCTTCCTGTATCTTGACTGCATTTTTTGTTTCTGCTCGACAACGTTTGGTAAGTGATGACTGTGTTTCTGAGACAGTGCTAGGCACAGAGGATATAAAGTCCCGAAGTCCCCATCACTGAAGACAGTACAAATGGTTCACATTTTTTGGCAAGGATTTAAAAGAAAGTTGGCATTTTACCATGAAAACAAAATGAGAGAAATTCAGAGGTCTATATGCCAATAGACCAAAAGGTCAGCAGTTTGAATCCACCCGCGGCTCCTTAGAAACCCTATGGGGCAGTTCTTTTCTGTCCTATAGGGTAGCTATGAGTTGGAATCAACTCCAAGGTAACGGGCTTTTTTTTCTTTTTTGATAGGCCAATAAAGGGGGAAAAATACAATGCTAGTTAAATGGTTACACAATGATTTCTTATCACTCAGAATTTTATCCTATGCGTTTTGAAAGAGATCTTTCAGAATTCTTTATCAGAGATCTTTATACTGTTTACCTTGTGCTTTGTGACATGGAGATATGTGTGGTATAAACAGGTACTCCTGACACTTTTTAACAGTCAGAGTCCGATTCTTTGTCTCCACTGTAATCATCCTCAGGTCCACAAGGCCCCTCATTCCTGTCTTCTTCTTCTGTTTTCACTGTACCCTCCTTACGCCACCTGGAGCAGCAGCAGTGATGCAGAATTTAAGAGTGCTCCATTGTTGACTCCACAATTTCCTCATAAGTACTTGATGCTGCCATTTACTTGATTTCTTCAGATAGTGTCCATTGAAGCTATTCAGCAAATCCAGGTTTTGCGTTTCTTCCAAAAATAACTAAATTGTTGGCTAAAACATTGAGGGCTATAGTTTTCCAGCCATAATATAGGAATAACAAATAATTTCACATATGAGCATGCACTGAAATCCATGTCAGTACTGCTGCCTGGTGACCAAGTTAATAAGGTGTCCTACAGATTTCAGAGAACATGATATAGAAAACGTATGATATATCGTACATCTTACAGGTGATGTAATATGGTATTTGACAAAGCCAGTCTAATTGTAAAAATTACCAGTCAAATCAAGACCATATGCCTCAAGATATTTATCAGAATCGTATAAAATGTTTATATCCTGTTGCCTGATCATGTTTAGAATATTTCCAGGTTTTTCAAATTTTATTGAAGTTTTTATTAATAGTTGCATAAGAATAAGTTAAGGTGGCTTTAACAGAACTTCGTTTTCTAGCTGTAGCTTCAGAGGTAGGTAATAATTTTAAGAAAATGGTGCCCAAAGATGGTTACATAACCCATGTAGCTGCAGAAGATGTGTTTGCCCATCACTCTTGAAAGCATGACATTGCGTTTAGATCAAACAATAGTTCTTCTAAATTAATATTGTTCATTTTGGAATCCAAATTTTTCTGTCCATATGTATAAAAGTATTAAAGCCATAGCTGTTAATATGTTGACTCTATTCACAGAAGAACTTCACAAACAGTTAAATGATGCCAGTTTTATATCAGTCAATACAAATGATATTTCTGTTTGCATCCAATTCACAGAATAAAATAATACTTTTTGAATTCATTCAGTTGAATGTAAAAACATTCTAAATGTTTGTGTACATTAAGTTAAAATGTTTAATGATGAAAATAAAATCGTTTGTTTTTACAGTGATAATACAGATACAAATTTTAGCGGAACACAGTCTCATGGACAAAACTGTGTTCTGAGTTCTTCCTAAAATAAGGTACTCATGTAACAGAAATGTGTTTGAGTTGGTTTTGATGCATCCATAAGTCATACTTCCCTCCAAACTGCAATATATTTACTGAGAAATTGAAAACATTGGGGATAAAAATAGAAAAATTAAGAGTATCCTTCCTAGACTAGAGACTGGGGCATAGAACACACTCCATTGTTTTGAATGAGTAAATGTACACTTGGGTGTGTGGACCCTGGGTCTTGTCATGAGTTTGTTGCCCAAATGAAATAAACCACTTTTGGTTCAGTGTTTCTACCTTTGTTTTCAAAGCGCTCTCCCACAGGAATGATGATTTCTGAAGAGGTGACCTTTTTTGATTGCTGTGTGTATTTTTACACCCTTCTCCAGGATAATGAACCAAAATAAGATTACACATGCCTTTCTTTTCAGAAGTGGAGGGGAGGTTCTGTAAATGGGGAGACTGGGAGGAAGAACTGGCTGACTGCAGGCACAATCTCAGACAGAAGAATTTTAGGAAAGAGAAGATGTGGTAATTGAGGATCTGGAAATTGATTCTTTTTGCTTTCCATGCTCACATACCCAAGATAGACTGTGTTCCCCCGCATGCATGATTATTCCACTCTGATGATTAAAGTTTGAAATGAAACACACTTGAAATCAGTTTAAGGCGGAACAGTATTAGCACAGCAGGTCCATCTGATGGTGTTATCTTAATAACTATATCCCAAGGAATTCTCTTGATAAATTCACCAAGTTCCAAGGAAAGGTCTTCAACTTTTAGGTTTGGGAATTTAATTATCCATAATGTCCCAGATCATCTGGACCTAGACTTTGATTTGGCAGAACCAAGTAAACAAAAGTTTAGTGCTAAAATGCAAAAGTATTTTCTTAATTGTTACTGACAATAACAATCAAATGCAGACTTCTTTTCCTCAATAGACATACTATTTCTCTTTTATTGAAGCCTACTAAATAATGTAAATAGTAATTGGCATTGTTTGGTGACTAGAGAGTCGTATCAAAGAGTGCTAGTAGGATGATTCTATTAGCCAAAATCATAAAATGACAACACATGAACCCCCTTTTTAACACAGAAGGTTTGTGTATCTGCCACACCGAATGGCTGAGCACATTTGCCCTTGGAAAGTTCTAGGGACACACACACCTTTTACAAATTCCTTGAGATCCTATCCTTTATTAATGCGTTATTTCCTAATGCAGGTATTATTACAACTATGTACGAGTTTCTCTAGTAAAAATCAGAATCGCATTTCCCTTGACTGAATCCAAGTATACATAATAACTACTTAGAGGAATTTTTATAGATGGCTGAAATCATCCTTTATATTTGATTAGATCTAATTTCATTCAGAGAGAAAATTTAATTTTAACTAAGGTAGTACTGCTTTATTAAAGTGCTAGGTATAAAAAACAAAACAACCTATTGCCTTTGAGTCAATTCGGACTTATAGGGACCCTATAGGACAGAGTAGAATTGCCCTATTGGGTTTCCTAGGCTGTAGGGTCACTATGAGTCAGAATCAACCCAGTGGCAAAGGGGAATCTTTAAGGGAGCAGATTGCAGTGTCTTTTCTCCCACAGACCAGCTGGTGGATTCAAACTGCTGACATTATGTGCCACCAGGGCTCCTTTTAGTTAATTGCTTACAACTTTGTAATCTCCTCAAGCATGTTTGTTATGCTGTCTTTTGTCTGTTCTCTATGGAGTTTAGCATCAGAAATCTTAAAATGAAAAAGCACATGTGAGTTTATCTTTTGGGTCAGTAAGAAAGTGAGGCTGGAAGCCGGGGAGACTGGGAGGCTGGATCCCATTTTCAGGTCGCAAGAGAGGAAGCTTTAAAGATAGCCTGAGACCGGAAGTCAAACTAAGTGCTTCCCTGTCACTGACCTGGCCTGGCTCAGATGTACAGAACAAATTTTTATTTGAAATAAATGAGCATTTTGTTTTGTTTTTGTTGTTAAATAATATTCTTTGCATGAAACTTTTATGAATGTTAGAATTATTTTAATTATCTAAGAAATCAGTATCACAGAGCCTGAATTAATATATTAAATAGCTCCAAATTCTCCCCTCAGTGATAAGATTTAAAAGGAAAAAAATCCACAAAACTTCAGAATTTGTTGAATTCTAAGAATAAGTAACAGGAGCTAGCAGTGATGTTAGTTCAGAGAATTCCATTTAAACAGAAGTTACTAAGAGGCACCTGGTACATGACGGATTCTCCGTGCACTGTCTCTAAAAGGTGAGTGAGAGACAGAGACACGTGGGGGAAGAGAGAGGCGGGGGAGGAGGAGGAGAGATGCATTGTTGCTAAGCTTGACATCACTATTATCTCAATTTTTAAAATATAAGAAATGAGTAATTTCCAAAGAGTTACAAGTTCCTGAATGAGAATCAATACTGAAGAACAAATACATTAAACCACTGTAATTAATTACTTTCAGAAATGCTCAGTATAAATGTGAAAATATCAACCTGATATTTCGTAAGAAGAATGGGAATAGTCTCCCTTTTTTTTTTTCTGCCCTCTCTCCCTTTTCACACACCACAGAAAATACATTTTATGTAAACGTATACATATACACCCATACACACACACATACACACAGCCCTGGTGGCACGGTGGTTAATGTGCTGAGCTGCTAAGCGAAAGATGGACGATTCGAACCCACCAGCTGCTCCATGGAAGAAAGATGTGGCAGTTGGCTTCCCTAAAGATCACAGCCTTGGAAACCCTATGGAGCAGTTCTGCTCTGCCCTATAAGGCCGCTATGGGTCAGAATCGACTTGAAGGCAATGATATGTATATATATATATATATACGTTTATATGCATGAGTCAATACATCTGCTGAACGTTCAGCTATGCCCCGATAAGTAAGATCTGACATAATTAAGGAAAACTTTAGATCTCAATAAGCTACAAAGAAAAGTAAAAGCACTTCTGTGATGTGTTATATGTTACATCAGAAGCAAATTATTTTTTAAATTAATATTAAAATTCAAAGGACTTAAAGAAGTAGAAGAAAACAAAAGCCCTTCGCTGACATTTTGTAATCTACTCTTTACATATTATGAAATACACACACTATGATTCTATCTTCTGTATCATTTATATGACTATGATCGTGGATGGAAAGACACGTTTTAGAGAAGAGCCATGTAGTGAGGGACGCTTATAGGGGTGAAGTGAAGAGCCGAAGTTCATTTCTGTTGAGACTGCAAAGCAGAGATGGGCTTAAATTGCAGCAGAGGGGATTTAGGTTAGACATTAAAAAGATCACTCTGTGTAAGGACCCTAAGCCACCAGCATTGCCAAGAGAGTTAATAAATCCCATGGTTTATATGAAAGCAGGTGCACAAAGTAAGTGAATTCTTAGACTCCTTGTAACACTTAAGGTTTGGAGAGTTTCTCTCTTGATGTATACATGAATGTGGATTCAACAAGGACCTTTTTTTTCCTTCCATTTTTCAACTTGCCATCTTTCCTGCATTTTGATAGCTTTGAGTGGTGCTAATTTACCATTGTGTCTGGTTATGTGGATTGCATTCTGAATGTAGTTAAGTGCCATTTATTTCTAGTAAACCACTCGTTAGCATTAGCAAGATCAGTATTTACAACTTAATCACCTTGAGGCATAAAGTACAGCTCTTTTGGGGATTTCAGTATTTTAAGCCCATTAGAGAAAAAAATCATTTGTGTTTGGCATTGGGTCAGGTATCTTATATATGATTTTTTTTTTTTTTTTTTTTTTTTGGTAAATCACAACTGAAATACCAAGGAGCTTTATCTAGCATTTACTCATAATAATACTGCTGTGATGTTTTATGAAGCAATAATACACCTCCCCAGCCGATTAACTGTGAGGTTGATGGCTGGTTTTTCACCACCAGGATGCCAGATCATTGTCCCGTAAAACGGTTCAACAGTACCGTTATTGGCAATATATAGTGTCCTTGGAATCCATTTTAACTTCAGTGTCTAAAAGTACTTTAGCAGTGAGAATGACTACATACCTTTAAAGGAAATGTGAACAGATACTAAATCAACTGTATCCTGTAGAAGAAGAAGTTTTTAAAAATCTGAAGTAGATATTTACAATTTTAAACATTCATGATTTCCTAAGAGTCCAACAATACTAAGCACAGCCTCAGATTCCTTGATTTGAGTGTTGATGCAGCATATACCATTCCAACAATAAATTTTGTGTCTCCTATTTTCTACATCTATACACCTGCATCTGTCCATTTTCTTTAGCCCTTGTGGTGCAATGGTTAAGCGCTCACCTGCTAACCAAAAAGTAGGCAGTTCGAATCCACCAGCCACTCCTTGGAAACTCTACTGGGTAGCTCTACTCTGTCCCATAGGGTCCCTATGGGTATCCACTTCTTTAATACACAACACACACGAACACAGAGACGCATCATAGTTTACTATCGTTTTCTCTCTTTTATTTGATAGAATTTCCATTACAGATGTTTCTCTCCTCATCAACATCTATTTAGTGTCAGAAATCCCTCATTTTCTCTATAACATCTTTATCTCCTTCTTTTTGACACACCTTTTCTCCTGAAGGATCTTAAGCAGGTAAATGAAATAATTACTCCTAAAAAATGGAGGGAATCTCTGGCTTTAAATAAGTATAACATTAGCTGAGGACATCCACAGGCCAGTCATTGTTCAGGCACTTTACCTGAGTTTTCTTATTTAATACTCTGCCACCTGACAAGAGAGGTATTATTATTATCATGATGGTAAAGTAACTTGCCCGAGATCACACATCTGGTAATTGGTACAGGCAGGATTTGAATCCAGCGATAACCTAGATTTTAGAGGCTTGAAGATTAAGTGTGAAGCATACTGTAACCCATTAACCTGTGGCCATCAAGTTGATTCTGACTCATAGCGACCCTATAGGACAGAGTAGAACTGCCTTGTAGAGTTTCCAAGGAGCAGCTGGTAAATTCGAACTGCCAACACTTTGTTTAACAGCTGAGTTTTTAATCACTGCGCCACCAGGACTCCATGGTCCATGTGATTTATCCTTGTTTCCCCATCACTTAGTACAGTACCTAACAAAGCACTACCTGGTCTCAGGGGAAGGTCCCTGAGATACAGTCTGCTGTTACTACTGGTTCACTTTCTCACCAACCTAGTCATAGCTCATAGAACTAGAAAAGCCTGTTGCTGGATAACCTCCAAGGACAAAAAAGTGTCCCTAAATGGAAAGACCTCTTAGGGCTCTGCGCTTCAGCTCTGCATCCCTAGGGAAGTGCGCGCGCACACACACACGCTGGCGCGCGCGCACACACCCACACACACCCACACACACCCACACACACCCACACACACCCACACACCCCCCGAAAACCCTATACTTTAGAAAGTGCCTGTCAATATGGGAAACTAAACTGCCCTTAGACGCTCTTTATAATTGTCATTCCTGCTTTAGGAATTTTCACCTACTTTTCTTTGTCATTTATAAATATTCCTTCATAGTTTTTTAATTCAGGTTTTCCACTTGTTTTAACCATCTTAACCCGTGTTGTATAACAATAAAATATTAGTATTTTGGAAACAATTATTATTACTTAGCTTTTATCAAGCTAATGCTGTATGCTAGGTCTTGAGCTAAAAAAAGATCTTCATATGTATTTTAACCACTCCCTTTCTCTTTCTGTAAATCACCTGTTTAAACGAAGACTCATGGTCAGCACGTTTGGATAATCAGAGTACAATGCATGTTTCAAGATGAAGACCTGTCTTTTAAGAACTTCGCCTCTGGCTATGTGGGAGTAAGGTGGTCATGGTTGTCCTAGGTACATTATATAACGTACCTTGCAATCGTCTTTCACAGCTCCATAAATAAAAGTTTATAAGTCTCCTACTTAGAGATATGTTTGCCTCCATCTCCAAGTGGTCCTAAAATTTTCACCATCCTCTTAGGAAGTAGATGTTGTTAACTGCCATCGAGTTGGCCTGATAACTTAGGGCGACCCCATGCAAAACAGGATCAGATCATTGTGATCCCCAGGGATTTCACTGGCTGATTTTTGGAAGTAGATCAATCACCAGCCCTCCAAGGTGCCTCTGGGTGGACTTGAGCCTCCAACCTCTCAGCTATCTAAATGTATACCCGTAGCCATCCGGTCGATTCCGACTCATGGAAACTCCATAGGTTACAGAGTAGAACTGCTCCATAAGGTTTTCTTGGTTGTAATCTTTACAGAAGCAGTTCACCAGGCCTTACTTCTACAGAGTTGCCAGATGGGTTCAAATCGCCAACCTTTAAGTTAGCAGCTGACCAGAAATTGCTTGTGCCAACCAGGCTTCTTCCCCTTAAGGAGATAGCTACTGGAAAAAGGAAATAAAGTGTACTTTGGAGCCCTGGTTGCACAGTGGTTAAGAGCTATGGCAAGCTATGGTTGCTAACCCAAAGGTGGGCAGTTGGAATCCACCGGTCGCTCCTTGGAAATCCTATGGGGCAGTTCTACTCTGTAACCCATGGAGTAGCCATGAGTCAGAATCGACTTCATGGCAGTTGGTTTGGGTTTTTCATTTTCAAAATTTTGCCTGAACGTTCAGTGTAAACTGTCCAGGATAAGACCTCAAACTCAAATACAGCCTACTTGCTTTACGAGCCCTTGACTAAGTTGAAATCTGTATCGATTAAGCACAAACAAAAGAGATGGTTTTAGAGTAATATTAGTAAATAGGGCCAGTAGCAGAAGCTTCCCAGTTGAAATATTCCATATTACTCTAGTGATGGAATGAGACTGTGGCAAAGCAATTTTACATTTGGGCCACACTAAGCAAAAGTATCACCACTAATGAATGGCAAAACGTTGCTTATGTGAAGGTACAGAATACACTCTAGATATCAATGGGCTGATATAATATGTTTATAACTAAAATGGCTAACTTACCATAGTGTTGGAGATGTGCTGCCTTCACTTCAAACATTGCTGTTCCCAGAGAGTCCCCAACAATATCTGTTTTTCAACGCCAAGGCCCTTACTGTTGGCTGATTACTGTTGTCAGTTTATTTCTTCTAAAATATTGTTTCCTTGAGGTATTTACAATTTGATTAAGGAATATGGAAGACTCAGACTATCAATATATAAACATTAACATAGGTTGACTTTTTCAGCATCCTTTAGATTCATAAATTTCCCTTGAAATACTATATTTTATTACATTAAAAAACTTTATCTCATCAGAATCCTGAATTGACATAAATAAAAATTAATGACAAGGGTTACTTAACACTTCACCATGTGCCAGGCATGGTTCTAAGTATGTTACATTTAATCTGAACAACCAACCTTTGTGGCGAGTGATATCTGTGTACCCATTCTACAGTTGGTAAAACGTAGCACAATTGCTCCACTAAGGAGTAGAGCTGAGATTCAGTTCCAAGCATTCTGATTCTGATTAATGTTGATGGTATTCATAAGAGGTGAAAAAGCTTCCATTATTAATTCAAGGGGAATTATTAAAGGGCAGGAAGGAAGCGAAGCAATGCTACAATCTCAGGCAAACCCTTAGAGGCAAACACACACACACACACACACACACACACACACACACACACACACACACACACACACACACACACACACACACACACACACACACACACACTCTCACACACACACTTATGTGTTGTTCCCCCGAGTCTTAGTTTACCTAGTTTTTAAATTAGAACAGTGACTGCTATGTTCTTATTTAATACCAGATAAAATAAATAAAACAACAGTTGTGTAAAAAATTTTTATTAAATGTTAATTTTATTCCATTCCAAAATAATAAATCTTCCTGATTTCAGTTGCTTATTTCATTTGTTTAAAAAATTTACTGTTGTAAGCTTTGATTTGGCTCTGTAGATACAGAGATAAGACACACTCTTTTCTTTTTATCTCGTTTATTTGTCTATTTTTAGTCCATTTTGACATAGCTACATTTTGATGCTCCATTCAAGCAGCAGCTCAATATTTTTTAAGGTATCTTTTGTGAGTCTAATTACAATAAGAAGTAGTGATGAAGCAGTATAGTTGAGCCCCACGTACAGCTTCATAAGTGTTTACATCTTGATGAGCCAGCTCCTGTAGGAAATGCTTTACTTCTAAAGACAGGGCAGCTGCAGTCTGAGAGAACAGCACACCTTTCACAGTGGGCGTTTCTCATGAAAAAACATGTTGCCTGAGAGAGTACCATGAGTCAGTTTTAGGGTCAGGAATTGAAGTCTTGACCCTTTTCCCTTCTTTAGTTTATGAAGCTCTACAGTCATGGGCTTTCAAAGAAATGGTGTTCTAAAATAAATTTGATGAAAGCCTGGGAAAGCCTTTTTTTTCCCCCTAATATCTGACTGAAAAACAAGGGCTGTATACAAATTATCACATGGGAATAAGGTGAAATTAGTCTTCATTTAAAATAAATCCAACTGCAAAAATAAAAGCATTTTCTGCAATCTCAGGAAATGCTAACATTCACATGCGTCTTCCACCCCTTTCAACATCTAGATTTCAGTTTAAACATGGCAATGGAAGAAATCTCCAAGGAGACTGTAGTAGAAGTGTGAAAAGAAAGCAGAGGATTGAACCCAAGAAGATATCACTGTTAAAAGATAAAACAGAGGAACAGGAACTAGTGAAATAGGTGGAGATGGAGTCCCCTTTGAAGAGTCAGAATCTTTATTATTTATAGACAGAATACGAGATTTGATGGATCTTAGTTAACAGCAAGCCTGGAACTGTTAAAAATATAAACAAACAGATTTTTGAACTCTAAAGATGTATGTCAATGTTTAATAAACCCATCCATCTCTCCTGTTTTTGAATTAAATTAGAGATTATGCAGCACTAACTTCTTTAAGATAAATATTATAAAGATGAGTCAAACAGAAAATGATGTATTCCTCAGTACAAAGACCCCTTAGAAAATTCATAGATTCTGCCTGAAGTTGTGGAATTCAACAGAACGTGAATTATTAGGAGTGAATATATTAGAAAGAAAATTAAGTATTTATTTGTTCACATTATATCATTTCATTTCATAAGTGCTTTCAACCAGATTTGAAACAAACTTTTCTAGTTAACCCTTGACAGAAAATTATTTTAAAGAATTCAATCTCTACTCCAATTCTTGTAAATAGAAATTTCCTGTGGGTGTGTGTGCGTGTGTGTGGGTGTATAGATGATCATTCTTTTTCTAAACAAAGTATTTTTGCTCCAGAAAGAAATTGATGTTGTGAAAATATTGAGATTGAGTTTCTTGTAGAAAACAGCCAATGTTTGCTGTTACAAAATTCAAGCAGATCGTTACTATCCTTCAGATTTGGCTCTAAAATCTAAGCGAATGCTCATATAAATCTATTTGATAAATTAGTGTTGATAATTAAAAATAAGTATAATGTAGTGATTTCCCGGTAGTTTATTAATATTTAGGAAGTTTTCCTAGGTTTGACCCTTAGTCTGGGCTTTGGTAGAATTCTGAAATTATTAATTGTCTAAATTGTTCTAGGTACGGAGGTTTGACAGTTTATAAATGTATTCCTAAGAAGTTATTTCAATAGTATGATGATCCATAAACAGACAAAACTAAAATAGTAAAACCCACGGCAGGGGCCAGATGTGATTTATCCACAGTATTACCCCAGTATTCGGACCTGGCACGTGGTAAATATTCGGTGAATAAATTTTCCTGGAAATGGAGTTGCAGTACAGGGTTAATCTCACCAAGTCAGTGAGGAGTGTGATGGTCAAGCAGTAAAGCTGTTTGCAGCAGAAATACATTACAAGGTCAACTAGATTAAAATATGATTCAGTGACATATGACTAGTATACTTGCTAGTGTAGGAAGAAATCTATGAAAGTACCAGTTGCATTAATATTAAAGGAGAATTGTGACATGTTAAAGAAAACAGAATTATATTTCAATTTTCTTTGTCATTTTTTAGTTAATTATATACATGATAAATATTCAATAGATATCCCCTTACTGGTTTCAGCTGAATATTTATCATATGTGCTACTTGTCTGTGATTCAAAGTATTCTACAGGTCTCTCTCAATGCCATGGTGTGTAAAGAACATAGGTAATATGGGAAATTTGGGGAGGAGGTTGGGAGAAGGGAGACTAAAGGAACTGAGTGTCCACACCTGAAAGGTCCTTGTATAACCTGTGAAGGAACTGAACCATTGTACTATGAGTGATAAGCTACATGTATGGTGTTCAGTACAATCAACATCCAGATTTCAGATTAAACACGACAATGGCAGAATTCTCCAAAGAGGCTGTAGTAAAAGTAAAAAGAGGGCAGAGGATTGAACACAAGAAGATATCTTTGTTAAAAAATAAAACAGAGGAACAGAAACTAGTGACATAGATGAAGATGGAGTCTCGATCGTGGTGGAAAGCATTATAGGCGACAAGAAGTCAAGCAACCCGGGATGATGTTCTATAGTCCAGCCCAGTAGGGTTGCCAGATAAAATACAGGATGACCGGTAAAATTTGGATTTCCGATACCATGAGTACTTTTTTGGTATAAATATGTTCTAAACATGCATGGGGACATACATATACTTATTTATTTATTTTTATCTGAGATTAAAACTTAACTGGGTGTCCTGTGTAAAAAATAGTGAATTTCTAGCTCCTACTCGTAAACTTTCTCATAAGTTTAGAGACTTTTTTTCTTAGTTAAATTTCCTGTAGTGAATTGGAAAGTTTATTAGGAGGTGAAATTATCTAGTTGCCGCATCCTTCTCCCAGGATGAAGGAGAGCACTCCCTGTAATCTAAGCTGCTTTCTTCTGGAGAAGATTCGAGTCTCCTGCTGACAATTCTGTGATCTGCACCCTGAAGTCCTTTTCCCAAAATAATGAAAACAATGCCTCTGACTGTGTGTTTTCCCAATCATGAACGACAGGATATGTGCCTAGAGCACATCAAGAGTCTGAAGGCTTTACCTCTGCCGTGACATCTTCTTCATCTCAGAGAACAGTCTCTGGATCTAAGTACAGATTGCATTGGAAGGGTCTAGGGTGCAGAGTTCACTTCTAAAACATCTGGTTTTCTTTCTTTTTTGTGAGTGCTCAGACTATCAGTTTTTAACAAGTGATTATTTGAAGGGATTAGAGTTTTGAAGGGTTAAAGGCTTCCACTGTTTTTAAATATAGCAAAAAAGTTGTTAAGCAGTTACATAATATTAAGACATCTTTAAACACGTACAACAAAACTGTCTCCACTGAATCAGAGATGTGAATTGTATAGTGGGGTGCACTGTTCAGGAAACCTGCAGTCCTGGGCCATTGGTTGTTATGTGCTCTCGGGTTGACTCAGACTCATAGCAACCCCATGGGATAGAGCAGAACTGTCGCATAGGGTTTTCTTGGCTGTAAACTTTACAGGGCCAGATCACCAGGTATTCTTCCCATGGAGCTTCTGGGTGGGTTTGAACTAACAACGTTTTGGTTAGCAGACATGCGCTTAACCGTTAAGCCACCAGGGGTCCTTTTTAGTGGGGAAGGGAGGATGATTTGTTTGCACTTTGTCCTTCCTTTCCTCTGCCACGCCACCCTATGGGTGGAGAATGCTTCTCACCTTATTGATGTGGGTCTTGGCCATGGGACTTGTTTTGGACAAAGTGGTGGGGGCAGAAGTGAGCACCAGCCAGTTCTGAGCTGAGGCTTTCAGAGACATGATGAGTTTCTCCTGCCTACTTGCACATCTGACATTCACAATCAGAAGAGCAGAGCCCAGGTAGCTGCTGCCCTTCAGCTTGTGTCCCAGAGTGAGACACAGGAAGGAGACTTGAACTCAAACAAAGACACATCTAGCCAAACCACACTTGTGAATGAAAAATAAATGTTTGTGTTGTAACCATGGAGATTCTGGAGTTGTTTGGAATGCAGCATTATCACAGCAAAAACCTAATTATGTAATTCATATTATTATGCCACAATTTAGGAGAAGAGGCAATGTAACCTAGCTGAAGAATTACAGTTATCAGCTATCCTGTTCTGGATATACCTAATTAGAAAATGTGAGTACATCTAAATTCTCAATTAGCAGCTAACACTTCCAAATATTTAATTTCAAGAACCATGCAATCATGGGTCAGTATACATTGAAGGTATGTTTTGGAAATTAATTTATATCTTATTTTACAATTCTTATATTTTTTCTTAAGTTAAAAATCACAAGGATCACATATGTATCTATAGCATATATATTTTTTCGTATATTTGATGCAATTATTTAGCATCTCAAAGACATGTATTTTTTCATACACATCTTGGAATTTCCAGTATTTTTTTTTTAACAGAGACCTTTACACATAATAACAATTAAGCATGTACACACAAAATTAATATCGGAACGGGATGTTTATATATAAAGACATTTATCTTCTCCATAAAGGAGCAGATAGTCATATCCCTACAGAAGTACCACTTTCAATCTTCCCAATTGCCATTTTTTTTGTTATTTTTCATCTTAATAAAAATATGTTGGACCAAACATGATTTTTCCTAAGTTGCAGTTTTAAAAATATTTCATTTTCAAACAACAAAAACATACTTGAAATAAATTGCTAGATTATTCTGACAGTACAGAGTCTTATTTATTTTTTCCATGGTTTAAGGGCACAAACTCTACCTTCAAATCAGATTTAGTAATTGATTGCTTCATGTTATTATTTATGAATACTTCCATCCTCATAATTCTATGTTGGGGTGGTTGTTAGGTGCTGTCGAGTCAGTTCTGACTCATAGCGACCCTTTGTACAACAGGACAGAACACTTCCCAGTTTTGGGCCATCCTTATAATCATTACTATGTTTGATCTCATTGCTGAAGCCACTGTGTCAGTCCCATTTTGATGAGGGTTTTTTTTCACTGACCTACTTTACCAAGCATGATGTCCTTCTCCAGGGACTGACTGATTCCTCCTGATAACATGTCCAAAGTATGCTTCTAAGGAGCATTCTGGCTGTACTTCCAAAACAGATTTGTTCGTTGTTTTGGTACTCCATGATGTATTCAGTATTCTTCGCCAACACCATAATACAAAGGCATCAATTCTTTTGGTCTTCCTTATTCATCGTCCAGCTTTAACATGCATATGAGGTGACTGAAAACATCCTGGCTTGGGTCAGGCTCACCTTAGTCCTCAAGGCGACATCTTTGCTTTTTAACAGAGGTCTTTTGCAGCAGATTTGCCCAATGCATTATTTCATTTGATTTCTTGACTGCTGCTTCCATGGGTGTTAATTGTGGATCCAAGTAAAATGAAATCCTTAACAACTTCAATCTTTTCTCCAGTTATCATGATGTTGCTTATTGGGCCAGTTGTGAGAATTTTTGTTTTCTTTATGCTGAGGTGTAATCCATACTGAAGGGTGTAATCTTTATCTTCATTGGTAAGTGCTTCAAGTCCTCTTTATTTTCGGCAAGCAAAGTTGTGTCATCTGCATAAGACAGGTTGTTAACCAGTCTTCCTCCAGTCCTGATGGTGTGCTCTTCTTCACTATGTTCGGGAGAACTATCACATCTTGTATTCCTGACAGATGAACAAAAATATATTTCTGTTTCTCTTTGTGTTAAAGATATGTGAAGGTGATTTTCACATCTAGTATTCCTGACAGATGAACAAAAATATATTTCTGTTTCTCTTTGTGTTAAAGATATGTGAAGGTGATTCTCATGAAACAGTCAATTATTTCTTGAAAACCCTGGCTGTGACTATAAAGAAATAGATCCAGGTAAGAAATGTCTTCCTTTAATCTTTTTTAAAACATCAGCTGGCCAGGAAGTGATTGTATTGGTTGGGTCTTAACGTCTTTAAGGTTTGAGTGCTAGGTTATTCCTCTTCCCTCCGCCTGAGTAACTGGCCTTAGTAACAGCATCGTTCTCATCTAGGTGCCAGCCTAATATAGATATTTTACTTCATCTTGTAATTCTTGCGCGCTACCATATGGAAGTCTAAGATATATCTAATATATATCATAAAGAAAATAATAAGGATATATTTAAACATACCATATAATGGCTCAAAATGCCAGCAGATGCTAAAGGGAGGTTGACCCAATATTCTTAGTCACTGATAGGCCACACAGGAGCCCTGATGGCACAGCAGTTAAGCACTTAGCTGCTAGCTGAAAGGTCAGCTGTTTTAACCCACCAGCCACTCCACAGGAGAAAGATGTGGCAATGTGCTTCTATAAAGATTACAGTCTTGGAAACCCTATGGGACAGTTCTGCTCTATCCTATAGGGTCACTATCTGTTGGAATCTACTGCAGGGCAACAGGTTTTTGTGTGTGTGTGTGTTGTTAGGTCATATATTAATTAACTGCTTATTAATCAATCAACTAATTAACCGATTACTTAATTCACTGAATAATTAATGAGTCAGTCATTCATTAACTTCAAAGGCAAAGGGATATGGTAGAAAATATGTCTTCGACTATGTTTAAAACCAAATTCTACTGCTCATTTGTTTGCTGAGAGCAGGCAACAGATTTAATTTTTCCATATCTCAGGTTTCTCTTCACAGTAGGGTAAGACTCACTTTTTCGTATTAAAAAACTAAAACATACTGTGTAACAGGCCTCTTACATAATGAGTAGGCACCAATGTTTTCATTCCTGTGCCTTATTTTAGTAGGATATTTGGAGTACCGGCTCTGTTCTCTTCATTTTCTTATCCACATCATCATTTTCTGACACAGAAAGCTCACCATGGTCAAGGTGCACAGAGTTCAATCACCTACGATTTACTTATAGTAAAAACAAAATACTAGATTTTGTTTATCTTTGCTGTCAAAGCAACGTGGATTGACAATACCAGATTGTACATAATAGGTGAACAGGAAAATCCCCTCATCACACGGTAACACATGTAGGGAGATTAGGACCTATAGAATTCCAGAGTTCAGTAGTGATATCAAGAACAGATGCAAGCAGCCCCACGTGTTTTACATCATGAAGTAACCTGCATTTCTAAGTCACATTTTCCATCTTAGGTATTCCTCACTGCCATTTGTTTGTCCTTCCTATTATTTCAGTGCTTCATGGGTGACAGAAAAAATTTCATGTGTTTACAGTTTTGAACAAATCCAGTCATTGCAGAGGAAGGTTAAACATTCAAATACAAACATCCAGCTGTTTTCAAACTGAGACTTTCCTAATGTTCTAAACGTTTTGGGAGAAAATGATGGGGGGAACCAAAACTGCTATGTTAATTTTTCCCTGCAAAACAAAGATTATTTGATATTTCCATGAATATGTGTAATACTTATATACATAATCATATATATATGCATATAAATATGTTTATGTATAAATTTTATTCAAAATATAGACTAAGTAATAAATTATTAACTCACAAGCATCAGTTAAACATCAACTAAACTATGAATGTATATAATCTATTTCTTGTGAAGTTTTATGTTTATGTCAGTAAAATATCACATTTGGTTCTCAAAAAACTTATCTTAAAATAATAAAGGAAGAATGTATTTATGAAACTATGTCTGTGCAATTCATGTAAATAGGGAACGATTGTTTTGTAGACAGTTTTTTAAAGAAATTGTTAATTTGTACATACGAATGAAAAAGAAAAGTTTTCTTAGCTTCTACCTGCTCAATGATGTGTTCTTATGGTAATGACATATATTAGACACACACGTATTTGTAGAAATTCAATATATATGTATATATGCATAGAAAATTCATAAATCACAAATGTGTGCCTTAATTAACTTTTATGACATGAGCACACACATATTGTGAAATAGAACATTACCAGCAACCAGAAGCACCAATAGCATCTCCTCCTTGTGATTAACCCATCCAACTCCAAGAGGATGACAATATTATTGACATCTAGCACTGTCGATTAGTTTTGAATGTTTTAAAGACTATTTTATTATTCATTTTCTCTATACACATTATGGAGCGCTGGTGGTGCAGTGGTTAAAGAGCGCGACTAAACAAGAGGTCAGCAGTTGGAATCCACCAGCTGCACCTTGGAAACCGTATGGGCAGTTCTTCTCTGTCCTGTAGGGTCACTGGGAGTCGGAATGGACTTGATGGTGACAGGTTTGGTTTTTGGTACCGTTCAGTGAGTTTTCCTTTTGCTCCATATCCTTACCAAGATTTGGTATCATCTTTTTTTTTTTTTAATTTTACAGACGTGAAGAGTTTGCAGTGATACCTAATTTTGGTTTTAATCGCATTTGCCAGATGACTAATGATTTCATGCAAGTTTTTGTATGATTACTGTTCATTTGTGTATCATGAGAGAGAGAGAGATACCTGTGTAAGCCTGTAGCCCATTTTCCATTATGTCGACTGGCCTTTATTGTAATTAATGTTTTATAAGTATACTTTATTTTGTTTTTTCTTTATTCCAAATATCTTCTACTATTTTTCATCTTGCGTTTTCACACTTTCAATAATGTCTTGAATTCTGTGACTAAATCCACGTGGTATTATGGAATTATTCTTTCATATACAGGTGAATATTTTGCCAATATTTTGTTTATGCACTTCACATCTATGTTCATGAGTAAACTTGGCTTGTAATTTTCATTTCCTGTAATATGACTGTCCGATTTTAGTGTCAGGATTAGGCTACTCATCGAATAAGCTGACAAGTGTTTCCTCATTTCTATACTGTAAGATTTTGTTTTGTTTTTGTTCCACCTGCTTTGTATATGCATTTTTTGTTTTCTTTACATTATTGTTTTTTTTGTATTTATCAGTTATTTTCTTTTATCTGTATTTGATTGTTATTTATACACTCTTTTATGGTGCTTTTTGATATTTTACTTGAACCATTGACTTACTGTATCTAGAAGACATTGATACTTTTCATTTTTTATCACCAGTATGAGTTTCTAAGCTGTAGAAAGCATTCTAGTAATCAACATAATAGGCTATAATTTATTCAGTGATTCATGTTTATACAATTATTATTTCTCATACAATGTAATAGTAGTATTTTATGTGTTTTGAAGTATAATCAAGTCATAAAATAAAATAAAGACATGCAAAAACAAGGCAGAAATAAATAAAGCAAAGCAACTTTCTAAAGTCACTCTACTTAAGCTGGGAAATAAATATAAACATCCATTAAAAATAATCCATAAGAATTTTCACCTGTAAGTACATTAAATACTAAGCTGTCCCTACCTAATTCTTGTCAAATTTGCCACAACTAACGTTTTGATTTTTTTCCGCTACATATGTACAAAATATTTTTAAGCAATCCTTTCTTTGTTCCCCTCAAAAATTTTAAGATTAATTGGTAATAATTTTGAGATTTTATCCTTTAACACCCATTTTCACAGTTTTTTTATGTTCCTTCAATCCTTTACTATTATTTCCACTGTATAAAGTGGATACTGTGTCTGTCATTGATGTATGTTCCTTAGGCTGCTGTTTCGTTTATAAACATTCCTGACAATTTTGTTCAGTAATCCTTTTGAATGCCTGATCAGTTATATTGATTTTTCTCATTGTGTAGAGATTTTCCTTCCAGCAGTGCATTTTTTTAAGCCTAGTTTAATATGTTCTTTTACTAACCTTCCTGCTTATCACTGATCTTTTCAGAATCATTGGCGCATGTGAGTGCTGAATTGTGACATTTATGTTATGTTACAAAAATAAAATTTATTAAATTTTAAGGGAATAGAATATTTAGGAAGTAGAAGTCTGTTGTTTTTAGTGAAGTTTTGACTGAGTTCTTTAAGAGTAACTTACCTGTGATGCTGAAACTCAGGTGAGCTGGGGACAGACTAAACCTTAGACAAACATTTTAAAAGGACATACTAAAGACTGAACATACCTGTTTATCTGTCCTTTAACTTAAGCAGCTGTTGAAGACTTAAATGTGTCAGAAACAGTAACAACATTTATAAATATCCATAGAGAAATAGGACAATGTCCCTGTCAATGAGGATCTCACTGTATCTCTAGGAAAACAGACTGAACAATTAATTATGACATGAGAGCATTTCTTATTATACACAAATAAATTTAAT
Source organism: Dugong dugon (assembly GCA_030035585.1). Classification (NCBI taxonomy): domain Eukaryota; kingdom Metazoa; phylum Chordata; class Mammalia; order Sirenia; family Dugongidae; genus Dugong; species Dugong dugon. The sequence continues at coordinate 112,987,681 of CM057473.1, read as the reverse complement.
AATTAAGGGACCACGACTTTACTGATTGGCTCCTCACAGAGGGCATAAGATAGGAAATGCCATAATTATTGATTTTAGGTCTAAGACAGACTGCAGTCTCACTTCACCTTAATCCCATTAGCATGTTTTTCTCGAATTAGTTTTTTAAAACATAATGTTGTTAACTGAATCAATTTATGGCTGTTTGCAAACTTGAACTGAGCTGTATCTCATATCTTATTTGTCAGTGTTTTCTAGAAAGTGCCCTGTCCTTTAGTCACATAGTCTGTTCATATCCTACACCAGAGAGTCGTCCTGGAGTAGACTCTGACCCGTGGTGCCCCATGTTTGTCAGAGTAGAACTGTGCTCCACAGGATTTTCAAGGGCTGAATTTTTGGAAGTGTATCATCAAGTCTTTATTCCAAGGTGAAACTAAAATTCCAGCCTTTCAGTTAGCAGCTGAGTGTGTCAACTGTTTGCATCATCCGGGACTCCTCTATATCCTCCTGTATGGTGTATAAGGAGATGCAAGAAGGAAGATATCAAAGAAATAGAATGAGCCGAGTGAAAGCATGGGTGTTAGAATGAATTTGATGTACCTCCATAGCCAACAGACACACCAGATACTTTCTTTCTTTGATACCTTCCTTATTGCGTCTCCTTAAACACATATTTGGCCTTATTCAAAGCTTCTTTCTCACGGTGAGCCAACGCATTAAGGCAGAGTGTCACCTATTAGGTTTAATTCTACATTGTAAATCACTCCAGGATTCATAGGCAGAACCACAGAGCACAGTACAGCACGATATAATACTTACTTACATATGGTTGTATATCATCTGACACCTTTTGCTACATTAAAATAAATGTCTCCCCATACATTTAAGCTCATTAAAGATACAGAACCATTTGTTGTGTTCATGCATTAGCAAGAACACCAATATCCTAAGATGGCCTATAAATATTTTTTAATTGAAAAAAAAGTAAGAATATCAAAATCTCTTCAACTGTTTATGCCAGGAACTATGGAGAATCTGAGATTTTACTCTGCTAAAAGCTAACAAGTTAGCTTGTCTGAATTTCACGGATCCTAGAAGGCATGAGCCTCCCGAGTCAGAAACAAAGAACAATTTATTATTCAAAATGATAGAAGTAGACAGACTATTAGCATCTGAATCCATTCACCAAGCCACAGTTAATTGCAGAGCACATGAAGAGCATAAGCTGTATCTATCCATAAAACCTAAACCCACTGCCATCGAGTTGATTCTGACTCATAGCTATCCCATACGGCTTCCAAGGGTATAAATCTTTATGGAAGTAGACTGCTACATTTTTCTCCCTTGGAGCCACTGGTGGTTATGAACTGCCGACCTTTTGGTTAAGAGTTGAGCACTTAAACCACTGTGCCACCAGGGCTCCTGTGTCTATCCATAGGGTTTTAAATTGATTATGTTCCAGATTTTGATTCTTTCTTTCTCTCTGCTCCCGGCACTGCTTTCTTGGTAGTATGAGGTTCCCATGTGTCTCTGCTCGCTTCTCTTTATTATGCCTCAAAAGAGATTGGCCTAAGACACTATCTAATCTTGTAGACATCAGTATAACTGCCACTAATCCATTTTATTACATCATAGTGATAGAGTTTACAACACATAAGGAAATCACATCCGATTACAAAATGGTACACAATCATACAATACTGGGAATCATGACCCAGCCAAGTTGACAGATATTTTGGAGGGACACAAATATACATGTATATATATAATCAGCCGTTTATTTAAAGTAAGAAATTAATAGTTTTGGAGACATCATCCATCTACTACTTAACTGTATTTGCTTACTTCATTAGCCACTTGCAAAGGGTGAATATTTGGAATCTGTAACAAAAAGTGAAAACACTTGTCTTCTCCCTCGGCCTAAAAAAATAGCACTATCCCACAGCCATTTACCATCACGATGTTTGCTTCTGAACTATAGAATATCTCTGAGAAAGGGCAGATAGCATGAGTTTAAGGTACAGGGTGTCTTTCTCTTGATTTCTGTGCAGGAAGATCCCGTTTTGCTCACAACTTTCATAAAAGTAGAACTGTTTATTTTTATTTAGGAATCACCCTGAGGAAGTGGAATTGGTGCCCCATATCCTATATACAGCTTTCAACTCATAAGCACATCATTATAGTTAGTTTGTTAAAAATTACTTTCATTAGTATTGTGACTGTTGAATGATAAGCAGAAAATTCGAGGTGTACTTTGTCTTGTTTGTGCTATAGATTGACATGTATAGTTTGGGATGATTTTATTGAATTTTAATTTGTCAAAAATCTAGTTGGATAATATAATTGAATTACTGATGTTTACTGTCCTAAAGAGGAAATGCTCTACTTTGCATTATTGCATTTTGTATAAACTCAAAAGCATGCAAAGTTGTTTTTAAAGCAAAACCTTCTCAGTAAATTTAATTTCTCCTGCATGGACAACTCAGCTAGATAAAAACTGACATTGTCAAATAAGTAAGTTTATTACTATTTTTAGTCTTGGTACAGCTTTATGTTTTTCTTATCTTGCCTGTCATGAGTGTCAATTTTTAAATAGAATTTTTTGATGACCATATCAGCTTGATAAAAATGGACATTTTTAAAACAAGCCACAAAATATTTTCTATTTTTAGATATTGCCCAGTTTTATATTTGCATGTCTAACAGATCTGTCTGTATGTAAATTGATTAACTTTAGAACATTGTCTAGAGTGAGGAGTACTTGAATCGTTTAATAAACTAATGAATGCATTTGTTCTGCAAATTCAAATATGGTTGTAGACAATCAAAATAAGCAAACATATAACAAGTCAGCCTGAATTCATCCCTATTATAATTCTTGTGATTAAATCTTATAGAATTATTGAAATATTTTTTGTAAGTTCTGAATAAGTAAATAGTATGAGAAAGGTCTAAAGCAACTTATGTAAGAGTTCAGGAGTCCTTGGGCGGCACAAACAGTTAAGTGCTCGACTACTAGCCCAAGATTAATGGATTATAATCATACTTGATATTCTCTACTTCATATTATTAATTTTTTATTTAATTTTATTTATTAAAATGTATATAACATTAAATTTACCATTTTATTCAGTTCTAACTGTACATCTTAATGGCATTAATTACATTCCCAGTGGTGTGCAACCATTACCACTATTTCCAAGATCTTTCATCCCCCTAAACAGAAATTTTACCCATGAAGCAATAAGTCCCCTTTTCCTCTGAACTTTTGTCACTATGATTTTGCCTATTCCAGATATTCATATGAATGGAATATATAATAGTTCTCCTTTTGTTTTGGGCTTATTGCACTAAGCATAATGTTTTCAAGGTTCATCCATGTCGTAGGAATTATTAGAAATTCATTCCGTTTTAAAGCTGAATAATATTCCGTTGTGTGTATATACCACATATTCTTAATCCATTAATATGTTGATGGACACTTGGATTGTTTCCAGTTGTTGACTATTGAAATAGTGCTTCTGTTAACATTGGCATATAAGTATCTATTTGAGTTTCTTCTTTCAATTCTTTTGGTATTTAACTAGGAATAGAAATGCTGGGTCTTAGGCGAACCCCACATTTAACTTTGGGAAACTGCCACAGTGTTTCCTACAGCAGCTGCACCTTTTACGCCACCAGTAGCAACGTAAAAGGGTATTAATTTCTCCACATCCTCACCAACAATTGCTATTTTCCATCCCAAAAGTAGATGCTAAGTGGAATCTCATTGTGGTTTTGATTAGCATTTCCCAGTTAATGATACTGAGTGTTTTTCTCACATACTTACTGGCCATTTGTATGTCTTTTTTGGAGAAATGTCTATTCAAGCCCTCTACCTCTTTTTAAATTGGGTTGTTTGTCTTTTGGTTTTGAGTTGGAGGAGCTCTTTATATATTCTGGATATTAAACACTTATCGTATGTATTATTTGCAAATATTTTTTCTATTCTCTAATTTGTTCACGTTCTTCTTAATATTCTTTGGTGCACAAAATATTTTAATTTTGATGAAATCCAATTTATCTTTTTGTTGTTATTCTTGCTCATGCTTTTGTTATTATATTGAAGAATCTATTGCAAATAATCCCATAGCTTTTATGGATCAAATCTGGTTATGGCTGTTTCTACTTTTATATTGAGTGGTGATTACAATTACCACGGAGAAAATAAGCAAAGTCACATTATTTTTCTCAATAATTTGGTCAATAGGGTCCAATAGAATCCCTACTATGTGGACAGGTTTGCCAGAATCCAAACCTGCCAACCCTGACTAGGTCTTCATGTTTGGACTTGGGTGGATCCATAGCCAGTCATTTATGAAGAATTAACTGTACCGTGATTATCTTTTTGCTTTGTTACATAACATCACATTTCTGCTTCAGATGCATGCTTCAGAAATAGTTTCCAGAAAATCCACTAATTCTTTTAATTTTCATAGAGAAACAAATGTGTTTTGGCAGCTGGGTGATAATCATTTGACATAATTTTTAAATTGTTTAAAATATTGTTTGCAGCTAGTCTCATGTGGAAATCTCATCTCACATTATTAGCAAGCACCACGCCCCCCAAGAAAATTTTTTCACAACAGTCAGTTCGGTATTTCATTTTCTTTTTTCATCCAGGTTTACCAATTTCTAACATACAAGCATAAATTAATCCCTTCAAAATAGAGCTGATGAAAATTATTAATATTCTTGGCCTAGTCTTAAATATTTTTTAAAATTTATTTTATTGTTATTTTTGAGAATACACAGCAAAACATATACCAATTCTACAGTTTCTACATATACAATTCAGTAACACTGATAACATTCTTCGAGTTGAGCAACCATTCTCATCTACATTTTCTGAGTTGTTCCTCCTCCATTAACATAAACTCACTGGCCCCTGAGGTTCAAGTCCGTCTGGTCTTTTGAGTTGCTGTGGTCAATTTGATTTCATATACATAGTTCTTAAAATAGTATAATGCTCAAGCAGACATTCTTCACTAGTTAAGCTAAACTGTTGATTGTTTTCAAGAATACTTTAGGGGGTATTTTTGGTTTAAGGTTTAAAGGTTAACTAGTCTTGTATAGTTACTCAGGATCTGCATTTAGATAAGACAGTTTTTCTTTTTCTGTTTAAGCTTTTTTGTTTTAAGCTTAAATGCCAATTTTATTTAATAGTGATACTATTTGAGAATAAAAGAATGAAATCCCCAATCTAAGTAATAGCTGTCTGTTGCACAGTATTATATTTTAACACAATATGTTAGAGAGTTTCACAAAGATTGAGTTAGGGACACAACCAATTTGTTCATTTTAAAGTACATATATGTTATTAAATCAAAACCTCTCTTGAGGATTGATTAAACTTTACTGAGGAAAATCAGATCTGTAGACCAAAATAAGCCACGTCTCCAAGGAATTTAAAAAGTTAATATTCTGAGAAAGCAAGATGTTCTTCACAGTAGGCAGCATTTTTATCTCCCTTTATCATGGTCAGCACACTGATTCCTTCATATCTGAAGACTTCCTAGTCATGAGTAGAGTTTCCCAGCTATTAGTAGAGTGCTTATTTGCAAATAAGGTGCACAGATTTTCAATTACTATAACAGAACTCATGGAGCTAGATTTAAAACGTATCACAATAGTCTTTGAATACATTTCTGTTTTAGTCTAACCAGTTTGTAATACTTCAGTTATCTTTAACTTTTTATATACGGGGAGAAAATAATTCAACCTTATTACTTTCAGTAATTAAACTGAAAAAAATCCAATTTATCTAAGACTGATCCCCTATATCATAAAAATATAGTCAAATTATTTTTATTTTACTTATCAGAGATTATACAGGTATAAAAATACGTTTCTCCACAAAGTTTTATGTTATAACCTATACAATTTCTAAAATGTTGAGATTAGGAATTTATGATTAAGATCACCTTGCTAAGGTAGTTTTTTTTTTTAAATCAGATTTCTCCTGTAAAGTTGCTGTCTCTTCCTCACTCTCTGTAGTTCACTATTTGGAAGGAAGATATGCACAGTCCATACTTAAGGAGTGAAGAATTGCAGTACATCTCCTTGAGGGCAGTGTATCTGCATGAATTTCTTGGAGTTATTTTGCATGGGAGAGTAGCCTCCCCCCACCATTTATTTATGATTTAATCATTTATTATATCAGTATGGACTCACAGATATTTATTTTATTCTTTGATTTATAATCTAACCCTACTTGAATTTTTTTTTTTTTTTTTTTTTTGGTTACTCAAATTATCCCAAGTTTGTCCTTTGGGAGTTTTTTCAATCTGACCCTTCGATGTTCCTTTTGACCATATCATTGTGTGTGTGTTTGTTTTTGAGCGCTTTCTTTCTCTCTGGCACTACAAGATGCTCCAGGCTTATGCAGATTTCCTACCTCAGTCCTAGAATTAGCTTTTTCTTTAAGAAACATTAATTGTTTTTACTGGAGAATTAGATTAGAAACCAAGATCTGGACAGTAAATATCCTCACTGATACTGGAGTGCTATTTCATTTAGACAGAGTAAGGAAATATATGCATGCTATCCTGTGTACACATACACACACGTTTGTAAATACTTTTATAGGTAACCATCAACATCTAAATTAAGTTAAACAAGTTCATATTTATGTCTCCAGTTATAATCTATTACCATATGCATCATTTCACCATACCCCTCTTGCGTATCTGTAAACTTCCACTTCAGCAGTGAGTAATCTGGTTCCCACCATCATCCATTTATTGACTGAATTGTTCAGTTCTGGTATCTATATATCAAAATATCAGAATTCTTATTTTATACCCCCGCGGGAAACCACTTTACCAACACAAGTGCAGTCTTTATGTACAATTTATTTTGCCTTTAATGCTAAAGATTCCATTTGTTTCCAAGGTAACTTAGATCAGAAACTTTTTCTATATCCCCATTAGTGAGATTGCTTAATGTATTTTTAATATAGTTAGATTTTTGTCACATTCTGGATTCTATCCTGGTATTCCTGAACTTCACTCTTTTTATATTTTTTTAAATTAGTATATTTAGGGTTCAGTTTGGGTGCTTCAAAATTCTGTGGATTTGATAAATGCATAATGTCATACATCCATACTACCAAATACTTTCATTGCCATCAAAATTCCTCCATGCCTTACCTATTCAACCCTCTTCCACCTCCCCCTGAACCTTGACAACTACTGATATTTGTACCATCTCTATACTTTTGCTTTTTCCAAAATGTGGTAATTGAAACCACAGAGTATGCAGGCTATTCAGACTGGTTTTTTTCATTTAGTGTTATACATTTATGATTTATCCCTGTCTCTTTGTGACTTGATAGCTAATTTCTTTTTATTGCTGAATAATATTCTATTTTTATGTCCAACAGTTTATTTATTTAGTCACCTATTGACAAATATCTTTGATGCTTCCAGTTCTGGGTGACTATAAGACAGTTTTATTTCTTCCTTTACAGTATGTATAGCTTTTATGTTCTTGTTCTTGTGTCATTGCACTAGGTAGGACTTCTAGTATAATTGTGTAGGAGCTGTGAGAGGATCTTCTTGACTTGATCTTAGTGGTAAAACATTAAGTTTCTCACCATTAAGTATGATGTTAGTTATATGATTTTTTAAAGATGTTCTTTATCAGATTGAGGGAGTTTTCTTCAATCTCTAGTTTGCTGGGAATTTTTTATCATGAAAGGGTTTTGGATTTTGTCAAATACTTTTTTGACATCAATTGATATGATCTTGCAATTTTTCTTTTTTAGTCTGTTGATGTGGTGGATTACATCGATTGATTTTTGAATGTTGAACCAACAGTTCATACCTGGAATAAATACAACATGGCCATGGTTTATAATTGGTTTTATACATTGTTGGATTTGCTTTGCTTATATTTTTTAGTATTTTTGCAACTATGAGATATATTTGTCTTTAGTTTTACTTTCTTTTGATGTCTTTATTTGCTCTTGGTATTAGGATGTTGTTGGGCTCAAGAATGGATTAGGAAATACTTTCTCTGCTTCTGTTGCCTGGAGGGGATCCTGGAGAATTGGTTTCCTTTTTTACCCTAAATGTTTGGTAAAATTCACCAGTGAAACATTTTGGGCCTGGTGCTATCTTTTTGTGGAATGTTAATAATTACTGATATATAGATAAGATTTAGATCTGTATCTAATACCTATAGACATATAAAATCTGTCTATCTATCTATTTATCTGAGAGAAGAAAAAAGTTGAAAGAAGACTATCAGAAGGCTATAGGGCCCCAAAAGTCTCTAGGGAGAAAAAAGATTGATAAAACTTCTCAGCCTCAAACACATGCTACCCTTGATGAAAAAAGAAGGATGACTCCAAGGGCAAAGCTACAAGCCCAAAGGTGGAGCTTTCAGCCCAGAAGGCAGAACCAGGAATGACCAAAAAAAAAAAAAAAAAAACTATCTATTTATCTATCTATATCTATATATATATCTATCATGCCTTGAAATCTAATGGCATGTGCCTGGCTGGATTTCAGAATTGCTTTGGATCAATGACTCATTTTTTCCTTCTCTTCTCTCCTCTTTTGAACATCAATTTCAATAGTTGTCATCCTATCCCAATCCACCACTGTATTTTGGGAGCAGATAATTTATTTTCTAATTTCACACATCCACAGAATATAGCCAGAGACTAACCATGCCTGACTTAGATAAAATACGTGATGAGATTTGGGCTTGAGGGTGCTGATAAAATGTAGGTGTGATATTGGACTTTGAGATGATGATGTAATGGGTCGTGACAGTCGGGGACTTTGGGATGGAGTGAATGCATTTTTCATGTGAGATGAATGTGAATCTTTGGAGTCAGAGGATGGACTGTGGCAGGTACAATGATGCCCCAACCAAAGATGTCCACATCTTAGTTCCTTGGTTTTCTGAATATGTTACTTTACATGGACAAAGGAAAAATGCGTATGTGATTAGGCCAAAGACCTTGAGAAGGGAAGATTATGCTGGATTATCTAAGTTTGCCAATATAATCACAAGGATCTTTAAAAGTGGAAGAGGGAGGCAGAAGAGAAGAGAGAGAGGAATGTGACACAGAAGAAAGGTATAGAGAAATGTTTGGAAATGGAGGAAGGGAGCCAAATGACAAGAAATATGGTGGCTTTTGGAAGCTAGAAAGGGGAAGAAAATGGATTAGCCTCTATGGCTTCCAGAAAAGAATGAAGCCCAACTGACACCATGATTTTAGCCCAGTGAGATCTTTGTCAAACTTCTAGACTACAGATCTGTAAGATAAGAAATTTTAAGTTATTAAATTTGTAGTGATTTGTTATGGTAGCAATAGAAACCTCATACACTGATATATTTTGATTAATATCTGCTATGTTTACAAGTGTTTCTACTCATTGTATTTGTTCTTTGTTAGTTTTTAATTTTCCATGTCTCTGATTTTGAGTATTTTATATTATTCCATTTTATCTTTTTTCTTAGCATAACACTTATACTTCTTTAAAAAAAAATACTGTCTTCCCTAGAGGTTGAATTATACATTTTAACTTCTAAATCTATCTTTAAATAACGCTATACTAATTCACATGTAGTTCAGGTATTTTATAACAGACTACTCCCAATTCCTCCCTCTGTCCTTATGATATTGCTGTTTTTCATTTCATTTATCTATCTGCTATAATCCCCCAGTACATTGTTAGTATTATTACTTTAAACAAACGGTTTAGATCAAATAAATTTTTTTTCAACATTTTTTTACCTTTGTTTATTCTTTTTCTTATGCTCTTCCTTTTTTTTGTAGATTCCAGTTTCTGACATTATATTTCTTCTCTCTAAAGAAATTTTAACATTTATTTCAGGGCAGACCTGTTGGTGAGAAGCTTTCTTAGTGTGTGTGAGAAAGAATCTTCTCTTTGTAGGGTAATTTTATTGAACATTGAATTCTGATTGATAGTTTTTTCTTTTATTTTTATTTCAACGCTTAAAATCGGTATTTTTCTCTACTATCTTCTTTCTTTCTTGGTTTCTGATGATGTCTGATTAATTTTTATATTGGTTTCTTAATATGAAACCACCACCCCAGCTTCTTTCAAGATTTTCTCATTGTTTTTGGTTTTCTTCAGTTTGATTATGATATGCTTAGATATAGACTGTTTAGTATTTATCCTCAGGTATTCTCTGAGCTTCCTATATCTGTGGTTTGTTGTCTGTCATTAATTTAGGAAAGTTCTTGCCCATTATTACTTCACATATTTCTTTTAGTCCATTATTTCTTCCCTTTCTGACATTCTAATTATGCACATGTTGCTTTTTTGAAATTGACCCACAGTTCTTGGATGTTCTGTCTTGCTTTCGTTCATTATTATTATTTTTTTCTCTTTATTTTTCAGTTTTGGAAACTTCTATTGATCTAACTCCAGGCTCACTAATTCTTACCTTAACCATGCTCAGTCTCCTGGTGAGCCCATCAAAGACACTGTTCATTCCTATTACACTGTTTTTAATTCCTAGCATTTCTTTTTGTTTGTTTCTGAGTGTACATCCCTCTGGTTACATGGCTCATCTGCTCTTACATGCTCTCTACTTTTATCGTTAGATTCCTTAACGTATTATTTATAGTTATTTTAAATTTCCTGTCTTATAACTGCCACATTTCTGTTATATTTAATTCTGGTTTGATGCTTGTTTTTTCCCTTCAGACTACACTTTTCTTGCCCTTTAGCATGGCTTATCATTTCTCTTTTGTTGAAAACTGAACACGATGTAATCAGTAATAGCAATTAAGTTAAACAGGTTAAAAAAAAAGAAACAAACAGGTCATAGAGATGAGTCTGACTCATGCGTCAGAGTAGACCTGTGCTCCATAGTATTTTCTATGCTGATTTTTCAGAAGTAAACTGCCAGGCCTTTCTTCCAAGGTGCCTTTGGGTGAACTCAAACCTCCAAACTTTTGGTTAGTGGCCAAGTGCATTAACTGTTTGTACCACCCAGAGACTTCCAAATAGGTTTTTAGTGGGAGGTTAGATGTTAATCTGTCTAGGAGTAGAGCTGTGTTTAATGTTTGCTATAGCTCTAGGAATTGACCCTTTTGGCAACAAGTTTGGTTTTTTTTGGTTCTTATAGCTCTAGGTACCAAATTCCTCCAGTGTTCTTGTGTTTGTCCTCCCTATTAACTCTGGAGTAATATACCTCCTTAGAGAAACTCTGTGTCTTGTAGCTCTTTCAGTTAAACATCACTGGAGCCCTGTTGATGTGATGGGAAGGTGTGGGGGATGGGATGCACTCTATAATCTTATGATCACATTTCAGTATTTTAGTGGGCTGTGTCTCTGGACTGTAACGGTCACTAACGTTCCTTAGCTTTTCCCTTCCTTGATGTGAGACAGGAAGGCTAGAAGGGGCTGGAGTCAGAGAAGTGCTACCCTTCCTCCCAGGTGGAATAAGCCCTTGGTAAAGCCTATTTACCTGGATAGTAGGCCTTCGTTTTAGTGAACATTCTGGGTATATTTCACAATGATTACTTTCATCTCCCCCTGCAGAGTCAAAAGTAGATCTTTCTTGGCTCTTCACAGTGATTACCTGGTGGATTTTTGGACATAAAAACCACCAAATTCTGGGAGTACTCTAAGACTGCAGCCCCCAGGAATTGCTCACTCTCAAGCTGGTCTGAGCTAAGTCTCCAGCAATTCATGAAAATTGCCACGTAAGTGTTCCGAGCCATTTGTGACTCCAGCATGTTCTGTTTAATGTAAGCAAATCTCAGCTGTGACTCTCTGACTCACCTGCCTCTCCAGGTGTTAGTATCAGAGTTTGTTCTGCAACCTCATTTTCCTGATGAGTCCAAGAAAAGTCACTAATTTGCAATTGTTAGCATTTTCTGAGGAAAAAGGAAGGGAGTGGCAGCTTCCAAGCTTTTTACATGTCAGAACTGAAGCCTGAAGTCAACCTTCTTTTTTGAACCCTAGTCTCCCTCCATGGAAATAATAGCATATGCCTACACAGATTACATTGTTTTATGAACCAGGAGTATTGGCAAACATTTCATCTATGGAGATACATCCAATTTAACAAAGCTACTTAATGGGAGATCAACTAAGAGTATACTTTTAAAATAGAAGTATTTAGACAAAAACAAGCAAGTAGGACCAAGAAAACACAGTTTTAAAATCTCTGTAATGACATAAAAATATAATAAATAGCAAAAAACTTTTAATGTACTCTTCTAGGGACACAATTTAAAAGCAATCAAAAAATCAGGCTAATGGTAAAAATCAGATAAATGTTATAATAACGGTAGATATGGATGCATTTTACAACTAAGATGGAATTTTTGAGAGAACAGATCAATCCACATGCATTGGCATCAAAGAAGCAATTCTAAATATATTTAAATATACAGGAAAACAGAAATGGTTTCCAAGTGAAATTGATGGAAAAGATATTATGAAAGTTTTCATTGTTCCAATGTTAAATTGTTGTTTTAAGTGATACTTTAGTAGGTATTGATTCAACATTAACCACTCAGTTAGGATACTTTAAGTAAAGTAGGTGGTATCTATATACTTACATCCTTTCCAATTACTTGTACTTTCATCTGAAATAATATACCAATTTAATATATAAATATATTAATATTAACGTAAGCCCCATTTTACCATGTTTGAAAACACTTTTGCTCATCATTAAAACATGTTTTTAAATTTAAATCTGAATTTTTTTAATTTAGAATTTCAAATTTAAATTAAAACATATATACTAACTCTTTAAAAGGAAATTATTATCATGGCTTTATATACTTTAGACTCATTCAGAAATGTTTATTGCTTATCTTGTTATTAGGTGCCTTTGAGTAGGTGCTGACTCAGAGCGACCCTTTACGTATAACAGAAGGAAACACTGCCTGGTCCTGCGCCGTCCTCACAACCGTTGTTCTGCTTGAGCCATTGTTGCAGCCACTGTGTCAGTCCATCTTGTTGAGGGTCTTCCTCTTTTTCACTGACCCTCTGCTTTACCAAGCATCATGTCCTTCTCCAGGAACTGATCCCTTCTGATAACATGTCCAGAGTATGTGAGACATAGTCTCACCATCCTTGCTTCTGAGGAGCATTCTGGCTGTATTTCTTCCAAGACAGATTTGTTTGTTTTTTTGACAGTCCATGGTATATTTGATATTCCTCACCAACACTATAATTCCAAGGTGTCAATTATTCTTTGGTCTTCCATATTGCTTATCTTAGTATGATTGAGATACAACAATGAACTATAAGGTCTTAGTTGGTGCTGTCATGGTGCATATGGTTTACCAGAAGAAATATGGTGAATGAGTTTAATGTGTGATTAAAGGAGAAGTATGTAGTATTAGCAGAGCATGAATCAATGAAAGGGACCTAACTGAGTCTTGAGTATCAGAAAAAGTCATCTTTAAGAAAGATAAATTTCATTTGAAACTTTGGGCATCAATTATGTGTGTCTGTTTGTTTGTCTGGGGAGTAGGTTGAGAACAGAGAGGTCATTTTTCAACATTTCAGGGTTCCACGATCACTGGGTCTGTAACCATGAACAAAGAGAACAGGGTCATGAATGGCCACTAATGGGGCTGGAGAAGTAGCTAAGAGACGTTACGTAGATGTTTACAAGCCTTGCTAAGGGTGGGAGATTCTTCTTAAGCTGTGAGAGGAGAGAATCAGATTTACTTATACACACGCACACACACACAATAATAAAATGATAATCACTTAAGCTGTTGGAGTGAGAAAAATTTATTTAAAACTTATGTTAAGAAATTTTACCTAAAGAAAGAAAGCATTTACAGAAAGTTGGGTACACAAAAGAGATGCCTTTATTTTACTAATACCCTTAGAATTCTGAAATCCATAGTCAACGTAAATTCTAAAGTTCATCAGTGCTTTTAGCCGCCTCCCACATAATATAGAATGGTTTATCTTCTGTCATCTTTGCCTTGACTTATATGTAGTATTCTTCTAGTATTTTATTTCTATCTTAATATTTCAAATATTTTAATGAAATGTAATATACATGCATAAAGTGCACATTTTATAAATATATAGCTTTGAAGAATTTTCATAAATTGAACTTATTTCTGTAAATAACACTCCGACCAAGAAACAGAACTTTATCAGCACCCCAAAAGCCTTTCCTTGTGCCCCATTTCATTCATTAGCCCTTCAAGGATAACCACTACCCTGAATTCTAACTGGACAGAGTAATTTTGCTGTGTTTTGTACTTTAAATAAATGGAAGCATACTGTATGTATTCTCTGTGTCTTTTTTAATCAATAATATATTTGTGTCATGCATCCATATTATTGCATGAAGTTGCAGTTCATTGATTCTCATTACTAAGTACATCATAATTTATTTATCCAGTCTACTGTTCATGGGTATCTGAGTTGTTTCTCTTTGGGGCTATTAGAAAGTGTTATTAAGAACATGCCAGCAGATGTCTCTTGAATATATATCTAGCCGTGAAAAAGAAAGTGAAGTAGTAAAGAAAGATGACACAGGGCATAGCCAAGATCTCAGACGACAGAGTTGACAGGCATGGAGGATTATTTCCAGGCCTTGAAACCAGTGGAATTTGCCTAGATGGACTTCGAATCTCCTCTGGACCGGTGATTCATTCTTCTCTCCCATTTTTCTCCTTTTTAGCAATGTCTGGAGATATTTTTTGTTGTCACTATTGGTTGCGTGTAATTGAACCAGTTTTGCTGGCATCTAGTAGTACGGGGTCGCTGTGAGTCGGAATCGACTCAGGGGCATTGGATTTTAGCAATGGGTAGTAGCCCTGGAGAAGGACGTCATACTTGGTGAAATAGAGGGTTAGTGAAAAAGAGGAAGACTCTCAACGAGATGGATTGACACAGTGGCTGCAACAATGGGCTCAAGCATAACAATGATTATGAGGATGGCGCAGGATCAGGCAGTGTTTCATTCTGCTGTACACGGGGTAGCTACGAGTCAGACCCGACTCAAAGGCACCTGACAACAAAGTATGCAGAGGCTAAAGAGGCACAAGACCCCCCCCCCCCTCGCCAATAACACAGAATTGTCTGGCCCAAGACATAATAGTGCTGAAGTTGAGAAAATTCACTTCATGTTTTCAGCTTGGGAGTTTATCATATTACACGGGTATTTTGCATCTGGGTCTCAAAACTATACGAATTTACACCAGTGATTATAAAATCGTAAAGGGAACAGTTTTCATTTTTGGTTTCACCTAGAGTAAGGACAAACTATGGCCACAACTTGCTTGTCCCCATGGATCCATATTTCCTTTTAATTTTATTATCAGAAAATCGTATTTTTCTCCCAGGTGACCATCCTTTACAATTTTGAGTATATTTTTTAAATTCAGCAGATCTTTAAATTATGTTGAACAAGGGGGAATTTCTGCATACACCTAGTACACCTGAGGGGATTCTCTGTAAAAGTAGTACCATTATCTAGAGTTATGCTCATAATCTGTATCTCCGTCTCTGTTGATTTACCGATAGCCATATCTTTACCTATATACCGATCGATCCTGTTTTACCTAACAGGTGATTAATTAGTATAAATATTTTGAAAAATTTTAGGATTACCTACATGTCATTAATGATTTTTTTTGTTTGTTTTGAGATTTGTATATGTTATTTTTTGAGCTATGTTACTTGGAGAAAGCCACTTCCTCATTCTTCATTTTTTTTTGCATTATCAGTAAAATAGGGATAACGGTAATTCCTGCTCAAATCTTAGGATTTTATTGAATTTGAAAGCATTTTTGTGGGTGTTTCAAATGAGATTATATATTTGAATTGGCTTTGAAAACTCTATTATGCAAATGCAAAGTATTATTATTGTTTTAAAAAAATGTAATTATTTTATAACCCCTATTGCTGCTCATGAATTCATGAGATATGTGGCTTCAAAGCATTTTTGTATTTCTTTAACGGGGACTCTTCAGGGAACAAGAGTTTAGAACTGAGAGTTGGCAATTAATATTTGATGAAATCTAAAATAAATGCATGTTCAAGGGCTTTAGGTTAAAGCACTATCAAGTAGAAGATACACTTATTTTTATCTCCTTCAATCATCCTCTCTTTATGAGTTTAACTAGAGAATCATCATGCTGTATTTAATGTATATGTCAATTTCAAATACAGTCTTTATGATTTTATTAAAAATCACTCTCTACATGCTGTTTGCAGTGATTTTCATCCTAACCACATTGGGTTTCACCCAGTCATACCCAAATAAGTTACAGTGGAGGCTACAATTCACTCTCACTAACATTTATAGTATCTTAAATTTTAGAGAGAATTTTAAATGTATGCAATATAGAATTTTCTATGAAAATGTCTAAAACAGGCACATAAAACACTGAAAAATGCAGTTCGTAACATTTTCTCACCAAATATTCACAACTGCCTGTTTCTTATCCTCTGCTTTGTCTTTATCAAACTTAAGTCAGAATTCTCCACTCCCGGCATCCCCCTGAACTTCAGCTTGCCCCTAAGCCTCAGCAAGCACTGAAAGCAGAAACAAATAAGCCATTGTTGTCGAGTCGATTTCAACTCATAGTGACCCTATAGGACACAGTAGAACTGCCCCATAGGGTTTCCAAGGCTATGATCTTTACGGGAGCAGACAGCCACATCTTTCTCCTGTGGTGTGGTTGGTGGGTTGGAACCATCAACATTCCAGTTAGGGGCCAGGTGTTTTAACCACTGTGCCACCAGGGTCCTCAAGCAGACCTTTATCAGCTTGTGCCAAGAATCCCCTGACCACAGGAGACATTTCCTGTCAGATCATGGTTATGCGTCCTGCTTCTTGCCTGAATTTAAAAAAAAAACAAAAAAAACCCCTAAAAATAGTTATTATCCAGTTAATTCCAAGTCCTGGCGGTCCCATGTGTATCAGAACAGAACTGGGCTCCCTAGGGTTTTCCATGATTGATTTTTTAGGAAGTAGATCTCAAGGTCTTTTCTAAGGTACCTCTGAGTGGATTTGACCCACCAAACTTTTGGCTAACAGCCAAGCACTTAACCATGTGTGCTACCCATGGTCTCTCTTTCTTGAATAACTCCTCCTTATAAGTTTCTGCTAATTTTTGCTTAAGCTTCCCTGTAAAATAAAACACTTCTTCTTTTTGATTCTGAGATGTTTGCAGATTTCTCAGATTGGAGCATTCTCTTTATTGCAGTAGTCTTTCTGACCAAAATATCTCCTTACTAAGTCCAGATTTGTTTTTATTTTTTTAATAATTTTATTTTTGTTGTTGGTGGTGGTGTTGTTGAGAATATACACAGCAGAACATACACCAGTTCAACAGTTTCTATGTGTACAATTCAGTGACATTGATTACATTCTTCAAGTTGTACAACCATTCTCACCCTCCTTTTCTGAATTGTTCCTCCCACATTAACACAAACGCACTTTCCCTAAGTTTCCTATCTAGTCTTTCTAGTTCCTCTTGTCAGTTTGATTCCATATAGATAGTTCTTAAAAGAGCACAATACTCAAGGCAGACTTTCTTTACTAGGTAAGCTAAACATTGTTTGGTTTTAGGAAGACTCAAGGGGATATTTAAGATTTAAGGTTTAAAGATTATCTCAGGGCAGTAGTTTCGGGGGTTCATCTAGCCTCTGTCTCTGGAAAGTATGGATTCCATGGGAATTTGAAATTCTTTTCTGTATTTTCTCTTATAGAATCTTTGATCAAAACTTCAGTAATGGTAGTTAGGCACCATCCAGTTCTTATATTCTCACGGCAAAAGGGACAGTTGTTTATGGAGACAGTCCGCCACACATTCCATTTCCTGCCCCTATTCCTGACTCCTCTTCTTCCTCTGTTGCTCCAGGTGAATAGAGACCAATTGTTGTGCCTTAGATGGCCACTTGCAAGACCCCAGGCACTTTGCGACTAACTAGAAGATAGAACAGAAGCACTAAACATGATATTAGGCCAATTAACTGGAATGTCTGATGAAACCATGGCCCTAAACTTTCAAACCAAGAAACCAAATCCCATGAGGTGTTTGTCAATATAGGAAAATACATTAATGAACTTGGGTAAATAAAATTTTTAAATAGAAAAGAATAAGCAGTAATCATAAAAAACAAAATTAAAATTAAAAACTAAGAACTTTTAACTAAGAAACATAATAAAAAGTGTTGAAAGCCCAGCCACACATTGGGAGAATATATTGGCAATACACATATCCAACTAATAACTCGTAGCCATAATATATAAAGAACATATACAAGTGAATAAAAAACATGCAGGCAACCCAATAGAAAACAGAAAAATAGAAAAAACACTTGAACAGGAACCTTACAGAAAAAGGAAATACAAATAGAAAAAGAAAAAAGGGGGGGGGAATACTAAGCTTGATTCATTTTTGCCCATAACCCATTGCCATGGAGTTGATTCTGACTCATAGTGACCCTACAGGACAGAGTAGAACTATCCCGTAGTATTTCCAGGCCGTAATCTATAGGGTTGCTGTGAGTCGGAGTCGACTCAACAGCAAAGGGTTCTGTTAACCTTCAGGGAAGCAGACTGCCACATCTTTCTCCTGCAGAGCTGCTGGTGGGTTTAAAGCGCCGATCTTTTGGTTAGCAGCTGAGCACTTAAGCATTGCATCACCAGGGCTCCTTTTCTGCCCATAGAGTCCTACAAATTTTAACTGAAGGCTTGAATTTTTTTTGTCACTTCTTTCATCTTGAGAAATCCCAAGCTTTTTTTTCCCTTTGCATTTTCTATCTCCTGATCTTTGCACATTTCATTATTATAATTTGCACAGTTTGAGCTGCCCTTTGAAATCATCTTCAGATCTTTTACTTCATCATTTCTTCTGTTGTGAAGAACGGTAATCCCAGAACACTTAATTGTGCTCGTGTGGAACCTTTACATAGGTCAAGAGGCGTTTGTCCAAACAGAACAAGGGGATACCGCGTGGTTTAAAATCAGAAAAGGTATACGGCGAGGTTGTATCCTCTCACAATACTTATTAAAAGGTCCTGCTCCATGACTGCAGATAAAATCTACGAGTTAGTCATGATGAGATTTTTCACTCCTGCGTTATAAAAAATATTTTACTTAGCTGAATAATTTTAATAATAAAATGAATTAATATATTTATTATTTCTATTTTTGTATTCCAGGAGCTCGTTTTAAGATAGTGATATTTGGCTTCATTTGAATATTGATTTTAGTACTCACCATGCAAAACTCTGTGAAAATGTGTACCCCATGCACTTCTAAACACACACACACAGAAGCACGCACGCTTCTTACCTTCTCAACTACCACAAACTCCATAACAGGATTGTATGCACACTCTCCAGCCGCGCCTCAAGCTTTTCTGGTTAAGGATCCTGTCAACAGTATTCCAACAAAACAGTTCTGGCTAAGATAATTTCTGATGGCTATGCTACTAAATATAACAGCCATTTAAAACTTGCTCTTGAAACTTTCCCACTTTTGTCAATGCTATTCCTTCTCTTTCCGGAATGTTTTTCTTTTGTTTCCATAACCTGACAGGCTTCTTGCTTTTTGTTTGTTGTTTTGTTTTCTTTTTCCATTTTTAAGGTTGCCCCTTCACTTTTTATTTTGCAAAGATCTGAATACTGGATTTCCTCAGGGTCAGTCCCAAGTCATTCCTTTTCTCACTCTGAACATTTATCCTAAGAAATAATAGACTAATTGCTTCATAGTGTAAGTAACTCTTACGTTTATAACTCAAACCCAAAATTTTTCTCAAAAGCTCAATATCATTATATTCAACTGCTTAAGGTGTATCTTCTTTTTGATGTTCCAAGAGTTCAACATATACAAAACTGAACTATGTTTTTCCCTGGTCCCTGCCTATTGTACTTACTTTGGTGAAGGGTATCATCACCCATCCAGTTGTTCAAACCACAACCCAAAGTGTCAGGCATGGCACGTTCTTCTTCTTTACTTTCAGCAGCCCCCTGCTCTCTGTCTTACCCACCATGAAGTCCAGTGAACTGTGCCTTCTGCAACTGTCACACCTGTACACTGCCCTCAATCACTCCAGGGCAGCAACAGCTCTTATCTGATCTCTTGAAATAGGCTTCTAATTGGTTTTCCAGCATCCTTGTTTCCCCCACAAAGAAGCTGAAGTTATATTTTTAAAACTCAAGTATAGTATTCTTAATCCCCTATTTAAAATGTCTCGATGCCTTTGCACTGTTCTTGTAATAAGGTCAAATTCTTTAACATATCCCATAAACCCATATGTGATGTGGCCCCAGTGCCTCATGATCCTGCTTTGTCTCCAGCCACACCAGTTTGGTACTATCTTTATTGATATTATTACTATTATATCTCTGGAAGGTGCCCTGTTCTCCTGTTGCAGGCAGTTGTGGATGTTATATTCTCTTCTTGGAACAATCTTTTCTTCTTATTTGCCTAGCTAGAAACTTAGGTTATCCTTTAGCACTCAATTTATTCTTCATCATATCTTAAAAGAAATATTCACTGACCTTTTGGACTGGTTTCAATCTCTTGCTTATACCCTTTAGTAGGCCTGCATGTTCCTCTATCAAAGCATGTAGCATAGTTCACAGTCAGCGTATGTATAAGCTAAAGAAGCCAAGGCAAGTGCTGCTTCTGCTCACCATTTCATCCCAGCCACTAAACAAAAACAAGCAAACAAATGTTGCTGGCGAGTTGATTCTGACTCACAGAGACCTTACAGGATGGAGTAGAACTTCTCCATATGGTTTCCAAAGAGCTGCTGGCGAATTCAAACTGCTGACCTTTTGATTAACAGCCTGAGCTTTTAATCACTTTGCCACCAGGGCTCCATCCCAGTCACTAGTACAATGATAGTTATATAGCAGTGGATAAGGAAATAGTTCTTTAATAGATGTGCAGCCAGTTTCTAGCAATATAAGGGAAGCATAGAGGGTATCAGCACTATGGTAAATCCCTGGAAAATGTTTTGTTTTTATCCACTTATTTTTATTTCTGTATCCCTGGCTTCCGCACTCTGCTTCCCTTCTTCTCCTTCTGGTCTAATCTGCAGCCAGGAATGCCCTAAGTCTTCAGCCTACTTCCCAGTGCAGCTACCCACTGAATCTAGTGGATCTCAAATACCTTTAATCTTAGTTTGTTTTCCAGTTGTTTATACTCATAGCAGAGATGTCACTTTGAGGACTAAGGTGTGCCTGACCCAAGCCATGGTATTTTCAATCACGTCATATGCGTGTGAAAGCTGGACAGTGAATAAGGAAGACTGAAGAAGAATTGATGACTTTGAGTTATGGTATTAGCGAAGAATATTGAATATACCGTGGACTGCCAGAAGAACAAACAAATCTGCCCTGGAAGAAGTACAGCCAGAATGCTCCTTAGAAGTGAGGATGGCGAGACTTTGTCTCATGTAGTTTGGGTATGTTATCAGGAGGGACCAGTGCGTACATAGGCTTGCTATGAGTCAGAACTGACCACAACAGCATACTCACAGCCAGACAGATACCAGCTTATAAAGGCTCTTGATCTCTGGTGCTAAATCCATTTCAAAATTTAATCATTCTCCTCTATTCTATAGCCCACTGTTCTTCCTTCAAAGTAATTCATGTTAGTAAGAGTCTGCTAGTACATGCTCTACTCATTTGTCATGACTTTTGGATGAATTCTCAGGAAGAAAATATTTAGGTATGATATATGTGTGTATATTCAGAATGGCTCAATTTGAATGATATTTAGAAGAAATTTCTCAAAATTCAGACGTGTACATGGTACTTTTAAAGTTTGAACATGGGTGTACGCCATTCTCTATTTTTCTAGTCTATATTTCAGTTTGGACCTGAAGTTAAGAAGATACACTCTCAAGTCTCCGTTTTGTAGTTGAAAGGTAAATCTTTCACTTTCTGGAAGAACTGAAATGTTGGTATGAATGTAAGTGACTTCAGGAATAGGTAGTGAGGATATCTCTATGAATAGGAACTCATGCTTTTTATTTCTCAGATTCATATCCCACTGAATTATGAAAACAATATTATAAATAATATAATTACAAGTTTTTGCTTTTCAAGTTTTTTTTTTCTTCTTTTTTCTTCTTAATATAACTATGAGCTTCTTGGAGCATTCTGTACTTTTCCAGATATAGACACTTCCTAAATACTGTTTAAAAAGAACTTGTCTCGTCATTGATTGTCTAATTAATAATTGGCATATAAAGAGAGGAAATGCACCTGTGAATATGGGTGGGCTAGAAGTAAAGTTGATTTTTCTAAATTTGTGCCCTAGTCTTTGCCCCAAAACCCCTTCTGAAATTACTAGACGTTTTAGAACAAACCAAAATGATTCTAAAGCAAACTGAAATGAATGGAAACTCCCTAGAAGTCATTAACCAAAAACCAAACCGGCTGCCATCGAATCGATTCTGACTCATAGCAAACCCAATAGTACAGAGTAGAACTTCCTCATAGGGCTTTCAAAGGGCAGCTGCTGGATTCGAACTGCCAAACTTTTGGTTAACAGCCTTAGCTCTTAACCACCAGGGCTCCCGTAAGTCACTAATCCCCAACAATAAAATCACTCTAGAAAATTCCCTGTAATATTACACAGACTTTTACACTGAGCTAACTTTTGGTTATGCCCACGCAGTTGCGCTGATGTTAACAGTTTTTAGTTTTGCAATGAACATCTACCTCGGTTCTGTTTATCCACATTTCAGGTGAAATTTTAATACAATACTCACTCCATTCACGTACATCTGAGAAAATCATAAAATTCTCTTCCTACAATATTGATCATATCCTGTAGAATCTGTTTCAAGATATAATCTACAAAGTCACACACTGGTATCTAGGCAAAGTTTTCTGAGGCTTAGAAAGGGTAAATTCATCTCACACAGATACAAAGCTTATTTGCAGAGGGGGATTTCACCATCGGATCAGGTATATGCTGCTCTATGAGTTGTTTAAATTCCACAAATACTACAGCATTCTATTTTATAGACGTTCTATTTATAATTCATGGGTTCAAAAAACTCAGGCAACAGTTCCTTGATATGCTTGGGCCTTATCCAATGTAACTAACATAGAGTAAAAAGGATTTTGAAAGTATAAAGTGCTAAATGGTATAAAGTGCTTTCACATTCAGAGGTTGTTGCTGTTCAGAACAGTGCGTGTAAAGGCTTGTTTACTTAGAATTCTGAGTTCTATAATGTGCTATACTGCATATTTTAATTGCTATGTTAGTGCTTTTTCCAAGGTTAGACACTCCAGCTCTCCATAACTTATCCATCCCCCCCTTTTTTTGCAGTGACATAAACAGATTACACCTCCGGCTCTGAGAAACTGGAATAATAGATACAAGTATTTCTCTGTGTGGGTAGAACACTATGCAGCACACACATGCTTATAGGTACAAATCTATTTAAAAACGTACATATACCATGTACTGGGTACTGAACTAAGTCATATTTGATCCATAAATATAAGTGAAAGAGAACAAAAAAGAAAACAAAGAGAAAAGAGATGCATCTTCTGAAAAGATGTTTCAAAAAATAGAGCATTAAACTTGCAGTGAGAACATCAAGCATAAAGTTTAGTGCTATCATTTGCTAGCTCGGTGAGTTGGGGCAAGTTAACAAGAACTGGTGTCCTCATGTATAAAATTAGGATGATGATAACTTCCTGAGAAGGGGGTATTGTTAAAATAAAGTATGATTTCTCAAGTTAACAGCATATAGATCCCTAATAAATGTTTGCCTCCCCTTTTAACATTAAGGAACAATCCCAAATTCTTAAAGGTTCCTGGAACAAAGGTTTCTGGAAGTTATTTAAAAATTTAGACAAATTCATTTGCAGATAATTACAGGTGTCCAAAAAGCAAAGACATTTGCTGTATAGGGTAAAGTAAATTACATCGTATGTTCCACATGCCTTGTACTAGGGTAGATCAGTTAGTAGTCCACAATAAGAATAGCTAAACTAATTTTTTTTTTGCCGTTGTTCTTTTAAATTTTTTGCATTGTATACATTATTGTGATTGACTTTATATTTGCTAGTTTCAAAAAAATACAGCATTGGATCTCTCTACAATAAATCCCACACCCCTGTTAATAGTTTTGGATTCGTATTTAAGGCTTTATTGCTTGAAGCAGCTGAGGTCTGGTGAAAACTCATGCTGGTAGTTGTGTCTCTAGGGAACAGAAATTGATTTTTCTTATCTTTCATCTTGGCATACACAGACCATCAGAATGCACACTGGACCACAGTTTAAGGCCTTGCTGTAATAGAGGCAGAAACGGAGTGAAAATGTAGGTTCCACACGAAGGACCACAAGAGTGAAGGAGCCACTCCCTACGATATTTAATAAATGGCAGGCTGAAAATGCTTCTTATTCTAATTATAAAACAAACCTCTCCCTGTATAATACTTTCCCGTATTTGTTTTGGAAATCAAATTATTTCCTAAGATTTCTGTGTTTAAGATACATATTTCTCATTGAGTAAGCAGTGTGTCAGCCTGCCACCACTCTATTATAATGTGTTTATAAATAGCAGTAAGTTTATTAAGGAAATATAAAAATATGACAACTATAATCACTGTTAAAGGGTCCCTAGTTGGCACAAACGGATGGTTGGCAGTTCGAGCCCACTCAGCGGCATCCTGGGAGACAGGCCTGGTGATCTATTTCCCTAAGGTCACAATTTGGAAAATCTTATGGGGTAGTTTTACTCTATGCACATGGGGTCACTATGAGTCAGAATTAACTCCATGGGAACTAACAGCAACAACAATCACTGTCATTAGTTAGCATTGTCTTGGGATAGACCAAAAGTGTGATATTTATGCTGTGTACATACTGAAGGGACTCAAGCCTAACAACAATTGTGAGGATGGCACAGGACTGGGCAGTGTTTTGTTCGGTTGTATGTGAGGTTGCTATGAGTCAGAACTGACTCGACGGCACCTAACAACAACAACATACTGAATGCCAGATTATGCGTAAATAAGTACCATATCTCTAAGCGTGTTTCCATTAATACAAAATTTATGGGTTAGCAGAGTTCACCATAACATTTTTGTCTAATAAAATTCAGGCTGACCTGGCTCCCTGAATTAAAGTCAGTAATAGGAAAATCTGACTTCAGAGAAACATCCTGATTATGTTAAATAAATAAAACCTTGTACAGGACTTTCTCTAGAATTGCAAGTATTATAGTCAAGCATCCTTAGCACCAGTGGTTAATAACGAAAAACCTGAACTCTTGGTGTTTTCAACACCAAATTCACTCTTGCACTGTGTTTTAAAAATCTTTAGACTCAGAACACTTCATCTTCCATTAATGCAATCTGGAGTCAGAATGCTCACTGATTCTCTCTCAATAGTCTTTGAGCAGATGAATAAATTTAGCTTAAGGCCTTCTCGTATCCTAACCCATGGGATAGAAAGAACTCCAGATTTCTTTATTTCTTTCAATTATTAATGAAATTAACAATATTTATTGTAAAATCACTAACATTGTTAAACTTTAAAAATGCAGAGTTTAAGCTTTATTTGTTGAGTATTCATTTGCTTTCAATTCATGTTAAAAATATTCTCATATATATGTATAAATTCATAAAGAACAGGATATTTTAAAATATTCAGTCTGCCTGACATTTGATGAAAGCAAATAGAAGAATGTCATGCTTTTAGGAGTATAAACAAGATTTTCATACATAAAAGAACGAAATCTTCTGTGAATTAAGTAAATGTTTATAATTAAGAAATTCTGAGATGCTGATTTTTTAAAGGCAATATGGCATAGAGGGACCACTTTATTTTTGCTTGTTCAATTTAAAAATGATCAACAAACTTTGTTCTACATATTGGTAGTTTCCTAGTCACCTACCAACAGAATCTGAAATTATGGTCAAACAAATTTTAACAAAGTTGTTATTAAAAAATGAGGGTGAGATCAAGAGATTCCCAAATAAACAGAATCTCTGAGAATTTGCCACTACCAGACCAGCTTTCCAAGTGTTACTCAAAGGAGTACTCCAAATGGAAAGGTAAGGCATTAAGAAAAAAGTACAAAATAAACTTATCTAATATAGACTGTATGTTGATATTAATGGAGATACACCAACAGAAATGAGAGAGTGAGGACCATATCGGGAAAAGATTTATTAGGTTAAGGTTGTATGTAAATTGGCATTCATATGTTAAATATTGTTTTAATTGTAAGTTGTGTAACTTAATATATAACCACTAGAGAATCAGCAAGAATAACATTCAGAAGACATGAAGGAAGATAACAAAAAGGCTCATCATAAGAAAGCACCCAGATACAAATAAAAACAGAAAAATCAGAATAAAATAAACACGACATGAATTGCTCAAAAAACAAATGGCAAAATGTGTGAGGTAGAGATTTTATTTTCCGTAATAACCTTAAATGTAAATGATCTAAAAGTCCCATGAGAAAGGCAGAAAGTGGCAGAATAGGTAAAAAAGAAAATGGTACATCATTTTGCTGTCTACAAGAAACACATCTTAGACATAAGGACACAGACATACTGAAAATAAAAAGATGGAGAAAAATATTCCATGCAATCAGTAAGCAAAAAAGAGCAGGGGTAGCCATACTGATATCAGATAAAATAGACTTTAAATCAAAATCTGTTACAAGAGATAAGGAAGCATTACATAATAATAAAAGGGTCAATCCAGCAAGAAGACGTAACAGTTATAAGCATATATGCACCTAAGAGCAAGGTACCGAAATACGTGAAACACTGACCGATATGAAAGTAGGAAGAGACAACTCTGCAATAATAGTAGGGACTTCAACACTTCATTTTCTATTATAGACAGAACATCTAAAAAGAAGATCACTAAGGCCATCGCGAACTTAAGTAAAACCGTAAGCCAGTTGGACCTAATGGACATATATAGAACACTCCACCCAGCATCAGAACAATATACATTTTTCTCCAGTGCACATGGATCATATTCTAGAATAGAACACATTGTAGGACACAAAATAATCTCAACAAATTTAAAAAAGATTGAAATCATGCAAATCATCTTTTCTAATCATAGCATATGAAGCTAGAAATCAACAACAGGAAAAAAATAAGTACGTGGAAACTGAAAAAGAACACTACTTTAAAAACTATTGGGTCCTACAAGAAATCAAAATTGAAATTAAAAAATTCCTAGAGTCAAATGAAAATGAAAACAAAACATGTAGAAACTTCTGGGACGCAGTAAAAGCAGTACTCAGAGGGAAATTTAGTGCTATAAATGCTTACACTAAAGAAGAAGAAAGATCTAAAATAATTAGCTTAAATCGATAACTTGAACAAATAGAAAAGGAAGAGTAAAAGAATTCAAAAGCTACCAGAAAAAAGAAATAACAAAGATCAGGGCAGAAATAATCAAAATTGAAAATAGGAAAGCAATTGAAAAAAATTAACAAAACCAGAAGTTGGTTCTTTGAAAGGATCAATAAAATAGACAAACCACTGGCTGGACTGACGAAAAAAAAAAAAAAAAAAAACAGAAGAGGCAAATAACCAAATTAAATGAAATTGGTGACATTACAACTGATCCAGCAGAGATAAGGAAGATTGTAACTGAATACTGTGAAAAATTGTACTTCAACAAATTTGAAAACCTAAATGAAAGAACAAATTCCTAAAAACACACTATCTACCCAAACTAACACAAACAGAAGTAGAAAACTTAAACAGACCTATCACAAAAGAAGACATAGAAGATGTCATCAAAAAACTACCAAAAAAAAGCCCAGGATCAGATGACTACACTGGATAATTCTACCAAACATTCAAAGAAGAGTTGACAACAATCCTACTTAATCTCTCCAAAAACATAGAAGAAGAAGGAACACTACCAAAACTCTTTCTATGAAGCTAGCATAACCCTGATATCTAAACCAGGAAAAGACATAACAATAAAAGAAAATTACAGATAAATATCCCTTATGAACATAGATGCAAAAATTTTCAACAAAATTCTAGGCAAAAGACTTCAGCAATGTATCAAAAAAATCATGAACCATTGTCAAGTGGGATTCATACTAGGATTACAGGGTGGTTCGACATTAGAAAATCAGTGTAATCTACTACATAAATAAAACAAAGTAAAAGAACCATATGATCATCAATTGATGCAGAAAACACATTTGATAAAATTCATCACCTTTCCTAATAAAAACTCTCAACAAAATAGGAATGGAAGGGAAGTTTCTCTACATAATTAAGGGCATATATGCAAAACCAGCAGTCAACATTATACTCAACGGAGAAGGGCTGAGAACTTTCCCTATGAGAATGAGAATAAGACAAGGATGCCGATTATCACCACTTTTACTCAACATTGTACTGGAAGTCCTATCCAGAGCGGTAAGACAGGATGAGTAAAAGGTATCCAGATCAGCAAAGAAGAAGTACAACTATTTCTGCTTGCAGATGACATGACCCTATACACAGAAGACTTAAATATTTCACAAGAAAACTGCTGGAACTAGTAGAAGAGTTTAGCAATGTTGTAGGATGCAAGATCCACACACTAATATGTTAGTTGGATTCCTCTACATTAAAAAAAGACTACTCCAAAAAAAAAAAAGAAAGACAAAAATCAAGAAAACACCACCACTTACAATTGACCCCAAATCCATAAAATACCTAGGAATTAATTCAGTCAAGGACATGAAAGACTTATACAGTGAAAATTATAAAACACTACTGCAAGAAACTAAAAGGGACCTACAAAAATGGAAAGGCAGCCTGTGCTTATGGACTGGAAGACATAGTAAAAGTGTCAGTCCTACCTAAAGCGATCTACGGATTCAATGCAATCCTGATACAAATCACAACAACATTCTTTACTGTAATGGAAAAACTATTGACCAACTTCATATGGAAAGGGAAGAAACCCCATATAGCCAAAACAATAATGAAGAAAAATAACAAAGCAGGAGGTTTCATACTCCTTGATATTAAAACACACTATACAGCCACTGTAATTAAAACAACCTGGTATTGGTTCAACAATAGACACATAGACCAGTGAAATAGAATTGAGAACCCAGAATTATACCCAGCCATCCACACGTCTATCACTTTGTCATACTGTGGGAACTTGTGTGTTACTGTGATGCTGGAAGCTCTGCCACCAGTATTCAAATACCAGCAGGGTCACCCATGGTGGACAGGTTTCAGCTGAGCTTCCAGACTAAGACAGACTAGGAAGAAGGACCCGACAGTCTACTTCTGAAAAGAATTAGCCAGTGAAAACCTTATACATAGCGGTAGAACATTGTCTAATACAGTGCTGGAAGATGAGCACCCCAGGTTGGAAGATACTCAAAAGAGGACTTGGGAAGAGCTGCCTCCTCAAATTAGAGTTGGCCTTAATGACGTGGATGGAGTCAAGCTTTCAGGACCTTCATTTGCTGATGTGGCACGACTCAAATTGAGAAGAAACAGCTGCAAACATCCATTAATAATCAGAACTTGGAATGTACGAAGTATGAATTCTAGGAAAACTGGAAATTGTCAAAAATGAAGTGGAACGCTTGAAGATCAATATCCTAGGCATTAGTGAGCTGAAATGGGCTGGTATTGGTCATTTTGAATCAGACAATCATATGGTCTACTATGCCGGGAACGACAACTTGAAGAGGAATGGCGTTGTATTCATTGTCAAAAAGAACACTGCAAGATCTATCCTGAAGTACAATGCTGTCAGTGATAGGATAATATCCATACACCTACAAGTAAGACCAGTTAATACGACTATTATTCAAATGTAGGCACCAACCACTAAGGGCAAAGATGAAGAATTTGAAGATTTTTACCAGCTTCTGCAGTCTGAAATTGATCGAACATGCAATCAATATGCACTGATAGTTACTGGTGATTGGAATGCGAAAGTTGGAAACAGAAAGATCGGTAGTTGGAAAATATGGCCTTGGTGATGGAAACGATGCCAAAGATCACATGATAGAATTTTGCAAGACCAACAACTTCTTCATTCCAAATACCTTTTTTCATCAACATAAACGGTGACTATACATATGGACCTCGCCAGATGGAATACGCAGGAATCACATTGACTATGTCTGTGGAAAGAGACAACGGAAGAGCTCAATATCATCAGTCAGAACAAGGCCAGGGGCCGACTGCGGAACACACCACCAATTGCTCATATGCAAGTTCAAGTTGAAACTGAAGAAAATTAAAACAAGTCCATGAGAGCCAAAGTACGACCTTGTGTATATTCCACCTGAATTCAGACCATCTCTAGAATAGATCTGACGCTTTGAACACTGATGACACAAATCCAGACGAGTTGTGGAATGACAACAGGACGCCATACATGAAAAAAGCAAGAGGTCGTCAAAAAGACAGGAAAGAAAGAAAAGACCAAAATGGTTGTCAGAAGAGACTCTGAAATTTGCTTTTGAACATCAAGTAGCTGAAGCAAAAGGAAAAAATGATGAAGTTAAAGAGCTGAACAGAAGATTTCAAAGGGCGGCTCAAGAAGACAAAGTATTATGATGACATATGCGAAGACCTGGAGATAGAAAATCAGAAGAGAAGAACACACTCAGCACTTCTCAAGGTGAAAGAACTGAAGAAAAAATGCAAGGCCCGAGTTGCAATACTGAAGGATTCTATGGGGAAAATATTAAACAACACAGGAAGCATCAAAAGAAGATGGAAGGAATACACAGAGTCACCGCACCAAAAAGAATTGGTCAGTGTTCAACCATTTCAAGAGGTAACATATGATCGGGAACCAATGGTACTAAAAGAAGAAGTCCAAGCTGCACTGAAGGCATTGGTGAAAAACAAGGTTCCAGGAATTGATGGAATACCAACTGAGATGTTTCCACAAATGTATGCAGCACTGGAAATGCTCACTTGTCTATGCCAAGAAATTTCGAAGACAGCTACCTGGGCCAACCAACTGGAAGAGGTCCATATTTATGCCTATTCCCAAGAAAGGAGATCCAACCCAATGCAGAAATTATTGAACAATATAATTAATATCACATGCAAGCAAAATTTTGCTGAAGATCATTCAAAAGCTGCTGCAGCAGTATATCGACAGGGAACTGCCAGAAGTTCAAGCCGGACTTAGAAGAGGATGTGGAACCAGGGATATCATTGCTAATGTCAGATGGATCCTGGCTGAAAGCAGAGAATACCAGAAAGATGCTTACCTGTGTTTTATTGACTATGCTAAGGCATTTGACTGTGTGGATCATAACAAATTATGGATAACATTGCAGAGAATGGGAATTCCAGAACACTTAATTGTGGTCATGAGGTATCTGCATGGATCAAGAGGCAAGAGGCAGTCGTTCGAACAGAACTAGGGGATACTATATGGTTTAAATTCAGGAAAGGTGTATGTCAAGGTTGTATCCTTTCACCATACCATTTCAATCTGTATGCTGAGCAAATAATCAGAGAAGTTGGACTCTATAAAGAAGAATAGGGCATCAGGATTGGAGGAAGATTCATTAACAACCTGTGTTATGCAGATGACATAACCTTGCTTGCTGAAAGTGAAGAGGACTTGAAGCATTTAGGGATGAAGATCAAAGACCACAGCCTTCAGTATGGATTACACCTCAACATAAAGAAAACAAAAATCCTCCCAACTGGACCAATAAGCAACATCATGATAAATGGAGAAAAGATTGAAGTTGTCAAGGATTTCATTTTACTTGGATTCACAGTCTACACTCATGGAAGGAACAGTCAAGAAGTTGGAGTACTATGCAACGAGAAAGAACAATGAATCTGTGAAGCATCTCATAACATGGATGAAACTGGAGGACATTATGCTGAGTGAAATAAGTCAATCACAAAAGGACAAATACTGTATGAGACCTCTATTGTAAAAACCCGTGAAAAAGTTTACACTCAAAATGTAACAATCTTTGTTGGTTACCAAGGATGGGAGGGGTGGGGGGGAAATACTAAATAGACAATAGATAAGTGGTATCTTGGGTGAAGGGTGAGACAGTACACAATAGAGGAGAAACTAGCACAACTTGTACAAGGAAAGGTCATGAAAGCCCCATAGACACATCCAAACTCCCTGAGGGACTGAATCGCTGGGCGGAGGGTTCTGGGGACCATGGTCTTGGGGAACATCTAGCTCAATTGGCATGACACAGCTTATAAAGACAATGCTCTACATTCTACCTTGGTAAGTAGTGTCTGGAGTCTTAAAAGCCTGTGAGCGGCCATCTAAGATACTCCACTGGTCTCATCTCTTCTGGAGTAAGGGAGAATGAAGAGAACAGGATACAAGGAAAAGATTAGTCTGAAGGTCTAATTGTCCATGGTTACCAGGGCCTCCACTGGCCTGAGTCCAGTACAGCTAGATGGTGCCCAGCTACCACCACTGACAGCTCTGACCAGGATCACAACAGAGGGTTCTGGACAGAGCTGGAGAAGGATGTAGAGCGTAATTCTGACTCACACACACACAAAAAGACCAGATTTACTGGCCTAAAGGAGACTGGAGAAACCCCGAGAGTATGGCCCCCAGACACCCTTTTAGCTCAGTGGTGAAGTTACCTCCGAGGTTCACTGTTCAGCCTGGGATTGGACAGCCCGGTAAAACCAAATGAGACTAACGAGGTACAGGAGTCCAGTGACAAGGGCCAGAAAGCAGAAGGGGAGAAGGAAGCTGGTGATAGGGAACCCAAGGTTGAGTAAGGATACTGTTGATGTGTTGTGAGATTGTTAACCATTGTCATAGGGCAACATGTGTAGTAACTGTTAAATGAGAAACTATTTTGTTCTGTAAGCCTTCATCTTAAGTGAGAATAACAGCACAATTTGAAGAGCATAGTCAATGTCACTGAACTGTGCATGTAGAAATTTTGAAATGGTGTATCTTTGGCTATGTGTATTTTCACCAAAAAAAAAAAAAAGAGGTTAAGAAGTTAGAGGGTTGATATGTTGTGGGGTTGTTAACCAATGTCATAAAACAACGTGTGTACTTCTGTTTCATGAGAAACTATTTGTTCTGTAAGCCTTCACCTGAAGTACAAGAAAAAATAAAAATAAAATTAAAAGAAAAAAAAAATCAAATGATGCATTGCATTGGGCAAGTAGGGTGCAAGAGATCTCTTTAAAATGTTAAAAAGCAAAGATGTCACCTTGAAGAGTAAGGTGCGCCTGGCCTGATCGGTGGTGTTTTCAATCGCCTCATATGCATGTGAAAGCTAGGCAATGAATAAGGAAGATCGAAGAAGAATTGATGTCTTTGAGTTGTGCTGTTGGTGAAAAATACTGAATATCCCATGGACTGCCAAAAGAACGAACAAATCTGTCTGAGGAAGAAGTACAACCAGAATGCTCCTTAGAAGCAAAGAGGGCGAAACTATGTCTCACATACTTTGGACGTGTTATCAGGAGGGACCAATTCCTGGAAAAGGCATCAGGTTTGGCAAAGTAGAGGGTCAGTGAAAAAGAGGAAGGACCTCAACAAGATGGATTGACACAGTTACTGCAACAGTGGGCTCATGCATAGCCAATAATTGTGATTTGTCACAGGACCAGGCAGTGCTTCGTTCTGTTGTGCATAGCTTCTCTATGAGTCAGAACCGACTCAAAGGCACCTAACAACAATAACAACATAATGGTGCTGGCAAAAATTGGCTATCCACCTGCAGAAAAATGCAACAGGGCCCATACCTCACACCTTACACAAAAACTAACTCAAAATGGATCAAAGACCTAGATGTTAAATCTGAAACCATAAAATTCCTGGAAAACTACATAGAAAGAAAACTATGGGACCTAATGTTTTGTAAAAATAGGATAACAAACATTACAACAAATGGATGAATAGAAGACAAAACACATAAACGGGACCTCATAAAAATTAGAAAATTATGCTCAACCAAAGACTTTATTACAAGAGTAAATAGGCAACCTATAGACTGTGGAAGAATCTACTGAAATGATAAGTCTGATAAGGATCTAATCCCTGAAATCTATAAAAACTTGCAACAACTCAACAACAAAGAAACAAACAACCCAATCACAAAATGGGCAAAGGACATGAATAAAATCTTCAGCAAGGAGGACATCCAGATGGCCAACAAATATATGAAAAGATGTTGATGATGATTGCCATTAGAGAGATGCAAATCAAAACTACAAGGAGATGCCATCTTACTCTGACTAAAATGGCACTGAAAAAAACAGATGACAACAAATGTTGGCGAGGATGTGGGGTGATTGGAATCCTTATCTATTGCTGGTGGGTCTGTAAAACGGTACAGTTACTATGGAAAACAATACGGCGCTTTTTCAAAAAACTAGAAATAGAACTATCCTATTATCCAGCAATCCCACTCCTAGGTGTATACCCTAGCCCACTGCCATTGAGTTGATTCTGACTCATAGCAATCCTATGGGACAGAGTAGAACTGCCTTATAAGGTTTACAAGGTTGTAAATTTTTATGGAAGCAGATTGCCATGTCTTTCTCCTGAGAAGCTGCTGGTTGTTTTAAACAACTGACCACAGACCTTTCAGTTAGCAGCTGAGCGCTTTATCCATTGTGTCATCAGGGCTACTTCTACATACCCTAGAGACCTGAAAATAATGACACAAACATATTTATGCTTATTGCTGCTTTGTTCACAATAGCAAATAAATGTAAACAACTACAGTGTTCATCAATGGAAGAATGGATAAATCAACTGTGGTACATACATACCATGGAATACTACCCAACCATAAAGAAAAATGATGAGTTTTCAAAACATATAATAACATGGATGGACCTGGAGGGCATAATGCTAAATAAAATACCTCAGTCATGTACGGACAATTATTGTATGATCCTTCTTTTATAAGAAGACAAGTATAGATAAATACAAAGAAACCAATGTTCATCAGTGGTTACTAGGAAGTGGGTGGGGGAAGAAAGCTTTATACAGTAAAGACTAGTTATTTTTGATGATGGGAAATGTGGCACTGATTGTGGATGTAATGAGCACAGCACAACGGAAGTAATAACGAGCATTTGAGCAGATATGGATGGGTACAGGCAAATTGGAATACAGTAGGTACAAATATGCACATAGGTGAGGACAGATAGAAGTATCTAGGTACGTGTAAATATAAATATGTGGGTGCAGGCACATATATTCATTGAAGACACAAGTACAGATACTCCTCAGACATAAACAAACACCTTCCAACATTGGTTTTGTAGGTTTGAAAGCTTAGGACTGTATTCTCACAGGACAACTCAGTCAACTGGCATAACACAGTTCACAGAAATCATGATCTGCATCCTAGTGAAGTGAGTAGTGTGTGGGTCTTAAAAGTTTGTGAGCAGCCATCTAAGACACAGCTACGGGTCTCTACTCACCAGGAGCAAAAGAGTAAGAAGGTAACCAAAAGCTCAGAGAAGAAACAAGTGTACATGAGCCACAACTTCACCTACCCTGAGACAAGAAGAACAAAATGGTGCCCAGCTACCACCACTGACCGTTCTCATCAGGATCACAGTAGTTTTGTTTTTTTGTTTTTTGTTCAATAGTTTTTTGTTTTTTACGTATGCTCTTAATGGAAAAATATGAATAGTTTGAAAACCTTCACTTCTCACTAGACAGTAATTTTGAGTGGTCGATATTCTGAAAGTCGAAGTTTTTAGAACATCTCTATCAGTGCCTGATTGTTGAAATTATTAATCCCACTAAATTATGATTATTTTCTGTTAGTAACATTGTATCTTAGTACATAGAAAGCATATATTTTAAATGTTCTACTAATAGACTTAAATCTTATTCTGTTGCTCTCTTTGGAACTCCAGAAATGGTAACAGAAGGTTTGGAACTTCAGAAAAAAACAAAAAACAAAAAAACATTGAAATGGGCAAAACTAAGGGTAAATATAATGGACTATTCTACTTCTAATGAATTTCTTAAATCGTATTTGGTAGAAGCGAATACTATAACACCATTTGGTGTGATGTTCCATTTATGTAATGGAGATATGTAAGACAATTATATTCAGAAGTGAGGACAGTAAAGGGCTCTAAATGGAATTGAATTTCTCCACTTTACTTGTAGTAGTAGTAAAATGACACCCACAGATTGCAATAAGTTGTGTCTGCATAAAGTATTATCCCGGGCGAGCCAAGGACAACTATGAAAGTGACACATTCCAGAACACTATAAGTAAATCAGTGCAGGATGGGAAAATGTCCAAGTAACTCACAGGAAGTTAGAAAAGAAAAGAAAGAGGGATGAGAATTAGAGGAGACAAACAGAAGACAGATCAGACGTAAACGCTAACATATCAAGACTCACCTAAAGTGTAGATTGTCGAGATACAAGGACAGAAATTGGTGACGTGAATAATTTTCTAAATGACCCAACTGTATGGTATTTGGAAGAAATTAATTTTAAATACAATGACATAGGTAGATTGAATGAAACATAATAGAAAACGACATGTTTTGCAAAAATTAATGAAAAACAGATGTGGCTATGTTAATATTAGATGAAGCAGACCTTAGAGAAAAAATCAGTAGAGACAAAAGTATAAATCCTAAATAGATAAGTGGTATCTTGGGTGAAGGGTGAGACGGTACACAATACAGGGGAAACTAGCACAACTTGTACAAGGAAAGGTCATGGAAGCCCCATAGACACATCCAAACTCCCTGAGGGACTGAATTGCTAGGCCGAGGACTGTGGGGACCATGGTCTCTGGGAACATCCAGATCAATAGGCATGACACAGCTTATAAAGACAATGCTCTACATTCTACCTTGGTGAGTAGTGTCTGGAGTCTTAAAAGCCTGTGAGCGGCCATCTAAGATACTCCACTGGTCTCATCCCTTCGGGACCAAGGGAGAATGAAGAGAACAGGATACAAGGAAAAGATTAGTCCAAAGGACTAATTGTCCACAGCTACCAAGGCCTCCTCCAGACTGAGTCCAGTACAGCTAGATGGTGCCCAGCTACCACCACTGACTGCTCTGACCAGGATCACAACAGAGGGTTCTGGACAGAGCTGGAGAAGGATGTAGAACATAATTCTAACTCACAAAAAAAGACCAGATTTACTGGCCTAAAGGAGACTGGAGAAACCCCGAGAGTATGGCCCCCAGACACTCTTTTAGCTCAGTGGTGAAGTCATTTTCGAGGTTCACCGTTCAGCCGGGGAGTGGACAGCCCAGTAAAACCAAAGGGACTAATGAGGTACAGGAGTCCAGTGACAAGGGCCAGAAGGCAGAAGGGGAGAAGGAAGCTGGTGATAGGGAACCCAAGGTTGAGTAAGGATATTGTTGACGTGTTGTGAGATTGTTAACCATTGTCATAGGGCAACATGTGTACTAACTGTTAAATGAGAAACTACTTTGTTCTATAAGCCTTCATCTTAAGTGAGAATAACAGCACAGTTTGAAGAGCGTAGTCAATGTCACTGAACTGTGCGTGT
This sequence comes from Dugong dugon, assembly GCA_030035585.1. Classification (NCBI taxonomy): domain Eukaryota; kingdom Metazoa; phylum Chordata; class Mammalia; order Sirenia; family Dugongidae; genus Dugong; species Dugong dugon. The sequence goes on along the minus strand of CM057473.1, from coordinate 112,950,174 downwards.
AGAAATTTGTGAAATGGTGTATCTTTGGCTATGTGGATTTTCACCAAAAAAAAAAAAGGTTGAGAATTTAGAGGGTTGACATGTTGTGGGGTTGTTAACCAATGTCATAAAACAGTATGTGTAGTACTGTTCCATGAGAAACTATTTGTTCTGTAAGCCTTCACCTGAAGTACAGTAAAAAAAAAAAATCTAATAAAAACAAAAGTATAAATCCTAAATATGGATGCACCAAATGGAAGAGCCTCAAAAGACATGAAGCAAAATATGACAGAGCTGAAGTAAGAAACGCAGACACAATTACAGTTTGGGATTCAGCGAGGATGCAGAAGACCTAAACAACACAACCCCCTGGTATGACTGAATTGCCACGTACAGAGCTCTCCGGCCAACGACAGTGGATACACGATTTTTTTCAGTCACCTTTGGGACATTTGCCAACACAGACTATATCTTGGGGCATAAAACAAATCTCAACAAATTAAACAATTTTAAATCATACAGAATATGTCTTCTAACCACAGTGAAAACAAACAGTCAACAACAAAGATGAGAGAAAAATCTCCAAACATTTGGAAATTAACACAATTCTAAATATTCCATGGATCAAATAGGAATTCTCAAAGAAATTATATAAATGCATAAAATAAAATATGATCTATCATATTTTGTGGGATGCAGTTAATGCAGGTTAAAAACAAAAAAGAAACTTACTACCATCAGGTTGATTCTGATTCATAGTGACCCCGTAGAGTTCCCCAAACTGTAGATCTTTACAGATGCAGACTGCTGCATCTTTCTCTTGTGGAGCTGCTGGTGGGTTCGAACCGTCGACCTTTTGGTCAGAAGTTGAGTGCTTTAACCACTGTGCAACCAGGACTCGCTGATGTAGAGTTTAGAAAAAATAGAGCACAAAATTCTTATATTAGAAATGAGAAAAATTGCCAAAATAATAACGTAAGTTTCTATAAGAAACTAAGAATAAGAGATCAAAATAAACTCAAAAGAAGCAGAAGGAAGGAAAACGTAAGGATATAAGCAGAAATCCATGAAATCAACAATAACAACAACAAAATGTTGGAACAGAAAGTTTATTCTTTCAAATGAAATCGATAAAATTGAAAAATCTTAAGCAAGACAAAGATTAAAAAACAAAACACAATCATCAATACCAGGAATGAAGCAGAAGATATCTCTACAGATCTTGCAACCATTAAAAAGAAAATGATGGAATAAATACTATGAACAACTTTTGGCTCAAAAACTTACAATCTTTTCAAAAACCACAAACCGAGATTTAATTGGTTAATCTGAATACCCTTATCCTATTAAGAAAACTGAATTCTTATTGAGAAAGTTTGGTGGTTGCTTAAAAACGTATATATGGAGCTATCATAAGGTCCAGCAATTGCATCTCTGAGCATGTATACCAGAGAAATGAAGACTTGTGTTCACACAAAAACTTTGACACAAATGTTTATAGCTATCTTATTTGCAATAGCCTAAATCTGGAAACAATCCAGATATCTCTCAACTAGTGGATGGGTAAACACAGCGTGATCTACCTATATTCAGAAATAAAAAAAGAACGATAACAAGGTTGATAACATAAATCTCCAAAGAATAATGCTCAGTGAATAAAAAGCCACACCTGAAAGATTACGCATCTTCTTCTTCCATTTACATAGATGATACAAACAGGTAATGTGATAGCCGGCTAACCAAAAGGTCGGAGGCTTGAGTCCCCCTAGAGGTACCTGAGAAGAAAGGCCTGGTAGACTGCCTCTGAAAAATCAGTGGTTGAAAACCCTATGGAGCACAGTTCTACTCTGATACACATGGGGTCACGATGAGTCAGTGTTCACTCAGTGGCAACTGGTTTTATAGAAATGACAAAATTATGGAATTGGAGAACAGAACAGTGGTTGCCATGGGCTAACGGAGTGGGTTGGAATGGGAGACAAGTTGGCGTGGCAGAAAAGGGCAACGTGAAGCATCCCCGCAGTGAGGAAAATGTTCTGTGTCTTGCCATATCAACAACAATATTCTGGTTGTGATATTGCACTGAAGTTTTCAAGATGCTTGCCGTGGAAGACGCTGTGTAAAAGGTATGTGGGACCTCTGTATTTCTTACAGCTGAATGTGAGTCTGCAATGAGCTAAACAAAAAGTTTAACTTAAAAAAATATAGGAAATGAGACCTAGGGCTATTCTGGGATTTGCCCAAAGCAAAATTTGTACAAAATATCAAGCTGTGATAGATGTTCCCTATAAAGTAATAATCACTGAATTTATGAAGTTATTCATTTAACAGGCAATGAAATATAAATGTTAGACAGGAGTCGCTAGCACAAACGAAAACTAAAAGATTCCTAAATCACCTTAACGCGTGCCCTCCAAGATAGCTTGCCGGCTGCTCGCTCCCTGGTAAGGCCCGCTCACAAGTGCTCCCTTGCCAGTCCTCTTCTGCGTGTTGCTGTTAAAACAAAACAAAACAGTGTGCTTAAAAAAAACCTCGAAGTGGGGAGGGCGCAGCCAGCAAACAAACACAGAATGTGTGCGTTATTTGGGTAAAAATATGGTGAATAACTTTTTTAAACAAATAAAATAATGCATGAATAAATGAAATAATAAGCAACCAGGGAGAACAAAAGAGATTTAAAAAAAAACAGTGATAAAACCCACCCCATTCCTGAAAGCTTTATTTCTTCCCATATGTATTAAAAGCATGGTCATCTAATTCCAAAAAACAAGTTCCACCCTCTGCTTCAACCCTTATATTGCTCTATTGATGTATCGAGTGATAAGTAGGTAGATCATCTTTTGGGGGCTGTCTTCTCTGTGTACTAATTACCATTCTGAAATATTGATAGCTGTTACTTTCCGGAGCAGCCAGTTGGCCCTTGGAAGACTGTGTTACAACTTGTGGTAAATGCTCAAATGAAGGGAGAGACATGGTAAAAGGAAGCAATACTGCTGAGGAAATCAATCTAAAACAGCTTGGCGCGTATGTATCTGTGCTAAATAATTTATAAATGCAAAAGTGAGAATTGGCAAAGGTAGACCGACCAGGAGCCCATCCTTCTCATTGTTTTAAGTACCACCATGCCTGGGAGTCAGGACATTTCTTTTCCTGTTCTGCCTGGACTGCATGACCGTGGGTTCGTTTTTCTCAACTGCTAACGTGGTTTGTATCATCTGGTCATGGTTTATATCTTCTTGTCCTGTCTGCCTCAGAGTTACCATGAGAACCCATGAGAAAGCCTGTTTACAATGCACTGAAGTATGTAAAAGCAACTTACTGTTAATACACTTCCTTAGCATTTTGTATTTTTCTTATGACCAAACCAAGTTTACAAATGTACATGCTATTATGTCCCTAGAAATTGTTAAAACTGTTTAAGTAATTATATGGTATTTGGATACAGGATAAAAATAAACAGGAGAAATTCCTTAGGTGGTGTTTGTACAACTCATTTCTGTCTCATCTGGCTGTTTTGCTCATATAAATCTTTGCGTTTCCTCTCTCCTTGTAATTACTGTATACCCTTAGCATGCAGTAAGTAATCCACAGCTAATGAATGTAGTGATATAATAGCGGAGGTGCTTGAAGAGATTGAGGAGCCCTGTTTGAAGGGCTCTGCCCTGGCGCTTCAAACTCTGCCCTTGCCAGTCAGTAGTCTGGAAGGGCTCAGGTCTTAGTAAACAAGGTAGCTTGGTGACAACACTGGCCTCTTGGGCCACTGTTACTACCGTGCTTCAGTAAATTAATAGTTTTTGATGCTACCGTAAATTGCTTATGAAGCCTTTAATTTAACATAGCAAATTTATGGTGCTCTTACTCATGGTTGGTTACTTCCAGATAATAAAATTAATTTAATCTTTAAAATAATAAAATCACTTCTATATCATAGAAGAAGAAACTAAAACTTCAGAAGGTTACCTCAATTGTACAAGGCCACACGTCTAAGTAGTGATAAAGTGAGGATTCAGAACTAGGTAATATAACATTAAAGCTGGTGTTTCTCTTCCTTACTTTTGCATCCTACCTGAATGTCTTCTTTAAATGATGAGCCTTTAGTCATTTCATTGTATCTCAAACTTAAAAATTATTAACAAACAGATTTTTCAATGAAAAACCTAAATGGGGGCACACGCCCCTACTAATCACAGTAGATGATAAAACAGTGTTGACTTGAGACTTAGTTTCCAGATCATGTAGGTATGGCCTCTTGCAGATGTGCACATGTATAGCTTTTTTAAGGAAACAGAGATCATTAATACATAATTGTTATACTAACAAATAAAAATTGACATCTGTTTATTTTAAGTAATTAGCATATGTTTATATATTAGTTTAATATTTTGCACAAGACTGATTTTTATCTGATCCAAGTTGAATTTTAATGTGTGTGCCATGTAATTTATGTTGAACTTAACTGAAAAATTGAAGTTTCTCAGTTAAGAAAAGAAGCAGGAATTTTTTTTTTTAAATATGATTTACTTCAGAAATTTCTCAGAACCAATTTTGTAAGGATATACTCATCGTTTGAGAGATAGGTATATAAATTAAGCATACTGCTCCTAATTTAGCACATGCAGACATTCTCCACGCACAGCACTGACACGTTCTCGTAAAGGGTGGATTCTCATTCCCTCATGTATCCACTCGAGAGCTAATTAGGGTCAGAGGACACAGAAAGTCAGCAATAGATGAAGTGAACCCTGTCAGATAAACAAAGCAATGAGCGGTCCTTCCCTAGGTGTATTATCAGAAACAGATTGTCTGGTGGAAATAAGGCGAAAAGTCTTCCAGTAGCTGTGTTTAGGATGTTGATTATGCAAACATACGAGGCAAGACGTGAATAAATTATCAGCTTACTAACAGTCCAATTCTGCTTGCTTATACATTGGTTTCTTCTTTCCATTAGATTGATGATCTCTCATTCCAAATTTAAGTGTTTGACTCTTGCTACATTTCAGTCTGATACCCACTATTTACATATGGGGAAAATGAGCTGGTCCAAACTTAGAGGTGTGTACCTATCTTTGATGAGTAGTCAAAGCCACTTAGGCTAAACAGAATACTCCAATACCTACTCCAGTAGGGAAAGTCGTGACTATTTATTTTAACTTTTTACACACAAAGTAAATTCTTCAATTTCCACAAATACTTTGTGGTTTTATATTAATTTTCTTCGATTTTTTTACTGAAGTTTATATTTTTGGTGAGCTTCTTTTCTTCTTTTAAAGTGCATTCATTCAAACTTAAATATTTTCTGAATTTAACAAATAATGATCCTTATTTATTTAAAAAGACATTTATATATATAGTCTTTAAATATATGCATGTATATATGTACACACACATATAACACTTGTAATAAAAGAGTGCAATTGTTTTGAGGCATAGTTCTAAAACTGTAAGGTATTTAAATTTCTAGTAGCTTGAACAGACGAGGAAGATCATCTCTCACAACCTTAATCTTTTACAGACTGGAATTCTGAGGTCAAATGAATTGCCTAACTTTATACAGTCCCAAAGTGTCGTCACCAAGATTTTAACCAATGCCTGATGTCACTGCTAAAATCCGACATTGTTACAAAATGCTTTGCTTCTTGGTGAAATGCTGATACGCTCTCAAGGCTTATTCCAAAGCTGTAGTAATCCTAAAATGAAAATTTTACTACACATCTTTAAGCATTGAATTTATTTCTTTTGCTGAATTCAGTGATTTGTTACATAACTTCGAGTAGGACCTTGTCTACACTGCAGTTATTTTTGAAACTTTTGGTTTATAAAGTCAAAGGCTGGGAATGTTTTTTTTCTAGTGTGCAAATTTTAGCTTTTTTTTTAACATGATAAGGGTTTATCATTAGGACTGTTTCAGGAAGTAGCAATGTTTAGTGCCATTTTTGATTTCACTCACTAATAAAACAAATGAAAGAGGACAATAAAAAGGGAGGGAAAGGAAATCGGGTACAATTTCAGAAGAGCAGGGAAAGGAGAAAAGTTTTCAGGAGAATGAATGTGTACACTCAGAAGGCAGTGGCATCCTGAGGAAGAATGAATTGAGCTGTGAGATTCATAAGAAGCACTGCGTCCCTAAAGGGAAACCCAGTGGGGAGAAGAGATGAGCAGGCAGAGGGGCTCCCCATCAGTCAGGTTATAGCCTTATCCCAGGACCATACAGATGCTCTGAGGAACGAAGGTGATGGATTACAGCCTAAAGAGCGGTAAGAGAAGCTCTGGGCTGGTTGCCATGCACCATGTATAAAACATGAACACTGCCGCACTTAGCATGAATAAGCTTTTATAAGGGCTTTCCTATTAAATATATCTGATCACTGCTAAAATGTTTAAAAAGTAGGAAGAAAAATCGAAAACATTGTTGATAGTTTTATGATGCACTGCAGAGGAGGTACAGTTCTGTTTGCTTTGCTTTCGTCAATTTAGAGGTGTTTGGGCTTCCAGAAATTTCAGTAAGACATTATACATAGAGACTGAGATCCTTTATAGAACGTCAGAATTTTTCTTGGAAAGTGGTATGCACATTCCAGATGGAAAGATAATAAAGATCACTCATCACACTGGAGAGAAAACTATGTTTTGTTGTGAAGGCAGACTTTTATTTCAGGAAAAAATGAAAGGAAAAATGGTACTAAAATTTATTGCAGGTGGATATTAAAGGAGGTTTTGTTATTCTCCTGATCATGATGGCCATGCAGAAATACACATTTTGTAATGTAAGCAAATCAAAACTTTCAAATGAGTCATAATTTTTATTAATTAAAATATGACTGTTTCTAAAAATAGCAATATGTGAGACAGTGAGACCCCATTTCTCTCATGATACATTATTAGATGTTGACTTTCCATGGTGCTTTAAAACCAGAGCCCACTGATTTATCATAGCATCTAAATTGTAAACTGATTGGAAAGCAGTAGGATTAGGAATTAGAATTGAGACAGGAAACCCTCTAAAAAGGAGAGATCCCCTTTATCTCTAGCCAAAAATCCACCAACTAAGAATAGTCTTTAAATTGCCCTTACACTTATTAACTGTATGGATTAGGTAGAGGCAAGTCATTAAGGATGACTTTGAATTGGCCAAGCCCGTTGTACATTAGTTTTAAAATAAATAATACAAGCTGGCAATGACAGGAAATGAAATAGTAAATGACAGAATATAAACAAATGAAAATGAATGTGTTTCTGTGTTCAGTCTGTCCTTTGATCTTCATTCAAATCCATGCCTGACTTTTATTCTGTTCTTACTTATTCACGTACTGTGCTACAGGTGCTGTGCTAGGCTCTGGTTGCAAAATGCATGATATAGTGGTAAAAAGAACCCATGAAATTGGATATATCTGGGTTCAAAGAATGACTTATCCATTAGTGTACTCATTAACCTTGGATAAGTTAATGAACTTCACTCAGCCTCAGATACTTTATTTTAAATTAATTATGACTGGTATCTCTCCAGAGCAAGTGGAATGCTTTGTTTTAGGTTGAACGTCTGTAGCCCATAGTGACTAGACAAATCACAGAAGAACATTTTATTATTATTCAGACATTGAATAATTCATTTATTCATAAACTACATGCTGTGTATTTATGATAGATTTTTTTAGAAAGTTTGATGTAGAATAAAAATTACTAAATTAAAAATGTAAGGATAGGGTATTAGATTGTGGCAGATTCAACTATCTATTTGGAAACCATTCCCAAAACTTTTGCTATTTTTGCCTCGCACTGTAGAGCTAGGAAAAAATAAAATAAATGCTTGTTTGACAATCTCCCTCAAAGCCAGGCAAGTTATTGTCCAATATCTGGTGGAAGGCTATTTTGGAAAGTGTTCTGCTCCCTTATAAAAAGAAATCCCCTTTTTCCTCCATTCCTTCTTGAAACTTTGAGTTGCTAATGTAAAGATGTAGTACCATAACTACAGTAGCTAATCTTGCAACTGAGGTAGAATAATCAAAATAATTACAAAGATGCTTACCAAGATGTCTACCATAACTAAGATTTGCTCCAACACTGAAACTGTTCAACTCTGTTCATTTTTATGCAGGATAATCAAATGTATTTATTGCTTAAACCAGTGTCAGTCAAGTATTCTACTATTTAAAAACTTTAGTTCTTTTTAACTGATGGAAGTGTCATAATAAGGAATGTCCAAAGTTATAAGAAGGTCTAGAGTAGTAACACCTAATCTCTTAGTTTGGGAGGGAGGCAGTGATTTAAGTATCAGGCCTAGAGAAGATGACGGAATAACTAACAGTTCTCTTTAGTTTTCTGAAATTTGGCTATGGTGTGTCTTGGAATTTCTTTGGGTTTATCTTGTTTAAGTTTTCTCTGCTTTTGAATCTATAGGCTTATGTATTTTGACAGATTTTGAAAGATTTCTGCCATTACTTATTTGGGTATTTTTCAGCCCCACACTCTTTCTTCTTTTCTTCCTGGCCACTGATGACTCTTAAGTTAGGTCTTTCATTATAATCCCTACGGTCCCTGAGATTCTGTTCATTCTTATTTTGTCTCTATTGTGAAGATTAGGTAATTACTATTTTTCTGTTTACAAGTTTTCTGATTTTTTTTATCTCCTCCATTCTGCTGTTGAACAAATCCATTGAAGTTTTGTTGTTGTTTTGTTTTTTAATTATTGAATTCTCAGTTTAAAAATATTCTATTTTGTTTTAATTCATAGTTCTGTTTCTTCCTGGGAAATTTTGTTTCTTTGTTGAAATTTTATATTTATTCATTTGATTCAAGAACAAATCTTGAAAGCAGAGAGAGAGAAATGACAATTCAGATGACAGTGAATGTCTTACTATAAATTGAGATTAGAGAGAACTGGCACAACATATTTTTCAAGTACAGAAAGGAACTGTCAACCGAGAATTCTATAGCCAACAAAAATATTCTTCAGAAATTACGGAGAAATTAAGAGATTCTCAGATAATGAAAAACTAAAAGAATATATTTCCAGAAAATAAACCCCAAAAGAATAGCTAACAAAAGTTTTCAAAACAGACAGGAAACAATAAAAGAAAGAACTTTGGAATATCTAGAAGGAAGAAAGGACACAGTAAACAAAATTATGCATAAAATACAATAGCTTTTGTTTTCCTTTGAGTTTTGTAAATTATGTTTGATGGTTGAAGAAAAGAACATAACACTAAATATAAGTAGGAAAAATAGTTAGATAATTATATGTGGTGAAAGGAGCCCTGGACTATACGAAGAAGAACGGGGCATCAGGATTAGAGGAAGACTCATTAACAATCTGCCTTATGCAGATGACACAGCCTTGCTTGCTGAAGGTGAAGACGATTTGAAGCGCTTACTGGTGAAGAACAAAGACCACAGCCTTCAGTATGGATTACACTTCAACATAAAGAAAACAAAAATCCTCACAACTGGACCAATAAGCAACATCATGATAAACGGAGAAAAGATTGAAGTTGTCAAGGATTTCATTTTACTTGGATTCACAATCAACACCCATGGAAGCAGCAGTCAGGAAATCAAAAGACACATTGCATTGGGCAAATGTGCTGCAAAAAACCTCTTTGAGCTGTTGAAAAGCAAAGATGTCACATTGATGACTAAGGTGCGCCTGACTCAAGCCATGGTATTTTCAATCGCATTATATGCATGTGAAAGCTAGACAATGAATAAGGAAGACTGAAGAAGAATTGACGCATTTGAATTGTGGTGTTGGCAAAGATTATTGAATATACCGTGGGCTTCCAAAGGAACTAACAAATCTGTTTTGGAAGAAGTACAACCAGAATGCTTCTTAGAAAGAAGGATGGCAAGACTGCATCTTACATAGTTTGTACATGTTGTCAGGAGGGATCAGTTCCTGGTCACTGGAGAAAGACATCATGCTTGGTAAAGTACGGGGTCAGTGAAAAAGAGGAAGCCACTCAACGAGATGGGTTGACAGAGTGGCTGCAACAGTGGGCTCAGGCATAACAATGATTGTGAGCATGGAGCAGGACCGGGCAGTGTTTCGTTCTGTGGTGCGTAGGGTCGCTATGAGTTGGAATTGACTTGACAGCATCTAACAACAACAACAATTATATGCGAGGATGAGCAAAGGAATCTAAACGTGGTAAAGTTTCCATACTTCACCAAAACAGGTAAGATGACAACACCAGTAAACTGTTAAAACTTGTATACACTTAATACCTAGAGCAATCACTTAAAAAGCTTTACAAAGAGATACATATGAAAACATTGTATTGTTGTTGTTCAGTGCTATGGAGTTAATTTAGACTCCTAGCAATCCCATGTGACAGAGTAGAACTGTCTTATAGGGTTCTGTAGTCTGTAAACTTTATAGGAGTAGATCACCAGGTCTTTTTCACATGGAGCAACTGGGTAGGTTCCAAATGCCAACTTTTCAGTTAATAGCCAAGTGCTTAACTGTTGTGCCACCATAGATAAATCAAAATGGAATTAGAAAATTCATTCAAGTAACCCAGAGGAAAGCAGGAAATTGAAAATAGAGAGGAAAAAAAAAAAAAAAGGAGAGAGAGAGAACCAGCGGAAAAAATAAATGGTAGATTTTAGCCCTGACATATAAGTCATTGGAGCCCTGGTGGCACAGTGGTTAAGAGATCGGCTGCTAACCACAAGGTCAGCAGTTCGAATACGCTCCTTGGAAACCCTATGGGACAGTTATATTCTGTACTAAAGGGCCACTATGAGTCGGAGTCGACTTGACGGCAACGGGATTTGGTTTTTTGTTTTTGTTTTTTTAATAAGTAATTACATTAAATATAATTGGTCTGAATACACCAGTTAAAGACAGAGAGAGTGGAGTGAGTTAAAAAAAAAAAAATGAGTTAACTACATACTGTCTAGAAGAAACTCACTTCAAAAATTACAATGTAGATAGGTTTAAAATAAAAACAAATGTGCAATGCAGACATTAATAAAAGGAAATAAAGGATGACTATATTAATATCAAATTAACCAGGCTTTAGAACAAAGGAAGTTTTTAGGAGTAGAAAGGAACATTATATAATGATTAAAGTGTCAATATACCAAGAAGACATAGAAATTCTAAATGTGTACACACCAATCAAAATAGCTGCAAAATATATGAATCAAAAACAGATGGAACTGAAAGAAGAAATAGAAATGAATAATTTATACTTGGAGACTTCAGCACCCCTCACTCAACAACTGATGGAACTAGATAGAAAATCAACAAGGATATAGAAGAACTCAACACCATTAATCTAATCTATAGAACACTCTACCCCACAACAGGAGAATACACGTTATTTTCAAGGGCTCATTAAGTAGATAGCTAAATATGCCATATCCTGTGTCATAAAACACACCTCATCAAATTTAAAAGAATTTAAATGATAAAGGGTATATTTTCCAACCACAATGGAATCAAACTAGAAATCAATAGCAGAAATATAACAGAAAATGTTTCAAATACTTGAAAAATAAACAATATACTTCAAAATAATCCTTAGGTAGAGAACATCTCAAGAGGAATAAAAAATACATTGAACTGAGTGAAAATTAAAAGAAACTGTATTAAAATTGTGCTACATAGCTAAAGGAGTCCAGAGAGGAAATTTTATAGCACTAAATACATACATTAGGAAAGAAGACGATTCTCAAGTCAGCAATCTAAGCTCCCACCTCAAAAACATGGAAAAAGAAGAGCAAAATAAACTCAAAGCAAGCAGCAAGAAAAATAAATAAATATTATAGCAGAAATCAATGAAATTGAAAAAATTAAGACCATATAGAAAGTCAGTGAAGCAAAGAGTAGATTCTTAGAAAGATCGATAAAGTCAACAAATATCTAGCAAAAATGACAAAGAAAAATAGAAGATAAAATTGACCAATATCATGAATGAATCAGAATTCATCACTATAGGCCCTACAGACACCAAAAGAATAATAAGGAAATGCCACAATAATTCTTCACATGTACATTTGAGAACTTAGGTGAAATTAACCAATTCCTCAAAATAAATAAATACCACACGTCACTCAATATGAAATAGGTCATTTGAGTAGCCCTACAACTATTAAGGAATTTGAATTCTTAGTTAAAAAAAAAAAATTCTCATGAAAGAAATCCCCAAGCCAATTTATTTCACTGGATAATTCTACCATAAACTTAAAGAAGAAATGACATCAACTCTAGACAATCTTTTACAGAAAATAGAAGAGTGGACATTTTCATTCATTTTATAGAGCTAGTACAGAGAAATACAGTACAAAAAAAAAAAGTAAAAAGAATAGTACAGAACAATACATCTCATAAATATACATGCAAAATTCCTTAACAAAATATTAGTACATAGAATTCCCCAATATATAAAAATAATTATACACCCTGATCTAGTGAAGTTTATTTCGGAGCTGGTTTAATATTGAAAAAAAAATCAATGTAATCCATTATATTAAAAGGCTAAAGAATAAAAATCATATAATCATATCAATAAATGCAAATAAAGCCTCTGAAAATATTCAACACACATTCATGATAAAAACTCTTAGAAAAATAGAAATAGAGGGAAACTTCTTCAAATTGATAACGAGCATCTGCAAAAAACATGTGGTGAACATCATACTTCATGGTGAAAGACTGACTGTCCTGCCCTTAAGATTTGGAACTAAGCAAGGTTGTCCACTCTTGCTATTCTTATTCAACATAGTGCTGGAAGTTTTTTCTAATTTAATTAGGCAAAAAAAAAAAAAAAAAAAAAAGGCACATAGGTTGGAAAGGGAGAAATAAGCTATCCCTATTTGCAGATGTCATGATTGCATATATAGAAAACCCCAAACAATTTAGCCTCCCCAGAAAACCCAAAACGTAACACAGATGACACCAAAGAAAAGAAGAAATCATGGAACTAATAAGTGAGCTTGGCAGATTCATAGATACTAGAAAGACATACACAAATCAGTTGTATTTTTATACACTAGTGGTTAAGATATGCGCACCAAAATTAAAAAGACAATATCATTTACAATTACTAAAAAAAACAAAAATACTTAGGTGTAATTCTAGCAAACCTTGCCCACGTTTGGTCTGCAAAATATAAAATTCCATTGTAAAAAGAAAGGCAAATATAATCTAAATAAATGGAGAAACATATCACGTTCATGGATTGGAAGTCTAAACATACTAACCGTGTCAGTTCTCTAACAATTAATATAAATGTTTAACAAAATTCTTGTTAAAATCCTAGCAAGACTTTTTATATAGAATAGGTAAAATTATTCTAAAATGTATATAGAAAGTCAAATTAGCTAGAATATGTAGGACGATTAACATTTCAAGACTTATTATATAGGTATCGAGGGAGCTCTAGTGGCGCAGTGGTTAAGCACTCAGCTGCTAACAGAAAGGTCAGTGGTTTGAACCCGCCAGCCACTCCATGGGAGAAAGATGTGTCAGTCTGCTTCCGTAAAGATGACAGTCTAGGAAACCCTATGGTGCAGTTCTACTCTGTCCTATAAGGTTTCAGTGATAGGTATCGACTCAGCGGCAGCAAGTTTGTTTTTTGTTTGTTTTGGTATTATATAGCTATAGTCATTAAGACAGAGTGGTATTGGTGGAATGAAAGACACATTGATCAATACAACAGAACCAAGAACCCGGAAATTGACCTACAAAGACATGCCCACCTGACTTTTGGCAAAGGTGCAAAAGCTGTTAAATAAAGAAGGATGGCCTTTTTAACAAATGTTGCTGAAATAATTAGACATACATAGACAAAAATAAGAACCCTGGTCTAAGTTTCACACCTTGAACAAAAATTGACTAAAAATAGATCATGCACTTAAATGCAAAGCATAAAGCTATAAAACTTTCATTAAAAAAAAAAAAACAGAAAAAAATTGAGAGCTATAACTAGTCAGTGTTCTTCGACTTGATGTCAAAAAGACAATCCATAAAAGAAAAAAGATGACAAAACTGACTTCATCAAAATTAAAAACTTTTGCCCTGTTAAGAGGAGGAAAAGACAGTCTAAAAAGTGAGAGAAAACCTCTGCAGACCACATATTTGTTAATATACTAATATGTAGAATACTTGTTGTTTTTGTTGTTAGGTGCCATCAGGTTGGTTCAGGCACATAGCAACCCTACCTAGAACAGAACGAAACACTACTCGTCTTGTGCCGTCCTCACAATCCTTATGCTTAAGCCCATTGTTGCAGCCACTGTGTCAGTCCATCCCATTGAGGGTCTTCCTCTTTTTCACTGACCCTCTGCTTTACCAAGCATGATGTCTTTCTCCAGGGACTGATCCCTCCTGATAACATGTCCAAAGCACGTAAGACATAATCTCGTCATTCTTACTTCTAAGGAGCATTCTGGCTGTACTTCTTTAAAGACAGATTTGTTTGTTCTTCTGGCAGTTCATGGTGCATTCAATACTTTTCGCCAGCATGGTAATTCAAAGGTATCGATTCTACTTCAGTCTTCCTTTTTCACTGCCCAGCTTTCATATGCATATGGGGCGATTGAAAATACCATTGCTTGGGTCAGGTGTACCTTAGTCTTCAAGGTGACATCTTTGCTTTTTAACATTTTGAAGAGGTCTTTTGCTGCAGATTTGGTCAATGCAGTGCATCGTTTGATTTCTTGACTGCTGCTTCCATGGGTGTTGATTGTGGATCCAAGTAAAATGAAATCCTTGACAACTTCAATTTTTTCTCCGTTTACCATGATGTTGCTTATTGGTCCAGTTGTGAGGATTTTTGTTTTCTTTATGTTGAGGTGCAATCTGTACTGAAGGCTGTAGCCTTTGATTTTCATCAGCAAGTGCTTCAACTCCTCTTCACTCTGAGCAAGCAAGGTTGTTTCATCTGTGTATTGCAGGTTGTTAATGAGATTTCCTCCAATGCTGATACCACCTTCTTCTTCATATACTACAGCTTCTCGGATTATTTGCACAGCATACAGATTGAATAAGCATGGTGAAAGGATACAACCCTGATGCACACTTTTCCTGATTTTAAACCACTCAGTATCCCCTTGTGCTGTTCAAATGACTGCCTCTTGGTCTACGTACAGGTTCCTCATGAGGACAATTAAGTGTTCTTGAATTCCCATTCTTTGCAATATTATCCATAATTTGTTATGGTCCACACAGTTGAGTGTGTTTGCATAATCAGTAAAACACAGGAAAACATCTTTCTGGTATTCTCTGTTTTCAGCCAAGATCCATCAGACATCAGCAATAAATTCCTCATTTCACATCCTCTTCTGAATCCAGCATGAATTTCTGGCAGTTCCCTGTTGATATACTGCTGCAAACATGTTTTGAATGATCTTCAGCAAAATTTTGCCTGCTTGTGACATTAGTGATGTTGTTCGATAATTTCTGCATTCTGTTGGATCACCTTTCTTTGGATTGGGCACAAACTTGGGTCCATTCCAGGCAGTTGGCCAGCTAGCTGTCTTCCAGATGTCTTGTCGTAGATGAGTGAACACCTTCAGCAGTGCATCCATTTGCATCTCAAGCAGTTTTCTGTCAATTCATGGAGGCTTGTTTTTTGCCACTCTTTTCGGCGAAGCTTGGACTTCTTTCAATATCATCGGTTCTTGATCATATGCTACCTCCTGAAATGGTTGAACGTAAATCAGTTCTCTTTGATACAGTGACTCTGTGTATTCCTTCCATTTTCTTTTGATGCTTCCTGCGTCGTTCAGTACTTTGTCCTTTGAGTCCTTCAAAGTTGCAACTCGAAGTTTGAATTTTTTATTCAGCTTTTTTCAGCTTGAGAAATGCCCAGTGTTTTCTTCCCTTTTGATTTTCTAACTCCAGCACTTTGCACATGTCATTGTAATACTTTACTTTGTCTTCTCAATCTTCTCTTTGAAATCTTCTGTTCAGTTCTTTTATTCATCGTTTCTTCCATTTGCTTTAGCTACTGTCTTTAGAAGAAATAGACCCACCCTATTTTTGTTTTTGACATTCATTTTCAATTTTTAGGGATAAACAAGTTATTGTTGCTGTCTTGTATTGAAGAACCAGTATGGAAGGAAGGTACGATGTTGAGTAGCCGAGCATTCTGATGAATTGTCTTCCACATCAAACCCACTCTCTCCCATTTCTTCATCTTGAGGAAAGACTGGAAATAAAACTATATTCTCTGATCCCTATGCAGACTTCAAATGTTATCTAGGTTCTGCGTTCACAACTAGATTATGTGATGATATGGACTGAAAGATAAATACTTTGATTCTGAAGCTGGTGTGATGGTTTTCCACTATAGCAGAGGTAGCTTTCTGACAGTGGAAGAAGCAGTAGCTAACTTGGTAAACAAAATCTGAGATAGGACTTCTAGCGTTGGTTCTGGAAACTTAGCACAACATGTGTCCCTTCAGCATTGTCCAGACTTGTGGATACCATTTAATATTTTGTAATTAATCTCTTAAACTAGCCAGAGTGGATTCTATTATCCATAGCTGAACTCTGACTAGTAGTACAATGTATGTGTACTACATTTCCTGAACCTGATCTATGTGTACTTTGGTGGAGATTTTATTGAGATACCTAGATTTTATTTGTAATCCATCTAGAGACTTTGGAATATTTATTAAATGTTACAGTAAAGCTGTTTAAGAGATTTGCAGAGCCAGGTGTGATGAACTTGATTGAAGAGTTTGCACTATTGTTGATATTGTTTTATTTCAGTGAACTTGTCATATGAGATAATGGAATTAAGCCTATATTATTTTGTGCACTCTTTGATGAGTGGGACTTCAAAGACATAATAGGATCAAGACAGTTTCAGTTATATGCTAAAGGTTTAATGCTGGAGCCCTGGTGGCACAATGGTTAAGAAGTTGGTTACTAACCAAAAGGTCAGCAGTTTGAATCCACCAGTTGCTTCTTGAAAACCCTATGGGGGCAGTTCTACTCTGTCCTATAGGGTCGCTATGAGTTGGAACTGATCTGACACCACATAACAAAAACAAAGGCTTTATTATGATGTAGAAATTTAAGGAGCCAAAACTTATGTTTGGGCCATTAGCAAGTAGTGGGTGAATTCAAGCAATTTTACAGAGTGAAAATAAAAGGATACAAGTTCTAGTGGGTATAGGGATCAAAAAAAAGTCAATGGACCTTTGATGAAAGCCCTAAACCTATCACCGAAGAGGTTTATTTAACATGGAACTGAAAGGATAGTGAAGTAATCTATGTCTTTAATGTCCTTAGCTCATCATGTTGTATTCAGGAGAAAATAAATTTCATATTCCCATACCAACAGTAACTGTAGACATTCTTTAATTGATAAGTGCTGGGCAACTTTTATTTATTTATATTTGCTTTCCTGTTCCCTTCTAAAGAAGCCCTGGTGGGGTGGTGGTTAAGCCCTTGGCTGCTAACCAAAAGTTTGGCAGTTTGAACCCACCAGCAGCTCCTCAGAAATAAAGTATGGCAGTCTGTTTCTGTACAGATTACAGACTTGGAAACCCTATGGGGGAAGTCCTACTCTGTCCTGTAGGGTGTCTATGAGTTGGAACCAGTTCGACTGCAAGGATAGTCTTCTTTACTGCCCTATCCCATGTTTTCCCTGAGATACGCTCCCTGACTAAACTCTTCAAATTCAAATGTTGTGACGCCCACAGGAAGCAAGGGAGGTTTGTTTTCTAAACTGGCTCAAGCATCAGCGAAGCCACACTTTAGCCAGGAAGAAGAAAAACTGAAGTTATTTTTCTAAAATCAAGTTTCTCTGTCATATGTTTAGTGATACTAGATTCCTGTGTAAGCTTATAAGCAATTTGAAACTAATTTCAATGAGCAATATAACTTTCTAAATTTATGTATTTCTTCCTAGAAATGACTTCTTTAGAACACAGATTTAGGCTGTCTAAACATGTCATCTAAATGAGGACCTTAGCAATTTACTTATATTATAATTTCATCACTATTCAAACACAGTCTTTCCTAGATTAAGCACATTCGGAACCATATTAAAAATTGAATAAAAATGGTATTAAATGAAATCTGACAAAGAATTAGGATGGGAAAAATTAGGAAGCTGCTTTCGTTTTAGACAGGAATGTTTTGATGCCATTTGCAACCTATGACAAAACAAAAACCTAAAAACAAACCTACCACCATCAAGTCGCTTCCAACTCATAGCTATAGGACAGAGTGGAACAGCCCCATAGGGTTTCCAAGGCTGTAATCTTTACAGAAGCTGACTGCCACATCTTTCTCCTGAGGAGCAGCTGTTGGCTTCAAACCACCAACCTTTTGGTTAGCAACCGAGTGCTTACCCGCTGCACCACCAGAGCTCCTTCAGTCTGTAACGAGCCATTCTAAGTTTCAGTTAGATGAGTTGCTCTATGTGCTGCTTCATGATCCTGAATTCTACTTGTTATTTGGGACAGAAGTAAAGAGTAGAACGCATAAGTGTTTTTAATACCCTCTCGTTTATCAACTCAATGAGATGCAAGAAAGATAAAATATAAAATTAGTAATATAAAGTAGAAAAGGTGAGAGATTGGACAAGTGATTTCAGGAATCATTAAATAAGAGAATTATGAAGAGAGAGAGAGACATTGAGAGAAGATGATGTTAGGCCCCTTTTATGTATGTCCCGGCTCTATTCAGCTATGGTTTTTGGTTCAATGTTAGTAATTTTATCCGGGAGAATCTCCTGACATTAACCATTATTATTTTCCTCAGAGAGGAGCTGTCTGTCTTTGTTGGAAGGAGGATTATTGAGTGTAGTCAAGATAGCATGTCAGAGGTCATGAACTCTGCTTGCCTGTCAGGCCACACCTGCTGCTGTGCTGCCTCATCCTCATGATGCTCATGGCCATGTCCCACAGCACCTCATCTGCCACCATAGGGAGTGGGGCTTCTCTTTGCTTCTGAGGCAAAGCTTCTGACCTGCTCTCATAGCTCAGATGAGTATCTGCAAAATCATTGTCTAGCACAGTGAGCCTGGCTCTGCACTCTTTGAATCTGGCTTCCTTTGGTGGCTTCCAGAAGGGCTGGATGGGGCAGCCTTGAGTGTGCAGAGCCAAACATGAGTTGATGGTACACATGTGCTGGCAGATAAATTCTTCTCCCTTCCTGCCTAAGGATGGACTTCTTGAGGTGCAGTAATTCACAAGTTTTCTCTGAAAATACTCTGCAAGGCCCAGCAATTACCTTGCTCAGTGTGCTCCTTCATGATCCTGAATCTGTTTGCTATATAAGAGAGAAAAGACAGTAGAATACTCAAGTATTTTTACTGCCCCCCTCATTAGGTGACGTTCCTCTGAATTCCAAATTCCTCTTTTCTCTGAATTCCAGCTTTCCTGGGAATGCATTTTTCAATATGTGTTAGTACGTAAGCTCTTGCCTCAAGCTTTGTTTTCTAGGGAAACTAGACTAAGATAGAAGGTAATAAAGAATCTTAATAGATAAATTAGAAAATGATTGTGGTTCTGATACTACCTAAAACTAAATGAATAAAAGAAAAATAGTATGAAGGGGCTGAAATATTAGACAACCACAAAATTGGAAAAAGAAAACTTATTAATGCAAAGAAGGAAAGGTGAAATATGAAGTGGCGAGAGTGGGGAAGCTGTTATTGTATTTTCTTCAATTTCACTTTCCTTCCTCCAGAAGTATTTCTGCTTAGTGTTTCAGAGGATTCAGTAATAGTTCTTACTTTTCGTTCTCCCATTAAAAGCTCTTTTCAAACTTTGCCAAGAAATAGGAGTATATACAAATATCTCCTAAATGGGTATAAATCCACACTTATTTTTTTATTTTATTTTAAAAACATTTTGCTTACTTTGAAGAGTAAGATTATTGGTATAAACTGACTTTTTATTTAAATCCTTCAAATATCACATACTAACTTATATTGCATATGTGGTGTGCATAAACATTATTTATTGTAAAAATGTAGAAGCATACTTTAAACTTTAAGTTGTTGTTGTTATTTTTTAGGTTAGAAAAATGCCATTCTAAAAAATAGAGATTTTTAGTTTAAAACAGCTGAGTTAACAACATTTGCTTTCTTCCCCTCTCAAAAATCATTCTAAAACAATAAGAATGAGAAACAGAAATCTGAGCTAATTTTTTGTTCAACTGTTCACGCTTGTAGTCCTTGCCCAAACTAGATGAGAAAGGGCTCTACGAGTCCTCTCAAATCCCTCCTTGCCTTGCTCTGCTCTGAATTGCAAGAAATCTCACTTTCCAGGGTGCTTAGACCCTGGCTTCTAGGTAGTTTTAGCCAATACGAAGCACCAGAAGCAACAGTTAACAGGGCAGAAGGAAGGAAGAACCCTGGATATCTCTCCCTTTCTGGAGCTGTCTCTAGGATGGCTTTAGAAAGGGATAGGTCTACCAGATGGCTTTAGTTTTTGCTAGGCATTTCTTACTGCTGTGGCACCAGTTCCACTCAAGGAGTTTCCACACAGCAGTTCTCCCTAGTGTCCCTTCAGTTCTACGTGTGGTAACCACTTCCAAAAGCTATTAATCTCCAGGCTACCTTGATGTTTCATATTTAGCCTTTCACTCCTTTATCATTTACACAACCAATTCCTTACATAATGTTCACCCTGTTTCTGTTTTCCTTGCCAGATCTGCTTCCAAAAGTTCACTGCTTTGCAAACCCTATGGAGTAGGGTTTACTCCAAGAGTTACGGGGTCTTCAAGAGTTGGAATTGACCCAACAACTTTTTTTTCAAACCACTGAAGTATGCTCTGTGGTTCCCCAAAATTCACATTCAGACACTTCAAACACATTCACCTCAACCCACATCCCCAAAAGTCTCAACTCCAAGCCCAAAATCTCACCTAAATATCATAAGCTAAATAGTCCCAAATGCCATTATCTAAATATTCTAAATCAGGCATAGGTGAAACGTTGGGTATCGTCCATCTTAGGGCAGAATTCCTCTACTGCTGTGAAACTGTGAACCTAGAAAACAACTTATCTACTTCTAAAATACAATAAGGGTACGGGCATAGAATAGATATTCCTACTCCAGAAGAGACAAATTAGAAGGAATAAAGGGGTTGCCAGTCCCAAACAAGTTTGAAAAGCCACAGAGAAAATTCCATTAGATTTCAAAGTCTGAGAATAATCTTCTGTGGGTCAGTGCACTGCCCTCTGTGCCCATAGCAACCCCATTTGTCTTTTGCTGACCTTGGCAGCTAGCTGCATTGGCTTCTGCACCTGTGGCTATGCATTTGGAGTCATTCTCCTTTTTTCTTGAAGAGCAGTACATGTTTGCAGCTAAGTAGCTATATCAGTCCCTTTCCTGCTTGTAGAATTTTGGAAGCCCAACAGCCTTCTTTCACTTCATCCTGTTTCTGTTCCCTTCAGTGTGAGCTGACAGTGCTTTTGACAATAAAACATTCTCAAAAAGCTTGTCGGTCTTCAGTTGTGTCATCAAGGTCAACACACTGGAGAAGAGGGTTCTCCACAGGTCCTCTTGGATAAACCTTTATCCTGGCTTCTTTTAAGGTGGTTGATTGGGTCCGTGAGTCACATACTTAATCACTTCAGCAAAAGGTTTTTCAGCATGCTCCTGGTCTCTCCAGAGCGTGCTTTCTCAACAATACAGTTACTAAATGTAGCATTCTTTGCAATCTGAATAGGACAGAAACCACCTAAATTTTCAAGTTCTTGTTCCTTCTTGTTTAATAGTTCATCAATTTATCTCTTTCCTCTCATTGTTATTGTTGTTGTTAGGTGCTGTAGAATCAGTTCTGATTCATACTGACCCTATATACAACAAAACTAAACATTGCCTGGTCCTGCACCATCCTCACAATCGTTGCTATGTTTCAGCCCATTGTTGCAGCCACTGTGTCAATCCATCTCATTGAGGGTCTTCCTCTTTTTTACTGACCTCTAATTTACCAAGTGTGATGTCCATCTCCAGGGATTGTTCACTCCTGAAAACATGTCCGTGAGATGAAGTCTTGCCATCCTAGCTTCTAAGGAGCATTCTGGCTGTACTTCTTCCAAGACAGATTCTTCCTCTCATACTTTACTATAAATAGCAAGGAGAAGCCAGGCCACACCTTCCATACTTTGCTTGAAAGTACTTCTCAGCTAAATATCCAAGTTCATCACTTATAAGCCCTGCTTTCTACTCAGCAGTAGAATATAATTCACCCAAGTTTCTGTCACTTATAATAAAGATTCTTTCCTCCAGTTTCCGATAACATGTTCTTCATTTCCTTCTGAGACTTCACCAAAAGCATCTTTAACATTAATACTTCTACCAACATTCTGTTCAAGTCAATATATGTGTTCTCTAAGATGATAAAAGCTCTTTATTTGCTTCTCAGCCCTCATCAAATCACCTTTAAAGTTCATATTTCTACCAATTGTCTCATCAAAGGATTCTATCATGTACCTCAAAATTCTTCCAACCTCTACCCATCACCCATTCTAAAGCCATCTCCATGTTTTTAAGTATTTGTCACAGCAGTGCTTTACCTCCTAGTAGCAAAATGTGTATTAGTTTCCTAGGGCTGGTTTTATTGACTTAGGACAACAGAAATTTATACTGTTTCAGTTCTGGAGGCCAGAAATCTGAAATCAAGATATTGGCCAAGCCATGCTCCCTCCAAAGACTCTGGGAGAAAATCTTTCCTTGCTTCTTGCACTTCCAGTGGGTCCAAGCATCCCTTCACTTGTTGCAGCCAACTCTGATCTCCGTCTTCATCTTCACATGGCCTTAATCTCCCTCTGCCTTTCTCTTATAAGGGCACTGTCATTACATTTAGAATTCTCGATAAATCTGAGATCCTTCACTGAATTAACTTAGTTACAGAGACCCTTTTCCAAATATGGTGACATTAACAGGTTCTTGGGGTTATGGCTTGGACATACCTGGTTCAGCAGAGGTCAAGTGTGCATAGATGATAGTGATATCCCAGAGCACAAGTAGAGAGGTGGCAAGATGATGAGGTTGAGACGAACCTTCTGAGGAACTTGTCCTGGAGAATAGTTGAGTCTTTCTTCGCTCTCTGAAATAACTGGGGGATACTAACAGGCTAATTAACCAGAGAGAAAACTTTCTCCTACCCTCAGAGTGCCTGGAGAGGGCATTGAAAAAAAATAGTGCTTATACTGTTAGAACATCTGGGTCACTTATGTAAAACTCACGTGCATTATACATTATACATCTTGCACTTTATAGATCAAAATGAAGAGATATGAAATCACTGAGAATCCCTTTTTTGAGGCAAACGTTGAGAAAGAATATGCCTAAAAACTAAACGGAGCAGATACTTAAAATTCACAATCTTGAACAGGGGAAATTATACAATCTTCCCATATTTTTGGAAATTATTCTTTAAATCACTATCCCAGAAAGAGACTAAAAATGACAAAAAGAAACTCAGGGGAAAAAGAAATTCAATAGTAAAATGTAAAAAAAAAATGGATCCAAAGTTTTCCAGGACATTTTTTACTTAAAAAGATAATAATGGCACACAGTATTTACAGGGGAATAAGTAACAAACATTTCAATTTTTTCATCTCTTCTAGTTATAAGAATTTCAGAGATGCAGCAATAAGTAATATTAATCTTCTGTGGCATTTGACTTATTGTTTTTTCTTCATGCATGATGATGGTGCTCCATCATTTTATTTATTTATCTGTTTATACAATTTGGTGATATTCTCATCAAAAGCAAATGGAAAGCTTGGTAAAAGACTAAGGACCTCCAGTCTATCCCTTCCTTCTGTGTCTTGAGCCATGACATTCTTTAGCATATTTTCAGGTTTAAAGAAATTTTAATTTTCATTTTAGTATGCATACCTAGTTGAAAGGCAGGTGATAAAATAAAAGCCCTGTTTGGGGAGAAAGAATAACACAGATGACCTGAAATATATTAAAATAA
Organism: Dugong dugon; assembly: GCA_030035585.1. Taxonomy (NCBI): domain Eukaryota; kingdom Metazoa; phylum Chordata; class Mammalia; order Sirenia; family Dugongidae; genus Dugong; species Dugong dugon. The sequence goes on along the minus strand of CM057473.1, from coordinate 112,926,290 downwards.
CAATACTCATTGTTGACATGGAAGAGGTGATACAACCTCTCATATATGCTAGCCTAGCGTGGGAGCATGATTTGATATAATGTTTCAATAAAAACTTAAGAATATAGAAAACTTTAATGATGAATATATACTTTAATCCAGTAATTTCATGTCTAAGAATTTATTTTGAAGAGATAATCTAAGATGTAGAGGAATCTAAGATGTAGCATATATAATACACATGCTTATGCATGATATTTGGATTTGTATATGTGTGTGGGAGTGTGTGTGCATGTGAATCTGTGTGCATTTGAAATAGATTATTAAATACATTATTACACAAATATAATAAATACTATTCAATAATTAAAATTACAGTATGAAATTGTATTTGACAAAAAGTACACAACATGTAATTAAATGAAGGAGCAGCCTTCACAGAAGCACAAATGATGTGATTACATTTCTGTAAAAATAAATATGTAGGCTGTTTTTAGTCATATAGACTAAAAGTAAACAGCAGATAGCATTGGGAAGTGACTTTCCCTTCCTTTTTCCTTCCTAAAATTATGTCTTGCTAGACATTAGTCCTTACTAGATTAATCTGTCTTGGAAGAAGCCAGAGAGGATGGTCACACTTCATCTCATGTACTGTGGACATGTTATGAGGAGGGATCAGTCCCTGGAGAAGGACAGCAAACTTGGTAAAGTAGAGGGTCAGCGAAAAAGAGGAAGACCTTCAACGAGATGGATTGACACAGTGGCTGCGACAATAGACTCAAACCCAGCCACCGTTGTGAGGATGGCCCAAGACAGGGCAGTTCCATTTTATTGTACATGGGATTGCTGTGAGTCAGAGCCGACTCGATGGTATCTAACAACAACAACAGAGTTATGTTGTTTTTTAATAAAAATTGCAATTTTGGAAAAAAATACATTTCAAAAAACACAAAATTTGGGTTGTATGGGGGGTAATATAAAGTGAGAAAAATTTAAATTCAGGGATTGAGAATTGGGTAGAAAGTCTATTGAATTGACTTCAGGGTGATAACTAAGAGACCTCAGAGACACAGAGTTAATCATGAAGAGCAATACTTAATTCAGTGTTTTCAAAATAGTATGAGGACAGAGTCAAATGAAATGTTTGACTAGAGAGGACAATTCTCGCATTCAAGATTTCTAAAGTTCTCTCTAAGTGATGTAAATGAGGCTTGGCTAAGCTAACAATGGACCACAGTAAAACTGAGATAAAATCAAAAAGTTGTGAATATAAAGCATGAAATAATTGTTGTGTGCCATCAAGTAGATTCCAACTCACAGTGACTCTATAGGATAGAATAGAAATGCCCCATAGGGTTACCTAGGCTGTAACTTTTACTGGAGCCGATCACCAGGTCTTTTTTTCCCAGGGAGTCACTGGGCAGGTTCTAACTGCTGACCTTTTGGTTTAGCAGCCCACCACTTAACCATTGCACTACAGAGCTGCTTGAAATAATTGTATACCCTTATAGAGTAAAACCTGGGAAAGCCGGAAAGTGTGTAAGGCAGAAACTCGTCAGAGAAGAAAAACTCAGATATTTTCTACTATAATTGTGGTGTGGCAAAGAATGTTAGATATACCATGGACTGCCAAAAGAACAAACAAATCTGTCTTGGAAGAAGTATAGCCAGAAGGCTCCTTAGAGGTGCGGATGGTGAGTTTAGTCTCATATACTCTGGACATGTTATCAGGAGAGGTCAGTCCCTGGAGAGGGACATCATGCTTGGTAAAGTAGAGGGTCAGCAAAAAGAGGAAGACGCTCAATGAGGTGGACTGACACAGTGGCTGCAACAGTGGGCTCAAGCATAATAACGATTGTGAGGATGGTGCAGGACCGGGCCGTGTTTCGTCTGTTGTGCATAAGGTTGCTATGAGTCGGCACTGACTCCAAGGCACCTACAACAGCAACAACAGAGAGGCACAGAGACGTGATAAGACTGCACCCTGTTGAAGGCAGAAAATTCGTAAGACCCGGAAAAACAAGGGAGTCCTGTGGAGTTCCGGCTTTCACAGGTTTCACTGTATGCTGCTTAAGGAACCCTGGTGGTCCAGTGGTTAAGCACTCAGCTGTTAACCAGAAGGTCGGTGGTTCGAACCCCCAAGTGGCTCCATGGAAGAAAAATGTGGCAGTCTGCTTCTGTAAAGATTACAGCCTTGGAAAGCCTATGGAGCAGTTCTACTCTGTCCTATAAGGTGGGAATTGACTCGATAGCAGTGAGTTTGTTTTTGGGTTTTATATAATGCTTCTAATGTATTAGGACCTGTCTCAAACACTTTACAAATATGGACTCACAACCAAAAGAAGAGAGATTCTGTTATTTTTATACAAATAAAGCACAGAGAGACCAAAGTACTAGTCTCCAAACTTGATTGTGCACTCACATTTCAAGGCACCGCTCATGTTCAAAATTAAGTGTCAAAGCTAGGATGTTAGTTCAAGCAACTGACTGCCAGCATTGCTGCTTGTAACCACTAGGCTGTACAGCTTCTCTAGTTTTACTCTGAATGATCATCAACCTAGGGTATCGAAGAATAATAGCAAAGCAAGGCATTGAAAGCATGCTGAGAGTAAATGCTGAAGGTGAGGAAATCACTAGACATTGATAAAATATAACAATGGTCAGAAATAATCACATAAACTGTGAATATATGCAAACACAAACTGTACACAAGAAAGAGAAATCTAAATCGTTTATGGATTTTATAACCCAGGGGATTAATATCTTTTCATGTTGGAAAATGGTTTTTACAGAGAAACCTTATATAACCACTTCCTTTACATTTTTTTTGTGTTCCAAGTAAGAACTCAGGCTGGGTTGGTCCAAGGTCTGCTGTCCTCCAATTCAGAATGGAAACTCTCCAAACATCTCTACAAGGACTTTTTTTTAAAATTTATAAATAAAACAACCTCAAAGGCATTGAGGAAATTGAATACCACATTTTTAACTTTTAAAACTATGAAACAGTGAAATTTGGATATATAAAATTCAAACTTGTGACGTTCAGTGAGGAATAGCTGTAAAAGACAGAATTTGAGCTTCTAAAATTGCACAATTCCCTATAAAAATGTCATAGGAATAATTCTGTGATGGCCCATGATTCCTAACAAAGGCGTTGCTTTCCTGACCAAGGAAGTGACATCATGAACTTCTGTTGTTTTAAGGTGCCAAAGCTGTAGTAATTTGTGAGGCCGCAACAGAACATAAACATGGTAATCATGTAGAGAAAATAGACCGTCAGAAGATGTAACACAGCAGTGCAACAACTATTTTAATTATATATTGTGACAAATTCTGTCAGATTTTTAAAGTTACTTAGGTGGAGTTAACTTCTCAAAATACTGAGCTATTATTCGTTATATTACCTGTCCAGTACACGAAATCATGTTCACCATATCATTAAGTACTCATTAAATGTCCGTATGCACGTGCTGCTGTATAAGGCACTGGTACCAAAATACAAAACAAAACTAGAAGCCTGCAATCTAAGGGAAAAAACAAAACAAAACTGGGTTTCTAAATGAACAAGGTTAACTTACCCAGGCAGCTTCTCTGGCACCCCAACTTTTAAGTTTGAAGTGAATGTATGTGAATAAAGATAGTAGATGAGAGCAATATAAAGAATCAGAGGAGTAGTCTCCAAACTTTATTGTGCAGTGACGTTTCGAGGGAAGTTTTTTTAAAGAGATATTTTCGGGCCCCCTCGTGATATCAGAATGCCCATGAGTGGGGCCTGGGAATTTCTACTTAAAAAAATCTCTTTTTGTTAGGTGCCGTCGAGTGGATTCCGACTCATAGTGACCCTGTGTACTACAGAAAGAAACGCTGCCTGGTCCTGCGCCATGCTCACAATCATTGTTATGCTTGAGCCCATTGTTGCAGCCACTGTGCCAATCCATTTTGTTGAGGGTCTTCCTCTTTTTTGATGACCCTGTACTTTACCAAGCACTGATCCCTTCTGACAACACTTCCAAAGTATATAAGTTGTAATCTCGCCATCCTTGCTTTTCAGGAGCAGCATCCTGGTTATATTTCTTCCAAGACAGGTTTGTTCGTTCTTTTGGCAGTCCGTGGTATATTCGATATTCTTTGCCAGCACCACAATTCAAGGGCATCAGTTCCTCTTCGATCTTCCTTATTCATCGTCCAGCTTTGGCATGCATATGATGCCACTGAAAGTACCATGGCTTGGGTCAGGGTCTTCAAGGTGACGTCTTTGCTTTTCAACACTTTAAAGAGGCGTTTTGCAGCAGATTTGCCCAGTGCAATGTGTTTTTTGATTTCTTGACCACTGCTTCCATGGGTGTTGATTGTGAATCCAAGTAAAATGAAATCCTTGACAACCTCAATCTTTTCTCTGTTTATCATGATGTAGCTTATTGGTCCATTCCAGTTGTGAGGATCTTTGTTTTCTTTATGTTGAAGTGTAATCCATACTGAAGGCTGTGGTCTTTGATCTTCATCAGTAAGTGCCCCAAGTCCTCTTCACTTTCAGCAAGGAAGGTTATATCATCTGCATAATGCAGGTTGTTAATGAGTCTTCCTCCAATCCTGATGCCCTGTTCTTCTTCATATAGTCAGATTATTTGCTCGGCATACAGATTGAATAGGTATGGTGAAAGGATACAACCCTGACGCACACCTTTCCTGATTTTAAAGCATGAAGTATCCCCATGTTCTGTTCAAACAACTGCCTCTTGATCTAGGTACAGGTTCCTCATGAGCACAATTAAGTGTTCTGGAATTCTCATTCTTCCCAATGTTATCCATAATTTGTTATGATCCACACAGTTGAATACCTTTGCATAGTCAATAAAACACAGGTAAACATCTTTCTGATATTCTCTGCTTTCAGCCAGGATCCATCTGACATCAGCAATGATATCCCTGGTTCCATGTCCTCTTCTAAATCCTGCCTGAATTTCTGGAAGTTCCCTGTCGACATATTGCTGCAGTGCTTTTGAATAATCTTCAGCAAAATTTTACTCAGGTGTGATACTAACGATATTTGATAATTTCCGCATTCAGTTGGATCACCTTTCTTGGGAATAAGCATAAATATGGATCTCCTCCAGTTGGTTGGCCAGGTAGCTGTCTTCCAAATTTCTTGGCACGAACGAGTGAGCACCTCCAGCACTGCATTCGTTTGTGGAACCATCTCAATTGATAGTCCATCAATTCCTTGAGACTTGTTTTTCGCCAGTGCCTTCAGTGCAGCTTGGCCTTCTTCCTTCAGTACCATTGGTTCCTGATCATATGCTACTTCTTGAAATGATTGAACTTCGACCAGTTCTTTTTGATATAATGACTCTGTTCATTCCTTCCATCTTCTTTTGATGTTTCCTGCATCATTTAATGTTTTCCCCATACAATCCTTCACTGTTGCAACTCAAGGCTTGAGTTTTTTCTTTAGTTCTTTCAGCTTGAGAAATGCTGAACATGTTCTTCCCTTTTGGTTTTCTATTTCCAGCTCTTTGCACATGTCATCATAATACTGTACTTTGTCTTCTTGAGCCACCCTTTGAAATCTTCTGTTCAGTTCTTTTACTTCATCATTTCTTCCTTTTGCTTTAGCTACTCAGCATTTAAGAGCAAGTTTCAGAGTCTCTTGCAACATTCATTTTGGTCTTTTCTTTCTTCCCTGTCTTTTTAATGACCTTTCCTTTCTTTATGTATGATGTCCTTGATGTCTTTCCACAACTTGTCTGGTCTTCAATCATTAGTGTTCAATGTGTCATTTCTATTCTTGAGATGGTCTCTAAACTCAGGTGGGATATACTCAAGGTTGTACTTTGGCTCTCGTGGACTTGTTCTCATTTTTTTAGTTTCAACTTGAACTTGCATAGGAGCAATTGATAGTCTGTTCTGCAGTTGGCCCCTGGCCTTGTTCTGACTTATGATATTGAGCTTTTCTGTCGTCTGTTTCTACAGATATAGTCGATTTGATTTCTGTGTATTCCATCTGGCGAGGTCCATGTGTATAACCCCCATTTATGTTGGTGTAAAAAGGTATTTGCAATGAAGAAGTCATTGGTCTTGCAAAATTCTATCATGTGATCTCTGGCATACTTTCTATCACCTAGACCATATTTTCCAACTACCGATTCTTCTTTGTTTCCAGCTTTCACATTCCAATCACCAGTAATTATCAATGCATCTGGATTCCACATTCGATCAATTTCAGACTGCAGAAGCTGGTAAAAATCTTCATCTTTGGCCTTAGTGGTTGGTGCATAAATTTGAATAATAGTCTTTCTTTTAGGTATATGGATATTATTCTATCACTGACAGCATTGTTCTTCAGGATAGATCTTGCAATGTTCTTTTTGAGGAGGAATGTAATGCTATTCCTCTTCAAATTATCATTCCCAGCATAGGGTACCATATGATTGTCCGATTCAAAATGGCCAATACCAGTCCATTTCAGCTCACTAATGCCTAGGATACCAATGTTTATGCATTCCATTTCATTTGTGACAATTTCCAATTTTCCTTGATTCATACTTCGTACATTCCACTTCGCGATTAATGGATGTTTGCAGCTGCGGCTTCTCATTTTGAGTCATGCCACATCAGCAGATGAAGGTCCTGAAAGCTTGACTCCATCCACATCATTAAGGCTGACTCTACTTTGAGTAGGCAGCTCTTCCCTAGTCGTCTTTTCAGTGCCTTCTAACCTGGGGTGCTCATCTTCCAGCACTATATCAGACAATGTTCCACTGCTGTTTATAAAGTTTTCACTGGCTAATTCTTTTCAGAAGTAGACTTCCGGGTCCTTCTTCCTAGTCTGTCTTAGTCTGAAAGCTCAGCTGAAACCTGTCCACCATGGGTGACCCTTCTGGTATTCTGAATACCGGTGGCGTAGCTTCCAGCATAACAGCACCATGCAAGTCCCCACAGTACAACAAACTGACAGACACATGGGCGAGAAAAAAATCTCTAGATAGTTCTAATGCACAGCCATATTTTTTAACCACTGGTTTAAAAGATGAAAGAAACTGAAGCTGCATTTTCATGCACTTCAATGAATTACATGTTTAAGTAGCTTATTTTTTCCAATTACTTCAGCAAATATGTATTAAGACACTGGTGACCCATAGATAAGGAAAAAATTGCCTCAGCCTACAAGATTCTCACAATCTAGAAAATAATTATTATACCATGTGCTAAGTGCTATAGCTTCATACTAATGAAGTACTTGGGGAATGTACTCTGAAACAGGAAATGTGGCTGGGTGCACAAGAGAGACTTTGACAGAGGAAATGGTATTTGAGCAGGGCCTCAAAGTTTGAGACAAATGAATCAGTATGAGCACATTATTTCAAGCAGTGTTCATTCAGCACATATTCGTGAAGAACATAAAAGGCAGCAGGGTACCTTGGTTAAGAGTTTGTGTTCAGATAGGTATGGATTGATTCTTAGCTCTGTGATTCCTAATGTTCTATTTCCTCCATTTTACAGGGGTTAAGAAAATACTGGTTACCTCACTGAGGATTACATGTAGGTGAGGATTATATATGGACAAACACTTAGCATATTAAGAGCTCAATTAATGTGGATAGTAGTCATGGATATCAGCAATGTTGTTGCTTACATAAAGAAAAGCAGACAGTCCCTGTCCTTCAAAGATTCTAATTTAGTCCAGGCAGAGAGATTGTGACGCATAACTAAATGCTTTTAGTAGTGTACAAATACTTCACCAGAGAAATATCAATGCACGTTTTGCTCATGCATCGTAATATATTATCTCCCAGGAGACTAATTTTAAATTGAAAAGAGAAAAGCAAGTTAGGTTAAAAATGACTTTTTCTATTTTTTTTTTTTAAACAAAGAATGTGATTGTATCAAAAATACGTTAGTTTGAGAAGCCGGTAGGAGTATGTGCTATTCTGTTATGTGGTGGAGGAGTTTTCAATCAATCACAAGTGTTTCTTTCTTCATATGATGAAAGTAAGGACTTTGTGCCTATAAAAATGACAAATTTTTGAAGCAATTATTACATACGGATTATGAAATGGAACAGTCGAGGAAATATTGAAATGCTCATTCATTAATCCATGTATATTTGGCAGCCCATGACATTTTGATGGGAGCGATGACTCGGCATGAGCTAGTCCATGAGTCGGGAATTACTGGACAAAAGGTAAACCACAGAAGGAAAAGAGTACTGTCCTGGTGTGGTTGGTCTCTATTTAATTAGACCCCTCGTGTGAAGGGAGGGTCTTACACTGAAAGCAGATCATTTGCTCGTGATCTGATATGCATGGTTCCAACAATAACATGCTGTTTTGAGTAGTGGATTCCTTTTGACACATTTTATTTGATCACTGATCAAGTTTCTCATAATTAGTGACAAAAGGCAGTCATTCGAAAAGAACAAAGGGACACTGCATGGTTTAAAATCAGGAAAGATAGGCATAAGGGTTGTTTTCTTTCACCATACTTATTCAGTCTCTGTGCTGAGCAAATACTCTGAAAACCTGGACTATATGAAGAAGAACACTGCATCAGGATTGGAAGAAGACTCATTAATAACCTGCAATATACAAATGACACACCTTGCTTGCTGGAAGCAAAGACGACTTGAAGAACTTACTGATGAAGATCAAAGACTACAGCCTTCAGTATGGGTCCCACCTCAACATAAGACAGAAATCCTCACAACTAGACCAATAGGCAACATCACAGTAAACGGAGAAAATACTGAAGTTCTGAAGGACTTCATTTTACTTGGATCCACAATCGATGCCCATGGAAGCTGTAGTCAGGAAATCAAATGATGTATTTATTGCATTGGGAAAATCTGCTGCAAAAGACCCCTTTAAAAGTGTTAAAGAGCAAAGATGCTGAGGATTAAGATGCACCTGATCCAAGCCATGGTATTTTCAACGGCCTCATGCACATGTGAAAGCTGGACAATGCATATGGAAGACTGAAGAAGAATTGATGCATTTGAATTATGGTGTTTCACCCCAACAATACTGGTGCTAATTAAAAAAACAGAAAATAACAGATGCTGGATAGGCTCCGAGGAGCTTGGAACTCTTAGGCAGTGCTGGTGGGAATGTACAATGTTACAACCATTTTGGAAAATGATATGGTGCTTCCTTAAAAAGCTAGGAATAGAAATACCATACCATCTAGCAATCCCACTCCTGAGAATATATCCTAGAGAAATAAAAGCCATCACGTGAATAGAGGTATGCAAAACCCATGTTCATTGCAGCATTACTTACAGTAGCAAAAAGATGGAAACAACCTAAGTGCCCATCAACAGCTGAATGGATAAACAAACTATGGTACATACACCCAATAAATATTATGCAACAATAAATAACAGTGATGAATCTGTGAATGATGGTGTTGACAAAGAATGCTGAATATATCATGGACTGCCAGAAGAACGTTTGAATCTGTCTTGGAAGAAATAGAACCAGAATGCTTCTTTGAAGTGAGGATGGCAAGACTTCGTCTCACATGCTTTGGCCGTGCTATCAGGAGGGACCAGTCCCTGGAGAAGAACATCATGCTTGGTAAAGTAGACGATCGACTGAAAAGAGGAAGACCCTCAAAGAGATGGTTTGTCACAGTGACTTCAGTGATTGGCTCAAACATAACAACCATTGTGAGGATGGCACAGGACCAGGCACTGTTTCGTTCTGTTGTACACAGGGTCAGTATGAGTTGGAACCCACTTGCCAGTACCTAACAACAACAACAACAACAATTCATGAACTATACTGTTCAGGGCACTCAAGTTGGAGTATAGCACATGTGTCCCCAGAACTACTCAGTTAACGGTAATAAAATGTTTACCTTCTTAAACTCTTACTGTGAAATTTGTTTTAATCTAAACCTTAAATACTTCTTGTAGTTATAGAAAATGGCATACTGTAGATGTTATGTGAGAGCACCATTTACCCGTATTAAGTAAACTTCTTTCTGTATTTATACTGGACTGTTGGTGTACTTCATTTTTAAGAGCTGACTGACTGCTAAAGAATTATTTTAGACCCCTTTCAGAAAAATGTCTGGAATATAAAGTTTATGTCCCTCCCCCACAATGACAACAACAAAATGTATGTGCATTTAAAATATAAGGCTAATCATACTTTTTTTATTGTACTTTAGATGAAGGTTTACAGAACAAGCTAGCTTCTCATAAAACAGTTAGTACACATATTGTTTTGTGACATTGCTTACCAACCACACAACATGTCAACTCTCCCTTCTCAACCTTGGGTTCTCCCTTACCAGCTTTCCTGTCCCCTCCTGCCTTCTAGTCCTTGCCCCTGGGCTGGTGTGCCCCTTTAGTCTTGTTTTGTTTTATGGGCCTGTCTAATCTTTGGCTGAAGGGTGAACCTCAGGAGTGACTTCATTACTGAGCTAAAAGGGTGTCTGGGGGCCATTCTCTTGGAGTTTCTCCAGTCTCTGTCAGGTCAGTAAGGCTAATCATACTTTTAAAATGAGATATGAAAAGACTTCATTATAATATTTTACAATTCAGCTCTTTTATAATTGAAGAATTATGTTTTTTGCTATTGTCATATAAGAATAAATTTAAATGTTACCTTTTCATAGAAATATTTAATTTGAAGTGCTAATTCAAAAGTCAAAGAAAAATGCTTTTAAAACGTGTGTAGTATATTTTTTCTCTCTGAAAGATTAGTAAATATTAAACTAAACCCATTACCTCATATTGGAGGTGATTGATGGTTTCTAAGTACGTGAGTTTGTTCAGACATTTGATGCAAAGGCTGACATACTATGGAATGTTTTCTTGCACTTGTGAAATTCTGTCTAAAAGGAATTCCATGCCACACAGATACATTATCATTAAAGTAAACATATTCAAAAAACTGTTACCTTGTTTTGATGACCCGAGAATGATATTTCAAATATCTTAGAAGTTATTATTGTATCAATATATATATGAAGTTTATGTAAACTCTTAAAAACTAAAATAATTTGATTATTGCTGCTCAAATATGACTGCCACTCTCATTCCCTAGTTTATGAGTACTCCATTTCACATTTCTCCTTTGAAAAGTGGCCATTTAAAATCACAATAAGCAAATAATCTCACTTTATTGTTTTTAATTTCAGAATACTGCATAATGTTATATTTTGGGTTCTTAGACAATACATCTCTAATCCGTACCCCCTATAATTCAATACTAACAACCATATTTCAAATAATTATCTTGCTGAAATTAGGAAGGAATTTTGACCGGTTTAAAAATGAATATTTTTCCTAAGAAGAAAGAGACGGGGGAAAGATAGAAACACATGATTTTCTGCTAATGCAGTGTGATATTAAATGTCTGTCCATGTAATACAGTAGAAAACATCACTGTCCAGTCTGTCCCCTCATCTCAGAGAGCTGGTATCACAGCTCCAGGTAGAGCGTCGCGTCTATGTCTCTAATATGTTACCTCGATCACAGTTGATTATTGCACCTTGAGCCAAATGTCTAGCCGTAGTGCAAACAGTTATCTGGCAAACATCTACTAACATTCTTTCACTCAAGAATTTGTTAAGTGAACTTAGTTACGAGGCCTAGGAGAGTCTGTAGAGGTACCCTAATGTCAACCCTTTCTAAGGGCTGGTTGTGCAGGTCTTCCTTTTGATGCTTTGAGATATCCCAGTATCTTTCCAGAAATTCCTCATTTTCCATAAGATAGTGAATTTCTTTTCCTTTAAAACCAAATGTTCTTAAGAGGAGTATATTTTATTTTCCAAGCCATTGTAGTTCTTTTAAATCAACAGTTTAAAGCAGCAAAGCCTTATGCCACTCGCTGGCTGAAGGAAAGGATTTAGATGGGAAGACAGCACAGTTTGAGATCAGTTTATTTTTTTAGCACAGCCCAGAATCCAGTTCAGAGCATTATGATAATATTTTGTAATAAATAAGAGGGACCAATTTGTGTGGTTAAAAAAAAAGCAAAAAACAGTGCTAGTAATTTTGGAGCCAGGTTACAGATTATTTGTCTTTAAAGTTTATCTCAGTCGTTGTGAACTACTTCATTGAAAGAAATGAAACCAGTAAAATAAGGAAGCTGGGAGTTCATGATGATGTCTCCACATTTCATGGATTGTTTTCAGGTGTGCATTTTGCAGTAATCACTTTGTATTTACTTTTAATTTTTTTGTCTAAAGTCGTGATTGTGTTTATGAAAAATAACTTCACACAGCCATATATCATAACTCTCCTCCATGTCTTCCATCTTATATTTTGCTTCACACCAGTCTGTGTTGTACTGATTTTTAGCAGACTTTTTCTGTCAGGCACACTCATAATGTCAAAGGTCCTATGCTTGCATTGACAACTGTGTTTACCTGCACTTTTAATTAATTAAGATTTATTGGAAAACAGTGTTAGGATGAGTAGAGGCAGTTCTTAGGAAAACACTGGTATAAACCATCAATTCAGAAAGCCAAGGCATACGGAAGTAATTCTGCTGCCCTTGGTTTGTCCTGACTAATAGACACATTCGCGTCTCTGATGCCTTCATAAAACCTGCACGGATATTATTTTGCTGGTGTCTTCTCACTGGAGAATACTTTCCCATTTGAAAGCAATGTGTGTGAGTTGTCTCACAATGCCTTTGCTAATTTGTCTCTAAATTTTCATTGTGCAATCACACTGATTTGTGTAATGCAAATTCTGGGTAGCAAGATAGCAACTTAGTAATGGAGAGAGCATTGGACGTGGCATTGCATTCCAGTTCAAAAATGTTACCAGGTGAGTTACCTGGTAATTTACTCATCATATATGAGGCTTCTTATCTCCGTTTAAAAGAAGAAATAGGAACAAATGCCAGTTCCCCTTTAGATTTCTCTTAGCACTCTGCATAGAGCCTTAATATAGTTCTGGACAAAACAGTAGAAAAAGAAAAAAAACTGACAATTCAAGTATCAGTTAAATCATAGGAACCGTAGAATTTCTATTACTATTGTAGTAGATCATTCAGAATTCAAAAATATACCTGAAATATACTTGTAGGCTCACTGGATATCACAGGAAAAGCAGTTCTTGGGAACATTATTTCATTTGATCAAATTTTTGAAATTTGTTTTTTGTTTATCTTAATGCCTAGCTTATGTATTTTGAGGCCGTAAGTATAGATTGGCTAGGTGTAAATTGAATATAACACTAGAATTAGCAGACACAGAAATGCCAGAAGTTCTAACTTGGCAGTGTAGCTGCCTCCAATAACAAACCATCCAAAACTTAGCGTCACCAGAAACTTAACTCTGACTTAGTCTGGGAGGAGAGTACGGATGTTGATAGAGGACTCCAAACGTAATGGAGAAATTAGTGCTGTGTTAGAAGATGGAGAGCAAACGTGCACTAAGAGGCTCAGTTTCAGGAAAAGATGCACACTCCGTGGGAATGAGGTCATCAGCAACCCCCCGTAGGCACAGCAGAGTCTATATCATGCACTGACACGTGTATTTGTTAATTTTTTAATTTCAGCTCAAAAAGAAAAATGGAAGTTTCTATCTCCTGTTAGAGAAATTGTGGGCATCAAGGCACATTATTCTTGGGAGATGGGCAAAATCGTGTTATCCAGGGAACTATCTCCTTAATCTACAGACAAGGTTGGCTTCGGTGATGACAATAATCATTAAAAACCTCAAAAGTTAATGCCAGGGAAAGTGTGAAGAAATGACGCATTTTTAGATTTAATCACTTTTTTAAGCATTAGGATAACTATATTGTGGGAGGGGGGATATAAGCCTAAATCTACAGGAGATGTTCTTTTAAAAACTGGCTTAAAGCGTTGGAATGAGGCACTGAAAAGAAACTTATTGATTGATTCACTCATAATTAAGCAGTGTCTGAAAAGCAGGCTGTGATTGCCAAGATGCTCTTAAGCATGTTTACTTTCTGTGGGTAGCTAAAAAAGGAGACATAAACATGGTAATTAAAGGGTTATTTTTTGTCCTTCATATTCAAGGATGTTGTTACTCAAGATCAGCCTGATTTGTATGTGATCTAAGTAAAGTATTGAGATTTTGATTTTCTGCTGCAGTAAAGGGGATCATTGGTATGGATAATTGACACTGGGTATAATTAACAAAACACAGGTTGGCGTTTGATAGAGTCAACGCCTCTGCCATGATCTGGGTGCTGGAGCTCACTTTTCATTCTTCTAGACTTGCTCTGTGCATCTCCTTTGTGGTGATGCATGGTTCTCAAACTCCATAACCCATTAAAGTCAAACATTGCGAGATCTGTACCGTACGGCAGGTTAAGATTAAAAGTGCCTACATAGACACAAAATTAGTTGCAAAATTAGTTGTATCCCCTGAGATCAATTTGTCTCTTTAATAATACTTATTACTGGCCATATCTTTGAATTTTAGGCAGCAAATGATGTGAAGAACTAAATCTACATAGTATAATAGATGCAATTTCTTATAATACTGCTGAAGCATTTATTTCCACTTATAGTCATTTAGGATAGAATTTTGGCCCTGATCCTTATTTCTGATTTGCATTCTGATTCTGAGTCCCAGTAAGTTTCTCTTTTTTTTTGTATAGTCTTATTCAATCAATTGCTGTTTTATAATATGTATAATAAAGGAAGTACAGTCAATGTCACTTCCTTCAGTCCCTAACATTTGTTTTCTGATAGTTTTACTGAGATATCAAATGCCAAGAAAATATAAAAACGTATCACATGAATTAATGCAAACATCTGTTCGTTTCCAGTTTTTTGCAAGTTTCTTTTGTTTCTTAATGGAAGTTGTTAAGAATTCCAGGAAAATATGCCACACTAAGAGTGAGACTGACTGTCAATTTCTCTCTGATTATTATGCGAGTGCTCCTAAAGTTTCGTAAATAATAAGATATTTGAGAAATACTTCTCTCAGATATTCTTTTTCAGGTTAAAGTAAGTATCATTGCAAGATGACTTTAGGTAAACTTAGACGTAATGTTTTCTACATCATCAACTGAGATGTTAATGTGATGAATTATAATGATACATTCTCTGATGTTGAGCCATCCATGCAGTCCGAGAGTAAATTCAAACCTGTGGTAATTGTGTATTGAGTAAATATGTGTGCATGTGCGTGTGTGTATGTACACACTCATATACATGCAGATAAGCATGTGCACGCATGTGTGTGTGTGCCTGGATCTATATATCTACTACCCATCTGTCCCTTTGCCATACTGTAGTGGCTTGCATGTTACTGTAATGCCGGGAGCTATGTAACTGGCATTTCAAACACCGGCAGGGTCACCCATAGTGAAGTGTCATTGGAGCTTCCAGACTAAGACAGACTAGAAGAAAAGGCCTTTGGATACTAAGATAGTAGTTACAAAATTGCATGCATCAATTTATCTCTTGATAATATTTATGACTGGTGTTATCTTTGAATTTTAGGAGGTTTTCAAATGATGTGAAGAACTAAATCTACATAGTGCCATATGAATGCATGAAAATACTAGACAACCTATGGATTACAACAGAATATTATACTGATATAAGGGCTGGAAAATAAGCTCCTTAAGTTGGAAGACACTCAGAGTAGAGTAGCCAAAACAATGGACTCAAGCACACAAATGACCGAGAAGATTGCACAGGGCCAGGCAACATTTCATTCTCTTGTACAAGGGTCGCCATGAGTCGGAGGAGACTTGAGGGTGACTAATAACATGTATATATAGGCATTTATACAATCTTAATGAAGTTTTAAGTTTTAATAACTTCAAAAATATAATTGATGTACAATACGTTTTGGAAATTTTGCAAGAAAAATTTTAATTAAAAATTTTTAACCAGTGATTCCCATTTTCAGATACAACTATTTGTCTCTACTCATCAGGAGCAAAAGAGTAAGAAGGTAATGAAAATCACAGAGAAGAAACAAGTATAAAAGGTGGATAGCCTGCGTGACCGCAACCTCTCTGAGATCAGAAGAACTGGATGGTGCCCGGTTACCACCACTGATGAATCTGACCAGGGGCACCATAGATGGTCCTGGTCAGAATGGGATAAAAATGCTGAACAAAGCTCAAATTTTAAAAATGGCCAGACTAACTTGACTGCCTGAGACCAGAGGAGCCCTTGAGACTACTGCCCTGAGACGCTCTTTAAACCCTGAACCAAAACTATCCCCTCACATCACTTTCTAACAGAAAAGCAGAGTGACACACAAAATAAAGGATATTACCTGTTAGATCAGTGTGCTACTAAAAAAAAAAAAAAACACACAAAAAAACCTATATATGCGTCCAAAAGGTCAACATTTAATCCAAAGCCAAAATGAGAAGATAAGGGGGCAGGGAAACTAGAGTACTGGAAATGGAACAACCAGACACAGTGAGAGTGTTGACACAATGTGAAAAATGTAACTAATGTCATTGATCAATTTGTGTGGAAATTGTCAAAGGGGAACCTTACTAGCTGTATAAATTTTCACCAAAAACACAATAAAATATTATTAAAATACTATCAAAAATTCTCATCTCCAATCAGACAAACTGAAACTAACTAGACAGTAGATAATTTAACTTTGGTGAAGGGAAAGAGAATACTCAATAAGGGCAAGTCAGCATAATTTGACCAAGGCAAAGCCATAGACACTTCCTAGACACTTCCAGACACCTTGAGGGACCAAGTTACTGAGGCTGAGGGCTGGAGACCATGGTCTTAGGGGACATCTAGGTCAGTTGGCATAACAGTTCATAAAGCAAATGTTCTACATCCTGCATTGGTGAGTAGCGTCTGGGGTCTTAAAAGCTTGTGCACAGCCCTCTAAAACACATCTGTTGGTCCCATCACATTCAGAGGGAAGGAGAATGAAGAAAACCAAAGACAAAAGGAAAGTATTAGTCCGAAGGACTCATGGACCGCGTGAATCACAGTCACTACTGCTTGAGTCCAGAAGAACTAGCTTGTGCCTGGCTATCACCACCCATCACTCTGATGGCATCACAGTAGAGGGTCCCAGACAGAGCATGAGAAAAACGTAGAACAAAAATTCAAATTCACAAAAAAAGACAAGACTTACTGGTCTGACAGAGACTGAAGGAACCCCTGAAATTATGACCCCGAACACTCTGCTGACTCAAACTGAAGTCCACCTTTTAGCAAAAGATTAGACAGGCTTGTAAAACGAACAATAACGCCTGTGAGGATCGTGCTTATTAGTTCAATCAAGTATATGAGATGAAATGGCAACACCTGCCCAAAAGCCAAGATGAGAAGGCAGGAAGGGACAGAAAAACCGGACTAACGGACATGGAGAACCCAGGGTGAAAAGAGACAGGGGGAGAGTGCTGACACATTGGAGGACTGCAGCCAATGTCACAAAAGAACTTCTGTACAAATTTTTGAATGAGAAACTAATTTGCACTGTAAACTTTCACCTAAAACACAATAAAATAAAAAAACTAATTAAAAAGTCATTTCTGATAAATTGTCATTTAATTTTGAGATCTGTTGGAATGTAGAAAGCTGTATAGAACATTGCTCTGGCCCTTACATCTTTTTTTAGATGTACAAACAGGTTGCTGTCAAGTTGATTGCAACTCATGGCAACCCTATGTGTGTCGGAATAGAACTGGTTTTCAAGAGATTTTTTTCGATTTAATGTAGTTAATGTTATTATTTGCCTTCTAGTCAGCCCTGACTCAGGGTGACTTCATGTGCTCGAAGCAGAGCTACACTCCATAGTGTCTTCATGTCTGTGACCTTTTGGAAGTAGATTGCCAGGCCTTACTTCTGAGGTGCCTCTGGGTGGGTTCAAACCACCAGCCTTTCAGTTAGTAGTCCACACTTAACCATTTGCACCACCCAGGGACTCCTCCACAGGGTTTTCAATAGCGATTGTTTAGAAGTAGATTGCCAGACCTTTCTTTCAAGGCACCTCTGGGTGGACGCAAACCTTCACCCTTTCCATTGGCAGCCAAGCTTGTTAACCATTTGCACCTCCCAGGAACTACTACGGGGAAAAAACCAAAACTGTATAATCCACAAATTTTCTATTTTTTTAAACCCATATGAGAGCTGAGAGCTGGGGTCATCAGAAACCAACTAACCTAAAATCTAAGAAATGTGGAACCTCCAAACAGAGACCAGGTGCAAGCATTTGCTTACTTGGAGCAGACACAGGATATCTTACAAGTCAATAAGAATAATTCCTTTTTTTTTTTTTTTTTTGGTAAACAAACTGTTGTATGCCAAGTAGGAGCTAGCTTGAGAGTACAGATTCCCTGGAAGCTACGAACAACAAGAGGTGATTCAGATCCGCTTACAGGCGTTTCTTCGCAAGCCTCACTGGGTGTCAAAAGAGTATTGAGAACAGGTCAAGAGACAAGAGAGCTTCTATAATGACACAGGCCTGGGGGAGGGAGAGAGTAGCTGCTACGGGAAAAGCGTGAAGCCCCACATAAATCCTTCTCTTTCACTTCTATGGAAAAAATGTTTTAAATTGCCTTGGGAAGACAGACAGCCTGCTACCTTCAGGGCATGGGTATAGACCTCAGAGTTCTCTGGATAAAAGGAGCCGATAAACAACAACAACAAAAGCTCTACATCTGGGGAGGGGCAGACAAATGTTCTGAGATCAGATCATTAAACTTCCATTACTGCTAGGGAAGGAGCAGTATCACTGAAAAGGCCCCATCCCTGAAACCCACCCAGAACAATAGATGAAACTCTCCCACTGGATCCACTGGGCTCGCAAGAGTTGGTTAACAAGCAGCAGCAGTCTGATACCTGGGGGTGGACAAGGACATGGAGGGCGAGTGGCCCTGGGCTGGTGGTGCTAAGGGAACACCTAAAGCTTAGGGTGGAGCAAAACCTTTGACAAACCAGTCCCCACCGTAAACACAAGGTAACGCTAAAGAAACTTGAAGTCACTAAGGGTAACCATAGCATCAAGACAATGGAAACCCAACTCAACCACTGACTAGATGGATTGAAAACTCCACACTGAAGATTCAGCAAAAGAAGAGACATTCTATCTCCAGACTCAAGTATTATTTACCTCGGTCTACACAGAATGGCTGGCTTTCCAGAAAAAATGACATGATGCATGAAAACAAACAAAAAACTCAAGATACAAATCAATCAATAGAACCAAGATCGAATATGGCCCAGATGTTTGAACTATCATCTACAGATTGAAAATAACAATGAAGAACATCTTAAAATCTCTTTAGTGGAGAAGGGGCACAGCATGCATGAACAGATGTAGAATTTCAGCAGAGAAATGGAAATTATAGGAAACAACTGGAAGTACTAGAAAATGAAAAGCACAGTAACAGATGAAGAATCTCTTTAAAAGACTTACCAGGCTTGACACAGAAAGAATCCATGAACTTGAAGCTAGGTTAGCACAATTACTGATAAGAAAGGGAGGAAAATGTATTACTCAAATATCACCAATATAAATAATTAAGAAATACAAATGATTAAATGCTTAAATAATAGTTTCCGTTTGTAGAATTTATACATTTAAGGTATTAAAGCTTGAAACTGCAGTCAGATTTTTGGGAACAACAAACAGACCCACTGATGCCCACTTAACAGAGGCTCACTACTTAGATACAGACTAATGTATTTGCTAACATTTTAGTTAAGATTTTTGTATCTTTGCTTTCCATTTTTATTCAGATATGAACATATTCAATTTTTTTTGTCATGTACTATTCTGGCTCAGCATTTTTCTTGTTTTTATTATCATGATCCATTTGTTTATTTCTATAAGATCAGTATTACTGGTTTTAAGTGTCTTGCTAAAACTTACCTTTGGAAAAAATACTTTGGCCTAATGTGTTCTTTTTCAGAGGATATTTAAATTCCTTGAAAGCTTATTTCAATTTTCTATTTGTTTTGAAATGTATTTTGTATAATTTACATCTTTCTTGGAAAATCTCTACTTCATCAAAGTTTTCAGATTTATTACCTTAAAGTTTTCAAAGAATTATTATTACTATTATCTTCCTCTCCCTAGCCAGCTAGTCGTTTGCACATTATGAGTTTTATCTACGTTCTTTTCCTTTTCTTGCGTGTTTGGTGTTTCTAGTAAATAATTAGCATACGTTCTTAAATAATCATTTGAGCCTGTAGGCTCAGAAATCCCTGGTGGTGTAGTGGTTAAGAGCTATGGCTGCTAACCAAAAGGTGGGCAGTTTGAATCCATTTGGAAACTCTGTGGGGCAGTTCTACTCTGTCCTGTGGGGCTGTTATGAGTCAGAATCCACTCGGTGGCAACAGGTTTGGTTTCTCGGTGACACAGCCACAGTGTAAACCGGAACTTATTTTGGCTGCTTGTGATTCTGTCTTGTTAGAACAATAGAGATATCACAAATGCAGTTAGATAGTCAAATAGATAGTTTTTTTCTCCCACAAAAATAGCAAAATATTTTTGATTAATTGTCTGCCACATCTTGATTTTTGCCCATGTTGTATTTTTTTAATAATATTATGTTTTGGGTGAAAGTTTACACAGCAAATTAAATTCCCATTTAACAATTTTTATGCAAATTGTTCTGTGCCGTTGGTTACAATTTTCACGATATGTCAGCTTTGTCATTATTTCCATTCTGTGGGTTCTGTTTCCAGTGACCTAGCTTCCTTTCCCCTTCTTGCCTTCTCATCTTTGCTTTTGGGTGATTGTTGACCGTTTAGTCTCATACAGTTGATTGTTTAAGGGAGTATATTACTCACGGGTGATATTGCTTATTTTATGAGCCAATCCATTACTTGATTGAAAGGTGATCTCCAGAAATAGCTTCAGTTCCAAGTTCAAAGTATATCTTAGGGCTATAGTCTCGGGTTCCTCTAGTCTCATGACACTATCTCGTGTGGTCATAACAGATTTCATTCTGAAGCAAACATGATCATCCATGCCGTGTCTTCCATATGTGTACAAATTTAGAATCAATGAAATCCAACAGGTGTTCTATTGAGTGTATTCACATAGTCATTTAATCTCATATCACCCTTGGGAAGTATGTATTATTTATCCCAATTTTTCAGAGAAGGAATTTTCCAGTTAATGATAGAGCTAATATTCAAGAACCCCTCTAGTTCTCCTGAACAGACACACCCATCTCTTTTTTTTTGGAGTTTATATTTGACTGACTTGTATTAATGGTTATATTTTCAACATTTTATCTCTCTCACACTTGACGGTATGATTTTCTACGAGTTTTTAGAGCCTTACAGAATTGTTTTTGATTGACCTATTGTTTGTTTTATATTTAATATTTGTTTGTCTTGAGTGACTAAGTGCAAAATGAAACTTGCATAAATGCACTTGTACCCAAGATTGGCAAATAAGACAGATTTGGCATCAACGAGATGCTTTCTGGGAAGGTGAAGATCTCCTGTAATGCACTCTGTGAGGAAACATACAAACCAAACCCAGTCTTGACAGTCCTATCTGACCCTAATGTTGTTACATTTACAGAGAAGTGGGATCAAAGTTATAACCCATTACCTCTAAATGAAATAAAGCAAAACCAACTGAGTAAGATCTTTTTGACATCATATGAAAAAGCAAGGGAATTGATTCTAAATATTCATCTTTTAAAGGGCTGCTGACAATACATTTAATAAGATGCATTGTTAGAGACAATCTTCTAAAGTAAGTTTCTGAAGTGAGGTCTTCAAGATTTTATCTTGGATACACCAGATTTTTTGAATCACCCCTTCCGTTCTGAGAATCATCAAAACCTGAGATAATAAGGACTTATCCTTTATAAAATCATTTCATAGCAATATGCAAAACAGTGAATTCCATAACATTACATTTGTTTAATTGTATTTTCAGTTGAGTGAAAATTCTGGGTGAAATATTAAATTTTATTTATTACCTTAAAGCATGTTATTTGACATTGAAGCAATCCTCAGTCCTTAGTGGTCATTACTTCTATGAAAATTCATTTTTATATGTTCAAATGAAAATCTTACGGTATAACTTTTCATTTCAAGTTACAGTAAGATAGACTATCCCCGGTAGGGTAACTTTTGAGTAACTATTAAAAAAAAAAAAATTAAATGAAACTCACGTCTCAAAGATTCAGGATATCATGGCATAAATCTTGTAATTTTTATACCTGAGAACTCAGCAATGTTTTTGAAAGCAAACAGGTAGAAGTCTATGCCTATATTTTAGCTAGTCTCTTTCATCTCTATGCACTCACCGGCTAAACTTAAATCATTGTTTTCTCCTGTACTATCTGCTGTACATTTGTAAAACTGTCTCTCTTGTGACTGTGCAGTGACAATTCAAGATGGAAATGCCATTGACTTTTAAGTTACGGATCAATGAGCCCTCTACTTATACTACTAGCGAACAAAAGTTAATTTTATTTAAAAAATAAGATTTCAGCCTATCATATTTTTTTGTTTCGGAATGAAAATAATGCAAAAGCAGTGCAGGAAGGAAAAAGAGAAAGTATGTGGCATTATAGAAAAATATTTGGGACTGAGAGGAAATGTCAAAAAGATCACTGGTCATAAATCTTAGAGAAATATGAACATCAGGAGGTAATCACTCAATATTTTGGTGTAATTTCTTCCAACAGTTTACGGTTGATACAGAAATTTAGTAAATCTGTATATACAGTTGCACATTCCTTCTCCCTTCCAACACTGAATAGTCAGTTCTGCTATGATGCAACATATGCATTTCTAAAAATCACCATGCTACGCAAAACCATGAAATAAAAAAAGTCAGGGCTCAAGGGCACAATACTCAAGGGCTTTACTAGTGACATGTTAAAAAAAAAAGATAACAAGTGTAATATAAATGGTAACACAGCATTACACATATTAAATGATTATAGGGTACCTAAATAGTACAATAAATATGGCATTTATCTTGGAAAAAAGACCTCGACTTTGCTAATGGAAGTGAGCATCAGAAGGCTTATAGCTTTGGAGTTACAGTGAAGTGGTGGAAGGAGGGTTATTTGAAATAAGACAGAGAGTTTTAACACCAGATATACATGTGTGTTGCTCATAATACAAGTGGTAAACTGAGATATTTAGTAGATGTTTGAGAGGTGTGTTTGTGTGTGTGTGTGTCTTATGTATTCTGATGTAGCTCAGTTCATTTGGGTGCAGTTTTCTGCATTTGCCTAGTTTTTCTTGTGGATTAAGTTGAGCATAAAAAATGCAAAATCTTCGTTATGCTCAAATCATTCCCTAATATATCAATCACATTGGAACAAATTTGTGTTTTCAAAACAAGCAGTTTAGCAGAACTGACTGTATAATGAATATTATTCCATTTTCATTTGGTGTTTTTCATAAAAAATATTTGTAAAAACTTCATAATACTCCAACTGTATATATGTATGTGTATTCATAAACATATATACACATATTCATAATACAAATATATACACATATATATGTATATAGGAAACCCTGGTGGCATAGTGATTAAGAGCTCAGGCTGCTAATCAAAAGGTCGGCAGTTTGAATCCACCAGGTGCTCTTTGGATACCCTATGGGGAAGTTCTACTCTGTCCTATAGAGTCACTATGAGTCAGAAGCGACTCGATGGCAGCAGGTTTGGATCTGGTTTGTATGTATGTAATCACCTGCTGTTAATATATGCATTGTTTCTAATATTGCATTTTTATAAATGCTTTTGGAATATCTTCATAATCATTGACATAATAATATATCTTCAGAATAAATCAGGATAAAGTATATTTAGTAGCTACGTGAAAGCATTCAACTGTGTGGATCATAACAAATTATGGATAAAATTAATAAGAATAGGAATTCCAGAACACTTAAATTTGTGCTCATGCAGAACCTGTACATAGATAAAGAGGCAGTCATTCAAACAGAACAAGGGAATACTGCGAGGTTTAAAATAGAAAAAAGTGTGTTCCGGGGTTGTATCCTTTCACCATATTTATTCAATCTGTATGCTGAGCAAATAATCCGAAAAACTGAACTATGTGAAGAAGAGCATGTCATTAGGATTGGAGGAAGACTTATTAAACAACCTGCAATATGCAGATGACACAGCCTGGCTTATGGAAAATGAAGACAATTTGAAGCACTTACTAATGAATGTAAAAGACTACAGCCTTCAATATGGATTACACAAGAACATAACAAAAACAAAAATCCTTACAACTAGACCAATAAATGACATCATAAGAAATGGCAAATAAATTGAAGTTGTCAAGGATTTCATTCTACTTGAATCAACAATCAATGCTCCTGGAAGCTGCAGTCAAGAAACCAAACGACGTGTTGTATTGGGCAAGTCTGCTGCAAAATACCTCTTTAAAGTGTTAAAAAGCAAAGATGTCACCTTGAGGACTAAGGTGCACCTGACCCAAGCCTTGGTATTTTCAGTTGCCTCATATGCATGTGAAAGCTGTACAGTGAAAAAGGAAAATTGAAGGAGATTTGATATATTTGAATTGTGGTGTTGGCAAAGAATATTGAATCAACTATGGATTGCAACAACAACAAACAAATTTGTCTTGGAGGACGTACATGCAGAATGCTCTTTAGAATCAAGGATGGTAAGACTTCCTCTTGCTTACTTTCAACATGTCATCAGGAAAGACCAATAGCTGGAGAAGGACATCCTGTCTGGTAAAGTGAAGGGCCAGCAAAAAAGGGGGGATATCCTCCATGAAATGGATCATCACGGTGGCTGCAACAATGGGCTCAAGCATACCAAAGACTGTGAGGAGGACGCGAGTCCAGGCAGTGTTTCATTCTGTTGCCAATTGGATGGCAACCAACAACAACATATTTAGTGAGTAACTAAAAATGTGAGCCTTAAAATCATTCTTGTGTCTGTTGCTTACAATTTATTTGAATTTGCACAAATTACTTAATATTGCTGTTTTTGTTGCTGTTGGCTGACATCAAGTTGGCCCCAGACTCATGGGACCCCACGACGCACAATGGAATGAAACACTGCCTGATCCCACACCATCCCCATGATTAGTTGTTGATTGTGTCACTGGGATCCATAGGGTTTTCGCTGGTTGAATTTTGGAAATAGACCACCAAGCTTTTCTCCCTAGTCTGCCTTAGTCTGAAAGCTCTGCTGAAACCTGTTCAGCATCATAGCAGAAAGCAAACCACAGCCGACAGGTGGATGCACATCAGGCACATTGGCCGGGAGCTGAACACAGGTCTCCCACACAGAGAGTAAGAGTTTTACCACTAAACCACCAATGTCCCCAGATGAGTTGCTGTGGAGTCAGTTCTGACTCATGGCGACCCCATGTGTGTTAGAGTAGAACTATTCTCCATGACTGATTTTTGGATGCAGATTTCTAGGCCTTTCTTCCAAGGGCCTCTGGTGGACTCAAGCTGCCAGTCTTTCGGTTAGCAGCTGTCTTAGTCATCTAGTGCTACTATAACAGAAATACCACAAGTGAGTGGCTTTAACAGAGAAGTTTATTTCCTCACAGTAAAGTAGGCTAAAAGTCTAAATCCTGGGTGTCAGCTCCAGGGGATGTCTTCCTCTGTCGGCCTTCTCATCAATGTTCCCCTAGACTAGGAGCTTCTCTGCGCAGGGACCCCAGGTCCAAAGGGCACACTCTGTTCCCGGCACTGCTTTCTTTGTGGTATGAGGTCCCCCTCTCTGCTCATTTCCCTTTCCTTTGTATTTCTTGAAGATAAAAGGTGGTGCAGGCTACACACCAGGGAAACTCCCTTTACATGGGATCACAGATGTGAGATAGGTAAATGTATTACAATCCCACCCTAATCCTTTATAACATAAAATTACAATCACAAAATGGAGGACAACCACACAATATTGGGAATCATGGCCTAACCAAGTTGACACATGTTTTTTGGGGACACAGTTCAATCCATGACAGTAGCCAAGCACATTAACCATTTGGGCCACCTCAGGCTTCCCCTGACTTCCTTGTCTTCTCTTTTTGCTTTTTTGTCCCTCCACCGAACAGTTCCTTTTTTTTATTTTAATTGTGCTTTAGATGAAGGTTTACAGAACAAACTAGCTTCTCATCAAACAGTTAGTACACATATTGTTTTATGACATTGGTTAACAATCCCATGACATGTCAGCAGTCTCCCTTCTCGACCTTGGGTTCACTGTTACCAGCTTTTCTGTCCCATCCTGCCTTCTAGTCCTTCCCCCTGGGCTGTTGTGCCCTTTTAGTCTCATTTTGTTTTATGGGCCTATTTAATTTTTGGCTAAAGGGTGAACCTCAGAAGTGACTTCATTACTGAGCTAAGAGGGTGTCTAGGGGTCATACTCTCAGGGTTTCTCCAGTCTCTGTCAGGCCAGTAAGTCTCGTCTTTTTTGTGAGTCAGAATTTTTTTCTATTTTTTTCTCCAGCTCTGCCCGGAACCCTCTGTTGTGATCCCTGTCAGAGAAGTCAGTGGTGCTCCCAAAGGAGAGACCAGTGGAGTATCTTAGATGGCCTCTCACAGGCTTTTAAGACCCCAGATGCTGCTCACTACGGTCAAATGTAGAACATTTTCTTTATAAACTGTGTTATGCCAGTTGAGCTACATATTCCCTAAGACTATGGTCCCCACAGCCCTCAGCCTAGCAGTTCGGTCCCTCAGGGAGTTTGGATATGTCTGTGGCGCTTCCATGACCTTGCTTTGTGCTGGCTTCCCCAGTATTGTGTATTGTCTTACCCTTCAAAGTTACCACTTATCTATTGTCTATTTAGTGTTTTTCCATCCTAACCCCTCCCCCTCCCATAACCATCAATGATTGTTTCTTTTCCTGTGTAAACCTTTCCATGAATTTTTATAGTAGTATGTCGCAGCGGTGGCGATTGTCGGGGCGGCAGAGACAATAACTAATGCCACAGCTCTTACAGAGAAGTGGGGCCCGGAGGGTCATTCTGAGGAGTCGAACCCAGCTTCAGTCCCAGGAGTTTATTTTATAGTCAGTACAGCAAACAGTGAAGCAAATATCAGAACAATGGGCTTTGGGTGTATAACAATAAGTTTCGGGCAAGGGAGGAGGAATTCAGGTAAACAAGCCAATCAGTAACGGGTTTGGAAAAACAGGTCGTGACAAGTCTCAACATGTTGGGGACAAGTCTCAACATGCTGTGCAGCATAGAGGCCTTTATACATCCATATTTTAATGGCACATATCCCCACAGTAGTAGTCTCATACAATATTTGTCCTTTTGTGATTGACTTACTTCACTCAGCATGATGCCCTCCCTTATCTTCTCCTAAATGCCTGATTTTTATCTCATGTGATGATGATCTCTCTTCCTGTATTTCAGTTCTACTTCCTTCTACCACTTTATACTTTTTTAACTGAGAAAAAGTTATTAAAGCATGCTGCGTATTGTCCCTCTCTTCATCTCATCTAAGGAAAATTCTCTCTTCCGCAATTTCTAACATCACCTCTTTTTCTATCTAGCCTCCTGTGTTTCTAAACCAGATAAAAGTAAATAAACTTTAAGGAAGGCAGCTAAAGAAGCCAGAGGAGCTAAATGGGATGCATAGCAAAATCACTTCCAGACTCTTATTTGAAAATTCTAAAGCTGAACTTAAGAAAGAACTTGTCGAGTTTTGAAGAGGGTATAGTTTTCTCTTTGTTGCTAATCCTTGCCTAGTAACTTGTTGTCATTTTTCAAATATTTCGTTTGCTTCAAATGTTTACTTGGTATTCTTAATATAAGTCTTGCTTATAATTATCTCTGCTGTGTAGGTCCTGTAGTGGGACCACAAATCCCTTCAGTTAAAATTGTCAAAAAAATGTTTCAGCATAGAATTACCCTAGCTGACTTTTATACAACAAATACTGCAATCTAATGCAACCTGCCATTTCGTACACATGCCTTGTCTTTCTTTTTCCAATTATAATTATTTTTACTCTTCGCTTCAGCTAGCATAACCTTTTGTTCCTGGATTTACTGGCTGGCTATATACTCACACATGTTGTGAGTTCAACTTAAATGCTACCTGTTTCATAAATCAATTCAGTCTTTGTCCAGGTTCTCCAGAAAGCACAACCCCATCCAAAGACTTACTGCTGCAAAGTAATTTGTGAGTAATCTCTGGGAAGCAAGAGTAAGGAAAAAATGGAGTTAGGCAGGGAAAAAAAAAAGAGCTGAAAGCACATTTCTGAGATGTCTGCCACTTGTTATCAAGTGACACTAATTGCTCAGTCTTGTTGGATCATCTTCCAAGAAGACGTAATTCCAAAGTCTCAGAATAATCAATGGGGTGGGTTGTGTTTGAGAAGGGAAACATATTTGTATGCTTTTAATGACCACACTGTTCAAAAGTTTGTACCACACGACATTATCTCACCTACATCTCAGGTTGCACATACGTGAGCTTTCAGTGGTTCCCAAGGCCTGTCATGCCTCAGTGTCAAATGGGAAGCACTAGGGCTGGAGTTGAGAGTCATGTGGTGTATGCTTGTGGAATGCACCATTAGATATCATCTAAGTCAAACTGAGTGCATCCCATTTAGAGCAGTGGCTGGAATATGAAATAGAAACAAGTGATACCAAAAGGATCTGAAGTGGGCATAGAAGGTGGTTGATATAGCTCCCCAACCCCAGACTTCTCTGCCACCCAACCAGATGGAAATAAGTCCTTTTTTGTCATCTATACATGTACAGCACTGTATGCGTTGTGTTTCTCATTTCTCAACTTAGTTCTAACGCAATGAAGGTTCTAACGCAATGAAGAAAGTGATGGGCATACATGTGTTTAACTCCATGGGGATTTGCTATATGCATTTCTGTAACTACTAGAACCTTGTTGACAAGCAGTATTTGTTTAATAAATGAATTAGTAGATGTATGTACAATGTAGTAAGCTCCTAACAAACAGGATTTTTTTCTTTATTATTTTATATCTTCCTGCAATGCTCATAGTTAGGTACTAAATAAAAATTGTTGAATTGATTTGATAGAAAAAGAAATAATAGTATATATAGACCAAACATATGTCAAGAATTGTGAAGGGTCTGATAATGTACACTATTTGCAAGCTAACAAGTTCAGCTGCAAGTTTAATGGATATTGGCTAAAGACATGAGATTACTGGGTCAGAAATAAAGCACTTCATTACTTGCCCAAAAGAAAAAAATGCATTAGCCAGCGTATCAGTATCCCTCCCCTGCCCCCCTCCACTGGATCCTCAAGCCCTAATTCCCTCAGAGCAACATAAAGTAGGGTGGATGACACTTTACACATACAATGAGCTGTATTTCAGGAGAGGAATTTGAGCTTTGGGAGCATGATCCTTCTATAACGGTCAGTAAAAAACAAACAAACTTACCCTTTGCCCTAAAGGGAGACACTATCCTTATTTTCCAAGACTGTACACTATAAAATCATCCTTGGAAAAATATTCCGGAACAAATTTGGTCAGTGCCTCTGCTTGCAAGATAAGCAAAAATGTGAGCGCCCGTGGGGAATTGCCTCCCAATAATATTCACCTTCTGTTTCTATACCATCTTGGCTTTTGGCAAACTCAGAGTAAGACATTCTGTTGACCCCTCTGATTAATATCACCAAAAGAGGATGGGATCAAATCCATTTAATTTGTCTCATACAGCATTTAATTGAGGCTACTCTCAACAGGACTCCAAACAGCTGGATGAGGCAACTCTGCACTGTTGACCTCAGCAATGCACCCCAGGGGCCTGGATTCAAACAGCTGAATAAATTTCATAAACCATAAAGGGCAACCTTAAAAATCCTGATGGCTTTCTTCTCAAGTTTCTGTATTGACCTTTTCCCTTGGCCTGAGGCAATAATCCAGTATGGTAGGATGTATCAGTGATTTTCCTGGCCCACACGGAAGAAGTCCATCATTTACAATGACTCCACACAGTGAGGTGAGGCTGAACTGACTACCCTCCAGGGCTGAAGTGTCATCACTGAGCACGTCAGTTAATGGGAGGGACAATACTCTGTCATCTTTTCTAACTGGAAGGCTCCCATTGTAGGAACAACTGCCTACATGGTGTGCAAAAATAGTGAGTAAGTAATTGCTCCTGGAAACTTCCCTGAGTAACCAAGTGTCATGGATTGAGTTGTGTCTCAAAAAAAAAAAAAAAAAAAGTGTTACCTTGGCTAGGCTGTGATTTCCAGTATTGTGGGATTGTCCACCATTTTGTCATCTGATGTGATTTTCCTTTGGGTTGTAAATCCTACCTCTATGATGTTAATGAGGCAGGATTAGAGGCAGTTCTGTTAATGAGTAGAACTCAATCTACAAGATTAGGTTGAGTCTTAAACCAGTCTCTTTTGAGATATAAGAGAGAAGTGAGCAGAGAGACATGGGGACCTCATACTACCAAGAAACAAGAGCCAGGAGAAGAGTGCATGTTTTGGATCTGGGGTTCCTGCTCTGCAGAGTTCCTTGACTAGGGAAGATTGATGACAAAGACTTTCCCCCAGAGCCGACAGAGAAAGAAAGTCTTCCCCTGCAGCTGGCACCCTGAATTCAGACTTCTAGCCTTCTAAACCATCTGAGTGGTATTCGCTCACCCCTGTCCAGAAAACAATGTAAATTGATGAAAAACAAGAAAATTCAAAGTGTTCGAATGTGATCTCAAGCTCACATGTAGATCTGTGAATCCTACTTAATAATCTTGACCCAAGGATTTTTTCTTTCATTTAATGTAAATAATATAACTGCATGATGCTACAAGATTATACATTAAAGGTCTCTGATATGGTAGAGAGAAAGAATTATAAAAATAGAAAATAGAAATGAGTCCTAGAAAAGAACAGTCCATATCTCACTCTCTTCCTCTTTCTTCAGTTTCTAAAGGAACTGTATTCCTGCATTAGCAGTGATCAAAATTCCTTCCAGAAAGTTAGAATTTTGGACCCAGCCAAACATATTGATGTTTTAAAAGTTGATGGAACTAAAGGTAATGAGTTGCTCTAAGAAACAATGTTAGACACCACTGCTGACTCAGATATCTATTTTTAAATTGCAATTTGTTTTCTCCTTCTTGCTATTCTTGTAGCTAGGAGAAGGTGGACTTAAAATTGAGTATCTCAAATATACATGTTTGAAACAGGATTGCATAAAGCTTTACCAGTAATTATTTTTCACTAAATAGTCTTAAAGTTTAATATAGGCATTAAGGTATTTTTGACACCACTTAGAAATGCAGATGTTACAGTCAATACATCAACTCTTTCACCATAAGTACAATAGTTTTTTTTTTAATATCAGAGAGTTCCAGTAAGACTTGTCAAATATAAAGAAACCCTCTTCTATGATTTCAATATTTTACTAAGCCATCAGATGCACTTAAGAGCTTACACTGTTAGCATTCATGCATAATTTGCCATTGTTTCTCTTAATGATGAAAA
The DNA here is from genome assembly GCA_030035585.1 of Dugong dugon. Classification (NCBI taxonomy): domain Eukaryota; kingdom Metazoa; phylum Chordata; class Mammalia; order Sirenia; family Dugongidae; genus Dugong; species Dugong dugon. The sequence goes on along the minus strand of CM057473.1, from coordinate 112,894,945 downwards.
GATTATTTTTGGATTGCTATTTAGTTGCATTTAGCATTAAATGTTTATGAATAATTGATTATAATGGATGTTTTGCTTTAAATTGTAATTTGAAGACTGAATGTTTGGTCCACTTGTAGGAGATTATAACAGTTCTAAAGGTCACAGTAACATACAGGCAAAAATTACATAGACATAAAAATAAATAAAAATGAGGAATAAATTAGATTTGAACCAAAGTCAAGTTGTGTGTAATGAATATTCAACATCAATGGATTCATTCAAATATAAAATCATTTGAGGTCATTCAGTTCACAGCGAATAAAGTATAAAAAATATTCCAACATCAATTATTTCAACATTCTATTGAGGATGAATAGAATTACTTTGAAAAGCTTTAGTTTAATAAAATTATATACAACTCAAAAATATTTGGGGACAATATCCTGAAGGCAATATACTAAACTGTTGTATTAATTTAATTATTTAACTCAATCAATAAGAGGATTGAGAAATGAATTAAGAGGTAGAGAAATGAGGTTTGAACAATATCTTCTTAGCTGAAAATTTTATATGTATGAACCTGATGATATGTGATAGAAACTCAGAAAGGTTTATCTCTCAAATACAGAAGGAAAGGAGATGGTATTCTCTTTAAGAACACCAAAATTTTCATGCCTTTTCTGATTTTGTCAGCCTTTACTGTTTTCTGTGCAGTCCCTGGCTGGTGCAAATGGTTAAGCACTCAGCAGCTAACTGAAAGGATAGTGGTTCAAGAGGTGCCTTGGAAGAAAGACCTAGTGATCTACTTCTGAAAAATCAGCTACCCAGTGGAGCACAGTTCTAAGCTGATATACATGAAGTTGCCATAAATCAAGTCTACAAAATCTACAGCAACTTTTTCTTTTTTTTTTTCTGTATCCTACAAAAAGAGATAGCTCTTACTCCATTGTCTTGGACTATTTCTGGAATTAGAAAGGAGAGTGTCTTAGTTATCTAGTGCAGTTACAACAAAAATACCACAGTTGGGTGGCTTTAACAAACAGAAATTAATTTTCTCACAAGAGGCTAGAAGTCCAAGTTCAAGGTGCCACTCTAGGGGAAAGCCTTCTCTATCTGTCATCTCTGGAGGAAGGTCCTTGTCTCTTTTGTGCTTCAGTTCGTCGGCATCTCCCTTTACCCCATCTCTGCTTGCTCTCTTGGTTGTTTAATCTCTTTTATATCTCAAAAGAGTTGACTTAAGACACACCCTACATTAATACTGCCTCATTAATGTAACAAAGAAAACCCATTCCTAAATGGTATTATAACCACAGTTATAGGAATTAGGATTTATAGTACATAATGTTCGGGGACACAATTCAATCCATAACAGTGGGATTTTTAAAAGTCTGGTGTAAAACTATGGAGCTCAGCTTTTTGCTAACAACAGAATCTGATCACTGATCTCTAATTTGTTTCATGAGATCAGTGTACAACCTCTAGCCATTTTCTTATAATTGATTCTTGACCTTAGTTGCCTATACTTTTCCTTCTAACTGCGTTGTATTCCTTTGCCAGGAGCTACATATGCCCACTCCTCCATCTTGGCTCTTTACTATCTCAGTAGGAATTTAGTTCCAGATGGTTAATCCCAAATTTTGTTGACTCACCCAAATTTAACCGGCTCATGCTCAGCCTTATGCTGATCAATACACAAAGAAGTATGAACACGAAATAGCACCAGTGGGGTAGACGTAATTTTTGTTGTCATCTATCTCGCATCTGTTTTTTATGTATGTATTTTTTGTCCTTCACACCTTCAGTAAGGCATCTTCCTCATCTCCCCTTCCCACCATAGTAAAAGTATGACACAAGTTGGCCGGAGGACCACCATCCTCTTGGACTAATTTGTCCTAGAATGTGTACGTGACTAAGAAAGATCGGGATCATCCCTGTGTACACTAAGAGAGTGCAGTCTCTGCTCCTGAGACCATAACCTGAGACCATAACCTAGAGATGGATCAGTCCTTCCAAAGACACAGGGGGCCTCACTGGAACATGTAGGCCACACACAGGAAAGCGAAGCTCAAAACTGGCAAGAACAAGCGAGATTCCTAACAGCACTCTTGACTCCTGAACGTTTCAGTTAAGACAATCAAAGCATTGTCATTTTTTCTAAAACTAGCTGGAGTGGGTTTCTGTCACTTGCAATTGAAATAAACATAAGTAATTATCTCAACACTAATATTAATTTATTGTATCAACATTAATAATGTCATTATCAACATTACTAATGTAATTGATATTATTTCAATTTAATATTATGTCAATATTTATTAAAACAATATTATCAATATTGGTACTATACCAATATTAATAATTTAAAAATTAATAATTTATCATACCAATATTAATAATATTATAAAATAATAAATATGTTAATAAGTACAAATAATATTAATTATATTGATGCTAAAATATTATTAATGGATATTTTAATAATAATATATAATAAAATTTTAATAATAATATATAACAGTTGAAATCTTTGGTGTAATGGTAGAGATTTAGTTGACTGGATGGAAATGGGTTTTTTGCTTCTCCTACTGATGTTCATGGACTTGAAGTGTACAATAGGGAATCTTTCATTATTGCTACCTTGTACGATTGTGGGATTGGGCTCGTGCAGAAGATTATTATCTTAAAATATATAGCAGTTTCACTTAATGATTTGTTCCATTCCTTTTTGAAAACATGGTCTGTTGTCCTTGGCATGCTGAATGCACGCATCTAGCAAGCTGCTTTATTATTTGTCTTTATACTTGTGCTAACAAAAATCGAACTGCAAGCTTACCAAGAAATAACATTTTTCTAAATAGGTTTATGTCAATTGCACATGTTATTGTAACTGGCAATTACGTTAAATGTGTAAGTCAGTGAAATATGAGTGTGAAAAATAAGATGAAAGCTTTTGAAAGACCAAATAGAACCAAGTCATTAAAATTTACTATTGACTTAAATGTTACACACACACACACACTTACATGCCTAAGTGTGAAAAATATAGGGAGAAATTATAAAAATAGGGGGAATTGTGAAAACTTAACGTTTTGAGCTTACACTGTTTCACACTTTTATTTTCTGACTCCATTTTAAATAAAGAATTTGAGTGATGAAGTTTATGCAGTTTGTTTATGCTCTCAAATCTATAATCCACTTTTTCCATACTCTGCTCTGTATTGTAGGAGGGCAACTACATTTCCCAGGCTCTGTCCTCACTGGCAAATGATTATTTCAGCCGATGAGGGGCACAGGTTTACGAAGGGTAAGAGAAGGACTAAACTAAAACCAAACTTGTTGCCGTCGAGTCGATTCCGACTCCTAGCGACCCTGTAGGATAGAGTAGGACTCCCCATAGGGTTTCCAAGGAGGGGCTGGTGGATTTGAACTGCCGACCTTTTGGTTAGCAGCGGTAGCTCTTAACCACTGCACCACCAGGACTCCAACGGGAGGACAGAAGCCACGATAATGTCTCCTCCTTTGTTTCTATCTGCCTTTAGGTGATGCCTTAGTTATACAGACCTGCTGTAACAGAAACACCACAAGAGAGTGGCTTTAAGAAACAAATTTATTTTCTCACAGTTTAAAAGGTAGAAGTCCAAATTCAGGGTGCCAGCTCTAGGGTAAGGCATTCTTTCTCTGTGGGTTCTGGGGAAGGTCCTTGTCTCTTTTCAGTGTCTGTAAGCCCAGCATTCCTTGGCTCCTTGGTGATCCTCGTGTGGCATGGCATCTACCTTCCCCAAAACTTCTTTTCTTCATTGTTTCATTTGCTCCTTTTGTATCTCAAAAGAGATTGACTGAAGACATATCCTACACTAACACTGTCTCATTAACATAACAAAAAAATATATTCCCAAATGGGATTATAACCACAGACATAGTAGGATTTACAACACATATTTTCTGGGGACACAACTGAGTCCGTAGCGGGTGATACTTCTGGAATGACAGCGTCTCCTCAATGGTCTCTATTCCCACAGTCAGCCACTCGCTCTCTCCCTCTGTGGGCCTAGGTACCTGGTGTCCCTTTCTTCAAGATTCCAGTACTAACCAGGCAACTCCAGCTTCTGAACTCTGCTAAAGGCATCTTCTCTTTTGTCCCTCACCCCCAGAGATAAAATTGGCTTCTTCCAGTTTTCTGGATTGCTTTATCCCGTGGCTAGCTCTTTGAGTAACTCCACAATTGCATCAAATTCCCTCTATTGAATAATATGCGTGGGTCCCACTGTTTTACATGGAACCAGACTAATATAAAGACAAACCATCCACTCTAAAGTGGTTTTTAAGGTAGTATGAAAAGTGAATCCCTTAAAATATTTCTTATCAAGTTTCTTTAACAGAAAGACTTGGATGGTGATGACTTCATCACCACATAATTCTATTTATCCACATCTAATGTCTTCTGTATGTAACTTTTTGGGTTTAGGACCTGGAACAATGGTTAAGAGCTTGGTTGCTAATCAAAATGTCAGCAGTTCAAATCCACCAGCTGCTCCTTGGAAACCTTATGGGGGCAGTTCTATCCTATAGGGTCACTGAGTTGGAGTCGACTCGACGACAGTGGATTTGGTTGTTTTGTTTTGTTTTTTGGCATTGGAGTAAATGAACTGAGCAGAACACATATTGAACTTAATCCCAACCACTTTCAAAGGGGCGTGCCAGTGAAGATTAATGTTTGGTAAGGCTTGTTTTTCTCTGCACATGCCCTGCACTCACTTAAATACATCATACCATCTTTGCTGTAAAAACATAAGACACAGGGGGTAGTCCTTGAGTATTTCTAACTACATGTGTTTTAATAAAGAGAATTGATAATAGGAATGTAGTCCGCTAGGCTCTAATTAAAAAAAAAAAAAAGTGGCTCTATGGAAGTTTCCCATTTTCTGATGAGTCATTTTATACCAAACCAAATATCCAAAGAAATCACACTTACAAAATTTGCCAGTGTAGGTACAGTTTACATTCCTGATGTTTGAACAAGATCTTAAATCCATATATGCGGACTGGTAAGAACGAATCACAAATCTGATGCTAAACTCCAATGCTTAATGAAATAAACGTGGGAAAAGTCGATTCACTCATGAACCATAAAGGAAAAATAAAAGAAGTATTTTAAAGTTTTTAAACAAGATCTTTTGACAGAAAAGGTGATGAGAGACTCTAATTAGTTGAAAATTTTCTCCATTATATTAGAGTTAGGTCAATAGTTCCGTTATAATACATGAAAGTTTTGAGTGGTATTTTTTAATTGTTTTAAGTGTTGTATATTTCTGATATTATTCACATTTTTTATTTCGTCTCATTTCAATCTTTATAAGTTGTATTTTGCAAGCAATCTGTCAATTTCACCAAAATTTTCGAATGTATTTTCCTAAAGTTATTTACCTTGATCCCTCTTTTCATATCCATGAGTCCCTGAGTGGCACGAACTGTTAAGCGGTGGGCCACTAACTGAAAGGCAGGCAATTCGAATTCACCCAGAGACACCTTGGAAGAAATGCCGGGTGATCTGCTTCTGAAAGGTTGAAGCTATGAAAACCCTATGGAGCACAATTCTGCCCTGAAACATACGGGGTCACCTTGAGTTAGAATCCACTTGATGGCAGCTAGTATTTTTAATCATATAAATGTCTATAATGTATGTAATGGAAACCTTTATTTCAGTCCTACTACTTGCAATTATTATTTTTCCTTTATTTTTCTTGATTAATCATACTAGAGATTTACTAATATTAATCTTTTCAGGGAATAAACTTCTACCTGTATTGATTTCTTTCTATTCTATATCTATTTTCTATTTCTTTTTTTTCCTGCTATTATTTTTATCCTAATTTCTGTGAAGTTAATTTATTGTTTTTCTGTATCCTTAGTTGGAAGTTGGAAGTCAAAAGTCAAAATTATTTTAATCTTTTTTTTTTTTTTTCTTACTTTCTAATACATGCATTTAATGCCATGCATTTTCATCTAAGTCACTGCTTGGCTGCATGCCATATGTTTTGATATGTTCATTATCACTTGGCTTAAACCATTTTCTAATTTACTTTCTGATGTTATTCTTTAACTCATGGGTTTTTATTTATTTACAAAGTTGTAATCTTTTTTTTTTATTATTATCCTTTAGATGGCGGTTTACAGAGCAAGTAGTTTCTCATTAAAGAGTTAGTACACATATTGCTTTATGACAATGCTTAACAACCCCATGACATGTCAACACGGTCCCTTCTCAACCTTGGGTTCCCTGTTACTAGCTTTCCTGTCCCCTACTGTCTTCTAGGCGTTGTTTTTGGACTGTTGTGCCCCATTAGTCTTGTTTTGATTTATGGGGCTGTCTAATCTTTGGCTGGAGGGTGAACCTCAGGAGTGACTTCATTACTGAGCTAAAAGGGTGTCCGGGGGCCATAATCTCAGGGTTTCTCCAAGTCTCTGTCAGGCCAGTAAGTCTGATCTTTTTTTGTGAGTTAGAATTTTGTTCTACATTTATCTCCAGCTGTGTCCAGGACCCTCTGTTGTGATCCCGGTCATAGCAGTCAGTGGTGGTAGCCGGGCACCATCTAGTTGTAGTGGACTCAGTCTGGTGGAGGCCGTGGTAGTTGTGGTCCCTTAGTCCTTTGGACTAATCTTTCCCTTGTATCCTGTTGTCTTCATTCTCCCTTGCTCCCGAAGGGGTGAGACCAGTGGAGTATCTTAGACGGCTGCTCAGAGGCTTTTAAGAGCCCAGATGCTACTCACCAAGGTAGAATGTGGTTTCTTTATAAACTGTGTTATGCCAGTTGAGCTAGATGTTCCCCAAGACCAACTCATGGGTTATTTAGAAGTGTGCTAGTTAATTTGCCATCATGTGGTAGTTTTTTACTTCTTTTTGTGTTCTTATTATACAGAGGTCAGAAACATTCACTGAATTGTATATGTCATTAAAACAAATAGATCTTTGCTACTAGATATATAGCCTATTTTGGTAAACGTTTTACCTACACGCTGAAAGAATTTGTATCCTGCAGTTGTTGTATATAACTCTCTATACACATCAGTTAGTTCAAGTGAGTTAATCCTTACGTTTAAATCTAGTGATTTCTCCTTTTTTTTTTAAATCAGTTCAGGAGATAAGCATGTAAAATCTCAAGTATAATTCTAGGATTGTCTATTTTCTATGTTTGAAGTGATTAGCCATCCACATTTATAATTGTTATGACTTCTTATTTATTTGAGCTTTTTTATTATTATGAAAGACCCATCAATATCTATCCTGATGCTTCTTAACTTAAGGAATTTTTCTGGGGAGGGTGACAATAACATAGCCATTTCAGATACGTCTTTTTTGTTACTGATTGTATGATGCACTCTTTTGCTCTTTTGCTTTAAATTTTGTTGCATCTTTATATTTAAAAGTATCTTTTGGAAAATTATAAATCATTTTTATTTATTATCTACTCTGATAATCTTTTATATAGGTATAATTGACACGCAATGAACTGCATATATTTAAAGGGTACATTTGGTAAACTTCACCATAATTTATAGTGACAAAAAGCAGATCAGTAACAATATTTACTGATTTATTTTCCCTTTTTCACCTTCTATTGGACTAATGAAGTACTGAATAATTATTGTTATTATAACATTACTTCTTCCAGTTGTTGTAGCCACTCCACAGTATCAGGATAGACCCTCCACACAAAATTCAATTCGGATTTTGAGACTGATGACCCCACACACACGCAAGAGGTTGTGAAGAGGTTTATCACTCATACAGTGAAGCATTTTTGTGAGAGCAGGCAGGGTGATGCTCCCAAGCTTGTCTCAAATGGCTTAAGAGAGCAGGGAAAGGAGACTGACTTAGAGATTTGTGGTGGGCAGGGGCTTGGGCTGGGGTGAGGGCTTCCCCCTGTGGCCTGGGACTGGTGTGTTGTGAAACCCCTTCTCGTGACAAAGAAAGCTTCCAGGCTTTCCTATCATCTGTGGAGCAGGAGCAGAAAAGAGATTGGTGGGGCTTGAAAGCTGTCAGCAGTCAAACATAAAACATGGTGTCATACTCTAGTACACCATCACCAACCATGTAGTGAACATTCTTTTATTTTTATCTTAGTAGTTACCCTAAGTAACAAAATATTTTATGTATTACACTTTATTTTAAACGTATAATTTTGTCATTTCTCTAACAACATAGGCACCTCTCAACAGGGATTCTGGCTCTTCAGTGTGTGGCACTTATTCCTACAACATGACATTTAGAAGGACTCAAGGGAAAGTGTGTGGTTTTCACTAAAGAGGTTCCACCCTGCGTGTGTGTAAACTGCAAAAGCTCCCCTTCACTGTGAAGCTGCTGAAGTCTGTGATCATCTCAGCCCTCCTCTGAAAGCTTCCCCTTAGGCTTTCCAGAGCCTCTCCTTGCTCATTTGAAGTTTGAGTCATCCAGAAACCTGAGAGAACGTCCCACAAATGTTGTAGACACTCCTTCACTCAAATTCTCTCCACTTTCACTTGGAAATTGCCCTGTTGTTAAAAGCTGCAGTGAACATTGTGCCCACTTTTTGTACCCTGTGCTAGCTGCTGTCCACTCAGCTTTATAAAACCAGTTTTTTTTTAAATGTAAATTCACAAGTTTTTTTTGTAGTTATTTAATGTGAGAAAATGAGGCCATTATGGCTGGAACCTAAAATCTGAATTTTAAATTACGTGTATATGAGACCTGTTACAGAACTCAACCTTAGTACTACATTACAAAGAACTCAAAGTTCTTAACATGACCTTCATGCCATCCACAGTCTAAATTCAATCTCAAAAATTAGGAGAGTAAGTTCATGGAGGAAAACAAAGGCCTCTCCTTCTTAAGGAACAGTTATGTGAGAAGTAGTTTTTGAATGGTATCCCCTTCTGTAAGGGTAAGAGTATCTCCTATTCATGTGTTTCTGTTTGCAAACACTTTCTGTGCCTCTACTGTGAACCAGACAGCTTCACAGGGATTCTCCTGCATACTGACAGCTCTGAGAAGAACATACCACTGTTAGCCCATTTTGCAGATAAGAATGCGAAATTTCAGTTTATCTAAGGTCTCAAAGAAAGCAGTAAGCAAGGACTCAGTGTGGAATCGAGGCAAAAAGATTCCAAATTCAGGGTGTTTTGCATGTTGTTACATTACTTCTGACTTCATTCATGAATAACTACCATTTTAAGATATTTCTCATTGATGTGGATAGAAAATGTCCCTGAAACTTTAGATGCATATTCCAAATCCATTGATATTTAAAAGATAATTAGTAAGGAAATTAAATAAATGCAGTTTTCTGTTTCAATTTCTTGATTCCTTTTTCCTAACTTTTATGCTGTCAAGTGTTTTGCCATTATCACTATGACGTTTAGGTTTGAGTTAACTTTTTTTATAACTGGCTATGTGGTTTTCTGAACAAAAAACATCATTTATTTAAATTAATATGATGTCAGCATTGATTTATTCTGTAATTATTCCTAAAATGTTTTAATGTTTTAAGTGGTTTTCTAGTTAAAGTGGAAAATAATATCCTGTGAATTATTTTGGGGGAGGGGTATAAGAGTAAGCTATAGTAGATATATCTTACTTCTTACCATTATAGCCTACTGTTAAGATCTTCATTAATATAAACATCCTCTGTCTCTCTTGAGGGAGGGATATAAGAGTAAGCTATAGTAGATATATCTTACTTCTTAACATTATAGCCTACTGTTAAGATCTTCATTAATATAAACATCCTCTGTCTCTCTTGAGGGAGGGATGTAAGAGTAAGCTATAGTTGATATATCTTACTTCTTAACATTATAGCCTACTGTTAAGATCTTCATTAATATAAACATCCTCTGTCTCTCTTGAGGGAGGGATGTAAGAGTAAGCTATAGTAGATACATCTTACTTCTTAACATTATAGCCTACTGTTAAGATCTTCATTAATATAAACATCCTCTGTCTCTCTTGAGGGAGGGATGTAAGAGTAAGCTAGAGTAGATATATCTTACTTCTTACCATTATAGCCTACTGTTAAGATCTTCATTAATATAAACATCCTCTGTCTCTCTTGAGGGAGGGATGTAAGAGTAAGCTATAGTAGATATATCTTACTTTTTACCATTATAGCCTACTGTTAAGATCTTCATTAATGTAAACATCCTCTGTCTCTCTTGAGGGAGGGATGTAAGAGTAAGCTATAGTAGATATATCTTACTTCTTAACATTATAGCCTACTGTTAAGATCTTCATTAATATAAACATCCTCTGTCTCTCTTGAGGGAGGGATATAAGAGTAAGCTATAGTAGATATATCTTACTTCTTACCATTATAGCCTACTGTTAAGATCTTCATTAATATAAACATCCTCTGTCTCTCTTGAGGGAGGGATGTAAGAGTAAGCTAGAGTAGATATATCTTACTTCTTAACATTATAGCCTACTGTTAAGATCTTCATTAATATAAACATCCTCTGTCTCTTTCTTTCTCTTTCTCAAGGTTGAAGTGGGGAGAGCAGGGTGACTGAGAGTTAAACTCATGTTCTAGAAATTCAATAAAATCTTCATTCTCCATAATTTTCAGCATGAGTTTTAATGTCTTTTAGAAACATGAGGATAGTTTAAAGTGTCACTGAGACACACATTTCTCAAAGAGATTTTATATTAAATTGTTAAGTGAATTAAAGACAGCATTACATTAACATACTGGTTGTTTATTGGATACCCAATGAGTGAATCAGTTTTTTAAAAAGACAGGTGCCTCAAGGGTAAAAGTGATTGGCTCATTGTTCATTGAATCCTGGTATAGCACAAAGTGGTGAATAAAATATACATAAATAGAAAGTTCTGGGCTTACTTTCAGCTATTTGGCAATAGTATTCAATCACCATGTGCAACCATTCTCTTCAGTTCACGGGAAACCACTTCTGCCACAGGCATATACATAACTTGTGACCACTGGCAAATTTCCGAAAAGAAGGAGACATTAGATACACAAACATACACTGAGAAACTCTGATGCCGTTGCAGTAGTGAATGTGCTACGTCTGTGTATTTCCAAGGTTTCATATTGGCAGTGATACCAAAATACAGTGCATGCTCTGTTAAGTACATTTTCAAATCACATTGAATGGAATCATGGAATGGGGGAGCTTTGGCTGCCGTAGGAGGCAGTAAATATGCCAATACCTAAAATTATTCACAGGGCTATGCACTGAACATTGCCATACAAATCAGGACACAGGCAAGTCATGTCAAAAGCCTTGGCAGAATTAAATGACAAATAAAGCTCTTGCCTGGGAATGCCTATTAGAAAATCACCCACTGGCATCCTACAAAATGCCATAGATACCAGTAGGCAGGGAAAAGAATTCATGTGGGAGCAAGACAGATGGCAGTGGCTAAAGCAGTGGCCAAGAATTGCATGCTACTGTATCCACGCCAAAAAAAAACAAAAACAAAAAAAAAAAACTGCCGTCTAGTTGATTCCAACTCAGCAACCCTATAGGACTGAGTAAAACTGCTCTATAGGGTTTCCAAGGCTGTAAATCCTTACGGAAGCAGACTGCCACATCTTTCTGCTGCAGAACAGCTGGTGGGTTCAAACCACTGACCTTTCAGTATCCATGCAGGCATCCTAAATCTTGGCACTAGAAGAAGTTGGCAATCACTGCAGTTTGGCTTACTGCTATCCAAGTCTGATACTCCTAAGTCAATGGCTGTTTTTTCCCCAAATTGTGAGTAAATTAATGATAATCAGGCAGTGAAATTTGGCTGGGATTACTTCTCCAATACAGTCTTAGAAGCTACTATTGAATTGCAGTACACGTTTTTTGTGTATCTTTTCCATATATGCCACCGTAGGATTTCTGTATTCTTCTGGGTTCAGCTCCAACATAAAGAGCACTGATGTTGTCACTCCTATCCTTACAATAAGAAAGGGCTAAGGAAGCTGAAAATCAGTGGCTTTTCTTGGACAAATTAGAGAATTGAGATCGAAGGGTAAAACACCACCCAAAGTCTGGAGAGACGGAAAAGATCCAGAGAGTCACAGCCAAGATCTTACCTGAAGCAGAAAGTGGTGAAGCCGTTAACTGGTATGAGCACTTAAAATCTGATGAATGGATGGAGGTTGAGTGTGGACTAATGTAAGACTGAGAACTCCTGCAAGCCAGTCTTGGGGGAGGCCTTTGGGGTTATCTCCAAGAACTCTACTATGTTCTCATGGTGAAAAGTCAAGAAAGATCCTCTCCTAGCTCTGGAAGGGGAGGGGAAGAGTAACCACTGGAAAATATACCAAGAGTGTTCCCTACGACAAGAGCTTACTTTTCAGGGAAAAAGACTTATCCAGAGCCTCATTCCACCCAAGGGAGGGCATTTTTCCTACTGTAGCATCGTCTAGCCTTCTTGTCTCATACATGGGGAGGTGGACATTAAACACATTTTTGAAGTTCACAGTCCAGAGACACATACCACATAAAAGACTGAAATTTAATCATAAGATTATAGAACGCTTCTCTTCCTCCACCTCTTGTCCTCACACTAATGGTGCTCTAATATAACGATGGTGGATTACGGATGACAAAGCTGCAAAACACAGACTCTCTGATGAGGAATAAGCAGAGGAGTTCCAAGTGAACAGTGAGAACAAAAATGATACCAGAGGAATCTGAAGTCTCTTGTATCTACAGTGACAGCAAATACGGAACACAGTTGAGCTCTCAGATTAACATTAAACTTTACACTAAAATCTGATTCACCTCAATTCCTATACCTCAGATATACTGGCCAAGTTTCACAAAACTACCAGGTATTCTAACATAAAAGGAAAAGACTGAGTCTGAAGAGGGGGGAAAAAAACACACACACAGTATTACAACCAGACACAGACATGACACAAACGTTGGAATAGTCAGGCAGGATGTTTAAAATAACCATGATTATTACGTTAAAAGCTCTAATGGAAAAAGTAGACAACATGCAATAAGACGAGTGAGTGAGGTAAGCAGAGAGATAGAAACTTTAAGAAGGAATTGAAAGGAAAGACTAGAAATAAGATAGACTCACCAGGAGACTGGACATGGTCAGAGTAAAAGTTGGTGAGCTTGAAATACGTCGATAAAAGCTTTTACTTTAAATTCGAAGAGAAAACTGTCTCACACAGAGCAGTCAGAAGATCCAAGAAGAGTGGTGCAATTTGAAAAGATGTACATGTAACTGGGTATTAGAAGGGCAAGTAAGAGCATGGAGGAGAAAAAATATTTGAACTAATCATGACTGGGATTTTCCAAAATTAATGAGATACAAAACCACAGAGCCAGGAAACTCAGAGAACATCAATCAAGATTGTTGTGGTTAGTTGCCCTCATGTGGATACTGAAAATTCAGTTTGCAGAAAACTGCAGACAATAAGGAAAAACTGGAAAGAAGCCAGATTGGGGGGAAAAAAAAATCACCTGCCTATAGTGGGATAAAGATAAGAATAATAGCAGACTTCTCATCAGAAGCCATGCAAGCAAGGAAAGAGTGATGTTAAATCTTTAAAGTATTGAAGAAAAGAAAGAGGCCAAAAACAGTAATCTAGAAGTCTATATCCAGAGTAGTTAATGTTCAAAAGAGAAGGAGGAATAACAGCTTTCACAAATAAACAAAACTGACCTTCCAGCAACAAATGTTGAAAGAAGTTCTTAGGGGAGAAGGGAGGTAAGTCAGACTATCAGGTCTAGATGAAGAAAGGAAGAGTATTTGAGAAGGGATAAATAAAAGTAAACTGAAATATTTTCTTTTTCTTTATTGATTTAAAAGTAACTGTCTCTGTAACAGTAGAAAAGTATAGGTGATTATAGCATATGAATAAGTAAAAGGAAAGACAGCAATAACATAAAGGATGACAGAGATGACTTGGAAATACTACTGTATGTATGTCTGTACTATATGTGAAGCAGTAGAATCTTATTTGAAAGTGACTTAGATAAGTTATAAATGTATATTAGAAACTCTAGGGCAAGCACTATTAACTTTTTTAGAAAAAGTATAATTAATATGCTAAGAGAGGAGATAAAAGTGGAACATATAAAAATCACAGTTAACATCAGAGAAAGCACAAAATATGGGAAACAAAGAACAAATGCAACACATTGGTAACAGTTACAACCATGGTAGATATTAGTGATTATGATTTGAAGTCGACCCAGCAACATATAACAACAACGAAGTATTAATAATCGTTCTAAATGTGAAAAGTATAAATAACCAATTGTTATTAGGTGCCGTCAAGTTGATTCCAACTCATAGTGACCCTATGTACAACACAACGAAATACCCAATTAAAAGACAGAAATTGTCAGAGTTGATTAAGAAAAAAGAGAATAGAAAACAACAATATGGTGTCTACAAGAAATTCACTTTCTATATAAGGACACAAGTTAAAAGGTATATGCCATGCTAATACTAATCAAAATAAAGATGGATTTGCTATATTAATTAAAGTATACTTCTGAACAAGAAAATTAATCAGGGATGAAGAATGGTATTGCATAAATGATAAAAAGATAAATTCTACAAGAAGACAAACAGCCCTTAATGTGTATGCACCTAACAACAGAGCATCAAAAAATGTGAATAAAAAACTGAGAGGGAGCAACAGAAAATGGTGCTCTAGGCAGAAGCACCACGCCGACCCTCCACAGCAAAGATCTGAAAAACTAAGCTGAACAGAGAATACAACAATCCTGAAACCCTAAAACATCAAATGAAGAGATAAAGAACTCAGCCAAGCACCAAATGGAGTGAGAAAACTGACAAAGAACAGAGAGCTAGGAGAGATTCATACAGAAGTCCCCTACCAGCTAACGCAGCGCGGATCTGCCATCTTGGACTCCTATTGGAGACCAGCAAACAGAGGGTATGAGAAAGCAGCCTCACGGAGCATCCAGCGGGAGACAAAACAACTGGTAATTTGCGATATACGCTTTCCCACCCACCACCCTTCTTCACCCCAACTCGACCTCCTCTGCTTTCCGCAGCCACAATCTCTTGGCTGGGAATCACTGGCTGCTTGGATTCCACACACCCCAACGGGCCGGCTCTCTGAGTGCCATTTGTTGGCTGCTGGTGTTGCTTTTTTCCACTTCTTATGATTTCTTCCTTACCTCTCACCACCTCCCCCTCCTTTGCTCAAATACCTGGCTCCGTGCGCCATCTTTGCTTCTTCCTGAGGGGCTGTAGAGCTCCGTAAGAGTGTGGAGAGGCAGAGCTCTGGTAATTTGTGATATACGCTTTCCCACTCCCTACCCTTCCTCACCCACACTTGGCCCTCTCTGCTTCCTACGGACACAGTCTCTTGTCGGAGAAATACCAGCCCGCACTGGCTGGCTCTCTGAGTGCCATTTGTTGGCTGCTAGTGTTGCTTTTTTTTCTGCTTCTTTTGATTTCTTCCTTACCTCTCAACACCTCCCCCTCCTTTCGCTCAAATACCTGGCTCTGTGCCCCATCTTTGCTTCTTCCTGAGGGGTTGTGGAGCTCTGCTCGAGTGTGAAGCTGCTTCCCAGTCTTGGCTGCCGCGCTGGTGGGATTCCGGGGCTTTTGTTCTTTTGTTTGTTTTGAATTGTTTGTTTGTTTTCTTTTCCTTTTCTTGAGTTGGGAGCCCTTTCTGGCCAGGCAGTGCTGCGTGGAAATGACACCTCGCCCTCGGCTTGCACAGACGTGCATAGGGATCCCTGAGGGCATTTCTTTTTTTGTTGGGTTTTTTTTTTTTTTTCTGTTTTTTGGGGGCCTTTCTTGTTCTTTTTTTTTAAATTTGTTTTATTTTCTTTTCCCTCTTTCTCCCTTTTTGTCTTTCTTCATTGTTAAGTTTCTCATCTCTCTATATCTTCCTTCTCTTTCTGTTCCCTGAATACCTGGTGTGGTATACCACTATGCCTTCTAGCCAGGCTGTACTGCAACACCTGAGAGCAACTTCACCAGATCTCATAGCCGCACCAGTGGGATCCCTGGGGAACTTTGCAGTTCTTTAATGTTTCCAATTTTTATTTATTCATTCTTTTCTTCCTCTTCCCCTTTCTGTTTTTCTCCATTTCATAGTCTCTCATCTCTCCACTCAAACGGCAACGCCCTTAGCATTCTTTTTTATTGGTATGTTTTTGGCTCCTGTTCCTCCCTCCTCTCTCCCATATCCATCTTAGCTTCACACATAACAATCTCCCTGCTGCATCCTGCCTACCTGCAGCATGCGCTTGACATCACACAGCCAAGCAGCACAGGCACGGCCTACTGGAACCTGCCCGACACTGATTACCGACCCGCTCTGGTGGCCATAGTAGGTGCCACAAACAACATGTTCCAGTAACTCCTCTTCAGCTACACCTGCCCTGCTGTGCCATAACTGAGTGACTGGCCCTGCCAGTTGGAGAAGGAGGCAAAAAGTATTGTGCCCACAGAAGAGCAAACAACAAAGAACACACAGTCTGCCGGCTCAGACATAGTCAAATTTCAAAAAAAGAGGGGGATGAAACAAATCTACAATCAACAAATGAGAAAAATAACTACTGAATATCCCGAAGACAGCAGACAATATCAAAACGTTTACAAAAACAGGACAGGATGGTTCCAATAGGCGTCCAAAATAAAATACCAGATGACTCTCCAGTGGAAGAAAATGCACTAGAACTACATGATAGGGAATTCAAATCTCTAATACTCAGAATTCTCCAAGAGCTGAGGCAAAAAGCTAACAAACATGAGAAAAAAATAGACAAATTAATGGAAAATACAGACAAAAAATTGGAAGAATTCAGGAAGATGATGCAGGAACAAAATGCCAAAATAAATTCACAACTAGTAATTATACAGAAACAACAATTAGAAATCCAAAAGATAAACAACAAGATTTCAGAAATAGATGATGTCATAGAAGGGCTGAGAAGCAGATTTCAAATGGTGGAAGACAGGATCAGTGGAATTAAAGACAACACTTGGATACAACTCTGTTTCAGGAAAACTCAGAAAAAAGAACAAAGAGAAATGAAGAGACACTGAGAATTATGTGGGATACAATCGAAAGCAAAAATTTTCGAGTGATTGGAATTCCAGAACAGGGGGAAACAACAGGAAACACAGAGAGGATCATTGAAGAACTGCTGACAGAAAGCTTCCCCAATATCATGAAAGATGAAAAATTGGCCATCCAAGAAGCTCAACGAACCCCATATAGGAGAGATCCCAAAAGAAAATCACCAAGGCATATCATAATCACACACGTAAAAACCAAAGAAAACAAAGACTCCTGAGAGAAGCTTGTTAAAAACAAGAAGTCACATACAGAGGAGAAACAGTAAGACTAAGCTCAGATTCTTCAGCAGAAACCATGCAGGCAAGAAGGCAATGGAATGACATATATAAAATCTTGAAAGAAAAAAATAGCAGGCCAAGGATAATATATCCAGCAAAACTGTCATTCAAATTTGATAGTGAAATTACGTCATTTCCAGATAAACAGAAATTAAGGGACTATGTAAAAGTCAAACCAAACTTACAAGAATTATTAAAGGGAGTTTTTCGATCTGAGGACAAAGAGCTCAGCTCACAGGCAGAATATAGGATGCAGGATCGTACCAGCCAGATACCAATCTAGGAGATGAACTCTCAAGGACTATCCAAAACCAAAAGAAATACAACAGGGAATCAGAGAGGTCGATGGATGACAACAACATCAAAACAATGAAAGAGGGAATAAACGGCATAGGTATAGAACCTTCTAATGGAGAGGAAGGCAAGGTGATGCCAAGTAATGGTAGACTGCTTCAAACTTAGAAAGATAAGGGTAAAATTAATGGTAACCACAAAGAAAGTTAACAAACATACTCTTCAAAAAAAGAGGAAAAACAAAGTATCAGCAAAAACAAAACCTACAAAAACAAAAGAAATGAAAAAAAAAAAAAAAACCACAAACAAAAGTAACTCAGCACAAGAGAGTAAGAACAAAGAAAACGTCAGCACCAAAAAAAAAAGCACTACAAAATGACAGCAACAAACTCACATCTATCAATAATTACACTGAATGTAAATGGACTCAATGCACCCATAGAGACGGAGAGTGACCGAATGGATAAGAAAGCAGGATCCATCAATATGCTGTCTACAAGAGACACACCTTAGAAACAAAGATGTGAATTTATTAAAAGTCAAAGGTTGGAAAAAATATACCAAGCTAACAACTACCAAAAAAGAGAAGGAGTGGCAATTCTAATCTCAGATAAAGTAGATTTTAAAACAAAATCTACCACAAAAGACAAAGAAGGACGCTGTAGAATGATTAAGGGGACGATCCATCATGAAGACATAACCATAATAAACATCTACGCACCAATGACAGGGCTCCAAAATACATAAAACAAACTCTAACAACACTGAAAAGAGAAACTGAGAGTTCCACAATAATAGTAGGAGACTTCAACACACCACTCTCAGTAAAGGACAGAACAACTAAGAAGAAACACAGAAAAGATACAAAAGACCTAAAGGGCACAATCAGCCAGCTTGACCTCATAGACATATATAGAACACTGCATCCAACCGCTGCAAAGTACACCTTCTTTTCCAATGCACATGGAATGTTCTCCAGAACAGACCACATCTTAGGCCACAGAACAATCCTCAGCAAGATCCAAAAAGTTGAGATAATTCAAAGTATCTTCTCTGACCACAATGCCATCAAGGCAGAAATTAACAATAGAAAGAGCAAGGAAAAAAAATCAACTCCATGGAAACTGAATAATACCCTGCTTACACATCAGTGGGTAATAGAAGAAGTCAGAGATGGAATCCAAAAATTCCTAGAATCAAATGAGAATGAAAACACATCATACCAAAACCTTTGGGACACAGCAAAGGCAGTCCTCACAGATCAATTTATAGCAATAGATGCACATATGAAAAAAGAAGAAAGGGACAAAATCAAACATTAACTACAGAACTCAAACAAATAGAGAACAGCAAAAAAAGCCCACAACCACCAGAAGAAATGAAATAGTAAAAATTAGAGCAGAAATAAATGAAATAGAGAACAGAAAAACAATAGAAACAATTGACGAAACCAAAAGTTGATTCTTTGAAAGAATCAACAAAATCGACAAACCACTGGCCAGACTGACAAAAGAAAAACAGGAGAGGACACAAATAACCCAAATAAGAAATGAAATGGGGGACATTACTACAGACCCAACTGAAATAAAAAGGGTTATAATAGAATATTATGAAAACTATACTTCAACAAATTTGAAAACCTAAGAGGAAATGGACACATTTTTAGAAACACGCGGCCTACCCAAACTACAAAAAAGTGATGTTGAAAATCTGAACAAGAAAAGAGATTGAAAAGGTAATAAAAATAACTCCCAACCAAAAAAAGCCCTGGCCCAGATGGCTTCACTGGAAAATTCTGAAAAACATTTACAGAAGAGGTTGTACCAGTACTACTCAAGCTATTTGAGAGCATAGAAGAGGAAGCAACACTTCCAAATTCATTCTGTGAAGCCAGCATAACGCTGATACCAAAACCAGGCAAAGACATCACAAAAAAAGAAAATTACAGACCAATATCTCTCATAAATATAGATGCAAAAATTCTGAACAAAATTCTAGCCAATAGAATTCAGCATCATATCAAAAAAATCATACACCATGACCAAGTAGGATTCATACCAGGTATGCAAGGATGGTTCAACATTAGAGAATCAATCAACGTAATCCACCGCATAAATAAAAAGAAAGAAAAGAATCACATGATCATCTCAATTGATGCAGAAAAGGCATTTGACAAAGTCCAACACCCATTCCTGATAAAAACTCTCAATCGAATAGGTATAGAAGGGAAATTTCTCAACATGATAAAGGGCATCTATGCAAAACCAATGGCCAACATCATTCTTAATGGAGAGAGGCTGAAAACATTCCCCTTTAAAACAGGAACAAGACAATGATGCCTTTTATCACCACTCCTATTTAACATTGTGCTGGAAGTTCTAGCTAGAGCAATAAGGCAAGAAAAAGTAAAAATAAAGGGCATCCAAATTGGTAATGAAGAAGTTAAACTGTCACTGTTGGCAGATGATATGATAATATACATAAAAAACCCTAAAGCTCCATGGGAAATCTACTGGAACTAATAGAAAGATTCAGCAGAGTAGCAGGATACAAGATAAACATTCAAAAATCAGTTGGATTCCTATACACCAATAAGGAGAACGATGAAAAGGAAATCAGGAAAACAATACCATTTTCAATAGCCCCTAAAAAGATAAAATACTTAGGAATATATCTGATCAGGAATGTAAAAGACCTATACAAAGAAAACTATAAACCACTACTGCATGAAACCCAAAGGGATCTACATAAATGGAAAAACATCCCATGCTCATGGATAGGCAGACTCAACATTGTGAAAATGACAATTCTACCCAAAGCAATTTACAAATACAACGCAATCTCGATCCAAATACTGACAACATTCTTCAAAGAGATGGAAAAGCTAATCATTAACTTTATATGGAAAGGGAAGAAGCCCCGAATAAGTAAAGCACTACTGGAAAAGAAGAATAAAGTTGGAGGACTCACACTACCTGACTTCAGAACCTACTATAGAGCTACAGTAGTAAAAAGAGCCTGGTACTGGTACAACGACAGATACATTGACCAATGGAACAGAACTGAGAACCCAGATGTAAATCCATCCACCTATGGTCACCTGATCTTTGACAAGGGCCCAAAGTCCATCAAAAGGGGAAAAGACAGTCTTTTTAACGAACAGTGCTGGCAAAACTGGATATCCATCTGCAGAAACATGCAACAGGACCCATACCTCACGCCATATACAAAAACTTCTTCAAAATGGATCAAAGACCTGAATATAAAGCCTAAAACTATAAAGTTGATAGAAGAAAAAATAGGACCAACACTTCAGTTCTTAATACATGGCATTAACAGGATACAAACCATAACCATCAATGCACAAACCCCAATATATAAGGTCGATAACTGGGATCTTTTAAAATCAAATGCCTATGCTCTTCAGAAGACTTCACTAAAAGAGTAAAAAGAGAACCTACAGTTTGGGAAAAAAATTTTGGACAGTAAAAGTCAGACAAATGTTTAACCTCCATAATCTACAAAAAAATCCAACACCTCTACAAGAAAAAGACAAATAATCCTATTAAAAAATGGGCAAAGGAAATGAACAGCCACTTCACCAAAGAAGACATTCAAATGGCCAGCAGACACATGAGGAAATGCTCGTGATCACTAGCCATTAGAGAAATGCAAATTAAAACCACAATGAAATACCATCTCACCCTGGCATTACTGGCATGAAGCAAAACACTGGAAGTAACAAATGTTGGAGGGGCTGCAGGGAGATCAGATCTCTTATGCACTGCTGGTGGGAATGCAAAATGATACAACCATTTTGGAAAATGATATGGTGGTTTCTCAGAAAGGTAGAAATAGACATACCATTCGATCCAGCAATCCCACTCCTAGGAATATATCCTAGAGAAATAAGGGTC
This sequence comes from Dugong dugon, assembly GCA_030035585.1. Lineage (NCBI taxonomy): Eukaryota > Metazoa > Chordata > Mammalia > Sirenia > Dugongidae > Dugong > Dugong dugon. The sequence goes on along the minus strand of CM057473.1, from coordinate 112,873,393 downwards.
GTCACTCGAATAGACATATGCACACCTGTGTTCATGGCAGCATTGTTGACAATAGCAAAAAGATGGAAACAATGTAGATGCCCATCAGCAGATGAATGGATAAACAAACTATGGTACCTACACACAATGGAGTACTATGCAATGAGAAAGAACAACAGTGAATCTGTGAAGCATCTCATAACATGGATGAAACTGGAGGACATTATGCTGAGTGAAATAAGTCAACCACAAAAGGACAAATATTGTATGAGACCGCTATTGTAAAAACCCATGAAAAAGTTCACACACAAAATGTAACAATCTTTGTTGGTTACCAGGGATGGGAGAGGTGGGGGGGGGAATATTAAATAGGCAATAGATAAGTGGTATCTTGGGTGAAGGGTGAGACAGTACACAATAGAGGAGAAACTAGCACAACTTGTACAAGGAAAGCTCATGGAAGCCCCATAGACACATCCAAACTCCCTGAGGACTGAATTGCTGGGCGGAAGGCTGTGGGGACCATGGTCTCAGGGAACATCTAGCTCAATTGGCATAACACAGCTTATAAAGACAATATTCTACATTCTACCATGGTGAGTAGTGTCTGGAGTCTTAAAAGCCTGTGAGCGGCCATCTAAGATACTCCACTGGTCTCATCCCTTCGGGAGCAAGGGAGAATGAAGAGAACAGGATACAAGGAAAAGATTAGTCCAAAGGACTAATTGTCCACTGCTACCAAGGCCTCCACTGGACTGAGTCCAGTACAGCTAGAGGGTGCCCGGCTACCACCACTGACTACTCTGACCAGGATCACAACAGAGGGTTCTGGACAGAGCTGGAGAAGGATGTGGAACAAAATTCTAACTCGAAAAAAAAAGACCAGATTTACTGGCCTATAGGAGACTGGAGAAACCTTGAGAGTATGGCCCCCAGACACCCTTTTAGCTCAGTGGTGAAGTTATCTTCGAGGTTCACCGTTCAGCCTGGGAGTGGACAGCCCCGTAAAACCAAATGAGACTAACGAGGTACAGTAGTCTAGGGACAAGGGCCAGAAGGTAGAAGGGGACAAGGAAGCTGGTGATAGGGAGCCCAAGGTTGAATAAGGATATTGTTGATGTGTTGTGAGATTGTTAACCATTGTCATAGGGCAACGTGTAGTAACTGTTAAATGAGAAACTATTTTGTAAGTCTTCATCTTAAGTGAGAATAACAGCACAATTGGAAGAGCATAGTCAATGTCACTGAACTGTGCATGTAGTAATTTTTGAAATGGTGTATCTTTGGCTTTGTGTATTTTCAGCAAAAAAAAAAAAATGTTGAGAAGTTAGAGGGTTGACATATTGTGGGGTTGTTAACCAATGTCATAAAACAATATGTGTACTACTGTTTCATGAGAAACTATTTGTTCTGTAAGCCTTCACCTGAAGTACCATAAAAAAAAAAATAAATAAAAAGCTGATAGAACTGAAAGGAGATTTATTTGGTTGTTTTTATCGTGTTTTAGGTGAAAGTTTACAGCTCAAGTTAATTTCTCATGAGTAAATTTATACACATATTGTTATGTGACAGTAGTTGCAATCCGTATAATGTTACAGCACATTCCCCCCTTTCCACCTCGGTTTCCCATGTCCATCCAATCAGCTCCTGTCCGTTCCTGCCTTAGCATCCTGCCTCCGGACAGGAGCTGCCCATTTAGTCTCGTGTATCTCCTTGAACTAAGGAGCACACTCTTCACAAGTATTATTTTATGTTTTATAGTCCAATGTAATCTTTGAAAAGTGGGTTTCAGGAATGGTTTTAGTTCTTGGTTAACAGAGTGTCTGGGGGGCCATGGTTTCAGGGGTTCCTCTAGTCTCAGTCAGACCATTAATTCTGGTCTTTTTATGTGAATTTGAGTTCTGCTCCACACTTCTCCCACTCTGACAGGGACTCTCTGTTGTGTACCCCTGACTGGAGATTTAGACAAATCCAGTATTGTAGTTGGAAATTTCAATATCCTTATTTCAGTGGTTGATAGATCAAACAGGCATAAAATCAGTAAGTATATAGTTGTCAAAAGCAGTAATTCCAATCAACTTGACATTTATACAATAAATGTTCAACAACAGTAGAATATACATTTTTCTCATCTTGCATGGGACATTCATCAATATAGACCACGTTCTGGGCAATAAAAGACATCTTAAATAATTAGAAGTATAAGGATCACAAAGCATGTTTTCAGACCACAGTGGAATTAAACTAAAAATCGATAGAAAGATAGCTGAAAATTTCCCAAATACTTGGAGATTAAACAGCACACTTCTATATGACACGAGTCAAATAAGAAGTTTGAAAAGAAATTAAAAAAAATACTTTGCACAAAATAAAAATGAAAACGAAACTCATCAATATTTGTGTGTTGCAGTGAAATTATTGCTTGGAGGACAATCTATAGTGAAAAATGCATGCATTCGAAAACAACAAACATTTACAAGCAATAACCTAACTTCCACCTTGGGAACTACAGAAAGAAAATCAATTTCAGCCTTAAGGAAGCAGAAGAAAAGAGATAACAAGAAATAGAGCAGAATCAATGGAATTGAAAATAGGGAAGCAATACAGAAAATCAATGAAAGGAAAATCTTTCTTTGAAAAGATCAATAAAATTGATGTCTCTATCCTGAATAACCAAGAGAAAGAGAAAGAATACATAAATTACCAATATCATAAATGAAGAAGGGGCCATTATCACTGATATTATGGACATTGAAGTTACAATAAAATAATAATGTGAACAATTCTATGCTGATAAATTTTATAACTTAGAAGAATTGACCAATTCCTTGAAACATACAAATTGCCAGAATTCATACAGGAGAAATATATAATCTGAATATGCATAATCTATTAAAGAGAGTGAATCAATAATTTAAAACCTTCCAAAAAGAAGTACCAAGCTCAGATGATTTCATTGGTGAATTCTACAAAATATTTAAGGACAGAGCTATACTAGTTCTCCCAATGCCTTCAAGAAAACAGAAGCGGAGGAAATTCTTCCTATATCATTCCATGAATTCAGCAATGTCCTCATAGAAAACCAGATAAAGAGAGTAGAAGGAAGGAAAACTGCAGAACAATATTTGTCCTGAACATAGAGGCAAAAATTCTCAATATTGGCAGATCAAATACAAGAATGTATAAAAAGAATTGTACACTATACCCAAGTGACATTTATTCTACGTATGTAAGTCTGGATCAAAATTTGAAAATCATTTAGTGAAATTCACCTTATCAGTAGGTTAAAGAAGAAAAATCACCTATCAACTGAAGCAGAAAAAGCATTTGACAAAATCCACCATTTGCTCATGATAAAACTCAGTCAAGTGAGAATAGGAGGAAACATCCACAACTTGGTAAATGATATCTTAGAAACAAATAAAGAAACAAAAACTCTATATCTCACCTAATACTTAACATTGAGAAATCAGATGCTTTCCCACTCAAATCAGAAATAAGGCAAGGATGTTTTCCTCACCAATCTTATTTAGCATCATACTAGAAGTCTTATATAGTGCTAAAATAATAAAGTAGAAAAAAGAAATAAAAGGTATACAAATTGAGAAGGGAGAAATAACATTGTTTGCAAATGACAATTGTCTATGTAGAAAATCCTGAAGTATCAAAAAAAAGAAAGAAAACTTCTGGAACTAATAAGTGAGTATAGCAAGATCACAGAATGCAAGGATAATGTACAAAAGTCAATTGCTTTGCTAAATATCAGTAGTATATGATTTTAATTTGAAAATAATTTAAAAAATATGATTTGCAGTAGCTCCAATAAGTAAAATAAAATACTTAGATATAAACCAAACAAAATATGTACAGCATATATATACAGAAATTCACAAAACCCTAATGAAAGAAATTTAAAAAAAATCATAAATAGAAATATATTCCATGTTCATGGATTGGAAAACTCAATATTGTGAAGATGTCAATTTTTCAAAAATTGATTTATAAAGTCAATGTAATCTTAAACAAAATCCTAAAAAGCTTCTTTGTAGGTATCAACGAACTGTTTCTAAAATTTATGTAGAAAGCAAAAGACTTAGAACAACAAACACAATATTCTACAAGAAAAGAGATGGAAGACACTCTACTTGGTTTTGATACTTTCTATTTACCATAAAGGAATAGTTTTCAAGATAGCAGGGTGTTGGAGAAAGAGTAGACACATAGGTGTAGGAACCAGAATAAAGAACTCGGAAAAAGACCCACTGGTCTTTGACAGCAAACCCTGGTAGTGTAGTGATTAAGAGCTACAGCTGTTAACCAAAAGGTCAGTAGTTTGAATCCACCAGGCGCTTCTTGGAAACCCAATGGGACAGTTCTACTCTGTCCTTTAGGGTCACTATGAGTCGGAATCAATTTGATGGCAACAGGTTTGTATTTTTTTTTTTTTTTTGGCTAGTCTTTGACAGTGGAGCAAAGGCAATTCAATGGAGAAAAATATTCTTTTCATCAGATGGTTCTGGTGCAATTAATCGTTTATATGAAGAAGGAAAAAAAAAAAAAAACTTTGACACAAACCATACACCACAACAATTAACTCAAAATTGCCATAGACCTAAATGTAAAACAGAAACCTATAAAATTCCTGGAAGAAAGCATAAGAGATCTTAGATTTTGTGATGAGTTTTTAGATGCAAAGAACAAAAGCATGATCTATGAAAAGATGGTTCTGATAATTTGGATTTCATGAAATGTAAAAAAAAAAAATTGTTTGGCAAAATATGTCACTGTCATGTCAAAAGACAAGCCAGGCAGTAATGGAGAAAATGTGAGACAAAAAATATATAACATACAGAAAAATAAATAACAAGTACTAGAGGTAAGTTTTTCCTTAACAGTAATTACTTTAAATGTAAATGGTTCCAACTCTTCAAATGTTAAATATTGACAAAATAAATCTAAAAAATAATAATTAGACTGTATTCTGCCTATAAGAGACTCACTTCAGATCCTAAGACCAAAGGTTGAAAATGAAAAGATAGACAAAGGTATTCTTTGTAAATAGTAACCAAGAAAGAGATGGAGTAGCTATACAAATACTGTACAAAACAGACTTTAAGTCTGATATTGTTAGTAGAGGCAAAGTAGGGCATTACTTTGATAAAAGGGTCAATTCATGAAGATTAGACAGCAATTATAAACACATATTCATCAAACAACAGAGCCCTGAAATATATGAAACAAATATTAACATAATTGATGGAGAAATAGACCTTCTACAATAACTGTCTGAGACTTCAATACACTACTTTCAGTTATGAGTCGAACATCCAGGCAGAAGATCAATAAGAAAATAGAGGACTTTAAAAATACTATAAACTGATTAGACCTAACAGGCATAATTAGAAACTTCACCTAACGCCAGCAGAATACTTATTCTTCTCAAGTATAAATGCAACATTCTTCAGGAAACAGTATATGTTAGTCATGAAACAAGTCTCAATAAATTTAAAAAGACTGAAATCATACAAAATGTCTTCTGCAGCCATAATTACATGAAAACAGAAATCAATAAGGCAACTGGACAATATATTGAAATTGAACAACACACTCTTATACAATCATTGGACCAAAGAAGAAGCCAAAGAGAAAATTGGAAAATATTTAGAGATGAAAGAAAATGATAACACAACATACCAAAATTTATGACATGCATTGGATGCAGTTTTCAGGGTTTAACATATAGGTGTAAACACCTACAATAAAAAAGATCTCAGTAACCTGAATCTAGAATTTCACCAACTATGAAAGAAGAGTAAACCAAGCCCAAAGTTAGCACAAGGAAGGAAATAATAAAGATTAGAGCAGAAATAAGAGAACTAGAGAATAGAAAAACAATCCTGTTGCCATTGAGTCAATCCTGACTCATAGCAACCCTGTAGAATAGAGTAGAACTGCCCCATAGGGTTTCCAGGGAGCAGCTGTTAGATTAGAGCTGCTGACCTTTTTGGTTAGCAGCCAAGCTCTTAAGGACTACACCAGGGATCCAGAAAAACAATAGAGACTATCAATGAAACCAAACAATGCTTCTTTGGAAAGAAAAAGAAAACTGACAGACTTAGCTAGACTGACCAAAAAAAAGGAAAAGACACAAATACTAAGATCAGAAATGAAAATAGGAGCATTTCTATGGACCATATTCCTACATATCAGAAGGAGGAGATCATCTGTTGGCCAGGCTGCATTTCTGTTTGGAGATTCTGGGAATGAATTTGCTTCTAAACCCTTCCAGCTTATTGTGAAATTCAGTTCCCTGTGGTGGTAGGACTGAGGTTCCTAGTCCTTTGCTGGCTATCAGCCAAGGGCCTGTCTCTGCTCCTAACAGCCTGGGGTCACTGGAACAGAGAGTTCTTTATTTGAAAATGTTGTGATGGTACAGAAGTGAGCAAGTGACAGCAAAGGAAGACACGGGCAGAGAACAGAGTGAGAGAGAGAACAACCAGTGGTTTCCTTCTTAATCCCATGGTACAGTATGTTTCAGAATTGCAAGTTTAAGTTCGAAACTGTGAGAGGCAGCTTACCCTGTGTTTAGCCACCTGTAAAATTTTTTCACTTAAAAAAATAATTACAATTTAACTGATCTTATGTACATAAATGAAGAAATCTTAAATGTAAGGCAGCATGCATATTTCAAAGGAGGTGTCCGAAAATAATGTTTTGAACATGACTATATAAACTTTTAGGGAGGTAGAAAAATAGTTACAATGTCACTTCTTTATTAAATACATCCAAACCTGTTGCCTTCCGGTTGATTCCTACTCATAGCGACGCTATAGTACAGAGTGGAACTGCCCCATAGGGATTCCAAGCAGCGGCTGGTGGATTCAAACTGCCGACCTTTTGGTTAGCAGCCGAATATTTATATTAAATACATATAAATATGTAAATTCATTACATTTTAGAAAATCATGTTAATTTAGAAACTTTTTTTGTTGTTTCCCTTTACCAGTCAGGGTTCTTAGGTGGCAAACAAAATTATCAATTATAGCTAGTTGTAGTAGAAAAAGTATAGAGATACATATTAGATAGCAAATGGCAATCTCCAGGAATGTCAGAAAACCCAGACTTGGGTGCTACAAGGCAGGAATAATCTCTGAGTCACCAGAAAGAACTGTTCTTGTGGACATGTCACTTCTGCTTGGCCAGGGACCCCTGGGGCCTCCAGTGACTGAGTGTATCTGCCAAAGCCCTCACCAGAGGCTTCTTCCTGTAAAACGTGTGTGAGTGGCAGAGTCTATTTCTCATGTCCATGTTCTGGCTGTGTAAAGAAGGCTGGCAAGCCAGGCCGTGGCTTCTGTACATGCGACCATGGATTCAGAAGGTAGGCAATTGCATAGACAAAGGAGAGGTCATTCCACGATAGTGGTCAGAATAAGAAAATGTTAAAATTTTACTGTGTTTCATATTTTATGCAACTACTTTTGACTATTTTGATTTATCTTTCAAATCAGTATGCTTATTAACACTCAGCATGATAACATCATTATCATTTCCGCACCATTTGCTTGGTATACAGCATTTTCTAATCTATGTATGTATGATATACAGAACATCTTCTTATTGACAAGTACCCAGATTCAGGGCAATCAACTCTTTTAGGTATGTATCTTGCAGTTATCTAAAGCTCAAATTCACCATGCAAGAGATGTGTCTGTGATGTCCACATCTGAAGCAAGTACAGTATTATATTTTATTTACAGTTGTGCAGTCAATAACCCCCCCTTTACCAACATGACATTAAATTAATTGTCCCTTTTCTGTTTGTTTTGTTTTCAAGAATTACACGTCTCTATAAGTCTTTAATAAAAGTTAGTATTGATTTAATGAGCCCTGGTGGCCCAATAGGAGCTCTGGTAGCGCAGCGGTCCAGCGCTGGCTGCTAGCTAAAAGATCAGCAGTTCAAATCCACCATCCATTCAGTTGGCGAAAAGACCTGGCTATCTGTTCCTGTAAAGATTACAGCCTAGGGAACCCTATGGGACAGTTTGACCCTGTCATATATGGTTGCTATGAGATGGCACACAGCAACTACATGGGAATAATGTCCTCAACACCCAAAATCTCAGGGATACCGCATTTCCTTTAATTTCCGCTGCATTATTTTGATCATTTATTTGGAACTTAAGCTATTTTACCAGATTCAGTGACTTCTATTTTTATGAATATATTGTTTCGTAGCTCTGAGTAGATACAGTTCATGACTCAAACCACTTTCTTTTAATAGCCCTTAGAAAATATCCCAATATTCTCCCCCCAAAGCTAAGGTTATAATAAACACTTGAAATAAATGTTCTTATTAAGGAAATTTAGGAAAAGAAAATAAAAGCATATTATCAATGTCCTACATTTAAATTAAATATTTAAAAGTTATCGTTGGAAGTAATGTTTTCAGTAGAAGGAAAATGCTAGGGGTCTCAGTTGAAACACTAAAAAAAATGGCAGGCAGTACTGGGAAATGTTTATCCAAGATTATTCAAGGAAAAAAAAAACACAGTTTCTTGAAAACACTGTTCATTTGAGTATTCATTTATTCAGTTACAAGATAAGAATTCATCATGCACCAACTTCAAAAAGGACACCATGCTAGGCTGATGGGAATGTAAAAATCATCCCTGTTCTCTGTTTTTAAATAAATTATCATGGAGAGTTTAATCTACATGGTTAGACCCTAACCTAGATTGTGATATCCCTATAATATGCAAATTGCTCACATTTGAATAAGAAATTTCCATCTGTCTTCACTACAATGGAGAAATCTGCTAGATCATGCAAATTTGTGATTTTTTTCTTTTCCCTGAGAAATATCAGTGTCACAAAGGAAGTAACTGATTCTGTTTGACTATGTGGAAAATTGCATTTTCTAAATAAAACCCATCTTTAAACAGATAAAATTCAGTTTTTGGCACATTTTGAAATTCTAAGTCACACCACTCGAAGGCGGAAGGTCTTGTATTCTTGGCTGACAGTACCAGGTCAGCAAAGAATATCATTCAAGTAGCCAAAGGTCAACATATTACCATTTAATGGGGTAAAAATGCAAGTCCATCCATTTTAAAGTTTTCTTTAAAAGTCCTTTGTCTCTGTTCTGAGTTTACCAGAACCACACCAACTTATTCCGTCAGACCTCAAGAGTTTCACCTTTGTCTGATGTCTGTTGTGCCAAACAAAGTTTTCCTATTTTAATCAAGAATTTTCAAGGTGAAGTAGTCAATGTCAGCGTAGTCATAAATATCTCAATATTCTAAAGAACGATAGGAATTAGATAGTTAGAAGGCTCCAAGTTTGCATTTGGAATAACAAGACAACTCCTGAAATACAAAGTTGTTTTGCCCAGAATGATAAAATTATTAAAGCATGGATAATAAAAGCTCATCTTTTTTTGTGTGTGTGTGAAGCAATATCAGGAGCATTAAATATATTTAAAATATCTAATCATTAAAACAGCTTTATGAGATACATATTATTATCTCAGCATTGTAGATGAAAAAAGCAAGACAGATTATGGTTCTCATTCAGAGCCCCAGAGTTAAGCAAATAGAGCACTGAGTTTACGATTCACTTACCCTGGATTCCAAGTGCATGATTACTGCCCTCGCCCCCCAAGTAAATCTGACATGTCACTTAAGTTCCACACTATCAAAACAACAACAATAACCATATATATAACAAGAGTGTTGGCACACAGACTAAATAATATGTATAATACAATAAATCATATTCCTTTGTTACAGAATTTTTTGTATTCTGTTTTGCTTGAGTGAATATTGAAAAGTTACACGTTTCCCAAAGTTTATACAACTCATCTATTGTTTCAAAGATAATTGGTCTAAAATTGTTCAAAAGATACCTTTATTGCCTTTATAATATTTAATGTAACTGCAGCTATGGTATCATTTTTATTGTTAGTTTTGTGTGTTTGTGCCTCATCTGTCTTTATTTTCTTAAACAATGTTGCTGGAGTTTTTTTAATTTTTCATTTTCTTAAATAATTTAATTTTGGCTTCATCAGACCTCTCTATATCTTTATCTATTTTTACCAGTTAAATTGTGTTCCCCCAAGGTATGTTTTGTAAATCCTAACCCCTATCTGAAAGGTCAGAGGTTCGCAGCCACCAGCCACTCTGTGGGGGAAAGATGTGGCAGTCTGCTTCCTTAAATATTACACCCTTGGAAAACCTATGGGGCAGTTCTAGTCTGTCCTGTAGGGTGACTATGAGTTGGAGTCAACTCCACGGCAACGGGTTTGGTTTTGTTTTGGTTATACCTGTGGAAAGGTGTCCTGGTGGCTCAATGATTAAGCACTCAGTTTCTAACAGTTTTGAATCCACCCAGCGGCTCTGTGGGAGAAATGACCTGGAAATCTTCTCCCGTAAATATTACAGCCTAGGAAACTCGTGGGGCAAGTCTACTGTCACTATGAATTGGAATTGACTTGATGGCCTCTAACACAATACAACATAACTGTGGATGCAATCCCATTTGGAAACAGACTTTTCTTTGTTATGTTAATAAGGTCTTATCAGTGTAGGGTATTTCTTAAACCAATCACTTTTGAGCTATATAAAAGAGCAGAATAGGCACAGAAAAGCAGACATAGAGAAAAGACCAAAGCTCTCTGAAGACAACAGAGGGAGATGGTCTACAGCCCAGCACCTCCAAGGATGGCTGCCTGTGGAAGCTGCGACAGGGTTTCCCCACAGCAGACAGAGAGAACTTTCCCTAGAACCTATGCTCTGAATTCAGGCTTCTAGTCTCCCAAACTGGGAGAAAATACATTTCTGTTCCTAAAGCCATGAACCTGGGGTATTTTTGTTAGCAGCACTAGCAAACTAAGACATTTATTTTAGTAATTTACCTTCTTATCTCTGTTACCTCCTTCTTTTTACTTTCTTTGTTGATGAATCTGTTTTTTTTTTTCTGATTTCTCATGTCTGATGCCTTTCATTAATTGACATGCATTTTCAGCTTTTCTAATCTAAGATTTAATCCTATATATTTTCCTCTAAGTACTACTTTAGCCACTTTACATATTTTATATGTAGCGTTTCAATTAATGTTTAGTTCTAAATATTTAAATGTTATGATTTTCATTTGACCCATGAGTTTTAAAGTGTTTCTATTTTTTCCAAATATATAAAGTTTTAATTTATCCTTTTGTGATTGATTTTAACTTTGTATTAAAGTGAGAAAACAAGATTTTTACAAACTTATCCTTTGAAATTTCTTGAGACATACTTTATCACCAATTCATAATCATTCATGGAAAACATGCATATCTTTTTGAAATATATTTTCTCTGATTATTGCATATTTAATCAAACTTTTGATTAAGTTGTTCAAATCTTCTATATTTTTGCATTTTTAATTTAAAATAATAAAATATTGAGAATAAGCAGTTGGTAATTTTCAGTATCATTTTTGGCTTTATAATTTTATTAATTTTTGCTATAAATATGTTAAAACAATGTTATTTTGTTGCATATAGGATTAAAACGTTTACATATTTCTGAAAATAGAATAATGTAGCACCTTATAGTGAACGAGATAATGAAGAAAACCCGTTGCCATCGAGTCGATTCCGACTCATAGAGACCCTATAGGATGGAGTAGAACTGCCCCCCAAGAGTTTCCAAGGAACTGCTGGTGGATTCGAACTACCAACCTTTTGGTTAGCAGCCTAGCTCTTAACCACTGCGCTACCAGTGAACTTCTTGATACATAATTTTTTTTTTAATTTAATTTAATTTTTGTCTGGTATTAATATAGTAACCATAACTTTATTTTGGTTGTTATTTGACTGATACATCTTTTTCATCCATTTACTTTCAAATATTTCATAATCTTATATTTTAGGTGTCTCTTATAAACATCATATAGGTGAAATTTTAAAGCCTAACTCAACAATATTACTTATCAGTGATAAGTTTAAGTCAACTTTCTAAAGAGTCCTGGTGGCAAAATGGTTGTGAATAAGTGCTTGGCTGCTAACTGAAAGGTCAGCCTTTAGAACCCACCGGTGACTCTGAGGGAGAAAAGACCTGCTGATCTGCTTCTGTAAAGATTACAGCCTGGGAAACCTTATGTGGCAGTTCTACTCTGTCCTACAGGGATGCTATAAGTCAAAATCAACTCGATGGCACCCAACAACAATATACTTTCTATTTATTCCACGTTAGCTATTTTTTTCTCTTTTCTGATTTTTTTTCTTAGTTTTCTGATTTACTTCATTTCTTTATTGCATATTATACATTCTATTCAAATTATCTTAGCTGTTATCTAAATAAAAATCTGAGATGAATAGATACATTTACTAAAATCTTGAACAAAAAAAAGCTTAGAGCACTTTAATTCTGATCATACCTACATTTTATACTTGTTATTATCCAGTAATTTAACTTTATTCTTTTCCTTTAAACTCATAAATGACTATTTTATGTCTATGACTAATTTATGTATATTCTATGCAATTATACTGCATATTCATGTTTCAAATTTTTTTGCTCATTATTCTTCCTTACACATCAGACTTCCTTCATGGGTTATTTTCTTCTTGAGGTAAAATCTATAGCTTCCTTTAGTGAGGGTCTGTTGATGGTGAAGGACTGTTTGTACTTAAGATCCCTGGGTAGTGCAAACAGTTTGTACTCTACTACTAATCTAAAGATTGGAGGTTCAAACTCACCCAGTGGGACTGCAGAAGGTAGGCCTGGTAATCTGCTTTCATTAAGATTGCAACCAAGAAAACCCCACGGAACAGCTGTACTCGGGATTGCCATGAGTCAGCATAGACTCATTTTGACAACAACAACAATCTTCATTCCTGAAAGATAATTTTCTAGGTACAAAATTCTAGATTGAAAGCTATTTTCTTCTGATGTTTTGAAGAAATTAATTTGCTGTCTTCCGATTTCTATGTTTTTCTCTTAAGGTGTTTACTGTTACTGTGTTCTTTCTTTGCAAGTGATATCTCTTTCCTGTTTTGCTGATTTTAAGATAATCTCTTTATCTTTGATATTCTACCAATTTATCATAATATGTCTACAGTGAATTTGTTTTTATTTTTCCTGATGTATTATTGTGCTTCCTGCATCTTTGGATGTATGCTTTAATTAATTTACATAAATGTGTTCTATTAATATCTCTTCAAATAGCACTTCTTTATTCCCTCTCCCTTTCTGGATTCTACATTTTGACATAGATAATATGCTAATTCTATAATCATGTCACTTACCCATTTTCACGTTTTCTATTCATTTCTCTCAGTGTTAAATTCTGGGTGATTTCTTCTATAGCTAACTTTGAGTTCACTGTTCCCATTCAACTATGTCAAATCTCTTATTCAACTAATTCATTGAGTTTTAAATGAAAACTAGTACAATTTTAATGAATTATTTGTTTATTTGTTTGTTTTCACACGTTTGTGATCACTTTTTTGGAGTACCGTGTCACTTGCTCATTATTAGTTCCTTTTTTTTAAAAATTTCTTTAAATGTTTTCTTCATCATTATTTTATAGCTGTATCTTATACTTAATTTCTTCAGAATCTAAATTATTGCTTCTAACTGTCACTCACGGTAGCTTTTTCATTGTGCTTTATTAAGTTTCTATCATGAAGTCATAGTTGTTTAATTTTTATCTACATGAATCCTCATGGCCTAATTCCTTTCAAAAGCCAGGTCTTAACTCTGAAATCTCAAATACAGCTCATCTAACTTACGATGGCCCTAAACATAATTCCTGGTTAGTCAAAGCTTGGGCTTTGCTGTCTGCCTTCAGGGCATCCCCATGTCTTGAATTTAATTTAAAGATCATGGCTACTTGCTCTTTCCAATTCAGTGTTTCTTTTTTGATCTTGGAGACTATTCATTTCTTGTTGCTGCCAAACAAATTACCACGAACTGGGTGACTTATAACGACAGAAATGTGTTCTCTCAGTGTTGTGGAGGCCAGCGTCCAAAACTGTGGTGTTGACCGTACGGCCCTCTCTCCAAAGGCTCTAGAGGAGAGTCCTGTCCGCCTCTTTAAACTTCTTGTGACTCCATCACTCTAATCTCATCCGCTGTCTTCACATGCCTTCTACTTTTCTGTCACAATCTTCTCTTCTGTCTCTTTGAACACCCTTGTCATCAAATTTAGAGCACATCCGGGTAATCTAGGATGGCCTCATCTCAAGATCCTTAATAACATCTGCAAAGACTCATTTTCCAAATGAGGTCACATTTACAAGTTCTGGCAGTCAGCACATGGGCATATCTTTTTGGAGTTCATCATTCAACCTAAGATAGAGATTTCCTTTATTTTCTTGAAATTTATTCTATCCTGGACTTGACTTTAATTTTTAAGATTGCGTTTCAGAGTATATTGATTGTATAGATCCTCTTTTCTATATTGTCTTCAAGAGTATAGTTTTAGAAGCAATATGAATAATAGGGTTGAATTTTTTCATATATAATACATATAGTAAATATATTAAATCATATGTATATAAATGTAATATATATAATGTGTTTATCATTATATATATAACTTCATTCATTCAATCAATAAACATTTACTGAGTGCCTGCCTCCTGTGAGATATTATTCTATCTCCTGAGTATATAAAATATGAATAAATCAAAGTCCTTGCTCTAAATGAGCTTACATGCTAGTAAGGTAATTACATGGTGTTGTTTTTATTGTTATTATCAGCAACAGCATCGTAAGTTAGCTCTGAGTGCTATGTTCCTCACCAGAATTTAATCCCTCAACAATCTTGTCAGATAGGTACCATCATCACCTAATGAGTTAAGATGAAAAAAAAAGTCATCTCTGCTCTTGATATTGTTCATTCCGTAATGCTTTGATTATTTGAGATCTTTAGACTGAGAACCAAGATATTTATATTCTGACCTTAATTCTGGCACAAAAGGTATAATTTTAAGAATTTCCTTTAGCTTTACTGGGCCTAAATCCTTGCTTGTGTAAAATGAGAGATATAAGCTGAATAATGAGTCAGGGCCTTCCCAGTTTTGAGATTTTTAGGAAAGTTTACAAAGTAAACACTTAAGAGGGCATGACATTTACAGATTAGATTAAATCCAGATACTTACATAGGTTTGGAAAACATGATCTCTATTCCACTCTTCCACTATTGTGTGTATGTATGTGTGCTGTTAAAATTTAAATCTGTTAGTTATCTGTTCTTTTCTTCTTAGTTTATAGCTGCTCAATACTTAAATTTTTAATCTAAGAAAATAATATTTCAAACCTCATCAGAGGGCATAGATTATACAGGTAGAATTCCATTAATATAAGCTTATTTTGACATCACAACATCTTCAATGATATTTAACAAAATTTAATGAAAGCTGTAATTTAAATGTATATCGAGTTTATATCATTCAGAAAAAGAAAAGAAGAAAGGGAGTCAAGAGTCTAGACCGCAAGGTTGTGCAGCTTGCGCTGTTACTATTCTCTCCTGCACTGTCTACCCCTCAGGGGCCTCAGCTGTCCCTGTCAGGTCTGTGGGTCTAAGAACGGAGGCTCCACAGGCTGGAGAACTTTAATTTCATTAATTTAATGATTAACCATCCCCCATACCACCCTACTCCATCCTCTGGATTACAGTTTATAGATATGCCTCAGTGTCGTCATCCTGACATTGAGATGTGACAACTCGCTGGCAGGCTAACCCACTTTCCAAAGCGTCACAAGTTAAATGGCGTCACTGTGAGCCATCTCAATCTCGTACAACCGTTAAATGAAATGCAAGCATGGGGCTGAACTCGTGACGGTCCTGGCTGTAAGGTGATCATTTGGATAATATACAATTCTGGTTTTATTAATTTGTTTTAGGATAACTTTTAAACAAAATGTACATTTTAAAAATTCTTATTTAGGGACCTAGTTTCACAAACACTGATGGAAATACACATAACTGTAATTGCTCATAGGTCGTTAAACATAATTTAAAAAATGAAATGTTTTAATTAGAATCTTTACCATTGCATTTTCCTTTAAAGTGATGAAGACTTTGCATCAATATCTTATCAATATCTCCTTCTAGCACGTAGAAGACTGAACTTCCTGGCCCACATGGGTTTGAATGGGGACATGTGAATAGTTCTGGTGTAGTTCATGTCAAGCAGCAGGGTGGTGAGATTGTAGGTGCAAGACCCTCAAAGCTCTCTTCTATCTTTCTCTGCTGGCCTCATGGGGCCTGACCTGAGAATACATGGAACAGAGAACCCAGATGATCCATGACAGGCATGCATTGGGAGCAATAAATGTGTTATCCATTTATTTACTGAGTGCCAACTACCCATTCATTCAATCAAATATGTATATGTATATATATGTGTGTGCATGTGTATGTGTATATATGTCTGCGTGTACACACACACACACATACATCCCTGATAAGTCTGTGCTAGATGTTGTCATACTTGTTCACCTCCCTCGATACAACAGCAAGTATAAACCTAGAACAAGGATCATGATAAATGAGATGTAATGATAGACAATAAAAGTTCCCACACCCCCCCTCAAAAAAAGGGCTCTTGATAAGTATTTGTTAAATGAATGAAAGGCAATCTGAAGGGCTGATAATTTAAACTCCAGAAGGAACAAGAGAAAAGAGCATTATAAATAATGAGGATAATGTTAGAGAGGGATAATATAGCCAGCTCATGTGGAAGAGTCGGGGGCACTATTATATAAAGACACTTACAAAATAATACATTAGATTACATAACCTACTATATAATTTATACATAATATAATTCATAATATCACAATATATGTTATAATTACTAATATACATAAATACACTGTTGTTTGCTACCCTCAAGTCAGTTCAGACTTATAGCCACCCTATGTACAACAGAACAAAACACTGCCCTGTCCTGGGCCATCCTCATAATTGTTGCTATGTTTGAGCCCATTGGTGCAGCCACTGTGTCAGTCCATCTCATTGAGGGTCTTCCTCTTTTTCCCTGACCCTCTACTTTACCAAGCATGATGTCCTTCTACAGGGACTGCTCCCTCCTGATAGCATGTCCAAAGTATGTGAGACAAAGTCTTGCCATCTTTGCTTCTAAGAAGCATTCTGGCTGTATTTCTTCCAAGACAGATTTGTTTGTTCTTCTGGCAGTCCATGGTATATTCAGTATTCTTCACCAACACCATAATTCAGGGAAATCGATTCTTCTTTGCCTTCCTTATTCATTTTCTAGCTTTTGAATGCATATGAGATGATTGAAAATACCACAGTCCTCAAAGTGAAATATCTGCTTTTTAACACATTAAAGAGGTTTTTTTCAGCAGATTTGCCCAATGCAATGAGTCTTTTGATTTCTTGACTGCTGCTTCCATGGGTGTTGACTGGGGGTCCAAGTAAAATGAAATCCTTGACAATATCAATCTTTTCTCCATTTATCATGATGTTGCTTACTGGGCCAGTTGTGAGGGTTTTTGTTTTCTTTATGTTGAGGTGTAATCCATATTGAAAGCCACAGTCTTTGATCTTCATCAGTAAGTGCCCCAAGTCCTCTTCATTTTCAGCAAGCAAGGTTGTGTCATCTGCATATTGCAGGTTATTAATGAGTTTTCCTCCAATCCTGGTGCCCCATTCTTCTTCATATAGTCCAGGCTCTCAAATTATTTGCTCAGCATACAGATTGAATAAGTATGGTGAAAGGATACAGCCCCGATGCACATCTTTTCTGATTTTAAACCACGCAGTACCCCCGTGTTCTTTTCAAACAGTTGCCTCTTGGTCTACATCTGTGTTCCACATGAGTACAGTTATATGTTCTTGGATTCCCATTCTTTGCAATGTTATTCATAATTTGTTATGATCCATACAGTTGAATGTCTTTGCATAGTCAATAAAACACAGATAAACATCCTTCTGATTTTCCCTGCTTTCAGCCGGAATCCATCTGACATCAGCAATGCTATCCCTTGTTCTGTGTTCTCTTCCGAATGTGACTTGAATTTCTGGCAGTTCCCTGTCGATGTACTGCTGCAACAATTTTTGAATTATCTTCAGCAAAATTTTACTTGGGTGTGATATTAATGATATTGTTCGATAATTTCCACATTTGGTTGGATCACCTTTTATATTTATTTATTTGTATTTATCACCTTTTATATTTATACATAAATATAAGTAATACAGGAGTACCTGGGTGGATAACACACTTGGCTGTGTTATCCAGCCAGGGCACCTTAGAAGAAAGGCCTGGCAATCACTTCTGAAAAATCAGCCTTTGAAAACCCTATGGAGCACAGTTCTACTCTGACATACATGGGGTTGCTATCAGTCAGAATCAACTTACCAGCAACTGGTTTGAAGCCAGTGGTGGTTAAATGGTAGAATTCTCACCTTCCAGGCAGGAGATCATGCAGCTCATGTGCAGCTATCACCCATCTGTCACTGGAGGTTTGCACTTTGCTGTGACGCTGAGCAGTTTTCAGTGGAGCTTCCAGACTAAGATGAACTAGGAAGAAAGCCAAGGAAAACCCTGTGGATCACAATGGTCGATCCCTAACTGATCACGGGGATGGCACAGGCTATGGCAGCGTTTTGTCCTGTTAGACATGGGATCTTCCTGAGTAGGGGACCAACTCAATGGCAGCCAGCAACAGCCTACGTGATACGATAAATAATATATGATATGCTGATTTATTTATGAATATAATGTTATATAAAACACTATGCAGCCAATTCTTGTTATTCTTGAAGTTATGTTCTATAAAACTGCCACAAACACTGAATTAAAAAATGCTGAACTATTGCTGTAACGGAAATACAGGGTTAGGTTTCTGCAATGCTCTGGTCACACATTTTTGTGAAATAATCGACACATAACCTTGTGTTATGTATGTTTCTGTTGAAAGACATTTAATATAGTTGATTCATTAACCTTGCATTTACAGCCAACAGCGTAATTTATGTCTGATTGAAGCTTATCTGACGCGTGTTTTTTCTGTAAGGCACATCACAGCCTTTTGGGGTTAGGAACACTGGACAGCACTTCAGCACTCCAGCACTCCCCTTGGGCGCCATTTTAAAGAGTGAAGTCACCAACAGGAAGCACAAAGATGCAAAAACCATGGCCCTGAATAGACTGTGAAGAGGACTCTTGTTCACAGTGGGAGAGCTGAAACATGAAGGCAGAACAGGGCCTTTTCAAGGTCAGCTGGGAATGTGTGCATTGGGCGCCTCTGCACTGGCTGAGGAAGTAACAGAATCTCCTGTCAACGCAAACTCTCCACAAAGGTAGAAGAGAAAAAATGCAAGTACACTATTGAATGAGCATTAAACCAGGATGTGATGTGCATCTCAAGGACTCCACTGAAGAGAGGTGAAGACAGAGAGAATGTTTCCTTTATATAGCCAAGTAGATGCAACTATTTCATACATGTTCTTAAGATAAATGATGATTAGTCTTCAAGTATTAGGACTTGACAGCACCATTTTTAATGCATAGTTCATCCTAAATTCACCTGGTAATTAGGACAGTCATCTGTGTTTGCTAATTGCCTTTATCCAAAAAAATAAAAATAAAATAAATTTCTCCTATCTTTATGACTGGAAGTAGGTTTGCAGCTTGAAGCCACATACCAGCTCAAGTTGGACACTGATCCCCCCAGTAAGCCAGGATGGGGGGCTATCTACCTTGATCAGTTGCTTTTCAAAGAGCTGGTTTCTAGGTCCTTGAGGAAATATTCTTGGGTTGTAAAATTGGTAAGAAGCTATTGAGCTTTTAAAAAGATTTACATATATTTCTTAGAGGCAGGGAAAGAACCTCTAAAGTAAATGCTCTGAGAAAACGGAGGGGAGAGGTCTCTTCCCTTTTGGTGAAAAGGAAAAATTACCATTTTTCTGGAAATAATGCACTTGTGTAAATAACACGCCCATACATATAATGCGCGGAAATGATGAAATTAAGTCAAATAATTTTGGCATAGCACAGCCCATGCATACATAGCGCTTGTCTAGTGACAGTTTCAGAAGTGAAGTTTGGCCTCATTCACCTGTCCTCCCATATTACAGGTAGATCATATCATTCTGTTGGTTTTCTTCAATCCCCTGCCTGTGTGTATAAAAATAATCCGAAAATGTTACTTTTGATCATAATTGTATAATAATGGTACAAGTCATGGTCAAGAAGTCGTGGATCAAGTTTGGTAGTCCCCTGGAAATCAGAAAATAATCAAAACCGTGCATTTGTTTCAATTAATTTAAGTTGATAATTATAGTGCATTAGCTCAACAGTTGAATGTGAAAACATCATCAGATCATCTAAGTGAAACCATTAGGTTGTCTTAGGTCTGCTTATTTTGTACTTTAATTATGTCTTCTGCATGTCAATTGAAGTCAGCAACATGTATAAAAATTGGCATAATATGCTTTAAAAAATAACATGGTAGGGTTGCATGGTTGGCAAAAAATGTACAACACCTCATTATTTGTGAAAAAAATACAATATGTCACATTTTTTTTCTGTCTTCCAAATAAACAGCTTCTTTAGTACTAGAAAAATATTAGTTTCTTATCATTCTAATATAATAATAAAATATTTTCTCTATTAATATCAAAACAACTTAAAAACTTAAAAACTCAACTCCTATTGATGTGATTTTTATTAGCATAATTTACATTCATTGGAGAGAAGATTCATAATTTCATATCCGTTTTGTGAACAAAAATGACATTCTCTGTCCTGAAAAACTCTACAAATAAATATATTTTTGTCTCATCAGAAATAGTCACACTTGTTTGTCATTACCAGTTAAAATTTAAATACTGTCAGAGCAAATTACTTTTAAAGTCATAAAAATTCATTCTCCTAAACATATTTAGCAATGCTTTCTGTGAAATAAACTAATTACTTAAGAATCTTGTAATTTAACTTCAATTTACATAAGACATTATTTTTTCAAGGAATTTATTACCTTTTAGCCTCTTCATTTCCTCAGACTAAAATTATGCCTGGTTAAATCTTTCTTACTTACATCTCTTTTGATCTGAAATAAGTGCAGGGAAATAAACTTCTGACCATTTTACTGAGAATATCCATATGTGTTGTTGCTAGGTGCCGTCCAGTCGGTTCCAACTCATCGCGACCCCGTGTACAACAGAACGAAACACTGCCCGGTCCTGCGCCATCCTCACAATTCTTGTTATGCTTGAGCCCATTGTTGCAGCCACTGTGTCAGTCCATCTCGTTGAGGGTCTTCCTTTTTCCCTGACCTCTACTCTACCAAGCATAGTGTCTTTCTCCAGGGACTGATCCCTCCTGATAATGTGTCCAAATTATGTGAGACGTAGTCTCACCATCCTTGCTTCTAAGGAGCATTCTGGTTGTACTTCTTCCAAGACAGATTTGTTCGTTCTTCTGCAGTCCATGGTATATTCAATATTCTTCACCAACACCACAATTCAAAGGTGTCAATTCTTCTTTGGTCATCCTTATTCTTTGCCCAGCTTTCGCGTGCCTGTGAGGTGATTGAAAACACCATAGATTGAGTCAGGCCCACCTTAGTGCTCAAGGTGACATCTTTGCTTTTTAACATTTTAAAGAGGTCTTCTGCAACAGATTAGCTCAATGCAATGCATCGTTTGATTTTGTAACTGCTGCTTCCATGGGCATTGATTGTGGATCCAAGTGGAATGAAATCTTTGACAACTTCAATCTTTTCTCCATTTATCATCATGTTGCTTATTGGTGCAGTTGTGAGGATTTTTGTTTAATTTGTGTTGAGGTGTAATCCATACAACTCAACATCTGTATGTCAGGGTATTTCATTTTAAAGGATCTCCATGGCAAAATGAAGCTGAAGCTTGAAAGAATCCTTTAATGGTGTATGGAAGTTAAGGTGATTCCAGGGGGGAAAAATCTTACAAGGTAAAATGGACATTGACATATTTAACAAGTCCAAGATTTGAACCCAAACGTAAAGGTCTAGAAAACACACTGTGGTAGGTGCTTAGGATGATTCTCCTTTTGGAGTGACAGTGCCTGTCATTAACCAGACTCTTACGAGACTCCTGGATACGGGATTTTTTAAAGATTTTAAAGTGGACCAGGAATTAACGCCAGCGCGTTATTTAACAGGCAGCAGTCCTAAGTGGGAGATCAAAAGATTTCTGAGTGAGCCTGGACAAAAAGGAATCAGACTTTCCTGAAGCCAGTCAAATCATGCCGCCTGTAGTCAGATGTAGAAGCCGTAGTCAGATGTAGAAGCATGCAGTCAGATGTGGGCAGCCCGTAGTCAGATGTGGGCAGCCCATAGTCAGATGTGGGCAGCATGTAGTCAGATGTGGGCAGCAATAGACAAAGATCTGCATGGTAACATGGTGTCTCTTGAGAGCAGAGATTGCATGGGAAGCTGCACATTTAATCTCCTTTGCTTAACACATTTTATAGAAATAATTTCCATCAGCATGTCTTCAAGTCTGATGCTTTAGAATACCATTCGCTGTAAAGTGACTTTAGTAATCGTGGTTCTGTTACATAGTTCTTGACTTCATACGTTTACTTAAAAACATACTAATTTCCTCAAACAAAATATAAAACCAGATGAAATTGGAGATACTTAGGTTGAAGTGGGTTGTTGTAAATAAGGTGCCTCCATGGAACCCAAGAGAGAGCTGGAAAAGGCCAAACAGACTTCTAGGTCCTTTCTAATGAAAAATGAAAACTAAATTAAACATATTTGCAAGTTAATGAAAGTTCTTATTTATAAAAAGTCAAATACTGTTATTAGGCTTATAATAAAACCAACAGTCTGCCACCTAATTCTTCCCTACACGTGAGCTGTGCTTCTCATGGAAACATTTTCAATTTGGTAGTTCTGAAATGTTCTCCATGGTTTATAATAACTTGATTATATTGTTATTTATTGATTAGCTCTTTAATAACTTTATTGAAATAAAAATGAGATTTAACCTCTTTTATAAAATCTCTACACACACTTCCTCTCCCTCATTCTCCCAATGTAATACATATTTAAATAATCAAATATTATTTAAACAAATATTCAGTGTTTAAATAATTAAGATGATATAAATATTACTTTTCACTGAGCTATATGATGTACTATTACATTTATTTTAAACCACCTTGATTTTATTTTTCTTGCGATTGTTAATAGACTCATTTATTTCTTGTTTGTCAATTCTGTGTTCTGAATCAGTCATGATAGGCAAACATATGCCATAATAACAATAAAAAAAAAAAAAAAGCTCCAAATCTTGATGACTTAATCCAAAAAAACACATTTCTCTCTCACACAAACTCTTCTGCCGGTCCAGACAGCCCTCCTCTTTGTAACAGCAGTTCAAGCTGCTTCAATCTTAGGGCTACAACATTTCAGTAAAAGACCTCTACCATCTAATTCAGCAGGATGATAGTGACTAGAGAATGATACATGTGGGTTTATCACTACTTCAACCTATGAGTAACAAATATTTCTATTTTTCACAACCCAGTGGTCATAGTCATATAGCCCCACCTAACTATCAAAGAACTGAGAAATATTACGATCCCTATGTCTGGAACAGGAGAAAACCAGATATCACTGTACATTACAAATACCTTAACCAAAATTCTCCACCCAGGCTATAAAATTCCATTCAAAATTGTCAAATGCATCAGGTAGTCTACCAGTTATATGTTTCTTTCTTAAAGAGACTGGTCCAAAAATCCTGCATCATCCTATTTCCATCTGGACTTGTCCATGCATAAGGTTTCTACAAAAGAGTCAGCCGAGAATTGCCTACTAACATCTAAGGGGTTTCTAGGACTCCTTCCTTGAATCCTTTTTCAGAAATCTGATATTCTTCTCTGAATGTTTAATCTCTGAATGGTGGAACACAACTTCAGAAGCTTTGTGAAAATGGATATATGAACATAATTTATAAAAATATTCTCACTCTAGGAGTTCTGGCAAAATGGCGCTCTAGGCAGAAGCACCACGCCGTCCCTCCACAGCAAAGATCCGAAAAACTAAGC
Source organism: Dugong dugon (assembly GCA_030035585.1). Classification (NCBI taxonomy): domain Eukaryota; kingdom Metazoa; phylum Chordata; class Mammalia; order Sirenia; family Dugongidae; genus Dugong; species Dugong dugon. The sequence continues at coordinate 112,849,350 of CM057473.1, read as the reverse complement.
CGAACAGAGAATACAACAATCCTGAAACCTTAAAACATCAAATGAAGAGATAAAGAACTCAGCCAAGCACCAAATGGAGTGAGAAAACTGACAGAGAATGGAGAGCGAGGAGAGACTCATGCAGAGGTCCCCTACCAGCTAACGCAGTGCGGATCCACCATCTTGGACTCCTATCAGAGACCAGCAAATGGGGGTACGAGACAGCAGCCTCACGGAGTGTCCAGCGGGAGACAAAACAGCTGGTAATTTGTGGTGTGTGCTTTCCCATCCCCCACCCCTCTTCGCCCCAGCTCAGCCTCCTCTGCTTCCCGCGGCCATGGTCTCTTGACCGGGAAGCGCCGGCTGCTTGGATTCCACACACCCAAGCGGGTGGCTCTCTGGGTGCCATTTGTTGGCTGCTAGTGTTGCTTTTTTTTCCTGCTTCTTTTGATTTCTTACTTGCCTCTCGTCGCCTCCCCCTCCTTTTGCTCGAGTGCCTGGCTCCGAGTGCCATCTTTGCCTCTTCCTGAGAGGCTGCGGGGCTCCATTCGAGTGTGCAGCTGCTTCCCGGTCTGGGCTTCCACGCTGGTGGGATCCCAGGGCTTTTGTTCATTTGTTCGTTTGGAATTGTTTGTTTCTTTTCTTTTCCTTTTCTTGAGTTGGGAGCCCTTTCTGGCCAGGCGGAGCTGCGTGGCAAGGAACTCCCCTTCGGCTTCCACAGACGTGCAGAGGGATCCCTGAGGACATTTCTTTTTTCATTGTTTTTTTTCTTTTTTCTGTTTTTTTGGGGGGCCTTTCTTGTTCTTTTTTTTTTAATTTGTTTTGTTTTCTTTTCCCCTTCTTCCATTTTTGTCTTTCTTCATTGCTCAGTTTCTTGTCTCTCTATATCTTCCTTCTCTTTCTGATCCCTGAATACCAGGCGTTGTGTGCCTCTGCACCTTCTGGCCAGGCTGTGCTGCGACACCTGAGAGCGACTTCCCCAGACTTCATAGCTGCACCAGTGGGATCCCTGGGAACTTTGCGGTTCTTTAACCTTTCTGATTTTTATTTGTTCATTCTTTTCTTTTCTTCCTCCTCCCCTTTCTGTTTTTCTCCATTTCATAGTCTCTCATCTCTACATTCCAACGGCAAGCTCCCCTAGCATTCTTTTTTGTTTATTTGTATGTTTTTGGCTCCTGTTCCTTTCTCCTCTCTCCGATATCCATCTTAGCTCCACACATAACCATCTCCCTGCTGCATCCTGCCCACCTGCACCGTGCGCTTGACATCACACCACCAAGCAGTGCAGGCACGGCCTACTGGAACCTGCCCAGCACTGATTACCGACCCGCCCTGGTGGCTGTAGTGAGTGCCACAAACAACGCATCCCAGTGGCTCCTCTTCAGCTAGACCTGCCCTGCTGTACCATATCTGAGTGACTGAACCTGCCAGTTGGAAAAGGAGGTGAAAAGTATTGAGCGCACAGACAAGCAAACAACAAAGAGCACGCAGTCTGCCTGCTCAGACATAGTCAAAATTTCTTTTTAAAAAAAGGAATGAAACAAATAAATCTACAATCAATAAACGAGAGAAATAACTACTGAATGCCCTGAAAACAGCAGACAATATCCAAACATTTACAAAAACAGGACAGGATGGTTCCAGTAGGCGTCCAAATTAAAATACCAGATGACTCTCCTGTGGAAGAAAATGCACTAGAAGTACCTGATAGGGAATTCAAATCTCTAATACTCGGAATGTTCCAAGAACTGAGGCAAAAAGCTGACAAACATGAGGAAAAAATAGACAAATTCATGGAAAATACAGACAAAAAATTGGAAGAATTCAGGAAGATGATGCAGGAACAAAATGCCAAAATAAATTCACAACTCGAAATTATACAAAAACAACAATTAGAAATCCAAAAGATAAACAACAAGATTTCAGAAATGGATGATGTAATAGAGGGGCTGAGAAGCAGATCTGAAATGGTGGAAGACAGGATCAGTGGAACTGAAGACAAACAGTTGGACACAACTCAGTTTCAGGAAAACTCAGAAAAAAGAACAAAGAAAAATGAAGAGACACTGAGACTTATGTGGGACAGAATTAAAAGCAAAAATTTATGAGTGATTGGCATTCCAGAACAGGGGGAGAAAACAGAAAACACAGAGAGGATCGTTGAGGAACTGCTGATAGAAATCTTCTCCAATATCATGAAAGATGAAAAGCTCAAAGAAGCTCAACGAACCCAATGTAGAAGAGACCCCAAAAGAAAATCACCAAGGCATATCATATTCACACTTGCCAAAACCAAAGACAAACAAAGAATCCTGAGAGCAGCTCGTGAAAAACAAGAAGTCACATACAGAGGAGAAACAAAAAGACTAAGCTCAGATTATTCAGCAGAAACCATGCAGGCAAGAAAGCAGTGGGATGACATATATAAATTCTTGAAAGAAAAAAATTGTCAGCCAAGAATAATATATCCTGCAAAACTCTCATTCAAATTTGATGGTAAATTAGGTCATTTCCAGATAAACAGAAACTAAGGGAATATGTAAAAGTCAAACCAAACTTACAAGAATTATTAAAGGGAGTTCTTCGATCTGAGGACAAACAGCTTCAGCCCACAGGCAGAACCTAGGGCACAGGATCGTACGAGCCAGATACCAATCTAAGAAATGAACTCTCGAGGACTATCCAAAACCAAAGAAATACAACAGGGAATCAGAGCAGTCAATTGATGGATGACAACAACATTAAAAGAATAAAAGAGGCAATAGACGGCATAAGTATAGAACCTTCCAATGGAGAGGAAAGCAAGGCTATACCAAGTAATGGTGGACTGCTTCAAACTTAGAAAGATAAGGGTAAAATTCATGGTAACCACAAAGAAAGTTAACAGACATAAAAATAAAGATGAAAAACATAAAGTCTCAGCAAAAACAAAAGAAATGGAAAAAAAATCCACAAACAAAAGTAACTCAGCACAAGAAAGTAAGAAGAACAAAGAAAACTTCAGCACCACAAAAAAAAGCACTACAAAATGACAGCAACAAACTCACATCTATCAATAATTACACTGAATGTAATGGACTCAATGCACCCATAAAGAGACGGAGAGTGACAGAATGGATAAGAAAACAGGATCCATCAATATGCTGTCTACAAGAGACACAACTTAGATAGAAAGATGTGAATTTATTAAAAGTCAAAGGTTGGAAAAAAATGTATCAAGCTAACAACTACCAAAAAAGAGCAGGAGTGGCAATTCTAATCTCAGATAAAATAGACTTTAAAACAAAATCTACCATAAAAGACAAAGAAGGACACTATATAATGATTAAGGGGATGATACATCATGAAGACATAACCATAATAAACATCTAGGCAGCCAGTGACAGGGCTCCAAAATACATAAAACAAACTCTAACAACACTGAAAAGGGAAATTGACAGTTCCACAATAATAGTAGGAGACTTCAACACACCACTCTCAGTAAAGGACAGAACAACTAAGAAGAAACTCAGCAAAGATACAGAAGACCTAAAGGACACAATCAGCCAACTTGACCTCATAGACATATATAGAACACTCCATCCAACCTCTGCAAAGTGCACATTCTTTTCCAATGCACATGGAACGTTCTCCAGAATAGACCATATCTTAGGCCACAAAGCAATCCTCAACAAGATCCAAAACGCTGAGATATTTCAAAGTATCTTCTCTGACCACAATGCCATCAAGGTAGAAATTAACACTAGAAAGATCAAGGAAAAAAAATCAACTCCATGGAAACTGAATAATACCCTGCTTACACATCAATGGGTAATAGAAATCAGAGATGGAATCAAAAATTTCCTAGAATCAAATGAGAATGAAAACGCATCATACCAAAACCTTTGGGACACAGCAAAGGAAGTCCTCAGAGGACAATTTATAGCAATAGATGCACATATCAAAAAAGAATAAAGGGACAAAATCAAAACATTAACTACAGAACTCAAACAAATAGAAAGAGAACAGCAAAAAAAGTCTACAACCACCGGAAGAAAGGAAATAGTAAGATCAGAGTAGAAATAAATGAAATAGAGAACAGAAAAACAATAGAAAGAATCAATAAAACCAAAAGTTGGTTCTTTGAAAGAATCAAGAAATCGACAAACCACTGGCCAGACTGACAAAAGAAAAACAGGAGAGGACACAAATAACCCAAATAAGAAATGACATGGGGGACATTACAACAGACCCAACTGAAATAAAAAGGATTATAATAGAATATTATGAAAAACTATACTCCAACAAATTTGAAAGCCTAGAGGAAATGGATAAATTTCTAGAAAGACACAGCCTACCCAAACTACAACAACGTGATGTTGAAAATCTGAATAGACCCATAGTAAGAGAAGAGACTGAAAAGGTAATAAAAAAACTCCCAACCAAATAAAGTCCTGGCCCAGATGGCTTCACTGGAGAATTCTACAAAACATTTACAGAAGAGGTTGTACCAGTACTACTCAAGCTATTTGAGAGCATAGAAGAGGAAGCAACACTTCCAAATTCATTCTATGAAGCCAGCATAACGCTGATACCAAAACCAGGCAAAGATATCACAAAAAAAGAAAATTACAGACCAATATCTCTCATGAATATAGATGCAAAAATTCTGAACAAAATTCTAGCCAGTAGAATTCAGCATCATATCAAAAAAATCATACACCACGACCAAGTAGGATTCATACCAGGTATGCAAGGATTGTTCAACATTAGAAAATCAATCAATGTAATCCACCACATAAATGAAAGAAAAGAATCACATGATCATCTCAATTGACTCAGAAAAGCCATCTGACAAAGTTCAACACCCATTCCTGATAAAAACTCTCAATCAAATAGGTATAGAAGGGAAATTTCTCAACATAATAAAGGGCATCTATGCAAAACCAACGGCCAACATCATTCTTAATGGAGAGAGGCTGAAAACATTCCCCTTGAAAACAGGAACAAGACAAGGATGCCCTTTATCACCACTCTTATTTAACATTGTGCTGGAAGTTCTAGCTAGAGCAATAAGGCAAGAAAAAGAAATAAAGGGCATCCAAATTGGTAATGAAGAAGTTAAACTGTCCCTGTTTGCAGATGATATGATACTATACATAGAAAACCCTAAAGACTCCACGAGAAATCTACTGGAACTAATAGAAAGATTCAGCAGAGTAGCAGGATAGAAGATAAACATTCAAAAATCAGTTGGATTCCTATACACCAATAAGGAGAACGATGAAAAGGAAATCAGGAAAACAATACCATTTCAATAGACCCTAAAAAGATAAAATACTTAGGAATAAATCTGACCAGGGATGTAAAAGACCTATACAAAGAAAACTACAAAACACTACTGCATGAAACCCAAAGGGATCTACATAAATGGAAAAACATCCCATGCTCTTGGATAGGCAGATTTAACACTGTGAAAATGTCAATTCTACCCAAAGCAATTTATAAATACAATGCAATCCTGATCCAAATACCAACAACATTCTTTAAGGAGATGGAGAAACTAATCATTAACTTTATATGGAAAGGGAAGAAGCCCCAAATAAGTAAAGCACTACTGAAGAAGAAGAATGAAGTTGGAGGACTCACACTACCTCACTTCAGAACCTACTATACAGCTACAGTAGTAAAAAGAGCCTGGTACTGGTACAATGACAGATATATTGACCAATGGAACAGAATTGAGAACCCAGATGTAAATCCATCCACCTACAGTCACCTGATCTTCGACAAGGGCCCAAAGTCCATCAAATGGGGAAAAGACAGTCTTTTTAACAAATGGTGCTGGCAAAACTGGATATCCATTTGGAAAAAAATGAAACAGGACCCATACCTCACACCGTATACAAAAACTACTTCAAAATGGATCAAAGACCTGAATATAAAGCCTAAAACTATAAAGTTCATAGAAGAAAAAATAGGACCAACACTTCAGTCCTTAATACATGGCATTAACAGGATACAAACCATAACCATCAACACACAAACCCCAATATATAAGCTAGATAACAGGGATCTTCTAAAAATCAAACACCTGTGCTCTTCAAAAGACTTCACCAAAAGAGTCAAAAGAGAACCTACAGACTGGGAAAAATTTTTGGACAGTACAAGTCAGACAAAGGTCTAATATCCATAATTTACAAGAAAATCCAACACCTCTACAAGAAAAAGACAAATAATCCTATTAAAAACTGGGCAAAGGAAATGAACAGACACTTCACTAAAGAAGACATTCAAATGGCCAACAGACATATGAGGAAATGCTCGCGATCACTAGCCATTAGAGAAATGCAAATGAAAACCACAATGAGATACCATCTCACCCCGGCATTACTGGTACGAATCAAAAACACTGGAAATAACAAATGTTGGAGAGGCTGCGGGGAGGTGGGAACTCTTATGCACTGCTGGTGGGAATGCAAAATGATACAGCCATTTTGGAAAATGATATGGCGCTTCCTCAGAAAACTAGAAATAGACATAGTATTCTATCCAGCAATCCCACTGCTAGCAATACATCCTAGAGAAATAAGAGTCATCACTTGAATAGACATATGCACACCTATGTTCATGGCAGCATTGTTCACAATAGCAAAACGATGGAAACAACCTAGATGCCCATCAACAGATGAATGGATAAACAAACTATGGTACATACACACAATGGAGTACTATGCAACGAGAAAGAACAACAATGAATCTGTGAACCATCTCATAACATGGATGAAACTGGAGGACATTATGCTGAGTGAAATAAGTCAATCACAAAAGGACAAATATTGTATGAGACCTCTATTGTAAAACCTATGAAAAAGTTCACACACAAAATGTAACAATCTTTGTTGGTTACCATGGATGGGAGGGTTGGGGGTGGAGGAAATACTAAATAGGCAATAGATAAGTGGTATCTTGGGTGAAGGGTGAGACAGTACACAATACAGGGGAAACTAGCACAACAAGGAAAGGTCATGGAAGCCCCATAGACACATCCAAACTCCCTGAGGGACTGAATTGCTGGGCGGAGGGCTCTGGGGACCACGGTCTCGGGGAACATCTAGCTCAATTGGCATGACACAGCTTATAAAGACAATGCTCTACATTCTACCTTGGTGAGTAGTGTCTGGAGTCTTAAAAGCCTGTGAGCGGCCATCTAAGATACTCCACTGGTCTCATCCCTTCCGGAGCAAGGGAGAATGAAGAGAACAGGATACAAGGAAAAGATTAGTCCAAAGGACTAATTGTCCACATCTACCAAGGCCTCCACCGGACTGAGTCCAGTACAGCTAGATGGTGCCCGGCTACCACCACTGACTTCTCTGAGCAGGATCACAACAGAGGGTTCTGGACAGAGCTGGAGAAGGATGTAGAGCATAATTCTAACTCACAACAAAAAAAGACCAGATTTACTGGCCTAAAGGAGACTGGAGAAACCTTGAGAGTATGGCCCCCAGACACCCTTTTAGCTCAGTGGTGAAGATACCTCCAAGGTTCACTGTTCAGCCTGGGATTGGACAGCCCCGTAAAACCAAATGAGACTAACGAGATACCAGGAGTCCAGTGACAAGGGCCAGAAGGCAGAAGGGGACAAGGAATCTGGTGATAGGGAACCCAAGTTTGAGTAAGGATATTGTTGATGTGTTGTGAGATTGTTAACCATTGTCATAGGGCAACAATTGTAGTAACTGTTAAATGAGAAACTATTTTGTTCTGTAAGCCTTCATCTGAAGTGAGAATAACAGCACAATTGGAAGAGCGTAGTCATTGTCACTGAACTGTGTATGTAGAAATTTTTGAAACGGTGTATCTTTGGCTATGTGTATTTTCACCAAAAAAAAAAAAAAAAGGTTGAGAATTTAGAGGGTTAATATGTTGTGGGGTTGTTAACCAATGTCATAAAACAACATGTGTACTACTGTTTCATGAGAAACTATTTGTTCTGTAAGCCTTCACCTGAAGTACAATAGAAAAAAAAACAGTCACTCTCTTCAGGCTCTCTGAGTGCCTAGGTTTGTCTCTCTGGAATCTCATCTTCATGCTGTCAGTATTCTGAGACTGATCGCTGTTGTACTCTACGGTAGCTCTCTTCTTCAGCAACTATAGTGAGTACACATTGTGCCCTTTCAACTTGGAATTCTTCTCTCTCCATTTATGGAAATTTTTTTTCTGTTACTTCTTTGATAATTCATTCTTTTTTTTGCTGTCCTCTCTGTATCCCCTCTTCGCCATTTCATTGTCTTTTTGTTATATTTTCTAAGAGGTATTCTCTGCTCTATCATAAGATTTATTTTAATGTATATGTATCATTTTTGATTTCCAGTAATTACCCCTTGCTTTCCAAACATTCCTTTATTAAAGCATCCTGTTTTTTTTTTCAAGAAATATTTTCCATGATCTCTGTATAGGGGTGTGTGTGTGTGTGGTGTGTGTGTGCATGCATATGTCTTGTTTGTCTCTCTGTGTGTTTCATATCTGAAATCTGATTCATTGGCATACCTTATTTCTCTGTTCATTTTAGCCCCTGTCTTATGTTATTGGTGTTTCTCAGTTATGTGTGTATACCTTATTGTAGATTTACATTTAAAATTACCACTCTAAAATGCTGATTAGAAGCACAGTGAGAATGAGTTGGGCTTGTTAAGTCTGATTTTTCGCCATAGTGTGACCGATAGGAAACTAGATATTTTGTTTAATAACTTCCTAATGGTGGTATTTTAAATTATTTTTATGGATATTTTAACTTTCTTTAGAGAAAAATTTTTAAAAAATCATGGTTAAAGAATATTTATTTAAGTATATGTTCCTGGAGCTGAGGGAGGGAAGGTACTATTTCTGGCTTCCTCTATACATAGATGTTTCTGGATCAGTTTTTCCAGAGAGTAAACCTCACTTTCTGCTGAGATAGAAGAGGCAAGGTTTTTTGTCAAAGAAGGATTGAGAAGGAAATCTGGGTGCCTTCAGCTGACACTTATATTGTGAGGCTCCACTTTACCCTTTGTTTAATACAAAATTAATCCATTTACTTCCAGAGCATCTCTGGAATTCTACAGTGTGAATCAGTCACCTTCCTTAAAATCCCCCTTCCCTGTAAGTAACCTGCTATCAAGGTTTTATACATTTTGTGGGTTTATCACTTTTCATTTTTTAAATTCTGTTGACTGAGTCTGGGAGGGAAAACAGATATGTTCAAATATTTGGTCTACCAGGATTAGGCCCAAGTATAAAAATGAATTTCCAAAATGCTATGATTCTATGATCACTCACTTCAAAGCCAGTCCAATCTACAGCTCAATGATTACTTTGACTCTTGTAATAGTGAACATTACCAAGGACCCCTGAAAATAATCAGACAAAAAAAGAATTGCTTTGATTTTTATGTAATCAAGAGGAAACTAAGATGCCTTCCCCCAATTTTAATAAGAAGGAATGGAATCAGAGTTTTCAATCCATTTTAATTTAACTCAGTAAGTATGATTTGGAAACCTATTACATTCCAGGCACTGTGCTAAGTGCCATGTAAGATTAAAAATCTGAGAAAATATCAGCTCAACCCTTTGTTAGTATTTAGAATAAAAGAAAGTGACAAGTACATTTATAATAAGACTATCTCTGGGATGAAGCTAATCCTGGTACTACCAGAGGACCAAATAAGGTAAATCCTTCTGTATTTTACTTCCAGGGAGTGGGAGGGAATGTAGCCTAACGATCAGACTCATGGAGACTCCACGTCTTTCAGGGTCTTTAATGACTGTGATCTTTTGGAAGGAGATCACCAGATCTTTCTTATGAGGCATCTGAGTGGATTCCAACCACCAACCATTTGATTGGTAGCCGAGGCTTAACCATTTGTGCCACTCTGGGACTCCATTTTAAGGAACATATGGGTCAAATGAACTTGACTTTGTGGTATAATTTTGAAGACACCACAAGAATGATCACCCAGGTCTTCCTGAGCATTCTGCTTGGACTCTGTGTCTTACATGCTTCTCATTTCCAAATGGACATATTTATTGTGGTTTTCTTGTTCCCATTCCATCATATGTTTTGGGTGAGTGTGAGGAAGATTTTTTTTCATTTTAGTTCATGGTCTATCAAAAGCAGTCACAATAGAATATCATACGTGAACAATACATCATCCAGAGATCCCTGACTTTGACCTTGAAACAGGGACTTGATAGGACTTTTAGATTATCTTCCGAGGGGAAACGGTGAGTGCATCTTACATAAAGGAAGCGTATTGAACCAATATATTGTACTCAGAAAGGTGCGCGCTGTCTTAAGTATTGTTGAAAAACAGTCCATTCTCTCCCTCCTGGGCACGTGATAGGACTGCAATTTTCAATCTTCTTTAAAGTGAACAAAAGTGACTGAGTCTCTTCTTGACAGAGATGTTAAAAAGCAGTGTGCAATTCAGCTTATTATGTGGGTGCATTTAATGAGACGGGTCCTCCATCCGCGTGAGTCCCTGGATGACAATGATGAACAGGACTCTCCTGTCAATCTGTATTAGCCGTGCAGTGACCGTGAAGGTCTGCATGACCTCAGCTGCCATGACGAACACACTCAGGTTACATACAAACTACACCAGAAGGAGACATAATGCAGTTACAATGACTACAGAGGTGGAAACAGTTACCGTGAAGTCTGAGAAAGAGAATTTACATCAGGTGGTATTTGGAGGAAAAGTTTAGGAGAGGTTTGCTGTTCTGGAAACTATGTAAGACACTATGCTAGGTGTCGGTATCTTTACTTCCAGCATCCGTCATGATAGAGATGATTTTATCTCCATTTACCATGGGGAAAATCAGGCACAGAAAACGTACATCCTTTTAATAAACAGATAATCAAAGGGCATGCTGGAATTTAACTTATCTCTTTAAGATTCAAACTTTTCTTTCCTGGGGTTTACCAAAAATATGAGACAAGAGATACATGCAGCTCTGGCAGATAAAGTTTACCTAGGAAGAAGGAACAAATATTTATAGATTTCATTTCTATCAACAGGAATGGGAGAGAGCATGAGATAGAAGAGGTTTCGGAAGGTTCCTTCTATATTTTCCTTGCATTCAGCCCATTAGGGTAGCTATGATGAACTAAGAAGCCCTCATGGCACTGTAGTTGAGTGTTCGGCTGCTACCTGAGAGGCAGATGGTTCGAACCCACCAGCTGCTCTGTGAGAGAAAGATTTGTATCTAGTGTTAAAATATACAGTGGAGTCCCTGAGTGGCATAAAACGTTAAGTGCTAGACTACTAAGTAAAAATTTGGCAATTCGAACCGACCCAGAGGTGCCTTGAAAGAAAGGTCTGGTGATCTCTTTCTGAAAAGTCACAGCCTTGAAAACCCTATGGAGCACAGTCCTACTCTACAACACACAATTATATTCTTCCTGTGTTAAAACTGAATACTACAAATCTTACTATCCACCCAAAACTGCCACCTATGATTATCTGTTAGAATAGGACACTGGACTCAGTCTCCTATTAGGTACAGAACTACACAAGCCCTTCTTCTTTAGGTTAAAAAAAACTTGTTCCCCAAGGAGAAAAACAAACAAACAAAAACTCACCTTACTGTTTGTAAATGAAGCTTATTTTCTGGTCCTACAAGGCACATTGACATGCTTATCTTTTCTGTTTTTTGTTTAATGAGTAGGTCCCTTAGGTAGTGCAAAGGTTTGCTCTCTGCTGCTAAGCTAACAGTTGGTGGTTCGAATCCACCCAGAAGTGCCTCTAAAGAAAGCTCTGGCAATCTACTTCCGTAAAAATTACAGCCAAGAAAACCTTATGGAGCAGTTCTACTCTGCAGCCCACAGGATCACCACGAGTTGGAATCAACGCAATAGTAACGGTTTTGTTTCATTTGTTTGTTTTTGTTTAACAAAGAATCATTTTTACTGGAATGTACTATAAGTCTGAGATTCACTTTCCATGTTGTTGTTGTGGTAGTAATATTTCTAAACCATTTGAAGAGTTACCAGTTACATTGAGTGGCTAAGAATTTTTTAGTTTAAAAACCATGTTTTGTTTCCCTGCAATTTTATTTTTTTTAAATAATTCCTCAAATAAAAGTGGCCTTTTGGGGAAAGGCAAGCAAACATACTTCTTAGTATAATTCATCCAATCATCAGTAGATAAATGCAACATTGTTAATCGAAGTGTGACCTACATGTAGCGAAAGACGTCCCTGATGCTGCGTGGGAGCGAGCAGGCGGAGAGGTTTTTCAGAGAGTGTAACAGGGACACATAAATCCAGGAGAAGAAAAACGTGGTGAAGTTCCTTTTAATAATACAAATAGTGTTCAGTAATGTATTTTGAGCTAACTGGAAGGTAGCCAAAAACTCAGGTAGTAGCAGGATAGAAAATATAACAAAGGAACTCTGACAAATAGTGTTCAGTAATGTATTTTGAGCTAACTGGAAGGTAGCCAAAAACTCAGGTAGTAGCAGGATAGAAAATATAACAAAGGAACTCTGAGTCTCACTGAGTAATCAGTTATGCATCCCTTCTCCTTTTCATTGGATTTGTTTGACTTCTGTCACATTATCTTGATTCTACCTTGTTGTTATTTGGTGCCTAAACAAAAAAACCTGTTGCCTTCGAGTTGATTCTGACTCAGAGAGACCCTATAGGACAGAACAGAACTGCCCCATAGGGTCCCAAGGAGCGGTCGTTGTTTGGTGCAGTTGAGTAAATTCTGACTCATAGAGACCCCAAGTGACAGAGTAGAACATCCCCAAGGGTTTTTTTTTTTTTTTTTTTTTTTTTAAAGCTGTAATCTTTATTGAAGCAGAGCTTCATGTCTTTCTCCTGCTGAGAGGCTGGGTGGGTTTGAACTCCAAATCTTTTGGTTAGCAGGTGAGCACTTAACCATTGTGCCACCAGGGATTGCCTTGTTATAAAAGATACCTGGAATAGAAAAACTTTAACCATATTTTTGATGCTGCTTTTCCCTCATAGACAGCTGTAATGAAAATACTTTTGAGTTTACCTGATGTGAAGAACTTCATATCTGGTATCCTCAGTGGAAGGGATTCTGTATAAATAGTAGTTTTTAGCTTTTCAGACTCAACGGTCTTGAAAAGGAATGGGTTGCACACAGGGAGGAGGGGGAAAAGATTTGTACCTGGGAAAATTTGAGAGATCATTATAAGAAAATGCATGTAAGTGGGACCTTGAAGAAAACATTGATTTTAAGGGGTAGAGGTGACTTGAAAAGATGCCTTATCGGCAGAGGCAAGAAAGTGTAGGGTCTATTTTTAGGGAGAAAATGAGTCCACTATTCAAGCATAAAATAGTTTGGCGTGGGGTATTATGCACAAAAAAAAGGAAAAGTAAGTTGAGGTACAATTATGGAGGGACCTGCACACAACAGTAAACCACTTGGATTTTATCCTCCAAGCAGAGGAGAATTTGCAGGACTTCTTACCAGGACTGACTTGCACTTACCTGGGTTGAATAAAGCATTTTTGTTTTTTTTGGTGACAAGATGACATCAGATTTGAAAAATTCGTTAGTAGAAGCACCTATGAGCAGACCCTCACAAGGATTAATCAAAAGGCAAGAAATTAAGTCAAAATGATAAGGTTCAGACAGATGTGAAGTAGAAAAAGAAATCACAAAAATTATAAGAAAAGAATTACAAACTAATTTCCTCAAAGTCAGGAACTCAGTGTACTAAGTTAATGTGGTTCTCCCTGGAAAATGAGAAGGCATATAGTATAGTCATGAAAACATGGTCTCTGTCCTCAGCGTGTCTAGGAATGAATCCTGCCTCTTCTAGCTTTTAGCTTGGCAATCTGTTCACCTCTCTGCTTTATTTTACACTTCTTGGAGCTATTATGATAATTCAAATAGAATATATAATATGCTTAGAATAATACCTGGTACATAATAAGTACTATTTAAGTGCTTATAAGAAAAAATGAATCTTGTCCATAGTATGTACTCAAAACCCTTCTGAGAGAATAAACTTCATTGCTGTCCCTCAGCCCAAAGCATTTAACTTGCAGAAGTTTGGTGGACTGACCCTAATATTGTGATTAGCACCACACTGGTCTCCACATCCTGTGAGAGATGGTAAAGGCAGCCTCAGTTACCTGTGGCTTTTCACCTAGGACAGCTCATTAATTTTACATATTATGGAAATAGCAAGAACTTAGTGGCTGGAAAGAAGCTATGTATTAAGCATGTGCTATGTCCACACATGTTGAACATTAATTCTCACTATCAGAATAGAGGGATAATGATTTTATGGTACTTAACAAATGAGGAAACCGAAGTACGAAAAAGCTATTTGTCCAAAGCCATCTGGTTAGTAAGTGTTGGAACCTTGGAACAAAGCTTTGAAGCGAGATCTCTCTGGCTTCAAAGCCCCGTTTTGTTCTCGTTTTCTTCCCCCTCTTGTACTGGAGTCTAGCTGGAGCCGGGACTCACATTCATGGCCTTCCAGTCTCTATTTGGCTTGCTGTCTTTTAAACTACTTACCTAAAGGCAGACACAGGATGTTGGGTTTTTTTACATTGTTTTTATGTCTAATTAGAGAGTCATTTGCCAAATTAAGCAATCAGAATTGATAGTAGAGGCAGGAAGAGTCTCTAAAAACTTTTTTTTTTAAGTTTTTTTATTTTTCCTCTTCAATGTATACCCACTGCCACCAAGTAAATTCTGCCTCCTGGTGACCCTATAGGACAGAGTAGAACCACCCCAGAGGGTTTCCAAGGCTGTAAATCTTTACAGAAGCAGACTGCCACCTCTTTCTTCATGGATTGGTTGGTGGGTTCAAACCGCTGAGCTTTTGGTTAGCAGCCAAGTGCTTAACCACTGCACCACGAGGGCTTGCTTCAATGTAGATGCATGAAATTTGAAGAGGGAGAAAATAGCAAATATCCTCTTAAGAAAGGAAAGATACATTATCTTAAACCATTCTCTGACAAATTGACAAAATTTATCATCACTTTCATAGTTTATTCATTGAAGGCTTTGGTTTGAAAATCCATCCCGCAGAAACCGGTGGGGTCAGGTTGTCAAAGTCGTCACCAACACAACAGCTGGAGGGATCCAAGGATTCTGTCACACAGCCAAGGGGTCTCCTCAGCCTGATTCCAGAGAGGGACGGAAACCTGGCATGAACCCTCTGTGTCCGCAAGTCAGCTACCTTTTTCTGGCCTACTCCTGATTTTGAACTTTGCAGTCAGAAACTTGACCACATTGTATCTAGATTAAAATGAGAATGAGTGCATAGACGTTCTGGTCTTTTATCTAGTATCTAATTCGCTGGTTTTCATCATTATTTTCATACAAATGTAAAAGTCACATCAGTGACCCTTGGAAAAATTGTTCTTGTACACAAATATGTTCATAAGCTGAACTGTGTCTAGAGAGCTAAATACTATTTTCTGAGCCACGAACCGTAAACATTTGCGAGACATCTTACCATTTACAGACATTACTGAAACAAGTCTGGAGGCCTGGAAGTTAGCCTGTCCCTGCGTTAACGCCAATCACAGGACTGATTCCCTTTCGGAACTACAAAAGTGAGGGAAAAGGAAGAAAAACAAGCACAATGAAAGTACAATCTGCTTTCCTTTCCTCATGAGAGAGATTTTGGGAAAAAAAAGTTGCTTGTACATTTTCTGTTTATATCACTAATTTTTTTTTGTTTTTTAGTAGACTGTAAAGATACTTTATTGGTCTTAATACAGCGCTATTTTCCAAATGCTGTTTTCCTTACTAATCAGGATACTAACAAAAAGTGGTGAAGCCTTTCATTTTTCTAGCTCTGACTGCTAAGTGTGGTTTACCCTTTAATACTCTTCCATAACTCTGTTGCTAGGCTTCAGTTAGACTCTGTAGCACTGATGGATAAATGCAAAAGCAAACGGCCATCTTAAAGAAAATGGTATCCAGAATTAGCTGGCACAAAACTGCTC
Source organism: Dugong dugon (assembly GCA_030035585.1). Lineage (NCBI taxonomy): Eukaryota > Metazoa > Chordata > Mammalia > Sirenia > Dugongidae > Dugong > Dugong dugon. The sequence continues at coordinate 112,833,404 of CM057473.1, read as the reverse complement.
AGTGGAGATACCAACATTCCTGAGCTCGTATTATTGTCAGGGGGGTTAAATGTGTCCGTAGTCATAAAGTGCTTAGATGAGTTTGGATCCATAAGAAATGTTCAGTAAATATTAGCTGTCACTGCGAATCTCACTCCCACCACAACCACCAGCAAATCCTCCTCCTCATCCACATCACAGGGGTGACATCTCCACACCAGATATGTCACATCGAAGTTCTTACTTTCTCCAGTGCTACAAAACATAGTCTCGCCCTTGTTATTCACTTTACAAATACAGAAAGCACACCTCACTTTGTCTTTTCTGAGATGATCCAGTTTTCTCACATGCAAAGATCCCTTGCAGTATTACAACTTCTCCAGGGAACAAGGCAAGTCAGGTCCACTTGTCAGCACAGCAAAGAGCACACCGAGGGGTCTGGCAAATTCACCGCATACAGAGGTTTCCACGTTCAGGAAGCAGGCTTTTACAGAAGAAGCCTTGCCTCTTCTTTGCTTGGAATGCCCTGCAGTGTAAGAGACTCATGCTCACCCCATTTTCAGGAGTCCTTGATTAGGCTTTGGGTCAGCTGTGACAAGCGTCTGATGCATGTGTCACAGTAAATGACATCTCATTTACGTTTAGTGTTCCTGGTTTCCCCCAGCTGACCTGCACGTAGGAAATGTGTGAAAACTTCTCCAGCTGCATTAGTTTTGGAAATTGAAAGAACATAGAATGTGATTTTACTCTGACCCCCTTAGACTGTCAGATTCCCAGTTAATTTTTAAACCGCAGAATGATACTAAAAGCCACAATGACAGTATACAAAATGCTTCAGTTATTATTCACACTCAAAAGTTCTTACGCCTACAGACAAACAAGCAAGGCTCTCATTAGCTACAGCACCTTGACCCCACTCTGCACTGTGTTTCCCTCATTTTCTATTTTCCAAACTGCCAGAAGCTCTCTCTCATCTGTGCAGCTGTACAATTAAATGGGTAGTAGGATTTCACAGAAAATAAAATCCAAACTTCTCTGGCTGTAGGTAAACTGAAATCTGCATTTATTAATAGGCTATGAGTAAATAAAATATTATTTTACAAACCATGTATTTGAAATATGTGTATAAACACAAATACCTGAGTGTAGTTTTTCAGACTTTTTTTAAGTCAATCATAATTCTTGGCATTTAAGAGATCCCTAAAAACATTGATATCAACCAGCCATAAAGTCTCAATTACAGGGAAGATGTAGATGGAAATTCTTAAAACTTTTGCTTCGTAACAAAGGTCTTATGGTGCTACAAAACACATACACATTTATCACAAATCCAGTGGTGTGTTTCCATTCTTGTCCTGTGGAGGCCATACAGAGAGTAAAGATGACATCATGAGTAAAAGGTTTTTTACACACGTATTCAACTATTCCTTCTTTAGCAAATGTCTGAGTGTCTCCCGAGTACCAAACGCTGCTGAGAATACCGGGGGAGGAGAAGCAGACTGCGCACCTGTGATGCCCTTGAGAAGCTGACAGTTTGGTAGGAGAAACTAACATATATCAGTAATTAAATACAAGATATTAAGTATTACAAGAAATATTAGGAATCCTGTGTCTGGGGGTTACAAAGGAAAGACTTTGTATGATGAAATTAAAGACTTGATCTGTCTAGCTATCTTACAGAAGACTTTATGGAAGGTCTCTGAAGGATGAGCAGGGAGATGAGTGAGGTGCTCAGAGATGAGGGATTAGTGGGAGCCAAATGTTGGAGGTATGAAAATACCTGGCATGAATGGGCTGCTGTGAATGCACCTGGATGACTAGCACATTAAAACCAAAACCAAACCCGTTGCTGTAGAGCTGATTCTGACTCACAGCGACCCTATAGGACAGAGTAGAACTGCACCATAGAGTTTCCAAGGAACGGCTGGTAGATTCGAACTGCCTGTCTTCTGTTTAGCAGCCGTAGCTCTTAACCATTACGCCCACCACATTGGTGGTACAGAAATGAGGAGTGGTACAAACGATGCTGGGAAGGAAGCTAAAGCCTGATCTCAAAAACCTTGCATCCCAGGTAGGTGACTCTTACAGCATGCTGGGTCGGGATGTGTGGCTGGAAATACAATTATAATAAACCCGGCCAGAAAAGATTATGAAAGCCTAAACAAGTTATCCACAAACTGAATGAGTGGAAGGAGGAATTTAAGAAATCTTTAGGGGAAAGATTGACTGCAAACTGATGAGTATTTGAATATGAGACCTAGCGACCGAGAAGAAAGGTATTTCTAATTTGAATGTCTGAGAGGACAGCCTCTAAGATTAGGAATGCAAATGTATCTGTTATTTTTCTATATCCTAAATACAAGTCTGGAACGTAAAGACGAAGGCAAGAGATCAAGAATTAGAGGATTACTGTGTGCACGTGGTACTTAATGGCGTAGATGTGTATGTGATTAGTCGTGGAGATTTTATCACATGAGAAAAAGAGGCCTAATTGCCCTTTGTGCCATTCAAAGTTTTTAGCAATAACACATCCCAGCACCTGCCGCCTGCTACTGGTAACATCTTGCACCAGAAGGGCAATTACTTAGAGATAAGCCCTGATGTAGACCCTGAAATATAAAAAGCGTATTAACAAAAATAGGAGCAGTGATGAAATTTATTACTGGAGTTTCTACTCTTTGCAGACATTCTAGGAGGCACAGAAAATCCAGCGTTAGGTTAACTTCAGAGGAACAAAAAGAGACTTCCGTGTCTGCTGTGGGAGTTTTTGAGATGAAGTTAAAGAGAAGCTAAGGAGAAGCTTCAAAACCGATTGGTTAGCAGGGCTTCACAACGTTTCTTCATTTCGTCTCTCATCTCTTCTCTTCTCTGGGATTTTACCTCTTTGGGTTATACGTAGCTTAAACCATTGTTATGCAGTATCTGGTGGCGCAGCGGTTCAGAGCTTGGCTGCTAACCAAACGGTGGGCAGTTTGAATCCACCAGCTGCTCCATGGAAACTCTGTGGGGCAGTTCTACTGTCTTCTATATTGTCTCTATGAGTTGGAATTGACTCGATGGCAACAGGTTTGGTTTTGGTTTCGTTTATGCAGTATGTCGCAAAAAGTTGCTCTGTATATCATACACGAGACATTAATTCATTCAAAATTCATGCTATATTTTATTTTTAATTATCATACATCTCAAGACTCATTAGTGTATCCTTAAAATACTTGTCCTTTATGATGCAAATCAATAATTTGTCTAATTTTAGATTATCTAGTGTTTGTTAGATTTAAAATCAGCTTAAGGACATCATACTTATTTTCCTCTGCCTTCAGTTTTTCAGCCACTGATATACTTGTTAGCCTTCCAGTTTTCTATTCTGCAAATTGCCTATTTATGTCCTTTGCTATTTGTAAATTTGAATTATGTGTTTTCACTGATTTTTAATATTTCCTTTTATATTCTAGATATTAATTCTTTGATAGTTTTCGATGTTCCAAATATCTTCTCTTCCTGATCTGTCACAAGTCTGTTAACTGTGTCAGTGGTGTTTTTTGATTTCCAGAAATATTTAATTTGATGTATTCCTGTCTGAGATGAAAATATACTACAACTCTTCTGCTGTTACCTTTGTATTTTTACCTTTTACAATGCTGTCTTTCATACATTTAGTGTTCACTTCTGTGTACGGTATAAGTTGTATACAAAACCACCAAAATAGTTTTACTCAGATTGCCAATCAAACTCAAAGGCTTCATTATGCTTAATCAGCAATAAAGTCACTCAGAAATGACATAGAACAGTGAGCAAAACAGCATGAACAAAGGCAACATGCTATTGGATTCAGACACTCAGATGTGGATTTTGATGTCTGTAGTCACTCCACTCCGGAAGGTTACCAGCGGAGAGGTGGACAGCAAGCTCCTGAAATCTTTATGTCCTATCAGCACAGAAAAGCTGTGAGGTCCAGATTCCCTCAGCTTAAATGCCTTGCCAGCTGCAGAGTAAGGATGCGTGACCATCTCCCACTGCATCAGTTATGCAATGTGCCACCCACACAGTCCACTATAGCTGGCTAGCTGGCTAAGGGACATTTCTTAATCAGTTATCAATATACAGCAGCTCTACAAGAATCTACACATATTGATATTTTAAGGTCGATAGTTGTATAAGGGTCATACTCTCTAGACTGGAGAAGGGAATTAATGTGTAACTATTAACACATTCATCAAGTAGAAATTCAGGATTATTCTTTTTCCCAACACTGTTTTTCCCAGAACTAGCTATTAAACAATCCATCCTTCCCAAACTTGCCCCTTCCCTATCATATACAAACTTCCTCTTTACTTAGGGACTGAATGTAAACCCTCTAGTTTGTATAACTGGTCACTTTTTCTTCTGCACTAATGTTTCACTATTTTATTTGCTATTATTGTGAATGTTATTTCGAGATTTTTTTTTTCTCATTGGTTATTGCTGATAATCTTGTATGTGCCAAATTTACTAAACTATAGTTTGTTTTAAAAGTTTATCTGATCATTCTATTGTGTTTTCTTTGATAATGAGCATGTCTTATGTAAATAATGCCGATGTTGATTCCTTTCTGATTTAGCCCAGGAACCCAAATCAGCCACAGTAATGGTGAGTGGTGGGAGAAATCTGAAACGGATGTTGAATGAAGAAAGATGAATGCCTGATACGACTTCAGCAAATTCACAATGTCAGGGACTGTAGCTTATTGCACCATTTTCCCTTAAATCTTTGCAGAGTTTGTCTCTAGTTATCGTATTGAAGGAGACCCTGTGGATGACTGGAATTTTAACCCTCCTCTCAGGGAAGATATGACAGCACCTGTTCTCACATACTGGAGGTCCCGTATTGTAGTAAGAGGGCTGACTATAATGGAGGGCACAGAGGAACAAAGAACTTGTTGTTGTTAGCTGCCTTCACTTGACCTCCGACTCATGAAGACCCCATGCACGATGGAACAAAATGCTTTCTAGTTCTTCACCATCCTCTTGATGAGCTGCATATCCGGTCATTGCGATAGAGTTTTCATTGGTTGATTTTTCAGAAGTATATGCCAAGCCTTTCTTCCTAGTTCATCTTAGCTCAGAAGTTCTGTTGAAAGCTTTTCAGCATCATAGCAACACACAAGCCCCCACTGACAGATCTGGTGGCTGCACATGAGGTGCATGGGCCAGATAGTGAACCTGGGTCTCCTGCATGGGAGGCAATAATTCTACCACTGAACCACTAATGCCCCCAATAACTTATTCTAAAACCTAAAACCAAACCCATTGCCACTGAGTTGATTCTGAATCATAGTGACCCTACAGGACAGAATAGAACTGCCCCCATAGGGTTTCCAAGGCTGTAAATCTTTACAGAAGCAGACTGCCTCGTCTTTCTCCTGTGGAGCGCCTAGTGGGTTCAAACTATTGACATTTCAGTTATCAGTCCAGCACTTTAACCACTATGCCACCATCACTCGTAATAACTAGTAATGAAATAACTAATAACTAGGAAATGAAATTCCAGGAACAAGATTAAGAGCCAAGAAAAGTGAAGCAGAGAAGGAGGGAGAGTCGACTGGACATACCTGGTCAACTGGCTGCCGATAAGTGTAACTGCTGATCCTGTGATTTTATTTCCCAAGAAATGATTTAAGTTGTACTTCAGACCACTACATCCAGGGAAAGAAGGAGGAAGAACGACTCCATTGACTCTCATTTCTGTTTGACCAGATTGACACTAAGGTGTATTAACTCCCTTGAAGTTATGAATTTCACTTACAGGGCACCCAGCAAACGTCTCTCCCCAGTGTAAAAACAGCAGATTTTGATGTGGTACATAGATACATCTGATACAGTCTTCACCTGTGCTTCACTCAGATCCACTTGTGCCCTCCATTATAGCCAACCCTTTTACTATAACATAAGGCCTCTAGTACGGTCAGAACAGATGCTTTCACTTCTTCTCTGAGAGAAGAGTTAAAATTTCAGTCATCCACAGAGTCTCCTTCAATAGGGTACCTAGATATAAACTCGGAAAAGATTTAAAAGAAACTAGTGTAACAAGCTACAGTCCCTGCCATTGTGAATTTCCTGAGGTCGTAGCTAATATTCATCTTTCCTCATTTAATATCCATTTCAGATTTCTCCCACTATTGACCATTCCTTTGGCTGATTTGTGTTGGTTCAATGGTGAGGTACCTCAGAGCTTCACCCCCAAAGACTTGATTCCTTAGTTGCCTTGCTTGTTTGTTTTTGCTAGCCCATAATTGTGCACATACATCCCTATTCTATACTGGAAAATCAGAGGAATAACAGGGTGGATCTGCAGATGTATTTGCCCTACTGTGAGACAGACGTTGGTCGAAACCCCATATATCACTCATTCTCCATGGTGGTTCTACTCTGTCCTATAGGGTTGCCATAAGTCAGAATCAACTTGACAGCAATGGGTTTGGTTTTGGTTGGGACCCCCAGTTTAACATATTTAGGATCCAGTCTTAATACCCATGTGTGTTCTCCTATTCCCATTGGTACTGATCAACCAGAATCTGAAATTTCTTTGACATACAACTTTATCCTCCCAGAGCAAAACTACAGTACTCCTCTCAGGATGAGATGAGACCTGCTCCTGGTTTCAGCCTGGAAGTAGTGAGAAGCCAAATGGCAGATACTGAAGAAAACCTATGTCTTTGTAGCTTGTTTTTATGTCTTGTTAAGTCATTGCATTGTCTCTAGGCAAAGTGAGGCTGATTTTCTCTGGCAAAATCAGGGGAGATGCTTCTGCCAAAACGTGGTTTCAGAAAAATCTCAAGATTCAGTAGTCTTAAGCTCATCCATCCAAATATCCCTATGCTGGGATTTAAGATTTCAGTCTTTTTGATCTTTTCATAATTTTTATTTTGGAGAAATGCTGGTATTATGCAGTAAGCCTTCTTTACAGCTATGCTATCACATTTACAATTAGAACCTGGGTGTGGAATTTAGCATAGTTTTCTGGGAAGCTGCAGGAGTTGAAAATCTCTTTAAAAGCACCATAAAAAGCCCCTAGGATTTCATATTGTACCTTGACTTAGTAGGTGGCCACCCTCTCAATTCTTTTATAAAGGATTTCAATGCATTTAGTATAAGCGGCCTCACTCCACAATCCTGGTTACTGTCATTATCCCATTGCTGTTCATCTGCCATGACTACCTTATATGCTAATGCTTTACCTTCTGCCTATTTCTCATCATGATTAACTACAGATGAAAGCCTTAGTAACTGAAACACCACTGAATGCCAGAAGTTGTCAGCACTTGGTTAACATCACTATTTGGGTTGTATACAATCTTGAGACTAATAAAAACCCATTTACTAGAACTCATCTGGATAGTCTGCCTTCTGAGGTCAGTCTTTATCAACAACTCGTTTACTCTCATAGTCTTGATTTCTCGAAAGCAGAATCTGAGACAATGGCTTATGTGCTACTCTTTCACTAGAGAATGTAAGTTAGGGAGAAGGAGTGAGCAAAAAGTATAATGTACAGGCAAAGAACATGGAGAATCGATATGAAATTAGTTTATCAAGATGGCTGCTGCTAACTGCAACTGATTGGTTGATCTGATGCAATATCCTCCAAGAAGTCTAATAAACTGCGTCTCTAGAGAGTCTGTCTGGAGGGAAAACGGTAGAATTGATCTTCTGGCTCCCATCTCACATTAGTCAAAGGATTGCACCATGGGGCATTAAATAACCTATGTTTATGAATTTTGCAACCATAGTGGCCAACCAGTGTCCCATCCTGGCACAAGCTTCGGCATCAACAGGAAGCCCTGAGGTAGGACACAACAGAGTACAGCCCAGACAGGGTGAGGTACTGTCGTGTCGTACCTGAGTGAATCTGGATAGAGTCCACACAAAATTGTTCGCAGCATTAATGGCTGGAACAGTAATTAGAGGAGGCTATAAGTCGGAATCGCTGTAAGTCGGAATCAACTTGACAGCAATGAGCTTGGGTTTCTTTTTTTTTAGAGGGTATGAAATAGTCCATACAAATTATCTGATACACCTCCACATTTTTAAACTCCTTTTTATTTGTTTAATTATTTTCCTATTCTTGCATTACTTGCCTAGTCAAGACCTTTAATATCATGAACGTTAATAGTAACGGTGTGTGCTTTGTTTCAAAAAATAAAGGAAGCACAACAAATTGGTATCTGTTGTGTATTAAAGTTTACTATGAGATTTTTAGTATATGCTTTTATTTTATGTAAAGGCGTTCCCATCTATTTTTAGTTTTTTTAGATTAAATTAGATTTTGTTGTTATGAGGTGCCATCAAGTTGATTTTTGACTCACAGAGACCCTGTGTGACACAGTAGAACTGCCTTATAGGGTTTTCTAGGTTGTAATCTTTAAGGACAGACTACAACTGCCACATAGGATTTCTTATTCAGTCATCTAGGGTTGGTGTCAGTTGGAATTGACTCAACGGCATATAACAACAATGACAATCTTCCAGGAGGCCTGGTGGTGCAATGGTTAAGTGCTTGGCTGCCAACTAAAAGGCTGGCAGTTTGAACCTACCCAGTGGCTCCACCGCAGGAGAAAAGACTTGGCAAGTTGTTCTTGTAAAGATTAGAAAACCCTATGGGAAAATTCTACTCTGTCACATGAGGTCATTATGAGGCATAAATCAACTTGACAACATACAACTACAATCTTTACAAGGGCAGATCTCCTAGTCTTTCCCCAATGGAGCTGCTGGGTGGGTCCAAATCAACAACCTTCTTTTTTTTTAACAGTGGTTGAGGAACTTGATTTAATAACTTTAAGGGTGAGTTATAAATTGCAAATGTAATAAGATTACAACTGTGAGACAGGTGCACTGAAAAGATATGGAAAGAAAGAAAGCAACATGCTAAAAACATTGGTGTCAAGGTGTTAGAAATATGGGATAATTTGCCTTTTCTTAATTTGCGAACGTTTAGTAATATGGTTATATTTATTAAATACCTTGAAATATCTATAGATACCAAATGTTTACCTTCTACTTTTATTTACTTTTCCCATGACCATCCATTCTATGTATTCGCTAATTTCTAATGAATTCAAACTATTTTGTACCATGTCAAATAGTGTCCATACACATTGACTTATATTTATGCCCAACATCTTGTCTTGGAATGGAGTGAGGGAGTTTCCTTTACAGATACCATCAACAATAACACTGGACAAAAATGATACTACCTCTCTTATCCCCTAATTTAGATACCATCCTTTTCTTTTTTTAACAAATTAAAAAAAAATTTTTTTTATGGTACTTTAGATGAAGGTTTACAGAATAAATAGTTTCTCATTAAACAAGTAGTACACATATTGTTTTATAACATTAGTTAACAACCCCACTACGTGTCAACACTCTCCCGTCTCGACCTTGAGGACTTTTTTTTTGGTGAAAATGTACATAGCCAAAGTTACGCCATTTTGAAAGTTTCTACACGTACAATTCAGTGACATCAATTACATTCTTCCAGTTGTGCTGCTATTCTCACTATCCTTTTCCAAATTATTCCATCACCATTATCTTCAACTCACTGGCCCCTAGGCTTCCCATCAAACCTTTTGAGTTGCTGTTGTCAATTTGATCTCACATAATTTTTTTTTTTTTTGTACCTTAGATGAAGATTTGCAGAACAAATAGTTTCTCATTAAATAGTACACATATTACCCTATGACAGTGGTTAACAACCATATGACATGTCAACACTGTCCCTTCTCAACCTTAGGTTCCCTATCACCAGCTTTCCTGTCCCCTCATGCCTTATAGTCCTTGTCCCTGGACTGTTGTGCCTCATTAGTCCTGTTTTGTTTTATGAGGCTGTCCAATCCCCGGCTGAACTGTGAACTTCAGGAGGGGCTTCATCACTGAGCTAAAAGGGTGTCTGGGGACCATACTCTCTGGGTTTCTCCATTCTCTCGGGCCAGTAAATCTGGTCTTTTATTTTTTTCTGTGAGTTAGAATTTTGTTCTACGTACTTTTCAAGCTCTGTCCAGGACCCTCTATTGTGATCCCACTCAGAGCAGTCAGTGGTGGTAGCCGGGCACCATCTAGCTGTACTGGACTCAATCTGGTGGAGGTCATGGTAGCTGTGGTCCATCAGTCCTTTGGACTAATCTTTTCCTCGTATCCTGTTCTCTTCATTCTCCCTTGCTCACGAAGGGGTGAGACCAGTGGAGTATCTTAGATGACTTTTCATAGGTTTTTAAGACTCCAGACGCTACTCACCAAGGTAGAATGTAAAACATCATCTTTTTAAACTGTTATGTCAATTGAGCTAGATGTTCCCTGAGACCATGGTCCCCACAGCCCTCCGCCGAGCAATTCAGTCCCTCAGGGAGTTTGGAAGTGTCTATGGAGCTTCCATGACCTTTCCTTGTACAAGTTGTGCTGGCTTCCTCTGTACTGAGTACTGTCTTACCCTTCAGCAAAGTTACCACTTATCTATTCCCTATTTATTTCCCCACCACCACAATGTCTCCCATCCCTCGTAACCAACAAAGATTGTTTCTTTTTGTGTGTAAACTTTTACGTGAGTTTTTGCAGTAGAGGTCTCATACAATATTTGTCCTTTTGTGATTGACTTATTTCATTCAGCATAATGCCCTCCAGTTTCATCCATGTTATGAGATGGTTCACAGATTCATCATTGTTCTTTATCGTTGCATAGTACTCCATTGTGTGTATGTACCATAGTTTGTTTATCCATTCATCTGTTTGGGCATCTAGGTTGTTTCCATCTTTATGCTATTGTGAACAGTGCTGCAATGAATATGGGTGTGAGTATGTCTATTTGTGTGATGGCTCTTATTTCTCTAGGATATATTCCTAGGAGTGGAATTGCATTTTATAGTGCTTTTTTTTGTGGTGCTGACATTTTCTTTGTTCCTCTTACTCTCCTTTGCTGAGTTCCTTTTGTTTGTGGATTTTTCTTTTCATTTCGGCTGTTTTTGTAGGTTTTGTTTTTACTGAGACTTTATGTTTTTCTTCTTTATTTTTATGAGTAGGTTTGTTAACTTTCTTTGTGGTTACCTTGAAATTTACCCTCATCGTCCTAGATTTGAACCAGTCTGTTATTACCTGGTATCACCTTGCCTTCCTCTCCATTAGAAGGTTCTATAACTACATCATTTATTCCTGCTTTTATTGTTCTGATTCTGTTGTCATTTACAGATTAATCTCTCTGGTTCCCCGTTGTAATTCTTTTGGTTTTGCATAGTCCTTAAGAGTTCATTTCCTAGGTTGGTATCTGGCTAGTAGAATCCTGTGTCCTGTATTCAGCCTGTGGTCTGATGTTGTTTGTTCCTAGATCAAAGGACTCCCTTTAAGAAGTCTTGTAAGTTTGGTTTGGTTTTTACATACTAACTTAATTTCTGTTTATCTGGAAATGACCTAATTTCACTATCATATTTGAACGACAGTTTTGCAGGATATATTATTCTTGGCTGGCAAATTTTTCTTTCAAGGTTTTATGTATGTCATCCCATTGCCTTCTTGCCTGCTTGGTTTCTGCTGAATGATCCGAGCTTAGTCTTATTGTTTCTCCTCTGTACGTGACTTTTTGTTTTTCTCGAGCTGCTCTCAAGATTCTTTGTTTATCTTTGGTTTTAGTGAGTGTGGCTATGATATGCCTTGGTGATTTTCTTTTGGGGTCTATCCTATATGGAGTTCGTTGAGCTTCATGAATGGTCAGCTTTTCATCTTTCATGATATTGGGGAAGTTTTCTGTCAGCAGTTCTTCGATGATCCTCTCTGTGTTTTCTGTTTTCTCCCCCTGTTCTGGAACTCCGATCACACACAGATTTTTGCTTTTGATTGTATCCCACATAATTCTCAGTGTTTCTTCATTTTTCTTTGTTCTTCTTTCTGATTTTTCCTCAGAGTTGTAGCCAAGTGTTTGTCTTCAATTTTGCTGATCCTATCTTCCATCATTTCAGCCCTGCTCATCAGCCCTTCTATGACAGTGTCCATTTCTGAAATCTTGTTGTTTATCTTTTGGATTTCTAATTGTTGTTTTTGTATAATATCTAGTTGTGAATTTATTTTAGCATTTTCTTCTTGTATTACTTTCTTGAATTCTTTCTTTTTTTGTATGTATTTTCCATGAATTTGTCAATTTTTTCATTTTTGTCTGCTTTTTGCTTCGATTCTTGGATATTTGTGAATATTAGAAATTTGAATTCCCTATCAGTTAGGTCTAATGCTTTTTCTTCTACTGGAAGATCATCTGGTGTTTTATTTTGGACACTTGCTGGAACCTTCCTGTCCTATTTTTTGTAAGTGTCTTGATATTGTCTGCTGTCTTTGGGGCATTCAGTGGTTATTTTCCTTGTTTACTGATTGTAGATTTGTTTGTTTCATCCTGCTTATTTTTTATTTGGTTACGTCTGAGCAGGTGGGCTGTGCATTCTTTGTTGTTTGCTTGTCTGTGGGCACGATACTTTTCATCTCCTTCTTGAACGGGCAGGGTCAGGCACTCAGGTATGGTATAGCAGGGCAGGTCCAGCTGAAGGGGAGTTGCTGGGATGGGTTGTTTGCGGCATGTACCAGGGCTGACAGTGTGGACCAGGAATCAGTGCAGGGCAGGTTCCCGTAGGCTGTGCCTGTGCTGCTTGGGAGTGTGATGTTCAGAAGAAGGGGGTAGACTGTGATGTGTGGAGCTCAGATGGGTATGGGAAAGAGGAGAGAGAGGAGGGAGGAACAGGAGCCAAAAACAAACAAACAAAAAAGAGTGCTACAGGAGCTGCTATTGGAGTGGAGAGATGAGAGACTGAGAAATGGGGAAAAACAGAAGTAAAAAAAAGAAAAAAGAATAAAAGAAAAAAAATGAATAAATTGAGAAACTGTAAATGAAGAAAGACAAAAAGGGAATAAGTTAGAGAAGAAAACAAAACAAAGATACAAAAAAAAGAAACAAGAAAAAAGAAATGCACCCCCCAGGGATGTCCCTGTGTATGTGTGCAGAATAAGGGAGTAGCTTACAAGCCACGTGTTACTGCCCAGCTAGAAGGGGCTCCCAAGCTGAGAAAAGAAAAAGAAATCAAACAAACAAATCAACACAGAACAAATCAGAGCAAACAAACAAACAACCAAAAAGGCCTCGGGAGTCCCACCAGTGTGGCGGCACGGGCCAGGAAGCAGTTTCACAGTCGAGCAGTGTTTTGTGTTTTGCAACCTTTCAGGAAGAAGCAAAGATGGTACAAAGAGTCAGGTGTTTGAGAGAAAGGAGGAGGAGGAGGTGAGAGGTAAGGAAGAAATCTAAATAAGTGGAAAAAAGCAACACCAGCAGCCAACAAAAGGCACTCAGGGAGCTGGCCAGTGTGGGTGGGTGGAATCCAAGGGACACCCAGGTGAAGCTGGTGCTTGCCGGCCAAGAGACTGTGGCTGCAGGAAGCAGAGAAGGCTAAGTGGGGGTGAAGAAGGGTAGGGGATGGGAAAGTGTATATTGCTGGTTACCAGTTGTTCTGTCTCCGCTGGAAGCTCGGTGAAGCTGCTTTCTCATACCTCCTTTTCTCTGATCTCCGACAGGAGTCCAAGATGGCGGATCCATGCTGCAGTAGCTGATAGGGGACCTCTGCATGTATCTCTCCTCACTCTCAGTTCTCAGTCAGTTTCTTATTACATTTGGTGCTTGGCTGAGTTCTTTATCTCTTCATTTGATGCTTAGGGTTTCAGGATTGACATGTGACTCTGTTTGACTTAGTTTTTCTGCAGCACCATGTTGCCAGGGAGCCCTCTTTTTTTTATTTTTTCAAATCGACAACCTTCTGATAGCAGATGAGTACTTAACCATTGCACCACCAGGCTCCTTAACTTAGATTTTAAACCTTATTAAAAAAATTATGCATTGTTTAGATAAATGGGAGTCCTGGTGGCACAGTGGTTAAGTGCTTGGCTGCTAACCAAAAGGTCAACAGTTTGAACTCACCAGCCACTCACAGGTGAAAGTTGTGGGAATCTGCTCCCATAAAGATTACAGCCTTGGAAACCCTATAGGGTAGCTTTACTCTGTCCTATAGAGTGGCTATAAGTTGGAGTCAACTTGACAGCACACAACATTTAGATAAATATGTGATTTTTCTATTCAGACAATTGAAGTTATGAATTAAATTGCTAGATTTTTCTGATGTTATACAATTCTTGCATTTCTGCAATATACTTACGTTGATGGTAATATTATTGTTGAATGCACTGCTGGATTTGATTACGTAAGATTCTACTTAGAGTTTTCAGAGATATGCTGTGAATTTTTTGTTCTTCTTTGTCTCGCGTTGTAATCAAGGCAAACTTATAAAATCAGTTGGGTGGCTCTCATTTTTGTCTATTATGAGGGAAAAGAAACTTTTATGAGGCAGAAGATTTTCTATTAATCGAAGGGGTTTTGGAGCACTCATGTAAAACATTAAGGGGATGGAACTTTTGGACTGCAGGCTGTGCTTTGATTATGATTTAACACCTTTATTTGTAATTAGTTCTTTGAAGGTTTTTACTCTTTCATTCGCCAATTTTGGCCTTTAAAAAATATGTCTGTTTTGTTGACTATTATCACCTGGGTCTCAGGGTGTGAAGGGACTGGTGAGTCCACCCTCATGCATTAACTGTCACCACACCAGCCATTCTCCTGTGATCCCTTGGTGTCTACTTGGCTGCCCCCGTTTCCAATAAACCCTTTCAGCATCAATGAGAAAACAGACAACAAACTGAATGTGTGCTCAGTAAAAAATACAGTAATGAACTTGCTAGTCAAGAGAATCTATGACAAACGTATTACTTGAGGGAAATGTTTGTTGACATTCACCAGCCACCGTGGGGCTTGTACTGATACCATTCTTCCACACAAAAGCCAGAAGACAGAAATGAGGTAAAGGAGCAGAACATCTACTTCAAAAGTTTGCAGTTATTTTTAAAAGTCTGTGCCCAAGGTGGTGGTTCAACACGTTGAACAGTAGAAAAAATATGTAAGGTTCAATCTGTGGATCATCAGTTTTCATTTAGATCAAATGACCCTTCTTGTCAATTAATTCGTCTCATGTCCAGTTCAAAGGGTGTGTGTGGTGGAGGGGGCATGAATGAAAATTCAAGGATAGTTGTTAACCTCTTGGCTTAATTAGTGGTAGCAGAACTTTGTAGACATTTTAAAAGATCCCACTTTAATAGCAGCATTCATCAAATAGAAAGGTTAATTCCAATAGCAATTTTTTTTGTTGGTTCGTTTGTTTTAATAGCAAATTTATAGCAGAAAAGTAAAACTCTTGAGAATTCATTTTGTTAAATGAAACATCTGGGGTGATGTTGAATGCTACAGTGAATTACAATGTTTAACAGTGATGGAGAAAATACGTTGTTTTTGAAACGTGAAAAAATGTATACAGACATTTTTATTGGAGAAAATCATTATAGTAAAACATTGTTACAGCTGGCTGTTAGCATTGTTTGTTGTTGATGTTGGTGATGGCGTTGTGTGCATCAAGTCGACTCCAATTCATAGGGTGCAGATCACCAGGTCTTTTCTTCTTTGAAGCCACTAGTGGGTTCAAACTGCCAACCTTTCGGTTAGTAGCCAAGCACTTAACATTTCGCCAACAGGGATCCTTAGTGAAATATTAGTCTTACTAAATTAAGAAGATGATGCAGCATAAATATGTTAAAATTGAGTTATAGTGGAAACAATTCATAATGTAATCCAAAAATCTGTGATATTCTACCAACTAAAAGTAGCTATAGTTACTAAACTTGACAGATGTACTATATGTACACAGAGTAACTGAACTAAACTGCGTTTTAGTATGTATTTTTTTCTCTTTGCTTTCCATGATCAATTATATTTTATAAATATTTGAACCTTTAGAAACTTATCTATAAACCAGGTTCTGAATCCTAGAACATTATTAAACATTTCTGTAAATACACTCTGTAAATTTTAGTTACATTTCAATAAAAATCAGTTGGAAATATTTAAACAAATGAAGCACCAAATTTCAATTTTTGACACTTTTAGAAAATTGCATTTATTGAAAACAAAGCTATCAAACAGCAGGGAAACTGAAACCACCAAGAATATTTAATTTTGATATTTGACAATTGCACTATAGGATAAGTTGACCTGCTTGATGGAGCCTCTAATTTTAGTTCTTAGATTTATATCCGCTACTGAAATGGAATAAAAATGTGAAGTACTATGATTTTGTAGCATTTAAATTTAGTAAAACAATTTACAGAATCATAAAGAGAACACCTATTAACTACTTATAAATATTTGTCAGTGGGAGATATTATTAAAAGAAGCAAAAAAGAAAATATCAGCAAAATGTGTTTATTAAATATTTAGAATTGATATATTAAAATATAGAATTGAGAATATCCTCTATTTAGGATAATTTGTGCTGAGCTTAACATGTAGTTAGGAGTGTTATAAAACCAAAAATCCAAACCAGTTGCCATCCAGTCTGTAGTGACTCATGACCACCGTAGGTGTGTCAGAATAGAACTGTACTCCATAGGATTTTTAATGGCTGGTTTTTCAGAAGTAAATCACCAGACCTTTCTTCCTGTGTGCCGCTGGGTGGACTCGATCCACTAACGTATTCCTTAGCAGCTGAATGTTTTAACTGTTGCACCACCCAGGGACTCCAAGGGTGTTATGTTGTTGCTATTATTGTTGTTGTTACTTGCCATCAGGTTGATTCCAACTCATGGTGACCCCATGTGTGGAGAGTAGAGCTGTGCTCCATAGGGCTTTCTATGCTGTGACCTTGCAGAAGCAGATCACCAGGGCTTACTTCTGAGGTTCCTCTGGGTGGGTTTGAACTGCCAACCTTTCAGTTAGTCGTCTAGCCCTTTACCATTTGTGCTCTCCAAAAGTGTTATAAGGACAGTATTTTCTTGTTTAAAAATATGATTTATGCAAAAAAAAAAAAAAAAGCCAATCAAAAGTGTCAAAAATTTCAGATTTATTCACCATGAAATGCAGTTTTATGAAAAAAAACTATATTAAAAAATACTTAGGGTCAGGGAAGCTCCATAGACACATCCAAACTCCCTGAGGGACCAAATTGCTGGGCTGAGGGCTGTCGAGACCACGGTCTCGGAGAACATCTAGCTCCATTGGCATTACATAGTTCATAAAGAAAATGTTCTACATTCTACTTTGGTGAGTAGTGTCTGGGGTCTTAAAAGCCTGTGAGCAGCCATCTAAGATACTCCACTGGTCTCACCTCTTCTGGAGCAAGGGAGAACGAAGAAAACCAAAGACACAAGGGAAAGATTAGTCCGAAGGGCTAACAGCCCACAACTACCACGACCTCCACCAGACTGAGTCCAGTACATCTGGATGGTTCCCGGCTACCACCACTGACTGCTCTGACAGGGGTCACAATAGAGGGTCCCAGACTGAGCTGGAGAAAAATGTAGAACAAAATTCTAACTCACAAAAAAAGAGCAGACTTACTGGCCTGACAGAGACTGGAGAAACCCCGAGATGATGGCCCCTGGACATCCTTCTAGCTCAGTAATGAAGTCACCCCAGAGGTTCACCCTTCATCCAAAGATTAGACAGGCTTATAAAACAAAACAAGACTAAAGGGACACACCTGCCCGGGGGCAAGGATGAGAAGGCAGCAGGGGACAGGAAAGCTGGTAATAAGGAACCCAAGGTTGAGAATGGGAGAGTGTTGACATGTTGAGAGGTTGTTAACCAATGTCATAAAACAATATGTGTACTAACTGTTTAATGAGAAGCTAGTTTGTTCTGTAAACCTTCATCTAAAGTACAATAAGAAAAAAAAAAAAAAGCCTTCAGGTGAAGTCTGGTTGTAGGTGCCAAAAAAATACTCAGAAAAATACCATTTTAGACAGCGCTAAGGAACTGAAAAAGCACTTTAAATACATACCAAGAATTCTGATTATGCTTTTCGAATGGTCAGATAATCCATGATAAATGGAGAAAGGATTGAAGTTGTCAAGGATTTCATTTTTCTTGGATCCACAATCAATGCCCATGAAAGCAGCAGTCAAGAAATCAAACGATGTGTTACATTGGGCAAATCTGCTGGAAAGAAGTCTTTAAAGTGTTAAAAACCAAAGATGTCACCTTGAGGACTAAGGTGCACTTGATCCAAGCCATGGTATTTTCAGTTGCCTCATACACATGCAAAAGCTGGATAATGAATAAGGAACACCGAAGAAGAACTGATGACTTTGAATCCTGGTGTTAGTGAAGAATATTGAATATAGCATGAACTGCCAAAAGAACGAACAAATCTGTCTTGGAAGAAGTACAATCAGAATGCTCCTTAGAAGCAACGATGGCAAGACTTTGTCTCACATATTCTGGACATGTTATGAGGAGGGACCAGTCCCTGGAGAAGGACATCATGCTTTGTAAAGTAGAGGGTCAGTGAAAAAGAGGAGGACCTTCAAAGAGATGGATTGACACAGTGGCTGCAAACATAGCTACAATTATGAGGATGGCGCAGGACTGGGTAGTGTTTCGTTGTGTTATAATAGGGTCACTGTGAGTCAGAACTGACTTAAGGGCACCTGATAACAACATCAGTAAATATTATTTTTATATTCATTTTACTAAAGAACATTTTTCCTTTATTTTATTTTTTTTTACGGTGCTCTTCATGCCTTGTAGAAGATTCAGTTTTCCATTTGATATTTCTCTTCAGCCTGAAGACTCCCTTTTACCTTTTCTAGGGGTGCAACTCCACTTCTACAGATTCTATTTTTCTTCTATGGTTTGAAAAAGTCTTTTTTATTTTATCTTATTTCTTTAATTCTTTTTTCTGTACATGTAAATCTCAGTTGACAGTTTCTTTCTTTCAGCAATTAAATACGCTGTCTAGATTGTTTCTTTAGGGAAATAAACAGGCGATTATATGGTGTTTCCCCTGTATGCAACTTGTTTCTGTTTTCTGAGAAAACCTACTAAAGGTGAAAAGCACAGAAATTAGGTGTAAAACTGGATGAGTTTTGATAAATTTAAACAGCCATGTTAAACACCCCCTCATCAGGATCTTGAATATTCCCACCAATTAAGAAAATTTCCTAATGTCCTCATTAAGACAATCCTTACTGCTGAAAACAACCCTCCTGAACTCTGTCACCAGAGATATGTTTTGCCTGTTCTTGAGCTTCATCTAAATGTTGTCTTTTACATCTGGCATTTTATTTCCAACATGTTTTCTGAGATTTATTCATGTAGTTGCATGTATCCATAATGCTTTCCTTTTTATTGCTGGGAGTATCTCATTGTATGACTTTACCACAGTGTGCTTCATGCAATCTTAATTTGACGAATATTCACATCATTTGTAGCTTGTGATTATTGCATTAGGTTCATATTACCACTTTTCATTCTCTTCTATTGATCTGTATGTTTGTCCTTATGCCAATAATACATGGTTTTGATTGCTATAGCGTTTTACTAAGTCTTGAAATAGTATTTTTGAGCCCTGGTGCCATAATGGTGAAGCTGTTGGCTGCCAACTGAAAGGTCGGCAGTTTGAAGGCATGGGAGGCTTCTTGGGAGGGGAAAAAAAAAATGACTCCATCGAGTAGATTCTGACTCATAGTGACCCTAGTGACCCTATAGGACAGAGTAGAACTGCCTCATACGGTTTCCAAGGAGAGCTGGTGGATTCAAACTGCCAACCTTGTGGTTAGCAGCCACAGCTCTTAACCATTGTGCCGCCAGGGCTCCCCTTGGGAGAAAGACCTGGCAATTTGCTTCTGTAAAGGTTACAACCTGGAAAACCTTATGGGACAGTTCTACTCTGTCACATGTGGTCGCTATGAGTCAGAATCGAGTTGAAGGAACCTAATAACAACAAGATAGTTTTAAGTCTTAAATTGTATTTTTCTTCTACAAAATTGTTTTCTCAATTTATATCATATGAATTTGAAAATTGACTTGGCAATTTCTGCAAAAAATCCTGTTTAGATTTTCTTTGAAATTGCATTGGATCTATAAATCGATTTGAGAAGAACTGATATTTAACTGTGTTGAGTCTTCTAATCAATGAATATGGTTCATTTCTCCAAGTATTTAGGTTTTAAAATACTTTCTCAGCAATGCCTTGTAGTTTACATGGTCTGGGTACATGTTTTTTGTTAAGTTCTTTCTAAAAATTTTATTTCTAATGCTATTAGAAATTGATTTTTTTATGTTTCAATGTGAATTTTATTTCATTTTTTTGACCCTGATAACAAGAAAAACAATTAATTTTATGTATTTACCTTTAGCAACCTTGATAAACTCACTTACTGGTTCTTTTTTTTTTTCCTTAAAGACTACATGGGATTATCACTGCGAACAATCATGTTGTTTGTGACTACAGATAGTTTTACTTCTTCATTTTCAATCTGTATTTACTTTGTTTTATTTTCTTGCATGATTCACTGGCTAGGACCTCCACTGCAATATCAAATGCAAGTAGAGACTGTGGACATATTTGCCTTGATATTTACTATTCTATATTTCACCATTAAGTATGATGTTAGCTGTTTTTAGATGCTTTTTGTCACATTGAGGATGTTCCATTTGAACCTAGTTTGTTGAGATAGATTATTTTGTATCATTAATTTGTGTGAATTTTAACCTTTTGCTTTTGCATCTATTGGAAAGATCATATTGTTTTTCTTTTTGATTTATTTATATGCTGAATTGTATTTATTTTTATTATAGTTATGGATCAGCGTTTCTTTCCTGGATTCATCTGACTTGTTGGTGATATATTACCATTTTTATATATTACAGATTTGAATTTGCTATTATTTTGTTGAATATTTCTGTGACTATGTTCATAAAGGATACTGGTCTATAGTTTTCTTTTCTTGAATGCCTTTGTCTGGTTTTGCCATCAAATTCATGCCAGCCTCATAAAATAAGTGGGGAATGTTACTTTTTCTGTAATTTTGGAAGAACTGTGTAGAATTGTTGCACTGGTATTATTTGTTCTATATACGGTTGGTAGCATTCACCGGTGAAGCCATCTGGGCCTGGAATTTTCTTTGTGGGAAGGTTTTAAACATGATTTGTATTTATTTAATAGATATAAGACCATTCAGGCTATCTCTTCTTTAATGAGTTTTGGTAGTTTTTGCTTTTCAAGGAATTTATCTATTTCATATAAGTTGTTAAATTTATGGGATTAAAGTTGCTAATAATATCGCCTATTTACCTTTTTACAGTCTGTAGAGTTGCTACTAATATGCTGTCTTTTATTCCTGATATTTATAATTTGGGTCTTCATTCTTTTACTTTTGCCAGTCAGGCTAGGGGTTTATCAATGTCATTAATCTAGAAAAAACAACTTTTGTGTGTTTTTTTCTATTATTTTTCTGTTGTTTTTTTTTTATTTCATTGATTATTTATCTTAGTTTTATTGCTTCCATCATTCTGCATGTTTTGGGTTTAATTTGCTCTTTATTTTTCATGTTCCTTAAGATTGAAGATTAAATCATTGACTAAAAGTATTTCTTCATTTCTAAGATAAATTGCAATGCTATGAATTTTTCTCTAAGCACTGCTTTGGCTCCTTCCCACAAATTTAATATATCGTGTTTTAATTTTTATTTAAGTCAAAATATTTTCTTTCCCTCATTACTTTTTTTTTGCTCACTACTATCCTTGGGAGCACTCTACCATAGATAGGTTCTGTGGATTGCAGTATGTCACCATTCTGGATGATAGAAAGGTGAACATCTGGAAGTTGTTCATTCTAATGCCTGTCATGGTTCTTTCTCTAGCCTCATGAAGTTCACCCCATACATGCAGAGTTCAGTATTCAGCCAAAAATTCAACAAACCCTTCTGCACATCACGACAGTTCTATTTCTTTTCAGCTGACTCCTTTCTGGTGTTCTACTGAATAAAATCAAATCATGTCAATCTCAGTGAATTCTGATATCAGTATTTTTAGCTCTGTGAGAATACCCAGCTCTGCTTTGGTTCCCCCCACATGTATTTTAGCTTCAAAACTGTCTCCAAGCATTAAGCTGGGACTATCGTAGAACTTACCTCATACGTTCCCCTTCTCACAAGGATGATAATTCTGTGCTGTCTTTTGTCCAGTTTATTAAAATAGTTGTTTCATATATTCTGTCAAGTTTTCTGGTTGTTTACTGTAAGAGTAATTTCCATAGCAGTTAATCGTTTATGGAAAAAGTCTGTTGTCATGCATTTTGATTCAACATGTATTGCAAACCCCAATCAGATATTATTGTTTTATACGTTTAATATGTGTTTAGATTTTAGAAGGTTTTTTTAGCATCTTTATTTTAAACACTAATTTATGAAGTTGAGAAAGTTACTTTTTACAAGACAAAGATATGATTGGAAATTTTACTTGCTATTTATTTATAAACAATGGTCTAAAAATACACCAGTAGAAGATAGCTTATTTGCATGTTCATATACTTTTGCGTTCGGTGCCAGTTGAATTAAAAGTAAACATGAGAATCTTAACATCTTTCTTATTTCTTAATTCTTCTTGATTGTTTATGCTTAAGATTATTTAGATTTGTACCTATTTAAAAAAGGCCTATTACACGTGGCATTTTTACTCAGGGAACACCCTTTAAACTCAGAAAATATTAATCTACAAAGGTTTTCTCAGAAAGCAGTGGTAGAATGTGAATTCTAAGACAACAAAGAATTGAGGATAGCAAGTTCTGCAGGGCCAAGGACAACATGTGGGCAAGCCCCTTCTTGCCGAGAACAACTTTTCAAAGAAAACAAACATCACAAATGAAGCTTAGGCACTATCCCAAATGCATTTCCCACCTTTCCCACCATAAACAGCCTCACTGTTGGCAAACATTCTCATGAATTTCCTGTTTACCCTTCCCAGGAGCAAAGTGCTTTCAACAATGCCAGGCACATAATAAGTACTGAGTAAATGTTCCGGATAGTTTACTACGTATTTATTCAAACATACTACTTGATACTCTTTTAGAAGTGTTTAAATTTTATTTTTCTCTCCAATTCACTTTTTTTTAGTCCATATTACGTATCTGAGCTTACTAATGTTGACATGGAGCCCTGGTGGCGCAGTGGTTAAGAACTCGGCTGCTAACCAAAAGGTTGGCAGTTCAAATGAACCAGCCACTCCTTGGAAACCCTATGGAGCAGTTCTGCTCTATCCTGTAGGGTCACTATGAGTCAGAACTAACTAAATGGCACCAAACAACAAAAACAACAACGTTAACACAATAATTTGTAGTTCACCATTTGTAACCAATGTACAACATTTCTTTGTTCAAAACACCCAGTTTATTTATATATTCTCTTCTTGAAGATCATTGAATTATTTCTTATTTCTTTATGTTAAAAACAAAATTGCAGTAAGTTTTTCTATATATGTATCCTTGTACGGACTCCTGAGAGTTACTTTTTAAAATTTTTTTTAGTTGTACTTCAGGTGAAGGTTTACAGAACAAATAGTTTCTCATTAAACAGTAGTACACATATTGTTTTATGACATTGGTTAACAACCCCACAACATGTCAACCCTCTCCCTTCTCAACCTTTTTTCTTTTTTTTTGGTGAAAATATACATAGCAAAAGATACACCATTTCAAAAATTTCTACATGCACAGTTCAGTGACATCGACTATGCTCTTCCAGTTGTGCTGCTATTCTCACTTTTGATGAAGGTTTACAGAACAAAATAGTTTCTCATTAAACAATTAGTACAGATGTTGCCCTATAACAATGGTTAACAACCTCACTACAGATCAACACTGTCCTTACTCAACCTTGGGTTCCTATCACCAGCTTTCCTTTCCCCTTCTGCCTTCTAGCTCTTGTCCCTGGACTGCTGTGCCTCATTAGTCCTGTTTTGTTTTACGGGGCTCTCCAATCCCCTGCTGAATGGTGAACCTCGGAAGTGACTTCACCACTGAGCTAAAAGGGTGTCTGGGGGCCATACTCTTGGGGTTTCTCCAGTCTCCTTTAGGCCAGTAAATTTGGTCTTTTTTGTGTGTGTTAGAATTTTGTTCTACATCCTTCTCCAGCTCTGTCCAGAACCCTCTGTTGTGTTCCCGGTCAGAGCAGTCAGTGGTGGTAGCCGGGTACCATCTAGCTGTACTGGACTAAGTCTGGTGGAGGCCTTGGTAGCTGTGGACCATTAGTCCTTTGGACTAATCTTTTCCTTGTATCCTGTTCTTTTCATTCTCCCTTGCTCCCAAAGGGATGAAACCAGTGGAGTATCTTAGATGACTGTGCACAGGCTTTAAGACCCCAGACACTACTCACCAAGGTAGAATGTAGAACATTGTCTTTATAAACTGTGTCATGCCAGTTGAGCTAGATGTTCCCCAAGATCATCATCCCCACAGCCCTCCGCCGAGCAATTCAGTCCCTCAGGGAGTTTGGATGTGTCTATGGGGCTTCCATGACCTTTCCTTGTACAAGTTGTGCTGGTTTTGAGAGTTAATTTTGATGTATAACTGGAATTTTCTGACTGTGGGATATAATCATCTTCAACTTTACTCAGTTTTGCCAAATTGTTCTCCAAAGTGTTGGTAACAATTCAGGTCCCCACCAGTAGAGCAGGAAAGTTCTTTTTGCTCCATATTCTCGCCAACCCTTTTCGGTGTTTGTTATTCTAAAGGCGTATGCAAGTACACCTGGGGAACAAAAATTGAATGATAATCCAAGTAGGTGTGCATGTTTTCAAGGAGACCTTGAATAAAGTCATAAATAAAGAGGGCCTGACATAGGCAGTAACAATAGGTATGGAGAGGAAGACTTGAAGCATTAATAGAGGACAACATACAGTTCTTAAAAACTGAAAATGAGAGAAGGAAGTAGCTTTAAAAAGAGTGACAACAAAAGAAAGACACCAAAGTTTGTGACTAAGGAGAGTAGATGATTGATGGTATCACCAACCATGTCGGAGTATAGGGAGAGGGGCAGGTGTGTCCTGTGCTCAGAGTGGAAGTTGTTTATTGAATAAGTAAACATTATACAGGAAGAGGAGTGCTCGTGGCCAGTGGTTAAGCTCTTGGCTGGTAACGCAAAGTTTGCTGTTTGAAACCACCAGGTGACTATGGGAGAAAGATGTAGCAGTCTGCTTCCATAAAGATTACAGCCTTGGAAACCCTATGGGACAGTTCTACTCTGTCCTTTAGGGCCACTATGAGTTGAAATTGGCTTGATGGCAACGGGTTTGATTTTGGATTTGGATACAATAAAAACTAAAGAACAACCACATGGAAGTGTTTTGGGGGACGTAAACTTCTTTTCATTCCATATAAATATATCATGAACACTCTAGACACATGCAAATTTCTAGAATTAATCTATTTTAAATGTTGTTCTTCAGTCAGTTTGGCCAGGGAGAACATTTCAGAGGGATAAGTAGAAAGAAAAGCTGGTTATGATTATTGAGATGCCATCCGATCTATTGATAGCACTTATAGCTGTAAACCCACACTTCAGGACTCTTTTTTTCCCTACTAAGGACACGTTTCATTTGGTAAAATAAATAGAACAGTGATCTTGCTACACTAATTATGTGAGTTCTAACTATAATTACCATAAAATTATAAGTTACAGTAATTTTCAGTACTCCACCAGGGAAAATGAAGTTACTTTGAATTATTATGGCAAATTAGATGGTATATTACAAAAACATGAAATAGCATAAGAAATTTGGGTCACCGTAACATGTGTTATGTACCAAAAAGCATCTTTTTCATTATATGATTAAATAAAAACAGCATATTCATGCTTGTATTTAGCCTTCGACCTACATAAAATCAACAGATGACAAGATTCAGAGAATTGTAGTAGTAGTAAATTACAGGTTCCACATCTTTGCAAAGGACAAATGAAAACGGAAACACTGAGCAAGGGATTTGAGTTCATTCGTCTTGCTCCCCTGTAGACCACTTCCATCAAGAGATATTACTGTTTGGTATAAGCCCAGATTTCAAGAGCAGGTGGGATATATGCAACAGAGAACTGGGTCGCCATTATTGGCAGCCTTGGTAACTTAGAGTCTGGTGCCACCAACCTTTAGCATCAGAAACAATCAGCAGTTTATTTTGAGGGGAGATGTGTGATACAATGGAATGAACAAGTGGTTTTATTCAGAGAAGCCTAACTTCAAATCCTGGGTGTATCATATTCTCTTGAGTTTAAATTTCTTTATTGATAATACGGGAATAATATTCCTATTTCACGGAGTTGGTAGGGAAATTATGTAACCACATACCAAATGCCAAGCAGTAAGCTTATTGCATAATATATTTTAATAAGAATTTTCATCTCTTGTGGGCCACTGAATCTCCATCAAAAAATTGGCCTGGGTTGCACAGGATTTTTCTCCTTAACAAAATTACAGGGAGGATTGGAATAATCGCCACCACACAAAACACTTTCTCTACATCTTCTAGAACACTGCTTTTTATAAAGCACTTTCCTGTCAGCCATTCTTATGAGTGTTGTGAGGAACAAATGAGGTACTGAATGGAAACATATTTCTCCTGCTGTAATACTAGTGATTATTATCAGATACTGTGCCAGTCCCTCCTCCTATTAACCTCCATTTAAATAATTATTTACTTGGGGGAAACTGAGGTTCCAATTTTAATAACATGTCCAAGGTGACACAACTCTTAAGAAATTTCTAGACATAAAACTGCTTCTGTAAGGTTTTTGTTGTATGCCTCACTTCTCTTCCGTGACTCTAGTCTGGTGCAGAATAGTTTTAGCTTTGGCTAGAGACACACTTTTTATTTCTCACTATGAGACAGGATTTTGAAACCTTGGGGAACGATTAATGACCTGATATAATGCAGTGGAAAGCTGGTGCAGCAGATAAGATCAGCTGTCCAGAAAAAAATGGGTGCTACTTTTTGGGAGAACAGCATCGTTGCCAAACACTACATTTCCGAGGCCCCTGGCATCTAGTTGTAGCTATGTGACTAGTTCCCACCAAAGGAAGGTGAGTGAGTGATGTGTGCCTTTTCCGGGTCAAGGCCTTTAAGAAAGCCTTTCTCTCTCTTCTTCATGCAGACTGCAGTTAGGCCTTACAGGATGACAGAGCTTCATTGTTCCTGCATCACCATGTCGATGAACGCCTCCTCTAATCAGGATCTCCGGAACACATCGCTGGACTATTACTTGAACAAGAAGTAAGTCTCTGTTTTCTGAAAAACATTATTTGGAGTTTTAATTTTATATTAGCTAGTGTTTCCCTAAGTAATATAGCTGAGTTTCATTTGTGCAAAGGATCCTAAGTTAATGAATAAATGTAGTGTGAAACAATGACCCTTGCTTATGAGATACAAGCACTTGCTGGTTCATGATGGGAAAAGGTTGTACATTGCACAGTGTTAATTTAATGCTGGTGCCATGGTAACAGTGTTTACAACAGACCTCCAGTTGTGTTACCTTTTTTCACTAGCTCATGTGTGTGTGTGTGTGTGTGTGTGTGTGAAAGGAAATTTTACATGATATAAAGCATTCTGAAAGAGGAATAAAGAGACTCAAGCTCCATCCCTGGCTTTGCCACTTTCCAACGCAAAGTCTTAAAATGTGCTTCAACTTCACCCTCACATTCTATCTTTGGGAAATATTAGATGAAGTTATAGCCCTTGTCATCTGTCATAAACGAGGTATACAGAAATTAGCATATCTTCTGTTTCACATGGTGACACAGTATTTACAGTTTTAAAATATTACTACTAGTAGAAAATAATAGTTTGTAGTCATGTGACAATTATGTGAATAGATTTAAAATAGATGGAAGTACTTGTAGATGTTATAAAATCTACTGAATCTATGAACTCACATTGTTACTGTTTTGTGAAACACATCACCTAATTTTATCAAAGCAATATTTTAGTTCCACATCAATTGCTTAATACAAGAATATATTAAAGCTTATAAAGAAATTTCTATTCTGCTATTCCTCTTCAGAATTCTTCCTAAATCTGTTTAGAAATAATGGAGATTTACTGCTTCTTTATATATAGATATGTATATATGTGTATATATGTGTATCTGTGTATATATACATGTATATATGTATATCTGTATATATGTGTGTATATATGTGTATATATGTATATTTATGTGTATGTATATATATGTGTGTATATGTGTATATATATGTATATATATGTATGTATGTATATGTACATATGTATATATATACGTGTTTGTATGTATATGTATCTATGTGTATTTCTGTATATATGTGTATATATGTGTGTATATATGCATACATGTATGTGTGTGTATGTATGTTTACATCTACGGGATTGTCTTAAGTCATTGTTGTTCCAGTAATCACAAGACAATTGTATAGAGTCAAACAGTAGAGCCAGTTAGTCCATAAGTCACACTAAGACTCACTCTCCAACATCAGTGTGCACAGTTACAATCACTGTATTATTCTCCATGCTGAACAATCAATGCAAAGATTCTGTTATCAGGGGTCGATTAAGGATCGTTAAGTTCGCCTTGGTGGAATCTGAGAGGTTTACGTGGTGTTTCAGCAGTGGGAAGCAGCAGGCCCAAGGATGCCAAGGGCATGACATATATTAGTCACAGTTAAGTAAAGGTAATTAACAGGATACAATTGCTCCTTTCTGTGGGCAAATGTTTAAAAAAAGCGAGGATCATGATAATGCCTGCAGAAAGTTTATCCTTAAAGGCTATGAATCAATTGACAATAAAGGCCTCAAACTTCACATCATCTGCCAACATCGTATACCACAGCTGGAATGAGATAGCATCACATATATATTCCTGGGGCCTTATTGACTCCCACCTCTGGATGCTGTGCCTTTCCACTCCCTTGTAACAGCAAATCCAGTGACCATGCATCCAGTGATCTGTAGCTTCAGGTTCTGAAAACCTGTCCTCCTGAAGATAGGCTAGTAGGAATCCTGGAGTACGGGCTATTCCAGGGTCTCTAGAATTTCTGGGGAAGAGGCCGCTGTTTTGAGAAAATAGAGGTGATTCTGGAATTGTGATACCAGTTTCTGTTGCTGCTTCAGTTTTCTGCTCATCAAGACAGTTATTTGGAATCAACACAAAGTCAGGACAGTAAAGTGGAGACAGTATACGATTAGGAGTCTTTTTTTTTTTTCCATTAAGATTTCCCCAGCTCTCTGATTCCACGTGAATAGTAAGGAAGCATCAAATTCTTGCAGCTATACAATTATTTAAAAGTAATTGTAGATATCCATGTTTCTATTCCTGTGGCAGTGAAATATCCTTTAAGAGATTATTTTAAGAACTACAGTGTTTCTGTTGTATACTGCACATGTCAAAGATAAACAGTGAGATGACCCTACCACAAGAAACAAGCTCTGATATGAAGACTATCTGGCCAAGAGCCAGAAAATCCGGCCTACCATGATTGACTCACTTACTAAATTGTGGCCTGAGAATTGCTGTCTGTAAAATTAAGACTATAGCAATTATTCTACAGAGCAGAATAAGTTAGATTACAGAAATGAAAATATTTCTTTAAGGAAAACAAGCTAAGAAGTTTGTGGGCACAATATTTCTGAGAGATATATATACATATATATACATATATACATACATATATATATATGCGCCTAGCTATTGCGGCTAGTTGTAGAGTCGACTCTGACTCACGACAAGCTCATGTAAAACAGCATAAAGCATTGTCCAGTCCTGTACCATCTTCATGACGGTTGGTATGCTAGAGTCCTTCATTGAGGTCATTGTGTATTTTGAGTGTTTTCTAATCTAGAAAGCAGATTTTCCAGCTCCATATTTCACAGTATTCTATTATGATTCATATGGTTTTCATTGGCTGATTTCCAGAAGTAGATTATCAGGCCTTTCTTCCTAGTCTGTCTTAGTCTGGAACTTCCACTGAAACCTGTCCACCATGGGTGGCCCTGATGGTATTTGATATACCAGTGGCTTAGCTCTCGACATCATAGAAACACACAAGCCACAAAAGTATGACAAACTGACAGATGGGTGGTATATGTATGTGTGTGTGTATGTGTGTGTGTGTGTGTTGTTTTTGTTGTTAGGTGCTGTCGAGTCAGTTCCAACTGATAGCTACCCTATGTACAACAGAACAAAACATTGCCTGGTCTCTCTCTCTATATATATCATATAATATATAGTAGTCCTTGTGGCACAATGGATAAGCAGCTGGCTGCTAACCAAAAAAAATTGGTGGTTCAAAACCACCCAGGGGTTCTGTGGGAGAAAGACCTGGAAATCTGCTTCCATAAAAATTACAGCCTAGGAAACCTTATGGGGAAGTTCTACTCTGTCTCATGGGATCACTACGATTCAAAATCAACTCAACAGCACCTAACAACATAATGATATATATGGTATAAAAAAATACTTGAGGCTTTAATAGCTAAGCTGAAAGATTTCTATTTATGATAGCAGGAAGAAAACAATTTTCTCCATGAAAAGTCTCAGTGCTTCTGCAGGTGGCACTGCAAATTTTCAATGCAAATTCAAAGTTTTTAAACTGCATGTTAAATCTCGCATTTTGAAATGACAGACCTTCCTGAGTGGCAAAGCCATCTCTATGGAAATGGCTTTCTTGAAGACTCATCTCATAAAATGCTAAAATTTTCTCCCAGCTTTGCCATTTCTATACCCTTTCATGCGCACTTCTTTTTGATGGAAATGTTCCCCTCTGTGGCATGGCCTTGGAGATTTAAGCGTTCAGCTCCCGAACAATTGTTTCTCAATAATATTCAAAGTGCGTTTTAAGATGACGGGACATGTCTCTTTCTTCCATCTGTGGATAATAGGCAATGAGACAGCTGAGGGGTTACCAGAGAGCTCGGCAGCTTTCATCATCAGAGGAGCTGCTGCTGGCAGCGAACTTGGGGCTGGCACATTGGAGACTGAGGCTGTCTCGGTCTGGTTAGCAGACGATGTGGTTAATGAGCACATGCTTCCTTTAAAGTGCCTTACTTTGGACAGATCAACCCTGTTTGCATTCTAATTGCTGTCCTTGGTGGCTTATACTTTCTTCCGTTTCTTTTCTTCTAGCAAAGCTAGAAGGATTTCAGAACTATCCAGTGTGCATGTAAGATCCCTGTACAAAACCATTGAGATATATTTCCTGGAGGTAGCCTGATGAGAAGGTCAATAAAGAAATGCAGAAACTATGTTCTCACCCTGATGCAGCCGTAAGGAAGAGGCATAACACTGTGCAAATTATTTTACCTCTGAACCTCTATTTCCTTATCAGTAAAAAAAAGATTTTAACCTCGGTGGCCCCAAGATCCTTTTTAGCTCTTAAATCAAAGTAACTCTTATTTCGTGAAACCATTAGAAAATTAGAATATCTGAATTCTCCCCTCCAACTATAAAAAATCCCCTCCTATGTATGTATTTGGAAGCCCTGGTGGCGTAGTTGTTAAGAGCTACGGCTGCTAACCAAAAGGTCGATAGTTCGAATCCACCAGGCGCTCCTTGGAAACCATATGGGGCAGTTGTTCTTTGTCCTATAGGGTTGCTATGAGTCGGAATCCGCTCGAGGACAACAGGTTTATGTACATATTTAAATTATATTTTGTTAAACTTCCGCATAGTGAGATAACTGTGAGATCAAATCTAAACACCTTGAGTCTGAGTGAGTGGAAAATCTCCCTGGAATCAAGCTACTATAGTTTACTCTTCTTTTCTGTATCAGAAGTTTTCAAAAAACTGACATCTTTTAATGGAAGTAATAACGAGCTATAGTTATTAAAGTTGTGATTTAAAACGGAAGACTGGCTGATCGCTGCATCTCAAAGTATACAAAGTTTAGCATTGTGCTCAGAGCAGCACAGGACTGTGTTACCTGAGAGTAAATGATCTATAAAGTTACCACAGTTAAAAACTCTGTTACTGTCACAAAAAACACAGAGATGAATAGAACAGAAAAGACAGGACAAAAAGCAAACAAACAACTTAGTATATATGAGAATTTTGTAAATGGTAAAAACATCATTACAACTAAGTAGGAGAAGAATTACACTATCATGCCATGAGGAAAAATAATTATTTGAAAAAACATGAGATTAGAATCTTTCCTCAGACTGTATTTAATTGTAGAATTTTTTTTTTTTAAGTGTAAAAAAATGAAGCCACAAGGAACTAGAATGAATTAAGGGAATGCTTATCTGCAGAAGGAGTGAGGAAGGCCTTGAAAGGATAAGAATGAGATTTGTGTATTTGAAGTCCATTCTGTCAAAAATTACCGTGAAAAAAACTAAATGAACCATTATCATTTGGGGCAAGAATGTAAAAGATACGTTAAAAAAAGGATGATAGTATTATAATTCTTATAAAGAGTCCTTACAATTAGTTTAGAAATATACAAACATATCAAAAGAAAATTAGGAAAGGAACATGAATTGGTCGATATAGAAATAAATATTAGTGCTATTTATCAATCATCACATTTCACACTAAAAAAGTGGCTAATAAATAGTGAACTAACATTTAAGCAACGAGTAACATGAAATTTGCATACTGGAACAACTGTATACATTGTATACATTCATTCATCAAATTATCAAAGATTAAAATTAATAGTAAAATTATTAATAATAATAAATTAAACATCAGATAGGCTAAGAAAAACGCTCACATATATTGCAGGTCAAGTCCAACTTAGAATAAATTTTATGGTAATATAGTGGTGGCGCAGTGGTTGAGAGCTCAGCTGCTAACCAAAAGTTGGCAGTTCAAATCCACCAGCTGCTCCCTGGAAACCCTATGGGGCAGTTCTACTCTATAGTGTCACTAAGAGTCGAAATTGACTTGACAGCAACGGGTTTTTATATATCAAAGGCTGAAATTTTCTTAACCTTATTTCCTCCTGATTATTTTATTGAACATGCATAGCCTTTGGACTATTAATCAAATCATTACTTATATTATCAAAAACTATAAACTTTAATATCAATTGAATTATCCTTAACAATAATATTAAGAAAGGTCTGATAATCTACTTACCTCTGACAAATTGAAGACAGTGGAGCACAGTTCTACTCTGGCACACATGAGGTTGCCATGAGTCAGAACTGGCACAACAGCGACTGGTTTATATATATACGTGTATATATATATATATATGTACCTATTTGATGAAGTCCCTGGATGGCACAAACAGTTAAGAACTTGACTACTAACTGAAAGGGTGGTTCGAATCCTCCCGGTGGCACCTGGGAAGACAGGCCTGACAACCTGCTTCTGAAAGGTCTAAAACCAAACCCAAACCCCTTGCCTTCAAGTCGATTCTGACTCATAGCAACCCTATAGGACAGAGTAGAACTGCCCCATAGGGTTTCCAAGGAGCTGTTGGTGGATTTGAACTGCCAACCTTTTGGTTAGCAGCCGAGCTCTTAACCCCTGCGCCACCAGGTCTCCTCTGAAAGGTCACATCCTTAAAACTCTGTGAGGCTGTTCTGCTCTACAGACATGGTGTCGCCATGAGTATGAATCAACTTGACCGTAACTAACGACAGTAACAACAACACGTATCTATTTAAGTTAAAAACTGGTGATAAATGTAATATTTTTATAAGTGATTCTACAGCATGTTGTTCTCATAGCAAGTTCAATGGTAATGAACCCAGGTGGTGCAGTGGTTACGCGTTAGGCTGCTAACCAAAAGGTTAGCAGTTCGAATCTACCAGTAGCTCCTTGGAAACCCTGTGGGGCAGTTGTACTCTGTCCTATAGGGTTGCTATGAGTCAGAATTGACCTGACAGCAACAGGTTTCTGGTACATAATTTAGATTAATATATTCACACCTAGAAATCCTTCACATTGGTTAACACACTGGTAGAGTAAGATTAGTTGAGTAGAACTGCTCCCATCCTGTGTAAGATAATAAATTAGACACAGTCTGAGAAATTACAGATTAACCCCATCATCAAAGTACAAAAGGATGCAGCAATGGTGGTCCCAGTCATATTTCTGTTTAAATCACTTGTGTTGCCCCTGGGAAGTCCAGATTGATCAGAGTTTATGATACTTTTCTACCATCAGTGTAACCAAGAGACAGCCCAATCACAGCTGCTGTTCAAGTCATGGTGTTTACAGTGGAATAGATCCACTCACCTCTGGCAGTTAAGAACTATTATTAATCCCCCTCAGCAGAGAGGATCACATTTTTTGCATTTACTTGGAAACTATAGCAGTACACACACACAGTGTTGTGTTATTCCTCTAGCTCTCTATATTCACATTTTTTCAGGATATCATGTTGATCCATGATACTGATGGCATTATAATAATCAGATGCAATAAACAAGAAGTGCAAAGTATTCTTAATGCCTTGGTAAAGTATGTGCTTGTCAGAGGGTGGAATAAAAATCCTTCAAATATTCCAAAGCCTTTTAGAGGTACAATGACTGGGAGAAGTTTGGGACATTCCTTCCAAGGAAAAAGACAAACAATTGCACCTTGCATCACATTCCTTTAAGAATGAGACTTTTGTGGGACTCTCTCAATTTCAGTAGGAGCAAGCTACACCTGTGAATATTATTGTGCGTGACTTTTCTTGTATGACTGTATGACTTTCCTTGTACAAATACCAGTTTTAAGTTACCCCAGAGCAAGAGAGTCCTCTGCAGCAGGTCCAAGCTGAGATGAAAGCTTTTCTGCCACCTGTGTCATTTGACCTGAAATATCTAGCTGTCTGTGTAGATATGAATATAGCACAAAATCTCCAGAAAGCTTAAATTGAAGTGTCACTGTCATGGATTGAATTGTGTCCCCCCAAAACATCTGTCAGCTTGGCTAGGCTACGATTCCCAGTATTGTATGATTGTCCACCATTTTGTCATCTGGTGTGATTTTCCTACGTGCTTTAAATCTTGTCACTATGATGTTAATGAGATGGATTAGCAGATTAGTGGCAGTTATGTTTATGAAATCTACAAGATGAGATTGTGTTTTAAACCAATCTCTTTTGAGATATAAAATAGAGAATGTAGCAGAGAGATAGGGTGACCTCACACCTCCAAGAAAGAAGCACTGGGAGCATAGCATGTCCTTTGGGCCTGGAGTCCCTGCACTGAGAAGCTCCTCGACCAGGGGAAGATTAATGACAAAGACCTTCCTCCAGAGACGTC
Source organism: Dugong dugon (assembly GCA_030035585.1). Lineage (NCBI taxonomy): Eukaryota > Metazoa > Chordata > Mammalia > Sirenia > Dugongidae > Dugong > Dugong dugon. The sequence goes on along the minus strand of CM057473.1, from coordinate 112,798,270 downwards.
CCCTGGAGCTGATGCCCTGAATTCGGACTTCCAGCCTACCAGACTTTGAGAGAATAAAATTCTCTTTGTTAAAGCCAACCATTTGTGGTATTTCTCTTATAGCAGCACTAGATAACTAAGATAGTCACAATACAGATCCAATGTTTTGGGAAAATCTCAAGATTTTTTTGGAAAACTACTTGCCATTTGAAAGCAATTTTCACACTCTACTAGTCCTAACAGACACAGAGCACATGATCATAAAATATCAAACGGTGGTGGGACCAGAACGGTTCTTCATGAGCTGAGTATTGTTAGATCCTGTAAGTGATATCAAAATGAGGCACTTAGCATTGGTCCCGAGCCAGTCTAACAGGCACAAGTAAGTTCCATAAAGAGATGAAGCATGTTGTCTACCTCTCTTTATATCGATCTTTCTCTGCTTACACCTATATGTGCAAAGGCTTTTCCTAAAACCTGTCAAAGAAAGTGACTGAAATCTCAGGCTTGGTCCATGGACTATTCATCTCAATAAATTGCTATGGCCAAAATGGAATGCTTTATAAAAACTAGCTGTAGTGCTGACTGAGGGTAAGGAAAATCTAGAACACGTGGTGGAGGAAAGAGAGGATGAATATCAATTACGGTCTCAGTTCCAGTTACAGCAATAAGAAACAGTAACTAGTTCCACTAACCTGCTGTTGTATTAAGCCTTCTATAGAGACTGCAGCTAGCCACTAACTTGAAGACACACAGGTATGATGAGATTAATGCAGGACGTGAGTAGATCCGAGCATTTCAAGGCATGAACTGCGGCAGATAACTAGTGCATCACAACTGTTTGACCCACCTCTGATTTCAGATGCAACCAGGCAAGAATTCCAAAGAAGCTTTCCCTGCTGATATTCCACAGCAAGGTATTACAATGTCTTCCTGAATTCTGCCTCAGGGTCTTCTCCAATGCTATCTGAGCTTCCTAGGTCCCTATGAAAATGTAGCATGAAAGAGAAGAAGTATTAATGGTCTCAGGGGCAATCTTTGACCAATGGAAAATGGAAGTCAGTGACTAGAATATACAAGACTTACATATTTCAGATAGACAATTTGGGGAAGCATTTTATACGTTTCTGGAGGTTACTATGAAATCAAATCCTTGTTTGCTATAGCAACAAACTTAGTAATGCATTATTTCCTTCCAATAATTTGTTATGAAATGGTCAAACATCAGCAAAGTTGAAAGAATTTTATAGGTAATATGATATAGTTGCCACTGACTTTTAACCATTAACATATTACTATATTTCATTTATTATAAAAGTATCCATGTATTTACCCCTCCATCTATAAATCCCCCTTAGTTTTTAATCCACTTAAAAATAACTTGCAGATATCTGTATGCTTTCCACTAAATATTTAAATATGCTTTGTTATTTATTGAATTAGGTCCCCCCAAAAGATACGCTGAATTCCTAATCCCTGGTATCTGTGAATGTGATCTTGTTTGGAACTAGGGACTTTGAGGATATTGTTAGTTTAGTTAACATGAGCTCATACTGGAGCAGGGTAGGTCTAGTCCAATCTGACTGATGTCCTTATAAAAGAGAAGAGACAGAAAGGGAAAGAAAGGACGGTCATATGAAGGCGCCTCTATAAGCCAAGGAACATCTCGGGGAAGAAGCGGGAGAGACAAGGAAGAATCTTCCCCTAGAGACATCGGAGACAGCATTGCCTGGCCAACACATTAGTTTGGACTTTCAGTTTCCAGAACTGTGAGGCAATAAATTTCTTTCCTATAAGACACCCTGTTTGTGGTATTTTGTTACAGTAGCCTAGGACATTAATATATGCATTTAGTTAACTAGAATTTAGCATTTGTTTAGAGTTTCCTTTTTATTTATAATTTATATACAAGGAAATGCTCAAGACTTAAAAGTACATATTCTGAGATAGACCAAAATGTGTCTATCTGGGTAACCCGAACCCTCTATAGGCATAGAACATCTCCATCATCTGAAAAGATCTTTTTGATCTTCTCAGTTGTTTTCCACTCCCACCTCACCAGATGAAAGCACTGTTCTGATTTGTTTTCACCATGGATTTGAGTTGCCTATTCTAGAACTTCTTATAAATGAAATCATACAATATGCTTTTGTTTTTCTTTGACTTCTTTCACTCAGTGTGTTATGGAGATCCACCCATGTGTTACATGATTAGTTATTATTGATTAGTATTGCACTGGATCAATATAATCAGGTTTCGTTCATTCCTCTACTTATGGAGACCTGGGCTGTTTCTAGTTTTTACTATTTTAGATAAAGCTGATATAAGCATTTTTGAACAAGTTTTGCTTGTGTGTGTGTTTGTGTGTGAATATGTATTTACTTTCTCTTGAGTAAAAATTAAGAGTTGAATGTCTGGGCCATATGGTAGAAGCAAAGATGGTGAAACTTTGTCTCACATACTTTGGACATATTATCAGAAGTGACCAGTTCCCGGAGAAGGACATCATGCTTGGTAAAGTAGAGGGTCAGTGAAAAAGAGGAAGACCCTCAAAGAGATGAAATGACACTGGCTACAGCAATGGGCTCAAGCATAGCAATGATTGTGAGGTTGGTGCAGGTCTGGGCAGTGTTTTGTTCTGTTGTACATAGGATCGCTATGAGTCAGAACCAACTTGAGGGCACCTAACAACAACAATGGTAGGTATATGTTTAGTACAGCTCCCTAGGAGGTGCAAACAGTTTGTGGTTAATTACTAACCTAAAGATTGGTGGTTCAAAACCAGCCAGCAGTGCCGTGGAAAAAGGACTTGGTGCTGTGAAAAAAGGCCTATGAAAACTCTATGGAGCAGTTTTACTCTGTAATACATGGGATTACTGTGAGTTGGAACTGACTTGAAGGTAACGGGTATGTTTAGTTAATAAGAAACTGCCAGACCTCTTTTCAAAGTGGTGTACCATATACTTCCACTAGAAATGTATGAATGTTCCAGTTCCAAATACTTGTTGCCGTATTGTGTTATAATTTTTCTTTTGTTTTAACCATTCTAATGGTGTGTATCTCATTATGGTTTTAATATGTATTTCCAATTACTGATGATGTGGAATACTTTTCTATGTGCTTCTTGGACATGCATGTATTTTCTTTTTGTAATGTGTCGGTTCAAATAATTTTCCCGTTATTTTTACTAGTTTGCATGATTTTTTTTAGTATTATTTTGTAAAAGTTTATATATCCAGGATATCAGTCCTTTGTCAAATGCATGTTTTACAGTTATTTTCTCCAAGTCTATAACTTGCTTATTCATTTTCTTTATAGTGTCCTACAATGAAGAGAAATTTTTAAATATGTATAAAGTCCAATTTATCATTCTTATGGTTATTGGTTTTTGTTTAAGAAAATTTGATCTACCCTAAGTCAAGGATATTTCTCTTATGTTTTCTCTAAAAGCTGTATTGTTTATTATTTTCAAGTCATTAATCCATCTTAATTAATTTTTCTGTATGGTGTGAAATAGAGGTTAAATTTCATTTTTAAAAATATAGATACACAAGTATTCCAGGCTATTTGATAATAATACTTTACCTATTGGATTGTTTTTTCATCTTTGTCAAAAAATGTATAAATGTGAATCTATTTCTGGGCTCGCTATTCTGTTCCATTGATCCATTTGATAGTTATGCCAGCACTACCCAGCTTTGGTTACTATAGCTTTATAGTAAATCTTGAAGGAAGATAGTGTAAATCTTCCAACTTTATTCTTTTTTTCTTTAATGCTTACTTTGGTATTTCTGGGTTCTCTTGTTTCTATGTATATTTTTAAATCAGTTTGAAGTGCTACAATAAAAACCTACTGGGATTGGTAACTTCTATTGTCTTTCCCTGTCTCCTTCTTGCCACTTTCTCAATTATGTTTCTTGAGAAATCACCTTAGAAATAAAGTACATGCACCCAGCTCCTTACCTGAGACTCTTCTTTGGGGTGGGGGAAAATGAAGACATTTTTTTGCGTCTCATTTTCTTTCACTGATCTTACATCATAGATTATGCTGTGCTTTCCTCCTTGGTGTTTTAACTATGCTACATACATTTCAAAAATCCTTTAAGTAATTCTTCACCAAGATTATAAACTGGATTACAAATCAGAAGACCTTGGTTGAAGTAAAATATTGCTATTCACTATCTGTATTTCCATGAAAACTCATTTAGTTGTGGTATCAGTTTGTACATGTTTAAAAAAAGGACATAATCGCAAATGTTCTAACTCACAGATGTGTTACATGAATTGTGTTTTAAAATAAAATAATGTATATAAGATGAATTAAGAATTGTGATTTGTCATATAAATGCAAAAGATGATTTTTTTTTATTAGTCGTTGGTAACTCATTCCTATTACCTATGAATCATGAGCTAATACCTTAAGAGCACAATTAGATTTATTAACACATGCTTGGGTTTTTACTTGAAAAATGAGTGCCCTGGAATATTGGCTATTTCCTTCCAAATTCAGAAATACTTCCCATCTCCTATCTAATATCTCTTTGTAATTTGGGGCTACTGTCCCTTATACACTTTTGGTGAGACACATCCAAGAAAGCATGAAATACATATATTTTAACGTTTTTTCTCAATTAAAACTTGAAACACTTTTTTGAAGATTGTACCATACTGTAAAATGTTGAATAACTTACAATTGTTAATTTTAGAGCCAGTGGCTAAGATTTTCTTCCTTATACAGGACTCATATTTCTCTCTAAGAGATCTGTATTGTTATCTAACAGGCGAACTTCTTATACATGTGTAAAGATATATAGAATGCTAGGCAGTTGAATTTTCTTTTATCCTAATTGTATTTCTGCCTCAAATCTCTTCCCTTAGCCCTACCTTGACGTGCGTATCTGTACAGCAAGCATCACAATAATACCCTTCTCCTATAAAGCCTAGCACAGATTAGAGATAAACTTAACCTCACCTTCTTCTTTTTCCCATGGGCCCTACCATTTTTCTGTTTGGTTTTCCTGAATGGTGAACTTCCCAAGCCATAGGGATGGCCAGTGTAAGTGTTTCTATTCTAGTCTAAGAGGACAGAAAACAACAATACCTTCCAGTACATAATTAAATTTATAATTAATCTTTGACTTATTCATCTTAAATTTGCATCTGAAATGGTGGACTGACACTCTCTGGTGGTGTTAGAGGACTTGATCCTTGACACATGTCCAAATGGTTGTTTGAAGAGTTGAAACATATGCAGTTAATTTACTCTGATATATTTTGATGGATGCTATTCAGAGGTTGGTCAAGCCAAGTGAAACATGGTAACCTGTTGTTAAGTAACCTGAATTTTCATCCTGGTGATATCTCTAATACTGTGTTGACATAAAAAAGAAAATTGATAATTATTTTTATTAGGAGGTAGAGGGGAGGGAAACAAATTTTTTCTATATAACATTTATTGATTTTTGCTGCCAAAACTGGAGCCACCTGGTCATCCAAAAGATTTAATCTCTTGGAGTCTATACCTCCCTCTGTCATAATCAAGCACTATCATTTATCCAAATGGCACTTAGCCTTTGTGAGAAGATGAGAGTGCAGTCATTATACACAAAGTTTGAAAGTAAAGAAGTAACTTGGCTAGAGAATTGGTGAAACGCAGCTTCTCTAGTAAATACAAATGGTATAGATTCTACCTACTATTATTGAGGTACTATGCATTTACATTGTTCTTTTATTTTTTTAACATTATAGGTAGATAGGAATGTTTTATTGTTAATCTGGTAATTAGAATACAAATATTATAAAAAGTGTTTTTTTTAAATTGTTAAATTGTCTTCTTATAAGTTATAAGGACACTCCCTTTCTCTATATTCTCTTATTATTGTCAAACATAGCTCAAAATGTAACAGGCAGAAAGTGACTATATGAGTTCTTTCTACTTTTCAGGGCTGAAAAAAAAATCTTCTATTTAAATCATGCTACTTTATTCTATAGGAGCCCTGGTGGCGCAACAGTTAAGTACTTGGCTGCTAACCAAAATGTTGACAGTTAGAACCTACCCAGTGTCTCAGCAGAAGATCTGTTCACATAAAGATTACAGCCTAGAAAACCCTATGGGGCAGTTCTACTCCATCACATGGAGTCACTATGAGTTCAAATTGACTCAGCGGCACCTAACAAGAAAAATATTTAATCCCATAGTAAGTTAGAAGTGTTGATCATGGCCCAGTTAAAAAAAAAAAAATCCAAATTTTATTACTTTGCTAATTCCCTCTCATTCAGAGAATTTGCTCACATTTTGTGTGTGTGTGTATGTGTGTGGTTTGAATAAAGAAAACTGTAAAAATGGAAATCATTGATAACATTTAAAAACACACATTTTAAAAGAGTAATTCTCACCCCCTAAACCACCCCCGCAAAAAAACATGTCTTACATCAGGAATACTAATCACTCTGGTGTCTGGAGAATCATCTTAAGTTGGTGCTGATGTCTCCTTTTTTCTTGCCATTTTGTACGTCATTAATGGTTTCAGTAGGCACCCCAGCATGCAGCCACAAGAAGCAAGTGTTCAGACGCTGCTGTTCTCACTGAGTTGTTGAAGTGATGGAAGATAGATTTTTCTATCATCTCACTGAAGAATTGCTTATTTTATGAAGATCTATCATGTCTGCAGCACAAGACTACTGTCACTCACTATGGCCCTGGTTATTATTTATTTATCAATCCAGGCAGAGGTTGTAATTCACAATATACTGCATGACTGTTATTTTTACCTATCCATCTGTCATTTCCTCTTTTTCTGTCAACAACGCTGATTTTCCTTGAATACCACCCCATCCCACTTTCAGCCTATATGGTTCTGGACGTGTTTGACCACTTTCCTCAGTTCTACATGGGAATATCTGATCCAAATGCCATACATGAGTTACATGTTATTGTGAACAAATGAGAAGTTGTTGTTGTGTGCCAACAAGTGGATTCTGACTCATAGCAACCCTAAAGGACGGACTAGAACTGTCCATAGGGTTTCCTAGGCTGTAATCTTTACGGGAGTAAATCACCCGGTCTTTTCTCCCTGGGAGACTCTGGTGGGATTGAACCACTGACTTTTTGATGAACAGCTAAGTGCTTAACCATTGCTCCACTACGGCTCCTTGAACAAATGAGAGGTGATACCTAAAATTTCTCTTTAACTATTGGAAAAGAATGCCCCTAGGTGGGCAAATGGTTTGCACTTGACTTCTAGCCTAAAGGTTGGCAGCTTGAACCCACACAGCGGTACAAAAAAAGATAGTCCTGGTGATCTGCTTCCATTAAGATTACAGCCAATAAAACCTATGAAGCAGTTCTACTCGGCACACGTGGCATTGTCATGAGTTGGAATTGATTTGAAAGCAACTAACCACAGCAACAACAATTAGAAAAGAACTTCCTTTCCACTTAAGTTTCCAGCTGATGAAATGTAAGCACCGAGTTTCTTGGGGGCATTTTGGATAGAACATGCCATGACCAAATCTACACAAAAGAAAGCAGAACAAAAAGATAAAGCCCATCAATTTATTTACTTATTTTTTCTTAAGCCAGTGTGGTAGGAATTCTGGATCTGATGAATACACAATGAATCCTTCTATTGATAATAAGACACAAAAGGACAATAGAGACAAGTAAGTGGAGTCAGAGAGCAGAAACTGGGATGAATTGATGGATGCCATTGAAAACATTGATTGTTGCCATATGCAGACATGGGAAGAGTAAATTGAGATTATCATATTTTTTAAGGAAATGCCAAACCATCTCCCCAATATTTCCTGCAACAGAGATTCTGGTCAATTTTTCTCACTCCAAAGGCAAGGGTGCATGTATGTTTGGTGCACTGTGATTTACAGGCTTTTGCCATAGATTTACAAAAAATAAAACTAGGTACAGAAAAGTTGCTATGTACTCCCAAAATTACACAAGTAATAAGGAACAGAGAATTTAAACCGAGGGTTATGGGTTGGTATACTCATCTACTATCACCTTCGTAATAAAAACGGTGACGCTAGTTACTTTGCTGACTCAGTCAGTTACTTTTCTGGGGATGATTTCGTACACGCTTGATCAAAATGACCTCGGCAGCCAGCCACAGTGCCTAGCATCTTCATTGCTAGTGTTTCCTTTGATTCAAAGTTTCCTAACTGTTGGGCTTCTGGGCAAAGTACTTAAAATATGTCTAAATATATTATACTGAATTCCTTTTTCAGATTAAAAGGATAATTTTGCCTGTTTTACGTTCTTTAATCTTATTGATGGCTCTGTTTTTTGTAGATCTGTTTGGTTCACAAAGCATTTTTTGATACATTCCTTAACATGATCCTCCATCAGGAGTCTGTATGAGGATGACAAAAGCCCTATTTACGCATAAGGTAATTGCAACTTGTAAAATCAACATAGTTCCAGAGCAGCAGAGCTCAGCATGTGAAATGTTGAACTATCACAAGGACAGAAAATATTTAAAGGGCTATACTACTGTGTGAAGGAAAAGCATATGAATTTGTTTTACTTGCAGAATAAAATTTGTTTTTACAGCAGAATAAAAATTGTAATTGGTTATAACACCACTAAGTGGGCTCAGTTATAAGTAAAGACACTGCATATTAAGTATGAAAGGAAAGCCCATCATTTCACAGATTCTCAAAGCAGCTTCCAGGACCTCCTCTGAAATATACATATTGTACACTGATAGCACAAGGTTAACTGTTAGAACAAAATGGAAATCCAAGATGGGTGACGAATTCTGCAGTGTACACTTAAACCAGTTGATTTTCATGCTAGGGATTTATAAATTTTCAAATTCGGTTGCTGAGTGTTGTCAGTGACCTCTGAGGAAACATGATTTTTAAGTTTGTAAGAACCCTGAAATGATAATATCACTATGCTTCATTCACTATGGATTGTCCTAGAATAAGCTATGGTAGACTTACTATGTTTTACTCTTCTATAAAGAGGTTTAGAAATGCCACCCAAAAAATGGAGTTCTTAAAGTTAAGCATGCATCAGAATCACCAGGTGGGTTTTTAAAAAAAAATAAAATAAAAGACAAGTTGCTGAGCCCCAGTTCAGGAGCATCCGAAGTTCTGGACTGGGTCCTGAGCAGGTGCGTTTCTAACAAATTTCCAGGTGATGCCAATATTGCTGCTCCAAGAACTACACGTTGAGAGTGACTGGGTTAGTAATGGTGTCCTCGGACTCAACTAACCATCTGACATCATGTATTTTTGGAGCCATCTGGAGGATTCAGGTATGCTGTGAGTGCAGTTCTCAATGGGCACTTTTCTTAGTTTGCACGGCAGCCTGATGTAACATTTTTTTACTTGGTTTTTAATCAGAATTTCTGTTAGCTGCACTGTTGGTGACCATAAGAAGTCTTGGCACACAATAACATTTTCCAAGTTGTCAAGTTGAGTTGTGCATGTACCATGTCTGTACAGTTAGGTTTTTTTTTTTTTTACCTTCAGAAAAATAGTATTCACTCTAAATAATTTAAGTACAACATAAATTTATTAAAGGTCATTAGGTCAATCACAGAATTGTTGGGATGGCCTGAGAAACATACTCAAGGATGAGCTTGTATGAACAATGTTCAGAACCATAACACCAAACTGGCCTGATGGTGTGGCCTACAGTTGTGGTCTACCTTCCACACCACTGTCAATTCCAGAACCACATTGCAACCTTGCCTGACCGACATCTTTACCATCTCTGCACCTGCTACCCTTATGGCAAAGTAGATTGTCCGTGTAGAGCAGTTTTCTTAAAGTTGCTCACCTCTGCTTGAGGTCTTGAGCTACATCTGAACCTAGAAAACACACTTGTACCCTAACTGCGTGAGAACTGAGAAGCATAGGATTTTGGATTCTACCTTGGAAAGGCACTATTTAGCCTGTGGGAATCTATCAAAATTTAGGGGTGATATTAAAAAAAAAAAAAAAAAGATGTCTGATGGTCTCCTCATTGGTTGTTCTAGTTTTTATTGTGTAATAAACTCTGCCAAAATTCAATGAGATAAGACAACAATTTATCATCTCTCATGGCTCTGTGGGTAGACTGGGATCAGCGAGGCAGTTCCATGGTTTCTCATGTGGTTGCAGCCAGGAGTTGTTTGGGCTGCTGTCATCTCAAGGCCCAGTGTCCAAGGGAGCTCATTCATATGGCTGGTGGTTGAGCTCATTATTGGTTGAAAGCTCAATTGGGATTTATTACCTGAGTGCCCATACGTGAGGTGTGACTTCTAACATCAGGATGGCTGAATATGGGAGGAAACAGATGAAGAATGAGTGTACAGAGAGGCAGAAATAGGAAGACGCTTCCTCTCTTGTAAAGAGTTATGCCTGAATATGGCACAATGTCACTCCCACCTTAGTCTATTGATCAGAGTACCTGCCCAGACTCAAGGTGCATAGGAGTGGCAATATTGCATTGCAGATAAGCATCCAGGATGGGAATTGTGGCCATCACTGGAATATAAACTCTTGCCATCGAGTTGATTCCAACTCATAGTGACCCTATAAGACAGAGTAGAACTGTCCCATAGGGTTTCCAAGGAGCAGCTGGTGGATTCGAACTGCCAACCTTTTGGTGAGCAGCCGAGCTCTTAACTACTGCACCACCAGGGCTCCATTCATTGGAATATAAATAGTGACAATTTAAAAGTGTACAAACAAGTGCCAAGGAGTCAGTTCCAACTCACTGCGACCCCATAGGGTTTCCAAGCCTGTAAATGTCTACAGAAGCAGACTGCCACATCTTTCTCCAGCAGAGCCGCAGGTGGTTTTGAACCGCCAACCTTTCGGTTAGCAGTCAACTGCTTTAACTACTGTGCTACCAGGGCTCCTTGAAAGTGTACAGATGGAGCATTTTTGCAGCTAACTCAAACAAACAAACACCCATAACACACACACACACACACACACACACACACACACTCACAATATCTTGGCATTCAATCAAATGATCTCTGCCTTAACTTTAAATACTAAGGTAATTATCGTTACTGTCTACTTACGTATACAGACCCAGCCAAATGTTGAAATCGCTCACTGTGATAGAAATAGGGAAGAGACTGGGGTAGAGGGGTAGATATGGAACTTCTTGCCCTCTAATCACAGGTGAAGAATTAGATTTATCAACACAGGTTTCTATAGTGATGCTGATTAATGTTGGACGACTTCTTTTTCTCTTTAGTCCTAAGTCAGTGTTCTGAAACACAGTTATATTACAAACATGGGGCGAGACTGGGCCATCCAGAGGAGGCTGTACTGTTTTAAACTCAAACCTCCAAAGTGAATGCGCTCATGAATTACTAGATGGCCATAATTACTAAGTTGTATATTAGAGTTACAAGGAGCCCTGGTGGCGCATTTGAACCCACTAGCTGCTCTGTGGGAGAAAGATGTGGCAGTCTGCTTTTGTAAAAATTTACAGCCTTGAAAATCCTATGGGGCAGTCTCTCTGTCCTATAGTGTCGCTATGAGTCTGAGTTGACTTGATGGCAGTGGGTTTGTGTTTTTTTATATAAGAATTACCTATAAAACTAATGGTTCCATTAATTCTGTAACTCTGCTTCTCAAATGTAAAGCTATATTCATTTCAGAAATGCGATTGGATACAATGTCACCAACATATTTTTCTTGCCGACCTTCAGGTAGATGAAAGAGTAGTGATCTTCATCACTCTATCTACATCTGAAAAAAAAATATGGGAAGGAGGGTACTGTTACTGGCTATCACTGTTGAGAAACTTTATAAACACGGCTTTGCTGTGGAATTTCTGTAAGACTAGGAGAATTCTAGACAGCACTCAAGAGCTCTTCACACTTGATTACACAAGGCATCCCACAGACGCCCACTAGGGTTTTTTACAAGTACTCACAGGGATCACTTAGAACTCATTCGAAACCTGAGAGATTCTTTGAATCTTTGGAAATTGCTTCCAAATTCCAACAGCTGCAAAGACGTTATTTTGAGTATTTATAAAATCATTCAGTGCAATCATGAAAACAGATACAGATTGGTATAGAGTTATACCAAATGAAGACTGTCTTTCATCCTGAATTAAACTAAAGGATAACAATGTTGACACTTTCATTTTGCTCCCTGCCCCTTAATGATTTGACATCACTTCTATGTGAATAAAAGACTCCACTGATCTTGAACCCATGATTTGAAAATATGAGAGTCAAGATTTAAGATCTGAAAAAGAAAGAAATTTGGGAGTCTGAACACTCAATACATAAACTTTTTTTTTAACTTCCTCTATTTTCAAAATTAAAATACTACCCTCAGTTAGGCCACGTGTCTTGAAGTCCAGAAACCCTAAGATTTTCATTGTCCGGCAAATAATTATCTGCTCTTCTGCTTGGTTAGAGGAAGAAATCAGCAAGACTAGCTGAGGAGAAAGGGGGCTGTCTGACTCTTCTTAAACTTTCAACCAATCTTTATTGTTTATAGCCTTACATTTCTCCAACTCCCAGAGATTTGGGGGTATTTCACCAAAATTGGAGCCCTAGTGGCATAGTGGTTAAACATTTGGCTGCTAGCTGATAGGTCCGTGGGAGAAAGATGTGGCAGTCTGCTTCCATAAAGATTTACAGCCTTGGAAACGCTAAGGGGCAGCTCTACTCTGTCCTATAGGGTTGCTATGAGTTGGAATCGATTCAGCTGCAGTGGGTTTGGTTTGAGTCACCAAAGTACAGTTCCTTCCCAGCTTTCCAAATGCTATTTTAAGATCTGGCTTCCTGTCGTCTACTGAATCAGTTATCACTCTACCATCTCCTTTCCATATATATATATATATTTTTTTCCCTTGCTGTGGTCTCATCTCAATTTTATCTGTCTTTGTTGAGTTACTATTTTTTTTTTTTAAATCATTTATTAAGTTATATAAGGATATTTTGGGATATAACAAAGGCAAATACATACGTTCAATTCTCCTTTTTAGCCCTTGAGTAGGGTTTTACACCTTCTCCTGCTATGGACGCGGTTCGGAATATTCCATTAACCAGACTAAAAGATTGCTTACATAGATGAGAAAATATTTATTTGGTTAAAAAAGAATTAAACAAATCATGTTAATGTAATCAAGTAAAATTACTGAGTTGATACATCTAAATCATAAGACTAACTTATCTATTCTCAAATGATAGATTTATATATATATATATTTTTAAAAACTTTAAAAAATATAAATATGTGTCATATGTAAAGTGATTTTTAGAGACTCAATAGGGATTGTTCCATAGAGGAGAAAAGAGGTTATTTCAGAAATCCTTGAATGAAGAAGTCGTGACGATGGCTTCGTGAGCTGACCGACTGAATGGGAAGAGACCAAGCATTTGTAGGAAGTCAGAAGACTGGATGATGTTAATGCCACGAAGGCAACAGTGAGTTCTTTTTTTCTTTTTTTTTTACTTAACAAGAGAAGTGTAAAAGAAAAAGTGGACTAAGGAGAAATAATGTACGTAATGCTTTGTGAAAGACGTAAGTAGATCATCAGAATTTTGGATACTGTGGAGTTAGTACAGACGTTTTGCGGGGGAATGGAAAAAAAAAGATGACTTGGATTGTTGAACACTACCAGCTGTGAGATATTTGAGATATTGACTAAATCACTTTATGTCTTTTTGCCTGGCTAGATTATTTCTAGGTTCCTTTGGGTTATATCAAGAAAACTGAAAAGATGAACTGAATTGGATTTGAATTTATAGAAAACATTCTCAGGTTAGATTCTGCCCATAAGCTACTAGCTCCTGCATCAAAGTAAACACTAGACCTATTGGATCTTGAATATTGATATACTCTTGTCTTAGTCAACTTTTCTTTGGCAGAAATTATGGTGGGACTCAAAAGGGACTCAGATCACTGTACCCATTTCCTAATCTTAACAGACACCACTAAATTTGACATACAAGTTGCCCTTGTGGCACAATGGTTATAAGCCTAGCTGTTAATCAAAAGATTGGCAGTTCAAACCCATCCAAGGGCTCCATGGCAAAAACACCTAGAGATCTGCTTCCGTCAAGATTACAGCCTTGGAAGCCCCACAGGGCAGTTCTGCTGTGTCACATGGTGTCCTTATGAGTCAAAATTGACTCCACGGCACCAAACAACAACAACTCTAACATTGTTCTCTGCTTTAAACTCACCCTGCCTGAACACCATATATAAGCAATCACTACATTTTGCAGTGTCACCTTCAAAGTATATTGCACCGCCATTTGGCCTTTATCTCCACTTTCAGTACCTACGTTAGGTCCTCATACTCCCTTTTGGTTCTACTGGAATGGAATCTACAGGAACTACTGATCTCTACATAACCATTAGGAAATCCACCTAAAATAAACATTTGACTATGTCACTGTCCAAGTTAAATAAGAATAAAACAAAACAAAAAAAGTTTAAAGTTAAAAGCCAAGTCCTTTAGTGGGACCTCAGTGATCTGTCTACCATTCCTCTCTCTAATCATGAGTGACTTATAGTTTTCTACCTAGATTGGGAAGGATCGTACTGCAAGATTTTGCTTAAGTTACCCCCTACTACGGGAATGCTAACATAACTATTTTTTATTTAGTCAAAGCTTACTTTTTTTTTCTTAAAGAAATCAGTTCTGACATAATTTTTCCCTTACCCTCCATCCCTCAGTCTGAGTTATGTCCTTTTCTCTGCTCCTATTAAACACTGGTCATCTCTCTAATGATGTTGCTGGGATGTTTTATCGCCATCTGTTGTGTCTATATTACCAGGGTTAAGGTTTCCTGATTGCAGGGTCCACATCTTATTTTTATTTTTACATCCACAGCCCCTAGCATAAGTGATCAAATAAACATTTGTTAAATACATCTATGATTTTGTCCTCTAACTGATCAGATCATTTGTAAGAAATTTTGTATTCTTAAAATAGATTTTTAGTATCCTTTATAAGCATGATAGGCAATTCACAGAGAAGTGTTACATCATGAATATTCAGGTTATTTTTCACTCATTTACACACCAGTTTGCGAGATTTCCAAGTTGTATACCCACATGTAGCATGCAGAAAAAGTAAATTAACAAAAAAGGCATCCATGGCTAGTCAGTGCTAGAATGTCATCAGCACTTTCTTGACTGTTACACCCAGGCATGACAAATTTTCTGTACAAAGAGATTATTTCCCCCATGGAAGTTGTGATGCAGATTATATATAAATATATTTATAAATTTATATATATTATATATAAATATATATGTATAAATTCTAAATTGGTTTGTCTGCAACCTATAAAAACGATTTCCAATAACAGCATAAGACAGACACATTATTCCAGAAGGAGATTTAAAACAAAGTTTTCAAAAGTGATTATAACTTGGTAAGGTCAGTGACTTCCAGTCTCTTAGGTCCTTTGAGGTAATTTTCCCCATCTCTGAAATGAAGGAAATGCATTCAGGAAAATATTTTTTAATTGAAAAGAAGTTAGCAAGGTTAATTATGCAAATTCCAAAGTTAGATCCATAAGTAGTGATAGTATGATTTGAGAATGTCTGCCATAGATCTTTATCTGTATATGTGGAATGACCACCCTTTTTGTCGAATAAACTACACACAAACATTTACAGGCCAGATTTGAATGTGACAGCCAAATCATGACTAACTGTTGAAATATCTACAAACCACAGGTTTAGGGGGGCACGGCCAAGATGGGGGAGAAGTCAGATTCTTCTGGTGGACCTTCTTACAACAAAGACCCGAAAAAACAAATGATTCAATTGCATATGGCAATTTGGGAGCCCTGAACATCAAAGGCAGAGCTGAGGAACTGGACTGAGTGGCAGGAGAAGAGAGAGACGGTTCAGAAGCAGCAAGGAATTACCAGACTTGACCAGGCAAGAGCCTGAGCCCTTCAGGCCTGATCAGCTTGAGGGTGAGTAGTGAAGCAGGCAAGTAGCCATGCTCGGGAGGCACGTTTTCCTCACTGGGAGAGACCCAGCACCATAGACTGTACACAGCCCCCCAGAACCAGTGAGAAGTAGCCCTCCACAAAAGATAAGTACTTGCGGACGGCTTACCACGTGGATCAAAAACACCCCCTTTAGGGAAAAACCTCTCTCTCATTTACCTCCCTGCTCCCTGCTCTGCACTGGGTCTCAGACCAGGTTCAGCAATTGCCAAGTCCCTTGGCTGGAAGTAGGATCCATCACAGGCCCAGAGCCATTCTCCCTGCCTTGGAGAGTGAACAAATTAACAAATGGGGAAAAAATAAACTGTCAGCTCCCCTAAGCCAGGAACCCAGTGTAGGCACAGCTCCTTTGCTAAGGCACAGGCATAAGGGATCCATGGACTTTGATTGCCTTTCCCCCTGCATAGACTTGTGTGGGCCCATCTCAACAGTGTAGGCCCTTGTTACCACAGTACAACAGGGTATATACCAGAACTCTAACTTCAACTCTTTCAACTGTGAAGTGGCAGGTTCTTGACATTTGACACTGCTCTGCCCATTAAGCAGGGCCTTCACCTACCCACATCAGGGGCCTGAGGACTGGTAGCTCCACCCATGCCACCTAGCCACCTGCAATAGGGACCCATGAACAAGAGGTACCCCCAGTCCTTACAGCCAACAGCATTAGGTGCTCGTAGTCCGGCAGCAAAATCAACCCCACTACCCACCTATGCGCTCTAGGGAACAGGGACATGCCTTCCTCCTAGACACTCAGGGGCAGCCGTCAGCCCCCTGCCTTGCTCAGAGTGTGTCCTCTTCAAAGTTCTCTTTGTAGGTGTAAAGAAATCCAACTGATTTTTGTATGTTTATCTTGTATTCTGAAACTTTGCTGAAATCTTCTATTAGTTCCAGTAGTTTTCTTGTGGATTCTTTGGGGTTTACTGTGTACAAGATCATATCATTTGCAAATAGAGATACTTTGACTTCTTCCCTACCAATTTGGATGCCCTTTATTTCTTTTTCTAGCCTAATTGCTCTGGCTAGGACCTCCAGCACAATGATGAATAAGAGTGGTGATAAAGGGCATCCTTGTCTGGTTCTTGTTCTCAAGGGGAATGCTTTCAAACTCCATTTAGGATGATGTTGGCTGTTGGCTTTGTATAAATGCGCTTAATTATGTTGAGGAATTTCCCTTCTTTTCCTATTTTGTTGAGAATTTTTTTCATGAAGGGGTGTTGGACTTTGTCAAATACCTTTTCTGCACTGATTGATAAGATCATGTGGTTCTTATCTTTTGTTTTGTTAATGTGATGGACTGCATTGATTGTTTTTCTAATGTTGAACTATCCCTGTGTACCTGGTATAAATCCCACTTGATCACGGTGAATTATATTTTTGATACGTTGCTGAATTCTATTGGCTAGAATTTTGTTGAGGATTTTTGCGTCAATGTTCATGAAGGATATTGGTCTGTAATTTCCTTTGTTTGTGGTGTCTTTACCTGGTTTTGGTATCAGGTGTTATGCTGGCATCATGGAATGAGGTTGGGAGTATTCCATCCTTTTCTATGCTCTGAAATACCTTTAGTAGTAGTGGTGTTAACTCTTCTCTGAAAGTTTGGTAGGATTTTCCAGTGAAGCCGTCCAGGCCAGGGTTTTTTTTTTTTGTTGGGAGTTTTTTAATTACCTTTACAATCTCTTCTTTTGTTATGGGTTTATTTAACTGGTTTACCTCTGTGTTAGTTTAGGTAGGCAGCGAGTTTCTAGAAATTTGTCCATTTCCTCTAGGTTTTCAAATTTGTTAGAGTACAGTTTTTCATAGTATTCTGTTATGATTCTTTTAATTTCAGTTGGGTCTGTTGTGATATCACCCGTCTCATCTCTTATACAGGTTATTTGCTTCCTCTCCTATTTTTCTTTTGTCAGCTTGGACAATGGTTTATCAATTTTGTTGATCTTTTCAAAGAACCAGATTTTGGTCTTGTTAATTCTTTCAATTGTTTTCTATTCTCTGTTCCATTTAATTCTGCCCTAATTCTTATTATTTCCTTTCTTCTGGCACCCGAGGGCTTCTTATGCTGCTCTCTTTCTCCTTGATCGAGTTGTAGGGTTAATGTTTGGATTTTGACACTTTCTTCTTTTTGGATGTGTGCATTTATTGCTATAAACCAACCTCAGAGCACTGCTTTTGCTGTGTCCCAAAGGTTCTGGTAGGATATGTTTTCATTCTCTTTTGATTCTATGAATTTCTTTATTCCATCCTTAATTTCTTCTATAATCCAGTAGTTTTTGAGCAAGGTGTTGTTCAGTTTCCATGTGTCTGATTTTTTTCCCTTGCTTTTTCTGTTATTGATTTCTACTTTTATGGCTTTATGGTCAGAAAAGATGCTTTGTAATATTTTGATGCTTTGGATTTTGTTAGGGCTTGTTTTATGGCCTAATATTTGGTCTATTCTGGAGAATGTTCCATGTGTGTTGGAAAAGAAAGTATACTTGGCTGCTGTTGGGTTGAGTGTTTGGTATATGTCTATGAGATCAAGTTGGTTGATTGTAGGATTTAGATCTTCCGTGTCTTTGTTGAGCTTCTTTCTGGATGTTCTGTCCTTCACTGAAAGTCGTGTGTGGAAGTCTCCTACTACTGTTGTGGAGCTGTCTGTCTCTCTTTTCAATGCTGTTAGAGTTTGTTTTATGTATTTTGGAGCCCTGTTGTTGGGTGTGTAAAGATTTATTATAGTTATGTCCTCCTGGTGTATTGACCCTTTAATCATTATCTAATGTCCTTCCTTATCCTTTGTGGTGAATTTTTCTTTAAAGTCTGTTTTGTCAGAAATTAATATTACCACTCCTGCTCTTTTTTGAGTGTTGTTTGCTTGATATATTTTTTTCCATCCTTTGAGTTTTAGTTTGTTTGCGTCTTTAAGTCTAAGGTGTGTCTCTTGTAGGCAGCATATAGACGAACTGTATTTTTTAATCCAGTCTGTCACTCTCTGTCTCTTTATTGGTGCATTTAGTCCATTTATATTCAGCGTAATTATTGATAGGTAAAAGTTTAGTGCTGTCATTTTGATGTTTCTTTTTGTGTGTGCTGTTGATAGTTTTTTTCCACTTAATTTTATGTACTGAGTTATTTTTCTTTATGAATTTTTTTTCATCTTTTTCGTTGTTGTTGATTTTGTATTTGCTGAGTCTCTATATTTTTGTTTTTATTTTGACATGTAGGATTGTTAGTTTCCTTTGTGATTACCTTAATATTTACCCCTGTTTTTCTAAGTTTATACCAGTCTTTTATGTCTTTATATTGCCTTGACTTCCTCTCCATATGAAAAATCTATGTCTACATTTCTCAGGCCCTTTTTTTTGTTTTAATATTGTCATTTTTTACATATTGACATCTGTTTCTCTATTTTCAGTGTTTTAGCTTTGATTTATTTTTGGGTTTCCCTATCTGGGTTGATATCTAGTTGCTCTCTCCTGTGTTCTACTCTTAGGTTGTTATCTGATGTTATTGATTTTCTAACTGAAGGACTCCCTTTAGTATTTCTTGTAATTTTGGTTTGGTTTTTGCAAATTCCCTAAACTTCTGTTTATCTGAAAGTGCCCTAATTTTGCCATCACATTTGAGAGACAGTTTTGCTGGATATATAATTCTTGGCTGGCATTTTTTTTTTTCCTTCAAGGCTTTATATATGTCATCCCATTGCCTTCTTGCCTGCATGGTTTCTGATGAGTAGTCTGAACTTATTCTTATTGTCTCTCCTTTGTAGATGACTTTTCATTTATCCCTGGCCACTCTTGAAATTCTCCATTTATCTTTGTCTTTGGCAAGTTTGATTATAATATGTCTTGGTGACTTTCTTTTGGGATCTACCTTATATGGGGTTCAATGAACATCTTGGATAGATATCTTTTCATCTTTCATGATATCAGGGAAGGTTTCTGCCAACAAATCTTCAACAATTCTCTCTGTATTTTCTGTTGCCCCTGCCCCCCGTTCTGGTATTCCAATCACTCGTAGGCTATTCTTCTTGATAGAATCCTACATAATTCTTAAGGTTTCTTAATTTTTTTAAATCCTTTTATCTGATTTTTCCTCAAATAAGTTGTTGTCAAGTGCTTTATCTTCAATCTCCCATTGCCTCAATTCTGCTCCTGTCACTTTCTATTGAATTGTCTAATTCTGACATTTTATTGTTAATCTTCTGGATTTCTGATTGCTGTCTTTCTATGGATTCTTGCAGCCTGTTAAATTTGTCATTATGCTCTTCTCTAATCTTTTTAATTTCCTCTATTATGTGTTCTGCATTTTGCCTAATTTCCTTCCTGATATCTTGAAGAGTTCTGTATATTAATCTTTTGTATGCTGCCTCTGGTAATTCCAAGAAATTTTCTTCCCCTGGAAAATTTCTAGATTCTTTATTTTGGAAGCTTGCTGAAGCCATCATGGTTGCCTCTTTATGTGATTTGATATTGACTGTTGTCTCTAAGACATCAATAAGTTATTATATTTATTTATTTTATGTTTGCTTACTGTGTCCTAACTTCTTGTTTTGTTTTGATATGCCAAAGTAGGCTGCTCGTGTGAGCTAGTTTCATTATTGGTCCCTTTTAAACTCTAATGTCCTGTCACCAGGTAGTTAGATCTGTTACTAGGTATGTGAGCCCAAGAGTCTGCCCACTCCTCCTGTATGGATTCAGCTCAGGTAGCCAGGTAGACAGCCACCAAGTGTGCGGTGCAGGCTCTCACCTACAGTCCTAGACAGGCATGGTGATTGGTGTAGACACAGGCATCTGGCTGCAGCTGGGGGACACTCTCTGAGCAAGGGAGGGAGGTGACGGCTGCCCCGAGTATATAGGAGTAAAGTGTGTCCCTGTTCCCTACAGCGCGTAGGTGGGTGGGTTTCACAGCAGGAGTATGAGCATCCAGTGCTGTTGGCTCTAAGGACTGGGGCAGGGGTACCTCTTATTCTTTAGCCCCTATTGCAGGTGGCGAGCTGGCGTGGGTGGAGCCACCAGTCCTCAGGCCCCTCATGAGAGGTGAAGGCCCTGCTTAATGGGCAGAGCAATGTCAAATTTCATAACCTGTCACTTCACACCTGAAATAGTTGAAGTTAGACTTCAGGTATATACCTTGTTGTACTGTGGTAGTAAAGGCCTACACTGTTGAAATTGGCCCACACAAGTCTATGCATGGGAAAAGGCAATCAAAGTCCATGGAACTCTTATGCCTGGGCCTAGGCAAAGGAGCTGTGCCTACCCTGAATTCCTGGCTTAGGGAGCCAGCAGATTATTTTTTCCAACTGTTTGTTGATTTGTTCCCTCTCCAAGGCTGGGAGAATGACTCAGGGTGCGTGATGGGTCCTACTTCTAGCCCAGGGGATTTGGCAATTGCTGAAGACATTCTGAACCCAGTGCAGAGCAGGGAGCAGGGAGGTAAATGGGAGAGAGGTTCCCCCCCCCCCAAGGGGAGTGTTTTTGATCTGTGTGGTAGGCCAGACACAAGCACTTAGTTTTTGCTGATCGAGGGCTGCTTCTCATTGGTTCTGGATGGTCAAGTAGCCTCTGTGCCACTGGGTCTCTCCAGGTGTGGAAAACACCTCCTGAGCACCACTGCTTTCCTGCCTCACCACTCATCCCAAGTTGATCCGGGCTGAAGGGCTGTGGCTCCTGCCAGGTCATGTCTGGCAACTCCTTGCTGCTTCTGAACCGTCTCTCCTTCCCCCTGCCTCTCAGTCTGATTCTTCAACTTTGTCTTTGATGTTCAGGGCCCATAGATTGTCACATATAATCAATTCACTTGTTTTTTCGGGTCTTTGTTGTAAGAGGGACCACTGGAAGTGTCTTGACTACTCTGCCATCTTGGCCCTGCCCCCATATATTTTTTTTATTAATTGGTTAATTTTTAATATTTTATTTTTGTCTCTTTTCTTTTTGTCATTGTCCAGGATCTGGAAATGCCTGGTACATAATACAAAACCAAAACCAAACTTGTTGCTGTTGAGTCGATTCTGACTCATAGCGACCCTATAGGAAGAAGTAGAACTGCCCATAAGGTTTCCAAGGAGTGGTTGGTGGATTCGAACCACTAATATTTTGGTTAGCAGCCAAGCTCTTAACCACTGTGCAACCAGGCCTCCATTATAGATACTCAATCAGTACTTGTTCTTTAATGAATAAATGTTGTTAATGAGAGAAGCAGCTGAGAGTTTTTCATATGAAGACTTTCTAGAAACATTTAAAATATATGGACTGAGTTCACAAAATATTACAGCTTTTTACAGGTTTGAGGGAAGGGCAGAACTCTGCCAAAAGCAAGAAGAAACTTTAAGATTTAACTTTTAAAATGGACTTTTAACAGCTCATAAGAGAGGCAACCATCAAGTAAACCTAGAGAGAAAGGAATTCTCAATGTTGAACTTTAAATAACAAGAAATACTTTTGATGAATTAATCATAGAATTTTTAGTATAATCTATAGGACTCAACGGCACCTAACAGCAACAACAATAGTGTTAGTAAAATGAAAAACATGAAAAAGATCAGTTTTCTCATTCTTCTCAGGAGGTACATAGAAACCCTTTCTGAATTTCGGGCTGGAAATGGAGAAGTGTGAAGAGATCTGGCAGAAGAGAGTAAGAAAGTTTAGAGGCTAGTGTTGTGCCTGATTCCCCTGGTTTTCTATTGGCTGAAAGCCCCCAGTAAGGTTCAGGGAATGTAGACCGCTTAGATTAGTTAATTTTTGGGGGTCCAAAGCTAGGAGAATTCTGCCTTCACTTTGTATTTGGAATTCTTGGAGGAGATCACCTCACAGTAGGATGGAAATGGCAATGTGACATGTTTAGAGAGAGACAACCTGAGAAAACCTAGCATACCCTTCTACCTCAATATTCCATCATTGTCTCTCCAGCAAGACATAAACCAGATCCATTAAACTCCTGTGGCACTCAAAGGAAACACAGAAGGTGAGCAAAAATTGAGAACTACAGTTACTGGCAGAGCTGCTGTGATATAGATCTAGGAGCCCCCACGTGCAAGAGTATAAGGTGGACAACCCAAAAAGAATGGATAGAGGACACATTGAACCTTAGAGGACGAGCTACATCACAGAAAGTCAAGATGTGTTGCAGTGGAGGTGGGCATGACTGTGCATTGACTTCATTTGAGAGAAATGACAACAAGTTACACTAGTCAGGGCACTTCAGCAGTGCGTCAGTAAAGACCGAGGGAAATGTTCAAAGAACTAGCGTGATGACACACCACAATGGAGGACAGATATGCTCAGAAGACAAAGCGAGGCCACAGGTGCTCCAAGACTAGTTGGAGATAATATGGAGCTGAATTCCCAATTCCACTTCATAAAAGCTGTATCACATTCAAGAGAAAGAGAAGAATTTGAATCTTGAATTTGGTGGAATATTTGTTCTAAATGACAATTGTAAACCATAAGTGCCTAAATTACCTTAAAATAGCAAGATTAAGTTTTCAATCTTCAGTGGAATTGGAGTTTCCAGAGCTAAATGGAATTCAGTTATCAAGAAATTAACATGGTTATATTGCCGCTCGACTATGATGTGACAAATTTAAAATCTGCCGTAACAAAGTGGAGAGAGGATATTTTCTTTTAAATAATTAAGTAAGCAATTTGTGCTCTATCCTAGGAACATGGATGATAAAATTACAGATTAGAAATAGCCATTTTCCCCTTTCAAGATGATGATTATAATCTAATGGGAGAAAGAAATAAAAGAAAGATTAAGGCAGGAAGAATTCCTAAGGAAATCTTGAGAGAAGTTTATATATATAATTACAAAAGCCCTTAGCTGAAAATTGGAACTCATATGTCATGATGCTGCTTTGAAATCCCAGTCCTACACTAACACCCCACACTAACGTCCTAAATTAATCAAAGAATCTTTAGGTGGCAAAAGAATACAAGTTCTTGAAGTTTGCATTTAAGTGGCAGTTACAACTCCATGATTATGAGGCCATCATTAAATTCCTTAAATCTGTTTGAGACAGATTTCTTTAAAATGGGATGACCACCACATATCTCCAAGGTTAGATGTAATAATGTCTACCTTTTAGACTGCTGATATTTGGATAAATAACTGGATTATTTGGATCCTTATGTATTTTAGATTAACCATATTTTTTAAGATAATTTTATCCTAGAAAATCACAATAATAGAATAAAAAATGTTTGATCCAACAAAAAGGCCCTTGAATATTATTTAAATTGTTATTATATTAACAAAATAGACATATCATATATCCATGAACAATTAAAATTTAACACTTTGTAGTTATTACCTGTTAATTTCCTTTCCCTCTCAGAGAATTTCATCCAGGTCTGGGTAAGAGAGGTATAGAGTACATGATCCTATTTAAAGAGGTAAATTGGGGCCTAATTTTATGATCCTTCCAAATCCTAGACCTGAAGGCCAACGTCAAGATTATACTTATTCTTATATAAAAACAGGACACTTTTATTATTTTGAACATAGAACCAAGTCTTATGAAGAAAAACTAATCACCTTCACACCTAAGATAATCAGTAGAGGGATTGGAATGATCTTTATAAAACAGAGCTAAACTTTACCTTTTAATGTATACAGGAAAAAGGATAATACTAAGCAAATGAATAATTTAGATATCTGTCAGTTTGTCGTACTGTGGAGGCTTGCATGTTGTTGTGATGCTGGAAGCTATGCCATCAGTATTCAAATACCAGCAGGGACACTTATGATGGACAGGTTTCAGCTGAGCTTCTAGACTAAGACAGAGTAGGAAGAAGGACCTGGCAGTCAACTTCTGGGGAAAAAAATAAAAAAGCTAGTGAAAACCTTATGAGTAGTAGCAGAACAAGATGTTGCTTTAAGGACTAGTTGTGCCTGACTCAAGACATGGTGTTTTCAATCAGCTCGTATGCGTGTGTAAGCTGAGCAATGAATAAGGAAGACAGAAGAATTGACACCTTTGAATTATGGCATTGGCAAAGACTCTTGAACATACCATGGACTGCCAAGAGAACGAACAAATCTGTCTTGGAAGAAGCGCAGCCAGAATGCTCCTTAGAAGCAAAGATGGTGAGACTTCGTCTCATATACTTCGGACATGTTATCAGGAGAGACCAGTCCCTGGAGAAGGACATCATGCTTAGTAAAGAAGAGGGTCAGGGAAAAAGAGGAAGACCCTTAACGAGATGGATTGACGCAGTGGCTACAACAATGGGCTGAAGCGTAACAACGATTGTGAGCATGGCGCAGGACCGGGCAGTGTTTCGTTCTGTTGTACATAGGGTTCCTATGAGTTGGCACCAATTCGATGGCACCTAACAACATCAATGAAGTTAAGGAACTGGAAGAACTATAAATCATCTTAAAAATAACATGCAACCTCCCTCAGATCTCTAAGAAAAAAAAAATTAAGGAATATTATGGTAAATATTCACTTATTAGTCTTTAAAGAAAGTCTTCCAGGAAAATTTTTAGATTGATTCCGATTATATTTATTTAGATTCACAGAATATTTAGGCTAGACTCTTTGTCTACTTCTCATTAGTTGGTAAACAAAACAAAATCTTAGACCTTGTCTGCTCACAGTTTCATCTTTAGCACCAAGTGTCTTTCTCTGCATTTGACACTAAATTCAATAAATATTAATTGAATTAATTAAATTCGGTTAGGTATTGTTCAAGACATTGTAGATACAGCCATGATCTAAACAGTCAAACAACTGAAGGGGCATTAGAATTAAAACAGTTCAAATTACTCATTTTAAGAGAAAGAAAGCAAGACCCTGTAAGACCCAGACTTTGCCAATATCTCACATTCAATTAATTAGTGAGAAAAAAGTAGAACGTGAGAGCCTAACCTATAATTTATTGTTCAGTCTTCAACTAGTTAGCAACGACGTTTAATCCCTGAGACAAATTGATGGCTGTTGGCTCCCTGGAGTGTTATGTCAAAATACACATCCCTGGCATAAAAACACAGCTATTGGTTGTATTTTAGTTTAAACCATTCAATAGTACATTTTTACCATACAAAATTCTAGTTCATACTAAAACAGTCTGGTGTAAATTGCTTATTGAAAAGTTTACCAATTGTATGCACATGGCTCAATCAATCAGGTAGAGACTAATAGTCTACGACAATATAAATTTACAAAATAGTAGGAAGTTAGGTTTACTCACAGTGTAGAGTAGGAATGCTTTCTTACCTCTGTTCCCCATTTAGGCAAATTTACATCACATTTATGAAAGAAGTCCTGTTTCTCATTTTAAAATTTTATTAGAATTTTCTTGTAAATTGATGAAGCATTAAATAACTTTAGAATATATTTTGAACTCTACAATACATCTCATTATAATTAAGGTACATGTTATGTGGAATTTTCAGCCACATTTTTATTTCTATTTATTGCGATGTAAAATGTTTACTAAAAACAAAATAAAACAAAAAAACAGATATTTAGTATAGGGTATACGTTGCTCTCAATTTCTTTTTAGCTTCAGTTATCATCACAGGGACCTTTTAGAGAGATGTTTAATAGTGCATAGTAAACACACCTTAGAATAAATCAGGGTAGAGGAGCAGCTTTTTGTTTGTTTTGTTTTATTTTGTCTTAGCTTATAAATATTTTCAATCTTTCAGGAATCTGATATTAGAGTGTTTTCTGTAAAGGGCATCTATTGGAAGTTTTTTAATTCACTGTTTTCCCGGCAGAGTTTATTCTCCTGTGGACTGTGTTGTTAGGTGCCATCGGGTCACTTCCAACTCATAGCGACCCGATGTACAACAGAATGAAACACTGTCTGGTCCTGGCCATCCTCAAAATCCTTGTTAAGCTTGAGCCCATTGTTGCAGTGACTGTGTCAGTCCATCTTGTTGAGGGTCTTCCTCTTTTTCTCTGACCCTCTGCTTTACCAAGCGTGATGTCCTTCTCCAGGGAATGTGGACTGCGACTTTCACCAAAATGTTAGAAAAATTTACAGACCAGGTCTTCCGTTTTACTGTAGAGGAATGGAAACTTTTAGAGTTTTCAGAATGCAAGCTAGAACGAGGTCAAAAAAGAGGACAATAGTGATTTGGGTCATTATAAAAATTAATCGAAAATTCTGCTTTTTGGAATATCTTGATATGTTGAGCTGTATTTTGTCAAAGCTGCCTAAAAACAACCACTTTACCCTTTGAAAACCAAAGATACCTGAGCGCTAGAACCACATTTTGACCCCTTATGAAGAAGTCTCTAACTATCAGTACCAAAAAGACATTCTCTGCCTCCCCTGATAGAGACTATTATCTTTTCAGATTTCCAGCCATTAAAGGAATGCGACCTGTCTTCACAAATAAGACTCTGGAAATTTAAGACTTCAGGTATTTGTATTTTGTAGATATATATGAATGATGACTACTCAGAATTTTTCAATATTAGAAGCTGCTTTGTTAATTAGAAAATACTTGAAGAAATGAATATGCAGAAAAATTCTCAGGTCAGTCGTTTTTCTTCACTAGTAGAGCAAGCCTCTCCACAGCACAAAGGTGAGCACATGAGTCATAATGAGCAGCTGAGAGACACAACAGAATAGCCACTCCACAGATCTAGTGACTATGATACAATTCACAAGGGGAAAAAAGGGTGTAACTCTTGAAAGCATGAGAGGGATCTTGAGAAATCTGCTCTATAGATGCTTTATAAAGAGAAAAAGTATTTAATAAAGATTGGGATTTGACACCATCGGAGAGCGTATGGAAGAGAAAAAGCTTGTAAGAGTGAGAAGTGGGCTAAAAGGTTCAGCTGGAGTTCAGCTCAAGTTCAAAGAACCCACACCACAGAGAAAAACCATGAATGATGATGACTGTGTTAAGGACTATATTTGGTGGTGCCTATATTTTTATGAATAACTTTATACAGAACTATCAGAGACTCTGCAAAGAAGAGAAACCTTATAAATAATTTATTGAAAAAAATGTTTTCTGGCGAGAGCAACTTTTTGCTCTCAGTGTTCAAAAAGAGAAATTCCATAAATATAGTATATGAATACATCATTTCTTATGTTCTTATCAGTAACTATATATGCTTAATTATAGAAAAATACATGTTAATGTGAAAAATTAGGTATACAGAAAAATATCTATATACAGTTATGGTCAAAACCCACTGCTGTGGAGTCAATTCTGACTCATAGTGACTACCCCATAGGGTTTCTAAGGCTGAAATCTTTATGGAAGCAGAATACATCTTTCTCCCATGAAGAACCTAGGGGGTTTGAACTGCTCACCTTTTGGTTCATATATATATATATATATATATATATGCACATATATAATTAAAAACTTCCAAGCATGAAGTTGAGTCTTTATTTTAATGGTATTATGTTGTGTGTGTATATATATATATATATATATATAAACGCTAGGGTCTTTTACCATAATTTTAAACCCATTGCCATCAATTCTGACTCATAGCAACCCTGTAGAACAGAGTGGAACTGCCCCACACGGTTTCCAAGCAGTGGCTGGTGTATTCAAGCTGTAAACCCTTTGGTAGCAGCCCAGCACTTAACCACTGAGCCACCAGATGCTCCACTATAATTTTAGTAGGTTTTATATATTAAGTGAAACTACCATGATCAATTCAACATTATTTATAATTAACAGTATTTCCCTATTCATCAAATTTTCCAAACATCTGAGATTCTCAGCTTTATGTGGTTTATCTTTATCTCCTTTACTAAGGAATTAGAATTGTCTCATTCACAGCATTAAAAATTTCACTTAAAAAATACATGTAAACTTTAATAGACTCCTCCTAGATCAGGTTTAAACTAATGTAGATTTTTACAAAAACATACAAGAGAAGATTGGGAATCATGTTTATACAGTACACTTGATGCAGTGGGTAAGAGCTCAGCTGTTAACCAAAAGGTCGGCAGTTCTAATCCACCAGCCACTCCTTGGAAACCCTATGGGGCAGTTCTGCTCTGCCCTATTGGGTCACTATGAGTGGGAATCAATTTGACTGCAAGGGTTTTTTGTGTTTTTTTTTTGCTGATGAAGTTTCTAGTACATAACAACAATAACAAGTTGACAAGATACATTTCATCAGGTTTTTTTTCCCTCAATATACTCATTCAGTTATTAAAATAACTCTAGGGGGTGATTCTCATTGTTAAAATGAGAAAGCTGAGGCTTGGAGAATTAAGTAACCCACTCCAGCCATCAGAGCTAATGAGTGACAAAATCGATCTCAAAATAATCTTCTTCCTTACGCAAAAGCTCACACTCTTAGCGTTGACTGATTTACCTAGTTTATGAACTCTCTGACATAAGGTTTATTCTTTTTTCAATAATTTATTTTTGATGTTGTTGAGAATAGACACAGCAAAACCTACACCAATTCAACAGTTTCTACATGTATAATTTAGTGGCATTGATTACATTCTTCAAGTTGTGCAACCATTCTCACCCTCCTTTTCGGAGTTGTTCCTCCCCCTTTAACATTAACTCATTGCCCCCTAAGTTTCTTATCTAATCCTTCTAGTTGCTATTGTCAGTTTAATCCCATATAGATAGATCTTAAAAAAGCACAATGCTCAAGGCAGACATTCTTTACTAGATAAACTAAACTATTGCTTGGTTTTGAGAAGACTTCTGAGGACATAGTTTTTAAATCTTCAGAGTTGCTAAAGAAAATCATTCAAGTTAAGTTCATTTTATCAAGTTGTCTCTTAAAGGGAGAAAGTTGACCATAATGAGTTTTTTCTTGTGTTTTCCTGAATTTATCATTTTCTGAAATAGAAAGTCACCTTCACCATTGTTTATTCAGTAATACTTTATTATCCTTGGTTAATAGTTTTAAATATTAGTGATTTACAACTAGGAAAAAAAAAAAAAAACCAGAAGCTTCACATTTAATCACTGTTTATGTTGACATAGTTAATTATAGCTGGTTGTGTTCTCTCCCTTCCTTATTTTCACCTTAACAAGTGTCCATGAACCCCAGTACCAGCTAGTTTCCTTTAATACTACCAGGCATGTCACAAAATTGGTTAAATATTCTTAACAATTCTAATTTGGAAATCTAGCAACTTTATTCTGACAGTCACTAAAGTGTTTTCATTATATTATTATCTCATTTCCCATATCACTAAAGGAGCTGCTAATTTTTTTTCTGCATCTAATTTCCTTTTCTTCTCTTTCTGAAAAATCTAAAACTATATTTTGAAGTATCATTGAGAGGAATTTTAAGAATTTAGATAGTTCAGTAACTTGTTAATTCTTGTTTAAGTAAGTAAGCTTTTGTCTATTTTTGCTGATTTTTCTGCCATGTCAGATTTGATGTTTAGTGTAGTTTGCAATGGTCAGTATTACGAGCATTCTGCTTCTTAGCAACTCATTCAATCAACAATAATTTTTGTTTAATTGTTTACATAATGTGGACCCTGATACTGGATGTTTCAAGACTGGCTTATTATATCTACCACATGTGACTCTCTTTACCCTTACTTTGTTTGGCATTTGTAGATGAGACAGTAGAAAATAAAACATTGATGCTTTAGAGCTGATTTAGTAGCTGTTCTTGTGTTTGCAGAGAATCTTACCAATTCTGTGTCTCATAAAGGACAGTGTGCTCTTGAGGTCAACATCTTGAAGGAGGAAGGGACACAGAATTAGGCAGTAGGCTAAGTTAAGCTGCAGTGCAGTCACAACAAATACCTCAGCCAGTCCAATAGGGCCACTCATTGGATATGAACTGTTTCCAAAGAGGTATCCGACTTTGAACGAAGTGGTTCCTTTTGGCCAAAAGTAGTTCCAAGGGTTGAAATTAATAGTGAAAAATCAACAGACAACACACAGGCAGCTGGGAGTGTGAGAAGCACCTTGCTAAGGAGAACTTCATCTGTGCACTACAGCATCCACTACAGTACATCCCTTCCAACCTCTCAGATCCACTTTAAAAAAAAAAGAACGTGTTAAACTCACCTGGCAAGTTTTTTGTAAAGCAGAGACCTCTATATTTTCTTCATGCTTGCGAGGGGTGGATAACCAGACTTTAATAGGTAGAAGGTGGTAATTCTGCAGGCTCAAACTTAGAGTATTTAGAGTTCAAAAGGTTCTCTAATGCATCAGCCTAGATGTCCTAGAAATCCAAATCTCAGGATTTCCCTCCCATCCAGGACACTGGTGTTGGTGTAGCAGTGTTGCCAGAGTAGAGAAATCAACTTTCCCCAAAGCTCCGCTCCCCTTGTAATTAAATCCTGGACTTGACCCTTCTAGCTGCAGGAGATCAGAGTCCTACTTGCATGCTGAAGTGAGGTCCTGTGACTTTCACACCTTCCTTAATTTGATGATTAATCACTCTTTCCCTTCCTCCAATACGCCTATAGCTTTTAGCAAGGACCGTCCAATCTCATTATTCCTTTAATCACTACTTCCCACCCACCTCTCAAATGCTGGAGACATTGCGCTTGCTAGCGTGTTCTCTCCCACTGTTACCCCATCCAGTCGTCTATCCGTGAAAGCCTGGGCAATGACACTGCCATAGAATGCCAAGGATGAGTCAAAGTCCACTTAGTGATGGCCGGACAACTGACAAGAGAAATGATTTTAAAATCTTGTTAGAAAGTCTTCTTTGTCAGACCCTTTTAGCACATATTGTCTAAGGCGAGATTCTCTGGGAATCAGCGTATGGAATAAAGATGTTATGGCAGAAAATTCACCGACGAAATGCTCTAGGGTGGAATACAAGTGAGGGAGTGAAAGGAGCAGGACTGGGGAGAGAGACACCAATGATGTCTCCAGCAATTCTGAAATTTGTCCAGAATTGAGGCATAAACCCCGCCATGGAACGAGGCACTGGATGTATCGGCTGCTTCCAGTGAGAAAGCATAACCTTGAGCAGAGAAGCTCTCTTTGGCTGAGGGCAAAGCCCAAGGAGAGACTAAACACTTTCCAGGCCAGACTCAGTTCTGAGCCTTCAGCAGCGGCCTGCAGCTGGGGGAATGAGAGTCGGCCCTGAGGCGAGGACCCGAGCAGCATACCACAGCATCTGAGGCACTTAGAAATCCTGAAAAAAAAAAAGAAGAAAATCTTTAGTTAATATGAGACAGAGGTCTTGTCTGCTCCATGATCCATGAGAATAATAGTGTCAGAGCACCCTAATATCAGCATAAAAAGTAGTCTGATTTATTTCATTCAGCCAAATTTTCCCCTCTGTTTCTTTACAGGAAAAGTGTTTCCATCCAAGCCCAGAGGACAAAGTGTTCTGCCATGTGTTTTCAATTTTATTACTGTTGGTATTTATTACAAATTATAAAGTATTTTTAATTGTTGGCACATAGAGAAAAACATCACCCGTAATGTTATAGAACGACTATCTTTATTTTGATTAGTTCCCTACCTATCCACTTACAAATTCATGTGACCAGCCTTTTTCATTGTTGTTTTTTAAGGTTATATTAATGTTTTTCCTTGACTTTTACTTTTAACATTGCTTTTTAAAAATTCAATTTTATTGTACCCTCTAATCTGTTACATTAATCTATATGTCTCGACTTAAGTCAACAAAACAGTTTCTTTTTTATTGAAGATTTACAACAAGGCTTGAAATCAGGTATTAAATCCTCTAAATTTATTCTTTTTAAAATATTGCCTTGGATATTCTAGTTATTTTGCATTTCCATATAAATTTAAGAATCAGATTAACAATATCTACAAAAGTCTCTTGGAATTTTCATTGTGATTGCCTTGAACCTGTAGATCAATTTGTAGACAAATGAAAACATCAATATTGAGGCGTCTCATTCACAAGCATAGTCTATCTTTCCGTTTATAAATGTTCTGTTGATTTCAATGAAGAAGTTTTACTCTTCTTTTGTTAAATTTACTCCAAATTGTATTATGTTTTTTGATGCTAATATTAATTGAATTCTTCGTTATTTTGTTTTCCAATTGTTTGCTGTTAGAACATAGTTTTGTGTATTGTAACCTTGAGATCATGCTGAATTTACTTACTAGTTCTAGTAGTTGTTATGTACATTTCTTAGGATTTACTACATAAACCACTCTGACATCTGCAGATAAATACAGGTGTATTTCAGACATACTTGCTCTTAATATGTTAAAAAAAATATTATTATTTTCAAGCACATATGCACTTAGAATTTATCCAAAGATTTATTACTAAGATGGGTCAGAGGCTCACCAACTCCACAGCCAGCTTTTCAGGTTAAGAGCTCTCTCAGGTCACACTGCCAATAAACCTTTACTTCCTCTTCATAAGGTGTGACAGCCTCATTGGCTCTAATTTTTCTCTGATCCGTACGTTCCCTTTCTGTTACTTTCCCAGGTTATCATTATTTTATTACGTAAAATCTTGCTTTCCTTTTGTTTTTAGATAGAACATATCACCATTATGACAACTCCCATTTGCTTGCATATCTATACCCAGAGTGCAACAAGGCAAAGTGGCCTCTCCCTGAGTTATTTCTGGATGAATAATAGGTTTGTTTTCTTTATGGTTGTGTGTGTGTATGTTCTGTGCCTTTCAACTTCTATAATAAAGCCTGTATTACTTTTCAACAATAAAATAAAAAATGTGTAAGGAAGAAACATGCAAAAATTTACTATTGTTTGTTCGCATCAGAGTTTCCTTGAGAATAAAAACTGGTGACAAAATGAATCATAACTCTAAAAATGCCATTTAACTAATAAGCCAAAGAAAAGATTGGAGTGCATCATTCGAGACTAAAGCTAAGGCGGTAGACAAACTTTAAGACCCAGGGAATTGTCTTCCTGTCTCCTTTTTCCCTCTGCAGGGCAGCTTCAGCTGAACTAAAACCGTTGAAGGCATTAGGAGCAAGGTTTAAGAAGATGTTTATTAAAAAAAGGGAGGTAAAAAAACTTATGACTGTAAATCCATTAATGCAGTAAAAAAATAAGATTAAAATTGGATTATTCATTGGCATGTCGGTGGGTCAGGATTTTCAAACTTGTTTTAAGTGCTCTACTGAAGAGATCAGCATAAATCATTAATTTCGGTTTAAATCATTCATGTATAAATTGGGAAGATTAATCAAGAATTTGTGGAACAGATCAGGGCATGATAGATAATTGAGACCTATCCCCACTATTTCAGAGACATTTGGTGAGTTTCCCAACATCTGAAGAACGTGTTAGTGGTTGAGGTAGGACATGAATTATGTCAGGTCGCTCACACTTCATCCTTATTCTCATTAGACCATGTGGCCTCACAAAATTCATTCACATAGAAGAATAAATAATGAGAGAAGTTTTAGGCCCAGTGGAAGTTGATGGGGAAGATACTGGGTTATTAAAGTAAGGTGAAGGATTCTATTTTCATGCAAAGCATACCATGTAGGTCAGATAATGAGCTTCTTGAATAAAAAGGAATGAGATCATATTTACCTTTGCATAGAGCAAACAGCAACATCAAATGCATACCTACCACTGTAGTCATGCTGCCAAGAGCTTTCTTTTCTTTTTTCTTTTTAATTTCCATCAGTCTCTCTAAGCTTTTATTTCCTTTAAATATTGGATTTCCAAGGCTGCTTAAAGGAAAGGCAATGTGGTTATTTTTAAACTGCTTATCTAAACACTCATTTTGTGCATCATGGAATTGATGTTTCAAGAGGAACTTAACCTAGGTCACGCAGTTGATATATTATGTTCTCATTTGTACAAAAAAAGGAGGACTCAAGACTGATCATAGGAATAATATGAGGTATAATGAAATATAAAATAGATAAGGAAATCCGGGCAAACAAATAAATAGGAAAGGCCAAACACATTTTTAGTAGATATTTTGGAGGCCAGAAGTTTCCTACCTTCTTCCCAGATACCCCTTATCCATGCTTCCTTTAAGAGTGTCATCCTACACCTCTTACTGAGTGTATGGTGATCTGGGACCACAGAGAATCCAACTAGAATCAGGGCAGACTTTGCTGACTGAGAATTAAAATTCATATACCACTCAGTTTCAGGTGTGGAATTATAAGATTATGTTAAATATAAGGCTATGTATGTCATTTTGAAGGAAAGTTTTGTTATCTTTTATTTCTTCTATACTTTGGACCTTTAAGTAAACACGTTTTAAAGAGCTGAGTTAAAATTTTAAAGTAGCTAAATTTTTGTGAACTCTAGTTATCAAAACACTTTTAGTTAGTGCATGTTATGGATTGAATTGTGTCCCCTAAAAATACATGTTATAAATCATAACCTGTGTGTCTGTGATTATAATCCCATTTGGGAATGGGTTGTCTTTGCTGTTAATGAGACAAAATTAGGGCAGGTTGTGCGTGGAGTCAATCTCTTACAAAATGTAAAAGGAATAAATTAAGGAAGCAGAGATGGGGGAAGATAGATGTCGTGCCACATGAACATCACCAAAGAGCCAAGGAATAGAAGCTAAAGAGACAAGTACCTTCCCCTGGAGCTAATAGAGAGAGAAAGCCTTCCCCTAGAGCTGGTGCCCTGAATTCAAACTTCTAGCCTCTTACACTGTGACAGGATAAATTTCTGTTTGTTAAAGCCATTCACTTGTGGCACTTCTGTTATAGCAGCATGAGATAACTAAGACAGTACATTATGGAACTGAGGTGACCTAACCTAAGTCAAATAGTTGATTTATTAAGTTCTATTTTATTTTAAAATGGGGAAAAGCAAAGAAAGCCAGACGGCATAATAAAATATGTGCACAGAGAGAATCAAAGGTAAGACATCATTTGGTCCCAGAGAAAATTGGCAAGAGTGGTTTATGTGGTTCCTGATAGCTCCCAATGTCTAATTTCAGTCAAATATTTCTGTCCTTAAGGTACCTAGATTCTTCCTGACTTAAGCTAGATTGAACTATCTAATTGGTTGGTTTTGCATCCAAATTCTAACTAAAGATATTGTCTTAGTCATCTATTGCTGCTTTAACAGAAATATCAAAAGTGGATGGATTTAATAAAGAAAAATGTATTCTCTCAAAGTCTAGGAAGCTAGAAGTCTGAATTCCTGGTGCCAGCTCCTGGGGAAGGCTTTCTCTCTCTGTCAGTTTTAGAAGAAGATCCTTGTCATTAATCTTCCCCTGGTCTAGGAGCTTCTCAGCTCAGGGACCCCAGGTCCAAAGGACTTGCTCTACTCCCAGTGCTTCTTTCTTGGTGGCATGAGTTCCCTATCTCTCTGTTCCTTTTCTCTCCTTTTATCTTTTGTAAGATTAAAAGGTGATGCAGGCCACACCCCAGGGAAACTCTCCTTACTTTGGATCAGGGCTGTGACCTGAGTAAGGGTGTTGCATCTTGCCCTAATCCTCTTTAACATAACCTAATCTTGCCTCATTAACCACAGGCAGAGATTAGGATTTAGAATGCATAGGAAAATTCCATCAAATCACAAAATGGAGGACAACCACACAATACTGGGAATCATGGCTTAGGAAAGTTGGCACATATTTTGGGGGGACACAATTCCATCCATGACAGCTGTATATAATCTTTACGTTGTGAAGCCTTAAATTGTTGCTAAAGATTGGCCATAAGAGAACCATGTGGAGACGAAGAGGAAGAGAACCAATTACATTGTCCATATGAAACAGTCTGCATTTTTTTAAATGTTCAAAATAAACACAACTATTATTTAATACTTCTAAGGAGAAGTATGTCCCCTGGGCATAAAATAAGTTTTGTGTAATATGGTGAACATTATTCTCAGGCACGTCCTTATGATGAGTACAACAGTGAGTTTCACAGGGTTATATTTATAAAATTTCTTAATATAGACCAATCACTAATACCAAAGAGAAAAGTAATAAAGGCAGTTCAGTGTGGCTGGTCCAGGCATATAGCCTGATCTAGTTAGTTATGGTATGAGAAATCAGGTCACCTAAGTCTTAGTTCAGGGGT
Organism: Dugong dugon; assembly: GCA_030035585.1. NCBI lineage: Eukaryota > Metazoa > Chordata > Mammalia > Sirenia > Dugongidae > Dugong > Dugong dugon. The sequence goes on along the minus strand of CM057473.1, from coordinate 112,761,441 downwards.
CTTTCTTCGCCCCTACTTGTTTTGTAAGGGTTTTAATTAGCGTATGTGTTTATGTGATCTATTTAGGAACATGGAAATTTTTAGATGACCTCTGAAAGTCACTGTGATATGTTTTCCCTGAGTTCTTAGTTATTTTCCACTCCTTTACATTTACTAAACAATGGTGAATGTGTCTAATCCAAAGTTCCAACCTGAGCAAACTCCTATTCAGGAAAAATCTTACTTTTGTTTATTATTTTAATTTAATGAATATTTTCACTTTGAGAAAGTGGCACACAGTTTTAATTTTGTACTTTAAAACTGCTAATAAAATTAGCTGTTTTCCTATGATCATTGTAATGTCTTGGTGTGTAGAAAATGTGTGTCTCTCTTCACTAGCCCCCTTTTCCCACCACGTCTTCTCTCTATAATCCCCTCCCAATAACTAGTACAGCTCTGGTTGTAAAGGGAGAAATCATCTGCTGTGCTGATTCACTGTTGGTCATAGGACATTAAATCTCAAAGCTATACATCATCAAGTTTCATTCCTTAACTTTATAGGTAAGGAAATGTGTATCCAGCAAGGTAAAGTCTCTTATGTAAAGCCATATAACTAGTAGATGACAGAGCTAAGAATAAAACACAGGGAGGACAACCTTTATACCAAAAAAAAAAAAAAAAGTTCATTCAATTCCAACTCATAGCGACCTTATTTATGACAGAGTAGAACTGCCCCATGAGGTTTCCAAGGAGCAGCAGGTGGATTTGAACTGCAGACCTTTTGATTATCAGCCATAGCTTTAAACCACTTCGCCATCTTTATACTAGTGTTCAAATATTCCCAAGTGCAGATGACATCAGTCTCCAAACTCCATTCTCTAACCCACACTATTCTCTGGTAATCCAATGAAAATTTGACCCCCTTGAACTGCATCAACCTCCAAAGTCACTATTTTTAATTCTGTGTTTTTCTTTATTCCTATTCATTAATTTTATTAGGCTTCAATGTCTGTACTTATATTATACAACTATAAATAAGTTCTATGAGCTTATATATCCTGACCTTCCTTGACTTAGCCTACATATCTTTTAATTTTCCAATAGCTAGCGTCTTTGTAATCATCATCTATGATGAATACCTGTCTAAATCCCAGACGCTTTATTTCATCTGGAGATAAACTCGGAGAGTTAAGAAGTTCTCCTTTCTGTAGAATTTGAATATTTCCCTGTGATGTTCACTTTATTGATCCTAGGTCTATGCTTCTCTACTCTATAAAGCTAGTATAAAACTTACTACATCTGAGAAATGTTCACATATTTGCTGCCAGGACTCACTTCTCTCTCTTTTTTTTTCTTTATGCTTCCAGGGTCTGTGTATATGTTTGTATAATTCAAATAACAAATACATTTTGAGCACCGATTTTGTGCCCTGAACTATTGTAGGTAAAGTAAACGTGATGGCGGAAAAACATGAATTTCTTTCCTAACTATATATTTTTAATAGAGGTCAAGGAGCAGACATTAAACAGATGAGTACACAAAAATTAATTAAAAGTATTAGAGTTGTCAAGGAGAACAGAACACGGTGAGAGAGTAAACCAGGGTGTTCTAAACTAGTCTACAGAATCATAGGAGATCTGGCCTTTTCTCCAGCCTGGCTTATTTCAGTTTCATTCAGTTAAGAGACTAGAAGATGTTTCTTCTAACCTCATTCAACACTCAGCACTACTCCCATCTCTTCAGTGATATAATTTGTTTATATCTCAATTACCATAAGGTTTACAGAATGTATCACAATGTTTCATATATCTTGACCAACAGAGAGTAGAGCATGACTATCACAGTCCCCATTGTTGCTGATAGATTGATAGATACACAGACAGACAGACAGATCGATAGATAGACGATAGAGAGATAGACAGCTGCCATTGAGTTGTCTTCAATTTGTGGAGACCTTCTCTAAAACAGAACAAAATGTAGCCTGCCGTATATCATCTTCACAATCACCAGCATGATCATGAGTCCATGTCTGAGTCCATCGTTGAAGGTCTTGTGCCAACTCATCTTACCTAAGGTCTCCCTCGCCCTCGTTGACCCTCTACTTCACCAAACATGATGTCCTCCTATAGTGACTGATCCCTCTTGATTAAGTGTCCAAAGCGAGTGAATTGGACAATGTAAGGTCCTAACTAGCTAATTTTTGGAAGTAGATTATCAGGTCTTTCTTCCTAGTCTGTCTTAGTCAGGAAGCTCCACTAAAAACTGTCACCAGACCCTGCTGGTAAATGAAATATTGGTGACATACTTTCCAGCATCACAGTAACACCCAAGCCACCACAATATGACAAACTGATGATCAGTAGGTAGTTGTGGATTATACATTTCTCTTAAATTTATTACTTTAGAATTACTGTATGTGTTTAATGTTAGATTTAACATTGAATAAATGTAGACTTATTATAAAATAAGTCAAATATACTCATTCTATTTTTAAACATAAGGTAACATATCGTGTTAAAAATGAAATAAACATATTAGTTAAAATCTCAGAAGATATAAAAGAATCAGAGTCAAACTTGGATGTATATCTGTAGCTTGCATACATACACATATATGTATGTATACATGCTATCAGGAGGGACCAGTCCCTGGAGGAGGACATCATGCTTGGTAAAGTAGAGGGTCAGGGAAAAAGAATCGACGAGATGCATTGGCACAGTGGCTGCAACAATGGGCTCAAGCAAAACAACGATTGTGAGGATGGCACAGGACTGGATAGTGTTTCCTTCTGTTGTACACAGTGTTGCTATGAGTTGGAACTGACTCAACAGCACCTACCAGCAACAACAACGTATATAGTTTAAGACATATGTACATTTATGTATGTATGAGTAAATTTCATTTACAAAAATTCTGTTTTAAAGTTGGTGGTGGTGTATTTAATTTATAATAAAAATTATAATTCTAAATGTAAACCATAAAACTAGTATTAGGCAGATTATCTTATTATCTCATGTTGATGTCACTGTTAGAATCCAATAACATTTCTTACCAAGAGTGTCTATACTCTTTCTTTCCAGCCCACTTTACCAATCTTCTTTAGCAGCTATCCATTTGTAACCTACTGTATCATTTTACATTTGCCACAGCTCACTCCTGCAGCTTGGCAAGAGTTTTTTGTTCCCTGATACCACGATTTTTATTGTCCATGCCACTTCCAAGGAGAAGGGAACTCACAGCCCTCTGATAGAAGCTGAAAATAAAAGTGGAGCAGGATAGGCTGTTAAGTCTTAATTTGGGGGCCAATGGAAACTGGAATCCAGAGGAGAAAGTAGCTTTAAAATAGAAGAAATGTTAAAATGAAGAACTCAAAACATAGACTAAAGCCTCAGAATCTGTTCTGAAGCCATGTACCCTCAGCAGGGGAATCCGTAGTTAAAGTGTAGTTCAGGAGGGCAGATGGTAGGTAAAGTATCCGCTCTACTAGGCACTTGGTAATTCAGAGAACCAGACCTCTTTCCCTAGTAATTCTGCTGATAAGGGCATAGAACCAAGTTTGCATGGTACTCCTAGTCTTATACCACCTTCATTTTCAGTTCAAATGTAATTTGCTCATTTAAAATCTACTTAGAATACAAGTTAGAACTTTAATCCATTACCAGAAACCCTACTTTAGGTTGTCTTTGTTCCATTTTTAAATAGTGTTGTGTACCCATAAAAAAATCCAAACCTATTACCATCAAATCGATTCTGACACATATTCAAGAAAACTGATTTTAAAGAAGAGAAATCAGCATGAATGGAAAAAATAATACAATAATATAAGCCGAGAGAGGGAAAGTTATTGGGAAGTCGTGGAGAAAACTCGCAAACACAAAGCTATGTAAGACTCAGATTTAGGACAGGGAGCAGAGCCGCTTCAGGCCTGGGAGAACGTGGGACTCTCATAGAATCGGCGCTCATCCCTTCACCCCATGCACGTCTTTGCTTTATTCCACCAACTGCAGGCAATTTAACAGGGAACCTGCTACCTGAAAATTCCAAGTCTGTAACCTTTAAGTCTTATCTAGTTCCCAATTCCAAGGAATGAAACTCATGGACCAGAGACAGATGACGGGACCACTGTCGGGCAAATCATTTGGTCAGAGGAACAAAATGTTCTGAATGACAGTACTCAATGGACTCAGTTGAAGAATCCTTTCAATGAAAGAGGGTATTGTTCTGAGGAGATATATATAAGTGATCATTACAATTTGTTAATCTCTATCTCATTGTTTATATCCAGTCCAGTATGTCTTACTGCCCCCTCCCCCCCCCCAATAGGAATCTAATAAATTACCTTTGTAGAAGACTCGAGTATTTATTTTCTATGTTTCTTTGATAACATTTAGGCTATTTAAAGATTTGGAGATGGTTTTTGCCCAGTATGCACCTCTCAGGGTAAATGTGTTTGATGTCTGTCTCTAAGCACAAGGCTATAAGAAGATTAGGCAGGATTGAGATTATGATGGGTAGCAACAGAAATGTTTAATGATTATTTAACAACATGAAAAGTCAACTCGTTAACCAATCATATAGAAATCCTCTTATATAGTAGGGTAAAATGAGATCGTTATGGAGGCCCATTGTTGCAGCCACTGTGTCAATCCATCTCTTTGAGGATTTTCCTTTTTTGCGATGACCCTCTACTTTACCAATCATGAAGTGCTTCTCCAGGGACTAGTCCCTCCTGATAATGGGTCCAAAATACGTAAAACGGAGTTTCGCCATCCTCCCGTCTAAGAAGTGTTCTGGCTGTACTTGTTCTAAGACCGATCGGTTCCTTCTTCTGGAAGTCCGTGGTATATTCAATATTCTTTGCCAACACCATTATTCAAAGGCATCAATTTTTCTTCGGTCTTCCTTATTCATTGTCCAGCTTTCACATGCATATGAGGTGATTGAAAACACCATGGCTTGGGATAGGCACATCTTAGTCCTTGAAGTGACATTTTTGCTTTTTAACACTTTAAAGAGGTCTTCTGCAGTAGATTTACCCAATGCAATTAGTCTTTTGATTTCTTGATTGCTACTTCCATGGGTGTTGATTGTGGATCCAGTTAAAATGAAGTCCTTGACGACTTCAGTCTTTTCTCTATTATCATATACATAGACGTAAATATAGATATATAGGTATAGATATATAATACTGTATATGTATATGTAGATTACACCTGATGACTTGAGATCGCTGTCTGTTAATACTCAGATATTAAGAGATGGAAGAGCCTAGAACTTTACTCAATCAAATACTCTTCACACCTAACAGAGAAGATAGAACACGTGGTTACTATAGCTCTTTATATGTTTCAACTTGATTCGTAAAAGTTAGGTTATGTGTGTTGCAGTGTAAATGAACACCCTTTTTTACCGGGAGAGTGAGCTATAAGGCATTTGTTCTGCAGAATTTGTTAAGCTAAATGTAAGTGGAAATTTACCAAGTAAAATAAAAACTGTGATGTACTACATAGAACGTAAACATTGCGAGACATATTCCTTCAAGAGTGTTTATGACTACCAAAATCTTTTACATCAGGGAATAGATGTAACAATCAGACTCTGACCAAACTCCACCAATTATAACTCAGCAGAGTATCACACAGTTAGTTGCTGAAATCAGAAACACAAATATGGCAACTAAATCTCAGGAGCAAAGGAAGCAGGGTTTGGCTTTTATAAAGAAACAGATCCATTAAAGGGAAAGATACCTCACTGTTTGTAGCATACATCACTTCTGCTCACACTTTCTTGGCCTTTACTAGCCACCTGACTCTGAGTGGTGCAAACAGATAATGATTGACTATTCACAGAAACATTGGCAGTTCAAGCCCACTCAGATGTGAACTCACCCAAAGGCACTTTGGAAGAAAGGTCTGACTATCTGCTCCTGAAAGGTCACAGCCTTGAAAACCCTATAGAGTACAGTTCTATACTGCAGTTGAGGGGAAACCATGAGTCTGAATCAACCCAATGGCAACTGTTTTTTTTTTTTGGTGGGGGGTAGGGGATGGGGAAGGTGGGTTACTAGCCACCAAGGAATCCTGGTGGTACAGTGGTTAAGTGTTTGGCTGCTAATTGAAAATAGGCAATTGGAACCCAGCAACCACTCCACTGGGAGAAAAATGTGGCAATCTGCTCCCATAAAGATTACAGACTTGGAAACCCTATGTGGCAGTTCTACTCTGTCCTATAGGGTCACTATGAGTTGGAATCGAATTGATGACAATGGGTTTGGGTTTTTTTTTGTTTTTGTTTTGAGTTTTACTGGCCACCTAGCCCCAATCAAACTGCAAGAGAGGCTGAGGCTGGTACATAAACACTTCCTGTGGGCCCAGGAAGAGATAAATGGATCCGTGACCATCTAATCATGGAGAGTCTGTAACTTAAAATCCTGACCAATGGATGTAAATTTGTCACCTAAATAGAATCAGAATTATGTTGGTTATTTGAGGTTTGAGTTGAGAAGATCCAAGATTTTTAGAAATCTTTTTTTTTAACGTTTGTAAAAACGTGTGGCATCAGACCTTGTCTAACTCTGGAGGAAGAGAGAGAATCCAGATTAGCGTCAGCCCAGGGCTGATGCCTATGAGGTGGAGGTCAGACATACCTCCACTCTCCCAATTTTTGCCAATTCTGACACCAGCTGTCTTTCCTGTAGCAATTTCTACTTCTCTACTGTGTTCAGTAATTTGTTGCAATGGCCAAACAGAGCTCACAGACCATGCTCACAGTTATGAGGTTTATGAGGAAGTAACTGTTTACAATTCATGATCAGGATCAACTTGGAAGTAATGGGAACAACTTAGGACACATTTGTTTAATCAGGACAGCTTCTTCTCAGCTGCTGCTGCCTGAACCTCCTCTTGGCCTGGGCCCCTGCTCGGGCCTGGCATCTGCCCCCACTCAGGTCTGGCCTCTGCCCCAACTTGGGCCTGGCCTCTGTCTTGCTCGGACAAGTGTTACAGAGCTCTTTAGCTCCTCCAGTAAGTGCCCAGAGGCACCCCACTCCACCAGCAAACCTCCTGCCCGAAGGTGTTCAGCTCTCTCACTGTCTGTGCTGCTGACTTCTTGTGATGGTGTCATCTCCAGTGTTACAGCTCTCTCTGTTCCCTGGGTCTAGGAGGTTCTCAGTGCAGGGACCCTGGGTTCAAAAGACAGGCTCCACTTGCAGCTATTCTTCCCCAACCCCCGGCTATTCTTGATGGTAGTGAGGTCCCCCTCCACCTCTGTGATTGGCTCCCTTTAAGCCTAGCAGGATGACAAAACTGACCAATCCCCTACAAGGTTCCATAAACTTATTTGCATATCCCCACCCTCACAATGTTCTATGAACGTTATTTGCATTATTAGCAGGCTATCTAATCCCCTTGATGGGCCACAAACACCTTATTGGCATAGTCTCATCCAGTCATTTTGTGGGAGTTACCATACTATGCATGGCTAGAAGGGCCATGTAATTTACTGTACTGCAATGTTTATAAAGAATGCAAATTTATATCTTTTGAGTTGACAGCACAAATTTTAAACTTAAATGATTAACAGAATCAGAAATGAAGCTGGGCAGAAATCTGTGAAACACAGGCTTTTTTCAGAATCCGTTATCTGGTCCTACGAATGAATTATAAAATGAGGCTATGACAGCTCCCCCTAATTCTCAAAAGATGGGGTGTAGTATGAAGTAAGTGACGTAAAATTAGACTATTGGTTATCCTAAAATAGCCCCCAGCCATATTATTTGTACACAATGAGGCAAAACAGTTTAAAAGAAAACAACATGAAGAAAATGTAACCCATTATAGTCAATTAACAACTTGTGCTTAAGAACCAGATCAGAAGTGACAGTCTTCCAGGCTATGAATAAGTGCCAGGTTTTGCCTAATTAACACCACTTTTTAGCTAGGTAGCACTTTAAAAGTTTTTCCTAGGGTTTGTGTAAGTTCAAATAAACAGAAAAAATAAATGTATCTTACACATGATCAATGTGATTTAAAAGAGGTTGGATAGCCCAAAGAAGATGACAATGAATGTGGCTAAATCTAAGATGTCGGTAGATATAATAGAAAATTCTAATAGTTCAATGTCTAAACTTCAGTTGTCAGAGTCAGAAAAATTTGTTTTTCAGTTTGCAAGCAGTGATTCTAATTTGTTGGTGAATATTTAAATTGTTTTAACAGCTTTATTGAAGTGTAATTGATGTACAATAAACCACACATATTTCATTTTTGGGATATGTATACCCTTGAAACCATTACCACAATCAAGAGAATGAACATATCCATCAGCACAAAACTTTTCTTGTGTGCTTTTGTAACCCTTCCCACCGGCCCCTCCCACATCTCATCCTAAGGCAGTCACTGACCTTTTTGTTCTGTCACTTGAAATTAGTCAATATCTTCTAAAGTTTTACACAAATGAAATCATCCAATATGCACTTTTTTGTATGACTTCTCTCCCTCATTATAATCGTTTTGAGTCTCATTGAGGTGTGCATGAATAGTTCTTTCTTTGTACTGCTGAGTTTGATTCCATTCTATAGGTGTTCCTCAGTTTGTGTGTCCGTTCATCTATTGAGAAGTGCTTGGGTTGTTTCTAGTTTTAGACTATTACAAATAAAATTGTTATGAGCATTATTGTAAAAGTATTTTTATAATTACATAATTTCATTTATCTTAGCTACTAGGAGTGGGATGGGTTTAAAATCAGGAAAGGTGTGCGTCAGGTTTGTATCCTTTCACCCTACTTATTCAATCTGTATGCTGAACAAATAATCAGAGAAGCTAGACTATATGAAGAAGAACATGGCATCAGGATTGGAAGAAGACTCATTAACAGCCTGTGTTATGCAGATGACACAACCTTGCTTGCTGAAAGTGAAGAGGACTTAAGGCACTTACTGATGAAGGTCAACGACCACAGCCTTCATTATGGCTCACACCTCAACATAAAGAAAACCAAGATCCTTACAACTGGAACAATAAACAACATCATGATAAACAGAGAAACCATTGAAGTTGTCAAGGATTTCATTGTACTTGATGCCACAATCAACACCCATGGACGTAGCAGTAAAGAAATCAAACGACATATTACATTGGGCTAATCTGCTGCAAAAAAATCTCTTTAAAGTGTGAAAAAGCAAATATGTCACCTTGAGGACTAAAGTGTGCCTGAATCAAGCCATGTTATTGTCAATTGCCTCATATGCCTGGGAAAGGTGGACTATTAATAAGGAAGACTGAAGAGATGATGCATTTGAACTATGGCGTTGGTGAAGAATATCAAATATACCATGGACTGCCCCAAAAGGAATACATCTGTCTTGGAAGAAGTATAATCAGAATGCTTCTTAGAAGGGAGAATGGTGAGAGTTTGTCTCACTTACTTTGGACATGTTATCAGAAAGGACCAGTTCCTGGAGAAGGACATCATGCTTGGTAAAGTAGAGAGTCAGAGAAGAAGAGGAAAGACCTTCAACGAGATGGATTGACACAATGGCGACCACAGTGGGCTCAAACACAGCGATTGTGAGGATGGCACATCACTGGGCAGTGTTTCATTCTGTTGTGCATACAGTCGGAACCGACTCAGCGGCACCTAACAACAACAATTTCTTTTCTGTTGCATGAATTAGTTAGATAGCTACTACTGATTTCTATTCTAATCCCATTGCATATGCCTGGGGTTGTCTCTCTGTTGCGCTTCCTCTTCTCTCCTGAGAACTTGATCCACCTAAGACTCCCTGGACTCTCAGCTCCATTTTCTCAGCTCAGGAATTCTGCATGACTCCACCTTGGTATCCTTTCCCTGCACTGTGGGCTGGAAACTCAAGGCAGTAAACTAGAACAATTTGAGGGCTCATTTTTTGTCTTTTCTGTCAGGGATTACTGTCTTCTTTTTGTCTAAGTTACAATGTTTTGAAAATTGTCAGAATTGTCATTTTATATATTTTCTCTGCTGTATTGGTTGTTTCACATGGGAAATTATAGTTTGTTTTTTTTACTACATGCAGTGCAGAAGTGGAAGTCTCAAAGCAGATTAAAATTAACAAACCTCACAGTTATTAATAGAAAGATAATGCTAATTTATGATAACAACCTCTTTCAGCAAGGGACAAATAAATTCAGATCTCTCCCTACAGGTAAGCAGTTTTAGAAAGCAAAATCAGAAAGTTATTTGTTGATCATAGAATCAGACGAAATAGAGCCAGTGGGTTTAGTCATAAGATTTTAAATGCAGTTTAATGTCATCATGTTAAGACAGCCCGATGCATCCATTTCTCATGAAAAGACTAACCTTCCCATTAACAGGAAGCAAATGGTTGGTTTACATTTGACTACTAAACTAAAGGCTGGCATTTCAAACCACCCAGTGGCACCGTGGTAGAAAGGCTTGGCCATCTGCTTCCATAAAGATTACAGCCAAGGAAATCCTATGGAGCAGTTCTGCTCTCCACACATGAGGTCATCATGAGTCAAATCAACTCAGCGGCAGTGGGTTTGGTTCTTTGGTTTCGAGTTAAGAGCAGGGCACCTACACTTGCCTCTGGGTAGTGCTTGGATGGAGATTGATAACTTAGGTATGAATCTCTCCTTTATCTCTGCATCTGTGGCGAACAAAGACCCCTCCTGATAAATATTTGCTCTTTAGTTATATTTGCTTATTTCTTTTCAGGTTGCCATCAATTCCTATTAGCCTTGGTCTCCTTAAGTAATTTGCATACTCTTCAGTTTTCTATGTTGATTTCATTTTAATTTACAGGAACAATTTCATTATCTTATTTTCAGATTCTCATTAGAATTCTCAGTGAGGCCATGAGCACTTGCAGCCATTCTTAAACTTGTTCATGTATCATGATTTCTCACCAAAAAGTATTCTGAGGCATTTTACAGCAATTTAAGGACACAGGTATTATATTTCTCCCACCTGTTTTCCATGTGCAATTATTCGTCATTGTACCAAGCATGCAGGTAGTACTTAAAAAATGTGAAATGAATGTCTGAATGACTTTCCTTCTTTAACATACTAATCTGAAGGCATATGTTTCAGAATCTCAGATATTTCTAAATCATGACATTTTATTATTTTTGCTTATTAATATTCTTTATAATTGTAGTAGGGCCATTTTCCCTCAGAATCATTACTAATTTTCTCCCAAACACTTCACACTTAACGAATGTGAATACACAATTATTAGTGCACTATGTTTTACCCTTTTAACACTCTTTATAAAGAAATGCTTTTTCTTGCCCTAAAACTCCAAAATGGTTTTAACTAGCACTTCATATAAAATGTTCTTTATGATATTTTCTTTATTCTAGTTATTTCCTGCAGATGCTAAAAATATTTTAAATCTTCTTATCAATTCAATTTCACTGTTTGTTTATAAACCTTCCTTGAATAATGTGTGATTTGGCTTCTTTATTTAGGATTTTCATATTTGTGTGCTACCTTCTGTCTGTTTTTAGAGTATTACCTCCTCAGAAGTTCTTTTTTTTCCCCCTGCAAACTCAAGAAGATTGCCACCCTGTTGCTTTTATCCTGTTTTCTTAATATAAAACACAATACCACACTTAAAAAATGCCTTTATTATTGACATCTGGCCAGAATGGTCTTAAGTTTTCCTTACTTCCTCATTGAGTCGTGACAAAATAGTCGCATTCTCGTGGGAGGAGCCAGAGCAACCGACAGCAGAAAACATGTGACCAAAATTCACTCCTTAATCGTTTATTCTTCCTGTTATTTCAATTTTTTTTTCTATTTCAATCCTTTATAAAATGATGTCAGTATCTTTTGCTACCTTGTTCTTCAACTGTTCATATACAATACTACCGTATTTTGGTGGTGCCCTGGTGGCTCAGTGCTTAAGAGTTGTCTACTAAACAAAAGGAGGGCAGCTGGAATCCACCAGCGGCTCCTTGGAAACCCCATGGGGTAGTTCTGCTCTGTCCTGTAGGGTCGCTATGAGTTGGAATTGACTCAATGGCAATAGGTTTGGTTTGGTTTTGGTGGCAGAGCCCTCTGGTGGTCTAAATATCTGTTCATCCATTCTTCCTTAGTGGCAGAACGCTGACCTGAATCCAGACGGCAATGTGTCCAATTAAAGACTACATTTTTTAACTTCCCTTACAGCTAAGGATGAACAATGAGGTGTTATTTTAGTAGGCTAGCTGTGTTTGTGGGAAAGTTCTTTAAGATACACAACTAACTGACATGGATCCATCTTGCCTCTTGCTCCCTAGCTAGAAAATAAATAGGACGGTTGATTTAAGGATAGAAATCACACAGTAAGAATGGCAGAATAAAGTTGGAAGTGCATGTCTCTAAGGATTTTAGGGAGTATTATATCATTCCTGAACTACCTTCTTCTGTTATTTACCAATAGAAAAATACATAAATGGAACTTGTTTGATTGGGCCATTATGGTGGGTCTCTGCTCATACTGGTCAGAGTCCCTGATTCAGAATGGTCACGTGGGTGTCTCTTTGTACTGTGCTTGCTGATATTTGTGCTTCTCAGGCAATAATCACTAGAACCAACAGCCCCATCCACCTTCCCACACACCCTTCTCAAAGCCTGCCCCTCCAACATGGAGTGGGAGTGAATGGTAGCTTTATTTCTAGTGCCGTCATAAAAACTTTGTGTTCAGTAATCCATATTTCTGTCAAAACCTGTTGTGTAGTCACCGTCTTCACATTTCACAGGTAAAGACACTGAGTCTTAGGGAGGTTAATTGAGTTTCCTAAGATGATAGAATCATGACTCAAATTAGGTCTGACTCAGAAATCCAAACCTCAAGTATTTTAAATACTATTCTATTATTTCATAATCCACTTCCTAAGATTCAAAAATAGTAACTTGAAATAATGTAGCAGTCTCATCTTTACTCACAGCTTCACTTAATTTTGATGTGCTTATCTTTATGAGTAGGTCAAGAGCTGCTCAAATGAACAGAAGGATTCCTGTGGTATGTTTGTCTTCCCATGCCACTCCTCACTGCTGTGTAACTCTAATCACTTGTTTTTATTTTCTCATTGATCATATTACTTTGTTATAACCTTAAGAGTATATCAATGTACTCTACCCACAAATTATCAGGGATGATTTAAAAAAAAAATTCTTTGTCTGATAAAATTATTTTTTCCAATTCAAAAACATTATCTTTCCCATTCCCTTCTGCTTGTTCTGTAACTTCTTTTCAGTTCAGGTGACCACTTTCTAGCCCTGTTTGGTACAGTATTATGTGTTATGCCTAAAACTCCCTCATTGACTTTATATCTAGTAACACACACACATTTTACAAGATTTACTTACAGCAAATTCTTAATATTCCTAGCTAAAATATCACCTCTAATCACTTACCTTTTTGTTTTTATTTAGTTTTAACATTACTTATTACTGCCTCCATGTTAAAACACCTGTCAGTATACTTCTCATACCAGATTATAAACACTATAAAGGCAAAGATATGGCCATATTTTCTTCTATATCTTTAGCAACTTTGACAGCAACAAGCACATAGTAAGTGATTAATAAATGTATGCTGAAGAAATGAATAATTGCAAATATTTGGAAGACTATACTTAACAATCTTTTAGTATAGATACAGTAATTTCCATTTTATCAGTAACAAAATTAAGTTTTAGAAAGGTTAAAGGCCTTGTCCAATTTCAAACAACTGATAAACAAGAGTTGATGATTTGAACCTAAGTGTCTTTGTATGAAAAATCTATGCTTTCTCAATTGTATCAGGAGTTAGAACTGTCCCCAAAGCCTCACTGTTAAATGTTCAAAGAGCTCTTCCCTTTCTCAGGTATTTATCGTGCCACTCATACTCCTTTAGTTGTGACATCTGGCATTAAACTATTTTTCTTTATCTTTTGCTTGGTACTTCATCATTATTGCCTATTCTCTCTCTCTCTATATATATATATATATATGTGTGTGTGTGTGTGTGTGTTTGTTTGTGTGTGTGTATAGATTTGGTTTGCTTTGGTTTATATATACATATATATATATATATAGAGAGAGAGAAACTCTGGTGGCGCAGTGGTTAAGAACTATGGCTGCTAACCAAAAGGTCAGGAGTTTGAATCCACCAGGATCACCTGGTGGATTCGAACCCATTTCCATCAAGTCGATTCCAACTCATAAGGACCCTATAGGACAGAGTAGAACTGCCCCATGGGGTTTCCGAGGAGCGGCTAGTGGATTTGAACTGCCGACCTTTTGGTTAGCAGCCTCCCTCTTAACCCCTGCTACCAGGGCTCTCTGTCTCTGTAGGTACACACCCTGAAACAGTTATTAAAGAGCACTTCCCTACTGCTGCTGCTCCCCCGGCTCCTTCCTGCCTTTGTCTTGACATCACCTTCTGTTCTTAGCTGAGGAATGCTTGATCTTTACGCTGGACCTTTGCTTTTACTTGGTGCTGTCCCTTTACCGCCAGTCTGTCTGTATGAACGTATCTCAAGTGTTTGATTTTTCATTCTTTATTTACTTTCATCGACTCTATAGTGTTATTTGATTCTGTGTATTGTAATAGATGTTGCAGTCTTTAAAATCAATGCATTCATTTCACACCTTGAGAGATTTTTCCCATAACCATTTTACTAAACCAATGAAATTCATACAGTCAGAGACTTTATACCAAGAATAAACCACTCTTACTCTTTATGGCGTGAGGATGACCCCCGTAGCTGTCTCACTTCTCTGGCATTACCTTCTGATGTGCACACGCTTCCTCTGGCATCTTGCAGGAAGAGCTTGCTTGCACTTAATTATCTTTTGCATGCTTTAGATCTGTCCCTTAGGCAATCTTAGATTTTTAAAAATAGGTTCCCAGCTTACATTAGTATTTTTTGCTGTTAACTACTTTTTTGATCACAAAATAGTATAGCTTGTCCTGCTTCCATGCTTCATATGTCTGCCCTGAACCATCACCTTTTTAGTCAGATATCATCTCCTAGAACTATGACCTGGTAAACAATTCCAAGAAGAGCTTTATAATCACTCTTACTAAGTTAAACCAAGCTTCCCCTCCCTTATAGAAAGAAATATGTCCTCTGAGTAATACTTCTTCTATCAGAAAGTCACTATGGATTTAGATGTTTTCTTAGGTAATCAGCATATCACCAGAATCTAATCCTTGACCTATCATAATTCCATAAGGAGCTATTTTCTACTCAAAGATTATGACTCCTAAACGTCTACTTATGTGTCTAAAATAAAAACCCCACCATCTGGGTGGTTCTCATATGCTAAATATTCCTTGACGTCATTGAACTCTATTTCCTCATTTGTTCATTTCCTGTGGGAGGATCTCATTGCTACTCTCTCTCTTTTCTTGATCTAAAGCTCTCTCCTTCCCATTACACATCGATCAATTCCTATCGGCCTCCCTACCACTTGAAATTGACTATTTTCCCCTTCCTCATTTAGCTCATCCACAAACACCTTGTTATGCAACGATTCTGACCTCTTGACCATCAGTTGTTTACAAAAGCCTTTGCGTGAAAAGATTATCGTGAAACCTACCTTCGATCTTAGAAGTGATGCGTGTTCCCCTTTTCTGTTCGGCCTCTCTTTGTCGCCTGATTGAAGAGCAAGATAAATCACCGGTATCTGCTCCTCCCCCCCTTCCATTCACTCCGATTTTCTCTTGTTCACTTTTCTGTTTCTATTTCTTTCTGTTCTTAAAACCATCATTTGCTGGCAAAACCCAAAATCTGGGGAAGAGTTTCTGGACATTATGCAACCAAATCCCTCCAAGATTCCTCCTGCTGTCATGGCTCCTGCAGGTCCAGTCTCAGCACAGATTCTGCCTGTTTTGTGCCCCACCACACTCCTCTTTCCTACCCCCTGGCAGTCTGTCAGTACTTACACACACCACACGCGTGCCAAACCACACCACTCTGACCACCTTCCCCCAAGTATCTCCTGCTCAGGATGCTCTGCTCCACTTCGCAGGCCCCAACAGTCATCTCTGGGCTAGATGGGACTGGGGTTACTATGGCATTTGAAAGAAGAGGAAACTGCTTGACACTTTTAAATTTTATCTGTAGGATTGCAATTTAAAAACTAAGCAAACTTTAGAACTCTGGGGCATTTAAGAAACTATTTGCAGTTTGTTTGAATACAAACCCCAGGATGATACAGAACTCTTCACTTCTTTAAATTACAATAATGGAATTGGTAAATTAGCAGGCTAACTAGTAAATTATATAGCCCTTGACAAACTTCTGTTTAATCCCTAGAGCTATGGCATCAATTAGGTCAAGCACTAGTATTTCCAAATTAGCAAGTCATTTGAAAAGAGAAAACACATGGTAGAATTTTCTCTCACATCTGTTTTCTCAGCCTGATAAATTCTGCAGAATGGGATTGTGATGAGGAACAATCGTATGAGAACAATTCTGGGAAGCTGTTCCCGTTTATTTATATGTAACTGCTCAAAAAATTAGTTTTTAGGGGAAAGATACAAAGGACAAGAAAAAAGTTCTATTGTAAATATTATTCCACATTTTTTGTAACAAATAGGTTATTTCAACCATTTATAGATACTGCAACACTTACCTGAAGATAAAGTAAGCACATATTCAGGAAGATGCATTCTCTAAAATCTTAAGCTTACTTTCTTCTTACTTCATTTATACTGTCTCTTCTGCCACTTTGATGTTCTCATTTTTAAGACCTCACTTTCTTCCAATTATAATCACCAGTTCTAATTTACTCATGACTATTGAATAACTGCTACATTAGATGAGCTCCCTCAAGTAAAGAGAGAATTCAAAATAGCTTAACTATTTAAGGACATATTTACTAGGGAAGTAAATTCTTTTATTGTGTCTTTTAAGATATTTTTAAAATTTTTAGTGCTGAAAGGTTAATTTAAGATCATTACTTACTCCAAAAAAAAAACCCTTTGAGGAAGAAGCAGAGTTTCTCCAGAAACTGTATTCTATCATTAGTAACGTGATTTTGGAACAGATTCTTTCTCACCCACCTTTCTTGTGGAAAATGTGTATTAACCTCTACATTTTGTAAGAATCACATACGATATTACATTACAGAACTGGTGGATATTTCCCCATAATTTATTACGGAGTTTTAAAAAGCCACTTTTGTCACTGTGCTTAAGGCTTGCCAATTCTCTCTTGAGTAAAATCAAGATTAATTTCCGAGCAACATATGGGACCTTACTTTAGCCAAACGATGTGAGCAATTGATGACTTTTTCATCTACTATGTTTTGTTTTCTGATATTCCTGAACACATTAATTGTTTTTCACTCACAAAAATTAGGCTGTTATACATAAAATAATGTTACACATTGAATTTTTTAAAGTTGAATTTGTAAAAACCCCATTTTGGAGCTAAAATGTTCTCTATTCTGCATCCACATAAACTGCAAATCATTTTTAGCTCCCTCTGTCCTCTGGTGTCCACTGGCTCTAAGTGGAATTCATTTTCCCAGAAGGGTGCTTTGGACGGTAGTCATTAGAAAGATGTGAGAATTCTCCCAACTCTGCCAGCTTTGAGGCTTAGTTTTAATCATTGCTAATGAAGGTAATGATTTAGTGGGTGGAAAAATGAATATCAGAAAAAATGATTAGACTCAACATGAGCTTCATAACCAATTTCCATAGAAACTTATTCTATGTCTCAGGAGATCCATTTAATTTCATGTTTGGAAATTATCCCTGAAAATAAAGGGAGGTTGAAAATCTTCAAACCTAGCCCATTTTCTCTATTTTTTTTTTTTTTAGAGTGATCAAATTTTAGTATCATTTTTCCTAAACTCCAAAACTATGTCTTTCTACCATTAATGTTTAAAAATATTCAATACCAGAAGTTGTGGTTTCTGAAAATTGATAAACTATGAATTTTCTAGTGATCTACCATGACTTTTAGAATAGTAATAACAGAACCAAAAATCACAAGGAAAATGCACTCATTATAGATATAGGAAGAGCATACTGCAGACCAAATACGTAACAAGTGATTCTATAACAGGACATAAGAGATAAATTCTTCTCCTCTCCATTCAAGGACACCCATGAACCTCTCTCTCTTGCTTATTGGTGAAAGATATCTGAAAATACCACCTATGATAAAAGTTGAAGAATGATAATAAGCCCACAAAAAGCCTGATTTTAAAGCCCAATAACCCAGCAAACAAACAAGAAAACCTTTAAAATAGCCCTATAGGGCCATGTTTGCCTAATGGCCTCTGTCTTAGTTATTTAGTGTTGCTGTAACAGAAATACCATAAGTGGATGGCTTTAACAGAAAGTTGTTCTCTCACAGTTTAGGAGGATAGAAGTCTGACTTCAGGGTGCCAGCTCCAGGCTCTGTTTGCTCTGGGGGAAGGTTGTAGTCCTCAATCTTCCCCTGGGTCTAGGAGTCTCTCAGCGCAGGGACCCCAGATCCAAAGGACATGCTCTGCTCCTGGCTCTTCTTTCTTGGTGGTAGGAGATCCCTCTTTCTCTCTCTGCTCTCTTCTCTCTGCTTTTATCTCTTATAGGATGGTGAAGGATGGTGACTCAAGATACATCCCACTCTAACCCTACCTCATTAACATAACAAACATAACTTAATTCTCATTAACATGACCTAATCCTGCCTCATTAACATAACAGACAGCTCACTGCCAAACTGGACAGTAGTCACAGGCATAGAGGCTAGGATTTACAACACATCACAAAATGGAGGATAACCAGATCACAAAATGGAGGACAACCACACAATACTGCGAATCATGGCCTAACCAGGTTGATACATATTTTGGGGGGTCACAATTCAACCCATGAAAGCTTCTTATGGTTAGTGTTGCATTCATGTGGATTATCTTTTCATGGGGGAAGAAAAGGTATCTCCTAGAGTCTATGAGGTTAGGCAAGTATCTAACCTTGAGAAAATTTGAAAAATGAAGTGACTATGACCTAATGTTCTCCTCTCTTCTGTTATAAGTAAGAGGAACTGGTGACAAAGTATTTACTAGAAAAGTGAAGTATGCTGGAATTGATACAGTTTGAATAAAAGAAACAGTGTATTCTCACAGGCTTTGAAAATGGCTAATTTTGTTATAAGAAATCTTCACTAAAGAAATACCTTGTTCATTTAGAGGGAAAATTTTTTCACATTTGTGGTAATTTTAATATATGCATGTGTGAATGAGCAACTGCATAGAGTACACATATGAATAGGAGAAACAATTCTAAGTTGATTCCTTCAAATATCAGAAAGTAATTGATTAAGCTTTAAATGGCATTGGACATATCAAGATTATGAATGGGATATTTGTTGGAATAAATAAATAAATTATAAAATTTTCTTTTTTAAGGTAATATAAGCAAGTGTGAGCAAATTGTTTTGAATGATTCATGATTGGACATATAACAGCCAACTTTGTGACATCTTATAAGGAAATTTATTTTAAATGCTTTTTGGGTCTAAATTTGTGTTTTGTTCTAAAGAAGGAGGAACAAGACTAGACTAACTTTATATGAGGCAGACAATCAATTGAGATAGTGTCCCTGGTGTCTTGGGGAGGAGAGATGTTGCTTAACTTGTGGCAGGTAAATGTTTTCAAAAGGACTTAAAACATAATATTCTGGGGATTTCTAGGGTCTAGACTGAGGATGAAAATTAGGAATACTGTTTCTGTCAGGGTTTAGTTCCTCCTAAAGATTAGATTTTCCTGGGGAAAAAATTGTTAAGACTGTTGCTTTTCTAGATGTGGTAAATGGGTAAAGGACCTACTGAAGTTTACAAAATACCACTATAGTAGAGAGATATTATATTGGGTTACAGCTGCTAAGTAAGGCTAATAAGGCTTAGTTATCTTATTTTTGGAAAACAGCTGAATTTCTGGTTCTTTTCTTTTCTTTTTTTTTTTTTTTTTTTGGTCAACCCCAAAGAAATGTTTAATAGTACACAGGTATTTAATGTTTTACAGAGTGAACTCTAACACAGAAATCACAGATGATTACATTTGAACACACAGGAATTTATCAGCAGATGGTTGTAGTTGAAATTGGGAAAAAAAAATTATTAGTACATTATTTCTTTCATTCTGGTTTCTAAATTGTGAAGAAGTACCCTTTTTTCATTGTTGTGGTGGTTGTATAGTTGTACAGAGTAAAAAAGAAGTTGAGATTGCAGACATGGGTATTTAATATATGCAAAATAAAATTATATATTGTGATGGTTAAGGTTGTGTGTCAACTTGGCTGTGCCATGATTGCCTGTGGTTTGGCAGTTATAATATAGTTTGGTGGTCGTATAATGATGTAATCACCTCCATGATGAAATCTGATATAATGTAATCGCCTCCACTATGAGATCTGCTATCAGCAGCCAATTAGTTGAAAGGGAGTTTCCTTGGGAATGTGGGCTACATCCAATATATGTGGACTTTCTAGCCAAGCTTGCTGGCTTTTGCTCTGCTCTGGATCCTGCATTTGGCTCTTCAGCATCTGACCTCCAGTTCTTGGGACTGGGGCCACAGCCTGCCATCTTACCTACAGATTTTGGATTCATCAGCCTTTGCAGCTGTGAGCCAGCAGCCTACCTTCTGATCTGTGGACCTTGGGTTCATCAGCCGCTGCAGCTACTTGAGTCAGGAGAAGCCTCCAACCTAACACCTGAATCACAGGCTTGGGACTTGCCAGCCTCTATAACCACATGAGCCATTTCTTTGAGGTAAATCTCTCTCTCTTTATATATATATATATATATATATATATATATATATATATATATATATATATATATATGCTTCACTGGTTCTCTAGAGATCACGGCCCAAAACATATATATATAACACACAATGCACACAAACATCAACACACACACACACACACACACACACACACACACACACACAAACACACACACACACACACACACGCTTACTTGATCTCTGGAGCAGCATAAAAAATGATTGGGGAATTACTTTCAACCATATTTCAATAGGGGAGAAGGAGCTACTAAATGTGCACATAAAATTTTAATCAAGTATAATCCATAGTATTAGACATAGCAACCTAAGGACTATGTCTGCATTTTTTGTGATTTGATCCCTGGGGCTCTGAGCATTATTGTGAGTTTGTCATAGTGTGATATAATTTATCCAAGTTGCATAGTCTTGTGTAGAAACATTATGTGGCATATGTATTCTGCTGTGATTTTTAGTAGAGTTTAACTGAAATAACAAATGTCAGTCTAAACCAAAGCGTCTCTAAGAAATTAGTCATAATTCAGAAGTTTGTAAAAGGACAGGCAATTATAAAACTAGTTTCTGTAACTGGATCGTTGGTTATATTAAAAAGGAAGTTGTTGATGTAAGGCTCTTTTGTGTAATGGTTCTATGATTTACATAAAACCTAAGATCTAAACTGCGCACGGGTGAGTGTGTGTGTGTGTGTGTGTGTGTGCATGCGGGTGCACGTGTGTGTTCTAAAACAAGGCTTTGTACTATCCATCAAAAACCCCTCAGGGTCCTAAGAGAATGGAACAGTTGCATACTTGAGACAGTCAGACAATGTGACCTGCAGAGGGAAACTTCCACTTGGCAAAAGGATCTCTGTATGGACCTAGGAAAAGTTGCTTAGAGAGAAAAGAGATGAGAGGTGGAATTGCATATGGTGAAAGAATGAGCTATGGTATTACTAAGGTAAAATAGGAAGGGGGAGAAATGAGGTTCAGGTAAAGGGCTCAAGCAGAAGATAGTTGTATAGTCTATTCGACTAAAGTCTTTTCCACCTTCAAGCCTTTGTATCTGATGCCCTTTGCCTGGAAAGCTTTTTTCATGCCTGGCTTAGTCACAACTTTCAACTCACCACGGAGAGACCTTCCCTGAATGCTCTACTTTACATGATCCACTTCCACAACGTTCCTCCCAAGCACACATCCAGTTACTTTCTATAATTTCAACCACTTGTTTCCTTCTTAACCCTCCTTGCTCAGACTGGGCATCTCAGATGAATTCTGGAATCATGTTTCCAAACTTCCTGCTTGATATCTCTACTTGGATCTCTAATAAGTATTTCAAATTTATCACATTCAAAATAGAGCAATTCATTTTACCCCACTTTCCAGCTTCTCATGAAGTCTCTACAATCTCAATTAATGGCAACTTATCCCAAAATGACTGAAGTCGTTCCTGGCTCTTCTCTCTCATCCCACACCCTATACACTAGCTAATCCTTTTGTAATCATCATGGATTGCCTTGAAGGAATGCTTGCAAATCCTGATGACCGTC
This sequence comes from Dugong dugon, assembly GCA_030035585.1. Taxonomy (NCBI): domain Eukaryota; kingdom Metazoa; phylum Chordata; class Mammalia; order Sirenia; family Dugongidae; genus Dugong; species Dugong dugon. The sequence goes on along the minus strand of CM057473.1, from coordinate 112,739,162 downwards.
TAGACTCAAAGAATATTTTTTATTGTTTTCCACTGGAATCTTTGACAAATCATATAATATACAATTCAGTTGTCTATAACTATGTAATGTGCATAAATTAAGTGGGCTGGCCTGCTACTAGTTACTGCATGAATCAGGTCTTTTAACATTTAAAAATTTCTCAATGTTGGGCTTATGAGAAATTTGGTTTTAAACATTCTTTGAATCAGAAAAGTTTACATGATTTAAATCTCTAAGTATTTTGACAACATATGTAATTTAAAAATTACATGTCCTGCAGAAATTGTGAGGGCAATAACTTATTATACAGATGAGATTATACAGGATACATAAAGTAAGATGAGTGGGTATTGTACCTGGATAAAAGGATGCTATAATCCCTCACATTGCTATAAAATCACATTTTGGCATTATTTACTCTGGATGCAAATTGGGAATTAGATCATTTGATTTAGCGTATTTCTCAAAAGTTATTGGAGTGCTAAAGTTGGTAAAGTATCCCATTAACACATTTTATAATTATGTCTTTCTCTCCCTCCCTTTTTAACGGGAATAAGATATGGGTTACTTTAAGAACGTATTTGGGGAAAAAAAGTAAAACCTTGTGCATTGGCAATATAAAACTGAATCTGTTGTAAGATCTATATGACAGACATTAAATGATTGATAGCATGATACGTGAAAAGAAATTAAAAAGAAAGGGTAAAATATTCAGCCGGAGTTCTGTGAATTCCTTAGGTTGGGGAGTTGATGTCACTGTTGGGGGAGAGCCTCAGAAAACCTCCAATGATGCTTAAGTTCTCAGTCTCTGCAGTGAAGTGAGGTTTCCTTGTCATGGAAACAGAGATAAGTGGCAACCGTTTTCAAGCACAGCATTCCCAAGTATCTCAACTTTTACTCAGTTCTGATGAAGAAGAATAAATAACTGGCATAACCGCTAGGCTTCCTGTCTGCTTGCTCTCTTTAACATTATACCAAAAAACCAAATTCATTGCTGTCAAGTCAGTTTTGACTCATAGCAACACTAAAGGACAAAGCAAAACTGCTCCATAGGGTTTCCAAGAATTTGAACTGCTGACCTTTTGGCTAGCAGCCAAGCTCCTAACCACTGCGCCATAAATGAAAAACTGATTCCTCACTTCTAGAAAAGACTAAATAATACTACTAACAATGACAATCGTAATAAACAAATATATGGTGCTCACTATATGCCAGCCGGTCTTCTAAGGGCTTTAAATGTAAGAACTCAGCTAATTGTCAGATCAAAGCTTTGAGGTAACCCATTGCTGAGTCAGTTCTGACTCATAGACACCCTATAGGACAGGGTAGAACTGCCCCAGAGAGTTTCCAAGGAGCAGCTGGTGGATTCGAACTGCCCACCTTGTGGTTAGCAGCTGTAGCTCTCAGTAGCTCTTAACCACTGTGCCACCAGGGCTCTGACAGAGTAGAATGGGCATAGGATTTCCAAGACTGCTAATCTTTACAGAAGCAGACTGCCACATCTTTCTCCCGCGGACTGGCCGGTGGGTTCCAACTGCTGACTGTTTGGTTAACAGCTTAGCTCTTTAACCATCGCGGCTCCTAAACTTTGAGGTAGCCACTATCAATTTGTCTATTTTACAGAAGAAAGCAGAAGGGTCCCCAGAAGTTCGTCAAGTTCCCAGGATTGTGCAGTTGGTGAGCAGCACAAGTGAGATTCACGCACAGGCAGACTGGTTTTAATCATTACCTTACACACTGCTGAGGAAGTTATAGACAGACCTCCGCATGAGTCCCAACCCCTGCACCCTTTTCCTCCCGGTGCTTCTGAAGTGTCTGCAGAAACACGCTGGCTGAAAACATCAAGTGATGCCTGCCTGCCATCTCAGAGTGAGCAGGACCGCTCAGAACACTGAAGACTTATTTTGAGGTAGAGGATGTAGGTACCCTATGGACGGCATCTGGGAATCACATTTACAGGAAATAAAGGGCATTCAACACCATTGACTAGTGTCTGATTCTTGTCCTGGAATTACTCTTCCTTTGTGATTAGAAAATCCATGTGTGTCCTGACCCAAGGAAGGGGAGGCAACTCCAGTTTGGGAGACCCTATACCAGTTGCCTTGAGTCACTTCTGACTCATAGCAATGCCGTGGGTGTCAGAGTGTCAGAGTAGAACTGCGCTCCAAAGGGTTTTCAAAGGCTGGTTTTTTGGAAGTAGAATCACCAGGCCTTTCTTTAGAGGTACTCTGGGTAGGCTCAAACATTCATCTTTCAGGTAGCAGCTGAGCACATTAACCATTAACACCTAAGGATCCCAGCTACCATAGAGTCCAGTTGTGTGGATTCCTGATAATTTAACTTGATATAAGAATAAAGTTTAGAAATTATAGAGAAATACACATTCCTTAGATTACTGTTTTTTAAAAAATCATTTTTTATCACCTAACAGATACATAGTCATTAATTGTCAGATTGCCTCAGATTCATTGCAGACAATTTTAGATTAAAGTCATTAGAGGATGCCTTAAGTTACCCTGAAGGATCATTTATTACCTAGATTTCAGGCGGGAAGAACAACAGACTTTTGCCTGTTTTTGACATAATAGGTATGATGCATATTCATTTCAGCTGGCTGTGGAATCACGTACTTCTGAACAAAGGTGGATGTGAGCGTGTCTAAAAGGAATGGAATTCTCCTCAGAAATGTTTTTTATTCATTAGTTTTTTTCATTCACATTTGACTGATAAGAAGACATATGTTTTCATCTTAATGAGGGAGGTAAAATATTCCATCTGAGGTTAAAAAAAAAAAAATAGATCATCCTTTCAGAAACTTAATAACTTCATCAAATCCTCATACCCTTTACAAATGCAAAACCGGGAAAGACTTGTAAAAAGGAAATAATGCATTCTCTTCAAGCTTCAGAATTTAGTCTAAATATTCCCTATTCTAAAAGCATCTGTAGACACGAAGGTTTTTATTTATCCTGTGCAAACCTCGGCAATAATTTAAGCAGTATTCCCTATAAACTTTTGTGAGAATCCATCTTTTACTTTGTATAAATAGTGAATATATATTGTATCTATGAGTTGGAATCTACTAGAAGGCATCAGGCTTGGCTTTGGTTTATATATATATGTATATATTTTTTTTTTCCCACTTATCTGAATGTCTCTAAAATTTCCCTTTCCCTTACCAAAAAATTAAAATTAAATTTTTAAATAAAAAAATTCCCAATGTTTTCAAAGATATATAAATACATCACAGACCAAAAAAAGAAAAAAAAAACAACTGTGATGTTGCTTACAAGGTTTTAATAGTGCTAGATTTATAAAGAAGAAGGTTATTGGATCATCATAAATCTAGTGACAGCAACCAGATCTCCTAGTCTTTCCGCAGAGAGGGAAATTAAAAAGTCAGTTGGCATCTATGAAATATTGCTTATAGTGAATTTTGGTTTAGGATAGTTTTATTTTTGTTCTTCAGAAGAAAGGTAATTTCAAATAATAGGCATGCTTTTAAAGCATTTAAATATCAATACTAGTGAGGTCAAACATAGACCAAGAGAAAAAAGGCAGAAGTGCAAAAGAAGCAGGAGAATTTTTAGTTTCAAAAATAAAATTAAGGTGAGTAAAATGACTAAAGTAAAATGTGGGCACAATATATTAATAGGAAAAGAAGATTTGAAACAAAAATAAAAGTTAAGAAGTAATCTTATCAGTGATATCATGCCATTATTGCTGAGAATTATTTAATCTGTGTAAACCTTGGCAATTAGCTGAGGATTTTTTCACTGAGGAAAAATATCCCAATAAACAGAATATAGAATAAATTTCTAGAGGTAAACTTAAAAAATATTTAGAATATGCATGTTTAATAATGTAAGCTAAATTGATTTTATTGTCTTCCTTAATGTGGAAGAAATGATTTGATTGTACATTTGCTAATAGAAAAGGCCAGAGACATTAAGTGATAACATAAAATCTAAGTCATCCCTTTTCACATGATAAAATCTTCGGCGACTGTATAATCAGGTCCTTGGCAGATCTCAAATCATCAGTATAAAGATATATTAAATTATTCATTGTATTTGTCAAATTATGAGGGAAACAGTTTTCAGAAGATAATCATCTAACTGAATATAATGTGGTCACTTTTAAATAAACAAAACTTTATCTAATTCAAAATACGTAATCAATTTTCACAGTAGACATTATAGCAATTTCATTTTCGGAGACCATCTCTCATTTCAAAAAGAAAAAAATATTTAACATTCCTTTGCAATTTGCTTAATAAGAGTTTAGTGAACAAATTTACTATAATATTAAATATTTGAAAGTCTACATAACAATAGTCAATTTCAAAGTAGAATACTTTCTTTCCTAAAGAGAGGGCTTAATCTGTGCCAAGTACTGTCCCAAATGCTTGAGACCCATGAGTCAATGTGTCAAATGAGGCCCTGGCCTGGTGATGCTAACATTCTAGCAGGGAAAAAGAGACCAGAAGCACAGTAAAATGAATCCAAGGAAATAAGGAAATCAGAGGCAGAGTTATTTAATATTTTTTAGAATCAAAGATCAGAATAATTTTAAGGAAATTAGTTCCATTCCCATTTTATAGTTGTCAAATAATATATACAGTGTTTTTCAGACCCCCCTAAAAAAGTAACAACTTGAGGTATTTATAGTGTAGATTGACTGTTGAGATCACATGTCTACCCCCTTCATTTGTAGTTGTGAAGAATAAAACCAGAAGAAGATAGATGTGTTTCTTGTTAAACTTTTATTACCTGCTGTGTACCGTTTGCTGTTGAGTTCATTCCGACTCATAGCAACCCTGTAGTAAAGTATCTGTTCTTACCCAGAAAGAGGTTTGACCTTCACCTTTGTTTCCTGGGAGGTCATCTCTAAACCCTTGTAATGTCCTGCCTGATAAAAGTCTTTGTTTAACTGGGGTCTTTCGGCCAGACAGATTGTAACAGTGTGATTTAGGGTAGAGGCTAGGGGTCACACCAACAATGTGATTTAGGGTAGGCCCTTTGGATCACATGGTATGAGCAGATCTCTGGAAGGCCTGGACATGGAGGCCAGCCATGTGGATGGCCAACCAGGTTTACATGATCAACCCTAATAAAGACTCTGGAAACCAAGGCTCAAGTGAGCTTGCATGGTTGTCAATACTACACTCACGCTGTCACATATTGATGCTAAAAAAAATAAAGATGGCTTTGTATCCATAGGAAGAAGATAAGGAAAGCTCTGTGTTTGATACTTTCCTGGACTCTGTCCTATGTGCTTCTTCCCTTGGCTGATTTGACTCTGTATCCTTTCCCTGTAAGAAACTGTGACCATAAGTATAACAGCTTTCAGTGTGTTCTGTGAGTCTTCCTACTAAATAATAAAAACAGAGGTTTTGGGAACCCCCTGAACTTGCAGTTGGTGTTAGAAATGAGGGTGGGCTTAGGGACCTTGTTTTCTCTAACTTAACACTTCCCTTTTGGTCCCTATTAAGATCCTTCAAATGTTTAGCATCACAAAACTGTTTCTTCCGTATCTTTTCACAGTTCTGTTCAGAGCAGCACTTCGTGGAAAGGGCCCTGTTAGAATTAGCGTTGGGAGAGGACAGGAATGAAACTGCCAGTACATTTTGTGATGGATGTTTGGGAGGCATAAAACGAAACTGTTTCTATACAAAACAACCTTAAACTACAACTACCCCCTGAAGTCTTCTGTGAACCAAAAAATAGTGTGTCTTAATTAGTAAAGTATGTCTACTTTGAGAAATGTGCTTTTGTAAAGAATTATCCATGTGAGAGCAAATAGACAAGGGCAACTCAAAACGTTGTATGGGAAGCTTAGGGGGCAGTGAGTTTAAGATCGTGGTGGTGGTATAATTTGAAAAGGATAGTGAGAACGGTAGCACAACTTGAAGAATATAATCAGTGTTGTTGACTTGTACATGTAGAAATTATTGAAATGGTCTGGTTGTGTATAGTTTCATCAAAATTTAAAAAATAAAAATAAATAATCATTTTAAAATCTTCTTGGCCAGTACAGATACTTGAATAATAGACTCCAAATTTTGCAGATCAATGATTTTAAATGGGGCAGAAGGTATTGGTTTTTTTTTTTAATTAATTAAAGGTGGCCTGGGTTAAAAAATGGTTGAGTAACGCTGATTTTGATGGCCTGTTGCTTTGATATCCCGATAATCGTTCCTCATCATTTGTTTCAATATGAGAGAAAGTGTTTACCCTCAAAAATTTTTCTTTATTTCTTGGAGCCCTGGTGGCAAAGTGGTTAAGTGATGTGGCTGCTAACCAAAAGGTCAGCAGTTCAAAATTCACCAAGGAAGAAAAATAATATAATAACTACTAGAAATTAAAACTTATAATAATAAATCTTTAGTTATTATATTCTTCCTTGGTGAATTTTCCTATATATATTTTTGTCATTTTGAGGCTATGAATGGTGTTCTTTGGCTTGTTTTGGTTTTGTTTTGCTGTGTTCTTCTGTTTTTGTTTTTACCAAATGCATTTGAAATCTTAAATTGAATATGTTTTTTTCCTAGCACTGCATTATATTCAGAGATAAAATATTGAGCAAAACCCTACATTGTTTCTGCTCTAAAAGCTTACTGTAATTTGGTAGGGGTGAAACATAAATAATTATCGTAATGGACCTATACTTTGAAGTTGAGATGGTACCCTGAAGGAAGGAATTATGATTTTATGAGCACATGTGACAAATTTGACCCAGCACGAACCTGGAAGTGCTGTTGGTGGTGGGAATGGCAGCTGGAGCATCTAGAAATCATTGCTGTGTTTTTTACATTTGATCTGAGAGCTAAAATATTTAAACCTCTTAGCACAGAAACTTTGCCTGTAAATGGAATATGTGAGTAAAGTAGGTATTTATTGTTTGTTAAGTCTCAAAGTAGAGATTGTCACCAAATTACCCATGTATACTCATGTTATAAAGTTTTCATTTAACTAAATAGTCTGGAAGTAAAAACTTAATTTCACAATAGTGATAAGTGTAAAAAATATTTCTAAATATCTGAAGCATAACATGATATGAAAAGATTTGTAATTTTTATTGCTAACAATACGAAGACACTAATATTTCTGTTGTTTGATGCTAACACAGTTGAAAAGAATGCTAGATTTCAGTTAAATATTAGTGAAAATAAATAATTTTTTTCTCATACAAGCTCACGGATCCCAGGAATTCTATCCACACACTATTTCAGTTAGGCAATCCTGACAGAGAAAATTAAGCTCCTTCTTAGCTTACCTAAATAAACAACTTCCATAATTTTGATTCAATCTCTACACTTTGTTCTTATGGTTTCACATATGTAGCAGTGGGATATTTTGAGTAATGTTATTCATGTTTAGATTTATGTTACTTGAAGATCAAGTCCAAGACTTCTGCCATTGAAAAATATACCCCACAAAGTTCTGACATCCAGATGCTCCTCAATAGAGCCAGTTTGAGGCTGAGTCCTCTGTTGTCACCTGTGAGTCTGTTCCTCCTCGCCACAGACTTGGATAGAGACACAGATTCTGTTCTGTTGGGTGGTTTGGGTCTGAGCTTTTGGGTAAGAAGAAGAGTTTAAAAACTGATGTGCTGGGAGAACAGAGAGATGCCGGGAATGTGTGCCAGCCCAGGGACAACACCACGAGAAGACACTTTCATGCCACCTTTCAGTGCAGACAAGCCAGACGTGCCGCTGGACTCCCGGCTCCCCTCGGCTGACATGGGGAATGGAGACTTTGGCCCTGGGTAGTTGTTTCTGCAGCTTCTCCACTCCCTGCCTCACCTCGTCCCTCTCACCTTCTCTGCCAATTTCTCAGCACAAGTCCAGTCTAGCATCGTTCCATCTTAAACACCAGCCAGCCAGTCAGTATGCAGTGAGGACCACTAGCGCACAGAAACCGTAATAGAAGGCACGCTCCCACACTGAGCAGAACCAGGCCGGCATACTCTGGGACTGGCGGTTGCCAAGTGATGTGTGTGGTTTACTCGAGACCCTGTCATCAAAGAGAAAGGACAGAACGCTGTGCGTACCTGGGTGTGGAGAACACCTTGCTGTCCGCCGTCACCCCTGGCCTGCCCTCTTGTGGTTTGGATCCCAATGCCTGAAGCAGTTCTGCGTAGGTTGCCTTTGGGATGATCAACGGGATGTTTGTGAAAGCAGCAGTGCTTGTGTGGCTCCTGGGTTAGCTGGGTTCCAAGGCGCAGGCCCTGGCATGAGAGTTCATGTGAAAGAGGTTTGGACAGTGCTCCTGGAAAGACAGGTGGAGGGCAGGGAAGTGGGGGCAGGAAGGGTAGGACCCCAAAGAAGTGTGCGGTATCAAAGCAAGTCCCACAGAGGGGGGCCCTAGCTCAGTCCCCCCAGGAGCCCTGGTGCCAGCTGGTGCAAGGGAACGCACCCTGGGGGCTGGAGTGAACAAAATGGTGAAGGGGCCTGTGGGGACCGGGTGTGGCATGGACAACATCTGCTCTGTTTTCATCCTAGCAACTTACAGAAGAATTTACAGGAGCAACAATTGCACTAGGTCCAGTTCTTCCTCAGTGTCTAAACCATGCTCTCTTAGAAGTTGGGATCTTTCAGAAGCCCTCATACCAACTTATCACCTCACCCTTGGGGTGCCAACACACCAAGCAGATACTGGGGAACCAGCACTTAGGGTAGTAAAACATGCCAATCATAAAGATGGTGCCCTGTGGCACAGAAAGAGTTGCTGCAAAAGGTGCCAACATGCTTTTCATCTTAGACCACAGGAGGTTCTGAGTCAACTGCTAGCTCATTCTTCACCTGTGACAAATGTCAAGACACAGGTACACACGCCCAGCTCTTAAATAAGGCAATAACTCCAAATCGGTCCTAAAAAAGCCTCAAAAATCCATTTCACAAGATAATCAAATTCAAGGAGAGACTACCAGGTTAACTTTTATTTTAAAGCAGATATAATCAATGGAAAAAACTACCTGATATTTTCAAAAACATTATATGCCATCAGGTACTCTTTATAAATAAATCATCATTAGGATATTTCATTAATTCTTTTGAGTTAACATACTACTTTTGGGCATCAAATTTTCAAATTTATACAAAACCCATTGCCTTTGAGTCAATTCCAACTCATGGTGACCCCATGTGTTACAGAGTAGAACTGCTCCTTAGGGTTTTCTTGGCTGTAATCTTAATGGAAGCAGATCACCAGGCTTTTCTTCCTTGGTACCACGGAGTGAGTTGAAACCAGCAACCTTTGAGTTAGTAGTCAAGAGCAAACCTTAGACTGTGAACCAAAATGTTTTCTCAGTCTCTGATTTGGTATATTTAACTTATAAGATCATCTACACTTGGATGACACTTTTTTTCCTTAACCAAACATATTAACCCCACCCCAAAATATTCTCCATTTCAGTAAATGTGCCTATCAACCTAGTTGTTTAAATAAACTATTAGAAATGTTTTTCTAAATTCTTTTTTATATCTCTTTCCTCTCCAAATATCCATCAACAATGTTAGAAATTCTGGCACCAAAAGAAATCTCAATACTCTTGAACTTTCTCCACCTCAACATGTAGCAATTTACGTCCTTCGTTTACCTCAAAATTAATTAATTTCAAGAAATTTTTACAAAGTACTTACCATGATATTGCTGTAGCCACAAGGGATGGAACACTGAACAAAAGAAAGGTATTCTCATGGTGCTTACAATTATTTATTATTTATTGAGCACCTTCTATTTGTATAGCAAAAACTACACTGGAGAAAAGAATATATTCCAGTGATATTTTGTTATCTGTCTAAAGTTCTATTACTCAGTCTCATTTATTTCAGTATAACAAGGTAGAATCAAATTCACTTCTTAACACCTGACTAGGTTTCAAGCAGTTTGTAATGAATTACCAGCAAGCCAGACAGCATAAAATACTGACATTGCAGCATTTATACTATTCTTCCTTGCTGAAAGTGAAGAGGACTTGAAGCACTTACTGATGAAGATCAAAGACCACAGTCTTCAGTGTGGATGATACCTCAACATAAAGAAAACAAAAATCCTCTCAAATGGAGCAGTAATCAACAACATGACAAACGGAGAAAAGATTGAAGTTGTCAAGGATTTCATTTTACTTGGATCCACAATCAACACCCTTGGAAGCAGCAGTCAGGAAATCAAAAGATGCACTGCATTGGGCAAAACTGCTGCAAAAGACCTCTTTAAAGTGCTGAAAGGCAAAGATGTCACCTTGAAGACTAAGGTGTGCCTGACCCAAGCCATGGTGTTTTCAATCGCCTCATATGCAGGCAAAAGCTGAATGATGAATTAAGGAAGACTGAAGAAGAATTGACACCTTTGAATTGTGATGTTGGTGAAGAATATTGAATATACCATGGACTGCCAAAAGAATGAACAAATCTGTCTTGGAAGAAGTACAACCAGAATGCTCCTTAGAAGCAACGATGGCAAAACTATGCCTCACACACTTTGGACATGTTATCAGGAGGAATCAGTCCCTGGAGAAGGACAGCATGCTTGGTAAAGTAGAGGGTCAGCAAAAAAGAAGACCCTCAACGAGATGGATTGACTCCGTGGCTGCAACAACAGACTCAAGCATAACAATGATTGTGAACGTGGCCCAGGACTGGGCAGTGTTTCATTCTGTTGTACACAAGGGTCGCTATGAGTCAGAACAACTTGGCCACGCTGCCACCACCAACATACTATTCTTTAAGGGGTCGGGGATCCTGATTTGGATAATACTAGTGTTCTGCCTTCATTACTTAAATTATGCATCATTATGGTAACTAGTTTAATTCTTCTATCTTTCTCGGTTACGACATGATTGTTTCAAAACAGCTTGTATTGTTGCGTATTCTCAAAATGTGTTGCTAACAAAAAGGTTTCAGATATCAAATGTCAGTCAGTCTAGGATATATGCTAAGCTTCACTTTGAGTTTAGAAAAACAGATAAAGTTATTCCAACTTTGGACAAAATCTAAGAAACTTAGACAAATAGCATAGTTGTTTCTTTTTTTTTTTTGGTCTGGAAAATACTTGATGTGATCACCATTGGAATTTTGATGACCACGACTATTTCTAAGAGGTACAGAAACTAGTAAGTTAATAAGGTAAATTCAGTATTTAATTTAAAATACTTTCTGTAAATATCTTTTTTCCTATTCACTTTCAAAGTACTAAATATATATGACACAATTATGTGTGACGAAGAGGAAAATACATATTGTATGATTTTTAAAGGTGATAATTGCTGAATCACAACATTGTCTAAAATGTATTGTTTGATTGGAATTATGTTTTAATCTTTCTTTTATTTTGGTTTTACTTCTACAGTTTTTGCGTAATGCCCAACAAATTTGGTAGGCCCAGATATGAGCAATTTTCTTGCTGATTGGTAGTCACTTGAGCTTATTTTTCCTTTTAAAAAAAATTCTCATTGGAATTGTTTTTAAATTTTTTTAGCCAAGAAGAAATATAGTATTACTTTTTTGAGAGCTATTCCCCAACATATTTCTCCCTCCCAGATTTAGTGATTACCATGGTGGACCCGGCACCTGGTTACTTTATTTATTTGTTTTTAAGCAGGGTGAAAAGGAAAGCTCTTTGGTTCTATGCACCCCCTCCTGGCTGAGTTCCATATTACAGACTGAGGTTGATTTTAAAGCTGTTTCTTATTTTTAGATTATATATTTTTTTAATTTAAGCTTAAAGCCATATAACTGACAGAAAGCTACTAGCCTATATTGTGTTTGTCATTTTCTTGTAATACCTTCTTTTTTGTTCTGGTTCATTTATTTAAAAAAATTGATCCTGATTCAAACAAACCAGCATCAAAATTATATAATGTTAGGAATTTGGGAATGCATGATTATGAACTTGACATTAACAAAGGACATTATTAATTTTGTTAATTTAATAATTACATTCTGGTTATGTAAGAAAAAGGCCTTTTTTTTAAAGATGCATGTTGACGTGTAGGAGTAGAACGACATGACATCTGGCATTTGCTTTAGAAGATATTATCAAGAAAATAAATAAAAGAAAAATTGGATACATAAATTAAATCTAACAGAATCTTGAAAAATAATTTATTCGGAGTAATAGGCATTGGAAAAAAAAAAAAAACCCATTGCCATGAGTCCATTCTGACTCATAGTGACCCTATAGGACAGAATAGAACTGTCCCTAAGGTTCTCAAGGCTGTAAATCTCTGTGAAAGCAGAATGCTACATCTTTCTCCCACAGAGCTGCTGGTGGGTTTGAGTGGAGACAAACTGCCGACCTTTCAGTTAGTAGCCAAGATCTTAAACGTTGCGCCACCAGGGCTCCTTAATAGGCGCATGGGAATGCATTAGACTGCAGTTCCACTCTGTCCTATAGGGTCTCTATGAGTCGGAATCAATTCAACAATGGGATTTTTTATTCACTCTACTTTTGTCTATATTTGAATCTTTTTTTAGTTAAGTTTAAAAATGTATTTCAATGTGATCATTAGAAAGTGTCTATAAAATAATCCTACCCAGATATAAAATTCATGAACCATTTGGTCCTAGAGAAAGTGATCTAACTATTAGTAAACGTGTGACTATAAAAACACAATCAGCAGAAACAGGATGATAGATTTGGGGGTAATTTAGATAAACCACTAGTTGTAAAATGTCTTGAGCATCAGCCATTTCCTCAATATCAGTTCACAACTGCAATGTGAAACCTAATCAGAGTGGGAGTGAGCCGTAGAGTAAAAGGCTAGATGTAGAAGAAGAGTGTGTGCCACCTGGTCGTTACAGAGAAGGGAGCTAAAGCAAGAGAGGAAGGGACTCTACCACAAAGACGTGGAGAACAGTGCCAGGGCCAGGCTGAAACCACTGTGCCCTTCCTCAGATTAATCTTGTTCCAGCATATGCTGATAGATCTCTAAAGTGGCTATTTCTAAAAACAAATTTTTAATTTGTATTCACGCTAGATACTATGGAATTTAAGCATAAACATTGTTTCGTGAGATGTATTTAAACAAATCTATGATGACAAAAGTCTTCTCGGAGTAACTCTCAAGGGCACCTTAGGACCAAAATCCACTGCAGAAGTAACATTGTTTGAAAAGATGTAGAGACTGATGGTAATAATGGCTACATTTACTAGAGGCTCTCAGGAATACAGTATCATATATATAACATCAGGAATTATACTGAATACTTTCTCCAGTATTCTAATTAATGCTCACAGTAAACCTATGTATAAAGTCTAATAGTAGGGTCTGTTTTCCAGATTAAAAAAAAAAATGAAGCTTATTGCGTTAAGTAATTTGTCTAAGTTTTTCAAACCAGATCTGTTCAAGTCCAACAGCTGAGCTCATAGCCAACAAACTCTGATGCCTCTGGACCAAAAGAAGGTCAATGGTGAGGATCGTCTTGCTAGTCTCACTAGTCAGCTCTAGTCATGTTGTCTGTTTCCTTTTTAATTTTTTTAAAACAAGTTATTGAATTTAACCACATTGCTGAATCTCATTGTCCATGGTAACTGCTGGTTATTTTTTTGGTTGTAACTGTGCATAGTTACCCTTTATCTTATTTGTGTCTCTCTTATTTTTCTGTCTTAAGCATTGCCCTCAACTTTTCTTTATTGAATAGAACCAACCTTCCAAAGACCTTTCTCAGGCCACACAGAAGTTTCTGTGTTAGAGTTACTTATCCAAAAATAGCTATAAACAGTTTCTCTTCTTCGATAATAAGTTAAGTATGTTGATGTAGGAACTACTTTTCAGGATAAAATAGCTTCATTAAAAAAAAAAAAAACCTTATATGTCTAAAAGCCTTGTACGCCTATATCTTGCATAGACCTTAATTAGAGCTATATTTGGAAGAACTTGAGGACATGTTTTAATTAGATAACTTTTAAAATATTTCTTAAACCATGTTACCATCACATATTAGTCCTCAGGTACTGTATTTATGATTTACATATAAGTCAGGAAATTGAGAAATAAATTTCTAGAGCAATAAAGTGAGGGATAATATGAAAAGTTAAAACCTACTTATTTTGTTATCATTGAGTGAAGGTGGGTGAAGGGTATGTAGGACTCTATGTACTATTTTTGCAAGTTCATGTGAGTCTATAATTATCTCCAAATTTTAAAAAAAGTTTATAAATCTGCTTATTTTCCTAAAAATTATAAATTTGAGAGTAAAGAGACTCAGATCAGGAAAATTGAGTTAATGTTTCTTCCCCCACCCCCATAATTCAATCTAAATAACTTTAAAAAAATGACATCCCTAAACAATCTTACATTAGGCCAAGCATGATTTTTTTTTTTTTTTAATTAACTACTGAAATGTCCTGAGTTTCTGGGCTGAGAAAGTACACCTGTGAAACATTTGTGGTAAATTATATTATCAATGGAAAAGTGTCAAACTGGAGGCACTTGTGTTAGAAGTAAGAATGGTGGGGCCAACACGCATTCCCAGGAAGCAAGAGGTCAGGATGTAAATCATTTGTTCCTGAGAAGAATGTCTCAAGATGTAAACAATGTATTCCCAGGAAAAATGTGTTCATGACTGCAGCCATATAGAATGAGACCAGATGGCCCATTCATAGGTGTTAACTCACTTTCTCCAGGCCAAGTGGCTGACTTTTAAATTTCAAACGACTTCAAGCTGAAGCTGATTTTATCTACCATCAATGATTGACCCCCTACCCTTCCTTTGTTCTCTGTGTTTATCACCCCTCTCTCCTCATGCAAGGTGGAGCACTTTGTGATGTACTTAGCACTGCCCAGCTGGAGCTGTATTATTCCTCAATAAAACTTACTTTCTTTGAGTCCCAACAGAGTATGAGATTTTTTTCTTTGACAATGTTGTTGTTGTTGTTGTTGTTGTTAGGTGCCGCCAGTCAAGTAGGTTATGGCTCGTAGCGACGACCCTATGTACAACAGAAGGAAACACTGCCCGGTCATGCGCCATCCTCACAATCGTTATGCTTGAGCCCATTGTTGCAGCTACTGTGTCAATCAATCTCATTAAGGGTCTTTGACAATATGAAAACATTAAATTTTTCATGATGAAAGCAGAAATGTTACTTCCATGTAATTAAAAATATAATTTTCAAAAAAGTTATGTGCGTATGTGCATGTGGTACATTTGTGTGTGTGTGTTTAGGGGAGAGAGGTAATTTAGAAAATAACTAGAACTGAATACCAGATCAAATATTCAAATGAAATCATTTGAATGTGAATCAATTTCTCCAGAGAGGAGCTTAAAACAGAACTCCCTGGTGATGACAGTGTTATCTCCATTTCAAATGCAGAGACTAGTTTAATCCTACCCTCTGTTTTAAAAGTATTTGACAAAACTAACAAGGAAAACACTTTGTTTATTTCAAGAGGAAATCTTTTTTCTGGAAAAGAAAACGGGCTTGCTAACTGAAGTCAGCCTGGTGTTAAGAGAATGATGACATCTTCAGAAATTTTTCCTTTGATGTTCTCCAATTAAATGTTTATACCTGCTTAATCTTTTAATGTTGGTAAGATCAGGATTTGCCTGATCAACATAGGCAGGAGACTTTGAGGATGGAGAAACTTCTAATGTTAAATCACAATGCTTTGAGGATAGGAATGTCTCATAGGCAAGTAGTTGGTATATTTTTGTGATAACTAGAAGATTAAGAGCAACTGATAAATGTACTTAACGGTCACTTTTGCTAGTGAACCAGCTAAGAGGAAAGGCTTTTTAGTCATACTAAGGTCATGAGAAAAAGCATAGAAAAAGAAAATTGTGTAACTATAGGGCAATGGTTTGGAGGATAGACTTTGGAGGGGGACTGCCTGGTTAAAATCTGTAAACATCATTGGCTGTTTGTCTTGGACAAGTCACCTCACTCCCCCATCTTCGATGTCTTTTACAAAGAAGGATAGCAGTAGCACCTCTGCCCCAGGGTTTTGTAAGTATTAAACGAATTAATATATGTAAAGTGCTTAGAAGACTATCTGGCACATAGCAAGTATCAATAATTGCTACATCTTTTTAATGGGGATATTCCCTGTAGCAAGTACAAAACTTTCTGAAGTTATTGTATGCATATGTTAATACTGTAGTTCTTTTATATTCTAAATACCATTATTCGGTTGTCTTTTGCCCTGAAACTATCCTGGTCTACCGAAGGAGTTCTTTCTCTCTTCAAAATAAGACTTAACTCGAAAATTAAGGAAAACAAAAACCAAAAAAACAAGCCTGCTTCCCTCCTGCTGGTGAAACTCTATTGCATATTTTCTTGTCTTTTACTTTCCTCTGTAGTATTTATCTAGTATTGCTATAAAGTTTACTTGAATGTGAGGTCTTTGACCTCCGAAATTTTTGTCCATATTGTTAATGTATCTCCAGGCTCAGAGCAAGCACTTAACCAATACTTGTGGACTGAATGTTATTGTAAGAAAAAGTGGTGCTTTGGACTGAAGAGTTTCTAGAAACTTCTGTTATCCGTCTTGAGAGGGGCATAACTTTAACCGTAAACTGAGACATTTTACTCGTTTCCTTGCAGTCTGCCATCTCATCTCCTCTCTTGTACTCAGGCAGTGATAAACCAAGTCACTCACCCTCCGTCCCCCCATCTACCTTTTCTGTCGCTGAACACCCTTCTTCCAAAAATACGTGTAAGAAAATTAACTGCAGAAGATAAAACTCCAAGCCTTTTATTCAAATCAGTGTCACAAAGTCCTGAATTACATAGAGTTTTTGGAAGACTGACCAGCAATGAGAAGTCTCACAACAGCCTCAAACATACCAAGAGTCCTCAAGAACAGAAAATTCGACTGTGGGTTTTTAAAATTACTTCATTTTCCATTAAATCTTCTGCATATACTGTCATGCCGGCCATTGAGTGAGGAGGATACAGACAACATTCATTATCTGACAAACATTTATTGAACATACATGATGTGATGGACTCTGGGTGGTTGCTGGAGACACAGAATGAACAAGTAAGATCGGGTTCCTGCCCTCAAAGAAATGCCAGTCAGGACAATTCATCTGGTCCAGTACTGTCTCTGTATGATAATGCCTGGAGGTGTGTGTGCGCACATACGTGCGTGTGTCTCTGTGTGTGCAAGAGGCAGGTTCAAACTTGTTACTATATGAAGAAAACAAAAAAATAAATACTCTCATGTGATGACCACATACTCTGAAATGAAACCTTTAGAAAGTAGTAGATCCTAATATCAGTTCCTGCCCCCCACCCCCAGTGAGGGAAGTGTGAGGACTCTCCTTGCCTGTTTGTTAGCATAGCCCTCTCCTGGCTAGCTGTTTTCATCCCACCTTCTTCTGTTAGCTGTGTGCTGCTCCTATCCCGTATGATGCTTTCTGCTCTGAGATGCCCACTCTTTGCTTCAGGTCCTTTATCATTAAGTCTACTGTGGTTCAAAGTTTAATCTTTCTGTACTCAGTCTTTATGAATCAGTTTTTATGAAGACATTCCTTCCTTCTAATATGTTCAACAAATTGCTGGTTACAGTTATATAAAACCAAATCTAGATCTCGGTCCCTCCCAAACTGGAGCACTAAGAGTTAGCATTCTCTACGAGACCAGGATAATACAGCAGTGTTCAATACCTTCTGGCAAGGAGAATGTTTTACTTAAATGGAAAGCTAGATTATACTATATGGCAAATCAAAACCAAACCATTGCTGTCAAGTCAATTCCAACTCATAGCAACCCTATAGGACAGAGTAGAACTGCCCCATAGGGTTTCCAAGAAGCAGCTGGTGGATTCAAACTGCCAACCTTTTGGTGAGCAGCGGAGCTCTTAACCACTGGGTCACGAGGGCTCCCATACTGTGTGTAGTAGTTTGGGAGAAATAGAGGGTTTGGAATATGCTGGTGCCTGGATTTTCATGTTGAAGTTTCTGGAGTCAGAGCCACGGAATCTGTTGGTTCCTCGGTTTCTTCATCTGCAAAATAGTGATTTGTGAGGAACAAAATAGATAATGTATTCGATAAAAGTGTGTGCACTAAGGAGCTGTAGAAAGATGATTATTACCTTTATGAACAAATTTCCATCCTTTTCAGTTTTCACTGAATCTTGTTTGAAACATGAGTTTAGATCATAAAGCTCAATCTGCTTTTAAATTTGACAAGCAGGGCTGTGTCTATATCTAGGATCAATTGTATAGTAAGTGGGATAGTCAGCTTAAGTGAATTTCAGGAGAAATGGAAAGTTTTCCCTGAGGGGCAAGATAACTCCACTGCTTATTTATGATGTCTGCTTTTCATGAACATGAGCAAGCCTTTTTTTTCCCCCTTTCTGTAGTGAAAGATACAGTTAAAACTGCAAGTACTCCTGTAAAAGATAACATAGTATCTTAAATTCTCAAAGAGAAGATGTAACATTCTTCTATCAGAGAGTTCTTGGAGAGTGGATTTTGAGAGTAGACAATGGAGAATCAGTCATGGGGATATATAAAGGAGCAGGAAAAGCTGAAAAAGAAAGGAAATGGGCATAAAAGTCGAGCAGCCAAAGACACAGGTATGCCAAGGGCCAGCTCTGCATGAACCACCACTTGGGGTGGTCACCATTCTAATCTCTAAATTCCTTTGAAGTCATAGAGCTCATCACCATTTCCTCCCAACATTTTGCTACTTCTCTGTATCTCACCTCACCCTTTGGTCACTTCCTCACAGCATGGGAGAATTACAATATATTACAAATTCTGAGTTCTGTTCATTCATTCCTTCAAATAATTGTTTAATGTCTGTTAAGTATCAGGCATTGTGTTAGGTGCTGGGGACACTGTGACAAATGAAACAGACAGGATCCCTTTTCTCTTGAAGCTTGAAGTCTAGCAGAAGAAACAAATATTAGTATGATCAGCTAATGTTAATTGGACACTCACTTTGTGTCGGGCATTGTTGTGAGAAGTTTACCTGCATTAACACCTGTTATCCTCACTGCAACTCCATGAGACAGGTTACTGTTTCCATCATCCCACTACACAGGTGAGGAAACTGAGCCACACAGGGGTTGTACAACTTGCCTAACTTTATCTTGCTACTAATCAGAAGAACTCAAGCAGCCTGTGCTCTTCATCAGTTCTGTAGTGTCCCCATCTGTCTTGGTCTTCTAGTGCTGCTATGAGAGAAATAGTACAGGTGGATGTCTTTAACAAAGAGAAATTTATTCTCTCACAGTCTAGGAGGCTAGAAGTCCAAATTCAGGGTGCCAGCTTCAGGGGAAGGCTTTCTCTCTCTGTTGGCTCTGGTGGAAAGTCTTTGTCACCAATCTTCCCAGGCTTAGGAGCTTCTTAGTGCAGGGATCCTGGGTCCAAAGGACATGTTATTCTCCTGGCTCTTGTTTCTTACTGGTATGAGATCCCCTGTCTCTCTGCTTGCTTCCCTCTTTTATGTCTCGAAAGAGATTGAATGAATTAAGACACAAGCTAATCTTGTAGATTGAGTCCTGCCTCATTAACGCAACTGCCTCTAATCCTGCCTCATTAACATCATAGAGGTAGGATTTATAAGACAAAGGAAAATCACATCAGATAAGAAAATGGTGGACAATCACACACACTGGGAATTGTGGCCTAGTCATTGATAAACACATTTTTGGGGGACACAATTCAATCCATAACACTGTCTTAAGTAAATAGTCAGCAAATAACCTTAGACATGAATATATAATAAGCATGTCATGACATGTTTTCTGTTGCTAAAATAGGCTTCAAGTACTTCACTTCAAATGAATAGTCATGCTTTGGTTTGAATATCATTTTTGTTTTTTAAGTATTTTAATATGTAACATACCAGTGGGTCTTTACAAAAACTTTATGATGCAGATAGGATGGGTTTTTTTTTTTTTAACCTTCTTATTACGTATAAATTAATATTGTCAAAGAAGGTCTATGAATTACAACATAGTTGCTAAACCTGGATATTGTGTCTTCTGACTTTAAATATGCCCCTCCTCTGTTGATTGTATTTAGTCATAACTCTAATTTTCTGATATTGGTATGTTAGGTCAACACCAGATACAAGAGAAGTCTCAGGTATACCTAAAGATTAATCTTTATGAGAAGAGCAACTACAGTGCAGTGAGGGAGTGTGCGCTAAACCTTGAAAAGGACTACCTAAATATGTTAGCTTTTATTATATTTGCAAATCTTGTCATTAGCTTCTGTTCTACATATAAAAAGGACAATGTGTTAAATACATTTAATAACTATAAATGTAGATAATTCGTAGTTAAGAAAAGAGAAAGTAAAAAAAAGAAAAATAAAAAATGAAGAAGAAAGTGAAAGAAGAAACAATGGAAATAAAATTCCTCCTTCCTGGACTCCAATTGCTAACCTTACAGCCAGAGCATATTAAACACTTGACTTCAAAAGCATACCAGTCAGGTGCAGTGACAATAAATCTCATCAAAATACCTACTTTGCATAAACATCCAAGAATTACTCCAGTAGCTGTCCTGCCATGTCAAGTACAGAAAACCCTTTTATTTCCCTTAGTTTTTGCTTTTCACATATTTATTGAAGTAGACATTAAAATTTATTCTTTCAACAATCTCAGAATTATTCTTTTAGATACAAATTGATGCGTTGTTATTAGGTGCCTTCAAGTCAGTTCCAACTCAAAGCAACTTCATGTACAATAGAACTAAACGCTGACCATTCCTGTGTTATCGTCACAGTTATTGCCATGGTTGAGACCACTGTTGCAGCCACTGTCCCAATCCATCTTATTTAGGGTCTTCCTCTTTTTTGACGACTCTCTGCCAAGCATGGTGTCCTTCTCCAGGGACTGGTCCCTCCTGATAACATGTCCGAAGTACATAAGATGAAGTTTCACCATCCTCTCTTCTAAGAAGCATCCCAGTTGTACTTCTTCTGTGACAGATTTGTCCGTTCTTCTGGAAGTCCATGGTATTTCAATATTATTCACCAACACCATAATTCAAAGGCATCAATTCTTCTTTGATCTTCCTTATTCATTATTCAGCTTCTGCATGTATATGATGCGATTGAAAATACCATGGCTTGGGTCAGGCGCACCTTATTCCTCAAAGTGACATCTTTGCTTTTTAACGCATTAAAGAGTTCTTTTGCAGCAGATTTGCCCAATGCAATGAATCATTTAATTTCTTGACTGCTGCTTCCATGGGTGTTGACTGTGGATCCAAGTAAAATGAAATCCTTGACAACTTCAGTATTTCTCCATTTATCTTGATGTTGCTTATTGATCCAGTTGTGAAGAATTTTCTTTCTTTATGTTGAGGTGTAATCCACATTGAAGGCTGTGGTCTTTGATCTTCATCAGTAAGTGCTTCTCCAGTCCTCTTCTCTTTCAGAAAGCAAGGTTGTGTTATCTATATATCGCAGTTTTTAAATGAGTCTTCCCCCAATCCTGATGCCGTGTTCTTCTTCATTAGTCCAGGTTCTATTTGCTCAGCCTACAGATTGAATAAATATGGTGAAGGGATACAACCCTGACTCACACCTTTCCTGATTTTAAACCATGCAGTATCCCCTTCTTCTGTTCAAACGACTGTCTCTTGGTCTATATACAGGTTCTGCATAAGCACAAATAAATGTTCTGGAATTCCCATTCTTTCCAATGTTAACCATAATTTGTTATGATCCACACAGTCGAATGCCTTGGCATAGTCAGTAAAAGACAGGTAAACTTGTTATTATTATTTTATTATTAGGTGCCATTGAGTCAGTTTCGACTCATAGCAGCTCTGTATACAACAGAAGGAAACACTGCCCAGTCCACCACCATCCTCACAATAGTTGCTATACTTGAGCCCATCATTGCAGCCACTGTGTATTTTGTGTGCCTTCCAGCCTGAGGGGCTCGTCTTCTGGCACTATATCAGACAATGTTCTGCTGATATTCATAAGATTTTCATTGGCCAGGTTTTCAGAAGTAGACCACTAGGTCTTTCTTCCTAGTCTTAGTCTAGAAGCTCTGCTGAAACCTGTCCACCATGGGTGACTCTGCTAGTATTTGAAATACTGGTGGCATATCTTCCAGCAGCAACATGCAAGCCACCACCGTACAACAAACTGACAGATGAGAGGTGGTGTGAGTCTATCAGACCCTGGTTACTCCTGATCCATAGTCAACTGGAATATTTACACCTCTTTCTCTTCCTGAAAGCAATGTACTACATTTCAAGATCATTTTGGTTAAAATTAATTTTGCTTTTTCCAGTTTATCCACAAGATACTATCAAGGGACATTGCTACAGATTTCAATATTTACTCTGTGAGATAAGCACAAATAGATTCAGACAATATTTGAGAATAAATTGCAAACATGCACCACTGATGCCAAGTAGCAAAATTAGCCAACCCAAAAAGAGGCATTAGCTGTACCAAACCAGCACTGTTTACCCTGGGCCCAGAAGTTGGCTTGTAAACCTTACATTTCTCCACCATAAACAAAATGAACATATTTCTAGTTTTAACTTACCTGAAGATGGGTTCACAGGGGAAAGGAAAAATAAATATTCCTTATGAAAAACCCCAGAGCAGACCTGATAAAAAACATTCTCTGCATTTGATAAGGTAGAGAGCATTTAATTAACCTCAAGATAAATCTGTTATACTGAAACATGGCCAAAAATCTGTAGATTTGAAAGTGTTAAGTCTTGGGATTTTGTTAACATTTTTAGAAATTCTTTAAGAACCTTAAAATTTATTTTACCTGTGAATATATATTAGAAACTTTTGAAGAAGTGTCTGTCTAAAAATTCCATTTAGACATAAGGATTCCTCTTACAGAGCAAATCTACTCTGTCGTGAACAGTGGAGTGGCTCCATCTGCACATAACATTTTGAATCCCACTGAGGAGAGGAAGAACTTACTCAGAGTTCTATCTTCTAAATCAGCAGATGTGTAGACAAAATTATAAAGTAATAGAATATAGGACTATAGAAATCTTAAGAGTTCATTTAATCCGTGCATCTGTCTTTAGGCAAGAGCATATCCTGCTTGTCCAAACCAAGGTTCTCTAAGGAGATTCTTTGAGAAGCATAATCAGTACCATTCTGAAGTCATATTCCTTTACATTAACTCCAGATCACAAATCTCGTATCTGAAATCCAAATCCCTTCTGAGGAGCACAGGCCCCTCCCCTTCCATCTGATACCAACTCAAGTCAGAGGTTCTTCACCATTTCTGTGGCATGGACCTCACTGGGTACCTGGTGAAGCACCTATGTGAAATAACAATTGTATATATACAATTACAAATACGGTTTTAAAATACTGTTTAAAAATTATATGCTATTACCATACTTTTAAGCAAATAATGCGCATCTTCTATGTTTTGTTTACCAACCTCGACCTCCCCCGTGAGATATTTTCATAAGTGCTCTACACTAATTTTTTTTACAGCAATACTTGTTATATTATGATATGAATATAATCTTATGAAAATATCTCTTAGGAAGAGGGTGTGGTTGGCAAACAAAGGTAGAAGGCATGCATTGTTTGGGTAAAAATATGGTATACAGCCTTCTCTTGTAATATATTCAATAATAAGTCCTACCAGCTAACTATAATAACTACAATAATTCATAGTTATATATGAAATTGCATTTCCAGATATCTGAAACAATTCTAACATGAAAATATCTCTGATTTCTTTTGGTGACAAAATTAGAGGTACTGATAGTACCAGTATGGTTTGTTGCCTACATTTACGTTTAAAGTTTGCCAAATTTCAACTAGATGTTGGGGGGGAGAAAAAGGAGTTCTTTTTCTCACCCAAGTTTGCAAACCTCAGGTGAAGAAACCCTGTTATTGGTAAAGAAGAGGTGGCCTCTTCCCTCTGTATATGGCCTTTTATTTACTAAAAAAAGTTCATGAAATGGCATCTTGGTTAAGGCTATCCGGTGGCAGGTAACAAGCACACAATTCAAACTAACTGCAGATTGGTAAGATGTTTTATTGGGATGATGCTGGGGAAACCTACCAAAGAGGTGTTCCCTAAACAGGCCTCAGAAATAGCAGGATTAGTACAGTTCTGGAAACTTCAGAGGCCAAGGGAGTTTGTGGACCTTCACTCCAGAGTGGTCTTTTAGAACCCAACTTATCTCCATCCCTCCCACTCCTAACTTCCTGTGTCCTCTCTCACACCAATTTTTTTTTTTTTTTTTTTTTTGATAGAGTGCAGATGAGTGCTTAGGTAAAGAATTCATCCATCATCCAATTTATCTATTCATGGGAAACAGGGCTTCCCACTAGAAGCCAGACTTTTAGAATGTCACCTCTATGTTTTGAAGTATATGCTTCACAAAGAAATGAAATCGTCATGACAGTCCTCAAAGTTGTCCATGACAGATTGCACGTTAATGAAAAATGCACAGAAGGGTCTCCTGATATAACCTTGGCCAGGGCACGGTCAGTTAGCTTAATTTTTGTAGACAATCTCGCACTTACAATGTAATAAAATTACTTAGCACATAATTTGGACACATTTTGCACAATGCTTGGTGCTAGGTAAATGCCTAATAAATTTCGTGGGTATAATTAGAAAAAATTTCGTTTGGAGGACAGTATTATTTTTAAAAGGCAACTCTGGGCTTTCATAGTACATTAGATTCCACAATATGAGAAGAAATACTGGATCTGGTCATTAAGAATTTAACTTGTTATGGTAGCTCTTATCATCTAATGTATTTTGTATTTTTATAAGGAACGTTTATTGAATATTGCAAACATTGCTTCCTTGGTTAATTTATATTAAATTAATATTGAACTAATAGAGTGGATGTGTGTGTGCATGTATGTATAAAGAACTTTAATATTATGAGTTATATATAACCTGATCCTGTTACTTGAAAATAATCTGCATATTTTTGTTCAATACGTCACTACATGGCTGTTTTGAGGTTTGGTAAGTTTATGTGCTGTTAGTTTCATAAATACGGACGATTATGAATTTGATGGTATTGTCCAGTCACTTAGCCCATTGCCATCAAGTCAATTCCAACTCATGGCAACGTCATGTGACAGAGTAGAACTGCCCCACAGGGTTTCCAAAGCTGTGATCTGCGGGCAGTTCTACTCAGTCCTATAGGGTTGCTATGAGTCAGAATCAACTTATGGCAAAGGATTTGGTTTAGTTTAATCTTTAGGGAGGCAAACTGCCACATCTTTCTCTTGCTGAGCACCTGGTGGGTTCAAACTGCCAACCTTTTGGTTAGCAGCTGAGTACTTACCCACTATGCCACCAGGGCTCCTTGTCAAGTCACTTAAATACATAGATCTGAATCCCACTAGGAAGAAGGGTAGTTTCTAATTTGAAACACACCTGGCAAAGCTGATTCAGAGAGTTGGAGAACACTGTAATTTTCTGATTTACTTCTCTTTTACATCCTACGTGATATTCAAAATATTACTTGAATTCACTATTTTTAGACAACTTACTCCTCACACTTGCCTGATCATAAAAATTGCCTAAAATTTCATTAAGCATTTAAATGCTTAAGCCTTTCTTAAGATCCAGTGAATCAAATCACTAAGGGATGGGGTTGAGAAACCATATTTTTAAAGAGCTGTTCAAGAATGTTTGGGAAACACTGCTGTGGAAAATTCCAGTGATTTCACAGGTGTGGGAGAAGAGCAAGATAAGACGTATTCTGTCTGCCAAGACAAATAACCATGGACTTTACCAGTTGGGCAGTTTTCTGTTAATATAACAAAAGCAGAGAAAGCCACAGGATAGCCTATCCTAGTCTAGTCTTGAAAAATAATATCCTCAGCTGATCAGTGGAGACCCAGGGTTCTAAAAAAAAAATGTGATAAAAAGATAGTCTCGCAAGAAAAATAAAGGCCAGTGTAGTACTCTATATATCCAATGGAGTGATTAAAACAAGAAGTGGACAGGTAGAATACATTTATAAGTGGGTTTGGCTACCTCATTTTCAAGTCTCAATGAAAAATAAATATGTGGAGCCCGTGTTCAAAAATTATCATCAATTTGAAGATGGTGATGAAACAGTATTAAATCAAGAGTGGCAGTCTTCTAAACATGGCGCCCTGTAGACCTGCATAGGTAGCATGCACATGAAGCCAGCCCCACTTAGACCACACGTAGCTCTCAAAGGATCGATATCCAAAATATGTAAAGTAAGTTCTACAAAGTAGTGAGATAAATGCAGACAACTCATTAGACAAATATCAAAGGTTATACACCTTTGGATAGAGATAAATACAGAGCTGTCATTAAGTCAATTCCAACTAATAGTGACCATATATGAAACAGAATGAAACCTTGTCCATTCCTGCGTCATCCTCACAATTGCCAGCATGTTCGAGTCCATCACTGAGGCTGTTGTGCCGATTCATCTCACCGAGGGTCTCCCTCACCCTCATTGGCCCTCTACTTCACCAAACATGATGTCCTTCTTCAGAGATCGATCCCTTCTGATGATGCATTCAAAGCAAGTGTGTCTGACAATGTTCTGCTGTGATCTATAAAGTTTACATTGGCTAATTTTGGGAAGAAGATCACTTGGCAATTCTTTCTTAGTCTGGAAGCTTTGCTGAAATCTGTTCACCATAGATGATGCTGTTAGTATTTGAAATACTGGTGGCATAGCTTCCAGCATCACAGCAACACACAAGCCACCACAGTACGACAAACTGACAAACACTTGGTGGAATTGGGCATAAAACTATGAAAAATACTCAACCTCATTAATAACCAAGAAATTAATTTTGATCAACAGAAGTATCATTTCATATACATAGAAAAAAAGAGAAATAAATAAAACTATCAAAATTCTCAGTGTTAACAAGCATATGGAGAAGCTGCAAACTCCTATAAAGTATAGCAGAGGTGGAATGTGTAAATTAGTACATTGATTTGGAGAGATAAATGGGTAATAACAAAATATGTTGATAGGCAGACATTCTGTATAAGAATTTTCACAATTAAGTATCTACCCAAGATAATATTTTTGACATGTGTTCAAAATTATCAGAGAACTCATCATAACATTATTTATAATTTAAACAGGAAAAAAAAATCAATCTAAATGTCCATCACTAGAGAGATGAATGAATACATTTTGGTATATTAGTACAACAATATACTATACAGCAGATGAAGTAAATGAACTAAATCAATATTGTTAAATCTTGAAAATAATGTTGAATAAAAGCAAGCTGTAAAAGATATACATGATATGGCAAAATCTATGCACACTTTAAAACAAAACAAAATTTTATGTTTAAATACGGGTACACATAAATACACATACGGGTACACATATAAATACCAGACAAACCAAAAGTTATAAATGCTCAGAATTGGCAGTACAAAAGGAAAGCTCTCTCTTGACTTATACTGTGACAGTCTGAATGGCCCCAGAAAATTGTGCCAAAGAGTTTAGAAAACAAATATACAATAAAAGGAAACACACACACATACACACAAAACAGCAAACTTCAGGTAACTATCTTGGATTGCAAACAAAGATAAATTTAATGTTCAAACAATCTGATAAAATAACCACTTGGAAAAAAAATACTTTAAAACATAAACTGAGGGGTAAGTTTAGTGAAAATGGAAAACTACATCGTAAGGTCTACTCCTCCATAAAAGCAATGAAAAAATGGGTTAAAAAAATGGTACGTTTCAACTTTTTTAGAATTCTGGAATTAATCAGAGGCTTGCAGCAACTAAGGGTGGCTTAATCAAGTAAAATGGCTGATATCAGTAAGAAACATGAGTTTCGTGATGTTTTAACGTACCCTAGTCTCATACAAGGAGCCCTGGTGTTGCAGTGGTTAAGTACTTGCCTGCTAACCAAAAGATCGGCAGTTCAAACCCACCAGCTGCTCTGCTACAGGAGAAAGGTTTGACAATCTGCTTCCATAAAGGTTACAGCCTAGAAAACCCTAAGGGGCAGTTCTATTCCGTCATGTAGTGTCACTATGAGTCTGAATCAACTCGACAGCAACAAGTTTTTGGTTTTAGTCTCATACCCGACTCCTCAGCTCAGAGGTAGTCTTGAAAACTAACAGCCTGTATTTCCAGTACTGGAGAGAGCATAAAAAGACACGTGCTCTTTCAAAGCTTCAATCCCAAAGAAAAGTCTTTATTTGACCTGTCTACTTGTTGTTGTTGTTGGATGCTGTCAAGTCAATTCTGACTCATAGAGACCCGATGTACAACAGAACGAAACACTGCCCGGTCCTTCACCATCCTCACAATCATTGCTATGTTTGAGCCCATTGTTGCAGCCACTGTGTCAGTCCTTCTCATTGAAGGTCTTCCTCTTTTTCGCTGACCCTCTACTTTACCAAGCATGATGTCCTTCTTCAGGGACTAGTCCCTCCTGATAACACGTCCAAAATATGTGAGACGAAGCCTTGCCATCCTTACTTCTAAGGGGCATTCTGGCTGAACTTCTTCCAAGAGAGATTTGTTCATTCTTCTGGAAGTCCATGGTATATGCAATATTCTTCGCCAACACCATAATTCAAAGGCGTCAACTCTTCTCCGGTCTTCTTTATTCATTGTCCAGCTTTTGCAGGCATATGAGGTGACTGAAAACACCATGGCTTGAGTCAGGCACACCTTAGTCCATAAAGTGACATCTTTGCTTTTTTATCACTTTAAAGAGATCTTTTATGGTAGATTTGCCCAATGCAATACATCCTTTGATTTCTTGACGGCTGCTTCCATGGGCATCCAAGTCATTATTTGACCTTTCAGGTGGTTCCTTGGAAACCCTGCTTGAAAGCCGTATCTTTATTTAACCTCACTCAAATTTTCTTAGCGCTAAAGGCCTCTCCAGTTGGGCAGTTCTCAAGTGTTCTAACATCACAGCTCCCTGAGGTTGTGGGTAACAGTTGGGGCAAACAATAACCAAACCAAAATCTTAAAAAGAAAACTTGAGCATGAAACTGCATAGGGACTTTGAAAAGATCTGCTACCTCCCTGGGTATCCAGAAGGCCGTGCATGTGTGCAGGGCTGTGTGCATGCTCAGAGAAGACCTGAGATGGGCCTAAGCTCTTGCACCTAACTAACTCACCTTCAGGCTCTACACAAGAAGAAAATGAAAGCTAAGGAAGAGTTGTAAACTGCCTGGCTGAGTGTTGAATGTGTGTCTCAATATTCACACAGAGCCCCTTAAAAAGTACTGAAAGATGGAGGGAACTATCATCCGGTCATTAACTGACTACTGCACAAATGAATAAACATTCAGTTACTAATCTAGAGATTGGAGATATGAATGTACCCAGAGATACCTCCAGAGAAAAGCCTGGAGACCTACTTCTGTAAGATCACAGCCACTATATATTGTATAGAGTGCAGTTCTACTCTGAAACAAACAAGGTTGCCATGAGTTAAAATAATCTCAGTGACAACTTTCTATTTTTTTTTTAGGCTAACTCAGTAGAGATTTTAGTGGCTACACATGATAGAGATACAACACTACAGATTAACCCGGAAAAGTCACTAAACAGCAAGCAGCAATGGCAACAATCACTGGGGAGCATAGAGAATCTGATTTCCATAGCTGCCACATTATATTATTTGAAATGTCCAGATTTCAACAAAAATGTATGGCCCGTATACAAGAAACAAACAAGCAATAGAAATGCTTGTTGAGGAAGCTCAGAAGGTGGACTTACTTGACAAAGACTTTAAATCAGCTATTTTATGGTGCTGAAATTTTCTTTGTTCTTCTTACTCTCTTGTGCTGAGTTACTTTTGTTTGTGGATTTTTTTTTTCATTTCTTTTCTTTTTGCTGAGATTTTATGTTTTTCCTCTTTTTTTTAATGAGTATGTTTGTTAACTTTCTTTGTGGTTACCATGAATTTTACCCTTGTCTTTCTAAGTTTGAAGCAGTCTACCATTACTTAGTATCAACTTGCCTTCCTCTCCATTAGAAGGTTCTATACCTATACCGTGTATTCCCTCTTTTATTGTTTTGATGTTGTTATTTACTGATTAACTGCTCTGATTCCCTGTTGTATTTCTTTTGGTTTTGGATAGTCCTCAAGAGGTCATTGCCTAGATTGGTAACTGCCTGTGAGCTGAAGTTGTTTGTCCTCAGATCGAAGAACTCCCTTTAATAATTCTTGTAAGTTTGGTTTGACTTTTACATATTCCCTTAATTTCTGTTTATCTGAAAATGACCTAATTTCACCATCAAATCTGAATGAGAGTTTTGCAGGATACATTATTCTTGGCCTGCAATTTTTTTCTTTCAAGATTTTACATATGTCATCCCCTTGCCTTCTTGCCTGCATGGTTTCTGCCGAATAATCTGAGCTTAATCTTATTGTTTCTTCTCTGTATGTGACTTCTTGGTTTTCACAAGCTGCTCTCAGGATTCTTTGTTTGTCTTTGGTTTCGGTGAGTGTGATTATGATATGCCTTGGTGATTTTCTTTTGGGGTCTCTACTATATGGGTTTGTTGAGCTTCTTGGATGGCCAGCTTTTCATCTTTCATGATATTGGGGAAGTATTCTGTCAGCTGTTCTTCACTAATCCTCTCTGTGTTTTCTGTTTTCTCCCCCTGTTCTGGAATTCCAGTCACTCAAACATTTTTGCTTTTGATTGTATCTCACATAACTCTCAGGGTCTCTTCATTTTTCTTTGTTCTTTTTTCTGAGTTTTCCTGAAACAGAGTTGTATCCAAGTGTTTATCTTCAACTCCACTGATCCTGTCTTCCATTGTTTCAGATCTGCTTCTCAGCCCTTCTATGACACCATCCGTTTCTGAAATCTTGTTTATCTTTTGGATTTCTAGTTGTTGTCTTTGTATAATTTCTAGTTGTGAATTTATTTTGGCATTTTGTTCCTGCATTATTTTCCTGAATTTTTCCAATTTTTTGTCTGTATTTTCCATGAATTTGTCTATTTTTCCCTCATGTTTGTCAGCTTTTTGCCTCATCTCTTGGAGAATTCTGAGTATTAGAGATTTGAATTACCTATCAGGTAGTTCTAGTGCCTTTTCTCCCACTGGAAAGTCATCTGGTGTTTTAATTTGGACGCCTACTGGAACCATCCTGTCCTGTTTTTGTAAATGTTTTGATATTGTCTGCTGTTTTCGGGGCATTCAGTAGTTATTTTTCTCATTTATTGATTGTAGATTTGTTTGTTTTGTACCTTTTTTTTTTTTTTTTTTTTGATTTGACTATGTCTGAGCAGGCGGAGTGTGTGTTCTTTGTTGTTTGCTCATTTGTGGGCACAATACTTTTTGCCTCCTTCTCCAATTGGCAGGTTCAGTCACTCAGATACGGTACAGCAGGGAAGGTCTAGCTGAAAAGGAGTTACTAGGATGGGTTGTTTGTGGCACTTACTACAGCCACCAGAGCAGGTCGGTAATCAGTGCAGGGCAGGTTCCAGTAGGCTGTGTCTGTGCTGCTTGGTGGTGTGATGTCAAGCGCACGGTGCAGGTAGGCAGGATGCAGTGGGGAGATTGTTACGTGTGGAGCTAAGATGGATATGGGAGAGAGGAGAGAGGAACAGGAGCCAAAAACATACAAACAAACAAAAAAGAATGGTAGGGGAGCTTGCCGTTGGAGTGGAG